>CM067592.1:51298807-52598829 GCA_034336665.1 Luscinia megarhynchos | reverse complement strand
AACCACTTTGATACGAATAACAGCTACTAACACTACCATGAGGACAAAAACACTTAGGGACCACGATAACAAGCTTTACTAAAAAGAAACAGACTAACAAAGATAGAATTCCTCTAGCCTTTTCCTCGAGAAAAGGGAAGGCACTTACGACCCTGGGTAGCCTATAAGGCCACATTAGGACATAAGGGTAATAACCTGTGCAATGTGCATCAGAGGACAAATTATGAATATGCAAATAGTTGCTCCCATCAAAAATCTGCATGGTACAAATACGAATGAAGTTTCGCACAGAAAATACCGCGACCAAAGAGCAAATTATGAAAAAACCCATTTGCAACAATCTGTGAATAAAATCACTTTTTATAAACGCATCAAAAAACTGTTGTGCATTTGCTTTGCTTGTAGAGTCCACAAACCAGTGTCACATTAGTAGCACTCAAACCATGGCAGCTTTTATATGTAGTGATTTTGTCTGGCAAAACATTTCAACTTCCATCGCCCATCAACAACAGCATAAGAAATGCACGTTCCGCTCTCACATTGGTGGGAATCTCTTCATTTGCTCTTTCATTTTCTCATCTACCAGTGAATTTAAAGGTAACTCAGGTAAGATGTTCCAACCTTATGATATATTTGCTAGCTTGAACTTTGAGCCGACTCCAGAAGCATTTTCTCTCCACTTACTAGAAAGATTTCTGTCAAAGCTTCCTAACTGCATAGAAAATCTTCAAGAAAACACAAAGCCTCAGAACTGTCTCAGAAATGCTGCTTGGTATGCTTAGCCAAGGCTTTTGCAGAGACTCCCTCAAATTGCACAGGCTCACTGTTTTTGGTTTTAGTTATCATTGTTGTACTTTTTAGCAGAACTTAACACACAGTTTTGTAACTTTTTTCCTTAAGAATAATAGAGCTTCTGTTTTGAAGAAAAACTCTGGCTCACATCTATCCTCATCCTCTCATGATTGTGGATTGCAGGTCCAGCAGATGTGCTTTGACATATTGCACATGCATTTTGTGCAACATTTTGAATATAGGATTTCCAGTCCAGTATTTTGCATAAAAGTTTGCTATCCCTCTCGTTCCTATCTCTACTAGACACATTTCTAGCTGACATTTTTCAGCTCCCAGACGAAAGATTCTCTGATCGAGAACATCTTCCAAGCTGCTGTGATGTAGGCTCACTAAACGACTGGTCACATACAGGCATGTCTCTGTAAAAAGATATAGCCAGTAAGATGCAGCTTCTTCTGCCATTGTTTCTATTTTATCCAGGAAAATTTTGTTTTATTAAGAAATACTTGACCAACTTCTTCTGTAGTTAATACTTGCAAATAGTAAATGCTATCAGAGTAATTTTAGCATAAACAGATGCAGAAGTGCTGAACCATCAGCACAACTTGAAGCCTGAGAAAAACTGTTATTGAGTTATGGTTATTTTTTTGTTCTGACCACATACAATTGGTGGTTGATAGAGAAGTTTATATGTGCTTTAGAGTAGAGATCTAACAGACAAAGCAAAAAGCACACATCTAGACATTTAAAATGATTGGATCTCAGGATCTGTTTCTAGATTTATAGCCATCTTTTAAACCTTTTACACTCTCTATAAACCATCAGAACCCAATAGCCTTCAACTCCTTCTAGAACACAGCTTCCTCAACACAGCTATAACAGGCTTTATGGTTAGAAAACTGATTATGGCACATGAAGACCTTGTCCAGATGCGCTGAATCCACAGCAAACCGCCGTCTGACCCAGGAAAGCAGTGGGTCAGTCCAGAAGTCCAGGAAGGGAAGTTCAGGGAAGTTTCAGGAGTTCAGGGAAGGCAAGTTCAGGGAAGTTCAGGGAAGTTCAGGGAAGTTCAGGGAAGGGAAGTTCAGGGAAGTTCAGGGAAGGGAAGTTCAGGGAAGGGAAGTTCAGGGAAGTTCAGGAAGGAAGTTCAGGGTTCAGGAAGTTCAGGAAGGAAGTTCAAGGAAGGGAAGTTCAGGGAAGGAAGTTTCAGGGAGGGAAAGGAAGTTCAGGGAGGTTCAGGGAAGTTCAGGAAGTTCAGGGAAGGAAGTTCAGAGGGGAAGTTCGAGGAAGCTCAGGAAGGGAAGGGAAGCAGGAAGGAAGGGGAAGGGAAGGGAGGAAGGAAGGGAAGGGAAGGGGAAGGAAGGGGCAAGGAAGGGAAGGAAGGGAAGGGAGGAGGGGAAGGAAGGGGAAGGAAGGAAGGGAAGGAAGGGAAGGAAGGGAAGGGAAGGGAAGGGAAGGGAAGGGAAGCGGGAAGGGAAGGAAGGAAGGGAAGGGAAGGGAAGGGAAGGGAAGGGAAGGGAAGGAAGGGAAGGGAAGGGAAGGGAAGGGAAGGGAAGGGAAGGGAAGGGAAGGGGAAGGGAAGGGAAGGGAAGGGGAAGGGGAAGGGAAGGGAAGGGAAGGGAAGGAGGGAAGGGAAGGGAAGGGAAGGAAGGGGAAGGAAGGGGAAGGGGAAGGGAAGGGGAAGGGAAGGGAAGGGAAGTTCAGGGAAGGAAGTTTCAGGGAAGGGAAGCAGGGAAGGGAAGGGAAGTTTCAGGAAGGAAGTTTCAGGGAAGGGAAGTTTCAGGGAAGGGAAGGGAAGTTCAGGAAGGGAAAGGAAGTTTGAGGGAAGTTTAAGGGGGAAGGAAGGAAAGGAAGGGAAGGGGAAGGGAAGGAAGGGAAGGGAAGGGAAGGGAAGGAAGGAAGGGAAGGGAAGGGGAAGGGAAGGGAAGGAAGGAAGGGAAGGAGGAAGGGAAGGAAGGGAAGGAAGGGAAGGGAAGGGAAGGGGGAAGGGAAGGGAAGGGAAGGAAGGGAAGGGGAAGGGAAAGGAAGGGAAAGGGAAGAGGAAGGGAAGGGAAGGGAAAGGGAGAGGGAAAGGGAAGGGAAGGGAAGGGAAGGGAAGGAAAGGGAAGGGAAGGAAGGGGAAGGAAGGGAAGGGAAGGGAAGGGGAAGGGAGAAGGGAAGGGAAGGAAGGGAAGGGAAGGAAGGGAAGGAAGGAAGGAAGGGAAGGGAAGGGGAAGGGAAGGGAAGGGAAGGGAAGGGAAGGGAAGGGAAGGGAAGGGAAGGGGAAGGGAAGGGAAGGAAGGGAAGGGAAGGGAAGGATCCGCAGGCCATGGTGAAACTGCCTGTAAGGGAAAAGATGACACCCCCATGAGCACTGAGCACCCAGAGGTTCAACCCTTGTGGTAGCTCAGAGCTTTAGGGAGCCACTGGGTCAGCAGCACACCACTAAGTATGCAGAAAATCACTCAACAATTAATTTCCTGCAGATTTGTTCCCCATTGCAAATCTTAGATCTGAAAATGTATTTTGAGTGTCCCTTCATCAGCCAAGTAAGGCAGGAAAATGAAACTGTGAAAAGCTTCACCTGTCTAGAGGGATTTGACAGCAGTATCATTCATGACATTCATAAAAGGTGCATCTCACCCTTCCAACAGTGCTGTGTCTGCTACCCAGTACTACCTTGTTACTCTCTTTGTTACTGCCCTCATTAGACTGACTTTTTGAGCAAGTGGTCAGTTCTCACTGTTTGTCATTCCTGCTCTAGCACTGCTCTTTGAAGTTTTATTTCCAAGCCGGCCTGTGAACAAGCTTTGGAAGATCACTCTCACCACTCATGATTAGAGTTAAAAGCTATTTCTAAGACCAGCGACTGTGAATTTTTGTTGTCAACATAACACAAGCGAGTATTTAAACCTGTAGACAACTTTCAATTTCAGCCCTTGTAATGGGTTAAAAACATCAGAAATTGGTTTCAAGGCAAAGTAATAATCTGTGACATGAAGACCAAGGAGCACCAGGCATGTCCTCATATCTCAGATGTGCAATTTATTGCTGTTAAGACGGACTTTCTGTCTTGGACAAGAGGGAAAAATCAATATTAATCCACTCACACTTGTAATGGAAGGACGTGGTTGCATAAAGTATCACTGAGTAGTGCAGGACTGCAGCCTGAGTTTGAAGACAGATGTTACAGGTTTGCTATGGAAGCAATAGACCATAACAATGTATCTGATATGGAAAAATCAATCACACTGCTGGTAGCTGGAAACTGCATCTCTTTGAGTAAAGAATATAAAGTACTTCAACCAGTTGTTAAAGAGAAGAAATTTCATAATTATTTAATCACTTTAGAGGTCAAACAAACTAAATTATCATTCGTCAGTATTTTCTCTGGGCTTTGTTTTCAAGAGGGGAGGAAGAGGAGATTAATGTTTTCTCAGTGTTCATTGTCTTTATTTAAATGATGACATAAGGAGATAATAAAAAACACTGCCAGCCTAGACACATTATAGGGTTTTTCAGCTAGAAACTATGTAGGATTCCTATTTGAAAAATATAAAAACTTTAAAAAAATCTAACACAACAACATCTCTCTTTTCTTTGGACTGAGAAACGGTTACCTCTGAGAATATGTATTGCCAAATAACAAAGAACAGCTATGAAATCTCATGGGTTCCAGTGTACAATGGATGCTGATACCCACAGCCTCTCTAGCTGCAATTATCTTGTTACCATAGCTCCTATTGTTTAATGTCAATTACCATTTATTTTAAATATAAAAACCAGATGAACAGTACTTGCTACATAGCTGTTAAACAGCTGCCATTTTAGTCATAGCAAGTCAAGCATCAGTGACAGCAATTACCTTGGATGACCTCCTCTGAGGGGGTGAAAATATCTCCAAAAAGAGCAAGAAAAGGACACTGCACTTAAAATCACAGTTAATCGGCTATGTGAGATAAACAACAGATCTTAGTCTATTTCTGAGTTATGCTTTTTGGATCATAGTACAAATTATATCAATATCAATAGTGCTGGTAATAATGTGAAATTTAATGGAAATAAACTGCTAGTGACACTGCTCAAGACAATTTTCAGAAAGTTCTTCTGTAATAGTACTGAGGCTGAATTACAAATTATAAGCATTAAGAATAGCTACTTAAACTACAACAGTCTTGGGAATGGGTTGGAGGTCACAGAATCATAGAATCATTAAGGCTGGAAAAGACCTCCAAGACCTTGGACCAAACACCACCATATCAACAAAACCGTAACACCTAGAGCCATAACCATAACACATTTGTTTCTTCAACACTGCCAGGGATGGAGACTCTACCAATCTCCCTAGGCAATCCATTTCAATGCATAAACACCCTTTCTGTGAAGAAATTATTCCTCAATGTCCAAACTGAACCTCCCCTGGCACAGCCTGAGGCTCTGTTGTCCCATCCAGTCACTAGAAGTCTGTGAAAAGGGGCTAATTCCCACGTGGCTACAGCCTCCCTTGAGGCAGTTGTAGAGAGTGATAAAGTGTCCCCTGAGCCTTCCTTTCTTCGGCATAAACTCCCCCAACTCTCTCAGCTGGTCCTCGTCAGACTTGTGCTCGAGACCCTTCCCCAGCTCTGTTGCCCCCCAATCTTTCGTACAGAGGGAGGCCCAAAACTTAGCACAGGGCTGAAGATCTGGCCTTGCCAATGCCAGTCCAGGGAGACTCTGCCCTGGTCCTGCTGGCCACGCTATTGCTGATGCAGGCCAGGTGCCACCGTCGTTCTTGACCACCTGGGCACAGCTGGCTCAAATTCAGCCACTGTCAACCAGCACCCCCAGGTGCTTTTCCACCAGGCAGTTTTCCAGCCACTCTGCCTTCAAGCCTGAAGCTCTCCATGAGGTTTTTGAGACCTAAGGGCAGGACTCAATCATTTGATTTATTGAACCTTGTTCAATTGGCTTCAGCCCATCAATCAAGCCTTCCAGATCCCTCTACAAAATTTTCCTGCCATCCAGCAGGTCAACACTTCCTCCCAACTTAAGAGTAATCTGTGAACACACTAAGAGTGCACCTGATCCCCTTATCCAGTTGGTAGACAAAAACAGGGCCGTCCCCACCACTGAGCCTTGGAGAAGGCTCCTCATGACTGGCCACCAGCTCCATTCACCACCACTCCCTGGGCCCGCCCATCCAGCCCATCCTCAGCCCAGTGAAACGTGCACCTGCCCAAGTTGTGGGTTTGCAGCTTTCCCAGGAGAATGATGTGGGTGGCAGCATTGAAGGCCCAGCTGAAGTCCAGGTAGATTACACCCAACCTTTCCTCGTTCACCAGACGTTTCACCTGGTCATTAAAGGGTGTCAAGAAAGTTACCTGCAGATGTGTGAGGATGGCCCAGCTCTCCCCAGCTCCTACTTTCACTGACACAAAACATTGCAATACTCAATAGCCACAGTTGCTTTTGAAAATATTTTGATACAAAATGGTGTTCTTGCACAACATGAAATCTTCTCCTTTTAAAATGTTTACATATGTGAACCTGGTAAATAACAAAGGCATAAGCACAAAGTTGCCATTCTTTCTGACTCCTGAAAATAGAGTACATCACCCTAGTAATGATTATGCACTCGAAATCAATCTGAAGTATTAATTATTAATGGTTTGCTATCTATTGTGTTCTTTCCACTTTGACTTTTTAGTCAGGAATATTATCAGCTAATACAATGTGAGCAACCAAAAGAAACTGCAACTAGCAAGTAGTCTTAGTGAGCAGGTTACAGATCTTCACTGAGATCTTGCTATCCAATGATGTCTGCAGTCAGCCAAGGGAACAGAGATTAAATTATTTGTGACTCCCATGATGCTTTAAGAAGGGAGATGGAAAATAAAATACTTCAATATCTTACATTTCTAGTCCATTGGAAAAAAGGATATCATTTTGGCATCATTGTATGAAACATTCAAACATGTTATATATATGGGTACATGCCTCATTAAATAGATGTACATGTTGTCTCCTGTGTGCACTGGATTTTCCCCCAGCAAGCTCATTGGCATTTTTCCCATTCTCACTTGTCTCAAATATTTTCAAGCACAGTATGATGGAGTGTTTGATCTCAGACTAGTTTTTGTCTGGTTTTTTGTTTGTTTTTTTTTTTTTTTGCATTAATGTGCACTCCTGGTAAAGTGCACTCTGAAAACATTGGAAACAATAAGTGTAAATAAACAACAATCAGTCTTCACTCCTCTTGTAAAGAGGGCTGAAAGTAGGATGTGGCATAGAGTCCAGCTTTGTACCCTGAAGGTGTCACTGCCACTGAAGTCATTGGGAGCTGTCCAAGGACAGAGTCTGTCTACTCAAATACCTAATGTGTTTGAAGGGCTGAGGCTGACACTCTTTCAAGTGAAATGGGACAACCACACTCTCTTTAAATAAGCCAGCTAACCAAGTGAACATCCACATTTAGGCCCCACCTCTGAAGAAGAAAATAGGAACATACTTCTTTTTCATATAAAGACACCCTTTTTCTTTGTCTCTAAGAAGCAGGAAGGTAAACATTGGCACTCCTCTATAAAGTTGTTCAAATATTATTGACTTATGGTCTTTATTATCCGGAGCTAGCTGTGCAGCAGAAGCATACAAAAATAAGCATGGATTTTCCTGAGATGCTGTAAAGAACGGTCCTCCACCTTTTGGCATTAGTTGAATTTGGAACAGGCACTGATACACATAAAAGTGCCAGCTTTTCATTTATTTATTGCATTTCTTTTTTTACTTATTTATATTTGCTTGCTAGGCAGGTTTTTCCTCAAGCTCTTACAAGCTTTATTTATTATTCATTTTCATCCCAGGAAGAGAAACTTGAAATATTTATCCACAGGATATTATTTTTTAAAAATACTTTCCGCAAGTGCCAGATATGCTAAACGGCTAAATCCTTTCTGAAACAGCCAGCATGATTATCTGCTCCGAAATCTCACTTAAAAAAGGTTAATAATTAAAACATTTTACTCTAAGCCAGGCAAACAGTTAATAAGGATGAAATAGTTACTTGGAGAGAAACTGTGAACTGAATTTCTTTCATTTCAGTAGGCTTTAGCTTTAATTTTGTTGGATTTTATTCTAGGTCTAAGAAAATTAATCATTTCTGGGAAATGCTAACCACAGTGACAGACCTCGCAGTGCTGAATGTTTTACAAGGAAGCTGTTTGGAGCCGTAAGCTGCCACCACGAGCAAACAACTGACGGCCAGCAGTGTTTTTGTTAGACTCTGACAAGGGAATCAATAAAAAGACATGGAAAAGGTTCAATCAGAACAGACACCACTAATACGAATGGCCTTTTGGGACCCACGGAAGCGTGGAACTGCTTTTCCATGTTAATTTCTCCTCGCTACCCTTGGGGTTATCACCTTCTTTGGCCCCTGTTAATTAAAAACTGCCTCTTGTTAAAGTTCTTTGGCAGGCATTTGCCTTGTGTCAACTCATTTTGTTGGCTGCTGAGAGAGGAAATGAAGGGAAGGAGAATTCAGAAACTGCTGCATGAAATGCTGCCAAAATCCTTTCTTGCAACTGCCACTTGACACAAATCTGCAGATTTCCTTCTCCATCCCCTCAGATACACATGATATTTAAATAGGCAGATTTTAAGTACTCATTATGCAACTATCTCTTTTTATGAAGATATGGATACAGTAGTAGCCCTGTACATGACTGTGAAAAGTATAAATTTTTCAGATAGGTAGGCAAACAATGGACACAAAAAAAAATAAAAAAAAAAATTCATACATTCAAATAAAATTATGTACATGTTTTCTTTGTTTTTCTGCAAATCTTATCCTCTGCTCCCACTCCTCCCATATGTCTTCATGCTCATAATATATTTTACCCTCAGGGAAACTTAAAATTTCTGGCCAGTTTGTAAGAAAAGTAAGGGCAATTAAATGACACAGTTTCCAAGAAGGGGAGGGAACTGTTGCTCGGTTTTACTTAATAGCTGAGTGATTAGGACTTCTGTCCTGGATGGGTTCAATCTCACCTCAGCCTGAAGGCATTTAGATTCCTCTGTTCTGAGACCACAAGGGTATTCAAAGGGGAGAAGCCTTTCAAGTCATGGTGTCAGCGTTCTCTCCTTGTGCATAAAAAATTAAGTACTCATTAGACTAGGACCAGCCACCACTGCTGAGATTCATTTCCTCTTTCTAATTCAGTGAGTATTTCTTTGTTTTATGCAAAGTTGGAAGGTCTCCAGCCAAAGGACCGAGAGAGCTCTAGCCAGAACACCCTGAAACAACACAGTTCAGGCACACCTACAAGGGAAGGGAATTGTAAACTCAGAGTTTTGACACAGAGAGAAGGTGAAAGCTCCAGTCTTGAAGCTTCCAAGGCTCCACTAGATAAGGCCATGGCTGACTTGCTGAACCTTGCCTCATCTTTCCCTGCTGTGAGTATCAGGCTGGGAAAGATGATCACCAAAGGTCTCTAGGCTCTCTGGACCTCCTGTATCCCTGTATCTCCCTGGTAATGCCAAGCTGACCAATATTTTTGAAAGATTTCTCTGCTAGTATCTCAGAACTTCATCTCAAGCTTTTTTCTCTAGAACATTTTTGGCTATTTTTCCACTTTCTGGGTTAAGAATTCAGTAAGTCTAAAATCTCCTTTTCCAACATATAGCATTTCCACCACTTTTACTCAATTAATATTTAACACATAACTATCCTTTAAAGGGTTAGCATACTATTTTTGATATGCATAAGATAAATAATATATCCTCATTTGATACTTGATACATGAAGACAACATCAATGTCATCTTTACACCATCTAAAGCCTGATCCATTGCAATAAAGTTTGTAGTTGACATCAGTTGTCCACACCATCCATGTCATTTTGATGAGAGTGTAAAAAAGATAATGTTGGTAAATAATTATTATCTTAAAAACTTATTTTTGCATAATAAACACCAATTCTCTTTAAGTAGGGTTCATTATTTGATTTCAGAGGCAGACATGAAACAGTTTAGAGTTAGAAGGGGGAACTGTAATATCGGAGGTCAGTGAGGTGGCCATAGCTAATGGCTGCTAGTCTTGCTTTTTATTTTAATGTACATGACAATTTTAGTCATTATGCATGAATGAGATCAGTCAGAATAAACACCTTCCTAAATTATGGCTAATTTTTAAAATCTAGTGTTTTGGGGTTTTTTGTTGGTTTTTTTTTTTTTTTTTAACTTCAGTAATTTTCACCTAAAGACACATCACTACCTCCCACCCAGAGATTTTTGATCAACTTATAGTTCTGAGTCCTCGATAAAGGTACGATCTAAACACTTCCCACACAGTTTTAACACTGACTATTAAGTGACATTTTCAAAGATAACTGCACACATTCACTATTTAAAACCTGCATGTAAAGGCAGGATCATCAACCCTCCAAGTAAAATAAGTCCTGTGTCAATGTTAGTGCTTTCATTTAAAAACAAGCAGATGTCACAACTAAGTTTTTCTAGTTTCCCAGTTCCTCTTCTGTAGGAGACGCTGTGGTCCAGAAGCCTTGGGAGGGAATACCACTGCAAAGACTTGGAGGAATGCTCTCCCAGAATTCTGTGTAATCTTACGTTAAGGTACCTAGTTACATCATCCTTTTCCACACCCCAGTTCCAGAATGTTCCTGACTCCCTGATCCCCTATTGGGCCCCACTCCTCTCCTGAAGCCCAGTTAGCTGTTATCCCTTAGTCCCTCCACGCTGCCCCTGTTCCCTCAGCCCACTGGCCCCAGTGCAGACACCCCGCCTTCCTCGATCCCATATAAAATCCCGGGCCCTCCTTTGTTCTGGGTTCTTTGGCCCTGGTTCCTCTCTGTGTGAGATTAATAAACCACAAACAAAGAACCCCTCTCGTTTCATTTGTAGACACCCATACATCATCACGTTGTGCTAGCACGGTGCACAGAGCTATCCCTTTCCTGTGGAGACACTGCTCTTGGGAAGGCAGTGGCCCCTGCAGCTCTTGCCACATCCCCACATTCTTCTGCACATATATTTATGCCCATTTTTTTATATTTTTGATATGTTGTTTTTGGGAAAATCAAGGTGAAGAAAGAGTGTGAACTGGTTCATAAATAGGTGTAAAAAAACCCCAAACTGTCTGTGGTTTGCATTTTCCTGAATATGGCTTCACTTCACCCTTGGGAGGAGTAAAGGATTCCATACTTTTTTCTTATTTTTTTCCTTATTTTTTCTCTTTTTTTTCTTTTTTTTTTTTTTTTTTCAGTGAAGATGAAAGAGCTTCAGAAAACGTTTTTTGTGCAGAATGAAGAGCAATTCCTTTTTCAGTAGCACTCTATGTTCTACATTCAATGACTGCTGCTTCTTGGTTAAAAATATGTTCAACCATGTAGCTGTGGTAAAATTTCATCTGGCTGAGTGAACTGTTGAAGTGTAACTAGCTGGATTTGGACAAAAGTTTCACAAGGCCTTTTTAAAAGTGATTATAGCAAGCATGCATTACCTCAATCACACAGTATCTGTTCCAGGAGGGAAAGGTCCAGTAGTTAGTTGGCATTCTCAAGATAAAACTGGGAGCCACAATTGCTCTTGCAAATGAAAAAAGTATTGTGGGAATAACATGCAAAAGGACATAACTTTGAGTAGAGGATCCTCTTCATCCATCAGTAAGACAAATGATGGACTCTAGCAAAGTTGTTGACTTGTCAAAATAGCAGAAGTAGGTGTTATGATTCTGTCACGGGATGTTTATGAAAAGGTTGGGAGGATGATAAGGAAGAGGATGTGCATTCCCTGAAACACTGGCCCTTGCAAGCATCTACAGATGCAAGGCAGAAAGGCAAAACTCTGTGGCTCTTCTGGTTACAAGGCTGGGGTTGCAGAAGCATTTCCACATTGTCCAAAACTGGCTCTGACACAAAGAGCACAGCACAGTACCATCCTAATACTCAAAGTATGATTATCTACTTGTCCCATTTTATTCTGAAGCTGAAGAAAAAGGTTCAAACATGTTGAAATACTCTGGGTCTAAATACCATGAGATTTGTCTATGTGTAAAACTCTCTAAATCTGCACTATCAGCGCTGAAACAAAACAGTAGCAACAGAAATGAGCCATATATTTGTTGATATCTCAGAGTAAGCTTTGGATTAGTTTGAGCAGTAGTTAAAAGCTGATGCAGTGTTTATTTAAACTGAATTGTTGCAAACCCTTGAGATATAATATTCAGCCCATATATTTGTACAATAGAGACTACCGGGGCTGGGACAGGGGGGTTGCATCTTAAAATAACTGTGTGTTATTAAACTTCATTACAAAAGCATGCACTTAAAAGAAATGCATAGGTCTAAAGATTATGTATTTGAAGCCAGAAAAATGTCTGAAAAAGAAGGTGCTGGATTTGACTGTCATAATATTCTACATTTTATAATTTCTAATATCACAATATCTGCAGTGTGAACCACACAGCACTGCAACAAGAACTATTTATCATTTTAAATACTTGTCTGCAGGCTGCTGTACGTTTTAAATAAATATTCTTAACCACAGCTTGCAAAAGCAAGTAACACATATCATCAGCAATCACACATCAAACCAAGTTAAATGTTTGACATTGCATTCACTACAAGGTAAGTAAATCATTCTGCTGTTAATAAACACACCAAAAGCTTTCCCTATTCAGAAAGGTAAATTAGGCTATATTATCTCTAAATTTATGGCAATAATGTATAGAACGAATCCTGTTTTACTTTTTTTTCTTTGGAAGTTTAATATTTTATTACAGTAGAAGGGCGCACAGCAGCTAACTCACCCCCTTCTGACAACCAGTTTCTTTGTCTAATTTCCATTCGTTTCTTTGGCAGCTAAAACACCTTGAAATTACCTTCTGCAGCATGGAAGAATGATTTTTTTTTCCCCCTAGCTCTGGCTGTCAGAGTGATTAGAATTTTAATTAGTAAAGCAGTAAGGAGGGAGGAAAATCAGGGAGAAAAGCACATGAAAGATTCACCAGAGCAGGGAAGACAAAGAGGCGTCAGAGGCTGCCTCACAGCTTGCTTGTTACAGCAGCAATTGCAGGGCCAAGCTCAGGTCTGTAACACTAACACAGCACCATCCTTTAGACCTCTGACAATGTCAGGCTTCTGGGGCATGAGAAAACATTTTTATCAGTTGTCACTCAGAGCAAGACAAGGTTTTTAAAGCACTCCAACTAGGAGCTGCTCCACCACTGGGCTCATTTTGGCACTTTGATCTGCACTGCAGGACTCTAAGCTCAGAACTCAAACCATGAAGACAGGATTGTCAGTAACACAGAATTTTACCATCCAGCTATTACACCAATTAATATTGTAATTTTGAATCAGCATCAGCTTTTTATAAAACAAAAGAAAGCTTTTAACTGCCAAAGGGCTGATGAGAGAAATAGCAGAAATCCTTCTGTGAACAATGCAGTATATTTTAAATTGAAATAAAAAAAATTTAACGGCAGAAACACCATGACTCATTCTTCATCTGTCTCTCACCTGCCACATTTTATTGTGACTCCGACGCCACAGCTCAGCACAGGAGGTAGCATGGACAAGGAGCACAAGCCCGTTAAAGGTGGAGGAGCTGAACACTGAATTTGCATGTGGCAGCATCACACCTAGGCCTTGGGGAGACACAGATGTTCACCTTGGGGCCCTTCACGGGCTACCTCCACCCTATCCTCATTCACCTCTGACATTGCTGCCCATCTCTTGCTGGTACAGAGCAAAGGGCAACCTGCTAGAGGGGCCCCCTGCCTCTCAGGCTCTGCTCCTCATGAGGTCTGCCAGCCCTATTCCCCACTATTATTGCTATCAGTGTTGTCACTTGTATTATATCAACGCATTCGGCTGACAGGATCAGCAGCACACTGTGCATGGCAAGGTACATGCACGTACTAAATGCAGAGATGAATGTGTGCTATTATCTATTCAACAGTAGGAACAGAGGTGCTGAGTGGCAGAATGGGAAATTGAATCCCATTCCAGTGCCTGAATAACAAATCTATTTTTTCTAAACTCATATCCTCTCAACCTAGTCCTTGTACACAAAGATATTTTAATCAGCTAAGAGCAAAATAATTTTCTGTCTCTACGGGGTCTGATCCTGAATTCTTCACTCACATGACTGATTTCCTTCCAGTGAATACAAGCTTTCAGCAGATAACAACACAGTAACAACCAGAGCAGATTTAAAATGTTTTAAAAGAGGATTATCAATCTGTGCCACTGATGTCACAAAACAATTGTGCGTGTGCTTCTATTTCACCAGTTATTGCAAAGGTTAGTCATTCACAGCATGTCCACTAGGAACTGCTAGAAAACTTCAAATGCTTTTTTTGACAGGGCTTTTGGTTCTGTTCCACAATCAGACAAAATATTATTCTACCTAGAATAGAAGACAAGATTTACAGTAGCAAAGCCAGATTTTTGCAAAGGATCATTGTACAATCTCTAGCAATTCTGTAGTAAGAGAAAAAAATTGTCTTGCTGACCTTTTGTCTGCTAAAATAACACATGACATATTTGTATTTTATGGAAATCAATCTATGGAGAATTTTTGGGTTCAAATAATTATAACTCAGTGCAAGATCTAAATAAAACTGTTGAAAAGTAATTAGGAAAGTAATATAACAATATAGATAAATGCCAAAAATGAGGTTCAAAGCACCAGTCTTAGCTATACAGCTGCAAATACTGGTAAGAAGCCAGTAATTACAGTTAAAGTCAGTTGCCAACTGTTTTAAAGCACATCATTTAAACGAGCATTGCAATTGCTACCTTCCAGTCTTGGCTGCTAAAATAGCAGACAAGAAACAGAAAAAGAAAATCCAGACATTTAAAAATAGCTCACCATTTTTTTCCTTTAATTGCTTGCCTGCTCTGAAATCATGTACATTTTATAGTATGTTTAGTGACAAGGAAGATTTTGTGCAATGTTTTAGCCACTAAGATGATCTCATCCTAAAATATCACTATGAAAACCATATGTGTTTACAGAAAATCCTAGGGGCTAATGGATAAGACTTGCCTCCAGCACCCAGTGGTCAAAAGAAGAGATAATGGAAGTCTTAAGAAATCACATCTTCCTCTCATCACTTGGCAGACGAGCAAATACACCAAATGACTGGGTGTTCCTGTGGAATTGGATGTTAGAACATGTGTAGTAGGATCAGGGATATATTTTCTACTATTTTCCATGTTGAACTAAAGCCACCATCTCTGAGCTGTCATCACATCACCAGGAGAAAAAAATCCCGCTTTGGGAATTTAGAAAAAGAAGTCTTACCAGCAAAAGAAAGTACAACTTATTCCTCCAGAGATGGACTCAGTCTGTACTTTTACAATGGCAACGGTATTAAGAGTTCCAAAAATAAAAAGGAATTTGATTTACACCTTTTCAGATGATCCACTACTGCAGTAATTACAGCTTCGTGCTGCCTTAAAAATTCATTCTGTGCTGTCTTAAGAATAAAGTCTCTAAATTTGGAAGCTCATCCAAAAAAATCCGGATTTAGCTCTTAAAATGCACCACTGAACTGCAACACAAGGCACATCAGTGATCCAACAGTTATTGATAAGTGATCATAATCATGCCTCTGTATACAGTCTGTGTGTTGAGTGATTTAACAATTACATTAACAAATTCCAATCCTCCCCTGGTTCCTCAGTTACACACAGTTACATCACTGAAGGGATACATTCGCAGGGTAAATTGACATTAGCAAGGTAGAAACCAGTCCTAGCTAACACTGGAAAAACCAATAAATTGTACCAAAGCACTCTATTCAGAAACACCTTTTCACATCCCTGTCTCTAAGACATCCCAAGAAAGAATGTATATGTGAGTGAAAAAGACGAAAACTGTGAGTGATGTGGCAGGAATATCAGATTTTAAAAGTTGCCTTAGGAATGTTTTCTAAAAAAAATCTGAATATCCTGAAGAGGGAAATCCCTCACACTTTTGTCTTCTTCTGCACCAACCTATGCCTTCCCAAGCTTGATATTTTTCTTCATTTCAGTCATAGGTTGAAGGCTAAAGA
This sequence comes from Luscinia megarhynchos, assembly GCA_034336665.1. Lineage (NCBI taxonomy): Eukaryota > Metazoa > Chordata > Aves > Passeriformes > Muscicapidae > Luscinia > Luscinia megarhynchos. Next base: position 52,582,998 of record CM067592.1, on the reverse strand, counting down.
GAGCTAAAGTTCAGTAAATGGAAACAGAAGATGCAAGCCTAAAAGTCAAATATTGATTCTTACTGGGACTATCTTCAAAGCCTTGACAAAGATGGGGAGTACACAAGGATAAGAATTTGAGTGAAAGCTTATGAATACAACTAGAGCAATAAAATGTGTTAAGACAAATGGTGCTTGTATTGGTTCTCAGATTACACGTGGCTCTCCCAGAAAGATTCTAACACCATGCACAAAATAAAAATTACCTAACCATCAAAATATTCTGAAATTCCAGGCCTGGGAAGCAGGGAAAGAAAGGAGAAGGGGAAAGAAAGAAAAAAGTGGGAAGCATAAACTAAGTCGAGTAAAAGTGACATTTCCATGCCTGGATTTTTTTTTCTTACATGATTTGAAGCTGAGAAATCTGAAAACATATTTTAAAGGTACAAGTAACCTAAAATGATAAAACAAAAAATAAAAATTAGAGGAAAATGTTAATGACCTAAAAAGTCTTTTTTCTTGGTATTCCAGACTGAGGATTTTTATTTATAATGAGAAATTTTCCTAATTTTCCAGTGAAGTCTCCATGGAGGTGTCTTTCCTGAGCGCCCTTTATTGTGGAGCTTTTCAAGACTAGGTGTCCCTTTTCTTGTATTCCTAGGTTTTCTTTTCAATGCAGTGAATCATTTTGACATGTTGGGAAAAAAACACTGATGTCAATACATAGGGGAGGTCTCCCAAAGGCTAATTGAAAATAAGATTAATTTAGAAAGAAATTTACTCATTTCTCATACTTTCCTCTCTGCAAAGATACAGCCAGCATAAAATAGCTCAAGTTGAGATCATGAATTTTGCAATCCACTGTGTTGAAATACACATTTACACAGCCTGTCAGAAGATAGGAGACAGATGTCCAATGTTTTCCACACTACTCTTCAAATAAACCACATGAGTTTTATGAGTCTTTCTCAGTGGGAAAGAAAGTGGCCTAGCCAAACAGCCTGAAAACTACAGAGCAGTCAGATTTTGGGTTGGAAGCTAAACATAGACTCTCCTTTTCTCCTATCACTTGAAAGAAGTTGTCTGGAGAGGATCTGTCAGAGAGAGCTTTAGCTTTGCTTTTCCACCTCTGCTCCGTCTCACATAGGATTGCCTGAAAAAACAGTGCCTGAGGGATCTATATTCAGTTTTCTAAACCAAACATAACACAAGCACAGTTCCTGGGCTACACATTTGCCTCCTGTAATAAAAAATGTGAGAGAAAATCCCCCAATGGCATTCAAATCAGATTCTTACCATTTTCAAGTGGCAAGTGTTTTTCATTTTATTTCTTAGAAAAGAGATGTTTTTGCAAAGACTTTGTCTGTTGAGCAGCTATGCAAATTCTCTAACAAGCTAGCATACAGTTTGTCATGTCAGACAAATATCTTTTTTAAAGGGCAATAAGACATTATATGTTCTTACTTTGTGGTTAGATACTGAAGTCCTTACTCAGGAAAAATGGTTACTTAATTAGCACGCAGAATTTACAGAGATTGAGGCCAAAGGGATCATTAGAACTTCTTAAATTTCATCTAGTTAGTTTTGAATTGAGCTCATTAACTTATATTTGGTTAGAGCATAATTTATGTTTGCTCTAACTGTATTTCCTAGTAAGACTTCACTGTGCGTATAATAACATGTTGACAGTTCACAAATGTTCCCAAGAGTTTAACAGCCTCACCTTTAAAAAAAGAAAACTAGATGTCACTTATTTAAAAGTTTAGCTCATCCATCTTTGACTTCCAGCCACTGGTCCTTGTTGTCTTCTCTAGTAGATGAAACAACACTTAAAACTTAGTTTTCCCTCTCAGTGAGAGTGCTTAAGCTGCATCATCAAGTCATCTCTCAATCTCCTTGTGGCAAATTATAGCATTAATCGAAATTCCTCAAAAATATTTTTGTTTTTCACACATGTTTCAAACATTTTCAATTTTTAAAGAACACTTCTAAAACTTACATATTGGAATCGAGCACAGTATTGTAAGAGCAGTTCCACTTGCAGCGTTCCTTGGAGATAAAAACTCATTTCTCCTCTCACTTGCTCCCAAGAACAAGAAATGCTTTTGGCAGTGGTATTGCATTGAGACCCATATCAGAAATACTTACAAAGAAAAGTATTGCTTTTTATAAAAATATCCCATGGTCTTTGCTTCTACATGTGTGGCTTCTCAGCTGGCTTTTTTTTTCTAACATTTGATCCTGTAAGAGATTCTGATCTCATTGAGATGCAATTTTCTTTCCCCATACCTGTCAATAAACTTTGGAACCACACTGGCTCCCTGGAAGACGTGTAAAACAGAGAACGTGGTAGAGGACTGTTATGATCTGACAAGATTTCTGAGAGTGTAGAAGAAATTAATGGCAGTTAATTTTTATACATAGTGCTTTGAAAATGATACTCCATGAAGACATGGAGAAGAAGGGAAGGGAGCAACATATATTCCTTGAAACCTCCTCTGAATTCTCCACAGAAACAGAAATTGTATTTTGACATATTTGTCTTTTGTATTTTTGCAATATGCAGTATGATCAACTCCTATCAACATGGCTTATACCTTGAAGTTGGTTCTGTGGAGTCAACCCAGATGCACATAAATAGGTACCAAGTGCAATTGTGTGAGGTGTTTCCAAGGCAATGACATCAATAAGGTTTCATATGGGAGATCTGTCCCTTTCTGGAGAGGCTGCAACAATCACACAATGACCATACATATAATTTATAATGTGCTGTGGACTTTGCCTTTTCACAAAAAAATACTGCACTTTCTTCACAACTAGCAGAATCTTCATTGTTCTTATGTGAATTATGAAAGAGAGAATCAAAGCTAATGCTATGTACATGTGGTGAAAGAGAAGCTGAGCTTCACAAGGATTGGCCAACATGTAAGAGTAGAGGGCTAAATAAATGAGGGGACCACCTAAGGTAAAAGAAACAGAAAATGTAAAAGTCCAATGTTCAGTCTCAAAGGCATAATGGTGTGACACATTAGAGGATGTATGATTTTGGATGCAGTAGTTTGACAACTGTCTTTGTACACACTTAAACAGCAGGATATTACTAAGAAAAATGAGCTGGGTGAACCTTTCCTGAAATATTCATGTTTTCCTAATAACAAAAGGAATTATTAATTTATTTCTCTGAAATCAAGTTCTAACAGCTACACAGCCAGCAGACTAGGGCTAGGAAGGACAGTGCTTGCTCACTTTGTGCTGCTTTATAATAAATGCGGATTGCAGTGTCATAGGCAGAATGGGAGTTCCAGACAAACTTTATCACAATGCAGAAAGAACTTCCTTGCTTTCTAAACTTCTCCTCAGAGAGCAACCTAGGTGCCACTGGCTCTAGTCTTTGCCCCAGACTGTCAATCACTTAAGTCTAATGAATTCCAGAGATGTGTTTGAACGTTTCTACGACTTTCTCCCACAGAATTAAGGATAGCAAATCTGATATATTTACATAAATATTTATTGTGATAGTGATTTGACAAAAAATCTTAATCAGAATTATTTACTACAGAGTATAAGAGCTATATCTACTAGTATAGTGTAATTCACCATTTCAAAGCAATATTGAAGCAATTATATTAAAGCAATTTTATTAAAAATAGCAAAACCTAATATGAAGCAGAGATTGATATTACTTATGTACTAATGACTGTGGGAAAGTCACAAGAGGTGATCTTGAAGGGTATCACCACAGAAGGAAGGAATCTGCAGACACTCTAAGGGGTATGTTAGAAAATCCTGCCTTTAAAAGGTGGGATTGGGCTTTTATAGTATAAAGTGATTGATTATCAGTCAGATGTCTCCCAGACAGCTGTGTCAGCTCAGTTATTAGTAGTATCTCTTACTTCTTCCTTGTTCCGTGTACTTTACTGTATCTGCCATATCTTTATCTCAGTATCAGGATGTATGACTTTGGGATTGATGAGTCAGATTGGTTTCAGCACTATTCAGCTCCAAAAGCAGCCTAATGTCTGTCCCCTTCTACATTCACCACTGGTAGCCTTGCAAATAGGGCATTGTTGGAGTTATTTTACCCTATTCTAACCAGAGTATCTTGCTGCATGCAGAGGCAGTCATATTTTGTACTTTTGAGGATTTTTTTTTTTCGGTAGCACAGTGGGCTACATCCTCCTTAGGGAGAACAGAAGGATTTGCAGAGCATTGTAAAGTAGAAGGCAGCAGCACTGTGTGAACCCTGCAGCAAGCAGAAACCACTCCAGATCCTCTATTTATCTTTTATTTGTCTTGAAGTTCTGGCAGCAGCTCAGTTCCTTCCAAATGGGAACCACAGTAAGTAATTGAATCTCAGTCCTATACCCTCATCCTAGAGGGACCAGCCTCCTGCTGGTCTAATATGAAGACAGGGGAACAAAAGTGTGATGTGCTTTTGGAGCATTTCAGAAACGTTAGTCTTCCCTACAAGAGAAAAGCCGCAAAACTTTCATTTGAAAATGTGCTAAAAGAGTATGAGCTGCACAACCTGTGTGCAATAAGTGGGTCCCTTGATCCATTTTGATGGGTCATCTCAGAGTTTTCTGTAATGAAAAATCTATGGCAAGAAACTGAAAGAAAGAGAGGAGTGGAGCTCTTCAAATCATTCCCAGTTGAGAGCATAGAATACCTCACAGGTATTTAATTAACTGAACCCCATTTATTCAGAAATAATTGCAGAGAACAAATCTGTAAATATACGTCAAGATGGCAGTGAAACAATACAAAGTATGGCTCTTTATGAAATAAGTATGTATGTCAGTCTCTGGCACTGTTTGGGAAATTATAAATGTATCGCCACAGTGACAGGAATGACTCATTGTTTTTGAGACCTACATAAATAAAACAGAGGCCAGATGCTTGCCAAGAGGGTTAAGAATGCCACATTTTTATGTGGCTCAAATATAAGTCACTTGCAATTATATACAATTATATACTTGCAATTATACACATTTTCCATTTGATAATATCAATGTACTGAGAAGGGACCAATGTAGGTCTGGTAGGCAGCAACACACAGCATATTCTCTATAGAAGAGCAATGGAAGATTTAGATTTCATTCACTGAACTCTGTTGTTAAAGCTTTCTGTTTCTGATTGATTAATCAATAAGATATGACAAAATGCAGAGATGCTGCAGCACTCACAGAGTACTGTACATCCAACAGGATACATTAAAAGGTCAATTAAATTGAATAAAACAGTATTTTTACACTGGCACAACATTGTAAGACATATGTGGATTACATTTAACTTTTTCTCATACACCAAAAAAAAACCAAAATGTGAGAAACATCTCCATTGCTATAGCACGTTGCAGACCATTTTTCCTCTTTCTTTCTGTGGCTTGCATGCTTATTCTGAGCAAATGAAGGTGTGCACAGCTGCCTCCGCAATTGCAGTCATCAGCAAATGAAAAGAGTGAGTAGGACAAGCAGTACAACTTGACTGAGTAGGTGGGCTACAAGCAATTCCACTTTATCCAAGCTGACTTCATCTGCTCCCACTTCTTTTCTTCAATGCACTCCCTCCATCTGTTTTACTAGTGAAATCAACCTTCCCCCATATCTCCTCATTTTCCGTCTTTCCACCTTCTCCAAATCTGCAGCTGCAACAATGCCCTTCTCGTGTTTTCCTTCTTACCAGCCAACCAGTTCTGTGACCCAGGTCATCTAATCTGTACTACCTCATTTTTTTTCGTGGTTTTAGGACTGGAAAAGGAGAATGCTTCTCCACCCAAAAGTTAAATTGGGGGATCAGTCAAGACTTGGGTGCCCTCTTTGCCCATCCAGACACCTCAGAAGTGGCATTTTAGCTACAGGTGCACCAAAACCCCAGTCTGCTGGTGATAGACATCCACCAGGACATAGCTCGGGCCTGAAGCTGGTGCAGGGTGCTATCATTGTAAAGGTACACTGTGATCTTCCAGTACACAGGAATGACTTATGCAAAAAGTGATGGGACCTTCACTTCCCTATTGTAGAAAAATCTTTCTCTGGTGCTCCAATGTGCATTTTATAGCAAGAAGAGGAAAAGACAGATTACATATCAAACCAAACATCGGTTAAATGGTCAATTTTATAGGCTATGAGGATAGGTAACCCATTTTCCAAAAGAACAGCAGATAACAAGAAGAACAATAACACAGTCACTGATGGTAATTATTATTCAAACTGTAATCCTGGTCTCTTACCAACCTTCGGAGCAGTATTCACAGGACATCATATATTGAACCCTAAACTGCACCTATCTCACACCTCTGAATCTGGCACCAAATAACCAATTCTCAGTAAGAAATGAAAAAATAAAGCCAACAACAAGCTGCCTAACTGAGTTCGTGGGACAATGAAGTGTGAACAGGTGTGATGATGTGTTAAACAGCATGTGGCAAAAATGCCTGTGCTTGCTAATGAGATGACAGTTGCTTGTTATGCAAACTGTCCTAGTAAAATCATCTTTGCCTGCTACCTATGCCCTTGGGCTCACATCCAATCAACCTGAGAGCTGCAACCTGTCATTCAAAATGACATTCATCAGTATAGACAACTGTGTGAGACCTATATGCACAGAAATCCCCAATACTTGCTGCCATTAGAATAAATAGAGCACTTCATCAGAGTAAGTTTGGAATGTGCAAGCTTTCCTAGCCAATAAAGATTCAGGACTGATGAGAATTGCAAGCTCCACTAGTGAGAAATATAGACTAATTAAAATGAAATCTCCATTCAGAGTATTTTCGTAGCTTGAAATAACACTCATATTTTCAAATTAAGTAAATGTTAATAATTTTTTTATTAACTTATCATGAACTAAAAGAGAAGCGGTACAACATGGACTTGCTTGTGTTTTTTCTCCCAGGATAGTTTTTGTTGCTGCTGTTGGTTTGGTTGGTTTTTTTTGTTTTTTTTTTAATTGCAGAGAGAAAGAAAAGGAGGTAGGGAAGGAAGAGTAATCATCCTATAACTATTCCTCATGATTTTTTTTTTCATGAAGAGTATTATGCCTTTTGCATCATACAAAAATAAGAAATAAATTAAAATCTACTGCCAATACATATATTAACATATCAACAACTAAAAGGATTGAAATCAATGAAAGAGGATGATACATTAACCTGTAGAGACCTGGAGTTCAAGATGAAGACCGATGGAGTGCTACTGTGTTTGATCAGCTTGTTTAAGCCAGTATGCAATGCAAGTTAATTGGCTATTTTAAAGTAGCACACAGAGATTTTCATGGCTTACATTTTCATTATTATTATTATTACTGCAGCAAACTTAAATTTTCCTTATATTGTTTCCATGTCCTCTTCCTAGCAATACAGAAGGTACATTATACTATAACATATGCTTTAAATCACAATCACTTTTTAGGGTAATTTTCTATCTCTCTTTTTTTAACTTGTATGAAATTTACCTGCTTTTGTAAAAGGGAAAGGAATGAGGAGAACACACACACATTAAATAGATTACAACCACATAAGCCCCAGCATACACGAACACTGGATAATTCGGCAAAAATAAACTTCTGACAAAATCCTTCTGGAATTTTTTTCTTTCCTAGCAAGGAAGTAAGACAATTTATATTCAGTGGTAATGACAATAATATGCAAAAATATGACGCCTGCTAAATTGAAAATAGTTCCTCTTAGCTTTCAGCCACAAGGAGGATATTCATGGCATGTTTTGAAAGAGATTGAATATATTCAAATTAATTATGAGAAAGACTGAAGATGATATGCAGAAAAAGACACTTTTTCCTGAGTCTTTTGAAAATATTTCAGTTCTTAACAACAAATTTGTACTACTTCAGCAGAGTCTTACTAATGCTAATGACTCATAACAGGAAATACATGTAAATAGATATCAAAGTACTACAGTAAAATATATTTTCTATTCATTTTTAAGACTAAATACTGTCACTGAAACAATGTAGTTTGCTCAACATTATAGTCATTGCTTTCTGTCACAGCTCTTGTTTTCTAGATTATAGGGTGAAATAACTCATAGATTAGCCATTATTAGGAATGTCGTACAACTATGATTATTTTTAAAGGGAGGGAAATATTTAAACGCATGCTTGCACTCAGAAGGAAATATAATCCTATCTTTCTGAACTCAAATTGACCTATATGGGTGTGCTGACATCACATAATTCTGATGAACAATCTTGTTATACAATAAGGAAAGCTTCCTGTGGCTGTGCTGTTTTAGCAAATACCTTTGCAATTTCAATTGAGCAAATATCCTCCACAGTGAAAAAAAAAGTTATAATAATATTTCATTAGGATCAATAGCTGTTTTATTATTCACAATGCATGAAGTGCTAAGATTAACCCATTGTGTAGTAAAATTAGTTCTCTGCCACTTAATACAATATGATTTTAGAATATAGCTAATGTGCACAAAATATTGAAATATAGAATATTGGCACATATGAGATTTATGATAAACTTAAGATAGGAATGAATGTAGGCTAAGTCTTCATGCTGCTCAGTTGAGGTCAAGAAAATCAATATTCTTCATAATGTGTCTGTGACACAAAAGCTTAAATGAGAAACCTTCTGAATACAAAGATACACTTCTCTATTTACCCTTAGCTTTTTTTTTCATAACAGACATATCTTTTGAAATCTAAGGTATCTGAGAAAAATGACTAAGATGTTAAATGGATACTGTATGGATGCTACTAAGATCAATAAAAATGCTGTAATTCCTTTAAAGTTATTTCATTTTAAATTTACTTCGAATTCACCTTTTGACTTCCTGATTAAAAAAAAAAAAACTAACAGAAGAAATACAGATCTGAAATAAATACAAATTAATACAAAACAGAAGCAGAAAGCAAAATCTTGGACAGGTGTGCTTCCTTTTTTTTTCTGTGGAGCAATCCTATCTTTCCCACATATGTCAGATTGAAAAATTGGAAAGAATATAGGTGATGAGATTAGGTTGCGAGGATATTTAGCACTAACACAACTGCTATCCAGTATGGCAAGTTTTCAAAGTAAATTCCTTTTGTAATGCCCTATGACTTTGTAGCTTCACTAGGACCTTAGATCTGTTGATAATAATAAAATCAAACCAGAATTTCACTAATAATCTGTCAGAAGATAGGTTCTGAAAAACTTGAAGTTTTTATGATAAAAAGCTTGATTTAACATCTTAGGGTGGCCTAAAAAGAGAGGAAAACTAACAGAATATATTAGGAAAACATCAGAAAATCTAGGTTTCATTCAGCTTCATAAAATATAAAAAGACTGAAAGCTTAATAACATCAAAAGTATGCTGGCATACTCTGAAAGAGAAGAAAGAACAACCATTAGTCACACATCTATAAGAAATATCATGAAAACTAACAACTTCACCGAGAATAACCAGTTTAAATAGCCTGTCAATGTTCTTATAGTTTTATAGGCTGTACATCCAATTCAAGCCCCATATTTTATTAGTCTCCATAATTTCAAGACTGCTATTTTTTTTCCCTTCAAAATGATCCTAAAAACAAAGTCCACACAAAATCCTTAAATAAAAAAGGAGAGAAAAATTATCACAAAAAGTGGTCACTACCATACAATATCATTCTGGAAGGTCTGTGGTATCTCCTCTTACTTTTCTTTATATTGTATTTTTTTATTGTCTGTGCATTATTTCTGTTTAGAATACGGTATTCTTAGGACAGAGACTAGGTTATTTTATTTGTCTACTGGGGAGTCACAGTGGTTGCCAATAACACCTTTTTTAACATAGCAAGAGAAGCTCATTATACTAAAGTAAAATATTCATAAATAGATGGGAACTTTCCAGTCAAGAATACCACTATTTTGGTGTTTTGGCCATTCTGATAAACATATTAAAATCCTGTGATTAAACTCAGAGGAAAAGGTAATTTCTAATTCCATGTGTTGAAAACTCTCTTTCTCTGCATGCAGTGTATGCCTCTGACATAATTATAATTTAGGAAGTTAAGTAAAACTCTGTATATCATTCATTCTGCTGAAAGTACAGTAAAATAATAAAGTGATTTGTTTTGACAGTTTTTGTGGTTTCTTTCTCTACAACAAAACTCACACTCATAATATCTTCTATTAATGTGGCTTGGATTACTACTTCTTGAATTTATGCTAGCCTGATAAATAATAATCACAATTTTTTTCACCACTCTTTTCAAGTAATTTCTCAACACTTTCAGACCTCCTTTTTGTTCTTATACCTTTTTTCAAGTTTACGTCCAAGGCATGAGCAGGCTCAGACTTACCAAGTGGGTTTCTCTGCTTTTAATTTAGATGAGAATATATCCACCAGTGGAAAAACAGATAGTATTAACTGAGTGCTGGTTTTGCTCTTAGGATATTTGATGAGGAAGGAAGAAGCCACCCACGGAAGTGATTTTCCTGAGACGAGCTGCAGAGAGCTTCCTATATGTCTGACAAAAACCAAACAATAATTGGTTTTGGGAACTGACAACCTGTTAAACCCCTGGGAAAGCTGAACACACCTCTGTGAACACACATCTTAAAACTAACAAAACCGGGGAATTTCTCTTTTTCTTCCGCCTGAGTACAGGTAACAGGCCAGCCAGATGGGCTCTGCCGCTGGGCCGGGCCCCTTCCCGGGGATCCCTCCGGACCCTGTTCCAGCAGGGCCGGGCCCCTTCCCGGGGAGCTCTCCGGTCCCTGTTCCAGCAGGGCCGGGCCCCTTCCCGGGGAGCCCTCGAGTCCCTGTTCCAGCAGGGCCGGGCCTCTTCCCGGGGAGCTCTCCGGTCCCTGTTCCAGCAGGGCCGGGCCCCTTCCCGGGGAGCTCTCCGGTCCCTATTCCAGCAGGGCCGGGCCCCTTCCCGGGGAGCCCTCCGGTCCCTGTTCCAGCAGGGCCGGGCCCCTTCCCCGGGGAGCCCTCGAGTCCCTGTTCGAGCAGGGCCGGGCCCCTTCCCGGGGAGCTCTCCGGTCCCTGTTCCAGCAGGGCCGGGCCCCTTCCCGGGGAGCCCTCCGGGCCCAGTCCCAGCTGGGCCGGGCCCCTTCCCCGGGGAGCTCTCCGGTCCCTGTTCCAGCAGGGCCGGGCCCCTTCCCGGGGAGCCCTCCGGACCCTGTTCCAGCAGGGCCGGGCCCCTTCCCGGGGAGCTCTCCGGTCCCTGTTCCAGCAGGGCCGGGCCCCTTCCCGGGGAGCCCTCCGGACCCTGTTCCAGCAGGGCCGGGCCCCTTCCCGGGGAGCTCTCCGGTCCCTGTTCCAGCAGGGCCGGGCCCCTTCCCCGGGGATCCCTCCAGTCCCTGTTCCAGCAGGGCGGGCCCCTTCCCGGGGGAGCCCTCCGGTCCCTGTTCCAGCAGGGCCGGGCCCCTTCCCGGGGAACCCTCCTGTCTCTGTTCCAGCGGGCCGGGCCCCTTCCGGGGATCCCTCCGGGCCCTGTTCCAGCAGGGCCGGGCCCCTTCCCGGGGAGCCCTCCGGTCCCAGTCCCAGCTGGGCCGGGCCCCTTCCCGGGGAGCCCTCCGGTCCCAGTCCCAGCAGGGCCGGGCCCCTTCCCGGGGAGCCCTCCGGACCCTGTTCCAGCAGGGCCGGGCCCCTTCCCGGGGAGCCCTCCGGACCCTGTTCCAGCAGGGCCGGGCCCCTTCCCGGGGAGCTCTCCGGTCCCTGTTCCAGCAGGGCCGAGCCCCTTCCCGGGGAGCCCTCCGGTCCCTGTTCCAGCAGGGCCGGGCCCCTTCCCGGGGATCCCTCCAGTCCCTGTTCCAGCAGGGCCGGGCCCCTTCCCGGGGAGCCCTCCGGTCCCTGTTCCAGCAGGGCCGGGCCCCTTCCCGGGGAACCCTCCTGTCTCTGTTCCAGCGGGGCCGGGCCCCTTCCCGGGGATCCCTCCGGGCCCTGTTCCAGCAGGGCCGGGCCCCTTCCCGGGGAGCCCTCCTGTCTCTGTCCCAGCGGGGCCGGGCCCCTTCCCGGGGAGCCCTCCGGTCCCAGTCCCAGCTGGGCCGGGCCCCTTCCCGGGGATCCCTCCAGTCCCTGTTCCAGCGGGGCCGGGCCCCTTCCCAGGGAGCCCTCCGGTCCCTGTTCCAGCAGGGCCGGGCCCCTTCCCAGGGAGCCCTCCGGGCCCAGTCCCAGCTGGGCCGGGCCCTGCTCTGGATCAGCGCTGGCCAAGCCCGATCCCCCTCCTCCCGGCATGGCCAGAGCGGCCCGTGGCTCAGCTGGAATGCTGCTGCTGCTGCTGCTGCTGCTGCTGCTGCTGCTGCTGCTGCTGCTGCTGCTGCTCCTGCTGCTCCTGCTGCTCCTGCTGCTGCTGCTGCTGCTGCTGCTGAGTTCCACAGGCCATCAGCCCCACAGGTGCTACTGCTGTGCTCTAGCCTGGCTGCTGAGATCCTGGTCTTTCCCCCAGTGCGGCTGCCGAAAAACTCTCCACTAAAAAAGCTCCAGCCAGGGAACGCATGACCCTCTGCAGCCCTCAGGTGAGATATTAACTGTTCACTGCACAGATGAGACTTGCAGACCTTCCATTCTCTCTTGAGCGAAAGAAAAGGAAGGAGATTATAGACACGCAGAGAAACAACATGGAGACATAGAGATTGGACAAGAAGGAAGAGTCAGGTCTCAGATGGGATATGGATTGAGGAGATGCCTCAATGTTGGGCTGAAATCCTCTTGTAAGGCTATGGAGAAGGTACGATTGATACATCGGACTCTTCTACCTGTAACTCGTTGAAAAATATGGGGTGTTTGAAACGTTCAAATTGTAGATGTGAGCAAAGACATTGATGCTGAACAAGCAGATGTTGAAGTAGCTGTAATTCAATGAGAAGCTTGAACAGAGAGAGAGAAGGGTGATGAAGACCCTTTACCCCAGGGAAATAGAAGACCTCTGTTCCCAGAGATGAAGATGATCTTAGAGATATTTAAAGAGAATCTTTGCTTCTGAACAACTCGTCCTTAAAACTATATCCCATAAGTTGACAAGGCCCTCGAAAACTATTGTAGGGAGAGCTGTAAGTTGAGGGGAGGGATTTTTACAGTGACCAGATTTCCATTCTCCTGGATGGCTGATTCACTGTGATGTCGAGGCCATGAGAAAAGTTTCTTGTGGAGAATTCTCCATAGACTGACGAGAGACCCTCCTCTCCCTAAATAATTGGAGAAAGACTATTTTAGAAATGGTAAACTAACTGGTTTGTTTCTGTATGTTTTCAGTGTGAGAGAAAAGGGTGTAGGGGAGGAGAAGCGTTCTGAAAGTTTTATTCTGATTCTTACTATTTTTTCTTTTAGTTTCTGTTAATAATGTTTTTCATTATGGCCTTCAAAGAGCCTGCTTTGCCTTTCCTCCTGACCCTATCTCACACAAAATGAGTAAATAATTCTAGTGGGTGCACTGGTGATTTGACCAGCACTAAACCCACCTCATAAATTGATGCATTGGCCAGGAAATCTCAAATTGGTGAACCAAAACCACTACAGTCAGACAATGTTGGTTTTGTGCAGATGCAATCAAGAGGTATTAAAGATGATGGATTTTCGGAAAAACGTCTTTAGTGATACTGTTCCCCTATGGCTCAGATGTCAATTCAGAGACACCACTTCCTTCTCAAAATACAGATAGTAGAAGTCCAACAGAAAAGTTTGAGCCTCCTGCAGATAGACACCATGACAAAGGAATGGTCATATGGCAAGTAGTCCTTGACAAATTTCCGTGTTATTTCTTGATAAGCATACATCCAAAAATGTAGCTTCTTTTCTCCATGAGTGATTCTGGTTGGACTTCTTTATGTAGAAAATTGACAATTTGTAAGACAGGCAACACCAGAAATCTCATTGTCCATAAGCTAATAATTTAGTCCTCTGGTGTATAATTATGATTAGGCCAAAAAACTGCAGATTAATAGGTTTCTGAAAATGAAATGTTGGCCACAGAAAGTATGACCAGTTTTCATCCCCCTCTCCTCTGACATAAAAAGGTGCTGATAAAGTGGATGAAAAGTTTGAAGATTGCTTTCTCTTTTAAAAGGAAGATACTGCTTTCATTCTGAAAGTATAATTAATTTAATATTTTTTCGCATGTAATTTTAAAACATGGGAAGCATTTTATTTCAGTTAAACTAAACTTTCAAACCAAAAATTAATAACATTATAATAAAGTTACAATTGTCAACACATTTTCACTACTATTACAGATTGGACTACAGGTAGTTGAATATGAAAGATGAAGGTGAGACTATAATCTTTTTTTTTCTCAGTTTCTGTATTAAAATACCACAAAAATAGCTGGAATGCGAAAAAAAATATCAACTCAAAACACAAAGTGATACAATGCTCAAGAAAGTGTTATTTCTTCCAAGTAAGAAAGTGATGCATCATGATGGAGAGATTGAATAATGCAGTTATATGACAGGGCCAATAGACTAAACAGAATGTTGGAATACTGTTTTGAGGATGATTTTGGAGACAAAAACAATCAGGTCTGAAGTGCTAAGAAAAATACTTTATCCTATTGCTTCCTTACTTTTTCATGAAATGGGATCTTTTTTTTTTTTTTTTTTTTTGCTTACATTGCTTTTTTAAAATCAACTTTGGTGCATATTCAGAATTTTTGTCTCTCTCATCACTTCTTTCTCCCTCCAAAAAATGTGATGTTTCACTTGAAATTTTGGGTAGTTACTCAAGTCAAATAGTACTTTCAAGGCACATCCAGACATTGCATGTGATCTGAATAGTGTTGCCAAGAACAAAGGTTCTGAGAGGAATGAGCTCAGAGGTCAAGTAACATGAATGTTAATTTACCCTAAGGTCATAGTGACTTTTCATACCTCAGGGTGATGGAAAAAGTGAGGAAAGAAAAACAGCTCAATACTTCATCATTTTGCAGAGAAGCCAGTATTCTCTATACTGAAATTCCTGGTCATAAAATTTCTTTAAAAATCCATAGTAACACAGTAAAAGAACAGCACAACTGCAGATAGTATGGATAATCACAATTCAGGTGATAAAGAATATTGTTCCTTTTAGTGCTTTTTTCTACATATCTAATGATATTTGTGCTGCTGTCGTGGTGCCCATCTCATCACATGTACAAACCTTTAAAGTTTGTCACCAAACACAGCTACTTGCTAGTTTAATTAAAAATAATGTCTTTGAATATGCTATGCTCCTTCTCAGATTCTTTGAGGTATGAGGCAGGATCACCTCTATTAAAAAAAACCTTGAGGATATGATGGCATGTCAGAAAGCTGTGCTCCATTTCAACATTATGAGGCTTTTGTAGAGACAGGACTCATTCGAAAGCTTTGGAAACTATAAGCAATCAAAAATCCAAACACTTTTGAGTTAAGTATCTTTCTTTGTAATATTAACAACAAACAAACAAACAAAATTTAAAAAACCCTAACAAAATAAGAGTATTAGTCTGCCTCTGTGATGTAGCATTCAAAACAAATAATGGTTTTGCCTTGTTGGAAATCTGTATGAAATGTAGTCATGGACTAAATCATGTGTGAAAAAAAATCAGTCTGTTACTCTAGGGTCATTTTCAGTTTATAGTGAGCTCTTCCAGTGCTTTCTAGGCAATGAAGCTGAAATGTTGCCAAAGGAGGTTGTTCTCTGCAGGCAGCAGTTTGAGAGGATGGAGGACTGCTTACTGAGGCAGGAGAAGAAAAACCCAATGGCACTAACCAAATTCTTTCCACTGTGATTAACTCTCTGAAGAGAAACTTTTGGTTAAACCAGGAAATTACAAAGATGCTATTAGAAAAATATCCTTTGGGTAAGTCATGCAGCATCAAAAATTTCTAAGAGGTACTGCAGAAAAAAATTGACTGCACCATGTTGCCCTGTAGGTACTATATGTGGGACAATGTCTCTTCCGTCATTCAACATCTCCCAGGTGTTCAGCATTTTGCAAGGTTCCGCTCGAATTTTCCATTTGAGTAATCAATCCCATGATGCTTTTTGGTGGCCTAGAAGGAATTTTTTCAGCTATTTCTTTCCCAGTAATCTCCAAGATCACGGCTAGCTGGAACATGACTTTGATTTTCACAAAGCTTTTACAGCAACCACCTCATTTGTCAGAATGATTTTTAACACTTTATCTCAAACAAACACAGGCCTAGTTTCCTGTTCTAATGTGTACAGGATAACAGGATGAGCTATAGCTTAGCTATCTCCACTTTCTGACTGTGTTTTCATATCTGCTAATGCCCTTGAGCTTCTAGAATGCATTTAATTAATTCAGCAACTAATTCTTTACTACTATCATAATTAGGTATTTCACATATATACAATAAAATAAATTTGAATTTATAACAGAATTATCTAGATTGTACTTAAGTTGTCTAACAAATATACAAATGGTTAAAATAATCACATTAACCATTTACATAAATGAGGAAGTTACATTTCATACAAAAAAGAATTGCAGTCAGTGGATCCATTAATGCATTAAACTCTACATCATTAATTACATACTAATGCTTCTCCATGAGAATATAAAAAATAATGGAATTTAATGAAGA
Organism: Luscinia megarhynchos; assembly: GCA_034336665.1. NCBI lineage: Eukaryota > Metazoa > Chordata > Aves > Passeriformes > Muscicapidae > Luscinia > Luscinia megarhynchos. The sequence continues at coordinate 52,566,512 of CM067592.1, read as the reverse complement.
ATTTAAAGTCAACAAAGTAATTTTTCATTGAGTTATTTGACAGACCCATAAACTGAGATTCAAATACGTAGGCCTTCCCATTCCAATATAGAAAAATAATTTGCTATTTCTTATGAGAGGAAGAAACACAACAAACTGCAAGTTCCAGAAGCAAAGTAGAACTAGAGAAGCAAGGTAGCTCAAAGCCACATTTCCACGTAACTATTTGCCACTATGAGAATATTAAAGCATAGAAATACAAGAGATTCAGAAAGCAAATAAATGAGTACAGAGAGCCTGTGGAGACATGGGAAAAATCTTCTGGCCAAAAACCAACACTAAACTGTGTCAGCTTTCTGTGACCAGGAACATAAAAAATCAATGTCAGAATTTAGATGCAGTCTGGTCAGAGGCAAGGGTCCAAAACAAGTGCAGAACAGTTTAAGGACACCCTCCAGAGGATAGGGCATCTCTGAAAGTATGAACTAATGAAATCCTGAGGAACCCAATTACCTGACAACGCTGTCCTGGAGAGCTCTGGTTGCCTGGAGCCAAAGGAGAAGGGAGGTTCTCAACTGGCCTCTTGCTCTGGGACTCCTAGAGGAAGCCTAGAACATGCTTAGATGTTCACCAAAAATCATTTGCTGAAATGTATAAAAGAGCAGCATCTTTTGTTTTCCCAACAAGCCCTGCTGGGAGAATACAGTTGGTATCTCTTCCACAAATGGATCAAGCAGAGCACCTCAGCAAACAATGAAGATGTGTAAGTTTATTTAGTCTTGTCATTAGTGTTCTCAGACTGTCAGGTTGAATGTGGCTTGCTCAAAGTGTTTGAAAGGAATATATTATTTCTAGAAGTTTGCTGATATAAGTGCCACTGAGGCCCGCAGACAGGATACCACAGGGAGAAGACGATTTAAGATGGTGATAGAAGGCTGTAAAGATCTTTGGAAAAAAGTGTTGATTTGCAGCCAAATGGAGAATGAAGTAGAGAATGTTTAGTGAAAAAAAAATAGTGTCTGTTAATTTACATCACTGTTGATGAATCTCTAATGGTGGATTAGAGAAACATAATTGACTGGGAATAAATGACATACATGTAATATATACATTATATACACACACACACAGACATTTCACATATGTATGCATAAATAACTCTGTATATATATATATATATATAAATATATATATATATATATATATATATATATATTTAGTTATTTATTTGTATTTATATGTCTATAGCTATTTAAACCCACACACTAGAGATAGGATGAAAAGTATTAGCAAGAATGCTATTTCAGGACATTTCGTGGAATGTTTTATCTATTCTAAAAGAATTCTAATTTTTAAAGAAAGGCTTTGCATTAAAACAACCAAAAAGAAATTAAGATAAAACAAGAATTAAAGGAAATGTTGACTTCATCTGGCTGTAATAAGTTTGAGCTGTCAGAGAGTGTCCAGAGGAGGCCGTGAGGGTGTGAAGGGTCTGGAGGGGAAGCCGTGTGAGCAGTGGCTGAGGGCACTTGGTCTGCTCAGCCTGGAGGAGACTGAGGGGAGACCTCACTGCAGTCACAGCTTCTTGTGAGGGAGCAGGAGGGGCAGGCACTGATCCCTGCTCTGTGGGGACAGGGACAGGACCCGGGGGAATGGCCTGAAGTTGTGTCAGGGGAGGTTTAGGTTCAATATTAGAAGAAGGTTCTCCTCTCAGAGGTTGACTGGGCACTGGAACAGGCTCCCCAGAGAAGTGGTCACAGCACCAACCCTGACAGAGTTCGAGGCTCTCAGGCACAGGGTGTGACTCTTGCAGATGGTGCTGTGCAGGGCCAGGAGTTGGACTCAATGTGAATCCCTTCCAGCTTGGCAGATTCTGTGATTCCATAACTAAGATACCTTAGGACAGAATTGTGGAAAATTTTGTCTTTAGGACAAAATGGCCACAAGATATAAAAACAGCCTGAAGCTTAAAATAAAGAGAAATTGAGAAATGCTTACAAATGAGAAAATACGTTCAATATTTTTTTATGATGATGTACAAGTTCTCTCTTGCAAGTATGATGAAGTGCTCATTTCTTACAGCCTAATATCTGACACCTAGGACAACTCTTAGTGGATTGATCAATATTTGTATTCCTTAACATCTCAAATTTTAGAAGAATTTCAATAAAATATTTTTAATTCCTGTTAAATTTTAAAAATATACATAAACATATATTTATCTCTTTTTGTGTTTATTTTGAACTGTTTTCCTTCTGTTAACCATATGCCATGCCTAAGCATTCAGTAAAGTAGTTTTAAAATCATGACTTTGGAGTACTTTATTTTTGCTGAAACCTGAACCTTCTTTTTCCTGAACTTTGATCTGTCTTGGCTTGTGGCTCCTGCTTAGGGGATTGATGTAGGACTTAACCAGAAAAAATGAAACACTAAAACCACTAGTAGCAGTTTTTTTATAAAATATGTATTAAGAATACACATGTTCCTTGGTTCCTGGAAGAAATCTAATGGCTTGTCTGACCTTAGCCAAGAACTTAGAACAGGTGAACCACTTGATCTTAAGCTCTTCAAAGCTGTGTAGCAGTGCATCTAACTAGTAATGTAACAGAAGTTTAATGATTTCTTTTCAATAGCAACATTTTATTTATCTTTCTCATTCAGACAATTAACATGGCTCCTCAAATAAAATCAGCAATACTGATTCTTCATTGCAAATATTGAAATCCATGTGAAAAAGAATCACACTTAACAATGTGATTAGAATCTTTCTTAATCAGTTTTATTTGGCATTGCTGTGAAACATTAACACATGTTTTTTTCTAAATGCATTGCTACATACTTTATTGTAATAAATGTCAAGTGAAATTATTGCTGTTATCTTACACCAAAGCATGCAGATACGTTCTTTGTGCCCTTAAGGACTTGCATGTGAGACAGAAAAATGTGCGGGTAAAGAACAGCAAAGATTGGGAAAAGGGCTAGTCAGGCATAGAGCTAGGAACAAAAGCTTCTTTATCTGCCCAAGATGATGACTGCTGGTCAGTATTGCTTGTTGATTCTTTGATTTTGAGAAAACTGCTTATTACATCTTCAATATGCTGCAGACTGACACACAGAGTGAGGTGCAGTCATTTTTGTATAAGCATGTATCTTTTAGATTCTCATGGGACTTTCCTCTTTCCCTGTTGTCAGCAGAAAAACAAATGCACCATTCATATGTCAACAGATATAAAAAATTTCACAGCCAATAGTAACTAAAAATGAGTTCATAATTTTTAACCTACTGAATAGAAAATAAAACACTGCACTAGACCTTTATAATTCATATATATGATATATATTACACAGGATGCTTTACACTGCATGGTATCCTCACAGCATAGCAAGTAAAAAAAGTGGATTCGTGATTAGTATTATAAATCCCTTCTCAATTGTAATCACGAGTGTATGACATAAACTTACTTTGCATTGAAACCAAAGGTAGAATAAACCCTTGATAAAATTAGTAATTGCTCAATAATGATCCAGCCACAGCCAAAAGGTAATGGATCTCCAGGTTCACCTTTATTCTTACAAGAATAATTGTCCAGAAATGATAAAGTGTGATGCAAGACATTCTTTTCTCACGAGATAACATAGCAGTGGAATAATCAATTAAAGTTAGGGTTTCAAATTACTGTTTTAATATCCATTTAGGATAAAACTCTCTTTGGATAGTAACACAAATTAAGTCAACATTAACAGGTATTTTTATAGTTACACAGTCATTGCTGTGAATACTGCAGTATAATTGACTAAATACACAACATTGCCAGAATATCAAATTGATGTCACTTACAAATGTTGCTTGCATTTTCACTTCTGTTTCAATAGTTCACCTGAACATAAAACTAAGGAAATCTTGAGACTTAAAGGTACATTTACATTTCATTTGATGGATTATCCTATTGTAACTTCCATTTTGCTGTTTTGTAACGACAAAACGTATTTTAAAAATGAAACCAGAACCTATTTCCATTTTAATGAATTTTTATTTGCAATTTATAAAGTAGCACATGAAAGTAAAGGCCTGTGAAAAATTAGCCTCACTTAAACCTAAGTCAGAAGTTGGAAAGAAGATAGAGAGTAAGTTTTGCTCAAGAAAGGGAGGAAAAATTAGTTCCCTGAAATTCTACTGGATTCCATATGTTAAACAAAAATTTGGTTAAAAATTGTATTGAATACATTATGATAATACAGAAATTTTTCAAAGTATAAGCACTGAAAATCTTGAATGACTGAAAAAGAATTACCATTTGAGACATCTCTGGAGCTTTCTGTGGAGACATCTCTGGAGCTTTCTGTGGAGACATCTCCCTAAGCATGGGCTCAGCGAGTGGTGGTGGCAATCTGCATGGAGGAACTGAACAGGGGTATTTTCCAGCCGGCGTTCACAACACCGTTGGCCGAAGCTCAGTCCTCTCAGGAGTGAAAACTCTGTTTTGTTTTCTGAAATGAGGGAAAAGGTGAGAGTAAACAGAAAGTCTTGAAGAGACTGGCCAAAATCACTCAGTTACTTCACATCCCTCGAGATTAACACAAAATTTGTAACATCATCCCCCACTGTTACTATGCCTTCATAACTCCCCTATGAATCTGCAAAATGTGGACTATATAAAAAATGCATTGCTTAGGAAAAAAAATAAAAAGAACACAAAGGAGCTATAAGTTGCCATGAACTAGTCTTGTTGAAAATATGTGTGCATTATTTCTGCTATTGAGAAATTTTGCACTGTACCTCAGGTTATTTACTATTGTTTTCAAGTTATTTATTATAACTTAGATGTCTATAAATCAGAATAAAGGTCTTTTTCCACAGTGACACCTTTCCTACATTTACTAAACAAGGTACTAATTTCCACTCATTTTTATATGGTATCATTAAACATAAACAGGATTTAGCAAGATTCCTCATCAAATGGTTTCAACTGGTGCTTCAAGTTAATGTAACCCTGGATTTATATCTCTGTTGGTGTATTAATGTTTCTGGTGCTGGGACAAGGCTATTCCGTATTCCCTGTGTATGCAACTCTCAGTGAAGACACAAAAGCTTTTTCTTTCTAATAGCAGTGGGAAAGAACCAAGTTCCACAACAAACCCAGAATTAAATCCACATATTTTATCTGTTACATGAGTGCCATAGCACTGGAGGAGAAAATGGGAAGCTTTATAGTCAGGAATATCACATGAAGCTTTGAAAACTTCCTACTTTTTTCAAGAATGACACAATAGGAAATTCAAAATCTATGTAGTTCTATGTCATTTTATAATAAAACCATATCTTTCCTAGAAGCTGTCATTGCAGTGTTGACAGCAGAGTAACACCACTAAGTGTGAAGATGCTTACACTAGAAAAGACCTAAAGCTGCATTATATCAACGAGCCCTACAGGGCATTCCAGTTACACTGCAAAGTAAACCTAAATTGATTGATGTTATTAGTCTTCTTCCAGCTGTTAGTACACAGGAAAACATTTATTTAGAAAATTCCACTAAGCAATATTATTAATGGTCTTGAAAATTATGTGCAATTGCTCCTGTTCTTATGCAGTCCTTATCCTATCCTTATATCAAATCTATTAAAATACTACTGAAATCATATTAAATTGAAAGCTTTAAGGGGACTCTTCTGAACCTTTCAAAGGGAGTATTTCCTTTTACAGAAGGAAACTAATTTTATACACTTGCATATGTACAGAATTTCTATCATTGAGATTGTTTTAAAAACACAGTATGGCAAGACATACAGTAGACATGCTTAAGTTGCAATTCTTCTCTTTCCAGATTTTGATCATAAATAAATTCTCACATGGGTACATGCACAGAACAAAAAATGCTTTCTAAAATATTTGCCATTCTCACCATTTATATATAAATATATATATATGTGTATATATAAATACATAACTAATGGAAAGGCAGCAATGAAATGAAGCAGACCAGAGTACTGTAACTTGAAACAAGGACAAAGAAAACAGACATATGGAAGAGAAAACAAGTTGAAAGTGTGAACCTGGCTCAATTTAGTGAATTAAAGGGATATTCTGATATAAAATAACTGTCTTAGAGTGCAAGGACATCTCTATAACAAGTCCAAATATCATAATTAGGGAGAAATTAATATCTTAGTCCTAAATAGAATTTTATCTGTAAGTACAAGAAAGTGAAAACTTTTGTGTCCAGAGGAAAGGGTCCCTGCTGTTCAGACAAAAATATTTTTCTCTATTTTTTGTGCCTTAAACATTCCTTTTCCAGTCCAGCCAGCACAGTTAAATCCACCTTTAAAACTACATGCGAAATTACTTTTGCTACAACATGCTTTATGTGACTGATTAGATCTGCATATTTAAAAAAATAAAAAGTGTGATCAATTATAACACCAGCTGTTATGCATTCTCTCTGCACCCATGCAGTCACACACTCACATAGACACACAAATTACTGGAGTTGAAAAGAGGAAATAAGACCTGTTTGGCAGAAATCAGCATGATGATTGGTAATGATATTAAATGTAGCTTCTTATTAAATACTTACATAGAACCTTGCCAGTAAAATGTAAAGAGATCATGTACAGCTGGGAAAACACAAGATATGTTGGAATGTTTGCCATGTTTTTATTCTATGCTTGCAAAGATTTAATTAAGATGTACAGAAATATTTCTGTAATATTTTAAAGTTATAAGAAATCTTTTAAGTTATTAAGAAATACAAATATCCTATTTAATAAATACGACTTTTTAAGTTCCCAATGTCATTACCTGAATTAATTTACCAAGCACACCTGGTATCTTGAGTATATGCTTGTATTTTGTAAGCAAAATGAATTTAACAACTTTAGGATCAGAACACACATTTACAGTTAATTTCATATTTCACTAATCCAGCTGAAAAATTAATCTGAGTTGTAAAAGGTAGACATCCTCCTTTCACTGTTCAATCTTCCCTCCTATATGAATTACTCAGAAAAGTCACTTCCTAAGGCAAGTGAGCTAAGATTACAATTTATTCACAATTTTAGTTGTCTGGAAGAGTCATGCAGTCTTTTCTTCAGAGCAAGTTTCCAGCTAATCACTGGTTGTGATAGATCCATCTTGCATGGATTCCAGCGCTGAATTTCCTTGCCATGACAGAATTCTCGGCTTTGACCCAGACTCCATTTTGACCAAGAACACAGACAACAAGTTAACTCTGACTAACACAGCCTACCTTCAAAGCACCGTTAGTGCTTACCTTCAAAGGTGAGGGTGAGAGCGTAGATCCTTTTGAATTATTTTTAAAAATTCAAAAGTTCTGGAATTTGTTCTAAGATCTTCAGTGCACTCACACAGACACTGTTTTCAGTTTTTGACTCCTCCATATAAAAAAAGACGCCAATAAACCAGAGTGATCTTAGCAGAAGGCCACTGAGGTGTCTGGGGATAAGGCACTTGTCCTTTGAGCAGAGGTGGGAGAGCCAGGCCCGGTTCAGGCTGGAGAAAGGGCAGCTCCAGGGGCACCTAGAAGCTGCACCCAGTGCACACAATGCTTTGTTGGCATCTGAAGCTGGGCTCTGCTCAGCAGGGCACAGAGGGAGGGTGGGGACATAAGAAGTGGGGATTTGCTGTAAGAAATGTTTTCCTTAGACTAAATTAATAATAAAAATTGTTGAAATACTGATCTGAACTAGCCTTATTTCAGGAATATTTTTGTGACTTCTGCTTTATGAACTGTGAAAATAATTTTCAGAAAACTCTCTAGATCCAGATTTATGAAAGATTATTGACCATTAGTATCTAGAAGTGTATATAATGTTTTAAAATATGCACTTGTATATTTTAACACAAATAAAGCAAAGCTTCTCTACATGGCAGTCTAGGGAATATATACAATGACAAAATCCCTACTTGTTAGATAACTGAAACTATTAGAACAACAATAAAACTAAAACATAACAAAAATAATATGAAAAAATATTAATAGAATAGAATAGAATATTTTAGTTGGAAGAGACCTACAGTAATCGTGTAGTTCAACTGTCTGAATTCAGGGCTGAAAACATTAAATCATGGTATTAAGGACATTGTCTAAATGCATCTTTGATACAAACTTTTTAAAAAGCTATTAGCAGGTTAAATTTGGGATGAATTTTAAGATGAATATCAAGAAAACCCTATGGAAGAAAGATCATTTTGGCTGAACAAAGGCAGAGTATATCTCCACTGAAATAATTAGAAAATTACTTCTGAATCCAGTTAAGTCAGATTCATTTCTCTGGACAAGAGATGGCTGGGATCCTTCTGCTTAAGATTTTAAACCCTGTATCAGAAAAGAGTGTTAATTGGCAGAAATATCTCTAAATACCTGATGAAGTTTTTTGTTTTGTGCCTGTACCTCACACATCAGGGAATTTGAAACTAGAAAAATAACTCCTATGATGACTTGTATTTGGTAGGTAAACAGACTCTTTTAGAGAAAGTTCATGGAAAAATAAGGTGGAGAAAAAAAATGACAGATATTTTTCATGGAATCCATTGCTATCAAAAATGCAAAATAACTTCACAATTTTGTCCTGCCAGTCTGATAGAGTTTGCTATCATTAGCTTGACTTTCCAGAAAGCTAGCAATATTTATTTCCAAGATTAATAAAAAATACTGATGTCTGTAACTTGAAGTATTACCCTCTGCCCTGACAAGTATAAGATTCAGACTCCTCTACTAAATAATCTTTTGACTGGTTCTAATAGCTTGTGCACATACCACAGAAATCTCTCATTATAAAAGATATTGTATTCACTGCATGTGACTGCTGTAGATTCAATCACAAGCCCATTTACAAATGTCTTCTCTGAGCAGCTGTAAAATTAGGTCAGCCGAGCACTTACGACAAGCTACATCAGTCACGCAGAACTTCAGCTGCTTCTCGCCACAAATCTGATTTACTTAGCTCCTTCATGTAGAAGCAGCATTTGATAAATAAGAGGTTTGGTGTTAACGTGGCTTAAAATAGCCTGCCATAATTAATGTCAGCTTGTCATTAAAAACACAGTTACTGATTACTCTTAAAGGTAATGCTTTTAATACACTTAATCAAGATAAGGCCCATTAAAAGCTATTAGAATTTTCCCTCACTACTTTGGTTCAGCAGCAGACACTGGTAACTTAGAAGATGTTTTTCCTTTTCAAACTATGGAAGTGTCAAGCAAAAGACCTCTGGGTTTTACGACTGTGGCAGAAGCAATCAAAATTATAAATACGCACATTATCTGACCATGTTTACAAATGACTGCAGTGGTCCTTTTTAACACTGAGAGGCCACCATGTGTTGCAGTCACTGTTTGTGAATCTGTCTCCCTGATTAGTCGGTGCTCTCTGTAATAACCCTGGTAGCACTGAACATATGTCGTGGGAAAATCCTGTCAAGCAAAAAGCTAAGCTAATCTCATCTATCTTTGTCACTTTTAATACATATGCTTACTTTTTCAGCTTGTTTTTGAGTTGGTTTTTTTGGTTTTTGCGGGGTTTTTTGGTTTGACTTTTTTGTTTTTCTTTTTTTTACAGGACAGTGGTAGATTTAAATACAGTACTTCTTCAGGCATTTTTTACACCTGAAGAAAATATTCCTTTGAACTTTAAATAGCATTAACGGACTCATTATAAAATTACCAGCCTTGTTGCCCAATTTAAATTCAAGGCATAGACTAGGACTGATAATCATTAGCTGTACTTAATTAAACAAGGCACATATAACTGAGAGTCTGAGTTAGAAAGCAAAATGTGGTTTGCCATGCATACAATATTGTGTGTGTATGTATGTATCAAAGCATTTAATGGAATTATATCATGTCAGATTAAGTTCTGTGTTTGAATCTGAAAAAGTTAGTTTGGTTAAAGCTGCAAATCTGAGAACCTTCAATTATGCAGTTATTGCTAATATATCTATAACCTTGAAATCAGATGCAGAGATAGCTAGAATGGAGACTTGTAATAAAATGCTGCCACAATTTTGATTTTTTTTTTTGTACAGGTGTAGTGTCTCTGATATAATTTATATTTTTCATAGAAAAATTACCTTTTTTAAGATCAGTAACATGTTTTACACAGAAAACATCTTTCAGAAATGTCTTTGTTGAAACAGTGCCATAAATAATGCCACATCTCCTGACTTTCTAATAAGCAGAAAGGACAATTATACAGTAATGCATCGAATACACAAGTTCATTCATGTGTAACAGCCACTGCCATGTTATACTGAATCATCTGGTAGGGTCAACATTCCTCTAAATTAATTACAGCCATTTAGCAATAATAATAAGTGTAGTAGCCTACAATGTATTTTGCTCTGCCTATGCTGCCTGCATGGAAATGTTGCTGTTTCAGATGGCTGTTATGCAATTCATTTCTGAACATACAGCTTACACTTTACTACCCTCTTATTATTCAAGTCATGCTTACAAATCATGAGAGACTGAGCTAAGACCAACAGACCCATACTCAACACTGATTTTATAATGCAGCTCAAGCCAAATGTCAATAATGAGTGCATAACGAAAAAAATCTAACATCCTCTGTTCCTCTAGAGCTGCTAAATTCTATAAGCAACTAAATGTACAACAGATGTTAAATGTGATTAAAGTGCTTGCTCACTGCTAATGTTTGCCAGTAAAGCGAATCTTATGAAAAGTTAAGATACAAAACAAATGCAGGAAATTACTCATCTGTAAATCTCTCTCCCCTCCCCCCAGCAACAGAGATCACATTCGATAGAGGTCCTGCCTTGTTTTGCACTGAAGTAGGAGGGGCCTGAGTAGGAGTCTAATGCTTAAGTTTTTCAAAATACTATTAAAATAATTAAAATAGACTTCTTTAATGAGTAAAACATAAATTGAAAAATAAGACTTGGTCAAGATTTTTCAGAAAACATTCTGAGTATGCTGTCAAACAAGCAAAAATACATACTTAGAGCCATATGGACACAGTCCTGTGCAAGGTGCTCTAGGATTACCGTGCTTGAGCAGGGAGCTTGGAGCTCATGCCCTACTGTGATCCCTTCCAAAATAACCATTCTATGACTCCATGATTCTGCGAAATCCTAATTAAATTTGAATAACGCCACTCAAACAGGAATCATCACTTAATTTTTGATATCATAAAGGCTAGAATTTGGTGAATGTCTTAGCGTGCAGCATTACTCATCAGAGCTCTTTTGAAGATGCCGTGCCCTAAGCCTCAGTTGTGCCAGTGTTTCCACGTGACTTTTTGGTGCAAAATCATCTCACACTTAAGTCTGGACTGGGATGCATAGTTCATTCTGGAGATGACTTGCACAGATAGTTACAGAAAAGTCGAATCATTCCGTGCTCACAGACTACCCAGGCACACCGACTTTAAGAAAATATGGGACCTTTATGTAAATAATGCCTGAGTGAGAACTGAATCTGTGTTCACAAAGCCTACTCTGTCTTTTGTCATTTGTGCTTATATCTGACAATTTTCTAAGGAACTCCATGTTTTTCCAGCCACCTATCCCAGTGTATAAAATAGGCTTCACAGCTTTTTGTTTTTCTCCGGATGAAGGTAATTAGTTGGGAGTTATTCACAGGTATAATTATGTTATTCTGTTTATCTACTCCACTGTGACAAAACCAAAATTCTTCATCTATGCAGACGAAGACATTAACAGCCCATTAAAAAAAAAGGAAACCATGAAAATCAAGCAGGAAAATTGGAAATTGTACAATGTAATTAACTGCCATTTTATATTTTTAGTAATATTTTTATTTGTATTTCTATACATAGAGATACTAAGCAACTGAAGCCCACAGCAATAAAGCACAAGGACAGCATAAAATTATATTTAAGCAAACTTACACAGGGCAGGCTGAGACAAAGACACATATTATGTACATATTTTTGCAAAAAGGCAGAATTTGACTGTTACAGAAATTTATTCTTCATTATGGAAAAAGTGTCTATAATGAATGTCACATAAAGCAAAGTGAATGCTCTTTAGGGGAGGATCCTCAGCCTAAATTAATTGCTTAGAAAACCGTTTCCACAAAGGCATTCTTGCTGCCTACTGGCAACTTTAATGGCATATCTTAATCTAATTCCAGAAAAACACACTGAAGGGTCTCCCATTCTTTAGTGATGTGTCAAAAATATTATTTTCAGAAGTACATTTTGTGCATCTGTGTAGGTGTATATCAAAATTTTATTTCAGCTTTAATGGCCACAACTAATGATTGCTACCTGCTTGCCAAGGTCATTTCATAGGTCACTAATACTTAAAAAAATCATTCTGACATTACTCCATTAAACCTCGTAAAGAAAATTAAAACTTTATTTTTAAAAGAAATATAATTAGGATAAAAATGTAATTGTTTCAACTAACTTATTTTAGAAACACCTGTCAAACAATTCAGATTGTTCCCTATATTATTTTGGAGTTAGACATCATTTTAAACTCCAGCATCACAATTTCTTGTGACTATCACAAGATTACAGTGATTCTCTCTTCATGTAGAGGGGGGAGCATACTTCCACAATTGCCCTATTCAGCCATATATTAAGTAATCCAAAATGCTTTATGAAACTGTAGTCCAATCTACAAATCAAAATACATGATTCTAACATGAGAAATGTCTTGAAATGTTCAGAGATCATCCGCTATTCATGCCTGCTTTCCCCATGGGGATGTCTAGAATGAATACCAGTTAGAAATGGAATGAAGATTCATTCATTTGTGATCCCATGACTAAAGTACTATGTAGAAGCACAGTTTTAAGTATGAATCATCAATATTTTTAAAAAGTGCACATTATATATGCCCCATTACCCAATTTAATTACACTTAATTTATTTTATGGATTAACATCTTTTTCAGTGTCTCATTCTGTCATAAATTGTGACTTAAGGAAGTAAAACAGTACCTCTAAGACCTTTGTACACTGAAACCACACTTTCCTTTGCAAATGAAATAGCTTCTCTCATCCTCACTGAAAAAGTTTCCTCTCCATAGAAGAAATGGTTGGTAGGGCCTACTTTTGACTGCCCTTGATACCACAACTCTCTTAAAAAACATTTAATTTCAAGATGAATAGTCTACATCTATTAGATTAAAAGTAACTGTCCAGAGTTTTTCATAATTTTTTTAAGCAAGCCTTTCAATAAGACTTTATTGTTAATATAAATTGTTCATGTAATCCTTGGAAACCTTGGTTACATACTTAATTTCAAATCGCTGACAGTTTCTTTAATAAAGATTTTCTTTAAAAGCAGACTGTCCATTTCTCAGCAAGCCATTTTGCAATTAAAATTTCTAAATAAATAAGAAATTTAGTAGATAAGCTTCATTTTTACTCTAATATCTCCTGACTGCATTTAGAAGGATTTTTACTAAGAGAGGAGTTCATGGGAGAAGATATTAGAATCTAGTAGCTGCATGCAAAGTGCAGAAAAGGAAAGAGAAATTTTCAGCTTTTTTTTTGGGAAAGTAAAATTCATAAGAAAGGGAATACCTTTGCTTCTTCAAATCATGCTACATTTCCTTTCCCCTGCCCCCATTCCGGTGTCTGCTGCCTTCTGACTTTGTAGTTTGCACATCATACACATCCTTGTTGAGGGCTGTATCAGACCCAAGCACTGCTTTTCAGGCTGAAAGGTTGTTAAATCCTGACTCATACAAACAATGAGCTTCCTAGAACTTTCTCTCGGGCTCCAAATCCTCAAGCCACCACCTACAACAATATCTCACAAGGAGAAGGAAAATACTTTCCTTAACCCACCTTCTTCTAATTTTCTCCTACTCTCATATACCACTCACCTTCATTTCATTCCTTCTCCCCGAACATTACATACAAGTTGACAACTTACCACAGCACCAAAAGGAAAAGAAAGAACTGTTGTTGGATTTTTTTAGACTGGACAGTCAAAATAGATGCTAATAGGAGGACAAAAGATAATTCAATTCTTGTGACACATAGTATATATAGTTTTGACTAAAGTGCCGTATTTCACACTTGTCAAAAACACTTCTGGGTGTTTCTCATTTTTTTACAAACTTGTACGAAGTTTTAGGAGGTTTCATGTGAAGATTTTGAGAATTTTCCTAAGTCAAACTGAAGGTATTTAATGTAGAGTTTGAAATAACTGTCAAACGAATAGAAATATTCCTCATATTCCTAGACATGTTTTCAAACAACTGGCAATAGGTAAATCCAAGCAGCAAAGATATTTTATTATTGACAATGGAAAACTTAACACACAGCTGAAAATGCAGTAAACACACTTATTTTCCTTGCCCTCCACTTACATTTAACAGCTCAAACATTCCCCCTCTTATACAGGTCCTTTACAGCAGGCAGAAAGACAGAATAAATTCTCTCATTTAAACCACCCTATTTCTTTGATTTCAAAGTACTCTTCAAAGTACTTGCCCAACTCACCAACGTATTTAAGCTCAGATCAGTTACTCTGCCTGGGGGTTCAGAAGGCAGCGTTGGCAAGTAAGAAAACACAGTAGGAAATGCCTTTGCTAAGGCATAAACCTTTGAAGTTTCTGATACATCCTTGCTATCAGCTGTCCTTTCTTATCATGCTCCTCTTATAAAGAACTTCCTTGCTCTTGACATTTTCCAGACTCCAATGTCTCTGCTATACAAATAGCTTAAAACAGTTTTAAAAGTCATAAGGAGTGTACTGAGCACAAATTAATTTGTGGATAGTGAGGTGTATTTTACGTATTTTACATCTATATAAGCAATACACATTTAAAATATATGTTACTATTTTTGCTACTCTAGATTCTACTGAAATACAGGGAAAATTGGGTAGTGCATGAGTCCCTGGTGCAAATATTAGAGTTACCATCTCTACATTGTGTCACCACAATAAGAAATGATTGGTCTGTTGCATGTATCTCTGATTTTTAACTAGATTCTGCTTTTTCTCCCTTCCACTCTCATTCTCATGAAGCTTCTCCTGTTCCCCAGTAAACTGGATACAATTTGAATTTAAGTTATCTCAAATCTCACCCCAAATAAAGAAATACAAACCAGATTTCCCACAGAATATTTTACCAGGGACAGGAGTCTTATGAAGTGAAAGTCAGTGAATGGTCAGAGTCTAACAGAGGAGAAATTTACACTTCCAATAAGCTTGTAAAATCATTTAGACCTTGACTATTTTTTCCTCTGCAGTCTACATAAAAGAGTATGCATGTTTTCATAGTCTATCTTCCTAGATAGAAGAATTTCTTTGCTCTCTTTCACTGTATCAGATGCATCTTCATTAAACTGTGTTCTTTTCTGAACATGTTATTACTTTTTCAGTCATGACAGAAACAGAGGTTGTGCTGTAAAGCTCTATTTTGTGTTTAACAAACCGTATAACCAGACCTGTTATTGTGTGTTTCTCTGTCTTTGAATCTATTCATGTGGAGGATAAATTCATCCATGAATTTAAAATTAGAGTAGGAGAGGCATCTTTTATATTTATTAAAGGCTGTCTTTTCCTTTTGCTTTTTTCACACCCTGTTTTAACAGGGTATTAATTCCCAGATATAGCAGTGATTAGATTGCAAAACCTAAGATAAGTCATGAAACACACTCAAAAAATTCAGGCTAAGAGGTGGCCCAAGGAAGACACAGGACTGTAGATTGATGTGGTTATGTCACAAGCAACTGGCGAGGAAGAGCTCAGAAATACCATGCTAATAGAAATCAAATTTCAAAATTGCTACCATTGTTTGCTATAAGTACTTGTATTCACTAAAAGCTTCCAATATCATATTAATACTATTCCTGAAAGTTTAGCAGAAACAATGGTTCATTCCCTCGCCCATTAAAACAAACAAACAAACACACACACACACTAAGGAGATTGCAGAAATATTTCCTTGATTTTTAGAGGGAATGAGCACCTCTCCTGTTAAGACCGGCTGAGAGAATTGAGACTGCTTAAACCTGGAGAAGAGGTTCCTGGGACATCATTTAGCACCTCCCAGTACATGAAAGGTGCTCACAAGAAGTCTGGAGAGAATCGTTTTACAGGGTGATGGGAAGGATGAAAGCTTTAGGTGAGCTATGAGGAAGAAATTCTTTGCTGTGAGAGTGGTGAGGCTCTGGAACAGGTTGTGCCTGGAGGTGTCTGGGTTGGATGGGGCTGTGAGCATTCTGGACTAGGGAGAGGTGCCTCTGGCAGGGCAGTTGAAACCAGGTGAACCTTAAGGTCCCTTCCAACCCAAGCTGTTCTATGATTCAGTGATTTACAGAACAAGAGAAGCTCCAGGTTTCTAAGCCCAAGCTTAAATGTTATTACTAAATTCTTCATCTGTCTGCTTGAAATCCTAGAGAAAAAAACCTATCAGTTTAGCCCAATGGCAAGAAAAGCTAGAAAGATTAAGGAAATTTCACTTAATTCTTGTAGTTGAAGAGAGCTGTTGAAAGATGAAGGGTATCCTAAGAGCTTAACTGTTTAGATTGACATCACATCATTTTCTCTCACATAACTTTCCCCTTGCTTTAAAAAAATAGATAATGTTTTATTAGCTATTTTAACTGTAATTATTTAAAGTATTTCTAACATTTTCACATGCAGTTAAGCCAGATTAAGAAATATGAATTATAGAAAGGACTAAAATGTGGAAAGAGAACTGTGATGTTTAAATATTGAATAAAATTATTTCTCATACAAAAGGGGGAAAAATAAAAAAGATATTGGCTTTCCTTTTGTTACAGATACTTATTCCTGTTAAATTTAAAGAAAAAAAATATTTGCTGTCGCTTCTTGCTTTTGCTGTTTCTGATGAACACCAAAGGGATAACTGTGGATTGTATTTTTGAAAAACCTCTTTAATTTAATATTCATTACAGATAAAGGTTACTACAATCCCTCTTGACTGTTGGTGGTGGTAATGCAGTTGGGGTGATCTTGCAAACACACCTGTCAACACAAACTCCCTACAAAGTCAACAAAACTACATAGACAGAATAATGCAGTAAAACATAACCTTTTACAAACTCAGGGCCTGAGTTAGGCAAATTCTAGAAACTAATTGTTCTTGAATGTGTATGCATGCAACTGGCTGTTAACTGTGATGTTTGTGCAGCAAGCTAGTGTGGATTATTTTCCTCAAGATAAAAATAGGGATAATGTAAGACATTTTCCAGACAACTCAAAACACTGCTTTTCCATCTCTACCTCAATAAAATAAAATGTTCTGTGCATTAAAATTTTTCTGTTCCATCTAAATGGCAAGCAGTTGTGTTGGGTTTTATTGGTTATATTTAAAATTAACCATCTCCTTAAAAATATTTCAGGTTTTGTTCCTCCCTTCCACAATTATTCAACCAACTGTATTCAACTTAATTTAATAATGCTTACATATAGTTTCCTTGGTTCCTTTTAATTAATAAATTCTCATATCCAGGGTTTCACTCAGTCTTCCAAGTCGTGTTCAGTAGCAGTAATTACAATAGATTTTTTAAAGTACTGGAGGCAGGAAATGGGTTTCCTTGGTGGGGTTTTTCCCATTTTTCTCTTTTCTTCTTTCTTGTTAGTGTGATTGTCTGTGTGAAAGAGCAGAAAGCTTTTCTGAAAGCCTCCCAGTTTTTGACCTGTCTTGAATCTGTCTCACTTGGCTACAGATGGCCTATCAAATCCATCAAGTCCTGATTGGAATAGATTACTAAATTGTTGGAGCACTGGGATTAGGCCCATCTGTCTGCAGGAAGCTCTGTAATCATGATGAGAGGTTATTGTTGCCTGGGAGATGAAAAGCAGCAAACCATGCTGCACTAAAGGATCAACCAAGGCTTTCCATAAAGTAAAGGAGATGGAAAAGCAATCCTATTATGCTGAATCCTGTGAACACCAGCAGGGTGCTGTAAATATTCTTGAAATAATGCTTCAATGGACATACATCTCTTTAGGATGTTCTGTGAGAAAGAGAGGTTTAAAGACAAGCCAGATTTTTCCCTTTCATTGTAAGAGGATGTCATCACAGTTTAAGAGAGCTGGAGACTTTGGTTTCAAGGCTGAATGCCTGCTTGATTGTTAGTAGCCTCGAAGTTGAGCAGCTGAACTAGGATGAAAGTAAAGGTTAGCCCTGTCCTACCTGCCAAAGTCAAGTGTACTGAAACTGTAGAGGTATATGGTAAGTGAATTGACCATATTTAATTAATTTCCTTATTTGGAATTTTTAGATTTTTTAAGTTAGATCTCTGAAAATGCCAAAAATATAAATGTAGGTAATGATGAGAGTCTCCTGACTTCATTCTATTCCATTTTTAGAGCTTTTTTCATGTTTCAGATGTCTGAAATAAACCAAAGTTCTTTGAAACATTTTCACTGGAAAACTTGAACTGCCTCAAGACTTTCAAATCAAGGATGTATGAAAATGTCTTCAAAAGTTTGCATGGAACATAAGAAAATCTAGTTAAAGTTTCTGCTGTGCCTCCTTCACCAGAGAGTTCTAGAAGTAAAAGTCATGCTCTTGCTCTCATCAGAAGGCATTCAGAGCAAGGGCCCATTCTAAGATAATGCCTCAGAAGTGGGTAAGTTTTCAGTGGGGTGCCAACATCATTAATTTCTTTCCTCTCCCTTGCTCTCTGCTTCAACAATGCCACCAGCCAGAGAGGTCTGATGATCTACCAACAAAAACTCTTATGTGATTCTGATACTTTAATTCTCTCACACAGTTAATTTAGAAGACCCGGGGGAAAAAATGTTTAAAAAGGGTTTTTAATTCTAAAAACTTTTTCTTTTTTCCTTAATTTAGGGAATATCTTATCCCCCAGAGATAATGGGTATTTTACCGTTCTTTTCAGCTGGACTGAATTTCTACATAAAAATTACTCCGTTTATATTTTAAAATTATAATTTCTATAAATGCAAATATAATTGTATGATTCTTTTGGGCAACACTATATATGTGTGTTATAAAGTTTGTTGGGATTTTTAAAGTGTAAGAATAAGGTATATTATCATATATATAATGGTGTATACGTATGTGTGTGTATATATATGTATATGTATATGTATATGTATATGTATATGTATATGTATATGTATATGTATATGTATATGTATATGTATATGTATATGTATATGTATATGTATATGTATATGTATATGTATATATAAAATATAAGAGTAAGAATAAGGTATGATTTTATGCCACTGCTTAGGTCAAATTGCATCCCTAAATTCTTATGCTGAATTCTAAGAAAATGTAAAAAGAAAGGAAAAGAAATATGCTTAACCTCTTAGTTAAAGTTTTATATATTTCCTCAGACTCTTCACCCATAATTTGAGCTTAAGATCACATCTGCTATTATTATTATTATTATTATTATTATTATTATTATTATTATTATTATTATCTTTCCACCAGTTAGCTCTTTCTTTGAGTGCAGCTAAAATAGAATGTTTTTAATTTTGCATCTTCATGTTTGATATTTGTTGATTCAAAATATAAAGTATATAAATCCTATGTTCTAAGTTTTTAAATCTTCTTTTAAATTTTAAATTGTAACACCATTTCCCCATTTTGAAGTGAGGGATACACAGGGTAAAGAATAACCAATGAACCATTTCTAATGCTTTAGTCAAGAGTGTATTGAGGTGTTGACATAAGCTATATAAAAAAAAACTGTAATTGTGTCTCTCATAATATAAGTAAAAGTTCCTTTTACTGGTGAAAACGTTTGTGAGACTCACAGAGAAAAGAAAATATTGAAATAGCATGGGCTACTAAGGAAAATGTTACAAACTTTTATGAACAAAGAAGTTTTATTCTTCCCTGTGAATATGCCCGTTTTAGCCAGGTCACCTATCTTGCTGCAGAGAGCATGCAAGATGGCCAGGAGGACACAGAAAACAAATATTTTGTTGTGAAATTGGGAATTTTCTGAATTAGGAAATTTAGAAATACTGAAAAGCTTCCTTCTTTTAGGAAAACAGCTTTGCACTTTGGCAGAGAGAGGACAGACCAAGGGGAAGGTAGGTGATAATTCTTGAAACTCACAAAAAGGCTGAAGCAGCAGAAAAAATAGGAAGGTCTAGCAGTTAAACATCCCATTCCCTCAAGTTTTCCAAAAGATTGCAGGCCAAGCTTCCAAACAAGAATTACTGCCACTGGAAATTAGAATCTGCCAGTAATACTTTTCCTTCTTCACTTAGAGCACTTAGGAATAATATATGTTGTCTTTACTGAAGACAGTAAAAACTTGTATGTGTTTATATGCAATATAAATTGGGACATGAATATTAGAGTTTTCTGGGTTCTGACAGTAACCCCAGGACAGGGTCCCAAGGCCACTGTCTCCATCCTGTCCTCAGATCCTGCTGCTCCAGTCCACACACTATAAAACCACCTTATAAATAGTATTCTCCAAGTGTTTGTGATAAGAAGCAAAAGCAAAGAAGCCAAATGTCACATTCTAAATGTTTTGCAGAAATCCTTAAATAATTCTTTAATGTCTGTGAAAAATCAAATATTGCTATATCCTTTTCTCCTACTCCTACTTCTCTCACAATCTAATAATGTGTATTGTACTTTGTCTACTGTGTGTACCTTTCATTTTGGTCAGAGCCTTTAATCCTCCCCTTTTTATAGAAAATGTCATAACCATACTGTAGTAGGTTAGGATTGATTGACAAGTGCATATAATAGTGGCTTCAGTAGTGGAGTATGTTTTACACTTGCAAAAAATGCACAACCTTGAAAATAAAGAAGTGGTGCCCTTTCTCTTGGATAAAAGGATCGCATCAAATTGGTTCGTTTCCTTGGCAGAATGAAATAAAAGGCTTCCATGAACAAAGAACACTTCCCAAAAGGCTGCTGGAGGAAGTCTCTTTAACTAGAGAACACTGGACCAATCAGTAAAACAAACGAGGTAAAAGCAGAATTTTAGGGAATGTTCCCCTTTTACCTTCATTTGCTATTTAATCATATATGGAAAAGAAAAAATAGAAGAAAGAAACAACTATGTATTTTTGCCAATATTTCGAAAAATTAAGATTTTTGCGATTTTTCAGGTTTTTAAAGTTGGTGAACAGGAAAGACATTCTGGGTCCTCCTAATTAAATATTCTGCACCTCAGCCTCTGTTAATTCAGTTCCAATTTGCTTTCACAGACAATAACATTTAAATGTGGTGATTCTGTTTCATTCAAATGCCTTACGGCTGGTGGGGGGTCATAAGGAGAAGAAGGAGACTGAGAGGCCTGATGCATGCTCAGGCTGTGGTTTGAGCACCTCGTTCGGCGCTGGCGCAGACACGCGCAGCAGCAGGCTGCTCCTCCTGTGACGTGCTGGGCATTGCTGGCAGGCAGAGATGCTCCAGCTCAGAGGGTAAACGTGCCAGGGCAGCCAGGCATCATGCACAGACCCTGGCTAATCAGGAGTAACAGAACAGACCATGCCCTCCAAGGGTTAAACACATGGACTTCGCGAGGAAATAACACCTGGGAGTGTGGAACTAAGCACATTCCCTGTCTCCAAACAGGCAAGGGAACAATTCTTACCCAACAGTACTGGCACTGCGTCTTCTCAGTCACTTATAGAGCTCCCCAACCTCCCCTCTCTTTGGAAACTTATATTACTGGGAAGAAGAATCGTTCATTATGTGTAGGGAATTGCTGCACTCTTTTGCCTGAGACGAAATTTCAACCCAGTAGTAAGATTAATGGCAAAAAATTACAGAAATCATATTTGTGGGAAGAGTTGCAGTTACATACAAGATATATCTGGTTTTGTTCTAGATTTAATGTTTGATCAGAGACATATTACAGTTCTCTAGGTATGGGTGTTTTCAGAACTTTGAGGCAGAGCAAACACTGTGGCAGGTGTAGAACTTCTGGGGCTCAGCCCCCTGCCAGTGCAGTGGGGATTCACCAGTTGTCCCACCATCCCCCTGCCCGGCTGTGCTTGAGCTCTTCTTCACAGACATG
Organism: Luscinia megarhynchos; assembly: GCA_034336665.1. Taxonomy (NCBI): domain Eukaryota; kingdom Metazoa; phylum Chordata; class Aves; order Passeriformes; family Muscicapidae; genus Luscinia; species Luscinia megarhynchos. The sequence goes on along the minus strand of CM067592.1, from coordinate 52,544,563 downwards.
AGCTCCCTCAGTGCACCTCTAACACAACAAAACCATGTGCTGACCCAGGGGGCCTCCTGTACAAGCCCTTCCCTTGTCTCCAAAGGAATGAATCCCTATGGACAAACTGAATCAGCATCCATATGGACATGGAGATGGACATGTGGATAAACTGAAACACCTTCTGGACCAGCACCTAAAATGGAATACAGTTTCTTTACAAAGAAGTCCCATTACATACACTTACTTTAATGTTAATTTTTCAATGAGTGTTTTCCTCAAATAACTTAATTCTTCTATTATCACTTAAATTAAATATGCATGTGTAAACAACAGCAATTTTTGAAATGGTTAAAAATTTATTTAACCTTTTAGTATTTCTACAGTCATGAACATATCAGGTGGGAGAAACTACATTCATAAGTTATGTGGTGTGCTTTCAGCCACAATGGCTGAGTAGAAAAGAAGTTTATAACATATAAGGAAACAAATATGGAGCAAAACTGGGGAAAAAAAAAGACCAGAAAACAAGCCACAAACTACTATTTTTCTAATCATATTTACACTGGACTAAGTCAAAATAACTTCTCTGTATCCAGTGTTCCAAAATGCATTACACTTTGATTTATTAAAACACTCAGTACATAAAAAATATGTACATTGTTCAATTGATTCAATTGATGGTTCAATTGATTAATAAAAGTGTTTTCATTAAAATTTTAAAATGTTATGTTTCCTATGCAAGGTTTCTCTCCAACAAGTTTACCTAAGCTGAACAAATGTGCTTTTAATAATCCACAGGTCCATATGCATTTAACACAATAATGTCTTAATGCATTTAATTTAAATGTCAAGTTTAGTCTAATTTTAAAATGCTACCTTCCAAACAATACATTCTACCATCAAAATGTTCTTGTTGTGAAGATGATTTCTTCTTCCAAACATTCTTTGGGAAAACAGATACAAAGGAAAATAGATCAGTTCTTGAGAAGCTAAATCACTGTTTACATACCAAATCAGCTAATACACTGTTTACAGGAGCTTTATTGCATTTGGGGGTTGTTGTAATCATGTCAGCCTTTTTTTAGACACAACAAAATAAATAAATATAATCTCAGTTGAATCATGCTCATAAATCAATCAATCAATCAATTCAGCTCCTACACCACTCCTATGAATTTAAAAATATAATTTTAATCCTCAAGGGTGAAATTAAGGCATACTTTTAGTGACATCTTGGAAAACAAAAATGGGGGAGAATTTTTTTCTCTAAAGTTTGAATTGTTACAATTCTGCCTTTTGCATCTATCCTGGTTTCTGCAAGAGACCATTTAAGCTTACATTCTGAAGTCTGTCTAATCATTGCAATTAAAAGTTGGAATAAGTCATCAGTAATAGAAAAGTAAATAATATCCAGTCTGAAAGTAGAACTAATTATAAAGCTGTTGCTTGATTAAGGTGTTTATACTGAAAAGTATTAAAGGGATTAGTCTAAAGCTTTACATGCTGCAGCACAGAATTAATATGCAGGATTTAGATACTCAAATTAATTCAGGTGCACCAAACAATTATATGGAAAAGGAATACTCGACCCAGCTAATGGCCACACTAGTCCACCAAGCTAATTTATATTCATGCACTTATTGGCCTCTCTGCACGCTCACAAAAGGACTGTTCTAATGCTAATGTGTGCTTCCAAGGCTGTCTCCATCCACTGAGTCTGATCGCAGCCAACTTCAGTGAGAAGACAGCAATGTACCCCCGTGGTTAACATTTTGCTCCCATGACATGTTCCTGGAGGACAGATGTGATGCTCTCAGGTCTCCATGTATGCCGTGGTCTAAACTATGATCTTGGATGCAACAATGAATCACCGCCAGTGGGAGAAGCCTCAGAATACACATTTGAGAAGAGGACCCATTATAGAACATGCACACATAACACAAAATCAAATAAGCTAACAAACAGAACCCCACACACAAAAGCAAACACACACAGAAAAAACCCAAACAAACACAACCAGCAAAACTAATATATAAACAAAAACAAACCAAATCAACAAAGAACCAAATAGGTAAACAAAAACAAACAAACAAAAACCCAGATCAAACCAAACAACCAACCAACCAAAAAAAGAAAAAAAACCACAAAAAGTCCCTGCCTAACAAGGAAAAACTCCTAAAGATACACTGGACAGTACAGGCAACAATGTATGGAGTGCTGTCAACAAGAGAAAAAAAAGAGAAGGAGGTATAAGAAATATCCTATCTACACACACCAAAGCAAATTAAAGCATTAAAATAAAGGATACACTTAGTAACCTAGCCTTTTCAAAAGCTGGGGCATAAACAGGATCAAGCTGCTTTAACAACAATATCACATGGATGTGTGACCTTGTGGAATGGTGTTTGCTGAACTCATAAGCAAATAAAGAACAATAGTTGATTTCAGGAAGAACTTACAAAGCCTGTTTACAGGATTCAGATCCTCAACAATCACAAATAGGCTTTATCAAGCAAACAGAAAAACAAACAAAACCATTTAAGAACGGGTTTATATAACCATCAAAAGGCAAAGACAACACCGGAAGAGACAAATAAAAATCCTACATCCACTTTACAGCAAAGACATAGAGAATGGAGAAAACTTCTAGGGTTCAGAAGCAATAAGTTGCAGACAAAAGTATTGATTCTATTTGGAGGGGTCAGTTGGAGGTGATCCTAGTGCTGTGTCGGGGCAATGCTGACATGCTCTGGTGAGAGGAGACCAGAAGGAGCCCTGCATTGATGCTCTCAGAACCTGGACATGTCCAGAGCAACCAGGCTAAACAAGAGTGGCACCCCTAAGCTCAGAAAGTAAGAAACACCAGAGTGGTGAAAGCAAAAAAATAAACCCTTCATCCTGATCTCTGCCCAATGTTGACTATGTTTTGTCTTTACTCATGCTTAGCAATGGAAAGGGAAACAAGCATCCACAGGCCTCAGAATATGTCCTTAACCATCTGATGGCTCTGCAATAAAATTTCGTAATTTTCAACAACACAAATAATTAAGTTTGAGTGTTCTTCATTCTGTTCAGTGATGAAAAATGCCTGGCTAGCACCTTTCTGCTTCAAAGCTTTGGGTCTTGAGGTCCAAGGCTTCCAACGTCAAACCATGAGACAACTGAGCCCTTACTGCTCTAGTATGTACTCTTCTGAGAGCTTTCTTATGCCTGGAAAGCTTCTCTCTAGATGATTCTCCCTTCTGTAATTCCTGTTCTTCTTAAAAAAGGAGGTATTATGACAAAATCAGGGGTTAAGCCATTTATTTTAAAGTTGTGAGAAATAGCCTCACTTTTTAGCTCTCTTGTGCAACAGTGAATTTCATTGCTCTTTACTGTTTTGCCTTCTATTATGCTTGTGCTCTTTTGGATTCTTAGTTACCACCAAAGTGTAGTTCAAGCACTTCAGACTAAGATATTCTTTGCACAACAAATCCAGCTTGTTTTGATTATGCTAGTCCTCTGAATCTCTACTTTTCCTGTTCCACACCAAGTCACAAATAGTTAGGGTTTTTTTTTTTCTTTTATCAGCAACTTGACTCCTCACTCTCTGCAAGATTTGGCTTCCCTGCCTCTCATCAGCAATGCCTTGAAGTCATTGAAAATATGTGTTAACATTGTATAGCTCTCACAGTAATGCTCCCAGTCCTCTGGATTACTCTGCTACATTCAGTTTCATCTATTTAATTCAAAACTGCTGAATATATCACATTCTGCACAGAGCAAAATAAGGCAAATGCTAAAGGTGGCAGCTTTCAGATTATCTTCCATTTACTGACTCATGTTGCTAGCAGATATAGGATGAGAACCATATGAAATTCCCTTTGGGAGAATACTTTCAATTGCCTTTTGCGTTTCCAGAGAGCATGAGCTCTGACAGAGCTTTTAATTGTTCTACTCTTCTCCCTGGGGTACTTTTTGAAATTACTTTTCATTCCTAATACCATGCAACCAAAAAACTGTTTCCTTTTCCTTGTTTACACATTCAAAGAAAGGTGTTAAAAGGAGAGGTCACAGAAGACAGCTCACAAAGGCACCCAGTTATCTCTTGCCCAGACTGAAAGTTGGAGAGATTTTATTTGTAGCCACTGTGCTCATGGTAGCAAACACACATCTTGTCAGTCCAGCATGTTTCACAGAAGGAAAGAGAGAGAGAGCTGGGTATTCTTACACTGGAGAACTCTATCTAATCACAGTCTTCAGCTACCTACAGAGGAATCTACAGAAGTCAGAGGCAGGGTCTTCTCTGTCATGCACAGTAAAACAGTCAGAGGCAGTGGTGTCGATCTGCAACAGCAGGAATAAGCATCAAGCCAACTGAGAAAATAAAGTGGGTTTTTCTCCCATGACAGAGAAGCAGAGAATAAACACTGAAACAGGCTGTTTGGAGAAAGCATAGAGATAGAAAAACTCAGCTGGACATAGCCCTGATAAATCTGGTATATCCTTGAAGTAGGATTTGGGTCAGTAGACCTCTAGAGAAAACTTTTAACTCAAATTATCCAGTAATAATCTAATAATTTTACTTTTTTCAGATCCAAGATCTTTTAGGATGCGATCATTATGTAAGTATAGAGGAATTAAAAGGGACCTCAAAAGTTATCTAATCTCTTTGTTCACCAAAGTCCAGGACCTGTTATAAGTCTTCATTTTAGATATTTGATAGATCTATCCCTAAATGTAAAAGGGGGAAACACATCCCCATATTCATGTTGTTCTCCACCCATAGATTAAACAATCATTCCAGCTGCAGCCCTTCACTGGTTTTATGGTTAACTTTTTTTTTTTTCCTGAAATGTGATCCATATCCCTTTTTTAAAATCTTTCATTTTATTGTCTCACTAGAAAGGCCAAATCAGAATTTTGAGAAGAAACTCTCTTTGTGCAATTACAGACACCACTCAACAGACGAATGTACAGAACTGTATTAATAAGAATAAAAAATTCTAAATCTACCATCTATTCCTTTTACAAGTCCAAAAATCCTCACTGAATATTAGCCAAAATTCCCATTAAAAAAAATCTCCATTGAATTTTTTGCTGTTTTTTCTATAGGCACCCTCACTTAAAAGTTATTTTCTTGTGATCAATTTTGGCCTAGCTGTGCTGACTCTTGACACAAACAGAAAGCAGGGGATTCATTATTTTCTCACTGACAAAGGCCACTTTTTGAGACTTGAGTCTACACACATAAATCCATGACCTCAGAGTCCTAAGAGAATTGGCTGATGCAGTTGCCAACCATTCTCCATGATGCTCAAAAAGTTATGGTTGTCAGGTGAAGTCCCAGCTGGCTGGAAAAAGGGAAATTTTAACCCATTGTTAAAAATTATAGAAAAGAGGACCCTGGGAATTACTGACCTGTCTACCTTACCTCTTGTGTCTGGGAAGATCATGGAACAGATCCTCCTATGGATGACACGTGGAGGACAGGGAGGTAATTCAAGACAGCCAGCAGGGTTTCACGAGGTTGCTTAAATTCAAAAACAAGTATTACAAGGAAAAAAATCTAAAGTATGTTAGACGATTTTTGGAGGTAATTTCATCACTTAGTTGGTACATAATAACATGGTCTCTTGTCCTGAAGAGATTGCTTTCTTTCTTACCAGACATAGCAGCCCTCTACTAAAGATACAATGTTAAAGAAGGCAAAAGTATCTCCTAAATCTATAATGCAGATTTGAGCAATGTGAATGAAAAAAATCTCTCCTTCCTCAAATTCTGTTGTCCTTCTGCCAAAAAAAAAAAAAAAAAAAAAAAAAAAAAAAAAAGTGTTTAGATGATAACTTGCTTCAGGAATCCAAAGAGAATTGCCACAATGTCAGGTGCAGTTCTCACCGCAAGGAATTTTCATTTTGAGCCTCAAACAGTAACTGTACTTTACAGATTCAGCAAGGATCTGGTAAAAACGAATCTAGCTTTTTTGACAGCAGAGTCCTTGTAGAAGCTAGATATGGTTGAGTTTCCTGATCAGGAAGAAAACAGAGTTTGGAGCTTTGATTCACAGGCGGGAATTCAATATAAAGATTTTTCTTGTGTGGCTGTCATCCAATACACCCAAGCAATCTTAAAATTGCCTTGAAACATCTGCAAACCAGGACACTTTGCTCTGTTGATACATCCTGCAGTGCAGTGAGTTGTGACATATCCTGATAGGGACACAGCAATCACAGAACTGTCACTGGCGCCACAGCATTGTTTCTTTCTATCAATGAAACAAAAGGATTCAGTAAGCACCCGGATTCCCCAGCACAAACAGGTAAATCATAAAAGAACTGTGTTTCCAGAAAATGTCTGAAATTCATCCACTTAGCTGAGATCTGAAAGTTGCACAGTGCCTGACAGCTGGGACTGTTGAGTCTGAGACTGGTGTGAGCTCTGCCAACAGGCTCTGAGCAGGGAAACACCATCCCCCCCACCTCAGCCCTTTCTGCCTAGTCAGAAATTACTTACCTCATCTCTAAATTGTTTGGGATAAATTTACTAGGGGAATTCCTGGATCTGCCTTTTCAATGTCAGTGTGCCAGCCCACACAGCTTTGGAAAATGCAGAAGGAGTTTTTACTTAGCTACTCCAAGAAAATGATATGTCATCCAAAGAAAATATCATATATTTTCAGCTATATGGGCAGCCTAGGGCTTTTCATTTATTACCTCTCCTTTTTCCATCCTATCTATTTTTTTCTTTGTTTATTAATATGTACATATATACATGTAGAGAGAATTCTCTTATTCCATAATGTACTTCTGTCAACAGGACTAGTCAAACATTTACAAGGACAACATAATTCTTGCTAAACTGAATTCCATGGGATTAATGTACAGCTATTACTATATTTACATTTTACAAATTGGTCAAAAAGTGTGGGCAGGGAAGCTACTATTACTATGTAAGTGCTCATTCTGTATTCAGGTAACCTTGACTTAAAATAAACTAAAGCCTGGAAATTTTTTTTTACTGGAATCTCATTTTTCATCCTCATTCTTTCAGCTGTCAAGGAAGAATAAGTGGCTAATGTAAGGAGAAGCCAAGGCAAAGTGCTAAACTATAGGTCTTCTCATCTTATCTGCATAGAGATTCTGTGCTCCCTGTAAGTTTCATCATTTCCATCTAACAAAACTCATCATATAAGAGATATGTGGGTCTAGCTTTCAATTACTCACAGACTAGCTGTGTATCAAATCCTTGAAAGTGCCTATATTTTGACCATATATTCCAAATTTTCAACTGAATTTTGACTATATCACCAACATTTTGCAAAAATGTCATTTTCCCAAACATTCCACTGACTAGTTTTCTGGACATAGAAAATTTGATCCAATATTTCTGAGGGAAAAAGTCTTAAGCCTCCCTCTAATTTTAGAGCAGAATGGATTCTATTCCTGGCTTTATGGAGATCAAAACCACAAAACACCAACTCCTGGAGAAAAGTACATAAAAAAGGTTATTAAGTTGATAGGATAAGGTGCTGCTAGAATGCACAATCTTCTTCGAAAAACACTTTTAAATCCCTCTTCTCTTTTATTCTCTTCTCTCAACTTTGTTATCACTGCTTGACATAATAAACAGATTTAAAAGTGCCTTGCAAGGTCGCACTTATTATCTATAAAGCACAGTAAGCCTTCCCCAAGAATTGTTAACAGGGACCACCTAAGGAGAAGTGTAAGAAACAGAATTATTACAAAACAAAACTTCTCCAAAAGCCCTTCCAGTCTCCACGATTTTAACTGCAGGACCTCCTGAGCCAAATGTCTCATCTCTGTTTAACCAAGCACACTCAATTTTTCCCAATTCATTGTTCAATTGCTTTGAACATCTTCAGAAAATCTTTGTAATCTTCAGGCATTCATGTTCTGTGTGGAAAGAACTTTACACTTTTACTGAAAAATAATTTCCTCTTTATTTTGAAAATCCTGTCTTGCTATTTCATGTTGCTCCCTTGTTTTCATACTGTGAGAAGTAATAGTAATTCCTCATTCAGTTTTTCCATGCCACTCGTGAGGGAATATTGTGTTGTAATCTCCTTCACTGTCACTCATTCCCTGGGCAGAGATTATTTTTAAACTCAGGAGTCAGCAGTTCTCACGGGGAAACCATTTCATGCTTTTGCTGATGCAACAAATATTTATTAAGTGGCCCCCAAAATCCATGGCAGACCTTCTTATTTTGGTCTATTTCACTAGAACCTATCCCACCTGCCACACACTTCATAAATAGTATAAATTAATTGGAAACATTTTTTAAACACTTTTTATTTTGCAAATGTAAACAGAGAACCTAGTGAGCTGTAAAAGAGAAGTGGTACATGTCCCATCAGATATTTCCCTGGTCAATCCTTCTCGTAGACTGACTCATCACTGTCATTTGGGGCTACAGAACTGACTTTAAAGCATAGATTTCATACTAGACTTTCTATAAAATTATTAATGTAATAAAGGGAACCAATTTATTTTCAAGGACATCTTACATTTGCCTGTCACATAGTTAAATGAAAATCACTTGTGTCTATTAGTGATTAAGAAATAGTTTATCATTATACTAATGATTTTTTTCATGTCACTGTTGAATAAGAATTACTTTACAAAGGCCCATAAGGGACACCTATGATAAAAAATTGGAGAGCATAACATGTTAACATACACAGAAAAAAAATAGGTGTTTAAACATGAGCCTTTAAAATTAATTCTACAAGCAGACAGACCAGGGTAAAATAAATCACTATTGTTTTAATTTTTACTACAATATTCTAGGAGGCATGAATCAAAAACTTAATATTTATACTTGATTTTCTTTTCAAAGGGCAGGAATAGCACTGTCTAGACTTACTATACTTTGATTCATGGTTGCTATAGCAACATGTGTAATTTATTAATCTTTGTATGTGAAATATTTCAAAAGGACAGATTACCTTTGTGTTAAAAATGCAGTTAGTTTTAAATATTTCCCTGTGATGAAGTAGACTGCTTATAAAACAGCAAATGCAGTCAGAAAAAATTAGATCTCCTGAAATGTATAGTAGGTACCCCAGAATTGAAAGCCAATCTGAAGCTAAAAATAAATTAATAGAAGAAATTTATGAAATTCTATATGATATTTTAAATGGCTAAATTTCTTGACTTTATGGGGATGTTTTTCCTAAAATTTTTTCTCTTCCACTCTCATAAACCTGTATAAACATAAACCTGTATAAAGCAGTGGGGTGGAAGAATGACCCAAGAAAAATACATAACTATGCAATATTAATAGAAAAGTGCACAAATTGTCTGCACTGAAGAAGAAAAAATTCTCTGTACAGGAGGTTGCACCACTGAAATATTTCAGTTTTCTGTAAAGGAAAAGATGCTTTCTTAGATAAGGATGGTAAATTCCTGGAAGTTAAGACATTTTTGCAGTATCCTATGAGGTCACTGTTTAAATCTGCCTGGATATTTTGTCTCTAGGCACTGTCTTTTCTTTAGCAAATATTCAAAGTTCTATAGAAAGGAGTGTCCCAGTGCATTAATAACAGACCAAGTCAACAGGAGACCTTCAAGGACATTAGTACAGTTTGAGACATTTGCACTGAAAGGCAAGAGGCTGGGGAAATTGCAAAAACATGTATTCTGGTACATAAATAATTATTTTCTATAAAATTCAATGCCGTATTAAGGCATTGTCAGGAATCACACAAAAATAAATAGAAAAAATAAAATAATCAGGCCACTTTTTCATATAGTCTTGGAGACACTGTAAGTTAACATTTGTTAGGAACATTAGTAGGTCTCCTTTATTAGAAAATGTTTTGTCAGTGAATAAGAAAGAAAGCTGATAGAGTATCCTAGTCAAATTTGACAATAAAGTTGGTTCCTACTCAGTAACTAAGGAAATCAAATCCACTAAATCAAGGATTTTCGCTACTGGGACTTAATCTGGTCCTACATGCAAACTGAGGATTTAAAAAGGCTTTTCTGAAAGAAATAGAGAAGTGTCTGCTACAATATCTTTCTAGAGTTCTACTGAATCTATTAACCCTGCCCAGAGAATATAATGCTGCAGTTGTCTCATTTACAACGTTATTGTATATGATTCATGACTATGGCATCAAATCTCAAGCCAGGGTCTGTATTTTTTATAAAATACTTACATGTCTATGAATTATTTTCTTTCTCATTCAAGAAAAATACCGAAAAAGCTATTTACAATATTTCAGCTTCATGGAAAATAGAATATGTGAGGAGACAAGAGTTTGTGAGAATGGATGGTATCTTCAATAAATATCAATAAATATCTGCAATTAAGCTAATGTTTCTCACTTCTAATTAAGCAATATGAAGCATGAAATACATATGGTAAGTTTGGAATTATATGGATACTGTGTGATTCTGATGGAGGCAAGCATAAACGGAGAAGATTTTTGTGGAAAATGGAGCACAACACTCTGCAAACCATTCCCAAAGCCTTTCTAGAAGAAATTGTTTATAAATTTATTAAATGTCTACAAATTAGAAAAATAGGGCATTTTCTGACCTACAACATATTGTGACATTCCCTCCCTTTTTATTTTTGGGGGGAGGGGGAGGGCAGTAGGTCTCAAAGTCTTGAAACACTAGAGGTAATTGTTAATTTTAAATTATAGTTCCTTACCATTTTTCTGTCCTTGATTTACCAGTTTTCTGATATATTTCACTCTAATTCAACCCCAAACAACACACATAACCACAGTGAATCAGAACTGGTTTGGAGATGTGGTGCTGTTTCCATGCCTTTCCCAAGCGCAAGAGAGAAAGTGGAAGAATTTGCAGAGGATGCTGCCCACCCCAGCAGGAATTAACGTGTCCAGTTCATGCACAATGTGGCCCTATAGATATCAGAAAGGTTATCTTTAAAATGGTGAGCAAGAAACAGTGCTATGTATGGATTTCCTCAGTAAAAAAACACATCTCACTCCCTCTCTGGCACAGAAATTTAAGGAAAATCTCCTAAAAATAGCATGTGGTCCTCTTGTAATAGCTAGGTTGGAATAAATACATAACACACTCCAGTGACCTTCTGTCATGGAGTGACTGCATCAGAACCCCAGGGAAGAACTAGAGATGTCATCTATCTGTGCTTCTGTAAGGCCTTTCACAAAACTTAAACAGGTTTCCCAGAGAAGCTGTGGATGCCCCACCATTGGGAACATTAAAGGCCAAGTTACACAGGGCTTTTGAAAGGCTTGATCTGCCCAGAATAGTAAGACAGGACTGGATCACCTTTAAAGGTCCCTTCCAATCCGAGCCATTCTGTGATTCTATGAATTGCTTCAGATTTATTTGGGTTTGTGACCCTGGTTGTCTCATGTTGACTGGCAATGTGCAATTAATGTTTGCATAGAATATTAACTACATAATCCAGGTGGCTTTTCCATTAAATCATAGTCAAAGTGATTTCACAAATCTGTTAGTGGGAACCTTAACTCACAATTTGAGCTGAGTTATTGAAGAATGCTGCTTATCATCTCAAGTATCAGATACTACATATCAGATAAAAACATCCTGATACTTTTTTTTGTCCCAGGGTTCAAACAATGTAAGAATTCCTCCATCTTAAGGAATTCCATATTCTTCACGCGGAAATATTTTTTTTTTAGATTTCTATTTTTTGAATGTAACTAGGATTAGTGTTCCTTGCATTATGTGAGCAATTTAAAGTTTTAAGGCACAGTAATTTGATTTACAGTAGTTGGGACTACCTTTGATTCATGTTGCCATTTCCCCTTTCAAAACTAAAGGAGTTAAATTCATATTTGAATGGTATTAGATCAGCTTTTCCTGCTAGCTCAATATAAACTGTTGTTTATCAAACAATTTCCATATCAAAAATGGCAAAGGAGTTTTTCTTCTCTTCTAAAGGTAACAAATGCAAGATTATCTCAGAGCTTGTTTATCTGCTGGTATATTTCTGTTCTTACTGAAGGGTTTCATGCATGTGGGAAGACATGCTAATAAAGTATATTAAAAATAGTTGATCGTTTTCAGTTTCATGATTAAAAAACAAGTGTATGTGGTGATCCAACCCAGAGGGCAGTAAGGCACTGGAACCAGTTGCTCATAGAAATTGTTGATACTCTTTCCCTGGAGGTGTTCACGACCAGGTTGGATGGAATTTCAACCAGCCTGGTCTTGTGGGAGGTCTCCCTGCCCATGGCATGGGGCTTGGACCCACATGATATTTTAGGTCCCTTCTACCCGAACCAGTTTTGACTCGATGATTCTATGATTTTGTTCCTCTCTTCTCAGCAATACAGTCAGGTAAGCTTTGACCTTAATGTCCCTTGGAACCAACATCTCCTTTATCCAAGAGGTGACAGCCATAAATATCATTAGATGATATCCTGGGTTAGCTGGCATAGAGTTAATTTTCATCAGCAGCTTGTATGGGGCTGTGGTTTGTATTTGTACTGGAAACAGAGTTGATAAGACAGGGATGTTTTTGTTAGTGCAGAGCAGGGCTTTGCAGAGCTCAGGCCATTTCTGCTCCTCAGCCCACCCCACCAGCAGCCATGCTGCAGGAGCACAAGGGGTTGAGAGGGGACACACCTGGGAGGGGACAGCTGTCTCCAACTGATCCAAGGGGATTTTCCTGACCAGACAGGCCATGTTTGGCATATAAAGCTGTGGGGAGAAGAGGAAAGGAGGGGACGCTCAGAGTGATGGTATTTTTCTTCCTGAGTAAGCATAGCTCATGATGGAGCCCAGTTTTCCTGGAGATGGATGAACCCCTGCCTGCCCATGGGAAGGGGGAATGAATTTGTTTTGCTTCACCTTTTTCATGGCTTTTGAACTGTCATCTTAAGACATAAGTTTTTTTCACTTTCCCTCTTCTTATTCTCTCTTCCATCCCACTATGGGTAAGTGGCTTAGTTACTGGCTGGAGTTAAACCACAACAAACAAGAAATGAGGATATGGAAGAGAAATGCTTATGAGAGATACCAGAACAATGAGTGTAGTGACCTTCAGTCACTAAGTGGCAACCCCCTAGTATATGCAAGGTCTCCAAACTATATGAGAACAAGACCTTTTAGGACACACAACCTCTGTTAGAAAGTGTGCTTGAGAGGGACAGTATGCAGGGATTCAAATATTTTCTGGGATATCATTTGTCTTAATAGTTCATGCGTGGTGACTCGAGGTTGATGACACATCTGTAACAGAGTCTCTCCACACACAGGTGTGTAATATTTAGTTTCATCTGGTCCTGATCAAGATCTATAAGCCACAATCAGACAAACTTGAGTGTGAGTCCAATATTAAGGTTCATGTTTGTCACAGGCCAATACTGTCTATCAGTCAGCCTATTTTTATCAGCAGTAGAAGACAAATTTATTGATTAAAATGTGGATGAAGGCAAACACAAGCAAGATGGAGATGGCACAATAGACAAAGACCTAAAAGAAACCACTTCGGGTGTGCAAAAATTCCTGGCTGTCATAGGTTTCCTCTCACTGATGGACTATATCCAACCCAAAATATAAAAATATAAACACAAGACATTTTAGCAATATGACTTTCATTTTACCTATGTTAATCTACAAAATATAGATCTTCCTGATTCTATAGATCATTGAACTGAAAATTGCTTGCCATATTTTTGCAATGGGCCAAAGAAAAGTATTGAATTGCAGAAGATTTGTTTTTTCATGTTCTTTTTGTCTAATGAGGTTCAAGGAAATAAAGTTATGAGACTGACATCTGAGCAAGACCTTTTATTCACTCAGGACTTATCACCACCATCGTCTTCTGCTAGCCTGTAATTTCATCTGCAATTTTGCAGAGTGACAAGCAATTAAAACACTCATCTTTTTACATACCTTTAAAATTCAGAAAACCCACAAGTTATAAGTATTAACACCTACAATATGGAGTTATGATGACCTTGATAAAATGCCATGAAAAATGAATGAGTAATATCTGAGGGCTGAAAGATTAATTACTACTCTGTTTCACTCAATAAAGATATTTTAAACTCCCCACTTGTGAAACAATAAAGTAAGGCCATAATTTTTGATACCTCTTATTAACTGTACATTGTCTGGCTTGGGCCAGTTTATCACAAAGAGGTATTTTGATACAGAAAAGAGCCGTTATTGATAAATCAGTATTCAATATTTCAAGAAAAGAGATTTTACATCCATGTATATATTTTACTAGGAAATAGAGAAGCTAAAAAAAATATCATTCAGTGGAAAATATTAACACTGACTTATTAAATGGCCTGCCTTGAATGCTCTGCCTCAACATATAAAACCAGAAAATATAATTATTTAAGAAAAAATATGTCTATTCTTTTATTCACTAGGTTTGGGTGATGAAAACATTACAACACAACAGCAACAACCAGGAAGCAATTAAGATATGCCACTAGTGCTCAGACTTCCTAATTCAAGGAAATTGAACTGGTTAAGACACTGTTCTAGGAAATCAAGAGTGCAAGCAAATGGACAGTCCTACATCTGTTATCACCACCTGAAAATAGGATTAATAAAACCTCATCACTACTTCACTTCAGAGAATAAATTCTGACTAAATCTGCTGAGGACAAATCCTTATAAATACTGATATGTCCAAAACTGTCTATACCTTTTAGTGACATACTTGCCAGTTAGGAAATTTAATGCTGAGATTTCATCAAGTTTCTCATACATGGGTGCATAAATCAGATGGTTTGGGTTGAGATAAATCTAGAATTATAATTAATGTTTGAATGCAATAACCAGAAGAATTCAATTTGTATTGCTTTGACAGCTGTTTTTTTCTTCCTCTCGCAAAGAATCTTCTTACAATCTTCCCACATTTTACACTGATTCCTTCAGAAATTATTATCCCAACCAAACTACACTTTCTTAAATTTACTCCTCCTACAACTGCTGATTTTTATTGTTATAAAACCTCTGGGATATAAAATCTTTATTTTGAAACCCTTTCTCTTCTCTTTATGCCCACCAGCTCTTGATGGCACAGAGTGGGTTTTCACATCCCACAGTTGTGTGGACCTGACCACAGCAAGCACAGGATCAGAAGTGTCAGCTCCAGTCATTGGTGGGAATGGAGCTCTTTGACAGGGTAATGACAATTCCTTGGTCCCTGCTCCAAACAGCTGTTTGACAGGGACTAGAGGAAAAGTCCTAAAACTGACAGAAAAACTTCAAACACAGAATTCTCTTATTTAGGTTGTGTTCAGGAACTGGTGTTTATACAGTTAATAAAAATGACAAGATGCAAATATTTACATTTGAAGTTACAAATGTGCTACTGAGAATATTTGTAAACCTAGCCAGGAAGAGTTTACAGTGGCCTCTTCTTCACTTGGCTTTCTTCATCTGCATAATAATATGAATAATCATTCCAAGATCAGGCCTTTCTTGTCCTAATGCTGCCAAGATCCATAAGACAAAATAGAAATGAAACATTAAAGCAAATCAGCATTATAAAAATAAACAAAAACCCAAGAAACATGGGTTTATTAAAATAAAGTTGAATATTATGAAAATGGTTGGGTTTGACTCTGCAAAACTACTGGAGGAAGAATATACTTATGGATCAACATTTCAACGTTTAAAACTGCAAATGTTTTCCTTTGGAACTCAAACAAAAATGTCACAGACGTGCTATATATGTCTTACCTTGTTTTCTGTGTGACAGCATACTTTCCTGGGGCTGAATTTTAGAACAGGTGTGTTGGAGGCATCTCTTTCTTTTGGAATTCTGAAATGAAACTCCAGAATCATCACTAAATTAAGATAATTTAAGAATTTTTTTTTATCCATATTTCTATATTTATTATCATCAGGCATTTTGGGAATACATTGGCTAGGCACTTAAAAAGTAAACGTAGGAGCATCATACATGCTTTCCACATATTTCCATTCACCAGATTAAAAATGTATTTGATCACAGAAGCAGAATTGCAGTTCAGCTGAGCTTGGATTGCCCCTAAAGAATTTCCTCAAGCACTTTCCTCTGTCTAGCCTATTTTTTTCAGTATCAGCAGCTATGGTGTTTCCACACTGACCACAAAATAGTATGACAGATTTTACCTCTGTCTCTCCTTGTCTGATGGATAGTACATGTTTCCAGTGCAGATCTTCACATCCTGGCACTGTGCTTAAGAATTCCTCCCCTTTTTCTCACAAGCAGGCTTGTGACATTCCTTAATCCATGTTTTCCCCAAGCTGAATATTTTTCTTTCTGAAATCCTTTCTTCAAATTTGTATTCTTTAAGTCCTTTCACATTATGCTCACTTGCCTATAAATCACCTCAAGTTTATAAACATCTCTTTTAAATACATTTTTTATGTGATGTGCAAAAAGTATACTGTACATGCAAGAAGCAAGCAAGAAAGAAAGAGAAAAGGGAGAGTAGGAGCTACTGATAGCCCTAAAGCCCATTTCTAATACCACTTCTAACATCTGTAGTATGATATAAAATTCTGTCTAAAAAAAGCAGATTGGAAAGCTAGCAGGCATTCACAACTTCAGACAGATAAAAATAAGTTCTTAATATATTATCTTACTTAAAGTCAAACTTAGGTGAGAACAAGGACAATTAAGATTGCCTCTGCTTCTACTTGTTTCCAATAACCTTCGGGTCAGGGAAGCAGAAGTAGCTGGAGCATTAACTTTTCCTATATTTTACTTCCAGGCTTCAAGCTGCTTTTATTGCATGTCCTGATCAGGCAGATTCTCACCAGAATGTGGCCTCTTGTATTCGTTTGACAGTGTTTGGTGTGTCCTTAAAATGTGCTTCTGTATTGATTTTGCATGGCCTGCTTTTTGGTGGAAGGGAAGGAGAGGTCCACAGATGTGGCTTCTGTGAGCAGCTGCTGGAAGCTTCCACCATGTCCATCAGAGCCAGCTCCTGATGGCTCTGAAGATGTGTAGGTGTAGAAGAAGGATTACAGGCAACCTAGCCCCTGATAAATCACAGTTGTACTGATTACCAAAGATGAGCTGCCTTGCCCTTGATGGGTCACAGCTGTGACTAATAAAGATAAGTGTGATAAAAGGGATGGGTTGGCTAGTCAGGGGAGGACTGCAAGGAGGTGGGCTGAGAAGCCCTGAGGAAGAAGGAATGATCCAGAGAGCTACAAAAAAGAATGAAACAAGGAAGAGACCTGCTGCTGTAAAAGATCTGCTGTGAGATTAGTCTGGGTCTGATGGAGTTAGAGCCTGCTGCTGGAGCCTGCAGTCATAGTTGAGCCAGGTAAAGCCTGTGTTCAGAGTCTTCAAACCAACACTTGCAGTAGTCCAGCAGGAAATAGCCACAGTCAGAGTCTGCAGTTGGACCCTGCAGTAGGAGCTTGCTGTAGTCAGAGTCAGGATGGCTAAGCTGAAAAGAATAAACTGGGACCCTTTTTGCATTGTTGAATGAGTGTCTGTCTTGGCTCATTTCTACCCCAAGCAAGAGATCTGCTGTAATAAAGGTGGACGTGCTGCTGGTCAAAGCTGGGCCAATTAGAGATGATGGCAGCACCTCCGTGATGATGTATTTGAGAAAATCAAAACAGAGTGGGGGCGCAATTTCAACTCTAGCCAGAGAAGAGAAGGAGGTGAGAACGCTTGAGGGAAACAACATGGCAACAGCAAGGTCAGTAGAGAGAGGGGCAGGAGGTGCTCCAGGCACCAGAGCTGAGGTCCCTCTGCAGGCTGTGGTGAGACCATGGTGCAGCAGCTGTGCCACTCACCCCATGGGATGCACAGGGATCCACCTGCAGCCCTGAGGGCTGTGCCTATGCTGGATACCTGGAGGAGGCTGTGATCCAGGGGGAGACCCATGGAGAGAGGGGGTCCCTGCTCCCAGGCTGGAGCAGCCTGTCCTTGGAGGACTGCACCCCATGGAAGAGTAACCCGTGGCACAGCAATTTTGGCAGGACTGTGTGCCTGTGGGACAGACTCATGTTACAGCAGTTTTGGAAGGACTGCTCTTTGAGAGATTGGACCTACATCAGAGAGGTTTAAAGAGAGCTCTCTCCCATGGAAAGGGACCCAAAAGTCTTCTCTTTCCATGTAGTGGAAGAAAATCTTAGTTGACATGTCGCTATTTGCTAGGAGCAGCAAATAATAGCAACACACTTCTTCTTGGGTGAAAGAAAAAAGCACTTTATTAAAATCTGACCTGTATCTATAGGACAGTTTGTGAATCTAAGTCAGGATAGCAATTCATTGGGTAACAAGAGAAAACATCCCATGTCACGTACATCACACACTGTGCCACGGTCAGCACCAGGTGCTAATCTTGTGTTTATTAATTCCTTTCTATTTGCAAGAAAGCTATCACTCTGGGTAAAATCCTGGCTAGAGCTGAGAAAGTGTCACAGACTGAGAAAGAAGCTCAGAACCTGAGAAAAGACCTGGCTGAAATCTGCTTAGGCTTTCAGCAGTGTCCACAGTGACAAACTGATGAAATCCCTGTGCTGTTTCCTTACGTTGTCAGTGGGAAGGAAGGAGGAGTTGAGGGAAAGAAAGGTGTTTTTAAAGGGCTTCCTTTATTTCTCATTATCATGTTATGATTTTGTTAGTAATAAATTAACTTTTTTTCTCTAAGTCAAGCCTGTTTAGCCCTTGGGGTGTTTCGTTCTGGTGCTTTTCTTAACTGATGAACACTTCATTAATTTTTTCTCTCTTCTGCACAGCTGTAGCAGCAGAGAGTGAGAGAGTGGCTTTCATGGGTGCCTGACATTTGGCCAGTATCAAACCACAACAGCTTCCTCTCCATAAAAAGAATGGTTTGGCTTGGAAAGGAGCTTAAAGGTCAATGGGTCCACAATCCTGCTGCTGTGGGCAAGGGCCCCTTCCCCTGGACCTGGTTGATCTGAGACCAATCCAAGCTGGCCTTGAACACTAACAGAATTAGAACATCCACAGCTTCTCTGGACAACCTGTTCCAGTGGTGAGGCATCACAATGAAGAATTTCTTCTTAATAGCTAATCTAAATCTACTTGCTTTTATTTCTAAGCCACTCCTCCTTGTACTGTCACTACATGCTCTGGTCCCTCTTTCTCTTAGTGTCCCTTCAGGTACTGATAGACCACAGCTAGACCACCTCAAAAGCTTATTCTTTTCCAGTTTGAACAATACAATTCCCTTAGCCTGTCTCCTTGGAAGAGGTTCTCCAACACTTCTCTGGGCTCACTCCAGGTCAATGTCCTTTCTGTGTTGGGGACCCCAGAACTGTACACAGCACTTAAGATGGACTCTCAGAGCAGAGGGGCAGAATCCCCTCCCTCTCCTGCCCACACTGCTCTGGATGCAGCCCAGGACACGTTTGGCTTTCTGTTCTGTGGGTGCTCATGGCTGGGTCATGCCCAGCCTCTCACCCACCAGCACCCCCCAGTCCTTCCAGCAGGGCTGCTCTCAATGCCTTCACCCCCAGATTGTGTTCATACTGGAGGTTGCCCCAACTCAGGTGCAGCACCTTGCACTTGGCCGTGTTAAACCTTATGATGTTCCCCTGTCCCCACTTCTGGAGCTTGTCCAGGTCCCTCTGGATGGCATCCCACTCTTTAGGTAGGTCAACTGCACCATTCAGCTGGGTGTCCTGTGCAAATTTGCTGAGAGTTCACTCAATACCTTCATCTATTATATTAAGCTTTAGATAACAGTGGTCCCAATATGGATCTCTGAGGATAGCTCTTGTCATTTATCAGTGCATTGTCCATCACAATTGTGAGCCATTGACCACAGTCCTTTGGATGTGAACATCCCACCACTTTCCTGTCCATCCGACAGTCCACTCATCAAATCCATCTCTCTCAAATTTAGAAATTATCCCGTTTCTGATTTGGAGAAGGATTATTAGTGGGGATCCTTCCCTTCACCCACTCCAGAAAAGAGTAATCCATCAGGCAGATATTTTGAGCACTCTTTTCCTCTTTCAATGTCATTTTAGACTTACAAATTAGGTGTCCCCATTTTTATAAGTTCTGTACTGCATATCTTTCCCTTCAATGACATCCAGGTTCAAACCAAACACTGATGCCACTGCCATAGTTGTTAAAAATAAAACTAATGTTTCCTTCCACATTGAGGTTACTGTTGTTGTTTTAACAGTCAAAATCTCACCCAAGAACAGGAGACCAAAATTTATCACTTCAGCATGAAGAATTTAAATGTATAGCACTCATATGCCCAGCTGACTGTCCTGAATAACCAGAATATGCCAGTTTTCTCAAAAAGGAGAGGAAAAGGATGCAAGATTTGCAAAATCAGAGAAAGTATAGGCAGATGTTGACTTCATAGTTCAGGGCTGAAGACAGCTTTCTGGAATTTAAAAATACTTAAATCCCTTGAAAACAGTAGAATTTCAGAATAATTTCAATGAGGTTGGCACTGTTGAGAATATCATTTACACCTGTTAACCTTAGATACTTTAAATTAGTTCTTAGACCTTAGACTTTGACCAATTTCCTTAAAAATGAGGAAAAAGTGACAAATATGTGTTTATTCATTTACAAGTAAAAGTGCAGCTCTGGCCTGTAGAGCACAGATCACTTAAAATGATTTAATAAATAAAACTGATACAGAATATTTTACGTTTTTTGCTATGAGTACACTAGTATTCAATCTTCTAAAAATCTTATTCCATGAGAATGAGGGTATCTTAAAACCTAATGGAACTCTCTAAAATGAGCATTTTACTAAAAAAATTCTTAATTTAATAAAAAGACTGTAAGGAATGTAAGGTGCACAAACTACAGTGAAGAGCAAAAGAAATAATATACATACTTTTGTGTCCTCATAAATACAACGAATAGGGAATTATCCAGCCATCTTTATGCTAGCTTTAGCTAAATCTGAGATGTAAATCTGAAAGATCTTACTAAAGGATGCATTCACCAGGAAGTCCAAGTCCCACAACAGGAAAGTACCACTGCTTCATACATAAGGGATGAGGAGGCAAAACTGTGCCTCGATGTTGCAGAGTCATCATCAGAAATAGCATTTTGTTCAGTTTCTTATGCTTTAATGGAAAATGTAATTTTATGACAACTGCAATATGAAATGAGAGTGAGAAATCATGACAATGAAAACACCATCCTGTCACATCAGAGTATTTTAACAGAGTATTTTACTAATTCTCCCTGCCCTGAAAAGTACAACACTGAACCAGACAGACATTACAAAAAGCAATTAAGGGTTTTACTGGTAGTCCTTCCAATTTGTTTCACTTCTGATCATCCTTTTCCCAGGTTAAAATTTCTAAACAGAATTTCTAAAGGAATGTTTCATTTAGCTAATTGCATATGAAAATAAAACCAAAAACCAAACAAACAATAAACCCAAACCTAAAGCCACCCAGATATTTTCAATTTTTCAAGTACACACTTTGAAGAACACATTGTTCAACTCCCTAAATCCCATGGTGCTTTTCTTCATAAGAATATGACATGTTTTTCAAAATCTTTCTAACAAAATATTGGAGCATAACAAAATTTATTTTAAGATTTAAATAATTATGCATTTCAGAAAGTTTCTCTTTTTTTCTTTTTTCCCTTACAATAGAAGTTCTAACCTAGAACACTAATAAATCTGTGAGACAAACATCAGCTCACAAAATTCTGTTCTTGAAACAAGAATTTGTCTTGCTTTACAGGTTTTTAAGATAAATTTTATTTACTAAAGCATCAGGAATATTTTTACATGAAGATCTCTTCTGTGAATTTGCACTGTCTCTCAGTCTTTCTCTTTTTTTTTTGGAAAGCATAGAGAGTAGCTATCTATCTCTTATGAATGTGACATTTAGTGCAGGTGTACATATCAAACAGTGTGTACACATCTATGTTGTTCTTCCCATCTAAACACTGGGAGCCAAAAATGGTCACTTGAAGTCAGTAGTAAAAATTTGCAAAACAGCAATTTGATAAAAAATATGGGGAAAAAATTGGAAAGCAGGACCAGGGAGGTCATTCTTCCCCTGTACTTGGCACTGGTGAGGCCAGACCTTGAGTGCTGTGCGCAGTGCTGAACCCCTCAACTCAGGAGGGACCTTGAGATGCTGGAATGTGTCCAGAGGAGGCAACAAGGCTGGTGAGGGTCTTCCTCCCTGTGAGGAATGGCTGAGGGAGCTGGGGATGTTCAGCCTGGAGAAAAGGAGACTCAGGGGTGACCTTATCACTCTACAGCTTCTGAAAGGTGGGTTCAGCCTCTTCTCCCAGGCAACCAGCGACAGGATGAGAGGACAGAGTCTCTTAGGCTGTGCCAGAGGTGGTTTAGGCTGGATGCTGGGATCAAGCTTTTCACAGAAAGAGTGATTGGGCATCAGAATGGACTGTCCAAGGAAATGTTGGAGCCACCATCCTCAGAGGCGTTTAAGAAAAAACTGGATGTGACAGTGCCATGGTGGTGTTAGGTCATAAGTTGGACTCAATTATTTCAAAGGTCTTTTCCAACCTAGTTAATTCTGTGATTCTGTGGTTCAGTCTGGTTTCCTGCTCATATGAAGTGGATCTCATATAGTAAATTAATAAAGCTAAACTGTTTTCCTGTTTTGATCTTGACTCCTTGGTGATAACATCAAAAAATGTATTAATGATGTAATTAAAATAAACACTGACATTTTCTATGACCTGGCTCAGTTTTGAAGGGTTATATTTAACTTCCTTACCCCCTCCCCCCACAAAAAGGACCCCAAACCCACAAAATTTCAAAACCCTTGGTTCTGTATACTGAAATGTAGAGTGATAATGAAAAACCACAGATATTGGTTTAGACACCTTAAGTGGCAGAGATGTCATTACAATGGTACTGAATGGTGATGTATGTCATTAAAACGAGATGTTGCATGACATGTCTTTCAATTATTTGGTTGCCCTAGAAATACTGCAGGAATTTCTTTTAAATAATGTAGAGCTAATGGCATGCCAATCAAATTCAGTAGAATGTCACAAGAATGCAGATGGCAGGAAGAAAATTGCATCGTTCAGTTTATTGTGTCCCCTCCCCCAGTAAGGAAGCATCTTTTACCAGGAGCATGAAAACAAGGCAAGCTGGCACTTGCATCCAGCTTGCATCCCCAAAGTGGTCTAAATTCAACAGAGGGGGTTGTGATAAATATTGCTGAATTGGGTCAGCAGTGCAGCAAACACTCTCCTTAAGACTTGGGGTGCACATCTTCCTCAGAGTTCACACACTTGCCCACCGATTGGAGGTGGGTAATTTGACAAGCCGATGGGTGGGGCACAAGTCTCTAGTATGCAGCATGGATAAGAACCAAAACAGATTTCCATGACTTAACTCTGAAAACACGGGAAATGAGGGAAATATTGAAAGGAAGTGTTTTATATTTGCTTACATTGTAACTGTACTGGAACTGGCACAGGGAATATTATAAGACTTATTGCCCAGCAGGGTGAATTGCCATTGTCTAGGCTTCAAACTATTATTATCTTCCCAATCATCATGAATCCTTCCTAAATACCTCAATCATTATTTCTTCAATACTGACATACTTTAAACTAGAAGACTCTGCTAGCAGAGATATAATTTTCAGGTAAGCACAACCAATCAGGGCATTTTATAAGGCAATCAGAAAAATAGAAGTGAAATAAATGCATGTTCTCGTCTCATGCCAAGGCATTCCTACAAAGAAAAGAATGGACAATAAATCATATGCAATTAGTCCTTCATTTACAGTATGAAAAAAGAAAAATGTTTTGAGTTGGGAGCACTGATGGGTCAATAGAAGAGTTGTTTCTGCAGGAGTCCATGTGTTACTTTCAGGCAAACTGTGTAGACACTTAGCTTTAGAAAGACTTGTAGAATACAAGAAAGGAAAATTACAACTTCAGCGGGGTTTTTCTTTAGTGTCAGGGTGAGCAGTTTTCCCAACAGCAGGGTTCCTAATTATGATTAGCTATTTGCAATTGTGGAGGATAAAGTACGTTAAGTGTCTGCATTTTCATCAGGATGAGAGGATGGGCTGTTGAGTTTTCTTCACAGGAAGCAATGGCCCTTTCAAAGGCTTATCATTGACTAAGTAGGAGAGAGGCTGTACATTAGAAATGTTACAGGGTGGGCCTTCTTTTGACAACTTATACCAGAAAGTATGTTGAGCACACTGCACACACACATAAATCTTCTCTACCTTCTCTGTTACAGACACAATATAAAAAAGCAAACCACAGTTTAAAACTTAATAATTTTTTAAGTTAAAATTATTCACACATTTTGAGAGCTAATACTTGTAAGGATAAGACAGAAAATGTTCCTACAAATTTTTCCTTGAAAAAGGGAAAAATGAAAAATTTTATTTTTTTTCTCAGGTTCAGAGAGGAAGGTAAACTGCTGAAAAAACCTTGACTTATAAATCTACATGTACTTGATATTTCTCCAAGAATCTTAGCAATTTCATGTAAATTTAAGTTATTCACCAGCCTCACCTCAGAACAAGGACAAAACAGCAAAAGCAAAATACTTACTATTTACTCTGATGACCTGGTCCATCATTCATCTGACCCCATGTTTTCTACAGATATTTTCTAAAAATCCTGGGTTTTTTTTAAACAGCAATAAGTCTTACATTCTTGCAAGTAAATGCAAGATACAGTAAAACAAGTTAATGGGAAAAAAATCCCCCAAATAATAAATTTCCCTTTTATGCATGCAAAAAACTTACTCATGACATGCATAATCCATTTTTACATACATACATACTTGTTAAAACTCAACAATAATTATAACTACTTTAGGAATTATACCATTCTTAAAACTTCTAACACTTAATTCACTAGTATACAATCAACTGCCATGACTTATTTGCATCTATGCAATAAAAGTTGAAAATTAAGATAATCATTCAGAGCACAGTCAGGAGAAAAAAAATATTAACTATAAAAATCGAACTATGTATGACCCAGAAAATAACCTTTTTGGTCTCTGTCACTTAGCCTGCATCAAGGAAAAATTCTGTACCATGGCTTCACAAAATCAGGAGTTAGGCAATGTTTTATGTATTGGACATGACTGTTATTCTGGATCTCTATAAACAAGAACTGGAAATGACGGAATCTTGCCTGATTGCTTTTTTATTTTTTTTTATTAATGTAAAGGTAACTCATTTGCCCAGAGAGAATCATCTTCATTTCCTGATTAAATGCAATCAGAGTGGTTTTGCTGGCAATCTGGTCTAATTTAAAAACTATCATACCAAGTGATCACTGTTAATAACTGCTAGTATTATACAGCTTTGAAAGGAAGGTCAAAAGCTGTGGTTAGAAAGCCAAGATAGGATTATAGTTCTAATGTTGCTGATGGAAAGAGTCCTTTACTCTTTGCTCAGAGCTCTGATATAAAATCCAAATGGTCCCTATGACAAATGTGCATAGCAGATATTTTATCCACCCCCCAAACAAATAGCAGTAGCAAAAGTGCTATGGAATGATATGGTTTATCAGTCTTTCCACTTGCAGAATCTTGGATTATACTGCTCATGGAATTTAACAGAGTTTCCTACTATAGCTATATAGAATGATTCGTTCCATATCAGAATTTGTGAAAGAGTACATCAAAATTGTGCATATACCAAAATGTCTCCAAGCCTATTATGGACAAGGGAATAGCTTCACTTACGTGTATTTTCACTGAAAATGCGAAGAATTAGCACCCAGAAGCCAAAAGAAAAGTATGCAAAAGAATAGTACAGCAGGTACCACCCCCAGTTCAACCATTCAAACCTGGTTTTCTTGGGCAGTGGACCAGTCTAGTACCACATTAGACAGGGACAGGCAGGTTTCACACCACTCATAGGCCAGCTGTTCTTGTCCATTTGTCCCTCACGACACAAAGCAAGGATGGAAGGTTTCTCCTACAATCAACAAACATACGTAGAAGTCAAAACCCAGTTTTTGTTCATTTTGTTTTCAGCTGCAAGCTCTAATTATGAATGTGGGTGCAATGCTGTGTGACAGGAAAGGGGCCCCATCAATCTCGCCCAGGGTCCCTCACATCTCCCCCACAGCCTCCTAGTGCAGTATCCCAGCAGTATCCACTCTCCACAGTGTACAAAAACACAGTTTTCATAAAATCCTTCCCTCTGCAGAGGTCTGCATAGTTCGTGTAATTAAGGTTCAGGCTTCTGATTGCATAATTGTGATCTAGGGACTGAGACCCTTAAAACATTTTCACAATAGCACTGTTCTGCACATGTCAGTGGAGAGACCGACTGCTGCTCTTTCTGTGGGAAGTGGTGATTGCCACCAGCACTGCTGTGCAGAGGGCTGTGGCCGGGCTGCACTTGCAGCCTGGGCTTCCCTGCTGCCCGGTCTGATGCTGCTGGTGTGTTTTCCCAAAATGCACTCACCTTCAAGCAGCAAGGCAGCTGAGAGTGGGGATGAAAATACCATGTCAAAAAAAAAAATACAAAAATAGCCACACACACCAGCAACCATAATTCGAGTTAAGCAGGTGTGTTAGTTCACAGAAAAAGCATTTGCTACTTTTTTATAAAGCCTGGTGATAGTAAGCCTGGTGAGGGTGCATTAAGATACATTCTTTTGTTCACAAGTAACAAAGAGCTTTAGCGCCTGCCTCAGTTTCACATCTCTATGCAGCCATAACAAAGTCACTGCTGTAGCACATCCATAATCTGTAGTGCATTTTGAGATCCTCAGATGGAAGGCCCTATATAAGTGGAAGCTATTATTATCTATGTAGCAGATAGATCCCAGCTCTGCTGTAATATGCTGCTCTCCTCAGGGGGCTCAGGCATGTGAGCTGCTAAGTACTCTCCATTTCCATTGCAACTCCTGCAGCTGAGAGCACTCAGCATTCTGGAAGCATTGAGTACAGAACTGAGTCTCGGCTTCAAACCCACAACATTTTCTTGTGCAAAGCTTCCATCAGGTATTTAAACTGTGCTTTTGGCTATGGAAAGGAAGGTAGAAAGAGGAAGTGTAACAGAAACACTGGAGAGAAAAAAAGCAAAATTCAATAGAACTGCAAAGATATAAATTAAACTATTAAAAGGGTTGTGGCTGTTTGAAAACTAGATTAGTGAGATTACTGTCTTCCCATCAAATGACAAAACCACATACACCAAGAGACATTGTACCAGCCATAAAACTTGCAATTCCAAAAAAAAAAAAAAAAAACCCACATATTTTTAATTAAAAAAAGGAAATAATTATTACATAAGTATTGAATATAAAAATACAAATGAAAAATTCAAAATCTACATGCGCATAAACTGAAACATTTGCTTTGTTTTGCTCAGTGCACACACACAAAGCAGTAAATTTCTCACTAAGGGTTTTTCCCCTTCCCCCTGCCCCCACTGGGAGCAGCACAATTTCAAATCCTCAGTATTTCCACCTCTAATTGCTAGAAGGGTTCATTATCAGCTGTCTAAAGTGCAATACATCAACCTTGCAAAGCTGATATACAAAAGACTTTCACACATCTGATGGGCTGCTGTGCTAAATACATCTTAATTTGTGCTGCATCTGCTGTTTTCTAATTTGTTTGTCATGCTGTGAATGCTACAGGCTTTGGTACAGCAGCTCCCTGATTTTTTATTTTTAAAAACACAGCAGCTATTCAGGAAAGAAATGGCTGAGTGCCACCATTGTTCCTCTGATCCATGGAATGACATCAGTTTCCTCGTATAAACCATTAAATACTTGATGATATATGTTTAATAGGTTATATGCACATGCTATTACATGTCTCAACATATAGATTGTATGTATATGTGTACTATTTGCATCTTCCCTGTTAATATTGATCTCTTCAAACCAGTTTATCTGCATTTGAAAGAATGTCTAATTAAAGCCACTTCATGTTCTGTGTGTCCTCAATTTTTACTGGCAAGCCATTTTTTTTGTTGAAAATCTGGAAGGGTGCTGCTAAAATCCTGAGTCTTGGTCATTCATAAATATAAATAAAGCCTAGTGGCTTTTTTACACATTGAATTACATTTCATTGAACCCACATAGAGTCCTCAGTGAAATGAGTTTGGCGTTCTCAGTTCAGTCCCTGCTGAGCTGAAAAGCAAATGGGAGAACAACATGTGTAATTCAGCATGATTCATAATACATCAAAGACTGTACAGGAGAAACCTCAGCTTGAGCTGGCAGGGAAATTAAATTTCTACTCTTCCCTCCTTAAAGCAGAAACTTTTCCCAGGTACAGTGAGCACTAACACTGGGCAGAGCATGATGAATTTCTAGAGAAACAGCCTGTGCTGTCAATTAGCCTTCATAATTATGAGAATCCCACACATACCCCAAATGAAACATCAAGTGTTATTTGCACAGATCCTCCTGGAACTTCACAGGTTGCAAGGTTAGAAGAGAACCCACTTGGCACTGCATACATCTTCCAAGAGATCTTGATCTCTCAGAACTCTTTCTTTCAGGAAGGCTAACCCACTGTCAGTCACACCCCGATCAAAATAAACTTTCAAAGAGATTTAAAAACATGTGTCACCAAAAAGCAGAATCTTGCCATTGCCCAATTTCCATGTGATGTACTCACAGAAAAATACCATAACCTAAGCCATAAATGTTACAAATAATGTTCCTTACTTGTTTGTGTTTAGCTGTCAGTCTTCCCAGTTTGACAAGTGTTGTGATTTTGGGGTGTTTTTAAATCCCACACATTTTCTTGTTGTGTTTTGTTTAGGGTAGGTGACATATAATAGAAAGAATAACTCCTTTTGTTTCAGCAAGCCCTGACTTTAGAGGAGCAGCTGAAATGCAAATTTCCTTCTTCTGCTTTTGCAGTGTGATTCTTGATGCTAAAGACATGGAGAGCTATTTACATAACCATAGAATCACAGAATCATAAGATCATTTAAGTTGGTAAAAACCTTTAAGAATGAGTCTCACTTTTAAGCCTGCACTGCCAAGGCCACCGTATCCTTTAGCTCCCCATCAAACTCATCTTTTAAATATTTCCAGGAACGGTGATTCAACCACTTCCCCAAGAGCATGTTCCAGTGTTTGCATCAGTCTCCATTTTCCAGCCAAATGCCAATCAGTCTCCAGTGTTAAGTCCTTCACAGGAGCTGGCAGCAGCTATTACAGAGGCAGCTTTATGACTGGAGAAGCCATAGACAAATCAGTGTTACCATAAAGAAGTATGTTTAATCAATAAGGCATATTGTTCAACTAGTGTGGAAGAAAAAACACCTTGTAGAATAACAGCATTTGTAAAGGTTAATCAATTCAGCTAATTGTAAATGCTCTCAGTTGCCAGTCTTTAAACAGTTCCTTCTCTTTGTAGCTGCTAATTCATTGGGATGCAGCAGTGCTAAGCTGGAAGGGAAGGAAAGGAAGCAAAGCAGTCAAATTTCTCATTACTCTCTGTGCTGAACTGTGCCTCTGTCTGTAACATCAATATATTTACCAGAGGGAGATAATATTTTCTTTCTGCTAACACTGCCTTACCTCCTTCATTACACAATAAACAAAGCAAGAGGTCTATGCTTCACAGTCCAGGCAGATGAAAAGGAAATCAAGTTATTGATCTTTTTGTTCAGTTCTTTAAAGGCCAAATGTATGACTAACCATTTGAGTACTTTTTGCAATGCTCTTTCTTTCATGGCCGTAAGGAAGGATTTTTTTTTTTGTTCTCAAATAATAGTTTCTTGTAGAAAAAGGGACAGTCAACATGATTCCTGAATTAATTCTCTCTTGAGTTCATGACAGAACTAAAACAAGCCCACACTACAATAAAGGAGATACATCCTGATTTCAATTTTTTCTCTAGACCAATTTAAAATAAGCCTATGAAGCAGGTTGATGATTTCTGACACTAATGAACTGTGTAATTGTTTACTGTTTATGAAAGAGCTTATAGTTTTCTAAGGTGATACCTGGCCCCACTTCAATGTACATTTAATGTCACACTTTTGTATCTTGAGTTTGAAAAATAAAAAGCTTTCCTTTAGGCACCCACCTCAAATAATGCCAGAGTTATCACATGGGCTTCAAAGCAAGCTGTTTGGTTTTCTCCCTGATGTATTAATGGTATTTTCAGTAACTAAAAGGTATTATCACCATTTAACTTTACTTTTGCAAAGCCAGCCAGAGGTCAGAGATTTCAGGTCTTCACAAAATCAATCAATATTGATTAAAGGTCAAAGCAAGTACTGAAAACACAGTGTACGCTCCCACCAAACAAAGCACTGTCCTTCCCATAGCAAAAAGAAAACAAGAACAGAGGGGGACATAGCAGCTTGTCTCATCCTTTCTGCCTTCTAAGCCCCAGCTGCCAACACCATCCTTGTCCTTTCTGTGCCCCTGCCAGCTCCTCCTGGATCATTGCAGCCAAGTGACCCCACTACCTGCTTGGATATCTCTCAAGAAGAAAAACCTGGACAATTTCTCTTGTATTTCAGAAATCTGAACACAGGCTATATTTGTCAAAACTGCCTGGACCAGGCTCTGAGGATTGGTAGCAAGGATAAATCCAGGAAACATGCACATTCATACAAGGTAATTCAGCTAAGACTATCATTTCAGCACTCCTACTTGGATGAGTAGTTCCTATGAAACTGATAGCTGTATGCTTGGTTTGGTTGTTTACAAGTACATGGTTTGATATTTTACCTCTCTTCTGCTAGGCATATCATTAGTATGTCAACATTCAAGTCAAATGGTTAAAACCAAAAAAGTGTTACATCAGCTGAGGAAACATCTGAAGTGCAGGTTTCATTACTTCAATGGCAATTAGATCTTTGCTGTATTTAATCTTTGTTACAAATTTCTAGCAGAAAAATCCAATAACATGACGGGTTGGGATATGGCAAAACAAGAAATGTCATTATGGAAAGGGTATTTTATTAAGCAGAAATGCTCTTCTTAGAACTGTTGTTTCAGAAATCAGTTACTAAACCAGTTGTTTATTTCACACAAGTAATTGCAACTTAAGGGTGCCCCACAACTTCACAGTACAAGGAACATTAAGGAACAAATGTGCATCTGCATACAGCCTAGTAAACAGCATAGATGTTGAAAGCCTGAGATGCACTGTCTGTCAGGAGTCTGCAGAAACCTTTTCCCTCTGACACTATTAACTTGATATAACCTTCTGGGTGGTGCTGTAATAACTTTAAGGGGAGCTTTGTGGCCATGTTTAGGCAGCTGCCCTAAGTTTAAAAGTCCTATCTCTCACACAAAGAACCTGTTACTCTGTGAGGTTCGGGTTTATACGTTTTTTTTTTAAATTCTCATCCTTGTATTCTTCACTACTAGCATGTTACTACCTCTTACACCTGCTTCTCTGCCCTCTCTCTTTCTCCCCCCCCCCTTTCTTCTTCCTTTTTAAAAAGAAATAGTTTAATTTTCTTTCCAGATGGTAAATTTTTACATCAGTTTAATAATCTCTTGAAGGTATACTGGAGTATTGCTCAACTCACTTCTAAATTAAAGCAATTATTAAAAAACTTTGAAGCACTTTAACAATTTTAAATCACTCAGCACATAGCAATTTAAAATTATTGGAGCAGTTTTATAAGCACTTGAATTTGGAGGTGATCAGAGACCTGAAAATGTGCAATATAGAGTAATTTAAAATTATTAGAGTACTTCACATTTTTTATAAGCTTTTCAGTTTGGAAGTAATCGGGTTCTGACTTGTGAGCTTGTGCATTGTAATGCAAGTGCTTCTTATTCTTAGAGAGATACAGCCTATTAAATCAAATTACTTCAATAATTGTAAATTACTATACATGAGCATGCTCAAAAATCCAACTTTAATCCTTAAATTAAAAATATTTTTCACTCCAAGTCTGTAAAAAAGACTTTTAAGTGACAGAATAGTAATTTAAATTTTTGAGGAAGGCTGATTTATATTTTCCCAGGAACAAAAACAAATCAAATTGCCTACATAAAAATACAGAGGTTATATAAGAATATTTTTATGAGCCCATATTATAAAATCTTCAATTATGTTCAAAATCAACCTTTCTCATGTACAGCTTAATTTTTATTAAACACTAGATACACATTAATTTCATTAATAAAAAATTTTCAGCTCAAATTTCATTTATACATTTGAGAGAATAATACAAGAATAAATTTGTGTTTCTCCAGGCTGTTCACAGTTGTGATTAACTGTAGTCCCATTAGAGATTTTTACAATTTCTATGTACCTTTGCACTTGATTAGGATATAGTTTCTCAGTCTCTTCTATCAATAATGGAAGGATCCTGTCTGGAAAATTGTCTCAAAACAAAATAGTCATAAGGATTCAGAATAGGCTTAAGAGATGGTCAGAGTGTAGACATTGTTGCATACGTAAACAAAAGTATAAAATACACTTTACAAAAAAAGGTCTTTCAGGTATTTTGCAGGAGGCAGTTCAGATTGGCTTCTTGCCAATGGAAAACCTCAAAAATTATGTGTAGCAGAAAAAACAACCGAAGACTGTGCTTGATAAAAAAAACCCAAACACTAGAAACAATGGTAAGTTAACATTAGCAGTGAAAGAGCTGAAATGCTCTTAGTTCAAAGTGCTGCAAGTCATAGAGTGTGCTGATCAGAAGAAAGCAAATAAGAGCACATTGAAGCAAGTTGTGCCAAGTAGCTTTCCATAAAATAAAACATCTCTAAGAGTTCAGTGAAAGGGCAACAGTAGCAAGACTACAGTGCTCTCTGGTAGATGAAAGCTTTAGACTGTAAAGTCAGATCTGAGAGTGCACATATTTGTGTTTATATATCCTGACTTGTGTTCCTTTCTATATTAAAATTGTCAGAATGAAATACCGGCTTATTGCTCCCATGAACAACTAAATTTCAGGCAGGCAGATAAGATTAAACACTAATGCCAAAATAACATCATAATTAATTATCATATATCATCAATAAATGCAGTATCTAGGCAAACCTTGGTGATTGGATCTTTATAAAATGTGAAGCAATGATTTAACATGCAATGTTTGCATATCAGACTGCAAACATGAAGATCATGTGAAAACATTTGAAGAATGTTTTTTAGCTATCAAAAAAAATGTGAAAGCACAGAAGGATAAACTAATTGTTCAGGCATGTTGTGTTTCTCAGAGAAGACCATTCAGCTTAGACAGGTGAGCTGTCATTTTTTTCCTAGCTTCTAGAAACAGAAGGTTCTTGACAGTGTAACC
Source organism: Luscinia megarhynchos (assembly GCA_034336665.1). Lineage (NCBI taxonomy): Eukaryota > Metazoa > Chordata > Aves > Passeriformes > Muscicapidae > Luscinia > Luscinia megarhynchos. The sequence goes on along the minus strand of CM067592.1, from coordinate 52,511,441 downwards.
TAACCCAGAGATGACCATGAAAAAAAGCATGCAGTAAAGATCCAGTAAAGTATGCAGTAAAGACCCAGAGACTTGTATAACACACGATACACTATAATAGTATGGAAAAAGCTGCCTGTCAGGGAAGTTTCTTCCTCTGCTATTTTCTCAAAATAATAGCCTTGTGCACCAAATTACAGGAAATTATATCCCTTTCTATGAAAATACTCATGCCACTGGATATATATTTATTCACATAATGTGTTCCTCTCAGAGTCCTGTAGAGCCCTTCACATAATAAAGAATTACACAAGTTAATGCACTGTACTGAGCTAAGCTCTGTATAAAAAGTGGTTCCATTTATCTGTTTCAAATTCCAGTCTTCAAGTCCAGAATCATTGAAACAGCAGCTTTCCTATTTTACAGGGTCAAGCTTCTTAATATTACTCATCTCTTAAAAATGTCAAACCACTTTTCAATTTCCTTTCATCTACAGTTTGAGTCTGGAGTAAATGTTCCCTTTCTTCTGTTGTTCCTTCAGATGCAACTTCAAAGACTACTTCAGAACAGCTTTTGCAGGATTTGTATTTTTCTAAAAGTTTTTTGGGGGGACCTCCCTTTCAATTTTTCTGCATGTCTCTGATAGCAACCCATACCAGAGCTCTTTACCAAAAGATGTTAAAACTTCTTTAGAGGACTCCTGCTGTTTGCTAATTCAGTAGCTCTACCACTGAGCAGTTCTCACAGTCACCACATTAGCAGCCATCAGCTGTTGAAAGCATAAATTGCTTTTCCTCTGCAATGTATATAAGGCCATGACCCAACACTATATTGCAGCTCCTGGCATCACCTATAGAAAATTTCCTTCTTTACAAGATGAGTAACAATTACAGTAGTTTTCTTATCTCTTCTATTTTGTTCCCTTATCCCTCATTTTAGTCCTTTTTTCCAGTAAATAAGAGACATACTCCTTTACTCTGTGATGTTTCCATGCAATTCCATCTAATATTGGATTTTGACTTTGATGCATATTCCATTTGGACAGCAGCATGGCAGTCAGTTAACTGGATGTAATCTGCTCTGATTTTCAAGCAAGAATTAAACAGATTATTTTACTTTAATTTAACAGTTCATATTTTGCTGTTTAACTAGGAGCTATGATTATTCTGGTTTTTTTTTTAAAGTATTTTGACTGCAATCCACTCAAACTTCTCCCCAGTTTCAGCAAACACAGGGAAGCTCCCTTGTGACTGCACACAGTGCTGTCAGAGGATTTTATCAGCTGTTTCACTTTACAAGATCACTTGTCCCTAGTAATAGATATATAATTCACATATAACTGAAATCTTTCCCCAAAAGCCATTCATCCCCAGAGGAAACTGCTCTTTAATTGTTTGTTATGCCCTCTCAGCAGGGTGGCTGGCTTACACCATACATGTGCATCATTTTATTTAAATGACATCCTACCTTGCTACGAAAGCTGCCAGAGCTATTTGATCTTCTTCCACTAAGGCTGGCAACTACAGAAAGCCCCCTGAGAACAAAGCAGCAGATGAAAAAGAAGTGATGATGCTCCAGGCAAGCTCTTTTAGCCAGAGCTGTACCAGCAGCAACATGCAGCAGGAAAAAATACATGCTTCAAAGGTTATTACAGTGTGCTGCATCTTCCTTATCTTTATCTAAGGTACTTGGGATTGATTTCTGTCCCTTAGCAAGGGGAGCAGGACCACAACACCAACTTAAACAAGCATGAAGTTCAGTCAAGAAAAAGAAGCCTCTCTCCCCCACTCTCTGCCATCCTCTCTGCAAGGATCACAGCTTGTGATAAAGGGTGCAAGGCTGATGTCCTGTGGCAGCACTCCTCCCAGACACTCTGGTGGTGACTAGGCCCCTCCTGGCATCATTTTCTCCTCTCATTCCCCTGACCACGCCACTTGCAAGTTGCCTCAGGTTGCATTGGGATTTTTTTCCAGAAGGATTTGGTATTGGCAGTGCCAACATGCTGCTTAAATGGGCAAGGTGTGGGAAGGAGCTCAGCACGAGAGGATAGCACATCACACAATGCAAATGAGTAAAATTAGCTGTTTTGCTCATCAGATGTTTACACAAACCTTCTCTTCATTTTTAATGTCTGGGAAATTTTTTCCTAGGGTTTGGGTTGATTCTCAAGTTCAAATGAACATTTAAAAATATTCCCACAAAGAAAAGTAGAATGTCTGAGTTCCTCTGGGTTTTGAATATTAAACCTCAAAATCACTCCCAGGTTTCTCAAAAAGCCTTATGAAAAAAAAAATAGTGCAAGGGAAAAAAAAAAATTACCACCCCTTCCCTGAACCCAAGCTGAGTTTCAAGTCTGTGTCTGAACAAAAAAACAACCTATGTTTAGGGGATTTTTAATGTTTCAGTATAAGTGGTAGTCACAGGTTTATATCCAACCCTAAGATAATAGGTAGACACATTAATTTACAATAAGTCTTGTAGTCCTTCTGATGGAACATATCATCGTTATGAGAAAGATGATAGAATTTTTACTTCAGCATCCTTTTCAACTCAAAAACTGTGACCGACTCTCTGGAGTCTGAGAACAAGAGTTTATGTCTGTGGCATTGGGTTTAAAGGGCATGCCCTGCAGACCCTTCAGCAGGATTACCAAGCAAGTACAGTCCTCATCTTCAGGGTCCAAATCAGGTTTAAATGGCCATTGAAAATGCTACCAAAAGATTTCAAAGTGTATTTTTATGCTTCTTCATTTAACTCAGACACTATCAGCAAAGGTCAGAGCTATTTATCTCCATCTCTCACTTCAGAGTTGATTGGAAGAACTCCTTGCAGCCAGCAGCAAGCACAGCACAATTCTGCTTGGGAGAAATCTGGCAAGGGTGCTGGGTTTTTAAGTGGTTGTTATCAATTCACACTGTTAGCACCTGCTGCAGCTGCAACTCATCCAAGAGCAGCACTGGCTCATTGGTTCTCCATCGTTCTGACTGGAAGTGCCAACAAATATGGCACGGATCAGATGCCTCGACAGCAGCTGGAGAAGACCTTAGAGGAGGATCAGAACAGCCCTGATTCGCACCAAGGTAACCAATTCCGAAAGACAGAAGAAAAAACAGATAGGCAAAGGAGACTGTATGTGTGCCAGATGACTAATTCTTGCAAACCTCCAGTTGTATAAAGGGATCAAATACATTTTGTATATTTATACAGCCATTTCTTTCTTTGCGGGCCAATGACAGCCTGCGGAGTGTTGCACAGATTTGCCAAAAATAATTACTGTGGTCACTTAGCAAAGCAGAGATCTGTCATCCAGGAACATATTGCCTAGCAACAGTTCGTTTAGCCTTCCTCCCTGGCAGTAAGCAAACACCGCCTGCCCTCCCCACCCCCTCTCGCTCGCATTTGGCCTTCTGGCTGCTGGCAGACACAGCTGCTCACCTGCCTGCGGAACCGCTCCCGACACGAGGGCTCTCTGCTGGTTAGGTCCAAGTACGCGTGAGAAGATGAGTAGTGCAGTTCAAGAAGACCCTGGCTGCCAGGAAAAGGTGCAGTTTCTGCCTGTGGTAAAATCGTCTCACAGTTTGCTTTGAGAAAATCCACTTCAAATGAGATCACCAGAGTGGTAGCTCTTGGCAAATTGTGGTCTGGCATGGCAAAGGAAGGAGAGGAAACAAAACCAGTCATACCAGACAAGCACCCACCCACAGCCTTAGGACACTTTATTTTCCTCAAAAGAATTCATTTTATTATAACTGTAGTATTAGAATTATAAACTACTTTCTATATTTTGTTTTATATGAAGATATTTAGGCAGTGATTTATGGAAGAGTACCATTCTTCTTTGCCCTATGAAGCCCTCCTGTTTCTTCTCTGCACACAGGCCACACCGTTTGTCTTTTAGCTGATGGTTGTCATCAGTACAAAGGCTCTTATTTTCCTAAAAGCAGTATCTTGGAAAATTGCACAATTCATTTTGCTAACAGCTATCTGTAACACTCTGGAAACAGTTTGGACATCTTAAAGCTGCATACAGAGACATAACATGACAGAACTTTTGCACTCTGCTACACCTCCCACCTCTCCACAGCGTGTTTACTAGGGAAGCCTCAGACCTGACAGCTGCCCTAACTCTCAGTAGTGGCACAGCTGTTAAGGACCAGATTTTCCAAGAGCTGTATGCACATCAGTGACAGTTATCTGGGATGATATTAATATCCTTCTTTTTCCCTATGGCACATCTGTGCTGTCTCTTACATTATATATAATATATATGGCTGTAGCTATATTTGTCACTGCTTGGCTTGTCTATATTAGTAGAATTATTTGAAAAGTAATTTCAGGTTTAAAAATGTTAAAAACTTCCCATTCTGAATATTTTTTTCAGTTAGACAGAAATTCTTCTTCGTATAAAGTACTGCCAGTCTCGAAATACACGACTTTGAGATGAACTTTTAACTTAAGTTGCCTTTGAATAACTTAATAACTAACAAACTAACACTTTGATCATCCAGTAAACAAAGATAAAGGGCAAAGTATTAATATTCTATGTATGAAATTTACTGCAGTTATTACTGGAGAATTCTTTGGTGCCCTTATAACTGTTTACTATCATGTTTTATTAAATTTTCACATATTTTGAAAACGGTTTCAAATTTTTGGGGAGGTCATCTAGTCATTTCAGTATAGTTGCTACTTTATTGTTTTTCGTATCATGTTTCAGTCTGATATAAAATATCTCTCCTGAACATTCTTGTCCCCACCCATTTGGCAATGAGTTTATCTTTTGTTTTAAATGTTGTAAAAACTTATACTGTCCTTGTTCCTGTGCCAGCATCCTTGACTATTTCAGCTGCACTATGAACAGATTCATAAGGTGTGTTTGATAATTAGGTACCAATGAACAACCTGGAAACTGAAGAGAATACTTGCTTTTAAACAAATCTTAAAATCTGTCATTATAAGGAAACTTTTTTCCCCTAGTTTTTCATCCACAACATGAAAATGGCAGTTCATTAATGAAAAAGATGCGGCAAATCCTTGAAGTAGTCTCTGACAAGTTGCAATTGGTTCTAATGAGTGTTGATTTAAGGTCCTAAATTTTTTTTTTTCTGCTTATAAAATATTTGAATAACACATTTAAAATGGGGGGGGGGAGGGGGAAGGGTAATTATTATCCTATGTAGCTTTTCAGATCTATTAATTAGTTATGAACTTATATTTTTTACTGATAAGCATCTAGCCACAGATTTTAAGATGCCTCTACAGAAATGTCCATACTGTACATAACATGTGCTACACTTCAAATACTATTGCTCATTATAATACATTATCTTTGCTGTTAGTAGCATTAGGCTTGATCCAGCACCACTGAAACATATGGGAACTTTAATTTTGATCCCTGCAGAAGCAGAAACACACAAACACTTTTGAGCGTATGTCCATATAGAAAGTCTGGAAGTCATTTTCACTGTAGTGCCTAACAGAAAACAAGCTGAAGTGGGAAAAGTCAGTTTTTAAATGTTCAGAATGAAAAATAAGGAGTGCAGAGGACATACATGCAATAAAGCAGGGTAAAGGTGGGACAAATTCATTGTGACTACTAGCAAGAACAAACTGTGTTTCCTGAAGTTCCGTATTACAAGGAATTCTTATGCATGGGATGTGTAGTATCAAAAGCATACAAAACAGAGATTATATAATACTTCAAAAGCAAATACTCTTCTGATATCACTGGAAATATTCACAAAACAAAGTATTTTCCCTTGTAAAAAAAACAGTCCCTCCTCACTTTTGCTGCAGGTTGGTTGCTGTCATGTCAGTGCATTTCATTATTTCCATTTGTCAGAAAGTTAGAACCTAGAGAAAAAAAAATTATGGTATGCTTAAGTAGGGAAAAGTTTTTTCATTCAGTAGTGCTCTGCTGAGCCAGGTCTTGAAAAACCTGTTCAGGATTGGATTATCCCATATTCAAATATTTTCATTATTAACCTACATTTATTTCACCTATCATTGTTTCAAAGACTTCAGAACACAGACTTTGCAGGGCTTAAAAGCAAAGCCAGGATTGCAGAAGTGTCCCAGACTGTTACACAGCTCTGTAGCAACACCCACAGTAAGCACTGGTAGAAACTGACCTATTCATATCAGTGGAAAGAACCAATTTTAACCTGAGCTGAGGGAGCAAAAGAACTGTTCGGTCTCTGCAGGGGCCACCAGCATTACCTGTACCAATATTACATGAAGGTGGAAAAACATTTGAAATTTTTCATCTTAGGCTAAGTCTATTTTGAGCTGAACATGCTGTACTCAGTCTCAGTGAATTAATTTGTTCTTGCTCTTTGTTCCAGTTCCAAATTGTACATGACTAGCTGCTGATTTTGTTAGCTATTTTTCATTAATTTTCCAAACTTTTATAGCAGAAGATACCTTTGGCTTATTGTTTTAAGTAAGCATTTGTTTTGAACTTCATACTTGCTTATAATAGTGATGAGTCCATACAGTCAGTGAGAAGCAGCAGTGAAGGGAGGTAAGAGCCTGCCAAAAACGAGTGGCTTAGGCCATATGGAGACATCAAGGGATATCTCTGGTGTGGATGCTGCCAGCATTACTTCTGCCTCCCTGCTTGGCATTTCTGAGAATCACTTTATACTTCTGAAATTCTCCCAGGCCTCACTGTGTAGCACAGGGAACTATTGTCTGGTAAATGAGACATCACTGAGCTCTGTCTTTTCCAGAATACCTAGAGTAAAAAAATAAAAACAAACTTTCAGGTTCTCCTACAACTGGCATGCAGCCAATATTAATAGCAGACACAGATGCCTGTGTACATGAACTGAAATTAATGGGACAAGGAAGGAAGGAAGGGGAACAAATGAGATAAGGGTATGTGTGTAGAGCAGGGATTGCAAAGTAGAACAAAATTATGATTGTAACAAGACCTTTCTGCAAAAAAGTCATGCCATGCCATGCCTGAGGCTGGACATTTAAATCCTTGCTCATTTGGCATCCATGCCCTAATTAAAGGTTATGACCCACTTAAGAACAGCCATAGTGCTACATCACCCAAGGATATGGTTGACCACTGAGAAACTGTGTGTGGAAGAGAACTGAATAGAGGAAATCCAAATAGAAATTTCCACACTATTCGTTCCCCTCTGATTTCTGTGGGTAAAGAAACATGCTACAGTAAATCCAGGTCTTGGAAAAATTAGCTCAGAAATACAGAACAGTTCATTCACAGCTGCAAGGCTCTTTTTGGTCTTCATGAGCTGAGCAGACGAGTGTGGGAAACACCTCCCACACTAATTTTATGTCTGAGTCCTAGTCTCCCACAGAACTGAACAAAACCAAGTTATGTACCCCAGATGCCTTTTGGTTTAATTAGCTGGCAAAGAACAGTGCAAATTCTGTGGGATTATGTGTTTATGATGGGCACAACATTTTGCTTGATTTTTGACAACTGACTGAATTTCCAGAGATCAAAAGTTCATTTTGCATGCTACATTTGCTTAAAAAGTGCAATGAAAATCTTAGCTATTTGTTTGCTACATGGTCCTTGCTCCTACAGAGCCTCTAAATTGCCACTGCTTACATACCTGCTACTACTTCACTATTGTTTTCACTAAAACTATTGACATCATTATCTAATACTCACATTAAAGTACTACAGATAAAATTTGATTTCTTTTACTAAGTGCTGAACAAATGTATTGGAATGACCTCTCTTCCCTTTGTGCATGGAGCATCGAAATGGGGGAGGTGGGGAGAGAGTCTCTCTTGCTAAATTGTGTTAATTAAGCACACAACCTTTAGCAGCTCACCACCAGTGTATTGCTAGATTCACCATGACTGATAATTTTTCAAAGAGTAACTCAAAAACATATTGTAATACAGTTAAAAAGGAGCATATCTGGGGTCTTTTGACTACTGTTTATTTCAGCAGATATGTGTATTTGTAGCCCAGTACTTGGAGATGATTCCAGCACATGAATGCCCTTGGCATTGCTGGTGAACAGCTAGTTACAGTAACATCTCAGAAAATGTCTCTGATATAAATGATCCCCACAGTACAGAGGAAATTAAATCAAGGCATTAGGAATACCCTTCCACATTTTTGCACATTGAAATTCTGCCTTCTCATTGGAATAGGAAATAAAGGTTAAAATAAGAAATTAAATATGCCTTTTCTTTAGCTTTTAGAAAACCCCTGGCTAATTACTGTAATAGTTTTTAGTCAAGCATGGTCAGAGAATATCAGATACAGTTTAGTATTTCTTTGTGATGCAATAACAATCTAGATGCAGGAAATGAGCACCATGGAAAGACTTGCTGTCTCAGTAGCCACAGAGCATCAACTCTAAACACAGGAGTAACAAAGAGAAGTCAATGTACTGACTGTTTTAATACTTGATTTAATACTTCTTCCATTTAATTCTTTCAAATTCAGCAGTTTTAGCTTTTTGAAGGATTAATTTTTCCTCAGGTCATTAGCAAGCTTTCAGTTTTGTCCAAATGCCTTTAGAATGTGAGCATCATCATGAATTAAAACCCCTCTTTAGTGAATTCTGCACACCAGTGGATAATTAGATGCATTTTCCTTAGTCCTATCCTAGATGGCACTCACAGTACCAAGGGCATCTGTGTGCTACAAGAATTTCTTCCCTGTGTAGTAGTTTGTCTGCAAATCCACTTTCCAGTCAGAAAGTAGAAAAGTAGGCAACCACTAACCTCTGTGAAGTGAGTAAGACATAATGCATCAATGTGATGAGATGCAAATCGATGTTGAAATACAAAGTATTGTATTTTGTTTTATGTTGCTTTGCTTTGCTTTTGGCATTACATTTTGCTGGAGTGACATTCTTTTCTTGGGAAGCTTATTCCTTCACCTGCAGCTTCATGTCCTGAAGAAAGGAGGATAACCTTTTTTTTTGTCCAACCCCTCAATGTTGGACACCTGGGCACCATATGTTCCTCAGCTTATATTGTATGGGATAAATGCTACTGCTCTAAATAACATATCTGAGGAACTTTCCCTAAAAACTGTGTGACTTCACAACAAGATATTTAAAGACTATGCTGTCAGCTGACCTACAGATGAGCCAGTGAGAAATGCAGGTGCCTGGTGCATGAACTGTGGATTCCTTCTTTTGCACTCTAAATTCAAAATGAGGACTGCACATCAACACTTCCACACAAAATTCTATCTTCTAGGAACAACATGAGATAAAGTATTCTCTCAGCTAAAGGATAAAATACACTCAGAGCAGTATCTCAATTGCTCTCCTATTTTGATCCAATTCTAATTTTTGGTCATTAAAACACTGATAAGGTGTTAAAGGCAGCAAGAGGTGTTCTGTAAGGATGCTCAGCAGCAAGTATTAAGGGCCCCTGGCTGTAGGAAAGGAAAGACGTTGGAGGGTGTTACTGATTTTTGCTGCTTCTCTTGCAGGTTGGCAAGTTGTTTCTTCCCTTACCCCACAGGTTGTGGAGAAAAAATAGCCAGCCTTTGCCTGGCTGAAATCTGAAGGATCCCAGAAAAGTGTCAAAGCACAACTCAGTCTAAATATTTATATATTCAGGAAGTGTTAGTCTTCAGATGCACACTACAGGCTCTGCAAGGATACTTTCTTTGGCAGCATTGTGTTGTATACTGTAATTTCTCATTAGCAACAAAATCCTTAACTACAGTCTAGCTCAGGAAAGCTGTAAATACATTTTACGTTAGACATTTTGTTTCTCAATTATTTTCACATGTTCCTAATAAAGCTCCCTGCAGTGGGAACTGTTGGACAGGAATATGTCCAAGAAAGCAGAATACATCCTTAATTTATTTTCCATACAAAAAGAATGGCTATATCTAATTGTAGCTATAATGAGAAATGATGGTTTCAAAAGAATATTATGCCATGTAATTTGAATAATAGTTTGCCACTGTGAGCAAGGAGACAGTTAAATATACTTTTTGACAGTTCAATGAGGTGAAACTTTCGATTTAAAAAAAAATTATAACTATTCCATTTTTTACTACACTATTACTGACATAATGCTGGTGAGAATCCATACCAAGTCTGTTACTTATTTACTTAATTATTGAATTTCTAGCAGAAGTGTTTAATTACATGTGGATTGTGGGTGGATTGGAAGAACAGAGAGTTTAAATTCCTGCCATTTCCCACATTCTTGCCTTAACTCCTGTTTCTGACCACTTCTAATCTCTAGCAACCTAGAGTTTTAATTACTTTAGATTCTGATGTTTCAACTTGGAAATGCATATTTAAACAAAATAAAATACCTCTGAGGAATTATTTCAACAGAGTTGACATTTTTTTCTTGATAACTTAATTGTGTTGTTAGAAATTTTATGGCAAGAGATTTCACAATTATTTGTTATGAAGAGATAAAAATAACCATTATTAATATATTTGCATAGCTGTTCTGCTACCTTCACATCTATGAGCATTAACTCAAGAGCTCTCCATCCAAGTGGATGCCCCTTACAGCCCCCACCCATCCCAACTCCTCCCAGCCAGACAGTGTCTGCTGCTCTCCTTTTCCATGTCCTCTCTGCTAAAACACCGCAGAGAGGAGGGGAAGGAAATAAAGGAGAAGGAAAAAAGAAAGTACCAATCACTTCCATCTTGCAGATGAAGACAAAATATTTGACACTAAGACTTCACAAAGATTTCAAAACTGACTCTCCTTGGTAGTTACTTGATTAAATTATCTTTCTGTTCTGTATCCATAACCCTTTATATGCTACACCTCCTATGATAAACTGGGTTAGGAATACCTATAAAAAACCTCAGGATTCCTTGGTAATGCTAAAATGGAAACTAGCAATGATGATGTAGATTAATATTTAGAGCTGGATTTTCTTCTCTCAACCTATGTTATCAGGAGATCTGAAATTTTCAGTTATCATATTCCTGTCAAATAACACTGATTTTCAGTATTTCATCATTCAAAGCAATAACCCTATTTTCTTTGGTCATGAAGGCAGACTTTATATCAATGTAATTTCATCTGGTTTGTTATTAAATATTAATGTGGAAATTAAGCAAGGTTTAAGAATTAGGTTTTAAGATTTATTTTTCATTTTGCCTGTTATACCAAACCTTTATTAACATTCTGTGAAATAAGAAATCTACAGCATCACTAATATAACCTTTTAAGTGGTAATCCTTCAGAACCCTTCCTTGTAATGGTTGAGCATTTGCAGTACTAAACCAATGAAATTCACACATACTGTAATGGAGTACTGGAGCGATTATTACAACATTTTTTCCAAAGTACCATGGGCTTTAGATGATTAGAGAGTAGTCTTATGTTTTAAACTTTCTGCCAAGAGTGAGGCTTTAAGTTGAGTTGGATTGTGGATAGATTGCAGTATAATGTATGTTGACAGTTTAATAACATGGGTTACTATCCTTAGTTTGCTTTATGATGTAATACATCTTTATAGGAGTCCTTGGAGATTTCTACTATGATTTTCAAGGCAGAGAGAACTCAATAAACTAAAATACTCTGAGCAAGATTTCTATTTCCTGTATACTTTGGAAATTTTCCTGAAAAATAAATAGGTGCTACAACTTTTTAAAGTTTTTCTGACATGACTTTTTGTTTTTCTAGTCATGTAATAGATTTTAAAGGTACACTTCATATAAAGTTATAAATTTTTTAGAAGTTCCCTTCTGCAATGAATGGTCTTATTTTTCAGGTCTCTAGGGGAATTTTCTTTTCAGTAAAAGAGAGTAATTGATTTTATTTTCCCCTACTTCAATTCATATCATATATACATTTAGATCATGCAGCTTGCAAATATTTCCAAGTAAAGGTCACATATATTTAGACTAATTATCCCTCATATTTTTACAAGTACATGCACAAGAGTGGTTAAGTATCAAGCAACATAAATCTAAATTAAAAAAATAAAATATAGGAATTATTTCATTCTTTAACTGCCTTCATTTCATTCTTAGAGGTAATCAGGAAAAGAAACTAACTAGGATGGAAGGAAATTATTGCTTTAGACTATATTTCAGTCTAAGTGAAAATAGCTTGAAAGGATACTCAATCCACCTTAACAGTGAATAAACTCAATTGCAAGTCTTCACAATATTAATGAAAAACTAGATTTTAGAAACTACTGACAGTAAATTTGTCATTTACTATATCTCTGTTTGGATTATATGAGATGTTAATTTTCAAAATGCAATTGCTTTCCAGAAGGGTGCCTGTAGACTATGCTGTTGAGAGGTTTTCAGTGTTTTCAAACGTTTCTGCTAACCTATGATTTGCTGTGATTATGTGTATATTAATCTAAATAGATGATTAGCTAAACAATATGTTATTCTTCCCTATACCAACTTTCGGGGAAACTTGTACAGAGCATTTTCATTGTGCACAATTCACATCAGCTAGGCTCCTCTATCCAAACCAGTCCTTATGACACATTCTTTCCACACACATTGGGTAAACAAAAACTTGCTCATCTGAATGTTGGGAGTAGGTGCATAAATGTAGGCTGTAGTGCATAAATCTGTGCTGTTTGTCAAATAAATATTAGCACATATGTTCTTAAAGTATGCACAGGGTATACTTTCCTGTTAACATAAGCCTGTTGTAGAATAAGACTCATTAGAAAATTCCTGAAGAGCACATGGAGAGATCACCAGTACAGAGAAGATCAAGTGTTGTGATATAGATACTCCATAAAGGCAAAAACCAGAAACTGGAGCCTCTATCTAAATGATTTTTACCTATTGTTTGATGCCTTCTCTTTTCACCATTCTGTTGTTGAATCTGGGTAAATGCTGCACCCAGTGATGTCCCCAAAGCCACCCGAGCCAAAATCACTTTCATATTCCCACAGGAGAAACATATATATATTTTGCCATCAGTGGTCTGCTGGCTCCTTACCAAGAGCCTGAGGGCCACACCTAATTGACATTCACATCTAAACACATTTTCATCCCCGGAAAATATAAGCATACACCCAACCATGACAATTGCTTAGGCTAGTACCACTGACAAGATAATCCTGACTGTTTATATTCACTGAAAACTCGTGCTTTGCTTCCACCCCCACTGCTAGGCTGCAGTCCCACAGACTACCTGAGCATCCTGCAGGCCACAAAGCTCCACAGTGCCAGAAACACAGGGCAGCATCATTAGCAAACTGTGCACACAAATAGGTGACAAATGAGGTTGAAAAACTGGAGTATTCAACACCACCAGCCATGTCAAAACAGAGTTTTGATAAAAATTTGATCCTGCAACCGTAATTTTGGCAGCCCATTGCAGATTATTGGGTCTACTCCTTTTTTTAACTTGCTGTGAAAATGAAAATCCTACCTAGCTCCCTGATATTCATAAATGAGATGGGTCCTAATTGCGTTGTTAGGCTTGCTGAATGACAGGCAGACTTCATAATTATTCCTGTGACTGATCATATCTCTTACTCTGCCTATGCATCCCAAGAGGTTTGCCAAAAGAACATGTAATTTTCAAGCCAAATTTCACTGAGACAAAAGAATTACTTTACCAGAGAAAATTATTATTGCTATTATTATTATTACTATTTTTATTTTCATTTTACCTGAAATTGTCCTGCCTCCATGTGCACACACCCACCTTTGTTAGTGTGTCAGATGTATGCCTGTTTGTATGTGATCAGTTTTCTCCTGACCAGCACACAGACAACTCCACTGGGACTCTCTGGGGTTAAGATCACAGCTTCACCTACAAGGGTGTCTGGGAAGAGGCAGTAGTACATTGCACATTCTGCAAATTATTACAGCTGACAAACTGCAGTGCTCAGCTCACCAGCCATCACTGGGCTGCAGACTGGAAGTCTCATTTGCCCTCCAAATTAGTCTGAATATATATACTCCAGGATAAGGTCTCCGTTTCTGGACCACTAAAATAAAAAATTATTATATTCAATATAGGTATTTTAAAAAGTCAACCAACCAACCAAAAAAATCACAACAAAACAAACAACCCCCCCCCAAATAAAAATGCAACACACACCATTAACAATCTGTGTATATGTGTATATATATATATATATATATATATATATATGTCTATATGTCTATATGTCTATATATATATATATATATATATATATATATATGCTGAAACTTCTTGCTCTATTTCATAATATTTATGGATATACAAATAAATGTGTTATTTGCTTGTGGGTTACCTTGAGCTTCTACAGAGAATTATTTTTTTTAGATGGTTTTGAAGAACTTTATGAACTCGAATCTTACAAAGTCCATTTAAAACCTGATGCAAAGGGAAGTTAAGTTTTCAAAACCGCAGACCAGCACTTTTCATAACAAAACTGTATTTTGCTTCCCTGACTTTTTTCTACCCCTTGCCACAAGCACCACACATTTGCAGCTGAAACCATACAATGGCTAATGTCAGTACTTGTTGAACCCACATTTAACATCTTCTGATATACTTGAGCTAAGTAATTGAGGCATCAAACCCTTCCATATTCAATTGCTTGGTAAATATGCTCAATCCTGTCTCCGGAGCTTTTTGCAGATTACAGGGAATCAGTGCCAGACACCTGACCCACTGATTTTCACCCTCTGTCTTCCACCACTAATAGCTGATAAATCTGCTTTGTTGAGAGGAGGCAAAAAGAAATCAGGACAGGACTCCTTCATGTGAAATATTTATTTGGGCAGCAAAAGCTGTCACTGTCACTGAAACTGAGTGACAGCAAACCAGGGTGCTATTTTTACCATTACAAGAGAGCAAGAAAAGCAACCGGGGTTTATGTTCACAAGATTGGAACATTCAATCAATTTCATTGTAAACTGAATCCCCCAAGCAGGTTTATATGGGATCCTAGGTGGGAGTCTTCTCAGCCTCCAAATATCTGATTGAATAAACTATCCGAAGAAAATATATCGATACCAGAGAGCTGAGTAAAATGGCTACAGACAAAAGGTTTCTACAGCACTTGAGTCACACAAAACAGCACTGCAACAAAATGTTGATGCATCTAATATGTAAATTATTAGATTACAATTATAAAAATCATTGCAAAGCATTAAAGACATAATTGGCAGGGCTCCTACCAGTTAAATCTAATCTCCAGTACACATCAGCTGTAGCTTGGCTTGTCTTGTTAGGTAAACAAAATGTGTCTTGACTGTCATTGCCATAAAATATTAATGCACTGGAAGTCTCTAAACCTTGCTAAGCATAAGGCCTATTATCACACTTAAGAGCAAAGCAATCTAATAAATCGCTGGCAGTATAAAAACTAAGTCAGCTGGCAGAGACAGTCATCTCCCTAAGGGATAGTAAGAGACTAATCTTTACTACAGCAGCTGCAGTTCCAGAGAAATTGGGTTTCTACTTCTCAATAGAAATACATTTGTGCTGAATTCTGTTATTTGGACTCTGATGGAATCATTAGGAGTACCCATTCATTATGAACAATACAAAATGAACTAACCATCTATGACCTAGGTTTATTATTGGCATAATTTATTTTAATAGTTGTGCTTAGTCTTTGTTGCTTTTAGTTGCACACAAACAAAAGCTGAACTGCATGATTCTGCTACACATTTTTTAACAACATCAGGCTCATACATAAATAATCTTCTGTGTTTACTGAGCACTGCGACAATGTCCTTAATTGAAAACAACTTACTTGTTTGGCACTGTCATGAGGTCCTTGAGGCTGTATTTAACAATAAACACAATATTGTCATATACTTTGTAACAGAACAGATAACATCATGATTGTGTTATTTTTATGGTTTATTTTGGGAGCATACTGTGTGATTCCAGAGAAACAAATCACCAGACATACAAGACTGCATGCACAAAAAGTAGCTAACAGACAAAATCTCTTAGTAGGATATTATGAAAATTATTTTTTGCTAAATTTTGTGTTAATAGGGATTAATATGCCCTCAAAATGGACCAGAAAAGTCCTATATATATTAAGAACTGCATCTTTAGATGATACAAAAAAAGCTTACATAACAGGAAGGCAGATTAATCCTAAAATATGTTACAAGCAAATGCTGGTTCCTGCAAAAATTTTGATATTACAAAATATTTTTATATATTTCGTTTGACCTCACATTTTCCATTCAATTCTATTTTAAGTGGATAATAATAACTTAGTGAATGAACTGTTTGGATTTTTTTAGTGTAAATCTTACTAAATCAATTTTTTTCTTGACCATTGGAGTCTATCTATTTGATCCCACACAAATCTGTGGAATAGTTGAATTTGAAGAGGATATGGGTAGTTCAAACCCTGCTTAAGGTCAATTAAGTCAGGTTGCTTAGGGCTTGATCAAGTCAGGATTTGAATGTCTCCCAGGACACAGATCCAACAACATTACCAGTCAATCTGTTCCAGTATTTAATTGTCCCCATGGTGGATATTTTTGTCTGATATACTCAGAATTTCCTGTTTTCCGGCTTCTGACTCTTTGTCCTACCACTCTGCACCTCCAGGTCTGACTACATCGTCCCTAATTCCTCCTATTCAATGACCATAAGTTGCAATATGGTTCTCACTTCAATCTCCTTTCTGAGCCTGAACAAACCCAGATTCCCCAGCCTTTTTCCATGTGCCACATGCTGCAGTGCTCAGCCCTTCTGGAGGACCTCCACTGGACTCCTTCCTCAGCACTCCAGGTGTGCTTTTACGAGCACTGAACACACAGAAGTAATCATCTCCCTCAACCTGCTGGCTGCAATTTCCATAGTGCTTCTGCACACAAAACCCACAGCAGTTGAAGCCACCTAGGACTTATGAGTTTGAATGTCACTCAATATTGTGCCAGCATGGACTGATACGGTAAAGGTGACTGTTACCTAGTTTTAAATTATCTGTATATAGTGGGAAAGGCAGGTGGAAGAACAGAAGCATGTGAACATGGAGTGAGAACTCTGAGACATTTATGTGGCTAAATATTTCACATTTCCTGTCACTGCCTGTTACATGTTGTCATTGTAAACAATGCCTTGCCCCCTCTTTTTCAGAAACAGAGAAAATTGCCTTGTCTATTCTTCTGTCTTTTTCTTTTTCCTACATCTATCATGATTTTGGGTTTTTTCTATGACATCCTGACCAGTTCATCAATTTTCAATGCTGTACATAATTTCAAGTTTTCTGGAAAGGCAGAGAGACTGTAAAAAAGCTCTATTTACCTCCTAGGGATGTCAGCTCATAAAACCACATGAGAAACTGAGAAAGTTGGAGCTGTATAGATTCAAAATAAGATAGATGTATATAAAAGCATATTTGTAACAGAAAAATATACATCAAGCAGCTCCAGCATGGCATTCTTCATAAGAATAAAAAGGAAAAGAAGACAGTGAAAGGCAGAAATCTTTAAATTGATGAAAGGAAACAATACTTTAACAAAACTCCATCTGCAGAAATCATTAGTAGAACATATCACTAGGAATTAGTATCTTAGCAAGATGCCAAGATTAGGCATTACTGTAATATTGGTTATGATTGCCTACATTTAAAGATCCTTCAGGTTTCCAAACTCAGTGCTTTACTCAGGAAAAAGCCAGAGTGTGCAAAGTTCCTTAAGCAAACCTAATTGACTCCCTCGTGCATATGTATTTTGATACAATCTTCATGATTACCTACTACATGATTAGTTGCTATTGCCTCAAATACCAGTAATTCCTTGCTTTGAAGTGTTTGCCTTTTCACACCTAATAGCACTTATAATTTCTTTCCTTTCTCCCAAATTTAAAAATAAATTTTCAATACATAAACCTGTACACAGCTTCAGGAGGCTTAAACTGTTAATTCCAGCAGATGAGCAGAGTATCTGAAATAATGACAGAGCTGCCTCAGAGGGAGATTCTTTCACTGTTAAATCAGTTAGCAAAGGAGGGACAGAAGGAACTGTCACTGAATTTTGCAGCTGTTTCTGTCAGCTTTTACCACCAGATCTAGATCCAGAGGTTAAACGTCTGGATCCAGAGTAAAGCATCTAGTCACTCCTCCCAGCTACAGGAACACTTTTTCCCGTGTTGCAGCTCCCTACCCTGCTTCTTTCCATAGCTCTAGCATTTCTTTTGCGTGTCCTGTCTCCTATGAAATTTTATATTACTTTCTTATACTTCCTTCTGACAATCTGCCCCTCACACCAATTCTGGCGGTCCCCACAGATGAATGAAAATGTTGGTTTTTGGTTATGAAGTTTGCAAGAAGGATTCCAATCTGGTTTATACTGCAAACTGGGTGCAGAACAAAATATCTCCCTGACCCTGGTGAGACTTGACAATATCTTTACTCTCAGGACACGAGCAGAGTCGAGGTGCCTGCACAGGAATGACTGCTGGGATTATCATGGAGCTCAGGCATGCTGCCTAAACCACTCTTCCTGGTATTCAATGAGCTCTCTTCTACCGCAATAGCTGTACTTTTCTAGGTGTCTATTTAAATATGAGGTCCAGAAAAGGACAGTAAATATAGAGGAGGCATTAGAATGATTTGCAATAATACAGTGGATCCATGAATAACCTTCTATATTACAGTCCAGCTACATGTCTTCATGTATTTCCTGACAAGTCAAACCTGTGTTTGCAAGAGATGTTAATTTACTCATATAGATACCTAGAAATCCAAAACTGTTAAGTTATTAGGTGTTTTTTTACTGAAGAGTCATCTGGAAACAAATAGCAATTCTCTGCTTTCATCAGTTTTGAGCAGTTTCATCAAGGTTGAGACACATGAAGCTAGATCCTGGTCTTGTTTACAGAGAAAAAAAAAGCTTAACTTATCAGATTCAGACCAGAAAAAAACCATCAAAGTCTGGCTCATGAAGTAGAATCACTGAACCATTGTTTAATTACATTTATTTAAAGGAAAAGGAAAACAGTGGCACCTGCCTCCACAAGAAAATAGGAAGGTTAAAAGGATAGATTATTAATGTAACACTTTGCTAAAGTGCTATCTGTGTTAGGCCAGCTAAGTGGAATCAATTTGTCAGAGACTCTGACCTACTTATTAATATTTTCTTTCCATCAAATGGGAGAAACAACTCCGAGACGCATTTTATTCCCCAGAGACAAGGGATATAATCCTAACATATCACTCTCAGTCTCTCTCTCTGGTTCAAGATTGTCTTTTAAAAACAGACCAAAATATTGGTAGACTTCTTTAGCTCTGAAATCACACTTGTCTGGGGGCTAAATGTCAATGGAGGCATAGCTGTTTTCTTGAGCATTTGCTCATTGGCAGTCATACGGAGAGATGCTCTGTTAAAAAAGAAATTGCCTAAAAGTGATTACTGTCTTGATACTTTATATACAGCCCCATTGATCTCACTCCTGAGTTTGTTGCAGTTCAGAAGAGTCTAAATAAATGGTAAAGTTTATGAATTCTGGAAGTTACTGCCAATAGCACAGTTCAGATCTAGAAGATATTTTGCCCCTGACTGAGGTTCACCCAATGAATAAATAAACAGTCCCTTTAAAAATCTTCCAGAAGAACACATTCAATCTGCTTCTGTATGTCATTGTTGAAAGCAAGGAACAGCAACTGGACATTGAGTCATAGAATGGTGTGGTTGGAAGGGAACTTGGAGATCACCTCAATCCAATCCCCCCTCCATGGACATGGATGCCACCCACTAGCTCAGGTTGCTCAGGGCCCCATTAACCTGGCCTCAAAAAGTTCCAGGGATGGGGCACCCCCAGTATCTCTGGGCAACCAGTGCCTCACCACTCTCACTGTGAAGAATTTCCTCATAATGTCCAATCCTCACTTTTTTTAGTTGAAAACCATTCCCACTTGTCCTATCATTATATACCTGTGCAAAAAGCAATCTTCCCATTTTTATTAGCTTCCTTTTTGTACTGGAAGGTGCTGTAAGCTCTCCCTGGATCCTTTCTTATCCAGGGTGAGCAACCCCATCTGTCTCAGCCTGTCTTCATAGGAGAGGTTTTCCACCATCTCTGTGGGCATCTAGCAGTTCCACATCCTACAGCATTCTAACAGTTTTACATCTTTGTTGTGTTGGGGATTCCAGAGCTGAATGCAGCCCTTCTGGTGGGGTCTCACCAGAGCAGAGCAGAGCAGAGCAGAGGGACAGAATCCCCTCCCTTAGCCTCCTGGACATGCTGTTTTGATGCAGCCCAGGATACAGCTGGCTTTCTGGGCTGTAAGTGCACAATGTTGGCTCAGGACTTATTACCCACCAGGACCTCTGGGTCTTTATCCACAGGGTTGTTCTCAGTGACTTCTTCTTTCAGTCTGTACTTATGGGACTGCCCTAATCCGGGTGCAGCACCTTGAACCATGATTTGTGGAATTTCATGAGATTCCCATAGGCCCACTCCCCTCTGGATGTATTCCCTTCTTTCTATTGTGTCAGCTGCATTTGGCTATTTTGAATACCACCATCTAATATTTTCCCGGGTTATCCTCTTAACACCTCTTGCATGGCTTTGCAAAAGAAACTGAAAGAGTTTTTGGAATAGTTGGTGATTCTGTTTAAAATCAGCAGCTGGATTTAAAGGGTGCAACTGTTTCAAACACTATGATCATCAATCCTCCTTCAAAGTGCTTAGCTCCTCAGAAGACTTTGTTTATTTGAGAGGATTGTATTGATTTCGTCTCACTCATATTAGGTTTCCTGAAAAGCTTCATCTATTCCCAAATTATTATGTCAACAATGTTAACCCAGGATAAACAAAGTGCAATGATTTCCACTCCAATTTGGATATTGAAGAGAGATATATCTCTCCTGTGGTGGTATTGTACAGGCAAGTGTGTTGGGCATGGCTCATTCATCTACAACATCAGGGCAGTATTATCAGGCACAGTGGCTGGAAATAAACTTGCATTCCATATTCTGCTCAGCTTTCTGCTTCATTACTCTTCAAGAAGACACTCATTCCCAATGGTGGATAACACTAACCTGTTACATCAGTTATGAATGGCCCTTCTGAAAAAGGAGCTTTGCTTTTTGAACACTGATGTGGTGTAGTTCCTCCAAAAATTGACTGCCAATCCTGCATAAGTTTTTTTGAAAGTTCTAGAGTCGAGGGTTTTGCTGTAGCAGACACATCATTTTAAAAAGAATTGTTTCTTTACGTTTCACAGATGAGTTTCCATAGCTAAGTTATAAGAATAAATAACAACTGTTTGGACTTCAAACAAGTTCAGTTATTAATGTACTGGTAGCACTCCAATAACCTTATCACCATTTGAGTGAATAGTCACAGTATAAATCTACCATTTAATGCTGTAGAATAAATTTAAAAATAAATCAAGACATATATTGGTCTGTTTGAGTGGTTTGGATGTTGCACATAGGATTTCAAGGTGCTATAATTTTAGGAAAGAAGAATTTAAAAAATTATAAAATAAAAAAATCCCTGTAAAATATGTATGCTTATTTTTGGAAATTTATGAAAAGTTCCACAGTCACAAAACTGAGGCTTTGCTACACATAAAAAAAAAAAAGTAGTAGACTTGCAGCAAACCCATCAGAAATTCTGCAGGATTGTGGCAAAGGACCAGTAGGTAAATTGCAGAATGTAATGCTTGTCATAGAGAAGGCAGCCACCAGCAGGTGGTAATGCTATTATTTCAATGGCAGGTACACTCCCATGTGACTAAGCAGCTGGTATAAATCATACTAGGTTAGAGCCAATTTTGTAGCAGTAAATAAAAAAAAGTTAGGTAAACTGACCTGTTTGATGTATATCACAATAAGTTAACCTGTACAGTGCAAGTAAATGATGCAAGTAAATTCCATTTTTCTGGCATTTACTTCCAGCTACATGATTATTTAGAGCCAGATACTGTAAATATATTGTTAAGATCACTCTGTCCAGCAAAGCCAATGACAGACTACTGGAATTAGGCTTGTTCTCATTTTTGTACTGTAGATACTGAATATGCCATAACTTTATGGTGCTTTATTCTTCTGTTGAAGCATTTTATTTTATAAATACCTTAATTAATACTTACTAAATTTTGCAAAATAAACATCTTCCCAACAGAATGTGAAGAAGTCATTTTTTGACAAAATATTCATTTTCTCAAATGTTCTCTAAAGCTACAAATCTGTCATAGGAGCTTTGTGCAGAAAAAAACTATTAAAAATACAATATTCATATAACATACTTCGCAGCATAAATCCACACAATTTTTTCCTTTAATCTTCCCAATTTAATTAAACAGCTTAAGGTGATGGCCTTCTGTCATTTTACTTGAAAGCTGTTCAGTGACATATATGAATCTTGGAAGTGGGATGATAGTGCAACACCCTCCTCCCCAAACTAATTTCAGTGCAAATAGTAGGCAATTTCAGAGCAAACAGCAGGAAAGCTGTCTGGGTAAAGAATTTTGTCTAGTTTCCAAAATTGCTTAATCTGATGAGCCCTTTCCAGAATAAAAAATATTCTTCTTCATTCTTTCTAAAGACCTGCAATACTG
Source organism: Luscinia megarhynchos (assembly GCA_034336665.1). Classification (NCBI taxonomy): domain Eukaryota; kingdom Metazoa; phylum Chordata; class Aves; order Passeriformes; family Muscicapidae; genus Luscinia; species Luscinia megarhynchos. The sequence continues at coordinate 52,488,997 of CM067592.1, read as the reverse complement.
GGTAATTTAGCTATGTTGAGACAGAGCCTAATTGCATGAAATATTAAGCTGTTGCATATTCTCTGAACAATAACTGCACTGAAAGTCTGGTTTGTAAAGAAAAATACCAAAATAGTCACATTAAATTGTAGCTCTGTACTTTTTTGTTATTTCAAGTTATGAATATAATCATGCTAGATGAAAACCTTTTTGCTTATAAGGGTAGTTTCATACAATGTTGGAACAGAGAAACAGCAGTAAGTCATTTGATGGCAACCAGAAATCAGGTTTTTAAACTATTAGCACTGAATTTAAAGTTGACACAAAAATTTAAAAGGGTCATATGAGAATTTTTAAGTTTTTTGTAATTCATGCAAAAATTATTATTTGCTTATTAAATTAAACTAGTTGTCAGCTGCTACACAGCTGCCTGAATATCTAAATGCTACTTTTGGTGAAAGAACCTGGTGAATCGTTTTCCCTTCTGTGAGTCATTGAGAAACAAACCAAGAACAGGAGGATGAGAGATTAAGGATTAGATAGTCACAAGACCCTCTCCCATCCCCCTCTGCCCCTTCCAGAATTGATCATTTCCTCAAGGAAATATGAGGACAAAATACAAGTCCAGGTTTGTTTTTTAGCTTGATTTCAGAAACAGTACCAAGTCAATTTCTACCAGTTTCACCACCCTTTTATTCATGATTAAGACACATACATGATTCTTCCTCCAAAAGATTGGAATCCAGGAAATGACTTTCAAAATAATCAGCACAAAAGAACAAATTAGCATCAGAAAATATTTATTTAACTCATACAGCTGTGAAAGGCAATTTGGTAGTGAAGTGAGTCCATCACTAAGCAACACAAACAGTTGGGAACCAAACAGCCTTAAATATGAAATTTTCCTTTGTAAACCATGACAGAGCATAAATCCGTCTTCTGGACCAGAAAACACATTTGGTTGGCAGCAAAATCTTCGTGAACTGTTGAGTCTTTTCAACTTCTTTGGTCCTCCTTGATTGTCTGAAGTCTAGCACCTAGGTAGACTCTAACATCTAGCTAGCATCTGTCTGAAATCTAGCATCACATCTAAAAGCCTCAAAGGCACCTGTAAGTGTTGCTGGAATCCCCAGTAACTCAGCACAAACTTGCCATGGGTTCTTCTAAGGCTAACACAGTCCTATGCCATTGCTTGGGCTGACATATGCTTGTAATTGTTGCCCACTTCAGCTCTAAAATTCACATTTTGGTGAGAATTGAAGATTTTTGCTGATATATGGGATTTTGTTTGTTGAAACAAAACCACTGTGGATACAAAAATCTTTGACGCAAAACCAGGAGAAGGGTGACCTGAAACTAGACTGACTTCATTGCCTTACTAAACCTATACATTCTGGCAAGGTTTACCATGCCTTGAATTTTGTGTGTTGTGTAGTTTTGTGTGTGTGCAATGAGGACTAATGCATATATCATAGAAAGCAATAGCTTCACCACCACTGGAAATGTGAAAAAAGAAGCATATCTATTAATCAGTGATGTGCAGTGTCATAAAGGTCTAGATAGGGATATTTTCAATTGCTGTATGCAAGGGATTCTCATTGGGGAACACTTCCAGTGTCCCTAAAAATTCCTTTTACATCTATCTTCTTACAATCAAAAGGTGACTCATGCTGAAATTCTTCACACAGCATAGAGACCTACAGTTACATCCAAACACTTGAGAATAATTTAATAAATCAAAAACTAACTCTGAGGTTCAGGTGTTGGGAAGATATTTGCTTTCCTGTGAGACTAGTCTCTCTTTCAGAAGCACTAATGACATTGCAGAATGCTCACTGTTGAACCTGGGACCTATCCAAGGAACTGCACTCTCTTCATCACAGCACATCTTTGTCCACAGTAAAATTTCAAGCATTGTGATGCACCCATAGAAGAGTATAACTGAATATGTAGATAAAAATTTGGTTTGGCACTCACTGCTGTATTAACTGTTTCAATTGGAACATGTTGACAGTGTCTATGAATGAATGAATGAGCACATGATGGACATACTTAGATAATTTAATCAGGAAATAAACATAAATCTGTTTTCACAGGTCATCTCAATAAAAAATCAATGTATATGGAATAAGAACTGATCTCTCCTTTTTTTATTACAGTAAATCACTTTTCTTTGTAGTACCAGCCACTTTATTGTAATATCAGGCAATTTTAACCTATTCTTCTGGTTTTTGAGCTGGCTAGAAAAAGCCTAATTTTCTAAATTCTTATGGTAGTGGACATTTGCTAACTACCACATTTAGGAGAGACAGATTGTAACTTTAAGTTACATATTTTAAGTTGAAAATATTATTTTGCTATTACCCAGTAATAGTAAAAATGAAATGCATAAACACTCAGAAGACAGAGAGATAATGTTACCTACAGAGACTGAGCATACAACAGAGCTTATTTCAAAATGTGAATCAAGCTGTATGATGAAAGTACCACTTGCCTAGAAAATGCATCTTCATTTGAGTAAAACCATTCAGAAATAATAAAACCCCTCTATTTTAATCTAAAATTTAGGGTGAGTAAAACACAGAAGTTTGAAGCTGCTTGATATAGTCAAAACTATAATCTGCTGAGACACTTGTGTATTACTTGTCTAACAGTCATAAGGCAGTCCTAGAGAAATTCCATTGACTGAACTCAAATTTAGGCTCAATTTAGGGTCTTTTGCTTAAAGCTGTAGTGGTCCTCAGAATTTTTCCAAAAATAAAACATGAGAAGTAAAACACACAGCAATGCAGAAATAAGCTCTGGAATTAACTCTTCCAAACACTTTTTTTCTGACTCTTGAAAGACATTTAATTTCTGTGTTAATTGTCTCCTGGTATGTCAAAAATTCCATGTTTATGCATCCTTGCAGCATGATTTCACCAGCACAGTATATTTGAGTATATGTAATTCTCTAGTAAGGTGTTGTTCTTCAGCACTCACACCAGGGAACACATTCTGTGCTCTTCCCCAGCTCCATGACCAGGAGAGATCTCTGTAAGTTAATGAAAGACAGAGATATGACATATTGTCATTTTTCCCCTTGTTTTTTGTTTGTTTGTTTGTTTGTTTGTTTTTTGGTTTTTTTTAATTTCTTCAGGCTTTTTTCTGCTCATTTAGTCTCGTTTCTCAGAACTAGTTTGTCAAACAATTCCATTACCTTTACATGTTTTTTTGCTTGCTACAGCAGCTGCTACCCCATCAGCAGGGCTCAGAGCTCCTCATTTTCAGGAGGATTAGTTTCCTACATGCTTTCTGGGCACAGAAGCAGAATGGTCAGGCTTTTTAATAGCAATGTTTTTTTCCTCCATTTAGTCATCCTTATTTTCCCCATCTTCATCTTTTTTTCTTCAAATTGAAGAACATGAAAAAATTAAATAGCAGGAAAAATATTACTGAGTATTTTCCAGTTATGGACGATTGCCTAGAAAGAGTATTCCTCTTGGCTTACTAGGGCAGATCATACATCTTCTGGGACCCTTTTCACCATTGTTAACTTCACAATGAGCCCAGCCCTACGTTGCCAAAACAGACTTTTTAATACCCACTTAAGTCTGTCTTCAATACAGTCAAAGAGCTTATATCCTCAAAAATTATTCCAGAACAGCTGGTTCCTAAAGTGTGTTGCTTAGTCAACAGAGAGAGAGACCTGGAACTAGGTCTTGAACCCTTGCACTGCAAGTGCTCCCCTTGCAGGTGAAGGTAAGATCACCCGTGTTCAATTGCCAAAACCCCTCAATTACTGTGACTGCCATGAACTCACTTTCAAAGAATTGACCAGGAATTGCGTTTTCACTTTCCCAGGAGGAAAAAGGAGAGGAAGTTCTCATCTTTTAGGAAACAGTTCCCCAGACACAGGGTTAGAGATGTGCCAGTGAAGCAGACGCTCTGTATTCACTTCGTACCTGTCGGAGGGGCTCCAGGTGGGACCCAAACCCTTGTTGCAAAGCTAAGGCTGCCTTTGTGAGCTGCTGTTGTATTACCTTGTCTTACTCTGTGCTCCTGCGGAGCTGGTGTCGAGGTAGCAGTTTGTCCATGTGAAGACTGGACAGTGACAAGTGCTGTGCATGAGCAGAGAGGTTCACCTTGCTCTTAGTGTGCCTCATGAAAAAGATTGGCTCAAGGAGGGGTCAGAAAAATTACTGTGTGACCTGTAAACGACACCTAGATGAGGGGAAGAGCTCTGCTCCCTGAAAATGCCTGGGAGAGGGTTATGCCTTTCCCTTTTTGGGAATGAACTTGTCTACCACTAGACAGTGCTTAAGGGAGAGCCACTGTCTCTGGTAACACACATGTGACTTATTGATGGCAACATCTGCACAGTGGCACTCCAAGAAATATTATCAGATCAAGCCCTGTGACAGGCTCAGCCATAATCAGGCTGTGATAGGATGTCTGATCAGCTATTCACTACTCAGCCCTGCTAACATGTAGGCTCTGTAGGCAAACCTAGGCAGGGAGTTTACAGTCATGAAAATTGTTATATCAAAAAAAAATTGAAAGGAGGGGTTTATGCAATCAGGACAGCTAAGATGTGTATCCTTAAGATCCTTAACTGTGTATTTTCTCTCTTTTTAAAATTACAGCTTTTTGACAGCAACTATACTAAATCATAATTTGGCATTTAAGCATCAAGATCTATGCATTGCAAATCCTGACAACAGTTCTTTAGTGAAAAGCATTACAGAGTCACAGAACTGTTAGGGTTGGAAGGGAACCTCTAGAGATCATCTAGACCAACCCCTCTGCCAAGGCAGGGTCACCTAATGCAGTTTGTTGTCAGTCAACAGAAGTGTGACCAAGAGGCCAGCAAAATTTGCTAGGGCACCAATAAAATTGTGATAATAGGCTGTCTGATATCACCATCTTCAGATTTAAAAAATTACTCCTGAGAAACTCAGTAACCTGAGTCCAGTTATAGCATTTTCTCACAAATGCACCCAAACCTGACCTGACTGCCCACAGACAATGAGACAGAAAGGGGAAAATCACATCTCCTCTAGTGTTTGTTAATTTTCTATTCAAAACTTGCTTAATAACCTGAAAAAAGAGAACACACTGCAAGATAAAATATCAAAATATTACCTGCCTGGTTTTGAAGCATGAAAAATACATCAAGAAATAGCTATTTTACATTCTTTCTTTTTTCTCCTCAGTCAGAGAGAGATCTTCAGCATTTTTTGTTATTTTAAACACACCTAGCATGTGATTGTTCTTATTCCAAAAAAATAGAGTTTAATTATCTACTTCTTACAGAAATATTTTATGATCGAAATTCTGTCATTCTTTTTTTGTGTAACTGCTTAGTAAAATTTTTTTTAATATCAGCAATATTTTCACATAATAATGAAATTGCCCACTAAGTCCTGCTGCTCTGCCCCTGCTGTTATCCCATGTATAAACCAGATGGAGAGGTTCTGTCTGGGCTCTCCTCCAAGAAGTGGTCTGCTCTCTTTCTTGTTGGCCAAGCATATCACCTTCAATTTATAACCACTACCTGCTAACCCAAGGACATCAGGACTCCTCCTAAATTGTCTCCTTATTGAATTTCTGCCAATCCCCTGACAAGGATGGGATCTGTGTCTCTGAGTAGGTTATACTTGAGCAATCTTTGTGCTACACTACAGCCACAGGATGTGCACCTGTTTTCACATACAAATAATGTTTAGAACTGATAAAGATGGCAACAATTTATACTTGTGTCATTTTTGGTTTTTTGGAAAGTACACAGTACATTTTAAAAGAGGAAAAAAATAGGTTTTTTTAAATAAGAGTTACAAAAAAACCCCCAGCAACCACAAGAACAACAAAAAAAAACCCTACAAGACACCAACTTTGGCAGGGTAAGCTCAGTGTTGATTTTTGACAGACTAATTAGAACATTCAAGTATTCCACACCCAGGGTTTGATTTTGACTACCAAGACCTCAGCTGACTTTTGACAAACACACCAAGAGATTCATGCCAAAATTTGCATGACTTGGTTTTTGTATGACTTAGTTTACATGACTTAGACAAAAGAATGAGAATCACAACATGGCAGAGTATTTTAATATTAAGTAACACAAACTTTATCAAAACTTATCAATGTCCCTTTTTCAGGGAGAACCCAAAGTGTTTTATGCCGTTAAGCAGTTATTTTACTGAGGCAAAAAGAGCTTCCTCTGTTGAGTGATTCACAGGTATGACTGAAAGGAGCTTTTCCTGACTTTGATAAATGGGGTCTGAAACTTAGGCATTATGGTACAGAGGGAGATGATCTGGCTGGTTGACCAGACCAGCTGCACTGGTGTTTTTGCAGATTAAGCAATGTGCTGTTCTCCATCCCATTAGATGCTGGCGCCCTTGGCTGCTCAGTCTCAGGGGTTGGTGAAAGGAGGGTGGGAAGAGAAAGGAGGAGGGGAAGGAGATGGAGGCATTTCATGTGTCTCCAGCGGGACTCCCTCTCCTGTGAAGGCTGCCTGCCTGCACAGGAGACATCAGATGGCAAAATAATGATGACATCCACAGCAGCAGCAGCTGCTGCTGTGCCAGGTGCCAGGGAGTGCCCTGGTGAAGGGGTAGAGCCTCTCCCTCTCCTTTCCACCAGCACCTCTGATCACAAAACCACAGAACCAACTAGGCTGAAAAAAACCTTTGAGGTCCTGAGGACACCTAATGATCTGCTGTGAACTCTGTTGTCTTTTTCACAGGTGTCTGAAAGGCAAAGAGAATGAAATTGCTCATAATCTCCTTTCTTTATGCACTGGATTTAATTTCAGAAAAGTAGTGCATCATATTTTCAGTCCCACCTATCTTCTTTCCCAAACAGTGGTTTTACAGGTCTAGGTCCATAACACCAAGATATTGTTAGGTTTATTTTAATTTCTACCTCTTTCTTGCATTTTTGGCATTAGGATTTTGGTTACACTCACTGCAATATTTTATTTCGTTTTATTTTAAGAAAATTAATTTTCTATTTAATTTATAATTGAATAGTTTTAGGAAAGAGATGACCTTAGAATTTATGGACTACTATTGGCAAAAAAACCCCAGGAAATGTTAGTAGCTGCTCTTAATCCTATACACCATGAGAAAGCATGCAGCAGGTAAAGATCCTTGTGAAAATTAATTTTACAAAGAAATCTCTGGGTCTGGAGGATAAATATGCTGAGCATTACCACCCACCAACTCTGCAACTGTATCATCTTTGTCTGTTTGTGCTTTGGCCTTCATATTAGGTTTTTTTTCCTGCTTACTCTCCCAAAATTAAATCCTTTAACTGTCATCAATCATCCACCATGGAAGGGAGATCAGAAATCTGGCATGAAATTCCAGACAGCTCCAGTAATTTGGCAAACAATTTATTTTGTAATCTTTCCTAAAGCATTGTCTCATAACAGACAACAGCTGAGCTTGCTGCATTTTTAAGCTGTTAAGCATGGTCTTGGTTTAGATGCCTGCTAACACACAATCTGAAAACATAACTGTTCAATGTGCCTGTTTTCTGCATTCAGCTCCACAGCATTGGGAGTAAGTGATAAAGGCTCAGTTTTGAAGACTCCCAAATTTTTTTTTCACTTAAGATTTGTCCTCTTTCAGTAACTCTTAAAGCTTATTTTGTATTCTGAAGTGAAGCACAACAACCTAGTCATCATATAAACACCTTGATTTGGCAGTTCTCTGACATACATGCTTTGATAACCAGCAAAGTGTAATGTGCATTAAATTCCGAGGAGAAAAGCTTATGCAGAAGGTCTTCTGCTTTACACTGCACTCATTGACTATGAATCTGCATAATTCTGCGTCCTGCCATCTTTGTTGCATCCATGGTGCTACTCTGCAGTTGTTATCTGATGAAAGTTTGTGCCCCACCAAGTTAGTGTGCAAGAAGCCCCCATGATGAACAATCAGAATAAACCACGTGGTGAACCAACTCCAAATAAAGGGTAAAAATGGATCACACCTGGATGGACTGAAGACACTGAAATGAGCCTTGAACAAAAGTAAGATAAGATATTTCTTAGCCATTTCTTGGCTATGCACACTAAAAGCATGACAAGAGACTGTTGTTTCAGATCTCTCATATTTTTACCACAGCTCAGAGAACCAGGAAAAAACTGTGACAAGAACTCACGTGAAAAGGTCTGTTCTGTAAATCAGTTCTCTTCCAATTATAAAAGCTGTGAATGGTCCACGTTTGAAATGCATGCATCATCTGAAACGCTGAAGAAAAACCACAGCCTAAATTTCTTTCACTGTGACTAAATAATTTTATTAATTAATGTTCAGTAATCAATATGGGGTATTTATTTTGCTGCCAATAATTTACCAGACTGAGGTATTTTTCCCTAATTCTTTATTTCACACCCTCATTATAACTGCAAATTAGAAAGTGGGAGGAAAAATTATAAAGTGCATGGTTTCTTTGAAATTGTGTATGAACTTTGTTGCCAGCCAGGCTACCACCTACACTTGCTGTTTTTTGTTCATAACTAGCCCAAACCTACAAGTGAAATTGGAAAAAGTGCCATGACCCACACTCAAAGTATTTATGTTGTTTATCCCATATCTGTCTACTTTGTCAGAGCAGTATCAAGTAAGAAGACCTATTATTTTTATATTTTTATTGAATACTGTGTAAGCTGTACAATATGTTGTTACTGTATCTCGGTGTCTGAGCAATATTACTGCAGAAAGGCAAAATTTTAGATCACCAGGTTTGTATTTGTTTAGCTGTGCTTTGGGACAAGGGAGAGTTAAGCTATGTCTTAAAATGCTGGAAGAGATTTTATAACTTTTATTATTTTATTGACATAACTTATTGACAAAAGTACAGCAGAAGAGAATACAATTCTTCTGAGGAAATGTTTTCTCAGGATAAACAGGTATATCACATGAAGTTTCATAGGGATAATATGCCAGCAGTCAGATGATAAACTTAGAATGTTGCTGAAAATTCCAAATAATCTTTGCAAAATATTCACAGTGAGCTCTTTACACACTTACAATGGATATAAAGCAAGCTTTATGACTGAAAAAAATGTCCTATTTGAGCTCAACTATTTGAAGACCAGACTGCTGTGTCTCATTCCTGCACAGGGAGCTATTTTCCTTCAGTTCTGCCACATCTCACAGGGGACTGTTCTGGTTATTGTCTCATCTGAAATCATGTTATTAATGTGTTTCCAGGCTCTCCAGGCTGGTCTCTGTTCTCACAAATGGACACAATTATTTTCCATTCAAGTAAAGGAGTGTTACATCCTCCAGTGTAACAAGTGCCAGTAGTGCTAACCTGCTCCTGTTCTCCATGAGTAGTTCTCCTGGTCCTCTTTATCCCTCTCCCTCCACTCTCCACTGACTCCTGTGTTCTCCTAAAGCCACGTACAACATCCTGATCCTCAGACTTGCAAAGCAATCACATACCACTGTACACTGATAATAAGCAAATCCCCCCAGAACTACAGAAAATAAAAGAGAAGGGTCTCCAAGGCATAGGCTATCACTTGCCAACACTGGGAAGAGTCTCAAATGACAGGATCTCGAAACTGAAATGGAAAACATTTTCCATTTGGTACCATGGCAACTGAACAAAACCCAGTAATTGCCTGCTCCTCTCCTCACCTCCCAGATTCAATGCAACTCGGCTGGCTTGCTCTTAAGGATCAGAGCTTGTTCTGTCTCTTGGTGCCTGGCAAACACAACAGAAGAAGGGAAAGGAAAAAAATAAAAGGAGAAGAAAAAGATACCTTTGAGCAGTCTTCACAAATAAAAATATATTTTCTGTACTGACAAGGGGAAGGACAGGACTTCACTGCAAATTAAAAAGAGTAAAGAACCAGGAAATACAAATTTCATGAACAGGGAGAGTTTTTTACTTGAAAATGTGCTGGAGCACTCTTGTTCTTATCTCCAAAGAGCTTGAGCACAAAAAAACTACCTTACAGTTTGCGGTCAGACAACAGGCAATTCTGAGACAGACTTTGACTCAGTTTTAAATTTATAGTAAAAAAAAGTTGCCCACTGCACTGTCAGAAAAGAGCTGGGGAGTCATGACTTTTTGGTGATTGGCCTTACAGCACTACTTCAGTGTATTCCGCTATGTTTCTGCACTTTTCTTGTTGCTAATTCAAGTATCACAATTTGGGAGAACCTGATGTAATTTCCCTGCCTATTTAAAAAGTAAAACTATTTTTAAAAAAATAAATATTATTTAATTATGTAAATTAAAATTAAAGTGTAACCTTATGAAAACCAGGTTTCTTATGTGAAGAAGAGCAGTATCCAAAAATACTGCAATTTCATAACTATTTCATGAGGGGCAATATGTTTCATGAGTTTTCTCAATGTAGTATAAAATATTTCAGGAGACTTATATGAGTGCTAATGAATTATTAAATTCCATTTGTATTTCAGGTAATTCCACAAAATATTTTTGTACTTCTGAATGCCTATACATAGCACCAGATCCAATCTTCATGAAATTAACTTGATTTTAGTTTTAGCTTTTAATCTTGAAATAAATTTTAAAAAAAAAAATTAACCTGGCCACATGTGAGCAGAACACATTTTTTCATGTGTTGTTCTACCAGCTAGTTTTATATACTCAGAAAATGCTAGTACATTTATAATCTCAGATAGATTATTTTAGGTAATATGCAAACACTATGCATCTGTAAAATAAAGGCCCTAACCTTATCATGAGGCAAAATCAACATTCTGAGTCCAAATATAATTGGATCAATAACCAAGGGCCCATATAAAAAGAAGAAATTTCAGTCCTGGAACTCATGTTCATAGCTGATGAAAGTTAGTGTCTCTTAAACTGTCCAGTACTTAAATAGACTTAAAATTCTCAGCTTCCCCAGGTGTAACACATCTTTTCATATCTTTGTCTGGAAAATAATAGACCTGTCAACAATAAAACATTGTACTGAAATATTTCTTTTCACCCATTCAATGAAAGGCCCATTGCAGAAGGACTGAAAATGTTTCCATAAATCTCATTCCACATTCAAATCTATGGCTAACGCTGATCACTTCTGGGCCAAGAAACACTAGTTTAATAGCAGAGCCTACCTACAATTAATCCTCTGGATAAACAAACTGAGCAAAAAATCCCCTCTGCTGTCAAAATGCTGTTGCACACATCCCAGAAAAGTGTCACTTGCCATCACAGTATTTTGCAGCCAGTACTGGTCAGCAAAACCCTCTAGCTCAATCTTTTCTCATTAGTCAGCATGTACTGCAGAAGCCCAGAAATGACTTAACACAGTACAACTCTGATCCAAGGAAATGTCAATCCACATTGTCCTCTCTTTACTCCCACTCCTGATGCTCCTGGCAGGGCAGATGCTTGTGCTTCTCTACAAATTTCTGCAAAAGCTCTCCAGCAGTGCACCCGATGACCTGCAAGGCTGCCATAAGGCAGTGGCACACTTACAAACCTCTGCTTCTCATGACAGGAACTGTGCTACATCATCATCATCATCCTATCTAGCACCATAATCGGAAATTCTGCTTTCATGCCTACAGAAAATCACCCATAGTGTATCAGGAGGAGAGCTCCACCCTCACGAGACCTGCTGCAGGGCTGCTCTGGGGTCCCCAGCACAGCAGGGGAATCACCCTGCTGGAGCGAGCCCACAGGGGGACATGATCAGAGGCACAGAGCACCTGTCCTGTGGGGCAAGCGTGAGAGATCTGAGATTGTACAGCCTGGAGGAGAGAAGGTTTTCAACGCAACTGGGGCCTTCCAGTACCTGAAGGGACTTTACAATAAATTTGGAATGAGGCTGTTTACAAGAGCCTGAAGTGACAGGACAAAGAGGAATGGATTCCAACTGAAAGAGGACTGGTTTAGAACAAATATTGGGAAGGAATTCTTTACTGTGCATCTTACTGAGGCTCTGAAACAGGTTGCCCGGAGAAGCTGTGAGCGCTCTTAAAGTGTTCAGGGTCAGGTTGAGTGGGGCTCTGAGCAATTTGCATTAGAGAAAGATGTCCCTGTGGTGTGAGGTTGAAACTAGGCAATCTGTAAGGGGTGTCCCAAGACAAGGCATTCTATAATTCTATGAAGAGCTTGCACACTTCCCCCAGAGCTTGCACCCTTCAGATACCAGAACAGCTGCTTGCTTTAGAATGATTCCCCAAAAAAACCTTCACAATGTGCTAAAGGAAAAATCCTATAATGGACATACCCAGCAGTGAGACAAATATGCTGGTGAATCTGCACAGGCTGCTGCCTGGAAACAGTATAAAGTGGTATTAGATACTCTGGTCATGGTGACAGACTTCTCAGATACCAATCCTTCTGCATATACTGTCAAATCTGAAACTGTTTGACACAGACCACTGAAGATCCCTACTACACAAAATTTTATTAAAATACTTGATAAAGGAAAAAAATCTACATTTTCTCTCAACATCCTAATTCATTACTACCTGGGAGTTCTCTCTTTCTCTAAAAATGTAATTTTTTTGATTTAAACAATAAGAGCCATCTATTTGACTTGAGGAATGAGAGATTTTCTACAGTGCAAAGAATACTTCAGAAATTTACTACTTTATGATTATTCATGTATAATATGTTTGATAAAAGCAGCATGGTCTAAAAATAATAAAACAAATATTGGTTACTGGAAACTGCTTTAAAACAAGCTGCTTTAAAATATCATCCTGTAATCTTTTGTGTATTTTGTGTTTCGTGTTCTTCATCTGCTCCTTTCCAGGTTTGATTTGCATACAGGTAAAATTTGAGGTCAGGTTTTAATTTAATTAATCATCCTATCATACATTTACTATAAATTATATATATATATGTCTCACTGATAGAAAAGATTAATGACACAAATTGGAGTTCATTCATTCTTCATTCAACATACAAAATGTTTAGAAGTACAAAGAGAAACATTTAAAAAGAGATTTTGACTAGCTTCTATTTTAGATGCTAATATTTCTTGTCCTTGCCTTTATTGCATGACTTTTTCCACATACTTCCTCCTTAGTGCAGTTCTGCTGGTACTACTAGCACACCAATCAGCTCCAGTATCCTTCCTGGTGTAACAGCATGGTATTCCATGTCGTTTATTGTTTACATGACATTCAGCACCCAAGGACTGCAAATAGCCAGGTGTCTCAAAGAAATACACTCTAAAGTCCTGAGAGGGAGAACACCTCCTGTCCTGCCTATTACACAGAAGGTGAATGAAAAGCAGGACTTTTCTCCTTTCTACAATAAAGCTGAAATAGGAAATAAAGCCTGGATTTCAAAGACATTAAATAAAGTAAAATGGATGTTGAGTTTAGGCTCCTGCCAGGCTTTTGGCCAACACAAGCTCTGCAGCTGGGTCTGGAAGTACAATGCAGAAAATCCTACAGATGAGACACACACCACCTCTGCCAGCTTTAATCACTGTAGATCACATCTAGATGAAGAACAGAGCACAAAAAGTGTGGAGGAAGGACATTTTACCTTTAACATGACATTGTATTAGTCCTTTTACTCTGGTTTTGGAAGCCAAGCTCAGTTCTCTGTATTGAATCACACTGTGTCATGAGCTAGAGTAACTTCTCAGCTTGTGACTGTATTTCAGAGACAGCTACACCACATTCTCCTCCTGCAACATAAAATATTTAGCAAGTGTCACCTGACATCAGTAACCTTTTGAAGTCAATAAACCTTTTTCTAGCTCAATGGGAATTGTCCAACATTTTTCTAGTGAGAAAAAATGTTGCTTGCAGTTAAACAGTTCCTTATTGTGAGGAAAGACAGGAGACGTACTCATACACACTTTTTTTTTTTTTTTCTTTTTTGTCCCCTTACATTTTTAAAGAACTGGTTATTTTTAATGCAAAGGGCTTTGGAAAACTACTTCTTTTCTCTAGTTAAGAATATTTTAGCAATGATGTATAACTTCTCAACACCCCACTCTTTGTAATATGTGCATGCCTCATCTTTTGGCAATCTGTTAAAAATGCTGCTTTTAGCACATTTAGACTGCTATCAATTTAAGGAACAACATTCTTCTGGTTACTTGCTAACATGGAGGAAATTTGCATTCTGATGACCTATAAACAATATGTAGCAAAAGAAAAAGTGTTTAAGATAATTGTTAGGAGTTTCTACTAGTTCTTTCTCAAACTTCTCTCTCCATTTGATTTGGTATATTAACTGACTTTTTTCCACCCTCTGATCTAAGCTGTTTCATTTTGCATTTGTTTATTTATTTTGAAGTCAGGACAAATTATTTTATCCCAGACATAGAGCTAAGCACTCTCAGAACAACTGAATCATTTAGTGGTGCTTGGTTTCATGTGTTTGTCAGCTGAAAATGGCATTTAGCTCAGGCTTTATCTCAGCTATGGTAATTACTCTACTGAAATGAGCTCTCATACACAGCACAGACTGTTTTCAACAGATGCAACCAAGTAACTCTGACTTCTCTGAAATAGTTTATCTGGCTTTCAATATTCAGACATGAATCACATACCCCTTTACATACAGAGAAACAAATAAAAAGCAGGACAGTGCATTTTAAAGCAGTGTGTTCTTACTTATTTTTGAGTCAATTCAATTACCCCATGCAAATATAGAATAGAATCTCTCAGTTGTACATAGCTCCCACATTATGTGCTGGCTGTGCATCTTATTACACATGAAGGTTATTGTTATTGTAATGTATCTCAGTGGTATACCAAATGTTAGTTTAATGATGTAATTAATATGCTTGGATTTACCATCTGATGTTCTTAGGCACCACTTGTGTTAGTATGTGATGCTAGCAATTTCAAACATACTTGGAAACAGAAGTTTTTTGTTAAGAGAGCTGGCAGAAAAAGATAGAGGATTAATAACATAAGTCATATTCTCTAACAACATTTTAAAAAGATTTGTGTCAGATGTATTCAGCTGACGTGTCAACTCAGAGTGACGCTGCCTCTGAAGCTTGTACAATGTGCATTATTTATATATATCTGAGCTTTTTCATTACTGTTGTTATTATTGAGTACAATAGGGTTTAGCAGAAGCAATTCTCCTAGAGTCTGAACCTTGTAATCAGTTGAGCTCATTTGATGATGGCACTGCTTTCAAGATTAAAATGATGGAAAAATGATGTGAAAATGAAGGGGTTTGTTTTGTTTTTCTCTGTTTTGTTTTGTTTTATCTTTGAGGAGCACTTCTTTCTTCTAGAAAAGATAATGATAAACATTTGGATGGTACTTGAAATTGACATTCAGATCCATGGAGTCAGAATCCATAAGAGTCCAAAGCAGATTCCGAATTAGTCTTTATCAACATAACTCTCAGTCATAACTTGCTAACCATAAATGACTTTTGTTCATTAGAAAAGAAATTACAAGCTTAATAAATAAATTGGGTGAAGCTTTTGTATATTAATGACGGGAAAGTTTTAGGAACATCCAAGAATACAGTAAGAATAAAAAGATTAAAATATTTGTCCCATTCCTTACTCTCCATCAGCATTTTACTTCTCCATTCTTTACTACATCTCCATTGTGTACTTCATTACACAGAGCAGATTGTTTATGGTATGGTTTCCAGTTTTCTTTTATGTCATGCTAGAAACATCCTGAGAGTGTCTTTCCATTTTCCATGCAGCAATTACATATTTGCCAAAGAAATAAAAAGGCACTGAAATGTTACTACTGTATTTTGAAATATACATATCAGAACAATCAGAAAAATCAATCAAGGCATAAAAAATATAAATAAATGGATTTCTTTAAAAACAAACAAACAAACAAAAAACCAAAAACACAACAAAACTAAGATACATATAAAAATATGGGGAAATTTACCCTGGAATACACTTGACATAAATAGCCTGACTAATCTGTCAAATGTTGAGTAGACCTCGTACAAAATAAAGCATTCACTTAAAAATATTGTAACTGGAAAGAATTACACTGAGGATTTTAATTGTCAAATATGGGATTCAAATGGAAGTCACATTCTATTTTTTTTTTATGGAGAAATCAGTTCTTATTTAAAACTCCATATTGAGCTAAATGTAACCACCAATGAGTAACAGAACATGCACAGCACATGTAGTATACTATAAATTTCTGGATGCCAAATACATAATAGTGATGTTTTTCTCCACATTCTGTATTCTCCATCAGCACAGACTGTGGGATCATACCCGCTGGTCTGTCAGCTGAATTTCTTTAAACAAATAACACTAAAATGAGATATCAAAATATTTCAAGAATGCTGTTGCTAGAAATACAGAATGCCTTTAGGACAGAAAGTATCTTTTAATCTCTGCCACTACTGGTTTGATCTTGCAACCACTCTGTTTAAAAGTAGAGAAATACATTAGAAAGCATCATAACACAGGAGGAAGGCAGAAATGACCTTCTGAACCCTTCCCTCTGGTGAATGTTTTGCCTGTGGATTGGTGCTGCTTGACATCTCAGATTCTTGGTGTGAGAAACTTGCCCTTGGAGCAAGGACTCTTTAGGTAAAGCACATCTATAGTGCTGAAGGAACACATTTCAAGTATTTGATTTCAATAGTAAACCTCTCTAAGTGACATTTTAGTACCCTTGGTTTCTTCTTTCCTCCCTATACTCAACTTCATTAACTTGGTTTTTTTTTTTTTAAAACTTCTAACTCCTATGAAAAGCCAAACACCTGGAACTCCTAATAAATTCAATCCAACTAGCAGGAGGTTACAGCTGCTCATATAACTTAGCATTTAAGCCAAGACAAAGACTAGTTGGGAAAGCAGATATATTTCAATTACATAGCTGATCCAGCAAGCTCCCACATACTGCTGTTCCTTACTTGTATACACTGACTTGGAAAGGTCAGCACAATGGAGTGAAGTGCCACAGTTTGACCTGCAAACTCATGGCAATCAAGGTTTTTAAAGACTTCTTTATGTAATAACCAAACACAAGCAAGTTTCTGTAACCTTGGTATGACGTGGTCCTGCAAAAACAGCTGTGTGATTGCCTTAAAAGGACAAATCATTTTAGAAGGCCTCTCTCAGGTCAGAAACATTGACATTTCTCCAGTCACATAGAGCAGGAAAAAAACCTACTCAAAATAGAGGTAGAGAGCACAAATGTTTTCTTATGAGAAATCAAACTTTTTGTATTTATGAAACATAGCTGTTGATTTGCACAAGTCCTGCTTAAGTAAAGCAGGTCAATTAAAAAATGACAGCAAGATGTGAAACACACAATAAAATCACAGGCCTTCTTCAGCTGTCTGAAAATACTCAACAATTCAAAAAATTTTAACTAATACATTCTTCTGTTGAATCTTAAGTATCCCTTTTCTCTCAACCTATCTACTTACTCTTTATATAAGTGCTTAATAGCAGTAGATGAATGTAGCAACAATATTCCAGATATTCTTCCTATATGATATAAGAAATAACAGGAAGAATACTGGACTGGTGATAAGATTTAGGATGACAAATTTCCAATATTTAAAGTTTTTTAAAGGCAGCTCTGTAACAATTATAATTCTCTAGTGAAAAAAGAGAGAACAATGTATTTCTAATATGAAAGAATATCTAGTACAGCATTCTTTCCTTCCAGCTACCTTATTTTTGATACAGTATGAGAAAGCTATTAAATAAAACTCAAATGCATGTTACTAAATGCATACTACTACATGTAGGAGGCACGAAGAATAAACTAATAATCAGTAGAAAGGCATGGCAATGAAATTCTATTAGACACCAGGCCAAAAAATAAAATAAAAAGAATATAAATTTAGGGTTTAGCGGTTATTTTTTGTGGAGCTTTCCATCTGAAGTTCTCTATTGTTCTTTAGCAATCACTCCTAATAGAAGTTAAGGGTTCATGATGACTTAATCTTCCTTGGAGAGAGACAGAGCAGCTGCTGAAACAGTCTAGTTAAGAACTACACATTTTTCCTTGCTGCCTCCTTTGCCTCAGGAGGGAAATAGTCTGCTTTTGTCAATGTAAATGTAAGCTAGTAGTTGATTATTCCTCTTTATCACTCCTTCCTTACATGCCAACTCAGCAGTACCATGAGGTGTGCAGTAGGCAAGAAGGAGAGAGTTATTTTATTCAGAACATTTTATCCTGTATTACAATACATAAAGCTAGCATTAAGTGGTAAATTCATTTGGGGACCAATCTTCCCTCTCCCACATGGAAATCAATGCCTGTTTTTCTACTCGCTTCACTAAGAGCCAGATTGGATGTTTCATGCTTTGGGAAAGGAAGTTTGAATATATTCTCATAACAAAACACAAATCCCTGAGACCACAATATTCTCAAAGATATGCAAAGTGCTACCAAGACTCTCAATGTGCTCCAAACCCAGATTTGAGTTTTAATTTATTTATACATGTGAAATGAGAAAAGCAGCTTTGAGACATATTTTTTGTCTCCATTTCCTACTTTGCAGTTTTTCTCCTGTCAAGGGTTTCACTGTTCCTTAAAATTAGAGTACCCTTTTTAAAAAATAGGAATAAGAATTCAGTAGTACAAAAATTTCTGTAACCTGTGTATTTTGAAACTGGTTTAATGCTTGTTTTATAGGTGAACAATTTTATAGAAAGAAAAAAACCCTGATATTCTTTCTTGCAATACATTTTGTGACAGAGCCACTGAATAGACATGTAATCTAATGCTAAAGTTTTTGAGACTGGTGAAAGCCAGGTGAGGTAACTAACCCCATAGGAAATACAACACTGACATTAACACTAGTGCTACATTTTTGCAGTTGCACAAGATGAGCCAGGGAAGAAGGAAACTGAGGACAGATGAACATCACAGAAGACATGCAGGCTTTGTCCTGAATGAACTTTCTTTAGAATTTGCTGTGATAATGGATTTTTTTGCTTTTTCCTCTGTAAATTGAGGAAATCAGGAATTAAAAAAGAAACATGCACGGCAATTTATTGGTGGCAGCCATTAAGGGAATTACCTTGCCCATTGAATACCATTTAGCTTGGAATCAGATCTACTACTATTAATTTCTACCTTTTTAATGCACACTTTAGCTAGCACATGACCCATACTGTGTAACAGCAGTTACACCCCAGGGACTAGAGATTAACAGCATGTGCTACGAGTGGTTTATTTTACAATTGCTGTGAAATAAAAGCTGATGGAAATGAGCTGGTGAATTACTTTGCCAGCAGAATCAACAATATTTTTCTCATCATGGAAAAGCTCACTTCTTCTGTCTTCTTTTTTTTCCCCCCTTAATATTGGTTTAATGGAGGAACACAATAGTTAGTGGAAATATGGGGGAGGGGAAAAACAGAAAAGCATGGTGTTACACTCAATCCTGCCATTTTCATTGTATGTTGTGGTTTATCTGAATAAATTTTACCAGCAAAATCTCTGTGTCATTTTTAATTAAAAGGCAATCTGGGCATAAAAAGCAACAGTCAAGCGAAATTAAAATTATTTTTCAATAAACTCCAGTCAGTTATCTTTTCTTTCTCATTAAAGCAACATTAATTCAGCTGCTACACATATATATATTTCTGGAGTGCTAGGGAAGAAAAGTAATCCCATAGAAGGGTATCAAAGACATTTGATACCATAATGAACATAATGAACAAAAAGGACTGCACCAAAAAATTTCTCTCCACAGTTTTTCTATTAAGCTGTAAATTCATTTCAATTTTAAAAAGAAGGTTAATATAAAACAGTCCATATTGTAAATGAGCAGGTAGAAAGTGTGATCTGACCATTAGGGACAAACTGCACTGAGCTGCACTGCTTGCCAGGCACACAAGCAGGTTTCCCCTGTCCTGGCATGATTCCCTCCACAGGGAACTTATCTCACAAATAGCATAAGTCTCATCAGGTTCTACTTCTCTAGTGATAAAACATACTGAATTCATCCTTTAAAGCTGCATCTTCTTAAAAGGAGTAATGGAAGAGTGGTTTAGGAAATAAAAGTTAGGAATATAAAGAAGGAGTAAGCATACCAGTCAGTCATAATGATTCTTTTCTGCAATTAATTGGAGATTTTGCCCCTTTGCTGAGATTTCTTTTTCCCTTTTCCACTCTCGTCTCCATTTAACTTCAAGCAAATCATTACTCATCTTTGGTATTGCTCCAGGTTTTAGAGAAATTTTGAATTTATTATTTATTGACTCCCTGTTAGCCTGTAACACGGAGTAGTTATTGCTTCTTAGCAGCTTACTGCCTGGGCTGATATTTCAGCACCTAAGCAGCCATGTGTGCCTTACTCAGCTCTATCAGATAATGATAGGTGGCATGATTTACATCTGCAGAATTGAGAATTCACTGTGAATCTATTTATAATTACAGCACAGTTGAAAGAGGAAGATGATTTAATAGGTACTATAAAGATCCTTGACAAGACACAGAGACATGACTCCACATGCTTATTTGTATTTGGAAATTGGTTTTTATCTGTAATTTTGTATGTAACAAGCATACTCAATCTTAGTCCTTGCTTCATCACTGACCTAAAATTTTGCTGATACCTTTAGTTGTAGAACAGAGTCAATGTACAAAGAGAATCTAAAACAGACTAATGCAAAAAGAGTTGAGGACAATTTTTTAGAGACCATTTTCTCCTGATGTCCAAAGACATTTTAAGAAACACAACTACACCTTTTCTGTCGCCATTCCTAATCATTAGAAGAAATTTCTCACTGCCATAGTTCAAAACAACCAATCCTTCTTTGCCCAAAAGCAGGGTTTCCCTACCCACAAAATGTGTTTAATATCCCCCTGTGGAATTTGGCTTTGCATTCACAAGACTGAATTTTCTTATGTAACCATTTCACTGTGAATCTGCCCACAAAATACTGACTTGCTCAAAGAATGAAAATCAGACTATAATTTATTCCAGTGATTATCTGAATTCACTACAGTGTAGACAAGAGCTTATCAGAGTCTGGCACCAAGAGTGACTGATAATAAATCTTCATAAGGAATTGGAAAAAAAAAAAAAAGAAAACCAAACCAAAATGGAATTAACACCTCAATATGAGCACATAGGCTATTTTCTATTAGTTATACACAGATGATCATTCTGTCCCCAAATGGTTAAGCTTCATGTGTCATTCACTGGTGAATAAACATTTAATTACATTTGAGGTGTTTTCTTTGTCTGTTACTTCAGAATTCCTGCACACATGGATACAAGAAAATCTCTCTATAGGTGCTTATAGAAATCTTAAACTGATATAATGAAGCCTTTTCTTTTACCCCAGGAGTTTACACAACAGGATCTCAAATGCTATGATGTGGGCTTGGCATATGAGATAGCTGGTACAGGTAAAAATTCAGATTTTGGCACAACTAACTCCAATCTGCTGTAATGAGCACAGGTATATGTGATAAACAAAGAGAAAGATAGATCAAGGTCTCAATGATGAAACAAAAGTGATGGGTGAGCATGCATTTGTCTGACTACTCTGGCCCTTGATATAATAGAGGCACAGAAAAGCTCGAACCACATACCATTAATAACCAAAAAATCATGCTACCTCTCTTCTGAAGAAAGCAAGGGTTTAAATTAAATGGGATGGGGGATAAATAAAAATAATAAAAACAATAAAAATAGTATAGAATCTGAGTACCCCACTGAGTCTTGATGAAACACAATACTGTCATTTTGTTGTTTGCCTGTTTCTCACTATGTTTTGCTTGTATACCTGTGAATGTTGTTATTTAATTTCAGCAATGCTGTGGGGACATGGATAAACACAAATAGAGTCATGCTAATTTTATTCTCTACCAGCACTGACAAGGTAAATCCAAACTTACTCATGTTCCTTCTTAGACAGTATATTTCAAAATCTGTGTAGCTTTGCTGCAAATAGTTGTATATTTCTACTGAGGGCAGCTCATACCAACTTTTCTAATGACTGAGTGAGGCAACAGTCCATCTGGAGAAATTCTGGAAACCGGGCCAGACTGCATGTCACAGCAGAAGAAACAAAATGTTTGAAACATTTGATGCTCATGCCTTTCCTGTTCTTAAAAAACTGGGAGCCAGACACGGCTAAGAGGATTTTACCTTGGTATTTTAATAAGGATCCTAATTGGAGCCCCACTTCCCCAGGGTGGGATGCAGCTCAATGCGCCCATATGATAGATCACACATACAATTTAAAGACCTTACATCCTTGCCTGGATGAAAGGCATCATATTCCCCCACCTGAGGAATTCACCCCTGGATAGGCCAAAGCTCTCATTTACAGAATATGTTGTAGAGGGGGCTTTGGTTTCTCAAAATAATGTAGGGTTTTCCAGTCTCCTACTACGAGGCCTCTAGGATGCTTGGTCTCCTGGCCTAGCAAAAACTAGGGCTATGCTGTTATCAGACTTAAGAAATTAAAAGTATGCATGCTAAGAATACTGAGGATACATAGAAGTTATATAAAAAGTATATAGAAAAAAAGACAAAAATCATCTTGGCATCAATACCAGTAATGGTTTCCAGGTGTCCAGTTACCTTTCCTCACATCGATGTGCACAAGATGAAATGCAAGATAATAATCTTTAAGTGAAGATGGGACAGTGCAGGGAAGAGCCCTCATGCATCCTAATACTCTATCTTCAGGTGAATAGACACTTGAAACTTGTGTGATTTGCAGTTCTGAAGAACACTTTAGGAAATGAAGCTTCCACAAAATTTAATGAAAAGGGCTCTTATTGCAACAAAGATGAAATTTTTTGTCACAAAACTATCAAAATGCATGTAACTGGAAAAAAAGGAATTAAATTATTAAACACCTCTAAAAAATGGATTTTGGGAAGAAAGCATCATATGCTAAAGCAAACACAATCAGGCAAGTTATATTCTAGAGGGAAAACAGCTAGAACATAAAATATTACAGATTTCCTTATTTAGTTGCCAATGGCCCAATTTTATGCTGCTATTAATTTCTAGTATTAATAAAAGTTGTCAGATTGCAGTTTTAGAGCTGTGATTGTCACAAGCCACATACAAGAGAAATATATGTAATTGATGCTTCTTTGCACAACACCTTCAACTCTGGTATTAATGGTTGAAACTATAGCACCCTTTCCTTTTCTGGCATTCAATTATTGATGCATTTGTACTTTCGTAATAAAAGTTTTATGAAGTGGTAGATTTACTGGGGGGAAGCATAAATAAATATCACATTGATGTTGTCCACAGTCAGCAAATGTAATACCATTTACAAAGTAAAGAATCTGAAAGTGAAATTTAAAAAAAAATTCATAAGTGAAATAGTCACCTCTAAAGTGTTACTGAAGCCTTGCACTTGGTCAGCTCCTGTAGGCAGCTGAGAAGAAAAGAAATCCTCAGCTCTATTGTGCCACAAAGATCCTTAAGATTAAATTCTTGTTGATGTAAATGAGGTATGAAAACAATTGCATGGCAGAACCTTCACCACCTCTTTTCTTCTCTTCTCTGTTTATAGGCAGTACTATTCATTAATGACAAATGCCCAAGTGGTCACCCCTCACAATCCCCATGAGAATTTCAGCATTTGAGGTATGCAATCATACCAAATCGTGACACATTTATAGACACTTTACAAAGTCTGGAACCTTGAGAGATACATATTGCACAGATGCTTTACAGGTGCAGTTGCACAGGAATTGATTTTATGGGAAGCAGCTAAAAGGTGTTTATCAGGAAGCTGTATGTTGTGCAAACACCCGTTCTTTACTAATTCTTTAAATATCAGAACCCCAATTTATGTTTTAAGAGTAAAGGATGTTGTCACAAAAGCTTTTTAGGTAGCAATTAAGAGGTTTATAGTGAACAACATAAAGGACACAAAGGCAACATTACAGCTATAGAAACATCCTGTCAAAGTCATTCACACAGATCTGGTGTTAGAGATAATCTTTTCTGTAAGTCAATATATCAAAATGTGCAAATCCAATACTTACTTCATATTGAAGCCTATTCTGATTATATTTTTTAACATATGAACTATGAGTAGCTGTGGAATTCATGAAGTCCACATATTTTACATGTCGTCTAATTTAATATTTTATAAATACATCTTGAGGTTATGATTTAAAGATTCAACTGAAATATAACAAATATTTAAATTTAAGTGCTTCAGCAATCATTATACAAACCATTTTTGCCACAATGACATATGCCCTCAGTTAAGTCTTGAGAACAAAATGAGAGTGACTTTCACTCTAGACAATCCCTTATAAAGCAAGGGTTGAACCAACCACTTTTACCTTCCATAGCAGAGATTCTTCACTTACATGGTTGTTGAAACACGCAGCATATAAAATAGCCACAAGGAAAAAAAATAAAAATAAAAAAAAAAAGCTAGAGAGAGAAAGGAAAAACCAAACAAAACCAAACAAATAAGATGGATAAGATTTTCCTAAAAACACAAGTAAAACACAAATAAACTTAACTTTTCATTGTGGAATAAACTGAGAGTTCCTGGGCCTGACAAAGTTTATTGTAATGGGATTAATTTTAACTGACGTCAGTAAACTGAAACTGGATTTCTTTTGGATCACATAGACCTAAAGCATGCTTTTGATGATACAGAAGCAATGGCAGAGATTAATTACAGTTCTTTGACACAATGTATATTTTAGAGGTCTGATGAAAGCAGTGTTCTCCCTGCCACAAGCAAACGGGCTCGTTAAACTTGCTTAGCACAATAACCCTAAATTAAATGGCATCATTAAACCTGTTGTAACAGCATATGAGGTGGAGAAGAAAACAATCAGTCATGTACTTGCAGAAACACTGAGGTTCCTTTCCATAAAATAAATCACCTTCTGAAAAGAATTAGCCAGGCAGCGTTCTTCACAAAGAAACAATAATTTTAAAAAAAAAACCCAAACCAAACAAACCAAAATATTAAAGTTGTTTGAAATATCCAAATTTTCTAAATAAACTATACGTTTATTAGTTTATTTAGGAAAAACAAATTAATGACAAAAATTGAAACCAATAATGCCAAGTAAAAAAGACCCCAAACCAAGCAAAAAAAACCAATCCAAACCAATCCAAAACACAAACACACACACACACACATAAAACCCTAGTAGATTCTGAAATTTAACACCTTCTCCAACAATGGCATGATAACACAGTCTTCAAAACATTTACTTTGGCTCCTGGAGGATCTTTCTCTGAAAGGCAGTGATGATCACAATGCTTCTTTTCATGCAAAAACACAGGAGACAAGT
Organism: Luscinia megarhynchos; assembly: GCA_034336665.1. NCBI lineage: Eukaryota > Metazoa > Chordata > Aves > Passeriformes > Muscicapidae > Luscinia > Luscinia megarhynchos. The sequence goes on along the minus strand of CM067592.1, from coordinate 52,463,822 downwards.
CAAATTAAAGCTTGCTTTCAAACAACTTACAAGGAACCTATCCTGCTAAAAAGTGATTATATGTTCCATGTCTGCAGCACAGTTTTAGCCCAACATCCCCATAAGAAAAATTTTTCTTTAGATTCAGAAATTCTAGGGGGAATGTCCACTACAGTCATAAAATTAACACCATCAATTGCACCATCAGTGTAAATGTACCAACAGAAACATCACAAACAAGTTTTCTTGCTTCATCACCATCATACTTCCTTCTCTTGCCTCTGTTTTTCATCTAATTTTAGATTCTGCAATAATTTCCTGAATGCTTTTAAAACCATTTTTGGACTTTGATTTCTGTAAGTTTAATGGAACGACTAAATACTTTACATTTCTGAAGTCCAGGCTTCTTTATTTAGGTGATTTCTCTGAAGGTCAGGAAACCTGATAGATTACAGACAGTAAAATAGTCCCAAAGGGAAATTAATCTTGGCTTAAGGAATTACTTTGTTCACTTCTTCGACCAAATTTTAATATGATGGGCCAAGGAGAAAGAGTTCAGACCTGTAAATTCACACCTGGGAATGTGTGAATGCCCTCTGGGACAGAGATTTCCAAAACTTAAGAAAATAGTCTTATTCTTTTCTGGCATACTTCCACACTTGTAAAAAAACAATATTTCTCCCAGCACTTTTGTCTCATTGATTTCTCTGTAAACTTTCTGGGATGTGACCAGCCATTTTTGGTGAAGCATCAACCATGCAGTAAAATGTATTTTGATTTAAGACCAGTTTTCAGGAAAATCATTAATACTGCCTCAGTACTTTAAATGAAATGTAAGTTAAGCTTGTAGACAACTTCACAAACTGTTGGATAATATTAATTGAAATTTTGATTTGCCCTATGTTCTTCACTACCTGAAGGTAATTAAATTAAGGAGCATTGAATTTTAGGCTCAGCAGTAATGTCACTGCCTTTCATTAGCCCTTTTGAAAGACATCACATTAGGTAGCTGTATTTTCCTCAGCCTTTCCATGAATTTCCATCTTACCACTCACATCATAGTAAGCTCTACCATGGCTGAAATTTCAGGAGCATCTGTAATTCCTCACATGGACCAAATCTATTTTGTAACTCTCATTTTTAAATGTTCACCACAATATGTAAACTTACAATTAACTTAATGGACCTGCTTATGAAGCTCAGGTCCTTCAGCTGTCCATGAGGAGAAAACAATACCAACCAATGCCAACTCTGACACCTGAGTTAGGTGACAACTTCTAAGCACTATCATAAGCACTAACCTGAAGATACTGCCTCTCTGCACTGAATGGCAGCAAAAAAATAAAAAAATCTGCTGTATCACAGTTCTGTCTATACTTCCAGGGAGTCTTTCTCTCATTGTACATGTACGTGAAAGACGTCTAACTTCTATGGACCAATTCACAAGAAAGTCAAAATAAAGCTCTTATATAGACAAAAAAAATGTTATACTGTCTATCTGGAAAAAATCTCAGAAAAAATAAGGTTACTTTACTTCCAATATACTTTATATGTTAGAAATATGAAAGATATAAAAAATAGGAAAGTGCAGTTTCAGTTTTATCCAAGAAGCAGAAATAATTACATGCATGTTTGAAGGATTCCATAAAAGCTGTTACAAGTGCAGCACTTTCCAAAAATCACATCACTTTAAGCAACTTAGTCTCATTCTATTTATCTTCAATCTACTTTTTTTCTCTAAGTTACTTTGACAAGTAACACAGCAGCCAGATAAATAGACCTTCATTTGTCATAGATCTATACAGCTATTCATGAGCCCTGAGAAGAAAAAAGCATCAGGATACAACCTTTTGGAAAGAAAAATGTATTAAATTTTTATCACTGAGATGTTTCCCAGGGACTCAGGAGAGGCTCAAACCAACCATATTTTATTCCTCTCTGCTCAGAAAATCCATGCTCTTAAAAAAGTCAACTTTCTGTTATCATAATCAAGCACAAAAAAGGTGGTACAATTTTTTGTTTTTTTCAGGGTGTTGAACTATTTGCTGTTCATGCAAAAAAAATATGGCCTTGGTATTTGAAGATCATGAATGACAGAGATGAATCTAAGACAATATTTCATATGGCTGCAAAAGGACAAACAAGGATTCATGTTTTAGGGAATATAACAAGTATATAGGCCTACAATACAAAAATCCTATGGAGTTTGTAATATGAATTTTAATATACTGCAGTCAGCACAGTGACAGATGATGAGAACATATACCTAAAAGCATGAAAATATCTCATTCTAAGGGCTAAACAAATATCTCACTTGTATGAGTTTTTAATGTACATTCACAATATGTCTATTCAATACATTAAATGAGATAGCTTGTTGAAAAACATGATACTTGACTACTACAGACTACTCTTTGCAGTACTGCCCTTAAATTCATTGACATGCTATTGATCTAAATTAACTGTTTGCTCATTCATGTGTGCTGCTGTAAAGTGAAATTACAAATCTTTTGTTCAGTTCTAATAGTTATTTCCAGGATATTTTATTTGTTTTTTATCTGATTTCCCAGTTGCTGAAGAGTGCATGATTTCAGACTCCAGTTTCATTGGGTATTTTATTACCTGATCCATACAGTAAAATCCTAGGATGATTTTCAGGCAGAAAAAACATCCCCACAAAACTGCAGAAGAAGCCTATTCTCTCAAGCCAGTGACAACAGGCAAGATGCAGCCTGAAATATATTTCCCTTTCCTCATCTCTTTGGCTCTGATGCTCGAGCAGAGCCACCTGGAGTGCAGTCCAGTTGCAATTTAGGGAGAACTCATACTGGGCTCACTCAAATATCTGTCATTGGCAAAAGGTCTCTGCCTTGAGGAGCAACCTTGAGAGTTATCCCAGCTCCAGGGGGAGATCACCACCATCCAGCCACACTGAAAGGCAAGAAGAGCTCACAGGAGGCTCACTTAGGTCATTTGGTTTATGGGATACAGTGTCTGGCTCATGGTCAAATTGCTTACAGTGGGAAGGGTGCACATAAAACTCTCTGTATCCACAATTATTTGTTTTTTTCATTCCTTTATAAAGAAAAAACAGCCCTTAGCTGTATGATTGGGGTTCCACTCCCAAGTGTGTTGATGTTCATAAGGTCATTTTGCTCCCCTTTAGGTTTCTCTGAGGCTTTATTGGCCCAGCTGCCACTCAGGACTGTACCTCATTTGGAGCCTTCACCAACCATTTTGAGTTTGATTAAGTAGTGGGGCCCATAAGTCACAGAACAGCCCACAAATACAGCCACTCTGCTTAATTGATTCATAAAGGCATAGTACAGTTAACACTTGCCTCTATACCATAAATACATGGCAGATCAGTGGTAAGAATCCAATTATTTGACAAACTGTTTAGTTTAAGTGCCAAAATTAATGTTAATTATATACTATGTTTGCACACTTGCAGATCCAAAGTAAGCAAATAGCTCTTAGTATGAAATATTACTATTAATTCCATTATGGGGGAATTCATCATAATGAATAAGGAGCATTTGCTTTATGATTTATCAGAATTTTGCATATAAAATTATTTTAATCAATAAGCATAATGTTGAAGCTAACAAAACCACAATCAGATGAAGCTTTAGATTCAAAGTTCGTGCAGTTGATGTCCCACCAGTTATGTTCTCCATCCCATTCCAGTCTTTCTAGGACACGGTGTATCTTCATTTTGTGAAGATAGGTGTTAGTCAGGATAGTTTGCTGCTCTGGATTCTCTTCAGCAAGGTGCTCAAGTGATCATATCACAATTGTATTCTTACAAAACTAAGTTTCTTTCCAGTGGAGGTGGGCAGGAACATTTGAAACAAACTGCAGTTAGATTGTAGCTATTGGTGGATTGTGACAGGAGCTCAATAGTTAAAGTCACATCCCACAATTTCAGTAAGATTTCAATTACGGATATTTTGGTGATTACATGTTTCTACAGTCGTGCTGTCTGTAAATATTGAATCACAAGAGGTTCTCATACAAACACATCCATTTCCAGTATATGCAACTACAATCTCAGGGGTTTCATAAAGATGTATTTCAAAGTGACAAATACATTGTTGAGTGTCAAGACAAATGCATTGGGACTTAATGGTACTATTTTCACAAATAAATGCCAGTTGGTCACATTCAACCCATGCATCAACACCAGCAGTTTGTCATTTGCTCCCATTTATTGGGCCCATAATCTACGTACTAATGGATAGAGGACATGTCTAGAGTGATTTTATCCCAGCACAATTGTAGGGTGTGTGCTGTATGCTGAAGCACTATGTACTGCCAAAACATCTGTCCTGGGTAATTTTGGATAGAACAGGGTTTGTCCGTGTATCCAGCTAACCATCCTGTATAACATGTATTCAGGAATGGTGAGCAGGTGGACTCAATTGCAGAGATATTGATCAGTATTGATAGTGGTGGACAGATTTCAATTTCTGCCATCATAGTGTGTTCCAACACTACTGGTGCACCTAATGTGAGCTTTAGATCATAGTCATTCTAGGGTTCTTCAATCACTGGTTTGGAGAAGTGGCATTGTCAGGGTCTGGACTGACACACACACAGAACTTTCACCTGCCATCCTCTAGGGTGCTGCAAGGGAAAATAAAGACATTTTTGTAGAGAAGAGTGTCACCCTATTAGGAAGAAGGAAAAATCCACTGCGCAGTAACTATCTCTGGGCCAAACATTCCTCTGTGCAACAAAACAATGCAGGTTTTTTACCTTCCTGACACAAATGGTCGTGTAACTATTCCCCCAGCTGACATCACTGGGTGTTTAAGGAGTTCCTACTTTTATTTTCATCATTTTAGTAAATTCACCTATATTTTGGCTCCATTTTTAGCCTGTTTTATTGTCTTTCCCATTAATTTCCACCTATCATATTTTGATTGGTGCTTTCCTGGGTATATTTAGTAATGATTGTGAAGATATATTTCCCCAGACTGGAGATCACTTTCTTTCTCAGTTCAGTGATGCCCTCTGTCATCCTGTGGCACCGACCCATACAGAATAGAAGTTTACATATATACATATAATTTTTACTCCATTTGGTGCTGCAAAACAATGGTCCTTATACTCCTACTTACGTGCTACGTCCACCATATCCTGCTTTTGTCTGCCAGCTGCAATGATTCATGCAGCAGCTTCATAATGCCCTTTTGCTGTGGCATCAGTTAACACCTTACTTTGGTGTTTCTCTGGTGAGGAGAGATGCAGTCAGAATTGGTGAAAACTTATGAAGTTTTTGTAATGCCAACAGATCTGAATTCAAAGGCATCTGTAATTGGGAAACTCTCATATGTTCTTTGGTTAGTTGTCAAGCAGGCAGACCGTTTTCTGACCAAAGGTATTTGTGCAACTCCTGCAGCAGCAATCCACTCCAGGAATGCATACATAAAATTAAATTGTCCTCTGATTTGCACAGGCTGCTTCTAGTGTATGAAAGGGCAACTTCTGTAGTGTGTCATCACTTGTTAGGTGCTGTCTCCCATCTGGATTTTGGACTGGCCACGAACTGTGTGGGGATTGAGTTATGTAAACATTGTGCCATTTTTCTAAGGCTGCTAATACATCAGAAAATACATTTTGCTCCACAGCACAGATATCAGGAATCATATGCTATGGAACATAGGTAATTTTTGAATTGGCAGTGCAGAAACTGGTTGGATTATCTGCACTGTAGCCTCATAGTTTCTGCCAGGGCTGTGGGTGGCACTTATACTGAAGAACCCCACGGGACCATCTGGAAAGCACCACGGCAAAACATCAAACCCCCAAATATTTTTATTATGCTCTTTACTTACGAAGCAAATAGAGAGTTTGTGCTTCTCTCCCCAGAGCCACAAATTAGCTTCTGTGGTTTGGTGAATACCATGTGCTCCATTTACTTCAGTGACTTTCATTCCCTTCTGTTCAGATCACACCAATGTCTTCTCAGTACCATGTGCTGGGTTTGAATATTGTGCACCTGTATCTATTGGAAATTTTATTGACTGTCATTGGTGACCAACTGGAATCTAAGTGTATCTATTGGAAATTTTATTGACTGTCATTGGTGACCAACTGGAATCTAAGTGTATCTATTGGAAATTTTATTGACTGTCATTGGTGACCAACTGGAATCTAAGTGTATCTCCTTTAATGATGGGTCTCATATTCAGAGGAACCTGAGGGAAAACAAGAAATCATCTTTTCCTTCGTCATAAAGATCACCCCAAATATCACCATGCCAGTCCTCTGGAGACACTATTAATTTCCTAATTTGCATGAGTTTAGCAGGTACGGGGTTTGCATGAGCATAATTTCCATCTATTCTTCCAAATTTAGTTTTTCTCTCCTTTACTTCCTGTAACTGTGGAGGGCTTTACCTTCTTTGGAACCTGTGCCAAATATTGTTTGTTGGGTAAGGGGCTGAGAGCCTCAGCCACAGTCCACTCCATGGCTACATTCAACCCACTTGATTAACTCATACACAGAGTGGTAGTACAGGTGCCTTTTGCCTCTATGGCATAAATCTGTGACAGATGCAGAAATGAACACACAGCAAATTGTCAAAACAGACACAGAAATCCACATGTATAAGCGAGTGAGCCTTCCTGGGAAAATTTAATATTGCTAGCATATTTTCAACATAAATTTAAAGAGTGTTCTTTACCATTTATGATCTTTTATGTATGTTTAGAGTATCCCTTATCGTTTATCCTTTATCATATTGTTTTCTATAACGGGCTTACTGCAGACAAAATGGAAGTTTTGGACAAGATTTATAGGGGAGATTCTCCCTTTGACTCATGAGGTGCAGAAAGGGCCACTGTGTTTTCTACACTTCTTCTCAGAGAGGAGTCTAGGTGCACATGGATCTAAGCCTAGCCCCAGACTTCATCAGTGTTTTATGTCTAAAAGTTAGGTGTAATAGGTGTAATTGAATGCACATTTTTAAAGTAATACTGAAACAATGATATTAAAATAATTATTAAGTAGAGATTGATGTTACTCACCCATACCAATGACTGTGGGATAATACCTCTTACTCTCTAAGGAGGAATCTCCACACATGCCCCCTAGAAAGGGGTATGTTAGAAGATCCTGCTCTTAAAAGTAGGACTGGGATTGATGGTGAGTCTTAGGTTTCTGGGCCAGCTCTGCCAGCCCAGCAGCCTTTCAGTCAGACACTTCAGATAAGGTGCCAGTTAATACCATGAGATGGTTCCTTTATCAGGTGCTTGGTCTGCCACATCTGCCACACTCTGTCAGGAAACTTTGTTCTTCACTTCCTCAGAATGTATAGATTTGGGTCTGAAGAAACCAGGCTGTTCTCAACAGTCTTCAACACCTTCAAAAGCAGTATGACCCACCCTTCTCCATCTGGTAACTTCTCCAGCCTGTAACTTCTGCAAACAGGGTATAGTTCAACCTGGTTTACCCCCACTTAGGCAAAGCATTCTTCTATAAGGGTGACATAAGAGAAAACACAAGTTTTTACATTCAACTAACACTTCAAACCCGTATTTCCACCTGCTTTAAGAATATATTTACTATAATATATAGTGACGCTTAAAATATGGGACAATATTTCATTATTAAAATTATTTTTAAATTTCATTGTGGCACTACAGGAGCTTTATAATAAAGTTTAAGTTTGGCAGTGTTGAAAATTTTAATTGATATATCTAGAAATATTTTAATTGAGAACACATAATATCCCAAATGTGGTTTGGAATGTATATTATCCAGTGTTCAGAAATCCAGTCCTAAACAGCAAACTGGAGTGCTAGGATTTATGTTAGATTTCAGCATATAGTGTTAGTCTCAACCAAAAATCTAGAAATTTCAGCTCACTCAAAAACTCTCTTCAAATGTAGAATATAGCTGCTTCCTAGCAGAAATGTGGAAGAGGAATAAAACTCCTTCATACTTAAAGGAGCCTTGCCACGATACAATATGGAACAGAATTTAACAAATTCCATGGAAATGTTTCACACACTTCTCGACCTTAGTGAATTTTTAATGCAACACAGTTACACCAGCAGCTCTCGAGTTGTACTTTTGACTATTCAACAGAGAGGTAAAGAGTACAATTATTATATAGGGCTTGAGCTAATGTTGTTCTGGCACCTACTTAGTATCAAGGCACTTGCTATCTTCTTGTAATAATAATGACAACAACAATAGCAACAATAATAATAATAACAAAACAAGCTGTTAAAATAATAAGAACAGTAATTTCATTTGTGTCTCATAATTATTGCAGTGCTTAAAAAAATAGAGGAAAGATAGGTGATGTTTATCTTATGCTGACAATATCCCCTCGATTTCAATCATCTGGCTGAAACATCAGCTACAGCTTAGAATCCTTTGGACTGACATTATCTTTCACAATTTTTCCCTATGGCTTTTGTTTATAGGCTGTTATTTAGCAATTAATTCCACATTTCAGTAGCAATACTTCAGTTTATTTTCTATTGCATGCAAAGTAGCTACACTGGATGTTGCGTATATTTTGTAATGAAAAACAGTGAATAATAACTCCCCATTTACTCTAACCATTTAATTTGTGATTAAATGGACATCTATCAAAATCACCTGAAGTTATCTCTTTTCTGTAGTGAGAAGACTTAGACTCTTTTCCCTTCTCTGTAAATATCTGATTACTTTTGATCATTCCCATTTCATTCCCTTCTGTTTCTAAAACATCTCTAAGTCTGAGTTTCTTCTATTATGCTCATTTTAAAACACCTGCAGACTATGCTTTAGTTATGTGATTTTAGTAATATGATGCCACATTGTTTTGTTCTCTGTTTCTACTCTGCTGTAAACACCTCATGAGCCTTTCTCACTGCTGTGAAAAAATGAGATGAGTGTTTCAGAGTGCTGTTCACAGTTATTTTAAATATTGAGTCAGGAATGAGGGACCACTAATTTCAAGGCAATTAATTGTGTCTATAGTCAAGATTGTCTTGGCATCTGCAATGCTTCATATTTACTCACTTTAGATATTATCTGGCACTTAATTACTCACTTGTTTATTGGCAATCTTTTGCAACTCTTCCCTATCTTGACTAGAGTTGTGATGTTGAAGCCTTGCCATCTCACTGCTCACCCCATTTCTAGCAGTTTTCTGAAGATAAGCATCAATTAGGATTGTTATCTGCAAAGTTAATTCAGGAATACCACTGACAGTATACATTCAAAGTGGAAACTTATCACTCATTTCCTTATTTTAACTCAATAATTAATCACCATTTTTCTGCAAATCCAATGTTCTGCCAGCCAGCTGCTCTCATCTGGGTTTGATGGTGTGACTTAAAGCACACCAGCAGAAATGCAAGACGTGACTTGCCACGTTTATTTCCCAGTTGACTAACTAAGTCTATCCTTTCTCATAGTTTCTGCCAGTATGACTGATACAGAAGTAAGATGTAATGGCCTGTAGATCCCCAGACAGCTTTTTGAAGCCCTATTTGAAAACTTGTTCTCATTTGCTTCCTCACTCTCTTCAGGATTCAAGCAACAGGTTTTATATCATAAAGTTGGTAATGACTCACTCTAGACCCCTTGGGTGAAACCCTTTGCTCTGAAAATTCCTTACTCTCATATTTTGCTCTAAAAATTTTTGCAGTAGTGTGCCTATTGAAGACTAATGGACACAAATATAAAGAAAACATTTATATTTTATCATTATTAACCTCAATGCTCATTTTTATAAGCCAGACATCTATCAGCCTTATGGAGTCAAGTGCAGGCTTCCTATTCGTGATGTTTGAAAATATTTTTATTTACATATTTTTATGCTTAGAGCAATTAACTATTCAAAAACCTTCACTGCCTGTCTGATTAGATGTCACTTCAAATATAACTTACTATAATTTATATTCCTTCCATTGTATAGGGGGGCAATTTTAAATTTTCTGACAAAAATGATTTCTCATTTTTTATGATCATTTTACTCTGCTTCTACAGATATGACATTACAAAGCAGGAATATCAGAACATGACTCAACCCACCCCCACCACAAAGATCAGATCAAAACTTGTGGTCTTTTCTGATAATATAAACAATTTCCAAATGTTTGTGGCATTATACTTCCCAATGCATTTGTAAGAGTCAAATTCAAATATCTGCCTTTGGTCCAAATCAAGCATCAATTCAAGCTGTGCTTTAACAAAAATCAGACAGAAACTTTAGAATTTCAAAGGTAAAATTAAAAGCACATAGTCAGAATTTATATGAACCAGGAAAACAAATTTGAGAAATAAATAGAATGGGGAAAGATCCCTTTTCTTGTTAAGATATTGAAAAATCATTTGGCCTTGCTGTAAAGAGCCTTATAATTCAGCAGATCCAGGTGACAGGCAATCAAAATGTCACCTGCTGTGGAAGAATAAATAAGCTGTAGTTTTTATCTTGACACCTTTTAGAATTCTAATATCTAATGTAACTTTGTAGTGTTCTGGGACAGTAATTACACAGAAAACAAATAATAAATGCACGCTAATGAGGTAGTGCAACAAGAGCTGTGCCCTTCACAATCCAGAGAGTATAGCATGGAAGCAAGCACACATAGTAAGAAATAGGGAAAACATTGTCCGAGGACTTGAAACATAATAACTATGGATATGTTTCATACCCCTGGGATTGATGCAGGCTTGTTATTTATACCAAGTTTCTTCATGGAGGTAGAACGCAGACTGAACCATATCCAGTGTTCAGCTGAGATGTTTGACGATGCACCCTCAGCCTATTTTATTTATAAGCATACTAGATGATAAACATGTAGGATTAGTATCCTATGTTTTGACAAAAGGGACATTCAGATATATACGTAAGAGTCAATACATAGAAGTGATCAAAAACAATATATTATTTATGTTATTGATTAGATGTATAACTAAGATTGGGGAAATCAAATTAATAGACTCACAGTTATTATACAGAGCTGCATTTCGAGATGTGGAACTCATCATTCACCTCCTAAAGTCAGTCACCTAATTCAAAGTGATTTCCACAAGGATTCTTAAAAGTGAGAAGCAGTGAAGTCTTGAAAAACTGAAACATGAAGTATTCCACATATGAAACTAATTTCATAGTCAAATAATAAGGGGAAAAACCAAAGACATAACCCAAAGAAAATTAAAATCTGAGGGCCATGCCTCTTTGCTGTCCTTCTGGATCTTGAAGTTCTGGTCTACATCTGGTCTATGTCTGCTGTCTTTCAGACAGCATTTTTAGAGGTGAAATACATCCTATTCATGGAGCTTTATTTAGCAGTCATAAATGCAACAGAGCTCACATTAATGACAGCTAATATGAACAAACAGCTCTGGTTGATCATTTTATCATAAATCCAGTTCTACCAAAACCTGGTTTTTCCATCAATACCTCGATTCAGTTTGTCTAACCTCCATGACCTATGCAGTGAAAACTCTCCCTAATGCACAGAGTCATCCCTCCTGCCTCACCTGTCCCTCCTGAGGAGCTTATAGCCAACCACTGCAGAACTCCTTGGTGGAAGGCATCACACCACGTCTCCATGATGGCAGCTACACCACAGCTTTGCAGCTTCCAGCTTCTGCTGTTACCACACTGTGTGCATCTGTGTAATGCATTTCAGCTGGGAAATGTGAGTAGTTCTACTCTTCCCAATGATATTTCAATATTTAACAGTCACAGTATGCCTTGAATTCAGTACTACCACAATAATTAAAAGGCTGGGTGCTCAGGTGCAGGGACAGATTGATAGAGAATTGTAAACAACCTTTTAAACACTAAATCAGTCTAACATAAACCCAGATCACCCCAGGGAAAAAAGTAAAAAAAAAGTATTTCGGACTATTTGCAGGAGAGAATGCAAGATTCATCCAGAAGGGAATGAAAGTGCAAGGAAACTATAACCTATGCTGAGAGCAGCTCCTTGGAGATATGAATACATGATACCCATCCACACACCAAGGGCTATTGATATATCTTAAATTAAATTGCCAGAGAAGTTGTCTTTGTCTCTTATGAATTGGGATGTTTATGCAGCTTTCCATTCCAACGTACCTTCATGATTTTCTCTAACCTGTTACACAGTTAGATGACCTAATCCTACCTGAAGAATCAGCAACACAATCTATTATTTTAATTCTTAATTTACTATGCTATAACACCATAGAGAGATTCTGAACTGGAATGAAATTCATTTCTGCAAAGAGTGAAATCTGACTGCAAATCCAAGACCAATATTTCAGTGACTTCCTATTCTGAGGCAGTAAAAAGAGATTTCAGGGCTCACAGACCTTTTTACGACCTTTGCCTTTAGGCAGAAAATCCTTAGGAGTTGCATGTTCAATTTTGAAAACTACTTTGCAACCAACAATAAGTATTTCTCCATGAGTCAACTACTAACATATTCAGATAAGCACAGCTAACAAGAACATCTCTAGAAAAAAAAGCCTTGTCATTACCAGCAAAGGTTACATTTGCAGTGTCTATTGCAAACCAAGGCAATCTTGTTCTTGCTCAAATGCTGGGCAGGAAAAGCCTTGACCTGTCTAAGTGCAGCCTAAAGGAAAAAAAAACAAAACCTAAATGTCAGTATTCATATGGTTTCAAGCCCAAAGTAATCAGTAAAATATCGTGTTGATATGTAGGAACTTTTAGTGTATCTAATTTAGCATTACATTTGCACTTCTTTACCTATTCCTACCCTTAACACTTTTGACTGCTATGGATCCCAGGAGACTATCAGTCCCTGCTGAGCAGCAAATTGCTGTTCAGCTAAAGTCAGGTGATGCTCTGGGCCTCCATCATCACACATTCCCACTATATATATATATATATATATATATATACATAATTCTAAAGAAAGGATAAAACATATTTTAATAATTGTCCTCTACTACAGAAAAAAATTAGTTCCTAATAAGATAGCATTCAAAGGAAGAGTTCTGAAAAGAAATTAAGGTCAAAGGAAAGAAAGAACTGTCGTTTCTAACTCAAATCCCCTATCCACCTCCATATTGAAAAGAGGAATGGATATGGATAGGATCCAGGAACTTTGTGGCTCACCCTCATGGTTCAGACATTTTTCTTCCTGCAGTGAGGCCCAGAGTACAGAGCTACTTCTGAATGAATAATAAAGAGTGCCAAAAATTTTACTGCTATCTAGCTATTAACTTTTCTGTCAACCAAAATGTTAAAATAAAAGAGCAAGACATTAGGTAAATAAAAGATCCCTTTAAAATAAATCACAAATATTTAGTGCGATTTCAGATATATCAGTATAATTTTATCAGCCTTCAAGTGCCAACCAGAAAAGCACACTTGTTCATAGTTCCAGTGTCTTATATGTAGTCCCTGTACTGTTGTCTCCATGGTCTTCTGAGATGCTAGTAGGCATATACAAGTGAATAGAGAATCAGAATTTAGCATGTCAGACTCTGACTATTTTTTAAAAGTTACCAGGTCCACATGCTGTCATTTAAGGGCATTATTTACACAAAGAAAATTTTCTCTTCTTACCCTAAAGTCTGGAAAACACCACCTTGAGGCAAGCTCTCTTCTATTTCTCCCAAATTAACTATGTCTCTTTACACAACAGTTATATTAGGAAGGCAAAGGTGATTACTGAAAAGGGACAATCCTTAGTTAAAAATAAAATTGTGTTTTTACATTTTCAACTCCACTAAGCTATCATTGCAAAAGAGTTGAAGAGTAATTCAAAGCAAAATTCAGTTATCCATTTTTACCCAGCCAATCACCCTTTCCCTGTCATGGCTGAAAGACTTTTATATCAAATCCATTCGATTCTTAAAACATTCAGTATTTCAGTCAATTAAACATTTCAAAAATAGTATGTGAGCTGAAATTAAAGCTGTCTGAAGCATTTAATGCTATGTAGAGTGGCTAACTTACAGAAGCTGCAAGGGAATCTTGAGGAAATTTCCACACTAGTACCAGGCAAAAGTGAAATGTGCAAGAAAAGATGAAACAGAAAATATAGAGACATGGCAAATAACAGAAAAATTAGATGCATGAATTGTTATGACCCTACTCTTAATCTTATATAGTTATTTATACACTAAGTTTAAAAAACAATGGGAATCAAGGAAAAAAGGCCAACCAAGCCAATGCTGGTATTGCATATACCAGAAACACTAAGTTATCAGGATTCCACTGCCTCCTAATTGTCCGAGCAGTAGTCAATAAAATTTAATCTAACAATATATAGTAAATGTCAGTAGATTGAAAATCTCACGATGGAGCATTAAATGTGATCTTTTCTTGTAAATATTCAGATAACAATTTGAGTGAAAAAAGTGCTCCAGGTCAGCAATTTTTACATCCAGGTTAGTAAAGCTATTCAGGTAGTAGTTGTGCAATTCTCTACTTCAGAAACATAATACTTTGTCTAAAATAAAATGTTTTTTTTGAAAATGTCCAGCTGTGAGTGAGTTTCTATTTGGAAAGCTTAATTCAGATGCAAAATGGCATTTCAGTGTAGCAGAAAGGCATCTCAGGAAAGGAATAGCCTTGCTATTAGGACATCTTTCTCAAAAGTTGTTCCATGCATTTCTAACCACTATGCTCCTGAATATACAAGTAATTCATGAATTAAAGATTTTCCTCCTTCTCTCTGTTTTTCTTATTTAATCCCTATTTGTTTCCAAACCTCCATTTCTTCAGTTGCACAGATTTTATCACCATTTCATATGAAAATATGTGGAAAGTGCATAAATATAGCATATAATGCTGGTCCACTCACTCAGAAAATGCAATACTTTTAGTAATACTTGCATGGAAAAACATAGCAATTTAAGCAGATTTAGAGGAATATTTTTGCCAAAATGTTCTGTCTGTCAATTCATTAATCTTGTTTTCTTAAGAGAAAAGAAACAAGTATTTGTTGATGAGTAAAGAGCTTGCTCAGTTTCAAATCCAGGTATGATTTTGCTGCAATAGAAAATACAGTTTACAAGACAAAGTGATAATACTGTTTGCCATCACTCAGGAGAAGGAAATTTAAGAAAAAATTTAACAAGCATATAGTAAAACGTGGCAAACTCAAGTAATTCTGGCTACATCTGAAAAAAAAAAAAACCTTCTGAAGGAAAAATTCAATACACAAACACAGGCAACTTCCTATAAAAGAGGCAGGCTCTCTCTTGTTTGCAATAGCTCAATTCAATTCCACTGAAACTTAGACACTGCTATTCTGAAACAAAACATAAGGTATCACAGCCTATTTAGATGGCTTACTATTAATGAACTGTTGTTCATGCAAGCTGTAAAGGGCCACATTTTTCAAAATGCAGCTGTTTGGATATGGTTTGATCAACACATCTAGTAAAGCACATCCCTTCAGCCCCAGCAGTGTGGCAGAAGTGTGATGCCTTGTGCCATGAAGACAGACTTGTCTCTGGAAAGACAGCAACAGAGAGCTGCAAGAGGACCTATTTTGGTACTGCAGCCTGCTGAATTACATAGACAGCAGTCAATTATTTGAGCAAGATATGAGCAAGTAATTCTTTGTTCCAGAAAGACATAGTTTAAAAGTGAAAGACCCATTTAGCATTATGTAGGAAGAAAAATATATTTTTCACATCCCCTTGGAAGTGAAACACTCAGAATTGTGTCTTCCTGCAATCCAAACAATGCATTTGTTTAACTCTGTTCTCCCCACATCACAAATTATTACCCTCTAATTTCTGATTGGAGAAAATAACTATAGAAATATCTCTTTCCCTAGCACCACTTTATCATGGAGTATACTCATTATTTGCTTTACACAGTAGTGAAGAACAAGAAAAACTTTAGGTTGCATCCTCCTCCCAAGTCCACAGGCCCTTTCAAAATCTTAAATAAATAAACATATCCCTTGAAAACAAGCTTTCCATGCTCAAGAGGGACCCCAGAATCCTCTATTGTTAAAAAAATATTTGAGTCTTGTCATATATACAATTAAGAGAAGATGAGATATATTTCTAGAAAAATCAAATATGTACATAACACATTTAAGATCACAAACATGGAAAGATTAAAAAAAAAAAAAAAAAACAAAAACCCCCCAAAAAACAAAAACAAACCAAAAGTAAAAACAGTGAAATATGTTTGAGATTCATGACTGGATTTTGGAAACTTTGCAGTCACGGTTGCTTCCAGGTCTTGCTTCCATGGTTCACACATTGGAAATAATACTTGCTGGACCCATAACAGTATTTCTGAAAATGACCATTGAAAACCATGAGAAGCTCTGGAATCATGGCAATAGAAGTCTCAGGGAGGAAACTTAAGGATGAGAGGAGTGGCAATCAGAGACAGAAGGAATTTTTAACAAATAAGCATTTATACTTTCAATAATGTTCCTAAGTGTGGAATAAAACATACCTTTCAAAGTGGACTAAAAGGTTAAAAGCAAATGGAGAATAAAAGGAGACTAAGCTAAAGCACACAGGTAAAAAAAAAATGCTTACTCTGGAGTTCCTAATAGTTCAGAAAAATAATAAAAATCTCCTAGAAGAGCTTTTTTTAGAAAAGGGAGGATTACTAAATTTAAGAGACACATGAAAAGCTAGGATGTTTTGTATGTTAATACTCCCTGACTTAAGATTATTTTTCCACTCTGCTGTATTAAATTAACACTTGTATTGCATTGACTTTAGAAAAAAACTTCAAAGAACAGAAAATCTCAAAGATCAAAGACTATCAATTCCCAAGTTTACATGCTGCTTCCAAAAATGTGTACCTAGCAAGTTTCTACAGCCTGGTGACAAAATATTTGCACAAAGTCATATTTAATTAAACAGCCGAAGATTGTAATCACCTAATTAAAACACGAACTTTAGTCTTGTGCTGATTCATTGGGAAGGGACTCAGGCAGTAGCCAGCAGGGAGAAACTGGCTGTGTCCTGAGAAATGGGAACACTTACTCTATTATTTGTTTCTCTTAGCAAATTAATTTGTAGAGATCAATCACTGCACAAAGTACTTGCTAGCTAGCAAAACCACATGCTCCTAAACAGTCACAGCTGCACTTATATTTAAAAGAACATTCATGTAGTTAAAGATTTCATCAGCTGGCTCTTGGAGACATATGAATCTCATTTGTTTCGGTTCACTTTAAGTTCACTGATCTCTGCTTTATTCATTTTTCTCTGTAGTCTGTTTTGAATTTCAGATATGAGCAGCTCAAGCAGGCTATCCTTCCATCCTGTGTGACTTCATCTCATTCTGCCTTGAACTAATCCTCCTGCCCTCATATATGTGGTCTGATTATAGCTACATTCTGTATTCATGTGGTTCTTAGGCTGTGTCTCTGTTCTTTATAAGGCTCTGTGAATTCCAGAAAAGTCAGGGTCAAGTAAAACTGCATATTTTGGACTATTTTACTAAAAGTAATCCAAGTTCTTTTTCCTTTGTTTTTAAAATATATACCACAAAATTTCTGATTCTCATTCTACCCTATATTCTCTTCAAGGTTTATTAGTTCAGATTAGATTTACTCTGATCCCCTGAACCAAAATTTGATTATACAGTGGCTTCTACAACCAGGCCTCTCAGTGACAGAGCTCAGACAAAATTTTGCAGTGTTACTGAACTGCACTCAAGGGAAGTGCTTTATTAATGTCGCAGATCTTGCAGTGAGTCAGCTCACAAATGCAAGTTCTATACAAAACCAGTCAACACCTAATTTGTTCTCACAAAATACTTTTCAGGAATGTATATCAATTACCATGATGTTCACTGCAACATCAGTGGAAGTCTGTCAGAACACTTCATTCAACAATGAAACACTCATTGCACGTTAAATGGAAATTGCAGCATTGCTAATTACCAACCTACACTTTTTAGTTTTTTTTAGTTTAAAATGTAAAATTCTAGATTGCTACAATTTCTTAGTGCATATGATATATCTCTTAATACTGCATTTCAACAGCCAAATATGAATCATGCTGCTTACGTGGGCATTTTTGTCTAAAATGACTTTGATGTTTACTTCTCAGAGTAGAGCCCCTAACACAGACTTTTGTCAGGTTGGTTGAACACAATTATCCAAGTTGTTCACAAAATAAAAAGGTTGTTCAGACAAATACTGTGTGTAGCATGGAGCTGAGTTCATTCTGGAATGCCTTGCCAGCACCATGAAGCACAGGGCTTAGAGCTCACATGTGACTTTAAGCCTGCAGCACAAGTGTCATGGAAAACCTGCCTAAGTGTTCACCAGTCAGTTGTCAGGAGAAGTCAAGGATTTGTTCAAGGTACCTGACACCCTGAGAAGACACAAGTAATGAAAGAAAATTAAATGTGCACTTCTGATAGGCTTTTTATGGATCAAGGTCAGAGGACTTCTCCACCTATACAAGGCAGAGAGTAGAAGGAAAATTAAAATTTGAATGGTAACTCAGAACTTAAATTTCCCATACTTTAACCAAGTATGGAAGCTTTCTAGTGGAAGCAGGAAGGCTTGGTTTACTGGCTTGGTTGCAGCTGTAATTATGTCCACTCTGTCCCATACTGGTAAACTGAGGAGCACGGCTGGAGGAATGAAGATCCTACACTCCTTACTGCCAAGGAAATATTGTGCTATGAGTCAGTCTGGGCAGAGGGATGCTGACAGCAGAAAAAATAACGTGTATTAGAGGAGGAGCTGAACTTGCTGAGCAACACATCACTGCTGAAATGGAAAGGTAGCTTAACTGGACTACACTAAATCAACCTGGAAAACAGACAGACAAAGCATTGATGCAGTTTGGATTGAGTTATTCTGAGGAGAAGGGAGGAGTTTACTGTTTGATAGCTGGAGTTTTCTAAATGAAACTTAAGTGTTTATCCTGAATTAAGGGTAATGAGGTGGGGTTTTTTACCTTACAGCCAAAAGAATTTATTATTTTCTAAAATATATGTGAAATGACACATATCATTAGGATAGATACTCCAACATCAATAAAACACAAACTTATGGGACAGAGAATAATGCAAACACTATGGACAGAACTGATGTTTATAGACTGCTAACAGAAGGCCTGATTTTTTATGTTTGTGCAATTATATTTAGAATTATCTTTTAAATATTCAAAATATTTAGGAAAGCAAAAAGCCTGTGTAGGGAGTAATGCAGGCCTACAAAAACCACAGTTCAAAAATTTTGATTTCTTACATAGGAAAATATACGTGTTGCTTTTTTTTTTTTTCTTGTATAAAGCCTTTGTTTTGGTTTGAGTGTGAGTATTCTCATTTCTGACAACTTCTGATGAAAATCATCTTTTCTCTATTCTCCACCTGTGCACATATATTTTTTTTGTCCAAAATATTATAAGTCGTTGTAAATATGACTGTGGGTTAGAGAAAGGAAAAGCACTAAAGAAGGAGAAGAACCCATGCATTCTTTTGGTGAACTCAGAATGCACATATTCCCTGGAAAATCTGGCCCTGATTTATTACAAAAATTCATGGTTTATTCTGTAAGTGAAGACATTCCACCAGCTTGCAATCATCAAAATCAGCTTTCATCTTTTCATGTTGTGACAGAAATTCTGAGAAAAGCCTAAGACATTATTTCCCCCCCACGGATACCCTGGGCTGTTTGCTTTACTTCTGAGGGTAGTGGAGTTAGGCATGTGGCTCCAGGCTGCAGAGCTGGAGTGTATTATTGTGCCCTTAACAATAGGCTGCATGGGGGAACAGCTGAATCAAGAATAAAACTTCCTACCAGCCACAAAGCTCCTTTAATGACTTCCAGTCAATTAAACACAGAACACTTATTACTCTGTTATGTTGGTATGGAAAATATTCAGTAACTATTTCCTTGCTATAAAATGAGCACATGAACTAACTTTTATGTTATGAAACATTCACCATTTTGTTCCACATAGAAACTACAGAATGCTAAGTCATCTTTCTCACATTTGTTTTCAGTTTTCTTGGAACAAAGTGCAGACTACTAGCACTGCAAACACATGCTTTTAATACAGCAAGCAGCCTGGAAAACATCAGCTAGCAGAAATAAAGAAAATCTGTGAGAAGCTGTAGTTGAGTTCCTTTAAATACTTCTAGCAGATAGAGTTATTGCAAAATGTACAGGTATTTTTCTTGCCTGATTCATCAAAATAATTCATTTTACCACTGCAAAAACAATTGTATGAGCCAAAGGCATATATTTGAGCACTACATGCTTGTGTAGAGGGAAATGAATAAAGGAGTCTGAAGGAAGGATAAGAAATAGATGCATACTTTCTAAATTTCACATACGAAGGATGTGAGCAAGCTGGAGTCAGAAACATCTTGGAAATGTAAAGAATTGGATTTATCTCACACACAAACTCAAACAGCTGTTGGTTTTTTTGATGTTACTGTGGAAAATATACTCAAAGGGAACCATATAAACCACTAATTTGGTCTGAGTCACTCAAGTGTGCATTTACTCAGGCAACAGAATTCCCTTTGCAGGGAACTCCTGTTCCTACAAAAGGGATGGAAATTAACATTTCCTACTTTTCTCAAGTGCAAGCATGTTTTGAGAGGACCCCAGAAACCTCTGAAGGATTCTTGCATCCTGAGATCATCTGACTATTGTAATTTGAGGTGTTGTTTCTTCATAAACTGTGAGACAAGCATAGGATAAGTGTCTGTGGACTCTTTAACATGATTAAAAGTTCACTATGAACTATTCACCATGCTTGGTGAATTTTGTAAATATCAGTTGCACAACTTGTCTGCTGAGATATTTTGCTGTGAGCTGCACATTACCACCACGGTTTTACATGGCCCATCTGCACAGATGTCATCACAGATTTAACCCAAGAAAGGTAACAGCCTGAAGTAGCATTAACTTTTTTCTGCTGCTGAACAGAAGGATGTGCTACCAGCCTCTGCTCTCCTCCTCACTGATGTGTCTCCTGCCAGATGCAAAGGAATCGTCTGCTGGAACAAGTGTTTGCCCTGGCTGCTTACTGAGTGCTGGGCTTCCCATCTGAAACTGCCAGCAAGTTTGCCAGCTGTGGCCATACCAGCAGGCAGAATCAGTTCTGAGGTGTAGAGAATGAATTATCAACTCCTTCCATGCTAGTCATAAAACTACAGTAATTTTACTAATGCTTGGAAGAACGCTTCCTTCCATGGAGGTAACATATCATCCAAAGTGCAAAGAGCACTTACCTAATTTCTGGTTTTTTAATTCCTGCAAGCAAAGTTAGAACAGCGGTATAATTGAAAAATCACATTTGACAGTACAATATGAGTGAACCTGTGCCTTCAGAGAAGCTGCTCTGATTTACATCATTAAAGAAATGCATATTCCCAGTTTATAGCACTGAATCTTTCAAAATTTTACAGAAAATAAAAAAAGGGTCTTGTTTTGCAATATAGAAATGGTTTGTGGAGTGTTCAGTTGGGCTATCCCACTAATCAAGGGGAAGGAAAAAAGTAACTGTTTATTTGTCCTCAATTTTTTTATCTGGGTGCAAAAATGTGCTGGCTGAAAATAAAGTTCTGATTTATTTTCATACAGCAAGTCATTATTTCTAGGAAAGTTACTCTTACTTGGCACAGTGTGAGGCTTTACATAATTTAAGAAAAAATATGGCCTGTAAGTTTGCAGAAACTCACCTCTAAGTTCATACAAAATATTCTTTATCAGACTACTTAATGATTTATACTAGCCTACAGTTCTTGAGCATTTACCAGACTGGCTTTCCAATAAAAACTCTTTCACTGAAATTAAGAAAATAAAATCAAGTAATTATCACATTACCTATATAGTACATACAATACTCAGAGGATGATAGCTGGTTTTATTAGAGGAGCATTTGTTCACAAATGGAACAAAATTTTTAATTGATTATTGAAAAGCTAATGTATTTTTCTTTCCTGCAATTCAACTGAACTACTTCATGATTCTCAACATTTTCCACTGGGTAATGAAGAGGTTTTTTACCTCTGTGGCAGCCACAACAGAAATAAACCCAGTATTGTAGCATAACATTGTAAATAAAATACAAATTGTAATTATCTCACCAAACATAAAGACTCTACTTAAAATATGTTTCTATGCATACACTTAGTTAGTGGATCTTTCTCCTTCCTCCTTCTTACTAATTTCTACATGGAAAGTTTGAGTTCAGCTAAAATGTTTAACAATTCCTTTATGCTGCCAGCACATAAACATAGTAATCTCATTAACTATTAATAGCTGAACAATCATGTTTTTGAAAATAAACGCACAAAAAAAATTACTTAGGCACCATGACATATTGTCATTTCATTTCACATACCAAACCAAATTTGCAAGCAATTTGTATATAGTGTACATTTGTACACTATATATACTAGTGTGCTAACTTTACTTTGTGTGTCACTTTAGTCCAGAGATGAATGAAAATACACAGTAGAAAATCAAGCAGAATTTAGAGTCTCTTGCAGAAGACATGCAATGAATAAATACCACTCGCACTGTCCTTCCATTCCATTTGCAAATAATTAGGCTTTTATTAAAATTAACATCACCTACTCTTCCTTCTTTATGTCAATCCTAATATTAGATGATGGCCATACTAATATATTATTATAAGTTAATCAAGCATTGTGAACACTAATAGCAATTAGCTGGGTATATTTCCCTCTGGGCACAATTCTTGGTAAACATGTTTGAAATTGGCAAATAGCTGCTATTAAAAATGAAAGCATAAATAAAGACCAAAATATGTTCTGTCCACAAGCAGAAGTAAGCTGCTAAATGGAAAGTAATTAAAATAAAAACGATCATCATCTTTCAAGAACTTTAATGCACAGGAGTATCTTGAATGGTTTAAATGGGTTCAAATTCAAAGGTAGTTTTTATTGCAATATTATATTTATTATGATCACACTATTTCATTTTACCATTTGACCATCTGATCTTGAACAGTAATTGCTGTCATACACTATTGTCTGTAGCATTGCACATAAATTCAGTTTCATTAATGTTCCAGTCTGAAACCTCCAGAAGTTGGAGCCTGCAGAGCTTAACTTTGGGATGGCCAGCTTCTAAATACCCTAATCTTAGGTATGGCAAACCCTGTCTCTCCTATTCATCATCATCAAGAGGCTTGGTAGTCACTGAAGTTGGGACCCCTGAAAAATAACATTAGGATCTGGACTGAGATAACCACAGTGAGACACTAAGATATGGCTTAGCTGCATCTGAAATGTGCTGCCTGCAACTTGTCATTATTTTTCTCAGGCATTCAGGAATCACATTCATCTGTCTTAGATTGACAGCAATAAATAATTTTCCCATGTTACGATTTATCCCAAGCCAACAATCAAATACCACACAGGTGCTCACTCTATCTGCCTCAGTGAGACTGGGGAGAGAACCAGAAGAGTAAAGCTGAGAAAACCCCTGAGTTGAGATAAAGACAGTTTAAAAGAAAGCAAAAACTATACACACAAGTGAAGCAAAACAAGGAATTAAATCAGTGTTTCCCATGGCAGGTAGGTGTTCAGCCATCTCCACGACAGCAGGGTCCCATCACGGAAAACTCTTACTTGAGAAGACAAACACCATCACAACTATCTCCTCTTTCATTCCTTCATGTTTCCACAGCTTTATGTGCTGTGTATGAACCATATGGTCTGGAATACTCCTTTGGTCAGTTGTGGTCAGCTATCCTGGCTGTGTCCCCTACCAGCTACTTGTGCTCTCCCAGCCTGGTCACTGGTGGGTTGGGTGAGGAGCAGAAAACTGGCTCTGTGTAAGCCCTGCCCAGCAGTAATGAAAACATTCCTGTTTAAACAACACTGCTTTCAGCAAAAGACCAAAACACAGCCCTTGCACTAGCTACTGTGAAGAAAATTAACTCTACATAGACAAAACCATCATTTTTATCTCACCTATATTCTATACCATTTATGTTATGATCGGGTCCCAGACTATTCAATACACTATCATTAACCATGTTCCCTTTTCCTGTTCTTTAATATAACACACAGCTATCACTGCCTTGGACCTGCAAAATGACTGTAAAATATCCACAAATGTTCAAAAAAATGTCTTTGGAGTTCATTTAGTCCATAACTTTGGGCTCCACCCAAAGTGCTAAAGTGGTGTCTCAAGATGGGAGAGGTGGTGTGTTTCTTGGAGTTCCTGGGCACTGAGGCCATCTCAGGTCACTGCTGCAATTTGCCTTGCTTTTTGTAATGCTTCTCCTCCACTGGTTCAGGTTGTTCCTGTTAAACCAGTCCTGTAACAAGAAACTCAAATCATGGCTTTCAACAAGTTAGATGTATTTCCATTATATTCTTTATTCCATCACATTCTTCATCCCTGATCCCTTTCGGCCAGGGTACAGGATTTAACATTCCAATGAACTTTCCCCTTTGCTCTTAGTCTGGCTGCAGCAAGGGTTTCCTGCTGTTGAAGTTTTCATAATATGCACCTCGAAACATAGCTACAACAACTTAAAGATATTTCCATTGCGCTAGAAAATTGTAACAAGTGTGAGCTGCAGGACAGCCTGTCTCACCATGAACTTCACCATGGGCAGGTTTTGCTCTGATTCCTCGAGCTCCTCTTCCCCCTCTTTCAAGTGATATGACTTTTCAGATATTTCTACTGCTCCAGGATAGAATCCCTCCTATGAGAGACAGTCCTTCTTTACAAACTGCTTCAACATGGGTTAATTGTTATATCATTAATGCAGCTAGAAGTCATCACAGAGAGTTACTTCTATGTAATGTATGCAGCAAGTATATGCATTAATTTAAGAAATTAAATCTCACTAACTTTGGAGAAGAAGAACTATAAACATGGATAGAATTGAAAACTAAAAGAGTGAGGTGAATTTGTTCTCAGATTCCATACCTTCCTGTCAATCTTCAAGCAATATCTTCCTGCCCCTTCAGGTAACACAGAGAACAATCTTTTATTTTCTAGATAAGCTGTTTCACAGACAAAGACGGATAAGATCTGTTCACTTAGAGTATTAGCTCAACTATTAAAAAAGATTCTTTAAGCAAGAATGGGATGAGACCATACAGGATAATATTTGCTCTTGTTTAACTGAGGAAAGGAGGAGGAGGCAGAAGGCAGAGTGCAGGGCAGAGGAAGTGACTTTATGAAAGTCATTCTGTAAAGCATAGTAGTATCAGTGACACCATGAAGCATGACATGGTTCAAAGAAAAAAATCTGTTGTGCATACAGGAGAAAGTCTAACCTATTACTGTGACAATATGTTTTGACTATGATCTTCTGAGAGGATAAATCATTTCAATTTAGCCTGTCCTGTTGTTTTGCTATTAAAGCTGACAAGAAAGCAAAGTGAGCATCACTAGAGAAATCATGGTAATATGTATCTGTCATATCATAATATGTTGGGATCAAAGATCATCCAGAGGTGTCATAGTCCTAATTACAGAAAAACAAATTCTGTTTAGATTATAGCATCTACCTGTGTGTCTTTTGTCAGACAAAAGTACAAACGTCCGTTGTATCTGATGAAGCTGCAAGAAAGCCCTGGTTGCCTTTCAGAGGTATAAGAGGCAGCTGCAACAGACAGCAGTCAGGAAATTATTTCTGTGAGGTGACTGTCAGCAAATCCAAAGCTGAGGTTGTGACCAAATGTGCAACAATATGTTTGCCACCTCCACTGATACAGACTCACAGCCAGCACAACTCAACACCATTTTCAGAATATAAACACAAAGGAAGTCTTGTTTCTCTGCAAGTTTTCTTTCTGTCTACAAAATATTTCTGCTCTGAGTTTGTTTCATAATAATACAGTTAGTCTCAGGAGTTTTACACAAGGCTGTTGAAAATTTTCTGCTACCATGCATCCATATTTTTAAAAATTATTAAACCTGTCTTTTTGTACATAGCCTAGCAATAAACAGTTCAGAGTGAAACACAGGAACTTTTCTAGTGAAAACCAATCAGTGTTCAGCGTTACAAAAAAACCCAAATCCCAGCCCAGTAGACATATGAAGTAATAGCAATTGCAGTAAGAAATTCCAAGGAGATGAAGTAGTATTTACATTATTCTGGTAACCAAGCTTGAATGCAGTTCTTCTAACACGGCTCTGAGGTTAGGGAAACCAACATGACACCTTTGCAATGAAAGGACACCACAAGGTTAATGCAATCCAAATGCTGAAAACACAAGATGTTTTCAACTGTGGCAATATCCTGCCTTTCATTGTGTTATTTTTAGCATGTCTTAAAATATGGCATGATGGATAAAGGAAATTACTATTTTTATGGGCAAAGCTTTTGTGTAAAGATAAGGTGTGATGAATTAGCAGCTACAAAAGAAGTGAAATGTCTTTGTTTAATTTTTTTTTTTTAAATATATATATAATGAAGCTGTTTTGATCTTAAAAAAATTTCTTTTTTTTTTTTTCCTGATGGGAAAATTGCATCTATTTCCTCTGGGGGAAAAAACCCAAAACAAAACAAACAAAAAACCCAACCAAAAAGTAGCAAATTCACTTTGAGACCCTTACTAAATCTCCAGCTTCATGAAACACAAGAAAACAATGCAAATTAAATTATTTTCTATATTGTTGCTAAATGTAGTTTGGATTGGCAAACAATACAATCCTGACTAAAATTTTGCATGATCAAACAAAATCATAAATTGTTATAAAATATTATAGCTATTTTTTCAACTGTTGTTTTCTTTCTATGTTTTGAAGTTTTAAGTTTAAATTAATATATAAAGTTCTTTCTAACACAAAACAGACATCCAGAGAATCCAGCAGGATTTTCGTGCTGTCTGGCAGTCAGATTCACATAAAACAGGCTCATCCAGAAAGCAATAGTGCTCTATTGCCATCAGTGAGCATACAGCACGCTAACTTTCATTGATTTAATCCCACAAAGACCTGCAGTGGATATCCGTGGCAACTTTTATGTCTACAAATGAATTTCATCCAAACAACTCCAGCTAGCTCTTCTATTCTGCACTCTTCATTAACATGTTTTTGTGTACTCAGACAATAACACTTACTCTTAAAATGTTTCTAACGTTAAAAACACAAAAAATTTTAATAAATATAAGAATGTATGTGCACATGATGCTCAGACTACTCTAATACCTGACCACATGCCCGTGGTTAAAACATTACCTTTTATATGCCTTTAAGTGAACTAAGGAGGAAGATAATTTTATAATAGCAAAAAATATCTAGTAATGATAAGCTGTAATTTTATGAGAGTTTTAATAGAGCTTGAGATATTCAAAATCACAGTAAGTCTTAAAGCTATCTGCATTCTTGCTTTCCAGATATTTGGGAGGAGAAGAACAAGGGGAGAGAACAACATCACAACACAGATCCTGCAGCATTTCCCCATCCCCAAGAAAGGAGTCTAAATCACAGATTCCAAGATTATAGTTGTAAACTTCAGTTAGATGCTAAAACCAAGGATATTTTCAATTAATAGTAGAGGGAAAACAAAAAGAACAAGACAAAGATTTGTGAGGATGCAGGTTCTAATTTTGAAAACAACATGAAGATTGCCCCTTACCTGCGTATCTATCTGCACAATAAAAGATATACTTTACTTTTTACTGAATAAAGTAAAAATAAGCAAGTCTCTCCAATATAAATTGGGTCAAATAAGTTATCAGCATTTTTGTACAGTTTTTCAATTCAGAATGAACACCTGAATTTAAAAGCATTTCCTCCAAGTTGCATATAAATAAATCAAACAGCTTGTAGTCAAATACATTTCCTGTATCAAGGCTGCACTTCTGAAACCTCATCCTCATGAAAACATGAGAGAACTCTCTCACATTTACATTCCATCATCTACATGCAAAAAAGCACAGAGAAATATACATATGCAACTAATTTACACAGAAGTGTTGAGTGGGCACAAAAGAAAGGTCAAAAGTGCCCCTTTCAAAGATCAGCTGTGGGAAAAAGAGGAAGTAGAAAACCAAAGTCAATAAAAACTGAATTTCTAAATTAATAGAGTATGTCATGTTCAATACACTGCTTTATTAAAATTCTTATGTTGATCAATTTGTTACCATCAGATTTAAATATGATAGTGCAATGGAAATACATAAAAAATGTAAGTTTCATTTGGATTTACATAAGAGATGGATGAGCACCATTAATGGAGTTTTTTGCACATGTGGGTCCTTCTTTTAAACATGTGTTTTTCATGTATTTCCATTTGATTGTTTGATGTTCCATCACATCTGACAAATGGCTAAGTTAAAGTTCTGAGCTGTTCCTAATGATAGAGGTTCAAAAGAACCCAGAACTAATGAGAACTGCCTTCCGACATTTGCAAACTAAGGAAAAATACTTTCATTTTGCAACTCTCCACTTACTCCCATGCAAAAGATTAACTTTTGAAAGAACAAAACTCATAGCCAGTAATGGAAACAGATGCAACATTTACTGCCTGCTTACCTTATGTGATATTCTGAGGAAAATAACTCCAAGGTTAAAGCCTTATTAGAAACACTTAAAATGTCAGTAAATTCATACCAGTGCTGTACAATGTAGTTCCACTCTAAATTACCTTACCAACAATAAACTTTCTCTCATTTTTCCTCCCAGTAAAGTGAAAGAAGTCATAAGTGAATTTTCATTTATCCCATGGCAGCTGTATGGGATCCACTAACCTAATGAATACAATAAAGTTATTGGGATGTAAACACAGTGGAAGATATCAAAAGTATTCTTTGAATACCTTTAGTTTCAATGACATACAAACCACAATGAATATTTTACCTGTCCTTTGTGCTAAGCACTATGTTTTTATTGCTATGTCCAGTATATTCTTCTGTACTAGTTTGGGATTAAGTCAACATAAACCTAATAAATGTAAATCCTGTCAGAAGTGAGAATGTCACAGAGATGTCTCAATGTGCTTTGTGATTTGAATTGCTTTGAAAACTTCTCTTCCCCTCCCGCTCTTCTTTTAAGTGATTAGCCATCTAAGAATTTGAGGAGCCTAAAATCTGTAAGCATTTAATTTTTCACTTTCAAGGGGAGACATAAGTGTATTGTGTGTATTTAAAAATCAAATTCAAATCCATCTCTGCACAAAAAACTTTCATACAAATATATAAAAGTTTGTAGTCACTTTCCTGTATGGAAATTAAGATTACATAGTGATATTAATACTATCCAAAGAGCAATAAGATGATACATTATGTGTTGTGGCCCCTTGTATTAATTCCACTATTCCTAGAGTAATCATCAATAGAGATTAATCACATTCAGCACATTCCTAATTTAAGTATCTACCCTTGACCTATTGCCTCCTACTGGAGCCTTTCCTTGTAGTGGCATTTTGGACAATTATTCCATGATCATCATCATCATGATTATCAAAATAAAAAAATTAGGATCTGGACAAGATCACAGATAACATTTGACTGCAGACAAGTCCCAAATATAAGCATTGTCCTGCACTACTTGGAAGAATTACTCAATGCTTTTCAGATCTAACCCATCCTGGTTTTCACACAATGGCAAAAAGAAACTTTAACTTGTTCCCTTGAAATTTATGTCATTTTCATGATTAATTACATTTTGACTGATGTGGGTTCCAATTTTTTTCTTTGAGCACAAAATAAGAGAAGAACAATGTGACTGTAACTTTTCAAGTCTGTTTGTTGAAATACTTCATCCTAAAAGTGTCTTCCCCACAGGGGTTTTGCATCATGTCAATTCACAGCTGTGGTAGCCTCAAATGAGTTGGGAAAAATTTAAGTAGATGCAAAACAGACCACACATCATTAAAGAAGATACAATTTTGTTTTGGTGGACTTTTCTTTCTTTCCTTTCTTTCCTTTCCTTTCCTTTCCTTTCTTTCCTTTCTTTCTTTCCTTCCTTCCTTCCTTCCTTCCTTCCTTCCTTCCTTCCTTCCTTCCTTCCTTCCTTCCTTCCTTCCTTCCTTCCTTCCTTCCTTCCTTCCTTCCTTTCCTCTCTGCCCTTTCTCTCTCTTGTTTTCCACGTACAATTTTCCTGGTGGTCATACATGGGCACATTACATTCATAAGAGAATACTGACACTTCCCAAAAAGGTTTAAGATTACAAATATTAAGCCAAAACAGCTGTGTTGATTTGTAATTCCTTTTTAGCCCAGAAAACAGACAGAATCTTAAAATGATATTGTGATGCTTCTTTAACTGTTAAAAACTCCTGCATTTGTCTAATCCAACAGATGCTTTTTTATCATAGACATTTTTATTGATTGGAAAAAAAAGCCCTGCAGGCACAAAAGGACAAGGACGCACTGATATCCATATTTCATCTTTCACAGTTGCCATTTCTGGTATTTTACTGTTGCAAAGTTCTGAAGTTCTTTGAACAATAGACTTGTGAAAGGGGC
The DNA here is from genome assembly GCA_034336665.1 of Luscinia megarhynchos. NCBI lineage: Eukaryota > Metazoa > Chordata > Aves > Passeriformes > Muscicapidae > Luscinia > Luscinia megarhynchos. The sequence continues at coordinate 52,433,488 of CM067592.1, read as the reverse complement.
AAGTTCTTTTGGGCTTCAATGATTTTTAAGCCTGGTGACGTTTGCTTTTTTCCCTTTGAGCTAAGAAAAGAGGGATAAATTCTGAAAATAAGTAATTCCTATAGGGAAACGTGTTTCAGATTATACAAGAAGTTTTAACTTCTGTGTTTTGAGAAGCTCCTAGAAAGTGGAATTCTGTCTATTGCACACAAATCACCTTATCAATGCCTGATTTTCTTGAGATCTTGTTAAAATAGGGAGACAGCAAGGGAAGACTTCAGCAGGTGCAACAGAAGCAGCAGAAATTGCAGGCATTTCATTGAAGAGGGGAGATACATCTTGTCCTTTCACGACGGATCAAACACTGTCTGTGTTAGGAATGAAAACAGAAAAGCTGTAGGAAATAAAAGGAAATCATGTAAATAGATCAAATGGTATTGTGTCAATTGCCAGCCTAATTCTTCCACTACGGTAAGAAAATTACAAAACAAGAGACTTCTAATAGAGTTTACATAAAAAATACTTTTTATTCTGAATGAGACTGTCCTTATCCATTTTGCACAATATAGTTAGTAAATCCATGAGAACACATGTAGCTGACCTTATTTTTTCTCCCCTCCCTCAAGCATCAATTCCCCCTTCTTTTCCCACCAGTGAATGAAAAACCTTTACTTTTATTAAGAGCTGATTGCACTTTCTTCCTCAGCATTTAATTCTGAATATCTGCTTAGATTCTTAAATGTTTATGTGACACTTGGCACTAAACAATTAGAGGAAAATAAAGTGGATATTGGTTTGCAATTTGCATTAAATTGTTGCATATTTTCTTACTAAGTAATAAATCGTAATAGATTGGTGATAGATAATGACTCTTTTTCATTCTATTTTACTTTTTAAGATTCAGTTATTTTATAATTTATGTTCTGATACCTAGATAATATAAAAATATGTTATATAGGTGTATAATATATATTATATGTAAATGATGAATTTTTCATACTTTTTGTTTTAGAGATCAACTTTGGTACACCATTTTATCTTTATATATTAATGGGGTTTTGGTAAACATATTTTTGATCTCTGAGGATTTGTGCTGTCAAAAAAAGACGTTTTCCTTGGTGCCCAGAGGCTTCACCCAACTTATTCTTAATATTTCCAGGTCAAGAAACAGAACCTTGTCATAAGCTGTGCTACCAGCAGTGCTTTAAAAATTGCTGATTCTGGGTAACAGTTTCAGTTTTTTTAGTCACCCCCTGACACTATAGAAAAAACAATTCCCAAGCTTGAACACCTTTATTATCTGTGTTCCTTCAAGAGTACAAAATGCCTTGCCAGCCTTGAGAAATGTAGGCAATGAAAACCAAGGTACCTTTTGGCAAGCAAGGATCTACTGTTAAAAGAGATGAATATTTCACGGGTTTTTTTTTTACACAAGATCTCTTTCAAGACAGAACATTCCTATCCCTCGATTTTATGTTGTTAGGAAAGAAAGGCAGGAAGACTAGGGTGGAAGGAAGGCACGGCCCCAGGCAAGATTTCCAAAAAGCAGTTCAGTGGGGGTCTCTCACAACACCACACTGGAGAGAAGGGAAGCCCTCAGAGAAAACCAGAGTCAGGTGGCTTCACCACGGAGCAGAGATGACCCTGCACCTCCTGGGGTTACATCTTCCTCACCCACATAACTTGGCCAGAGGTAAGCACGACAAACCAGACAGGCTCGTCTCATTCTGCGTGGGAGAGCTGTGCACACCTGGTCTGTAGCACCAGCAGGATGCTGCCGTGCACGCCAAGCTGCTACACGCTGACAGAGAGAGTCACATCTGGGCACAAGCACAGGCCAGAAGCGCTGTGTCAGTGGAAATTCACACCTGAAAATACTGGCAGTTGCAAGGCTCGACCAAACCGGCTGCTTTGAGAAAGGAATTGCTAGGCAGAGGCAGCTAATATTTATTAGAAACACTTTTTGATGCACAACGCTGTTCCTGATCTAGTCCTAATAAAATATGCCATCAATAACACAGGGAGCTTCTGGAGGAGTAAAGAAATGTTTAGCACCCTTCCCACTAGACTATCCTGACTTTATATGACATAGTAGATTGTACTTTTGTGCAAGAAAAGAGTTTTCATGTCAATCAATGCTATAAGAACACATCAACTCCTCAGTGACTAATCTTAAGACAACTGCTTTTCAACAAATAACATGAAATAAAACCAGCAAATCTGAACATATCTTGTTTAACTGTAGTTATTTTACAGGGAAGTTACTTTAAGCACAAATCATGCTACCTATTTCTGTGCTTTGCTCAAGCCAGCAACCTTGAATCTGTTTTCTACTGTACCTGCAATTCTCTCTCCTGTCTATCCCTAATATCTATTTGTAATTCCTTATGAAGGAAAACATCCCTGTGTTCAAACTTCACCTTGAAACAGGACATATATGGGGAAAATAACACAACCACATTTCTTTCCTGTTTTATCATAAGTTTGTTTTGAAATCTGAGCACATCTTCATGAAAAATTGATTCCAGAGGCCCAGTTCTATATGATTTTGATTATAACACCTCTGTTATTCTCGTCTCCACAAGATTGAATGCAATGTTCAGATTTCAAACAGCATACAACTCAACCACGGGAAAGATGAAGTTGTGTTTAGCAGATAAAAACAAAGAACAAATGGGAGGCCAGATTAGATTACTGCCTGTCAGCAGACCTTAAGAGGCAATTGGCTGGCAGCTTTGGTAATGCTAACTGCAAACAGCTTGCAGTACCAAGCCATTACACATACTCCTTGCCAAGACTGGCTGTCAGCTGTATGACTGGCCATTTCCTGCCAACATAGCTGACATTCTCTCCTCATTTATTAGTGTGCGCCTGATACTTGCTGACACAGTAAGTCAGCCTACTGAATCAGGGTGTCTAGATTATAAATAGCTAGGGATGTAAACTATTTCTGAGTCACAAAATAATATTGGTTTTTTCTCTGTGTTCTGACTATCATATTTGTGGCTGGTGGATATGTATGTACTGGAAACCACCTTTTCTAAAATAGCATTATGTGGCCATTTCTTATTTCTTGCTAGAGTCAGGCTCACCGTCATGGATGTATAGAAATGCATTTAAAAAAACAAATCAGACATGTTGCATTTCCAGAAAGAGTGGTTGTCAGACTGGGAAAAGTAATTGTCTTACCATATGAACCAAAAACCATGTCTAGTTCCAGTACAAGTGGCAGAGAAACTTGCTTTCTTGGAACTTTGTGTGGTTTTACTGCAACTGTGAATCCATTTCTTTGACTGTCTTCTCAATGTGGTTTGTATGTCCTGGACTTCAGCAGTCTTTTTTATCCCAAAAGTGTGGTGGGACAATACAGACAACAAGTGGTTTTAAGATTAGCATTTGTGAAGTTGTCAGTGCTAAAGAGATTTCAGCAACTTGCCTCTGAAAGACTTTTGAGTTTTCCCCTGGTTAACCACTTCTTGCTATTTTAGGCCATTAAAAGTTTGCTGTGAGCACCAGTCCCAAAATAATATTCAGCCTATCCAAAAACCTGCGTGTTATGGTTCCACATTCCAGATTATGAGACAACTCCCATCTGAATGGGCAGTGTTCTTGGCAGACTTTGACTTGCCCCCAAAAATTCTGAATATAGATTTCCACAAGCCTCCCAGGTAGCATGAACAAAGGCAACTTCTGTTTGTATTTAAAAGCTGCAGTCTCCTCGTCCGCTCACTAAACCACGTACTAAAAGTATCCATAAGTCAAAATTACTGGAAAATGACATCATGTTTTGTGTCATTTAATATGTAAAATAGACTATATGTATAAATTTCTCCACTAAGATTGTCCAATATCAAAACATTTGAAATTGAAATTACATAGAAAATGGACAGTATATCCAAGCCCAGTATAGAAAAAAAGAATGGTCCAGAAAAAAATAATAAAGTTCAAGTAAATAATTTTCTCTAAACAGTCTTTAAAAAAAAAAACCTACGTAATTTTGCATTTTTTTATTATAGGTTTCTTCTGAAACTCAAATACATTTTACATGTAGAATCACTCAAAGTCTTTATATTTGGAAAAAAAGATAAATAGAGTTTGCAAATATCAATTATTTCCTTTCTAACCATGCAAAAATTGACAATTTCATTCGAGGTTTTCATTTGAGGTATAGACCACACTTTTTAGTTTTACTTCACTGGAAACTAAAACCCACAAGTTGCTACTAGTTAAAATGTAAGCAATTTTTAAATCATTCTAATAATCATATTTATGGACTTTGTTATTTTCTGTAACCACAAAGTTATAGAATCATACCCTGTTCTGCAGACTGACATGCATAATTTTAGATTAAAGCCTACTTATCAGTACCCAGTTATGCTGGTTTCAGCTGGGGTAGAGTTAATTTTCTTCACAATGGCTGGTACAGGGCTGTGTTTTGAACCTGTGCTGAGCACAGAGTGGACAATCCAGAGATGTTTTTGTTATTGCTGAGCAGGGCTTGCACAGAGCCACGAGCTTTTCTGCTGTCTGTACTGCCACACTGGTGAGGAAGTTGGGGGTGCATGAGAGGCTGGAGCAGACACAGCTGGGACAGGTGACTCCAACCCACCACAGGGATATTCCAGACATGGGACACCATGCTCAGTGCACAAAGCTGAGGGGAAGAAAGAAAAGGGGGAACATTTGGAGTGATGACTTTTGTCTGTGCAAGTGAGCACTGCACAGGATGGGGCCCTGCTCTCCTGGAGATGGCTGAACACCTGCCTGCCCGTGGGGAGCACTGAATGAATTCCTTGTTTTTTTGTGTGCATGGATTTGGTTTTCCCAATTAAACTGTCTATATCTCAACCAAGGAGTTCTACCCTTCCCTCAATCCTGTTGGGGAGGGATGAACGAGTGGCTGCCTGGGTAGGCTGACAGAGTGGATTCTCTAGTTTACCAACTCTGCTATCCCTATTACACATATGACTTGGAGGATAATGACATATATATGAGAAATAAGAACTCATCAGTTGTTCACACATTGATTTTTTTAAACTCAAAAATGAGATGCTAAAAAGTAATTGGTATGCTTTTGGAGAAGTTATTCAACAAGTGACCTAAGTTATGAAAACTGTACAGAAACATTCCAGACCCTGATTGTTTATGGTTGGTAACATCTGTTTGCAAGAAAATTGTAGCTGGTGCTGAGGATATATAGCACAATTCCCGCTCATTTTGCATGGCAAAATGGTTTCCCCTGACAACTGTCCTTGAAAACAGCAAGAAATAGAGAAACTTCTAGTTGATAGTTCACTGGTAATGAAGGAAGAAAAAATCAGAATTGAAATTATTTACAATCATTTTATTCAATCTCAGTGCTTGAAAATCTATTCAATGATTTTTATACATTAAAATGAAGGAAGAAAGCATTGTGTCCTTCCCTCTATATTAAGGAGTCAATTTTGTTTGCCATCTAATTAATTTCTTTATCCTTCCAGCTCTTTCTGCCCTCACACTCAGCACAGGCATATTTCAGACTCAATAGCTGCAGTAAACAAATGTTTTTTCACAGAATTCCTGATTTACTGTGCAATGTCTGGTTTGACCAAACATATAATAAGAAAGGTGAAAATAAAGGAAGTAAGCATGTGTAATTGCACTGATATTCTCTGTGAATTTCTATTGTGAATATTTTGGTTTAATATTTATGTTGGAAGACAATTCAGTACTGCTGAAAGTGAGACATGGCTGTATCCATTCAGCCTCACTCTGCTGGACACTGAGAATTTACTTTCTCTGTGGAATTAGCTTTTCCACACATCCAATCAGACTCCCACAAGTTTTGAGGATTCTGCTGTTTGCTGCTCAAAACCAGGCTGATGATCACACATGACAAATACTTCTCCTGAATGCTCTGCAATGTTCTGCTTTACTGATCTAGCCTAGGAGTGGGGTGCTGGAGAAGAGGGAAATGCAGTGTTTTCTAGACATTTCAAAGAGGCTCCACAAGCATTAAAAATCTGTCTAGAAAACTCACACTTCTGCTATTTAAATAATAAAATACTCAGTTTTTCCAGTATGAAACTGTAGTAAATCTGAGAATGGGATTATTCTTCCACCATTTCACTTGTCCCACATTTCATTCAATTACAATTATTTTTACACAGGCAGAAACATGAAAAATTGTCAGCTCAGTAATTTACAGGAGGTGGTGGGCAGAATAGTACTATTGTAGGTCATGCCAAAATATTATTTAAAGCCCTGAATTATTTTTCAGTCCTGAGGGGTTTTTTGTTTGGTTTGGGGTTTTTGTTTTGTTTTTTTGTTTTGGTTTGGTTTTTTTGGGGGTTTTTTTTTTTTTGGGTGGGTGTAGGGGGCTGGAGGTCTGCATCTATAAGAAATGCCATTAACAAAAAGGTAAGTGAAAGTTTTCCCTCAATCTCATTTAAGACACTCAGATAAATTAGGGTTACACCATAAATAATCTTTTAAAAAATCAAATTCAGTTGATAGCCTACAAATCCATCTTTGGTTTGGACATCTTTCCTTGAACAGTATTCTGACAGATTGATATGAGTTAATATTTTTTAAATTAGAAAAAGACCAGACAATAAAGTTCCTGAAACATTTTACCAGTCATTAATTGATGGGTTTTCTCTGTTTTCCAGCAGTTCACAATACCACACTCCCTCAATCCAATTAGTTTGGTTAAAAGGCATTTTTCTTGCTATAAATGTTTCTCAAATGTGGAAATGTCTGTAACTAAAACAAGATTATACATGATTGGTATTTATGGGTCAGTCTTATGGTATTGGAAATTAAATTTAAAGAACCAGACTTTTGTATTTTTTAAAGGTCTTACTGTAGAAAAGATTTCCTGACTGAAATAATTCTTAGCTGACAGCAGTTTAATAGCTCTAAGTCTAAGCCCCTTCCCAGAGGACAGATGTTTGCATCTTGAAAACCAGCACCATTACCAATAGGAGGTGTAAAAACTTTCTATATAAAGTCAAAACATAAGACAATGTAAAGTATAATGGATCACTGCATCAGTGCAAGCAAAGTATTTTGAAAAGCACAACACAATCAACCAGTACAAGCCAGTCATAACTGTCTCATACTTACCTTCCTCCAGAGTCATTCCTTGACAATTGGCTGGTTTCCTCATGTATTCACTCTTATAAATTCAAATTTTGTCAACATTACAAGAGACAAATACTGGCAATACAAAAGCTATAAGTAATATAAATTAAATTTTCTATAGTAAAGGACTGAAATAATATTGCGAACTTCCTACATATATAAAAATGCCAAATCTATCATTTGGTGGCCAGGAAGAAGGAGGGTGGGAATAGAGTGACATTCTAAAGAGTAATGACATGTGCAAGATATTATGGTCCAAATTTTGATGTTTGAAGAGTGAAAAAGACACTGCTGCCAGAGTAGATCATAAAGACAAGAAAATTTGGAAGACTGAGCTGGCAGAATTGATGCATTAACATCAGTCTGGATGCAATTCTAAGCAGAAGGTATTGCCTATTTATTCACATATATGTATATTCCTTGTTTTTTTAAAGTGCTGCTATAAAAGGATGAAGTAAAAAATATACACCTTAATTGACAATACTTACAGGATCAAAGAACAGAGTGTAGGAAAACTCACAACTCCAGAGAGTTTCCAGTCTTTGGATTGAGAGATGAGCCAAGCTGCGAGGTCTGAACTTGAAAAAAAAAACCTAAACTGCAGTTTTCTATACAGACAAAGAAGTTTTGAAGCATTCCTGTATTTTCCTAATACCTGGAGTATTTAGACAGAATTAACAGCTGAATTCAATTACTTTATTCCCCTGATTGTTCACTGCATAAGTCAACTCATCTGTGTGACAGATACTGGTACCTGGATGCCTTTGTCTCGACACAGAACACACAAGACATGAAAACTCCATGCTCCAAGACAGTCTGATTTGCAGCTGTCAAGATCTCATTTCCAAGAAGGTGAAACCCCACATTTGCTCCGTACTACAAAAGCTTAATGCACAGGGTAGGTTTAGCCCATTGAAAATTCTGATTATCAAATTAACCAAGAAAAAATAATAGAAATCAAATACTTATAGAACAGTGATAGGACAAGTCAAATGACTGAAGACATTTAGGTGAAGTGCATTGAAGATGATTAGAGGGATGGAACATCACATCTATGAGGAAAGACTGAGAGAGTTGGGACTGTTCAAATTGGAGGAAAGGAAGAATTTATAGCACATTCCAGTACCTAAAGAGGGTTTATAAGAAAAATGGGGACAAATTCTTAGCAGGGTCTATAGTAATAGGACGAGGGGTAATACTCTTAAACCAAAATAGGGTAGATTTAGTAGAGAAATAAAGGGGAAAAAAATTAATTAACACTGTGGGCGGTGAAACACTGGCACAGGTTGCCAGAGAGGTATATTCAGGCTCTATTCCTGACAACATTCATATTTTTGTTGGAGAGGGCTCTGAGCAACCTGTATATCAATGGATTTTTAAAATTACATCCATGTCATTTGTCATTATTATTTTAAGAAAAGCAGATATATACAGCAGGAAAAGCTTAACTGAAATTACCTGTTTATTTCTGAGCTACTCTTCTATTTAGACAAAATCAGTATGTGGCAGCAAAACAACAAATATGTCTAAATATTGCTGATGCCCAATGATGAAATAATGGGTTAAGAACAAGGTCTCATTCATTGGTCGGAAAAACAAAGGGAAGATATGTACATCAGTCATCTCCTTCTACATTTACTTATTATGAACTGATATTTTTGAAGCTCACTATTTGTGGTATGCTTAACAGGTGTAAAAATTGACAGCTGCATTTTATTCTCCTTAATTTGCATTAGAAATGAAATGTCACTGATTTTTGTTTGCATGGACCAGCTGTGTAGAAAATAATTCATCTTTTCATCATCAAGCTGATCACTGACATAACTTTTCCTATACTGACGGATACAGATTTCCAGCACTTTGCATAAATATTCTGAATCTCAACAGAAACAGAGATGTTGTCTGGGGCACTGTACCATGTAGATAATTTATTTTCATGTGCTGAAAACTCCAATCCCATAAAACTATTGCCCAGAAGTAGACTAGGGCTCAGAAATAGTGGAGGGGGAGGGACAAAATTTTAAAAACCCCAAAGATAAAACTAAACAAAAACCAAGCAACCAAAGAAAGACAAACTAAACACTCAAAGACTTAAGTCCAGTTTGATTTGCAATTAAGTATTATTTCAGGTCTGCACATGAGTATCTAAGCCATTTTATCATTAAAGTGGTCATATTGTTCTGGCATGTAGACTTTCAGCATGATCTCTGAGCAAAGGAATTTTAAGAAAGATTAAGACTTCATATGATGAAGATGCAAGCAACTGGAGAATCTAAATATAGCATTAGCAAGAGGAGAATATTCAAAGAACAAGAATGAGAGCGGATTCTATTCACTGATTCTTGCTTTGTCTCTTCTATTTCAAGAGATGCATGAGGACATGGTATTCTGAGTTTGGTTTTCAATGCACTCATTGCCTGTTTTCCTTAACAGCCTTTCACATACTGCAAAAGAATTCCCTCTTTCCTCTACAAATCATAAGTGAATTGGCAGAGAGATGAAGCTCAATGCTTCCAACCAGGTGTAAGTTATCAAAAGACACTTTAATTTTTATCCACGCTTGGGGTAATAATGGATATGCTAAAGCTGTTTTTTGGCCTGAAGGATAACCAGTTTATCCTGGTTCTCCAGAAAGACTTGGGAGATAAAAGTGTTAATAGTATGTGTTTCCAATATATACATTTTAGCCTGAAAGTGGACCAAATTTGCTGCCCAGCTGGGATCAGTGTACTGAACCACAGTCTGGATGTAGTCATAAGAAAAGTAAAAAAACTTAAGAAGAAAGGCAGTTGGGGTGGTTGTTTGTGAGACCACAGGTTTGGAGCAGTGGGCAGGAAAATTAAACCAGAATAGAAGAGCATCTAGTAAGTCCTGACCAAAGTTTAGTCTGACACCTGAGTACCATGGTATCTCCACAGAACATTTGTTCTTAGATTCTAACCCATTAAAATATTTGGAGATTCCTTTCAATGAATAAGACCCAATATTTAAACACTATCACAATCACTTCCCACACACAAATACACATCTAGATAGATTCCCCACATTGGCATCCTCCATAAAAGCAAAATAGTTCCAAAAAGCAGAATGAAGTTGCTTTCATGCCCTCCACCAACAGGCTAGAGAGGAAGAACATTTTCTCACCATTTTCCCATTATTAAGTATGACAAAAGACAACAATGAAGGCCAGTGCCAATGCCTCCAGAAGGATTTGGGCGGGTGAAAAGAAGCATGATTTTTGTTAATGTCTGTACCTGCCTTAGGGCATAATTCACATTAGGCACCATGCTCTAATATTCCTTCATACCTTATTCTAAGTCCTGCAGAGCATGTACATAATGCACTTTCATCTACTTTCCTCACTCATTTGAACATATGCTTCTTTACATTTTGGCAGTCCTTCAAATGGGATCATTTGAAAAAGACTTACAGTTAATGACTTTAACCTTCCAAAACAAAATACCATGTCTTCAAAATCTGGAGCAATTTCGCTGACATTGACAGCCACTTCTGCTAGTCATACCAGTCATTCAAATAGATCATATTTTTTTAGGTAAATAAAACTCAAAAATCCTTTTAAAATTGCCACAGATATGTATGCAACATAAAATTATATTGTAACTCTTAATAGAAATTCTTCTCTATGTTTGAAAACCACCCATGTATGAAAACCATCGAGCAGCTTTCTCCTTTAACATCAACATTAATTCTTTGCTATATGTTGCCATTCACCATCAGAAAAAGGAACACTGAAAATATCTCAAACAAATTCTAGCTTTCAGCCAATGACAAGTTTCATAACATAAGCACCTCCAAAGTTCAGGTGCAAATGAAACTATGGATCAAACAGCTACTAAGACTAGAACATGTAAAAAGTGATATCAATGTTTTTTATTTCTTCTAACTGTAAAAAAAAAACAAAACATAAAACGGGGGAAAAAAAGAAAAACAAAGAAAACAACAAACAAACAAACAAACAAACAAACAAACCTAGCTGTAAACCAAAACTACTTGGATCTAGCTCTTCCAATATTTTTGTGAAAATACATTAAATTATAGCAATTTATCCACAAGTATAATTACAGTGATTTTAAGGCACAATTTTGTTCCCATATGTCAATGAAACTTCAGTATTTTGTAGCCTTCATGTCAAACTGAGGCAGGAGAACCTTACCCCAAAATAATTCAGGCATATTTAGATCTACTTTTGTTTTCACTGATGATAACTAGGAGTCAAGAGTTAGCACAGCCTTTAGCATGAAAAGAGGAAGCAGAACACTTGCTGCAGGAAACAGCATTATTCCTTTGACTTAGGAAAAGAAATTAAAAAGAAACTGGGATAACCACATTAGACAAAATCTCTATTTCAATATATGTAATGAAAAGGCTATTCTCCAACAGATTTGTCATCAGCAAGAGTTTTACACTCTGCTTAAAATATAAAGCAGCATTCAAGAATGAAGAAAAGAGATAATGAAATAAGAGATATCCTTTATGAGATGTTTTCTAAAGCTCTGGCCTCAAGCTTCTTTTCTTCCCCCAAATGCAGTGGATTAGTGGCAAAAACTATCTCCTTTTTGTAATCTCATGCATGCTTGTAAGTCCAGATATTCTGTATTCTGTTCTTGCACAGCAAACCACATTGCCATTTATAAAGGAATTACAAAGCAATGATTTACCATCCCTCCCATCACTGTGTTTCAAACTGTCTGCTAGTTATCTGATTTCCTCCTCCTCATGCAGACTTTTTTCAAGAAAATCCTTCAAGATTCAGAAGTCAGAATACAAATAAAAGTAAAAGAGCAGAGGTTTTCAGGTTTAAGAAAAAAATGAGACAGAAAAAGAAGCATCATTTAACAATACAATGATCTCATTTGTAAATAAATGCAATGATTTTCAATAGATGTTCATCTTTCTGAGTGCAAATTTTCTTAAACAATTTTTCCCTGCACTCTGGATGACCCACTGAAGTCTAGAATAAACCTGACCAGAGTACATATGTCCTCATTTTCCCACATGTTTCTACTAGGGGATATAAAAATGATATATGCCTAATAACATTTTAAATACATTTATTGAAACTGAATTTGATTTCGTTGCAGCATTTCACAGAGTCACATTATCTCAACTCCTGGAAAAACATAGTAAGAGCTAGGCCTGGGGCTGAATGGAAATAAATAGCAAGTTTTTGTAGTAAAGCTTTCCTACAAACCTTCCATTCATTCCTGCTCCTATTACAGAGCACCTGCTTTGAATCATCACCTCAAAGAGTGCAATCTTTTCCTCATTTTTTCTTCTCCCATTTTGCATCAGCAAAATAAATTCAAAACTGAAGCCTGGAAATCATGGGGAAGAATGAACATATTTCTTTCTTATTCCCCAATAAACTGAGACCCTGGGACTCCTTCCCCTGCTTGGAATCAGGTAGAGAGTGCCTTTGAAGTCCCACACTCCTCACAATTTGCCTCTGATAGATGGTTGTTTCCACTCAGGCAGGGGTCCTTGGAAAGGTAATCACTGTGCTTTGCAATTCTCTGCAATGTTTTTGAGGAGAAAGATATAAATTTAAATTTCCTATCACAAATGAGTTATTTTGACTTTTGTCTTTTCTGTCCAAACCTAGAGTGATCTGCTGTACAAAAAGGAGAGCTGTTCCCATCACCTTTGTACAGGTAATTAATTCTCCCTTACTGTGACATTAATCTGTTCTCCCTTTCAGCATCATTCCTGTCCAAATCCATCTGTCTTTCTGTCTGGTCTCCATCACCTCTTTATGTAATTTGCTAAGACAAACTCATATTTTTTTAAAAAAGCAAAAAAAAATTCAGGAGACAATTCTGTTGTTGTTGTTTTAGGTTAAACTACTGTATTCTTCAATAAACTTAATACACATTTTCCAGAATAATTTTCTGAGGAACATTTTTCTGAAAGATATTTTTCCTTCTTTGGAAACATTTTGTTTTTCTATTTTCACTCAAAATACTGAAAATTACTATTCCTCCGGGCAGAACAAAGACCCAGTGTGTACCAACAAACATAAGTAAATTCAGAGCTGTAACACCACGGATGTAAAAAGCAAGGCTAACCTAAGATAAAACATACATGAACAAAGAGCCCAGCTAGTGGGAAGATCAGAGTAACAAAACAGCCTTCCCTGGAAAATATTTAGCTACACCCTGTTGTCAGTTTAGCTAACCAGGTGGGAGCTGTATACATACAGCAGGTGGGAAAATACTGCAATGACACTGAAAACACCTCAAGAGGCAGCAAAAAAAGAGAATAAAAATCAATAAAAAACTGTTGGAGATGAAGCTAAAAACTTAAAGATCAATCAAGTTCAATAGACATTGTTCAAATTAATATTATTTCATCATTGCATTGTTTTGCTGAAATCCATGGGAAAGCATTGATAACCGTGCATTTCCAATGGAAACCAAGCAGGGAAATCCCTCCTCAGTCTCTCTGAAATTTCTTAGCAGCTCCCATTACTTCTGACATACATTTCTCAGGTCACATACAGAAATCCAAGCTCTATTTCACGCAGTGTATCTAGTGACATCCATATATGATGTATGACTAATATCACCACTTCATGCTGTATGAAAAAACCTTTTCCTTAAAAAAAATGGGCTACTATATTGCACTCTGGAAAAAGAAAATTATTCCTAGAGTCAGAGCAAAAGTACTCAAATCATCCCAAGCCTAAATTATGGAAGTTACAGAATCATTACTCTCCTCAAAAGCATCCAAGCCTCTCAGCCAAGTCCTTTGTCACTGGTTTTATGTCACCTTTACTACCACTGTGAAGCAACAGGGCTTTGGAGTGTAGCATCATTACCCAGCTGAGGAGCAGCTGAAAATGTAGCCTTTCCCTATGAGAGCAAGCCTGACTTACACATAATATTAATATTCAAACCACAACCCTGAGAAGCCATCGAAGAAAATATTTTACTCCTTGTAGGTCAACAAGGCCAAAGGACTTCAGGGGACAAATAATTTCACAGGAGAATCAATTGTTGAGGTAGACATAACAGAATAAAACCACTTACATAGCCTTTAGTTTAACCTTTCCAAGCACTTTGGAAATATCTCTAATTCTTCCTGTCTGTGACAGATTTTATGTGCAGATAAGAGAGATATTTGCCAAATTCTTCAGTAATTCCAGATACTGACGTCTCTAGATATTTAAAATTATAAGTAGTTGTTAATACAGATTTCAGTTATCTTACTCAATTCTGCAGCCAGAATTTTATTGACTTTACTGTCTCACTCAGAAGAATTAAATGTTACCTTTACTACTAATAAAAATTCGTTTTTGTTTTTTTTTTTTTTCCTTACAAAAATTGAATTAAAAGTGAAGGAATTGTAATAAATAGCTCTTTCTATTGCCCTGGTTCAGAAAATATCTCTCACAATAATTACATAATGGATAATTTCTTGGATATTGATGCTGGCTTTAGCAAATAACTTACAATCTTTGATGTACTTTTCCCAGTGATTTCAGAAATATTTTTTGGATACTGTTATAGAAAAAACAGAGCATACTCACAAGCAACCACCTCAATATTACAGTAATTCCTCTGTTCCACCTTTGGTTATGCCCCCATTTCATCAATATATATACTTAGATATAAAATTACAACCTGCTCATCTGAACAGGTTTCTCTTTCTTTTCTCTCTCAGCTGATCTACTACGAGCACTGCTCTGAGTTTTCTCTTTCTGAGCATCAGCCATTCAAGGCTTCATGCACCAGTGAAACTATTGTTCTTTAGTTCCAAATTTTAAAAATACAGCTGCAATGAACCTCGTCCTTTGGAACCTATTAAGGGTAATATGTAGCCCTCAGAGAAGGAACTTCTAACTTACGTACGGAGTTATTTGCATAAGTCTAAAACTAAAATGCTCTTGCCTCACAGCATTACTTTTAGAATTGGTGAGATACAAGAGAATACATTAGTTATATCTTCAGATTATAAAGCAAAAGCACTGAGAATTCTGGCACAGAAATACAGAGATAAGCATGAAGGGATATATTTCAATTTAAAAGCTGAATTGCTTCTTTAAAATACTAAGTTCTTAGTGGGGGAGGAGTATTGAGGCATATAAGCCATAGCAACTTAAAATGCTCTTCTATAAAGCTGAAGACAGAAGTACACTATCTCTCTAGGCTGTGAAAAATAAGAGGGAAAATATTTTCAAATAAAATATTAAAAATAATAAATTAAATTTTGGTGGTCTGGGTCCAGCTATATTCAAAATAAAAGCTACAAGATAACATAACTGTACCATACAAGTAATGCCACAGTAGACTTATTGCAAAATTAATAACAATAAATTAAAACTATTTCTAGAAAGGGACTGTGCCACTATATATGTATCCCAGATCACATAATTAAATGCCCTTGATGATTTGGAGAAACAAACATGCCATAGCTAAGATGACATCACAAATGAAAAATATAAGTGGGTTTAAACCACAAAACAAATCACTTATCCAAAATCAGTTTAGAAGTGTTTCCCATCATCAAAAAGACTCAAAAAAGTGATAAGACCACGAAAGACATAAAAGAGTCCTCTGAAAATAAATATTGGAATCTTAAAAAGCACCAAAAAAGCTTTAGCAGAAATACATTGTTAACTGGTGTCAGCCAGGCTACAACAGCTTTTCTCAGCAGTCTATTGGTTCTTTCTGATGGCTTTTTAGAAATGCACATGTTCTTGTTGCCCACAGATTTGTATGCTAAATATAGAGCTTTTTCTAGTTCTTCATATTCTAGCATTTTAGCTATAGTCAATATTATTAAAGGCAAGACATTGCAGAATTTTTCTTGAGTATTTTCACCTCCTTAGAGAAGGAATTACTTATTTGATTATGCTTTTACTTAGTGGTGACAGGCTACTTACTTGATAGTAAGACAGAAATGTCCCTAGTTCAAACTGTGATTTTAATTCTTTCCCACTAATTGTTGCATTAGTAAGCTGAACAATTTGATATAACTTGCATTTACCTTTTTTTTTTACAGAAGAGTCTCAAATCTATTACAATAGCACAGCTAGAAAGTATTACCTGCAGGTCAAGGGACTGCTTGCTCTACTCTTATACTGATATCCTTAAGTGGTTCAAGAGAGACTGCAATAATTAGATTCAGTGTCTCTCAAATAAAAATGGGGCTTCTAGAGGGGATAAAAAATATGTTCATTTCTTTTTGTAGTAAAATTGAAACAGACACTGCATTTCATATTAAAAAATACTCCTACTGTCAGGAGTTTCTTCTTGGAGATCAGCATTAATAGGGGACAATTATGTAAGTCACATAGAATACAAATCAAAACAGAGAGATCAGACCATTTTTCATTTCTGTATCATTCATCGGCATCATTTATCTGCATCATAAACCTTTCTTTATTTTAAATACAAACAAACTTTCCTCTTTTTTTCTCTTGTTAAACAAAATGCAAAGTAGTGAAAAGAAAATGTTCGTGGAGAAAAAATTATCCTATGAAAATAAAAGAGCAGGAAAGGAAACACATGGAAAGTAAAGTATATGAGAGTAAAATCTGTGGTCTCATAAACATTCTGTAGTCTTCCTGCACAAACACATTCTGGTAATGGTTCATCAAATGCTTATGTGCATGAGGAATTCCTACTGGATATAATGATTCTTACACAAAAAGCATTTACCTCTCTGACAAGAAAACCATCACTGAATTGAGATGTAATGCTTAAACACAGGGGGGAAAAAGAAAATAAACTTTGATATGAGTAGTGGGTCAACATTTTCAATAGCTCTTTAGCAAGTGCCAAAGAGCTGAAGCAGACTGAGCAAATAAAAATATAGAGAAAGACAAACACCATTAACTTGCCTTGAACTCCATCTACAGAGACAATATTGTTAGCCTGGTTCTGACAGATTATGGGCAGATGCATAGGGCTGTTTCCAGTCCATTCCCAACCAGCAGGCTTTAGAAGCTTCTCAGCTAAACCACTTCTTATTGCTGTGAAAATACCTGGATGTATTACACATTAGGAAAAAAATTCAATTGCTTTTATAATCAGCTGAAGAAAACATTTCTTTCCACAGTTGATACTTAAGTTAGTCGGAGCCATATTGGACCTTGAATCACAGCTATATACAGAGAAACCATTTCACTTATTCAATATTTTGCCCTATCTTTCCAAGGTTCTTCTGTGCTTTTTCTTTATCAATGGTCAAGTGTTCTGATTTAATTCCGACATTTTTATTATGAATTTGGCAAAAAATGTGTACTTTTGTAATAGTCAATTGCAATTAGTTTACCCATTCCTTAAAAATTTGAAGGCAGATGTTCGTTCTCATTTACTTAATCCTGTGAGACTTTGTGTATATGACCTAAGGGTCTTTTAAAATTATGAAAGTACTGGGATGTATTCTTTTTATTCATGGCAATTAGGTCACAGGTCAGACCCCACAGCTCCAGAGCACTGGAGTACAGTTGGCAGCTGTTTCACAGCACAGAGTGCTTTCCTTCCTCCTCTGCATTGCATACTGCACACACAAACAGACTCCAGAATCAAAGGGGCTTGATTTTTGTGCAGTTAGATGGTATCATGAATATGTAATTACCAGTGTTCAACAGATGAATGCAATCACTGAATATCACTCTCTCTCCATCTGAGCGTACCTTCCATTGGAGGGAGCAAGATGAAAAAATATGCTGTGGCTTTCCATGCCTCTCCAAATGAACTGAGCAAGCACCCCGTGGTGACAGCAGCTGCTGCTCTCTGCTGTAATGGATATAGGCTTGGAAACACTGCTGGAGACAGGACTACATCTGTGGTCTCTAGAATTTTTATATCTTCAAACACACATTCCCTTGCTCTACCAACAGCCTGTTATGAGTCTTTTGAAAAGCTGTTGTGCTGTCCTCCAAGAACAAATCACCTTTACATTTGCACTGTGGCTGTGTTCACAAGGACCTGTATCAGTTCCACTGTACTTACTGTTGAAGTGAGGACTAGATTTCAGCAACCAGGTCCTGCAAAGAATGCACTCATCTGTGTTTTATTAAACATAGCCAAGAAGAAGATACACCCACGTGTCAAAGTGCAGAGTTACAGAGTTAGCCTCTCAGACACAGGCTAGCTCCACCACAACGTTACTAGAGGCACAGAACCAGGGTAACACACACCCATGCCCTTGGAGCTATCTCTCTGCCTTCTGTCTCAGGCATTTTCCCAGGCTGGTCCCACTGTTTTGGAACACCTCCATCACTGGTCCTGTTATACGGTAACATTATCTTTCATTTTCACCTGGTAACCTCAGTTTCCTTGATGACAAGTTTATCTTTCAAATTCCTCTACAATAAACAGACTTCTGTATAAGCTTCCAGGCCTTGCCAAATCTTTAGTTTCCTTTGGAAGACTCCCAGCACACAAATAAAGCTGAATGAGTAGCAGTGAAGACTGTTTACTGAGAGATATTATAAATAACTGCAGCTTGACTAAACATTCCAGAGCTAGGGAATCAACATGTACATATCCATGAAGCTGAATCTCTTTTCTTATTTATACATTTTTTAATTTGTATTTTCAATTGGCCACTTCACACATATTTCTCATTAAAAAAAAGCTGATTCCATTGCAAATGTTAGCTAGCTTCACAAAAATTATGTGGCTGGAAGTTCCCAGAAAATGTTTTTGACAGTGTTAGTGAGCTCCTCAGCAGCACAAAACAGACCTTAACTTCAAACTTGTTTACTGATTTGGTCATTGTGAGCTAAACACATTTCTTTCACTGCCTTTGGGAAAGGGATTCATAAAGATATGGCTTAAAAGACAGTATAACCGTCTTACAAAAATAACTCTTAAGTGTAAAAACAGGGAGATTAGGCTGTAAGGAAGAAAGGAAAAGGACATCAGAGAGTAAAAAAAAAGTTTAAAGGAAGACAGATATTTGAAAATTTTCATTTGTCTTCACCTGACCAAAACAAACAATGCAAACTGCTTTTGCCATATTCTTACTGTATCTGCTGTGGTAAAGCAGCTTAGCCTTTCCTCCATGTGTGCTGCTGTTTACATAAGCAATTCTGACTCAGTTATTTAATGACGTGAAATACAAACATTTCTTTATCAACATGTTTTGCAAAATATTCTGCCTAATTAATCTTTCTTCAACAACACCTATTACTTTCTCTCTGTTTTTAAACACAAGTTTTCATAGCAAATGTTACAAGAGGATGACAAGGGCAATTATCACTAGAACAAAGCAGAACAAAGCTATGGTAATGAGAGGAACTGCAGTTCATTCACTGAGGTTCTGGCAGTGATGAAAGGAGTAAACTAAGCCTACCTTTATTTTATAGATAACAAAGCAATTACAGCATGTAAAGTAATACAGAGAAAATAATAATTTACTGGGAAGCTGAGAGAACAGAAGACACTGAAATATACAAAAGAAAGCACACGTATAAAAAATAATTCTCTACGTCAAAATTATTATGAATAGGTGACATATAAGAAGTGTTGGGATGCATAGCAAATAAAACCACTTTTACAAAAGGAAATACTGTTAATTGGGAAAAAACAAAACAAAGACCCAAAACAACAAAAACAGGAAAAACAAAACATAAGATGGGGGGGGGAAACAACACCAAAAAAATCACAGGAAGAAACAGAAGTGCTTTATTGAATCTAGTAAAGGGGTAACGTATTTTTTATTGTAAAATTTATCCACAGAAAGCAGGGAAAACACCATGATGCAGGGGCAGCCCACATACACTGTGAGGGAAAGACACTTAACTTTAGAATGGTGCACTCAGGGCACTTTGGCAGGTTGGTGAAGATCATGATAAATTAAAAGTACCATTGCACCTCTTGTTCTGTAGCTGGCACTTTGGATCTGTCAGAAAGGTAAATTAAAATGTCTTCTTTCTTCCTGCTCCACAGTGCCTTCAAATGAGCTCAGAAATGAAAAACTTCACAGTGTACGAGCTGGAAGGCTCCTATGCTGCCCCTCCTGCAAATTGGCCACCCACAGGCACTTCCACCAGATGTAAATGCTGGCAGTAAAAATTGTTTACACATCCACATCGTGTCATCTTGTCTTCTGATTTCAGCAATTTGGACCGTCTTAGGAACAGCAAGCAAATAAGGGAAAGCTTTAGTTAGGAAAAAGCTTCTGCACTAGAAAGTCAGTCAGATTAATCTGAAAGCCATGAAACACCACACTAAAATCCAACAATTCCTAAGCTCACGTTTTGGCAGAACATCATGGCTTAAAAGCAAATTAAGAACATGCAGAAAGAAATCTGAGGCTCAAAAAGGATGAGTGCCTGCCTCAGATTCATGCAGTGAGTAACCAAGACAGCCTCAGCCTTCCTGTGCAATCTACTGCCCTGCTCTGCAGCCACTTCAACCTACACAGAGTTTCCTAAGAATTCAAAGCAGGTCAGTGGCCCCTTCCACGGAAGAGAGATGCCACGGATGTGTGTGTTCCTTCTCACCCTGGCACCCAGCTCAGCACGAGCTCTACAGCCTGGAAAGCAGCACCGGCCCCGTGTGCTGGGTAAGGAGCTGAGGCTTCAAGCAGTACTCCAGCACATCAGCAGCACGACTGAGTGCCAAGTGACCTGGGTTTCCACCCTCTTTCTGAACTTGTTTTATTGCAGAGCATAACCTCTACGAGTCTCAATTCTCACACTCGAAAAAGTCAGATAATTACACCCCTGTACCTCCCGGGGACTCTGTGAAGTTTAAATTAATAATGTTTGCCAAGTGCTATGTAAGTGCAAAGAATTATTAAGGTCACCCAGCATCAAAAAGGGGACCAGAGTCCAGGGTTTTATGACTCTTGGCCCCATATATAAAACACAAGACTTTCCACTCAAGTAGTTGCATTAAATAGATCCAGGGCTACAGTTCTTTATTATTTAATATGTGAAATGTCTAGACAGATGTTCATTCCAAAACTGATTTCTACAAAAAACCATACATTTTTATAAAGCAAAATTGTATTCTTTTGGACTGCCTAACTACCCAATATGACATTTACTGGCAGGTTAAGTAATAATTTTCCTCCAGCAGTTCTATCCCACAAGAAAATTATTTTTTCCAAGACATGAAATAAGAACAAACACATGGAGGAAAGAAAGGATAATTATTATAAGTAGATAATAGTTGGAAGTTTCTTTTTATTTAAAAACCATTTTAGGAATATACCTATTTGATTTATTTTAATTTTTAAGATCAAAAAATGACGCTTTTTATTGGGTGGAAAGAAGAAAGCAAGATTTTTCTGTGTTTATATTCATGCAAGCACTTGATCTTAGGAAAAAATTCAACTCATTAAGCATCCTAAACATCAAATTATGACATTACATAAAGGATTTAAACACAGTATAAATATGCCCTTAATAACACCTTGGTCCATTCATTTGGGAGGCTCCTGGGGAAATACAAAGCTCAGGACTAATTTGTCATTCAAACTGGCTCAATAAGGGGAGGTATTATATGTAGCTTTAGTACTTATTACAAGACAAGATGATGGAATCAGTTGCTGTTTCCATGTTTTCTCTTCCAGACACATTCAATGACAAGCAATTGTTCTCTGGAATACGGTTTAAGAACTGCTAAAATGCTTTTATTATCCCTTCCAGTCACACTCAGAACAACAGTCTTCAAAACATATCCAGTTCACTCCTTTCCATGGGCTGGGTCGGGGAGATAAATTGTGACTACACTTAAAAAAAAATCTCTTATTGGCAATGGACAATATTTTAAAACTGTGACTCTCTATACGTTCTCCATCCCACAGAAATCCAATAAAATTTGCAAATGTCAGACAGCCAGGATAAATTCTCTGCAGAGTAAATTGATGTCATATTTTAGTATTTCTGTTAAAGAAATAGGAAGCATGCCTGGAAGATCAAAAATAGGATTACCTTCAGAACTTCACCCAGACTCTGCAGACTTTATTCTAACCTCCTTTTCTGGCATGGAATAATAAATGACAGTGATTTTAAAATAAAAGACTGTGTGTTTGTTTGTTTCCTTTGCTTGTTCACTTGTTTTGTTCTGTGGATGGGCCAGCATGAGGTTTGAGTGGTGTTTTCCCCAACTCTCAATGGTATTCCCATTCAAGCTTTAATTTTGAAGCTATAAGGACGTAAAAATAGAAAAAAGAGCTGAGGTTAACATTAGACAGGATAATGATTTTTGATAATGATTAATTTCTTCAAATTTAAAGTCATAAAAGAAATCACCAGTAGTGTTAAAAGATATGCAGACTTCTCACAGATAAGGCAGCACATGAAAATTTTTTGGCATCACTGTAACATCTAGATACTAAAAGTAAGATTTATTTTTACATTCCTTTCATTGCCAAAATTGTGGAATGTTAAGGGTTGGAAGGGGCCATGAAGATCATATAGTCCTAACCCCCTCTGTGAAGGCCAGGCATATCTCCCACCAGAACAGGTTAATTTTAAAGCCTTTTCCAACCTGGCCTTGAGCGCTGCCAGGGCTGGGACATCCACAACCTCCCTGGGCAACCTGCTCCAGTGCCTCACCGCCCTCACAGAGTGGAATTTCTTCCTAATATCTAGCCTCCTTCAACTCATATCCTTTACTCCTTGTCCTACACTGCAGACCCTGATGAAGAGCCCTTCCCTTTAGGCTCCTTTCTGTTGATGGGAGGTTGCTGTGAGGTCTCCTCGCATCCTTCTCTTCTCCAGGCTGAGTACCCCCAGCTTTCCCAGCCTGGCTCCAGTCCTCCGAGCAACTTTTTGGCCTTCCCTGGACTTGTTCCAACAGGTCCATGTCCTTCCTGTGCTGGGACCCCAGAGCTGGGTGCAGGGTTCCAGGGCTCTCACCAGAGCAGAGCAGAGGGGCAGAATCCCCTCCCTCCCCTGCCCACACTGCTCTGGATGCAGCCCAGGACACGTTTGGCTTTCTGTTCTGTCAGTGCTCATGGCTGGGACGTGGAATTTTCCATCAGCCATCATCCCCAAGACTCATCCACAGGGCTGTTCCAAATCCATTCTCAACCCAACCTGTGGGTGTGTCTGGGATTGCCAAGACCCAGGTGTAGTATATTGTGCTTTAATCTAATAAATTTAAAGTAGTAGCTAATAAATATTTAAGCAAAACAGTCCATCTGGAAAACAATACTATTACTAATACTATTGGGCCAAATGTTCACTTTAAATAAAAATGCACAGAAATAAGATTACCCTGGACCTTGCTCTTTTAAGGAGAGTTTTAAAAACTAATCAGTAGCAGCTTTGGAAAGCTTAAATTAATTTGAAAATGAGAATGTAAAAATATATACATGTTGGCTTAAACCAACTCTACTGGAAGAAAAATTTTGCCAGCATTGTATCCAGGTTGTCCCTTCTGATGAAATATAAAATCGTATTACTTTGTATGAAGCCGGGAGGAAGGACAATAATTTTAAGTGAAACCAGTTTATGATGAAGACAGCCATTTGAATTTTTTTTTTTTGGCTTGCAAGAGTAAAGCCATTAGAAGGAGTATCTCATATATTTCTGGTTATGCGTAATACCATTATTCAAAGGTTTAACTTCACATTTCTGTTCATTTTGTAAGTCAGGTTGGAAAGTTCTCGACCACAAAACCACATAGTCCTCAACCCTTCTAGACTGACAGTGAATTAACATATTTCCCATAATGTAACTTTTCTTTAAGAGACAGAATGACCTGTTTCTGAAGTGGTGAGAGGGGAGAACCATTTAAGGTTTATCTGATTAACTAGACACTTTACAGTGAATATTTTTCATCAGCTGCAGAGATGAAGAGAAATTCAAAACTCCTTGTGGTACGTTTTTCTTCCTGAACTTCTCAGATTTCCTCCCCAAACAGGTATACTTCAAACCTGCAAGGTGAATGTAAATTATTTTGATAATGTCACTGTAAAATAAAAGCTCCATGCTTGAAATCAGTTTGGTGAAAATAAAAAGAAGTGCCACATGCAGCAATGCCTGACATGTTGTGATCATCACTCTATTAGTCCCAGGCAGACTGCATTTTCAAACAGGGAAGTGTTTCAGTTTCAGTGCATTGTCTGGTTCCTGTCTCCTTCCACATTCCATGTGTCAGCTCTGTAACTATTGCTTGAGCTAATCTAAAAGAAATAACCTACCTATTCAGGAGAAGTCTGAACATTTCACATAAGATTACATTTCTTCGTTTCCATGTCAGGAGCGATAAGCAAAACCCAATACCTTGCGCAAAGAAATGATAATTCAAAGAGAAAGAAAATACTCTTGACATTTTAACAATAACAAGTTATTAATATAATTCGCTTCAGTTGAAAGAAAGCAGAATACATTTACAATGCAACTGAATAAGGGTTAAGTGTATTTTGTGTTTTGCTCTGCATTAAATATAAATATCTGTCATATCAAATCCTAGACTAGTTGTAACCACCCTCTTAAAATCCATGTTTCTAGAAGTTAAGAAAGCAATTTACAATACCATTTTTACAAATGACAAAATCCAAATCAGGCAAACCCCATATGGAATAGCTCAAGAAATCTAATATAGCTATTCTGAGCAGAGTTCTCCACACACTGGGAATATCACAATCTCTGTAATACAATTGGTGCCATTGAGATACAGTACCCTTGCAGTATCTCACTTAGGACCAGTTTCCCAAAATAAAGGAATATAAAGCAGATTTCTGTCTTCCTTTTCCTTGCTTGTTTCATGTTATTCCTTCCATACGCCCCTCTATGAAAATCATATATTTTTATAGAAGAAAATATTTAACCAATTAAAAAAAAAACACTGGAGATTTCTTCAAGAATTTTTAAAGGTACATGCTGTATTATGAAAGTATAAGACATAACTCAAACATAATTGGTCACAAATCCAATGTAACTTTCTCCCTCTTGTTAATTTATAAAGTAGTCAGTCTGAAGAAAGCATTGATTTCTGAAGGAAGCATTGGCTTCTCTACATTTGGGTTCAGAGACTGAAGCTACCAGACCTATCCACTTTCACCAGTGACATCTTTGCTCTTTCCTGGGAGACTTTGAAGACAGCATTTGAAATGTCTTTTTTCTCCTGTAAAGTTTTGGTCAAACCCTGTCCTCCAAAGGTAAGAATCTCTGAAGTGTAAGGGAAGCAATGGACTTTAGGTTTCTTCCCACTACAGCTCCTTTTTTAAATGGACCACCAGTGGTAGAATAGTTCTGTTCTAAAGCTAGAAGATATGGCCTGTCATCACTAGCAAGAGTCTCACTATTTTGGAACAAAACCCAAATAATGAAAAACAAATGCTCTAAATTTTGGGGAGTTTACGCCATTCAGGATTTGGAGATACAACCCCTCTCCCCCCTAAGCCTTAGGATACATACTCCAGCCAGTAAAGTTCTTCACAGCCAAGGACCAACTCCACTTTCTATTATTTGCTTTAAATGCTTAGAAATATGCACAAGGTTGCATACATATATACCAGCCACTACATAAGGCCTTTGTTCCCTATACCCTAATCAGCCATTGACAAATGAGAGGGTGTAACACCATAAAGGGTACTTGTCAGGAGCATTTCTGCTTCTCTAACATGTTTTCCTTCAAAAGCTCAAAAGGTAAAGCACTTGGTGCTCAAAAAAATATTTTACAGAAGGTGGGAACCCTCAGAGTCAAAAGAAGAAAGGACACATCCATGTGCAGAAGTGTTCTTCATTTGAAAGGGATTAAATGGAGAAAGCTGAGAAAGGAAATAGACATCAAGGAAAAACACAAAAAGATGCAGAGGGTAAAGAAGAATTAAAGTTAAAAAAGTAAAGGAGTTAATGAGAAGTTCAGCAGCAAATCGATGCGGTATAAAATTATTCAAAGGTAATTAGAAGAGCATGTTTAGTCTGTGAATGGAACACACAGCTTATTTGAAACCATGGTTTCCACATTAGGATGGCCATTCCAGCATCAATAACAGATACACCTTTACTGCTACAAGAAAACATACACTTACAAGGAGGTGAAGGTTATATTTAAGGCAAGGGGTGCAGCCAGATCTTGCAAAGGACATATGTATCTTGTGTGATGCAGCTGAAAGCAAAGCAGAAATTTGTAACACTGGTGATATTTGCAAGGGTTTAGAAGTCATAGCTCTGTTCAGAAAACATCTGCAGAAACCAGCTGCACATGGACAATGCCAAAGAGTAAAGAGAAAACAAGCCAGTAAATTTTTCCTTTTAAATCTGTGATGACAAGCTCAAAGGCTGCTGAACAGCCACTTTTTACTGGGGAAAAAGACACATAAAACTTCTGCAATGAGAGTAAAAGTGGATGGTGGAAGGAATAAGGAAGTCTACTAACATGAAAGGAAAGTATGCATATAAGGAAAGCAAATTAAGTGAGGAATGAAACAAGTCAGTTAAAACAGGCACTAGCTATGGGGAATGATCTTCAGCTCCATCTCTGCCTCTGCTGCTTCCTCTGAAGTAAAAAAACAAAGGCTGAAAACAAGCCCAGCTCAGTTCCCTACCACAGAAGCAGGACAGGCTTCCTGTGAGTGCAGCAGCTTTCCTGCATGGATGGCACAGGAGTAGTAGAGCAGCAGGAGGTGTGCAGGAGAAGAGGGTGGGAAAAGGTCTGCTTAGATATTCCTCACTCCTCAGGGCACTTCCATGGGGAATGTCCTCTCTACCTCTTTGACCTCATAGTGGGCATTAAGCTCTGCATTTGTTAAAAGTCCTATGACTGAAAGAAATCAACAAACACTAACACATGTTAAGCAGTTGCAGCTGAGACAGCATATTTTCTTTCAGATTGGCCTACAAAGAGAATTTAAATATATATCAACATGTCAGTTTAACTCTTGCCGTGAAGATTAAGGGGATGACCTCAATTTCCCTCCCACTCATCTGGGACTCTTTCAACTACATTGAGAAATTTTGGTTGAAAGAAAATATCTTTCGGAATAAAATAGTTCTTTAAAATTAGTAAAATTAGTAAATAAAAGGCTTTAATTAAATGCACACCTTTAGTTATTCCAAATAATCTACCATGACTTCAAAAGGAATTCTGAGATCTAAGAAATTACTTATAAATCTGTTCTAAAATACTATTTTCCTTAAAGTATCATCTATAAAAGAATTCCAAAAATCATATTAGTTATATTTGCCATTCATACAATCTCCCAGTGCATGTTCTTAATATATTCAAGAAGGACTTTCCTTCAAGTGCCTCACACTCAAAAAATTTCATTTTGAGGAAAGCACAAGAGCATTAGAGTCCAAAATCTATTAAAGTTAGTGTATGGTTGAGTGGGAGAAATGAAGTAGTAGTCAGTGTGCAAAACTGGTGACAGCAAAGACATCCAAGAAAGAGGTTTCTGACTTAGAAAATAGTTAAAAGTGTTTCCTGCACCAACTAAACAGGTTAAAAATTCTGAACTAAATCTGATATACCAAAGTAGGTTTATAAGTACTTTGAATGATACTAATAAAAGTGACAGTAACAATAAAAAACCCTGGTAACTAGATAAGAAGAGCTGCTACTAACTCCTAAGAGAATAATGAAGGTAAGTAATTGTTTCATCACAATTTTGCCATTTTCCTTAAGTGGAAATAATGGGTTTAAGAGAAAACAGAAAAAAAGCAATATTCACCTTTTCATAAATTAAGATTGTATTTAAAATTTCATTTTCCTTTTAGGACTCTGCACATTTTGTTTAAGGAGTGCCAAGAGATCCAGATGATGGAAACACATCTGGAGTTTGCATTGTCAAAAAAACCTGTTTTCTTGAGAACACATTTATATGAAAACTCTAAAGCTAATATTTAAACTCAGATATATCAAAGTTATGTAAAAGAGGACAGCATTTTTGCTACAAGTATTATAATGGATCAGTTGGTCTTTATCAGCTCACAAATGCTGGATCATGTTAATGACGTTCCTTTAAGGTCAAAAGACAAATCCAACCAGGAGGCTGTGTTCTGTGTAGGGATTATAGTAAAGGGAATGGCCCAGGCATGAGCACAGAACAAGAACAAAATCTGTTTCTTATCATAGTTCTTCATAAACCATTTGCTGACTTTTGTCTGACCAGTTACCTCTAAGGCATGAAAGACCTAAACCACGAATCATACAAGCTTGTAACTTTTTATTTTTTTTAATCTCCAAAAGCATAAACTATTATATTGAAAGCTTTTCATAATGCAATAAAGATGTTCTACAAGAGTCACTATCAACAAAGACAACACACTGCCACGAGTGACTTTAACTAGTGTTATGTATTATCATCATCCAGCACAGTGTCTTCTTGATTGCTAGGACATAGACTGCATCAATTCACCCAGAAAGCACTCTACAAAAACATTCTGGGTTCTCCCACTAAAATTGGGTGTACACTTTATTTTAGGGTGTTCATACCAGGGGTAGAGTGTGATAACTCAGGCTGGCATGTCATTGCTCACTTCAAACCAGTTAATTGACAGCTGCACCAGGAAATTATTAACAGCTGGCCGAAAACAGGAGCTGAAGACACGTCCTCCTGAGGCAGAGAACAAGAGCAAGCCTGTACTTTGCCATGTAATGTTATAGCTAAGCTCCCTGGAGGTGGTTAACTTTAAACTAGGATGGTGTCTGCAAGACACAGTGATGCTCCTGAGCAGTCACAAAATGTACCCTACGAGATCACACAAATTTAAAACCATCGTGATGGTAGACAGGGCATTTGCTTAGCTTTAAGAAACAAAACAAAGCAAAAAGCAGCTAAATCTTGGACATCAAGGAGAATGTGGACCCACGGATTTTAGTATCTGTGGGATACTAAAATTGGTGGATACAATTGCTGGTACTTTTAGCAACAGATTTTTGAAAGTTTCTGGAGAGAGTAGTTTTGTGTAGGAAAGTTGGTTAATAAGTAAGAGAGTTGCAGTAATTAAAATGGACTTGATGTTCTAGAGTATTTTCCCTATTCCTGTAAGTTTTCTTTCGCATTTCTTTCACTTCATATCCACTTCCATGTCCCTTGAAAATGCTACAAGATATCCATAATCTGTACAATAAAACTAGAATAAAATAGCAATGGAGTAATCTTTTATTATACTGAACTTCAGACCAACAGTTTCTATTACAGGAAAAAAAATCCATGTAAAACTTGACAAACTAAACCATTTGCAAAGGAAATTAAAATCTGTGGTGTACCTACAATACTGGGAGCAAGCTAAGATGTCTCATGAAACATTGATGATTTCTGCAGTGTCTCCTAGAGATAATTTACATCAAAACAGCCCTTCCAAATAGAAGAGAAGTTTTTCAGCATCCCTGAATGCTGGTAAAGAGAGAAGGGTAACTAATATTAAGAATTTTATTTTATCCCTGAAGCTAGAAAGCACTTTTAGATGGTACAGCACTCATAAAATAATATATATTTTAAATAATTGTATATAATTTAACATATTCTAAATCCTCTTTTTGATTGGTAATTGCTGCATCAAAAAAACAGTCCAGGTTTTTGTTTGTGTAGACATTCAAAATAGAAATAATAACTTTGCTTCAAATAATTTTTTGTTTATTTTGAATGGGAGAAAACATACAATTTTTAATTAATTAATAGCTATTTATACACAGGAGATAGACTATTACACACAGACAGGTATTTTGTTGCTGTTAGGATGGGGTGTGTTTTAATTTTGTGGTAATTCTGACTGAGAATTGAACTTGTAAAAAATATCCATAAGGTTGTACCAAAGAGTAGCAATTTCTCTTTACATTTTGAGGCTAAAAGCAGGCTCATATTGCCCCCCTAATACCAACTTTTGCATTCACAGAGTAAAATCATATTTAAATAATTTATAATATCTGTTAGAAAAGGGTATAGCATCTGAAGCTTCACTGATTTTTAGACAATTTACATGATTCAAAATAACAACAGATAGCAACATAAGACAATTTAATACTCAGCCTGCGAGAACAGAGGATGATAGGTGTTACAAATAACAGGCCTCCTATTGCTCTTACATCAAGTCAGTAATTTATAGAGTGGTAAGAAGCCTTGACTTCATAAAACTGCGGTGTTTAAGAAAAAGGATAGTGACCAAAACCAGGGAAGAGTGATATGCCTCAGTGCAAATCCATGGGACA
Source organism: Luscinia megarhynchos (assembly GCA_034336665.1). Classification (NCBI taxonomy): domain Eukaryota; kingdom Metazoa; phylum Chordata; class Aves; order Passeriformes; family Muscicapidae; genus Luscinia; species Luscinia megarhynchos. The sequence goes on along the minus strand of CM067592.1, from coordinate 52,403,288 downwards.
GAAATGTTTGGATGCTGCATGCAATTCCGGACCTGTGTGCCAAAAGACTAAGCTAGAAGGAGCACAAGAGGTGATCAGGGGTACACAGATCTGCCTAAGGAGTTACTAGACAAACATCTCATTAGTCTGGGGAAAAGTGGAGAAAGGTTTGCTAGGAGGGACCTACAAGGTTTCATGCCACTGGGAGAAATGAAAGAACAGTCCTTGCCTATGAGATCCCAGTGACTGGCAAAGCCAATGACACAACCAAGGTGGTGCCTGTGTGCCCTGTTTTCCCTCCCAGGTGGGCATCCCCCACATCAATCAAGCTCTGGAAATCCTTGCCATGGGGCACTGTGATTTACAGGCATCCATGATGCAACTGGACTACTTGATGGGAGAGTAAAAAACCACCAGGCTGTCAAGCAGAAAGACAGACATCCCCAGGATACAGGTTGCTGAATACCAAGATCTTGTCTAGGAGGAGGTGCTCTCACTGTGATGCTGCACCGTGGTGCCCTCCACGTCCTGCAGCACTTCGAGGCTTCTGCTCCCAAATCCTGGACTGACAGGCTTTTGCCTGGCCTAGATAAACAATTCACATAATTTTACACACCCAACCAGTCATCTGCTGCATGCCTCGAGGTGTTGAGGCTGCTTTATCGGGTATGATACAACCCTATTTACCCAACAGCTACAGTAACACTAACAAAGAGCACCACTGAACCTAGACAGGGGGTGTTATCAAAAATCTGATGCATTTTAACCCATTTGATAAATTTTAAGGGGTTCCTTTAAAATGCTTAAAAGGTACTGCATGAAAGAAATTGTGCACCCCTTAAGAAGACCACCACAACCTCAACATCCATCAGGAAGGAAAAAAAAGAGGAAGGGACAAAAGGAGAGGGGGGAAAGGGATGGAGGGGGAGCTGTGAAGAAACAGAAGGATAGCTCTAGAACCAGCTAGCTTAACTGACAACCAAAAATCCAGAACATTTTATGAAATACATGAACCCCCTGTGAGATCTCTGGTTCAAATCCACCAAAAACTCATGTTTTCTTGACATTTGATGGGTTGAACACTACAATTCACCAAAATTCTGAAGGAGATACTTCCCTAAATGAAAAGACTTAGTTTTACAAGAACAAAAATAACTAAAATAGGCTCCACACTTAAAAAAAGAAAACTCTCTCTTATTTAGAACTTATTAACTAGAAATAAAGTGTTCAAACCCTGGAAAAATCAGCAAATAGCTGTTTTCCTGCTTTCCAAAGCCATACCCAGTATTACAGAATTTCATATGTTGAAGTCACCAGTCAGAACAACTTTCTTAGCCAATTTTAGTCAAATTCCCAAGACATGTCATTTTTCTTTCTTTCTTCAAGACAGTCATTTTGGAATCTGTCAATGACAGATGCTGTAAGCATTCTTCAGACCTAGTTAAGCACTGTTAGTTATATGGATTTAATATATAACCTATTCAAAAGCAATGTGTTGAAAACATTCTTCCAAATCATTGGCTGCTAATGAAATATCAGCTCTTCCACATTAAATTATATTATATTATGGTGCTGCTTCACCTCTTCACAATGTAATTCTCGGCTGAGAGATCAAGGATGCTGCCAATCCCATGCCCTTTAATCAAATCTGAATGCTCAAATGTTTTATCTGGCTTCTACTTGCTAGTCTGGCCTTGCACACAGTCCTATTTAACTCCTGTGTGGTTTTTATAAAGTCTGACAGGATGTCTTGGCATGATTACAGTTCCTATATGTGCTGAAGTTATTACTGTGGTATTAGAAAATGTGTTGTCAACCAGGAATTAACAAACCAGCTCAGATAAAATAACTGTAATCCTGCACCTTCATTAAAACTGGATTCAAACTGTGATTATCAAAGAGAAGGAAATACGGGTTTCCAGCTAATGCCATGACTATATGCTGAAGGCTTCAATTCCTAGTACTCTGAAAGATTTCTTGCTTGATCTGGAGCTGTGCCTCTTGGAGCCATGAGATTGTAAGCACTTGTTAAGGCATCTAGTCACATTTGCAGATCCTTCAAAAGGTCCTCTCATATCACTGACTTTCAAGATTGCACCAGCATGAAAGCTAGAATTTTTTAAAACTTCAACACGTACATATCTGCACCTCCAGAAGACTATATACCCTGGAAACATTGAAAGCTGTATGTCTAAACTAACTTCCAGTAAATTTGGGATATCTTTGTTAAACACATTTCACTGCAGTGTTTAGAAAATAATTTTACCTAATGATCAGGGTGACTCATTTTATGGTCCTAAGATACGACTGCTTGCTCCCCACATCCATCCTTCAGCAAAAGTAACTTCCTTTGTTTAGGAAAAAAAACAGGCTACAAAAAATTCTGAGTACAAATCAGTTAGCCATGGACGTAGATTTTAGAGGGTAATGCTTAAAGTGTGCGCTGATGATGTGGATTGACTGAAGAAGCAGAAAGGCCAACAGAGCCCCAAAGACACAAAATGGGTAAACTGCATTGTATACCCAAATTCCACTGCATTCTTAATGAAAACAACAGGTAATCTTCTTCTTCTTTAATATTTGTTAAAAGAAGTAGTATTATAATTAGAGTCTGATGAATGGTACCTAGATACTTCAACATAACTCAAGAAACTCCTTTTTTTTTTAAAAAAAAGGATTTTTATAATTTTACTACATAAATTCATTACATTTATTACATGACACACTCTGAAATTCTTAAGAAAAATCAGCAGAGTTCCAAAAAAGCATTTTTTCCAAGAGAAACCTGCAGTTCTACAGCAAAAGCAACTCAATCAGATCTGCTATTCTATTTTGTACCCAAGGCACAGCGCTCAAAACAAAATTCAACTTTTATTTCCACAGTAGAAGTATAATGTGCTGATATCAGCTGGGGTAGAGTTAATTTCCTCCACAGTGGCTGCTACAGGGCTGTGTTCTGGATTTGTGCTGAGCACAGGGTGGACAATTCAGAGATGTTTTTGTTATTGCTGAGCAGGGCTTGCACAGAGCCACGAGCTTTTCTGCTGTCTGTACTGCCACACTGGTGAGGAATTTGGGGGTGCATGAGAGGCTGGAGCAGACACAGCTGGGACAGGTGACTCCAACCCACCACAGGGATATTCCAGACATGGGACACCATGCTCAGTGCACAAAGCTGAGGGGAAGAAAGAAAAGGGGGAACATTTGGAGTGATGGCTTTTGTCTGTCCAAGTGAGCACTGAACAGGATGGGCTCTGTTCTCCTGGAGATGGCTGAACACCTGCCTGCCCGTGGGGAACACTGGATGAATTCCCTGTTTGCTTGTATATATGGATTTGGTTTTCCCAATTAAACTATAAACAACCTAGGAGTTTTCCAGCTTCTAGCCTTCCCATTCTCTCTCCAGCCACAATGGCTGGAGAGTGAGCGAGGAGCTGCCTGGGGCTTGGCTGCTGGCTGGGGTGAAACCACAACATATGGTTTCCACTACAAGTTCTCTCATCTCAGTGGTCACAATCCAATTAGCAGAAAGTGAAACCTGGATGTAGATATTAGTTTGTAACAATTCCAGACCCCATTATAAAATTCACATCCAGGGAAGATTCTAAAACTCCAGATCTTTTGGGATGATCTTCTTTGTCAAAAGGAGGAAGATCCATTGTGTTCAGATGCAAAACCTTCCTGGTGTACTGAATAACATCTGAAGAGACTACAGAAGGCACCAAAGTGCTGACTGAAAACTCTTGAATGAGAGGTGAGCTGGATAACTTTTCCATAACATAAAGAAAATTGTTATTTTTGCCAGAACTGAGTCTCTTAGGTTCAGTGCTTTTCCTAATGAAACAAAAAGCAAGCACCACTCTGATTTTTCCCACTTACGAGGCTTAATTGCAATTACACAGTGAAATAAGTGGCCTGACACTGAGGGTGGCAGAGCAACAGAAAAGGCTGACCAGGGTGGTCATGGAGCCTCCCTCTCTGGAGACATTCAAAATTCAGCTGGATGTCAGTCAGAGAAGAGGAGCAGGTGAGACTATGAGAGGGAAACAAGATGGCAACACCAAGGCCTGTGGAGAGAGAGGGGCAGGAGGTGCTCCAGACACCAGAGCTGAGATCCCTCTGCAGGCTGTGGTGAGACCATGGTGCAGCAGCTGTGCCCATGCAGACCATGGGTCCATGGGGGATGCAGAGATCCACCCACAGCACGGGGGAAGGTGCCCCTGCTGGAATGTGTGGATACCTGGAGGAGGCTGTGATCCACGAGGAGACCCATGGAAAGAGGGGGTCCCTGCTCCCAGGCTGGAGCAGCCTGTCCTTGGAGGACTGCACCCCACGGAAGAGTGACCGTGCCACAGCAGTTTTGGCAGGACTGTGTGCCTCTGGGACAGATTCACATCTGCAGCAGGCGTGGCCTGACTGCTGCTCATTAGAGTGGACCCATGCTGGAGAAGTTAATGGAAAACTGTCTCCTATGGCAGAGACCCCACGGTCTCACAGGGGAAGGACTCTTCTCCCAGAGCAGCGGAAGAAAATCTTGGTGATGAACCGACCAAAATCCCTGTGCTGTCAGTGGGAAGGAGGGAGGGGCTAAGGGGAAAAAGGTGTTTTAAGGGCTTATATTTCTTCCCATTATCCTCCTCTAATTCTGTTATTCCTAAATTCACTTTGTGACTTAAGTTGAGCCTGTTTTGCCTTTGAAATGTTTTCTCCTGGTCCTTATCTCAACTTAGGAATCCTTTGTTAACTTTTTTCACTTTTCCCTCCACTGCCCAGCCGTGGCAGAGGAGGGTGAGCAAGTGACTCCCTTGGGTGTCTGGCATTGGGCCAGTGTCAAACCACAACACCCTAACGATTCTGTGATTCCACAATAACTCAAGAGTAAGTCTGATCCACATGTACAAACATTACAAATTGGCACATAAATATTCAAAGAAGGTGTGGCAGATAGTTTTATCCACTGATTTATCCACCCATTTCTGAATTTTGTACTGGAATCTGAGCTCTGTGTTACTTTAATTACTTCTTTGATAGTATGTAATATTAAATTTTCATACTTTAAAAAAATCTTTCTCTCTATAATCAAGCACAAGCCTGTATTTGCTTTTTGTTTAAAGAGGTAAGATCATATCTTTTGGTAAACTTATTATATTGTTTTAATTTTGTTAACTGTATGTGTGTGTCTTACACAGTACTTTGCAGGCTATGAATATTCAAGAGATCTTCTGCTGAGCAATTTCAATTAATCTGTCTCTCGTGTTATAACCAGAGAAACAGTTTGCATTTTTTACAGGAAATGGACAGAGTCCCAGATATACATTGCCTGCCAGAATTTATACTTCCCACCATTCGGAGAAGAAATTGTGCAGGATTTACTACCAATGTTACAATCAGGTTGCAATAAATGTTACTTTGAATTAGATGTGCTTTAATTTACCATGACTTTTGCATCTCTAAGCAGCCTGTTGGAGTTCTGCTGTTAATATTAACTGAAGCACGTGGTTCTTTTGTTACTCATTAATGGCCCTATTCAACAGAAATTGAATTTCCACAGCTGCCACACACGGCAAGCTCCTAAGGCTGGGTACCCAGAGTGCCTAATCCTGGTGCAACTGATGGATCATCCTTTGTAGAGAGTTAGAGCTTTCTTCAGGGCTGCCATGCCATCTCAGATGGCCTTCCACAGCCTTCTCATCTAGATCCAAGGAAAAGAACAATATCCAGGTAATGGATGGAACTGTTTCTGGCAGTGCTGACACACCTGTCCATTTTAACAGGCATCCTCTGAACACTACAGGGCTTTCCAAATATCTCAGGTCACAAATGTGATACCAACCTGGAATGAAAATATGAAACTCAATGAAAGCACTCTTTTTATTGATTAACTGACAGGCAATAGAAAAGCACTGCAAATTCAATGCTTTCACTCTTCCATTTTGTCAAAGGCTATCAAAATTTGATTCTTACTGTTTCCACTATGTTTTTTAAAATACAATAATACAATTTACCGATAATACTCCAAAATTCAGAAAAAGCTGAACACCTTCTCATAGATACTTCTTTTCCATAGCCATTTTACCATTTCGTGTTTCAGTTAATCTGGGGACATGGTACTTGTTTCTGTATGCTAGCATTTCTAATGATGCATGACATTTCTGCTAAATGTAGGAGTTAAGATAAATTCATTTGGGATATTTGTTTCTCATGTAACCTGAACTTGGCTAAAATTATCAGAATTTTAAAGAAAGCATTTTGATACAGCACTTTTCAAAGCATATCTATAGATACAGCTCTTCAGATATATTTTACTTTATCAGTAAAGCATCTTATGTTGGGGTTAGAGAAAGACATTGAATACCAGCTGTGCATCATAATCTATGGAGATGAGATACTATGATAAAAGCAGCATCACCAAGAAAGCCTTTCCAGCCTCTCCAACCTGTTTTCTGCCTGCAAATATGTCTTGAGCTGTCATAAAATCATTGACTCACTGAATGGTTTGGGTTGGAAGGGACTTTAAATATCATCTTGCTTCAACCTACCTGCCATGTGCAAGAACGCCTTTCACTAAACTAAGTTTCTCACAAACCCATCCAACCTGGCCTTAAACACCTTCAAGGATGAGAAATCCACAGCTTTTCTGAGCCTGTTGCAGTGCCTCACCACCCTCCCAGCTGAGAAATTCATCTGAAGCACATATCTCACTTTGCAAATTGAGATGAAGTTTGAGATGCAGACTGAGCTCTGGGTAGGAGCCTAAACAAGAGGCCATGAACTGCAACCCTCTGGATAAAAGGGGGAATAAAGACAAGTGGTTCCAGCCAGGTGAATGGACATTGAGAGACACAGCAGAAGCAGCAGGAGCCAAGAGGAAGAGTGAGACTTGGGTGGGGGGGTGACTGTGAGAGTATAAAAGTCTGAGGGTTCCTTTGTTGGGGGTTCCTCCTCAGAGACACCAGCTCAGGCTATTTCTGTGTTACTGTGCTTTGAACAAACTTTTCTGTGGAATGAGGCATGTGACACTTTGCTATGAGGAAATCTGGTCTGAACATGTGGAGCCTGTCAGGTCCCTGGGGACACTCACTGTGAAGGGGCTTTGGTCCCATCAGGGAAAGTCCCTGGCCTTGGCAGTGTGACTGCCAAGAGAGTCAGACTGGGAAGTTTCCTTAACATTGACAGTATAATATCTAATCTAATCCTACTGTCTCTTAGTTACCCCCTCGTTTTGTACACATCCTTGTGAAAAGCCCCTCTCCCACTTTCCTGTAGTTTCCTTTCAGGTACTGAGAGGCTGCAATTAGGTACCTCAAAGCCTTCTCTTTTCCAGGCTAATCAGTCTCTACTCAGCCTTTCCAAGTGGAGACATGCTCCATGTCCCTAATGAACTCAGTAGCTCTCCTCTGGATTTGTTCCAACAGGTCAATGTCCTCTCTGTGCTGCTCCTTACCCACCCGCATCCTTCAGGACTGGGAACTCCACCAGTGCAGGATCACTGCAGCCCAGGTGGCCTCCCGTCTTGATAGCCCCAGTTAGCTCACTGTGTGACCAACAGACTCGGTAACACCACCCTCCACTAGGGCTGTGCACATATATGTGCATTCCAGGAGTATCCTTGATTGCCCACAGCTCGCTCTGCTACTTTTTCCAGCAGACACTGAGGTGGCTGAAGTCTCCCAGCTGAACAAGAGCCTTGGTGTGTCATCCTTCCTGTAGCTGGAGCAAGGTCTCATCAATAGGCTAGCCTTGGTCAGGGGCCTGTAGTGACACCAACCACAAGGTTCCCTTTGTTGCCTCAGGCTCTGTTTCTTACCCACAGGCTTTTACCTGCTCATTGCTTTTCTTCTTCAGTTCACAGGTTGCTCTTCAGAGATGGCTCATCACACTCAATCCACTTCTTGGTGTAGAGGGCAACCTGTCCATCCCTCTTTCCTCCCCTATCCTTTCTGTACAGGCTGTAGCCATCAGTAACTGCACTCCATTCAGGGGATTCACCCCACCAGGCTTCAGTAATGGCAGCTAGGACATAGTTTTCCAGCAGTGGAGTTTTCCATGGCTTCCAGCTCCTCCTGTTTGTGCCAACCCGGCTTGCACTGCTACAGAGGTACCTCACCTGGGCAACTGGCCATGTTGTCATCCTACAGGTATGTTGGAGTCAGTGAGTCTGGGGTATCTCTGAATTCTTCAGAGAGAAATCAGAGTGCAAGGATTGAATTAAAGCCTTTGGATGGATTGAAATATATTAAGTCACTCACACATAAAGTAGATATTTAAGTAGAAGTAAGTCAGTAAGTTTTAGTAGGAGCTGTAGCAAGTAAAAGGTCTGGATTCCACAGTAGTAACGAGTTCTAGTGAAGGTTGAAACATACTGATATCTTCAGCAAGAGGCTCCAGTTGTAGACAGGACTTAGTCTTAATAGAGCTATAGTAAGAATATTGCTCACATTTTTTAGATAGAACAGGTTATATGAGTAGTTGTATACGTAACCTGGTGTGTTAAAAAACTAGAATTCTCATAGATTAAGGAGTGGTGGTCCAAGCTTGAATGTTAGTTTGTTGGAAAAATCCCATACAAGAGTATGTATTGGGGAGAGTTGTTGCTTTCAGCCATTGTGGCTTTTAGCCTCTTGCTTTTAGCCATTGGCTTTTGCCAGGGTTTTTAGCCATTCACTTATTGCTACTGCATTTGCCATTGCCACTGCTTTTGCCATTGCTTTTTGCTAATGCCTGTTGAGACTCATGTGCTTTGTAATAAGATGTGCTTTGTAACAAATAACCTTTCTAACTATTAGCTGCTTTGCTTATTTACGATAACCCAGTGAAGTAGGAGTCTAAGAGCTCTGGAGTTTGGTGCCTAGAGCACTGGGGGTCTTAACCTCACACAGGTACACCATTTCCTTCCTGTCAGATCATTCTCTGGTGTTTCCTTGTTGGCTCCTCTTACCTCAGGAGCCCCTGGCTCGTCTCCATGAGACTGCAAGTGTGTCTCAGTGTGGGCAGCACTGTGCTCAGACTCTGCAGCAGAGTGCCCTCACTAGCATTCTATCCCTCTAACCTTTGCCTCTCATCCTACAGCTGGCCAGGGATAAGCCTGATGTTGCCCCTCTATCGTGACTAGCTCTGCAAGTGAGACACTAGTTTCCCAAGCAAAAAGGCTCCATCTCCACTGAGAAACATCTGTTGCCAGCATGCCTGGTGCTGCATAAGCCTTTGTGTTGTCAAACAACCCAACATTCCTGCAGTGAAACCAGTCATGAAGCCATATATTGATAGACTCAATCTGTCTGTTTCTTCCAATGTTGCTGTCTTCTACAGGAAGAATAGAACAGAATATGACTTGTACCCCAGATTCCCTTACCCACTGCCCCAAGACCCTGAAGGCATTTTTGGTGACTACCACTGCCACTTCACCATCCCCTCCATGGAAGATCAGTAACAAGTCCAACAGCCAGCAATTTTTTCAGCCTGCTGTCTGCAGGTGTTTTGCAGACCCTGCCTACCTTAAGGAGGGGAATCTGCAGTACAAATGTCTTATTTCCATGCTAATAATTAGCTGAGAAAAGCCTCAGATATTTTTCTAAAAATACCAAGCTCTCAATATCATCAGGATTGCATGCAGGGTTCCTCTTTATCTCTGAGATAAAAATTGACTGGAATTATACAATTTTTTGCCTGCTGCGACTTTGATTTTTCTCTTTTTTCCGACATACACAGCATTCCAATAGCTTTGTAAATTCATGCCAAGAATATATGTTCAGATAATTGCAGCATTAAAATTACTAGATATAGATTAAAATCTTAAAGTTATAAAATGTAATAAAATAAACTAAATACAAGTTAAATACACCAGGGACTGTGATTCTTAGCCAGCATGAAAATTCATTGTATTTAGTGGGACTGCTTGTAAGCTCCAGGACTGATCTTCAATATTTCCAGAATCTATACCAGTGTTAGTCTGCAGATCATAGAAAGCATGACTTTACAATCTTTGTAATTAACATGAATTAAAGGTTAGCAGCACTAGATATACTTTTTTTTCTAAATCCACATATAGCAAAAAACAATGTAATTTAACAGAAAGCTGCTGCTATGCTTCATGTTAATAAGTAACTTGGTTTTTTTGTAGGTTTTGTTTTGATTTCCTTGAGTAAGCCCTACATATCATAGTCACAGACTTTCATATTAAACTAAGAAGTTTTATTAAGACTAAATTCAGCTGTAGGAAAACAAATTGCTGGCTATCTACCATTAAGTTTCAGACAGTCCTTAGTGAGCACCAGAAAACATACCTACCTTTGCAATTTTCTTTATATTTTGTGGTGTAGCATCTGGTTCAATATAGTCTCAATTGCTTATGTACAGAAGACATTAGAACTGCTATTGGTAATAGTTGTTAACACTTTTTGTTTCCCACTCTTGGAAGGGTTCATCCAACATACTTTACACTGTTCAGATAATTTTTTATACTGGATTATGGAATCACAAATTATCTCAAATACGATTCACAAAGGTCAGGAAATCCAACTCCCTGCTCTCACGTAGCTGCTTAAAATTAAACCATAAGCAGATCATCCAGATGCTCCTTCAACTCTCTCTGACCTCTGACCACTTCCCTGGGTAGCCTGTTCCAGTGACTGACCACCCTCTGTGTTCAGAACCCTTCTCCCCTCAAGATCCCCTCTATCATCAAGGAAGTCCACAGCTCCTCGTAATTCAGAATTATCATCAAACCAACTTAATGTACATTTGACTCCTGCATCCAGATAATTTATTAAAATACTAATGAGCACTGGCCCTGAAAATGAGCCCTGTGGAACTATGATAAAGTATTTTTTTTTATTTTTCTATCCATTCAAAGTTTTGCTGGCTTCACCTCTATTAAGGTTACTTTCTTGTTTTGTGAATTTAAAAAAACCCAAACCTTTAAACATTTGTGAAACATTTTCAAATTAAAAACAAAATCACATAAGGTAATTGTAGTTCCACCAAATCCTTTTTAATTTAGGATAAAATTTCAAGAAAAAAATCAATTGAATGCTCAGAAGTGGTCACTATCCAGCCCAAAATACAATTCAAATTAGCAATCACTTGCACTGCATAGTAGATATACAGATAAACTCTTTTGCAGAAAGTTTTAGAAAAAACAGGGTTTTTCATTCATTCTTCTGTGGATCAAATATACCAGAGAATGCATCTATCAAAATGAACAGAAAGATCACCAGAAATCAAAATCTATAATATCACTCAAGCCATGTACTCCAGTGTTTCAGTGGCATTACCTCTGGAAAGGTTTTTCACTGATTTCTACCTTGACCTTTTCTCCATATTGCAGTCTGAGCTCATTAGTGCTCTCCATGGAAGGGAGAACAAGCCATTCTTTTCTCTGAGCAAGCACCCTTCTAATTACATCAGTAATTGGCTCTCAGTGTTTTCCTAACCTTTTCTTGAAGATAAACATTTACAGAATTTTCAATTCTTTTTTCCAGGTCACATTTGCTCATGCTCATGCTCATGTCCTTTTCAGGATTCACCTCAATTTATCTAAGATTCTCCTTACATGCCCAAACTCAGATGTTTCTTATGTAAGAAATCACACATTTAACTCAGGAAGCAATATTGAAACCCATTCATGTTTCTCTTGCATGAGATAATAACAAAATTTTTGTTAACAGCACTTACCCAGTACTTGTGGAGTTGCTGTCAGGGTTAGCTTATCCTCTCTTGAGCTTCATCTTAATTTTTCCCCAGACCATTTTATAATATTTTTTCTCCTACAGTTAGTCATCTCCAAATGTAAATTAGAGTATTTAATTTCCATTAAAATCTGAAGAGCCTTACACCCTTTATGGAGCTGTGAAAGACACATGTACCCACTTCAACAGATTCTCTAAATGTTGCTACTCACCTCCGCAATATTTTCAATTGAGACTGTGTTTCATTGTTTTAGCCCTTTTAGGCTATTATATTACCCAATGTCAAAAGCTGGTGGCAGTTACTGTGTCTCCCCTATCCACATGTCTTTCCCCCTTACTATAGCTTGTTTTGACTTATTTTTTCCCAATAAATCCAGGCTAGTTATTACTCTGTTCCTTGTTATTTTTCAAAATCTCAAAGTCTTGGAACTGACCAAGCTTGTTAGTCCATGCTTCCTGGACCTCCCTTTTCTACAAAAAAGTTTGTACCAGGCACTACGCTTGCCATCTTTCTAGCACTCCTGTTGCACAGCAGTCCTCCACCATTTCTCAAAGGCAAATTCCAACCATTCTGAAATTGCTTAGGCAACATCGCTAAGCCTACTATAATGAAGTTTATCTGACCAGATAATTTGAAAACATCTAATTTATCTAAGTGCTCTTTTATCCATCTTTTCCAGACTTTTGCTTGAAACCTTAGCCATCAGTATTGTGTTAGCCATCTGCTCCTGACTAGTCTTTTTGTGAAGACTAAATGTAACAAGGCTTATATATACCACGGTTGGAAAGGGTTTTCTTTTCCCTTCAGTTTCACTTTGCCAGTAATAGACTTGTGGAACTTAAAATTACCTCATTTTAAGATGCTTCCCATTTATCCGTGACATTTTCTGCTACTTAACCTCATTTTGTACCTTGACTTTCCAGGTTTGTTACTACATATTCACATTATACTTCTTTTTCATCAGACTGTCAACTAGACAACCAAGTTTGCATTCTGTGTTTAGTCACTTTTTGAAGTCAATAAAGCTGACATGATTTGGGCTTATTTACTCTACCTCACTGTCCTATTCCATCCAGTTTTCTTCCTGTGTAACCTTAAGTAACAATTCTGTGAGCTAATTGAAATCTGTTTTCTGGAAGTCCATAATCTTTTTTGTTTTTTGCTTTCTTTTTCTTCTCCTCCCAAATATCACAAAATCTTATTTCAGTTTCAGTCATTTTCAGTTCAAAACCACAGACAGTTTCATCCATGATTTCCCTCTCTACTTGTTCTTCACCCATCAGTTCCTGTATTCTGTTAGACAGGTCAGGGCTTCAATTTTTACTTGGATTTATTACGATCTTCCACTTAACACTGTTTTCTGCCTGATGCTTTCTACATTTTTTTGACATACATCACCCATATTATCACCCATGATTCTACAATGTAAGTCTGCATTTTGTATCACAGACTTTGAACAAGTCTAACTCCCCATGTACTCAAAATCTCAGGACTACCATATTGTCTTCCTCATGATCAAAATCATAAGGCTTTTTTCTGCCCGAGAAAAAAATATACACAGGGATACTAGCATTTTGGTAATGAGAAATGCCACAAAATCCATCATACTAATTAAATATTGTTTCTGACTGTGTGTTAAGATCTGCAGCTTCTCCTCTTTATAACCCACATTGTTTCACTTATGCGCTGACATGCAAGGTTTATTAGCTTTCTGGAATTAATATACTTCCTTTTTCTGTCTTATCTAAAGACTATTTATGATCATCCACTGCTTCTTCTTACATCCTGCTTCTTGATCTTCATTTATTTAGTATGTCAAAGTGCAGAGGTGGTTTCTCCCTATGTTTAGGTAAATCCATTCTTGTCCAATAGCCCATAAGTATCATTGCAAGAAGTTTTATACTTGTCTTTGAAAAATGCCAGTGTAACCAATGTTACTCAAACATCTAAGTTCAAATTACATTGGGTAATTGGGCAAAATACATTGGGTAAGGGGCAGGGGGTTGTGCATAATTTTTAAATAAGGCCAGGAGAAATATCTCTATTTACCTTTCAAGTAAGCATAGGGGAACATTGAAGCTTATTTCAGTATTCAGTTACAAGAAGGTGCTCTAGAAGCTCTTTTGTTTTTAAATAAATTCAGTAAAACCTGAAAACGGTCTCCTCTTTGATTTGATTGCTCCATGTTTGCCTATTTCACAACATGTCAACTCTTCTTTGAAGTGGCTGGTTTCTGAGATCCTGTGGATCCTTGGATACTGTGTACTAGGGCAGTCAGAACCCTGATGCAGTAATTTGAACAATTATTTTCTGGTGCTCTTTAGCCTTGTTTGTCCATTTTTTCACTAGGGGCTCAGCTGTTGTTCTTAAGGCTAGATACAAAGCAATTAATTATTATACATTCATCAGTTTTTAGACAGGTTGCTGAAGAACTCAAGTAGTGAGCAGATGAGTACCGAAGTACTATTCTTCTGATGTACAAGGGAACTCTACTGCATCAAAGACTGGCAGCTATGGCCTGCAGAGCTGACAGCACTGCTTGGACCTGGCAGCTCCCCAGGTCCCAGGGACAGGAGGGGTGGCTGAAAGGCACTCCACAAGCCAGCAGTGAACATTCACATGAGCAGCAGCTGAGATTGCAGGAAACATGGATGAAAACATCAAGTACTGGATATGATTACCATAAATCACACAAAAGTCTCACACCAAATGAACCAATATCTCAAGGCATTTCAGAATCCCTAAAGCACAGGGAAAATGTCAACATCTGCACTGCTGAAGTGATCAAAGCATTTTATCAAGATGGCAGGGATGACAATGAAGAATAAGAACAAGCAGAAAACTGATTCAGAGAACACCATGCTGTAGTCTCCATATCCTAACTGAAATGATAAAATCTCCACTTCTGAGACAGCTCTGGAGGAGCATACAAGAATTGTTTAATATGAATGTTATTATAAAGCACATTAAACTAAAACCCAAACATACCAATGCTTCCTGAAACCATTGAACATAAGTAACCTCTTATATCCCTTTCGACCTTATCTAAAGAAAACTTCAGTTCTAGATTGATACCTATGACTGGTACATGAAGTCCATTTTTTCTTGAATTCCTCTTTTAACCTGGTTTACACATTGTGTTGGGCAAAACAGCACCTGAACAATGCAGACTCAGTAGCTGAAAAATTTTAATGCCAAAAGGTTTGTTTTTTTCTTGTAAAATTCCTAAAGTCAGTACACTTTCAAGAACAAGCAGCAACAGATGTTACAGATGACAGGAAGTAAGTCTTTGTCCAAGGAAGCACAGGAAAAGTTCTGTGACAAAATCCAGCTCATATGTGTACCATCAGAACTGGGCAATTAAGTTTTAAGAGAGTGTTTTCAGAAGTCTTATGAGCTGTTTTATGCACTGCTCTCCGTGCTTTATTCCTTCTCCCCAGTCCAAGATTTTACCCCTAGAATGCCTATGGAGGAAAATAAAAGAAACCTACTTTGTTTCTTAAAAACACTGAATGCCTTATTCTATATTTATGTGCTATTATTTGTGCTGCTAACTGGTTTCTCTGTTAAAAGAATCAGGATGGTGTCCTTAGAGCAGTAGCAGTGGCCAGCTTGCACGGAAAAAAAAAGTGGTGGAGTTGACAAAGTGTAAATGGGAGTAGGAGGCATCTCCTGTAAAGGACCTGGTGGAAATTAATTTTAGATCTAACTGCCTCTGCTGAAGAATGGACATGTGAGTTTCATCTGGACTTTACACAGTTAACATAGTGAACAAAATTGGTCTTATCTATGTTTTCAACAAATACAGAACATCAGGCTTCTCAGCATAAGCTGACTGAATTGGTATCAAACTCCAGGTACAGCAATTATCACATTAATTAAAGGATGTAATGGGCAGTGGCACATACCCTGGAGAATACTAGAGAGAGAAAAAGATTGGGGATTGGCATTTCTCAGACACTGAAACTGAATAAGAGACAGTGCCTAACCTCTAAGGAATTTCTGTGTTCTTAAAATGGGACAGTTGCAACCTTCTAAAAATGTAACTCAAAATTTTCAAATGGGCTATAAACACCAATTCTCAAAACCTGGTTTCTTAAACTTTTTATCTCAAAGGAATTATCCCAGCAACTGCAGCACGTTTCATAAAATGTCGCTTCTTTATTCTAAAAATAGGTTTTAGAATATGCAGACACTCCTACTATAGCCTATAATTTGTATCTTCTCATGTTGATGAGAAAAAAATCAAGCCTGCAAGTTTCCCTTTCACTGCCAGTTATTGCGGGGAGCCAAATTTTGTCCTACTTTTCTTTAACCAAAATTGTCCTTTAGTCTCCCAGTTTCTTAATTATATGAGAATTCAGTGCAAACCACAGAACGAAAAAGAGAGAACAGGTAGGTCCTGTGCTGTAACCCAAATTGGAGAATGTCCACTGACCTCTTTGTGACCTGTAAGCAACTCCTAGCTTGTGCTGGTTATAAAAACGGGGGAAAATAATTTTTAAATGTAAGATTTTAGGATTTTCTTTAGGTGCTCATTTGTTTAGGTGCAGCCGGACTGGAGTTACAGCTCTGAGCCATAGGAGGAAGCAGAAATTGAGGCCAAACACTCACTGGACTCCTACCAGTGACACTGGGGAAGAAGTGCTGTGGAGTAGGTCAGTGAGGTTTTCATGATCTTGGTGTGGATTGTCATCATCATGTTCACACTCTGTTAGTAAGAGCTCCTACAGGCAGGTGAGTGAAGTCAGCCAGGCAGCTCACTCTGGTCACCAGGCTAAGAAAGAGAACCAGCTCATAACACACAGGGTACCACACAGGGGAGTTTTCAGTTCCAGCTGGACTGCCAATACAGAGACATTTGCTCTGAAAGGAATGGGTAAATTCCCCATATCTTCTAGATCACTGCATCAGCCTTTTTTGGGTTTTTATTTTGTCAACAAGGAGGCTTCCCAACTGAGAATGGTTTCATTAGCATCACACAGCAAATGGCAATCATGAAATTTCCATCAGCTTTGTGATAGTAAATTAAATTAGTTCATATTATTGTTCAGAGCTTAAAATGCTGCCTCATGAAATTATTTACTCTTTTTTTTAAGAACAATTAATGATGTTTTAAAATCATTTTACGTCCCAGAGAAGCTGGGATCTATTTTTATGAAAACTCTTTCATTAATTATAGCCAAACGCACTTCAAAACTTGTTTAACTTTAAAAGAAAACCCAAACCCAAACACAGATAATTGACCAACATGATGATCAAACTGAGCAAGGTAAATCTTGACAAACTTGTCAGTAGGAATTAATTTATCAGTGGAGAAAAAAATACATAATATGGTAGAGCCTAGGGGATTAGGGAGAAGAATGTTTCCCCCCACTTGAGATTTTAAATTTATATTATTGAGTCTTTCAAAAAAGCAAAATTATTCCTTAGTTGTTACTATCTCACTTTGTCTTTTGCTTCCAAGAAAAAAAATTAAATACAAGGCTTGAAATTTCCTCAGAAAAAATAAAAAAATTAAAAAGAGTGCATTGTGGTAGTAATCCTACTGAGAATTGCTGATTAAGAGTTTTCTTTGAAATAGATTTTAATTTAGATATCAAAAGGAGATTTTGTGAAATCCACTTGAAGTCTGATACCCATACCTCAAAAAAGAAGCAATTTTGCTGGAGCCTGAAATTGCAAAGATTTTCATTTCCACCCATTAGACAATAATGCTATAATTTGTCCTGTCATTCCAAATCTGCTTTAAAGGGTGCAATCTTCACATAGAGCCCTTCTTGTTCTGTCAAAATTACCAGTGTGAAATTAGAAGTAAAATGTTGTCACGGTGACAATAGTTTGACATAATTTTCTACACTGGTCTGGATAAGTGAGTCAGCCTGAGTGAGCAACACGATCGTAATGGAATATCCTGCCATGTTTGCACACATGCATTGCCTAACCAGCTCCAACATATAAATAAACCACTTTACGAGATGGCAAACTACAGTTGCAATGACATTTTGCTTTCTAAAGAACTTCCTCTCCAAGAGCATGACAAAGGAGGAATAACCCTCAAGTCACAACTCTCCTGGTGATGTGTAATTGAAGTAATCCATACACACCTGAGCCCTCATTCCAGGCACAGTTGTAAGTTGTGTTGTCCCAAGCATCTCATCTGACACTAGGTTTCCCAGTACCTCAATCCTCCTTTCCTAGGCTGAATGATGTCATGTGCTGCCAGTAGACCCCTGAAATGTACAGACAGACACAGCAGTGAAGAGATTCCCTTTCTGACAGAAGGAAACCTTGCAAAGGTTCCAGGCAAACAGAAACCAGTAGAAGTATGGTTAAGCTCACTGGCACCTGGTAGAGCATGTAAAACCAGGACAATCCCACAGGCACCCATCAGAAAAGTCCTGCTTGAGAGGAGCAAAGCAAGGAAACCACTGAGAGAGGACTCTATCCCTACTGCAGTGTGTCTGACAATTTGCTTACCAGCCTTGCCTTGTGGTTTTCACCCTGGGTGAAAATAAATGTGAAGTTAAAAGTACTGACATCTGTCACTTGTGGCATCCAAACTACCAGTGAGGGACCACTGGAAATACGGCTGATAACCAGCCTTTGCTCTCTTCCTGCCTCCCACAGAAGGAGAAGGAGGAAGAGAGTGTAGAACGAGGATACTTAATTTTATAGTGCAGCTTTAGGCCCCGATTCATTCTCTCTGTCTAAGTGCTTAATGAAGCCACTAAATCATCTGAGCTTTCCTCTGGACTCAGTATAGGAAAGCAATGGGCAGAATTACCTGCTATATTAAAGGCGTACCCAAGGGCAACAAGACACCTATTGTCAGTGTCTTGGGGAAGCACAAACTGATTGGGCCAAAACCCCTTACTGCTTACTGCAACTGAACTCTTTCCAGTTTATTATTCAGTGATCTACACAACACTGAATTTAAGAATATTCCTCAGGCTTTCTTCAACTCAGAAATAGCTAAAAATGACATGAAACTATTTACTACTATTATGAGTACTTCAGACTACGTGTAATACACAAGCAGACTAGAGCAGCTGTGAACTCAATGGAACATTCAATGCAAAATATGTCCTTACACTATGATTTCTGTTCAAATAATTTTGGGGGGGAAAACCTTCTGTAAGCAGAATTACATTAGAAAGTAATTTCAGGATAAAAAGACAAAGACTGGAAAAAAAAGACTAAAACTATGCAATGCCACAACAGTTACAGTCACCTGACACCTTAAAATTAGGAAAAGTTGTAATTTCACACCCTTGGTAACCATTCATACAAAAAAACCAAATCTCATCACTACTTTCTGAGAACTGTGATTGGCAGTATTCTTGTGTAAAGTCAGTGTAACCTTGGAAATGTCTCTGGGTATTAATTATTATAAAGAGCAATTGAAAAAAAAAAAAGGACAAAGATGTGTAAGCACATATTTCTTTAAGAAAGGTGTCCTAATCTTTTTATTCAAACTGAGTTTCATATGAACTTCCTTCCAGATTTTCTCTGCACTTGACAAAGTGAAAAATTATCCTTTCTGACCTCCACTGTAGGTACTTTTAAAGGAGTTAAAAGAGTTTTGACAATATGGCTGCTCATTCTCCCAAACAAATTGTACCACTTCCTTCCACTGCTCCTGCTGCACCCCTGTGAGGAGGTGCAGGGGTTAGGCTCATGCAACATTGCCATCTGGTGATGAAGTGCTTTCATTACCCCGTGAGCACGTTAGACAGTGCTTTACAAAAGAGAACTAGACAAGATGGCCACTTCACTCACCCATGACTGACTGCCTTTGAATACTCAGCAGAGAAGACAAGGGATTACAGAAAAATGGGCAATGTCCCTTTAAAAAGTGTGTTCTTGTATATAGTTCTGCAAGAAATCGCTCTACGTTCTCACTCTGTGAGAAGTTCCAGCTGCATCTGTTCCGTTGTGCATACAAGCAAACAGTGGAAAAAGTTCTGCTGGTTTTAAAGTAATAAACAGATTTTGCACTAGTGTTTTAGTGATGCAGAGGAGAAAGGAAAAGAGAAGGCACTATCTCTAGAATCAGAATTGCCTTTTACATAAAAAATAAGTAATTGTTGTTATTTCACTAGAATGATTGCTAGAGATCTGAAAAGCAAGAAATAACTTGTTGGTTTTTTTTTTTTAAATCCTAAAAGAATCAATGTTGGTAAATTTCATAACTTGACATTATTAGGTCACTGTACAGAAAAATAAAAACATAACATTAACTTTTTTGCTTCTACATAAGTCACTAGAAATGGGTGTCAATAATCCATATCAAGAGCTGGTCGAGACTGCAGCATCACTTGTTACATCTACAGAACAGCACACCAAAGTGATAACAAGTATGAAGATGTATGCATACACTACAAAACTGCTTCTAAAATAAGTGACAAAAAAGTGTACAGTCATGCAAAAAAAGCCTTTGAGTTGTATTTTGATGGCAAGTAATAATTCAGAAATAATCAAACTCATGCAAATGAAAATCTTCTGAAGGAAATAAATGGATTTTCTACCAATTATATGTTTTCTTCTGGACAGACAACTAGCTAGGATGTCAGCAGGGACCAGTTGTCATCACTCTACACACTGAAAAGAGCAGGGGTGAATGCAATGAAGGAGAGAGGAGCAATTGTGGTCTGGGTGAGATTAAGAAAGAAATTCTCAGGTTACTTTCAGCTGATCCAGCTGTGGAATAGAGGAAGAAAGAACAATTTTTTACCAAATTCTAGCTAGGGAACAAGAGTCATGCCTGGAGTAATGAATCAGCTGAAGCTACAGAACCTTCTAATGATGGAAATGGAGAGTTTCTTTTATGGTCTGGTACAAAAAATCTATTTACACCAGACTGCGTAAAAAAGCCTCCTTAGTGCACTCATAAAGAGTACCTTTGTTCATTGTATATATTTAAAATCACATGAATGGAAAGCAAGTGGAGAGCCTCCCATGCACCCTCATCATGTAAAGATATCACAAGCAGCTCTTAGCAGCTTGTGTCAGAACCATGGGGAATTTAAGTCAAGCCACTGCAGGAAAACAAGGTGCTCTTGTTGCATTGCCATTTTATTGGTTTGGAATTACAACAGCATATTACAAAAGTAACTCAAAAGAATAAACTAGGGTCCAGAGGCCACAGAACTGACAAGGAGAACAAGTGCACTGCTGCTACACACCATTTTTTCCTGGACCACAGAATACTACAGACAGCCAATGCAGTACAACCAGGGGAAAAAATATTATAAAAAGGAAGTTCTCTAGTCTCCATTCTGCAGGATGCAATATGGACTGTATCAGGGTAACACAGAAGCTTTCTTGTGAGCTGTAGGGCAATTCTGGGTCCTACCAAACCATAAAGCAAAGCATCTGTCTGCTACTTCATTGCCTATGACATCTATGGCAATACTATGATGCTTTTTTCCTCATTTTAGGGCCCAGGAAAAAGTGAGAAGATTCATCTTTGTTCTTTTCACTGCAACTGCAGATCTTTGCTGATCTGGCTGCATTTTGACCCTCTATGTACAGTAGCTTTTGTGTCTGTCCAGGCACTGATGTTTCTCCTGAAACAGAATCAGTTATGGCCAGTTATGTTAGTAAATTAACTCCAGTTGGACACATTTTTGCTTTCTGATGAGCAATATAAACAGGGGAAATAAGTCACCATGGGTATGTTTCTCGGTTCATTTGTATATACAATTATTCCACTTGTTCAGGCACGTTCTGAATCAGCAATTTGTGGACTTAATCAAAAAGCTGATTATGGTAAGAGAAAACTTTTTTGTTTGTGATGTTTGGTAGAAGTGTTACAGAGGGACTGACACAGGTACATGCTGCCAGGCACAACACTTCTGATTTTTCCTCTCACTTTTGTTCTCCCGGCTTAAAACCAAGAAAAGAGGAGCAATACAATGAAAAAAATCTCAAGCAGTGTGCTGCATACAAAAGTAAAAAAATTAAAAGTGGGCATTTTTGTGGTTTTTGTTTGGTTTTTTTAAGATTATGACATTAAGATTCTCAGGGAATCTCAGCAAGATTCTGTTACTAAAGATTTCCTTTAAAAGTCAACACATCTCAGGTAGAGATCCCAGAGGAAGCGACATTTTATCTCATGTTCAAGGTCAAAAAATCCTCTGAAAATAAATTATGAATGGGAGGGAGACTGATCACATCAAACAGCAAAGTGTAGAGCAACATTAAACAAAAGTCATAGTTGCCTGAACGTGTTTACTTTTTACTCTCCTAAGGCAACAGAAAGGCAGTGCACAGGGGGACCAGCAGGGCTCTCTAAATGCCAATGCTCCTTGTGCTAGTGGAGACCTTCCTGGAAGGAATGAAGACATGTCTGTTATGTCATTGTTACCCTTTAATTCTTAATCACAGATGTAATTTCCATAATTCCTAGATCCATGAAACATAATGGAAGGTGCTATGCACTCTCCTGCCACTCTCAGACAGGATAATGTCAGAAGAGCAGCAACACAACCACTTAAATTATTCTGGAACAAGCTCTCTATTTCTTAATTCTGTTCATGGGTTTGCAGCTTACTGATACTCTCTTTAAGCATTTTGACATGACTTCATAAAAAGAGGAAACCATTAAAAAACAAATGTTCAAACAGACAATAACGCAAAAATGAGCCTTTAAAAATGGCAGATCCACATCACAGGGTGCAAGATCCAGCTTCAAATGACACTGTGAGGAGTGCAAGCAAGCATTTAAAAGGAACCTAATTAAGAAAGCTGACTGGCACTTTGTCTCATTGCTGGTCTTTTCGTGTAGGGAGAAATCAATCTAGCACAGAAGACTTGACAGCTGTATAACATAAAAGGGCAAACTGAAAACTGGTGACTCGGTCCAGACTAAAATCTGTATTAGGCATTCAGAGAGGGCTCTGCCAGCATTAAATCAGAGAAACAGTCAAATACAGGGAACCTTTGACTCCACAGATTAGTTGACTTTAGCAGACCCTACACACAGCAGATTGCCTCGTGTTTCACCTGCAAAAGAGAAGCAAGCTGTTGCTTTTTGCATACTGCAGAAATAAGTATTTTCTTCTCCAAAGCACAAGATTTTTCATGGGAAAACTGAGAGGGAATAGTGAATTTTACTTCTCCAAGGTTAGTTTTAAACCAGCAGAGGCATTCATGCATACACAGTATGGAGATATCTTAATTCCTTCCCATTCCCTATTTATTTATGTCCTTTTGAAAATCCAAGAGATTATTTACCAAAGATGAAGTAAAAAGGCATAGTTACATATGTGCATACAGAATAAATGCAAAAGCAACATAAAAACCAAGATGACTGGGCTCTTATGAAATAATCTGCAAGACAGTCACATCTTGGGAGATAGGGTGGTAACAGAGACATTTAAAAGGAACAAATACACAGGCTGATGAAAAAGCAGGTTTTTTAAGAAAGAATTTTAAATCAGTTTAAATTTTTAACTTATGCCAAAGAAAAACCAGATAAAGTCACCTACTACATGTTTCTTCTATAGTGTCTTCTACCATCTATTTAAAATACAGCTTTAGAAACCTTTGCCATATCTGGACAGGAATGTCATCTTTACATGACCATAAGCAAGGCTCATTGGTACAGATCATCACAGCTTCTAAAAACCCTGAATAGGTGCCACTCACATGCATAGAAATGTAATATTTCTAACCTAACAACATACCTGTACCAAGCTGGTATAACCATAAGTAGGGCCCCATACTAACATCAATGAAAACTTCTACAAAACACACATCAATGTTCATTGGAGAAATAAAAGAAAAAATCATGCAGCAAGTCAGCTAAAACTGGGACATAAAAATGTTCAGGAGTATTTCATTACAGTGTTTTTGATCTAAAAACATGAAATTCCATTATTTTGTGTCTTTACATTGTTACAAGCAGGTGATGCAAAGTGCTGGTGAGAAGTCAGCAACTCTTTTTGTCCTATAGACTAAGGCTGAGGTTGCTAGGGTTCTGTAGGAGGGCGTACGCATATGAACTATAAAAACATCATGTCCATACCAACCTTTCTCCTAAAGAGTCATATTTTTAAAAAAAATTAATTCATGCTCTTATGTATAGCACGCTTAAAAGTCAAAGTGAGAACTTTATTCTACCAGCACTGTAAAAATGTGGTGAACAGGTCCTTTCCTAAAAGTTTATACCACCAATTAATGGAAAATAATTTTTAGAAAAATCAAGTCTTCTTTATAGCCAGCAATCAAATTTACTAGCCACTGAGACCTTAAAAAACCTCAAACCAGTGAATTTTGATCTGCATTACCATCCTCAAGTATTCTGGGTCATCTTTGTTTAAAGATTATAGTCTCTGAATGATGGGAGAAAGAATTTAACACAGTCTTGAGGAAATCATTTCAGCGCTTAGTTCGAATGCATGCAAACATGTCTTTTCTATTTTTGGATACAACTTTATTGCCAGATGTTTTTTGTGCTTTTGTTTCCTTTAGGTGTCCAGCTAGCACTAATTTTATCTCTCAAGGGCTGTTTTGTCAATCCAAGTGGTATGGTGGTCTGAAGACTCCCCCACACAGTGTCCTGTGGCACAGTTAGCAATGGACAATGGCTCAGTGCAGTTTGGCAAGTGTGAGTTAGCTCAGGTACAAAAGAAATGGAGCTGCAGCCCCACACTCTGTTAAACTGCCCACAGGGGTGTATAACCACGACACCTAGTTCTGGGCACAGCTCAGACACTGCCAGAGGTGTGCATGTGGGAAGGGGGTCCGTGTCTGTCATACTGTGTGAGGCAGCCACATCCTTTAAGGGACTCCCTTCCTTTAACAAGATGACAAAAGCTGCTCATCATACTGCAGAACAACACAAATTCTTGGTCCAAAAAATTTAATCCACCATGATTTCTTGCTGATTTCAGAACTCAGCCACACACATACACCAAGCAAGGTCATATCTGCATGAATTAATTCTCTAGTATATGAAGCAGAGTCAGAAGAAGAGACATTTTGAAGCCCTTTTATTCCCTTGAATCTCAAGCACACCACTTTGCTATTAGTTACAGTAAAAAATAATTTTTTTTTGACCTCTGCCAAATGGACAGGTCTGCTTCAGACATTTTACCATTCAGTCTCCCATTTAGGCATGTGTTGCAGAAACATAACCAGCACATAGCCCAAAAGATCAGAAACCTTGATGAATTGTGCAATGTTTTTTAATCAAATAGGTTTTTACAAAGGGGCAGGTAGGAATCAGACAATGTGAAAAGCATTTCAAGCATCTTCTGACAGAAAAAATTGCAGATCAATGATAGTGGACCAAAGCTGAACTTGAAAAGACTTTTGATCACATCCCCAACAGTTTCTATTAGAAATTAACTTGATATAATAAATTTAAATTTAGACAGCCTGAAGAACAGACAAGCATATAAATTTGAGGGTTTGGTTTCATTCAATAAGATGGTAAAAGCTGATTTATAAAATTGAAAAATACACTTGGACATTCTGGGGTGGTCAAAACCTGCACGTTTTAGGTCTGATCAAATAGAGTTTGAGAGATCCCAAAACAGGCAAAGAGAAGTGCAAAGGCAATGACACCTCCATGTCACCATCTTTCTGTTCACCAAATCCTGACAGTTCAGGAGGCCAAAGCTACCATCTCCACCAGTCTCTATCACTAGAACCAGATTTCATAATTCATTTGCCAGAAGCAATGCTGTCACACAAGGACAGTGTGTTCCCACCAGAACATTTAGAGTAGCCAGCCACTCCAGGCAGATGCTGTCCTTGTACAGGCATGAGTACGAAAGTCAGTTTTCTCAGGTACAGCTGAATAGTAGGAGAGGCAGGGTTATTCCATTTTCCTCATTTGTTCACATAGTCATGCTTCTTCAGAGGCCTTGGATCTGCTAGATCAGGATAAATCATGTTCCACTTCAGGGAGTTTTCCTGGATGCTCAGTAATTCCTAGCATATGAAGGTTTGACCCCATCCCTAGCTGCGGATGTTTTCGGCTCTTTGGCCCCAGCAACACAGAATATTAATTCTATGGGTCTGGTGTTAACTAACCTTTACGTTAAACACCTAATCACTGTATTAATGTGTTAGTCAAGAGCCTCAATTTTCAATTTAATTTCTTTTTTTTTAAGAATACATATACAGTTCTCAGGGTGGTGTGGAAAAAATTAATGAAGGAAAAAATAAAAACATTACTCAAGAAAGCTCAAATACCAAAAGAAGAAGAATGCCAGACAATCACTAAAAACATTCAAGAATAAAATGGACTGCAGTTACAACTGACATAATGATTCCCAAGTTTGAAAGCCTATGTAAGAGCATTCAAAATTATTACATAAGCATATCTGTTTAATTTATAGATCCTAAACCACCACAGGTTTAAAACGTTGGGTTTTTTGGGGGTTGAAAGGGTCTTTTGAGTCTAAGTATAAGATGGAAGATCAGGTGGCTCTTGTCTGCAGGGTATGAACAGTCCTGGAGTATATCTTGGGACAGGGGTGACATTGTGAAATGGAAGAAGAAACAAAGACAACTATAAGATAATATATTATTTATAAGATAAATACCTTATATTTAAGATATAAATTTTGAGTCATAAAAACTGAGAGAAAGCAGTGAAATTTTTGTCTCAGAACCCAAGAGAAAAAAGAATTCTTTGACTGTGAAACATTACCTGTTATCTAGTTACATCAACAACTATGCATGGGTCAGGATACATAAAGCTGCAGAGTACATTTGGAATGAAAATATATGCACTGATATCTGCATGATACACAAAGCATTTGTTTGTTCACAAAGTTTACTCTCTCTATTTGTCATGAGCAAGGCTCAATAAAATTATTTTCCTAAGACACATTTTGCTGGGGGAATTATGACAGTCCCCATTTGAATTCTCTTTAAACCCTTCAGAAAAATAGCAGCCAAAAAAAATCTTAATGCAGTAAAAGAGCTCACTCTTGAAATCATGAAACCTTCTTCTAAAGCCATCTGCCTGCTTTTCCTAGTTTTTAAAACTATTTTCATAGTTTTTTCTTTGCAATATCTATATACCTGCCTTGTGCTAGGCTGAACCTGGGAAAAAAAACTAAAACAAACAAAAAAACAAACAAACAAACGAAACAAAAAAAATTAATAAACCAAGAAATTAGTAGAGATGAAAGGAAGAAGAGTATTTAGGAGTAGCTTACAATGGGATATTTCCAGGAATGAGAGAAAAGAAACTGGAGTTTTAGCATATTAGCCAGCTTAGTTACATTCTTTAAGCATGAAAGCGTTAAACAAAAGGATCAATTAAGTTAAGAAGTGAGATGGTGCTTTCTGAAGAATTCATTCTTTTTTCCCAACCACAAACTCTTGAGTGAGTTGTACACCAGAAGAAAAACAGTTGAGTTACCTGTCCTGCTATAAAGACTTTCCAGCTATAAAAATAGCATAATGGACATGAATTTTTGGACTATGAAGAAAAAAGCTGGCTGTCATTGATTAGTTTTTCTGAAGGCAAAGTTTCTGGGGAAATATCATCCCCATTTTCTTTTTTGTTCTCTTAGAACTTCCATAACCCCAAGTCTATGTGCAAACAACAAAGTCTCATGAGTGTGCAATCCCAAAGATAAAAAATTTCCTAGACCTATTTGAATCCTGCACACCAACTGCATACTCCAAAACAAGAATCATTAAAAGCATCACCATCTTTTCTTGGGAAACACTGAAGGAGAGATGAAAGAAATAACTTTGTTGGTTTTACATATAATTAATATATTTTAGTTTTTATTTTTCACCCTCTACTACCTAGCATGAATTTTTTGGCCCACCTTTGCCTGATCCAAAAGCTCTTAGTACTTAATTAACACCTAGGGGCCAGTATATGTAATTTGCTTGATTTTTCTCGAATTCCTTGGTTCTTACTTTAAAATTCAAGAATATTCAACATCCACTATAATACCAATACAAAATTTTACATCATTCTAAAACAAAGAAGAGGTCTCTTTCAACACCTCTGTGACAGCTACATCCTGTTGACAATTTTAAGATCAGCAGCTTGGTACTTAATGGTTAACTGAGCTTTCCTATAAGCCCAAAATAATCCACTTTAAGTTACTGGACCACTGCCCTTTGGGTAAAAACATTCAAAACCATTAAATTTTTTTACTTATGTTGCATAATTTTATTCTTTTCTTCCTATATTTTTCCAGTTCAATTAAATATTCAGACACATATTAAAACAGTTTAAAATTATGACCTTCCAGACTTGCAGAATGCAAAAAATTTGGTATGGAGCTTTGAATATGCTTCCCATGCCAGCATGAAAATAGAAAGGTGGATCATAGTGGTCATAAGTATCTCAAAAGGGATTTTTTTTTAATTACTCAATTTTTCACTTGACCTGAATTTACAGTTTCTCTTCTCTCTGTGTCATCTAACAGAGGAATCTGCAGCTAGTTTGCTGGAAATGATCAAGAGCCAGAAGTGCTGCATCCTTTCCCCATATGGGGAGTTCTGAAGCAAACCAAGGTTGGATTGCACATGCCCACCAACCTTGCCAAGCACATGTGGCCACCAGCAGTAAGGACTGAATCTTGCTGGTAGAAATATTTATATGGCTCAAGAGCCAGAGCTTTCCTAGCATGGCTTTGGAAACAGATAGGTGAGGGTTTGCCAGACAGCAGTCCTCTTAGCTCCCAAGTGATAAAATGCATTTGTCCCTGGCAGGCTGAACAGCCACAGTACAGGAGCTGCACAGCTTTCTGTCAGATCAGGGCCAGGATTGCTTCTGCTTGCAGACACCATTCTACAGCATCAGCTGGGAGCTGCTCTTGGCTTTTAGTCAGGTGCTCTCACTGTTAACCTGTCTGGGATCACTGAAAAACACCCCACACTCACCAGACCCCTGGGTACTCACAAAACCATTCATCTGCCATTGCCCAGGGAGCCTGATCTCTGAACATGTTCCCTAAGTCCTCACACAGCAGCCAACGCACAGGAATACCCAGGAATGCTGTTACAGTTATGGCAATGACCATGGCAGAGAATTTCAGGCGCAGGATTCCATGTGGACTGCAGGCTTGAATGTGGTCCTCCATCTCCAGTGCTGGCTCTTCCAAAATTCTCATGTGCCTTTATTCTGAACAAGTAGTACAGTGTCTTTCTTGGTGACCATTAATAGATCAAAACCAATATATTTTCTTACTTCTAGCCCATTTTCATAGTACTTTGCCATCTTCACAAAATTTTTGGGTTTTTTCCACAGAAATGACATTTTTTCACTTGACTGGTATATTGCAGATTTTCTGGATGGCAAAAAGTACATGAGTTATACTGGAGCTATCTATACTGCTAAGCAAGCTGAGAGAGGATCAACAGCTTGAAGTGAGAACTCATCCCAGGGAATATCAACAGCCTGCTATAGGTGATAAGTTAGGTAAGCCTTACCATTCTTTCAGGCAGAGAGGATCAAATTTCACATCTGTGGTCAGAATGCTACTGATTTTTGAAAATCACTGTAATTATTCTCTTCACAACATTAGCCAAAGATTCTGAGCACCATAAAACTACACCTCTGGCTGGAGGTTGTGTCTTCCTCAAGGGGAGCTGATCATGGAAACAATACAAACTTTTATACCAAGGTAAAATGAAGTTTTACTGTTTACTGTCCATTTTAGCAGCCTAAACAAGCCCCTAAAAGAATTCAGAACTCAATGTAAAATATAAACTTCACATCCCTTTCCTTATGTGATACCTCAATATTATTTCATATAGGCAGACTTGGAAAACAAACAAACAAACACACAATAAAATAAAAATAATGAAATAATTCTTTATCTTTTCTGTAAAAAAATATGAGTAATAATCCAGACCTGATTCAACAGCTGCAAATTTCTGTTCTACTCATTAAAATATAACCTATTTTTCAGGAATGTCTGGTCAAGGAGTAGAATTTTGTATGGACAAGATATCTGGTTCGAATTTGAAAAAAAAATTTTTAACCACTGATGGGACCTACAATAAAAACTGACTAGATTTAAGCTAGAATTCATGAAAACATTATTTTAAATATTTTTCCTCCAATCAGATTCCTCTAAA
This sequence comes from Luscinia megarhynchos, assembly GCA_034336665.1. NCBI lineage: Eukaryota > Metazoa > Chordata > Aves > Passeriformes > Muscicapidae > Luscinia > Luscinia megarhynchos. Next base: position 52,373,543 of record CM067592.1, on the reverse strand, counting down.
TCTACGAAACAGACATCAAAAAAAAATCTCGTAACTGTGACATCAAATTAAGCATTTTATTTATTAAATGAAAAAAAAATAATTAAGAAAGTAGAAGAATGTTGTATATTTAGTTTTAAGGCAGACATATTGCCCTCATTGAACAAAAAAAAATTGCCAAACTTCAAGTACAAAGCTGCACAATACTGGCAAGGTGCAACTCAGACTATGTCTCAAGTCACATGGATAATATCACTGAGAATTTCTTGATGCTTATGGTTAGCATTAAAGTTCAGAGTAAAGACCTTTCTTAAGGTGGACAAACACATTGTCAGTTTCTTGTTGACATTGTTCAGAACTTCATTACATGTGCTGCAGGACACATCATGACTCCCATCCAGACAAAGAAACCCACCACCAAAAGGCATAATTACCATTGAACTTGCTCTTAGATACTCTCTAAAAAGCAGTTTCTCCAAAGTCAGTACATTCCATCACACACTTGTACTCAAACACACTAAAGGACTTTAGAAAACAGCAATATATGATGGGTTTTGCATAGATATTTTGAACAAAATGCGGCATTCCATTCAGTGTCCTTATCAGACAGACTTTCATGAATGCTGCCTATAAAGATCTAAGAACGAGCACTTAGAAGTGTTTAAAAACATACCACAGTAGGCACTGTACACATAATATGACAAAATAAACTTTTTCTGGCTGAAAATGAGTCATTACAACATTAATTGTCTCTTTTAACCCTGTTTCATTTTGGTTCTGAAGCTTGTCACCCAGGCATGGCCTTTTGTTTGAAATGTATAACAAAGAAATTATTTGAAAGATACTCTAGTGAGACAATAATTAACACAACCTGAGTTATATGAAAATACATTATTCCAGCCAATGTCAGTAGCACACATTAGGACACGTTCTAGAAAGGAAAGAACTAGTTAGAGGAAGATTGTAGGGAAAGGCTCCTGCCAGACAGCTCTCTCACACACTTACACCTCCCCTCATTTAAAATTTATGAAGATGAAGTGCTGCTTTTGTTTCCTGTCTCCAAGATGAGCCCTAATACTCTTGCCAAAAGCAAGCTAACACAGTGTAATTTTGTTTTACATATAAATTGCATGTCCAATCTGCTTAGTTTTCAAAGAACATTGATGAGGCTACTTTGATACCCAACTGCCAGATGACAAAGTGCAGGGCACAGAGGCAGATGAGCACGATGCGAATTTTTAATCATTATGTTTCCCAGTCATTTTACAGTGTGGAATAGCAGGGGAGAGACATAAGAGATAAGAAAAATTACTTGCAAGAACAAGATTTTTTCTATTTTCATTAAGAGTAATTTAGAAAAACAAATAAGAAAATAAACAATTTAGCATAAACACCCTCTGAGGCATTTTAAATCTGTTATATTCCATACAGCTAAAAGGGTTTTTGAAAGGTAACAAAATGGTCAAAGTGGACAGAAAGCAAAGGCAACTTCCTTTTTTAAACAAAAACACTAGTCTCCATTCTGTGAGAAAAGTAGCTTCAGAGTTTGATACTTACAGAGACACTGTAAATTCCTGACACCATAAATAATATAAATTTATCACCTTTTAGCTCTCTCAAGTTCATAGACATACCTTAACCCTTGTCACTCATCTCCTATTTTTTCTCTCCATCTTATTTCATGTTATCTATTTTCAGAAAGCAGAACCACATGGAAATATATAAGGAAAGCCATGAACAGTCAGATGCTCAAAATATATCCTCAGTGATGGTCAGCCAGTGCAGAAAGATGTGCAGCTTTTACCTTTACCTTCCATACACTTCCTTCTGTTATCTGGAGCCAGAACAAAAAAACTTGATTCTGTTTATCACACCTGTCTGGGTTAATTTAGTACCTTCCTAGGTTAAACTATTCTCTAATTACATTTTCTAAGCTTTACAGTGCAGGGGTCAGGGAGTGTATTGCTTTTGTTGCTGTGCATGTAAAGCACCTGGCTTCAGCAGCTGCATTAATCCTGCTGGCTTTCTGTAACCTTATCTCTATCATACCCAGCCACTGATGCTTCAAGGAGAAGCAGGGCATCTTTTACATGTGAGTGAACACGTGTGAAGAACAACACTGTATGTGGAAAAAAATGCAAGGAAAATCTGGCAGCACAGGATCATCACAATGTCAGTCTAGACATCCCTGTGAATTAAGGAAGGAAAGCAGAGGCAAGGATCTTTTGCCAAGATGTTTTTTTCCTTTTTTTTGATTGCAGCTACTGACATTCTTGTGTTAAATGGAAGCACAAATATCAGTTTCATATTTAATACATATCCTTTTATATTCTCAAAATTAGCCAAAGGACATTAACTCTCATGTTTCTTTCTTTTTCACAGATTCCATCTTGAAATGTACTTATGCACAAATGTATATTCCTGGCTTAAAATAGACAAATATCAAGGAAACAAGACCACTAACATTTCATGAAAACTATTCAAAGAGAAACTGACTCAAGTCATACATGCTCAATTCTAAACCTGCCATAATTTTGCCATCTGAATACCAGCTATGACTTCCCCTTGTGACAGGTTTGTTCCATCCATGGAATAGGAAAAATCACACACACTTTCCATGCAACACCAAGGCACATTGTATTTCAAATGTAATTTTGTCCAAGTGTTTAACATTTTAACTGCCCATGTATTTTCACTCTCACTAAGGCATAGCTTTCCAGGTTGCTAGTACACCTATTCTGAATAATTTAACCAAATGTTTAAGCACATGCTTAACTTAATCACATTTATCTCTTTAGATACTGGTCTTTTAGCTCTGAGATCAGGATTAGCAAGGGCTATTGAGTAACTACTTGCTATTTAAAAATTACCGAGTGTGTACTTTTACTTGTATAAACAGTCTTTAACAAGAGCTTGCAGAAAATCATAGCAGAAAGCACAAGAAATGCCTTTATAGTTTGATTTTTTTTTCTTTCATTAAAGGAGTAATAGTAGCATGATTTAAAAAATTTAAAAAAAGCAGTATGAGGCACAAAATATTCTGCTTCAGAGTAACTGGTGTGCACAGGATGCATCCAGCTAGAGGAGCCCCACAGCCTATTAGGAGGAACATAGACTGTGCATTTACTAAAACCTGCCTGACCCTGTGAGAGGAGAGCAAGGAGAAAGGGAGAACAAACCAGCGACAGCCATAGCCTGAACTTCATGTGAGTGCTATTGATATTATTGACTGGGGCACTGAAGTGCTGCTGTACATTTAGTAGGGAGAACAACAGAAAATTACATTAATTCAAATTGTTAAATCAATATTTAACAGTATAGTTAGTGGCTGCTGACCTTCAATACTCCTTTAATAAAACAATAGTGAACTAGAACTGCAAGAGCCATAGGCAAAATACTAATCTGAATTAGTGTGAAATATGCATTTTAAGGGCCTGGTCAAATTTCCATGTAAGAGCAGATGTTCCTTGTTTCATTTCTTGTAGCAAGTAAAAGGTTTCTGTTATCATATTGTGTTACACCTCGTGTTAAACGGTCACTGAGATAACCACTGAGAAAAATCCTAGTATTTCACTGCCACATGTCTTTCTGATATATTTGTGGACCTTGAGAAGAAGAATAAAAACAAAGAGTAACAATATTAAGGCAGTAGTGGGCCACTGGCCAGCTTGTTGTAACATATAGGGCATTCTTCTCTTAGATAAGTGAGCTGCATTCTGATCTGAGCCTCGGGGGTTCCTTCTGTGGGATGATTTTGGTGAGGAAAAAAAAGAAGTTGTAATAATAATTTTTTGTCAACCTAGCACTAAAAAAACACAGAGCAGCAAAACAAACGAAAAGCAGATTTAGGTCACTGCACTTGAATCTCCCAATAAATAGGTTCCCAGGACATATTTAAGCTGCTGCTGACTTGTCAAGTGAGATTCTTAAGGCATCCCCTATGCAACCAAGATCACACTGTATGACAGATGATTCCAAGAAATGTGGCGTCATTAACAGATTAATAGCATTGGATTAATGATTAATACATCAAATTCATTAGACACACATTAATCCATGCAATTTAAAATCATTAATAAAGCAAACCCTTTTCCCTGCCTAGTAACTTAGATCCCCAAGATCACTGGAGGTCTAGGTTCAAATCCCTCCTTTTTTAAAGCCATCTTTCACTGCTAGTAAAGTACACCAGCTATCTTATACTCAATTCTACCTACCTAACAGAATGTTAATAATACTAAAACAGAGATTGTGAGGTTTCTTGAGACCAGATATTTCATAGCCATAGATACAATTAAGCCTATTTAAAGGGAGACTAAAAAACTTGTTAGGCTTAAAAGCCTTAGTTATTCTGGGATATCTGAGTGAGTAAAACTCTGGGAGAATCATTTCAAATCTGAAGCCTGAACATCTTTGTAACACTTCATGTAATATTATCTACTACAAGACAATCATCTTCACCATTTCCATTTGTTTTTTGACTTGGGAGGGAGGAGACCAGGCCTTCTGAGTGAGCTATGAAATGCCATGACCACCTGCCTTTTTGCTGCCTAGTGTCTCAGTACCACACAGCTCCTGTGCCATTTTTTACAAGCAGCCTTCCTCCTTACCATGTTCAACACAATGCAAACAAGAGGTATTACACTTTAAAAAAGCATATAGTTCCTAACTTGACTGTTTCTACTCACAAAAGGTTATGTGATTAAATTAGAGGGATTTATGAAAATAGCAGTTCAACACACAGTTCCCTGTAGTGGGATACTTTTCCATGCTAGAAGATTACAATTCAAAAGAAAAGTGAAAAAAAGAAAGCAATCCAAAAAAACACAAGGGGAGGGGGTTGAACAAACCTATAACCTCCATCGACCAGGAAATATTTAAATTTACATATATATTTCTTCTAGTTCACATAATTCCAGAATTACAAGTGTTATTGTATGCAGATTTTCTTAACACAGTTAACTTAGGTCATACTACTAGTAATAAATTTTATTTAACTCAATATTAGATTTGTAAAATCCGGCACACAAGTTAATGAGGAATTTTCTTTTATACTGGCATAGTTGCTAATATTTTGAAAGTATCCACTGTAGCCTAATTATTTTTATTCTAAATGCTTCCTAAGTCTTTCTTATTCATTATTTTTATCTGCATGGTTTGGGAAAGTTTTACATCTCCTTTGAAGATTTAAGTCAGAAATTAAGCAAGTAATGGAGGCATCATGTTTTCATAATGCCTGGGTCCAGGAGACCCTTGATAGATGGAGTAACCATGAATTAAGGAATAATAAGCTCCTCTGAAGTGAATTTTTAATTACTGCATTCCCTTAATGCAGTTCACTGGTGCCATGAATGTCATCCAGAATATATTTTCTAACAGTGCTTTTCCTTTAATTCACCTTTCTGTTAAAAAAAGATGACATTTTGTCATTACTAGAGCTGGAGTGGTGCAAACATATTCACAGTGATTACACTTGAATTATTATTTGCTGTAAAACACCTAGAAGATTAAGATTTAGTGCATTTATTACTTAGGTGCATTTGTTGAGGTGTTACGTCTCTTCAGATAACTGGATTTTAGACACCGAATATTTACTTTTCTTTCATTTTCTCAATTAATAAATTTCATTGCCAAAATACCATCTTCTAGTCAAAGAATATGGTTAAATAGTATTAGGAAAATAGTCTTTACCAGAAGAACATTGACCATTTTTCATTCTGTCATTGAAGGCAAATTCCTAATTATAATTGCCAAAAAATTTCAAATCAACCTCATGCACTCCCGAAAATGCCCCACACAGCACATTCTGACCTTCATTTAACATAAGTTATACAGCTTCTTTACTGCAATACTGATGTCATAGCAAAGAATGAGCTTAAGGCAACGTTATTTCAAGATTCTTAGTAGCAAGCAATAATTGATACTTCCTGTCAATTTTATGATTCCTTAGCTGCATATCATGCTCAACATACTCACAAGTCACCTGTATTTGTCTTCTCATTTTTATTATTTCCCAACACAAATGTTTTATCCATTCAAATGAAGTTATATAAATCACAGTGACTTCTTTTTAACTAAATGTAATAGTAGAAAAAAGTAACATGGTAGCTAGAAGTGTAATGCAGTGTTCTTGCTCGACACCTTTTCTGGGTACAATGTAAACCCCAGTTGGTTTGACAAGAGAACTGCATTTGGAATTGCTATTTGGAGGAGAACAAGTTCTTTTCAATTGTCACTGGAGTGCTGCACCGGGGCTTTGATTTGCATAAAACCTGGTTATATTTAGTATCTGCTTATGCATCCATGCTAAATCAGCATTGCTTCATCAGCACAAAAAGACTGTCTTTCTACCTGTATTTATTCTAAGATGTTCCTTAGACTTCTTATTATTGGAAGACTTCTTATTATTGGAAGACTTCTTATTATTGGACTTTTTATTATACTTCAATTTAAAAATATGCATTAAATCATACCTGTAAGATTCATGGGTCTCCAGATGTCTCCTAACCTCCCATCTTTCTGTAGAATTTGTTCTTCAACCTGCAATAAATGTCTGCAACTGATATTCCATTTTTAAAGGACTCTTCATTGGAAGTTGTAATGATGTCTGAGGTGCACAGAATCTTGGTAAATGTATGAAATTGTGATCAAAACTATAGAATCACAGAATGTTAAGTGGTTGGAATGGACCTTAAAGACCAATATAATTTCAACACCCCTGCTAAGGGCAGGGACACTTCCCACTAGATCAGATTTCTCAAAGCCTTATCCAACTGGACTTTGAACACTGCCAGGGATGGGGCATCTGCAACTTCCTTAGGCAACCTGTTCCAGTGCATCACCTCAGTCACAGTAACAAATTTCTTCCTCATACTCAGCCTAAATTTTCCCTCGTTCAGTTTATACCCACTACTTCATGTCCTATAACTACCAACATTGTCCCATCACTACCAACATTGCCCCTTGTTTCCTGGACAATTTTCCCGGATTCCTCCCAGGTCACCTGTTCTTGTTTCCATTTCTTGAAAGCTTCTTGGTTTTGCTCTATTTGCTCAGCAACTCCTTATCTGTCCATGGAGACCTTTTGGCACTTCTTCTGGATTTCCTCCTTGTTGAGCTTTATAAATCCTGAGCTTGGAGGAGGTCATCCTGGAAATTCAGCCAGAATTATTGGGCCCCTCTGCCCTCCAGGGCTTTATCCCATGGGACTTTACCAAGTAGGTCCCTGAAGAGATCAAAATCTGCTCTCCTGAAGACCAGGGCAGTGAGCTTGTCCCTCCAACAGACAATCCAGGTGACTGAAAGCCTCCATGAGGACAGGGTTTGCAAGCTGAAGCTGCTCCTGTCTGCCCGTAGAATACTTCATCCAAACCATCCCCCTGATAAGGTAGTCTGCAGCAGATCCACACCATAATATGCCCTCTCCCTGTCCTCTCCTTAATCTTGACCCACAAGATCACAGCTTTGCATCCTTCCCCAGGCAGAGCTCCATACGCTCCAGCTGGTGATTGACAAGGGGGCTACACTCCCTCCTCATCTCCCTCGTGTGTCCTTTGTAAAAAGCCTAAAACTTTCCATTCCAACGCTAGTCATAGAGTCCTCCCACCATGTCTCCACGTCACCAATGATATACCCACATGCCTATTTGCACAGGTCTAGCTCCTCTTGTTTGCTCCCCATAACACGTGTTTGTGTAGGGGCATCTGAGCTGGGCCCCAGACCCTGGTTAAAGCCAACTCACTAGCTGGAGTATCTGGAATGCCTTTGCCCTTGTCTGGGCATACATTACAGATGTCAGCACCTGACTGGCAGGATTGGAATGGACAGGGACCCTACCCTTACAAATCTAGTTTAAAGCCCCTTTCACTAGACAGGTGACCCAACAGGTGGATGCAGGAAAGGCTGTGGATGTTGTACCTGGACCTCAGCAAGGCCTTTGGCACTGTCCACCACAGCACACTCCTGGAAAAGCTGCAGCCCATGGCTTGGACAGGAGCTCTCTGTGCTGGGTTAGGAACGGGCTGGATGGCCGGGCCCAGAGAGTGGTGAATGGTGCTGCACCCAGCTGGGGCTCAGACACCAGTGGTGTCCCTCAGGTCTGTGCTGGGGCCAGTCCTCTTCAATATCTTCACTGATGACATGGATGAGGGCATTGAGTCCTTCATCAGTAAATTTGCAGGTGACACTAAGCTGGGAGCATGTGTCCATCTGTTGGAAGGTAGGAGGGCTCTGCAGAGAGACCTGGAACAGTTGGATGGATGGGCAGAGTCCAATAAGATGAAGTTTAACAAGTCCAAGTGCTGAGTCCTGCACTTTGGCCACAGTAACCCCCTGCAGTGTTACAGGCTGGGGCTGGTGTGGCTGGACAGTGCCCGGGCAGAAAGGGACCTGGGGGTGCTGGTGCAGCTGACTGAACATGAGCCAGCAGCGTGCCCAGGTGGCCAAGAGGCCAATGGCCCCTGGCCTGGATCAGGAATAGTGTGGCCAGCAGGAGCAGGGAGGTCATTCTTCCCCTGTACTCAGCACTGGTGAGGCCACACCTTGAGTGCTGTGTCCAGTTCTGTCCCCTCAGTTTAGGAAGGACGTTGAGACACTTGAGTGTGTCCAGAGGAGGCAACAAGGCTGGTGAGGGCCTTGGAACACAAGCCCTGTGAGGAATGGCTGAGGGAGCTGGGGCTGTTCAGCCTGGGGAAAAGGAGACTCAGGGGTGACCTTATCACTCTACAGCTTCTGAAAGGTGTTTGTAGGCAGGTGGGGGCTGGTCTCTTTAATCAGGCAGCACTGACAGAATGAAAGGATACACTCTTACACTGCACCAAGGGAAGTTTAGGTTAGAAATTAGAAAAAAGTTCTTCACTGAAAGAGTGATTACACACTAGAATCATGTGCCCAGGGAGATGGAGTCACCATCCCTGGACATGCTTTAAAAACAACAGACACTGCACTCAGTGCCGTGGTTTAATTGATAAGGAGGTGTAAGGTCATGGTTGGACTAGATAATCTCAAAGGTCTTTTCCAACCTAGTTCATTCTGTGATTCTGTAACCATCACAGCACTGTTGGCCAGTGCAATGTTGGCAGCATCAGCCTAGGTACTTGGGTTGCTTTCATCATTGTACTCTAAACACCTAAGATCCTGCTATTGAATATCACTGCATAAAAACAGGATGCCATACCACTGAGTTCCTGAGCAAGTTAAGACAGAAGGCAAATATCAGAAAGGTTCTCATGAAAAGGAAAAAAAAATTGAAACAGGTATTTCCAGGGGAAAAAAAAAAAGAATAAAAGTTTTATTTCTACTGAACACCTTTTCTAGAAGCTCATGATACTTTCCGAGCATGTCGGACACATCACTTTGAGCTCACATGGCTATGTTGATGTCATGTTGAGTATAAATGCAACTGTTTCCAGGACCCATGTCTTATCTAAATTACTAACACATACAACCTTAATGTACATGTGGGGTGGTAAAATACACACATATATGCAGAGCAAATATTACCCTTTCTTCATATGCAAACAAAGCCAGCCAGCAGGGAAATAAACATGGACCTGTTTTATTAGACTTCAGTAGAGGAAATTGTCCAGCTCTGATGAAAATATAGAATTTAAGTTTTAATTATTATTCTAATGGAGTCACTTTCATTTGCAATTACACATTTCATTTTGCAATTTAATAAATTATCACAGTGGGAGATAAATCAGCAGACTTTCATGCTTCAGCCTGAAATTTCTTGTGTCATTTGCATAAAAGACAACATTTCAGAGAACACAAACTCCTGGTTACATATTCATAGTAGAAATAACTGCAAAAGCTAAAGAGATACAGGAGGGACAGAATTATTTAAAACAAAAGTCACACTGTCAATATTTAAATATGGAAACTTCATTATAAGTGTGAACTTACATTACTAAGGAGAATGCCTTCTTACTGAAGCTCATAATCTTAAATATTTCCTGTGATATATATCGACATAGCACTCTTTTCTCTTAAAAAAATCACACACTCATTGAAGTCATCATTTTACTAACACTAATGCTAGGCATCCGTAAGAAAAATAACAGAAAAATTAGAAGTTTAACTACCAAGAGTTATAATCATGCATAATAAGTTGGCTACATGAATGAGCCATGAATGACCTAGAGAAAAGACATGTTTTTGTACACCTTCACCCTTATAAAAAGAATTATTTACATTTCTATATTTTTGCTTCAAGGTTAGAAAATACAGAGCCACAAAGAAGAAAATAACTTTGATAGCATTGATGCTCCTTCCAACTTTTAACACCAGGCTGGAAATCAATTAGTTGATGATATAATGTAACATACTATAAAATGTTTATTGAACTCCAGATAAAAAGATGTTGACACTGCTTGAATTTATACTTCTTCCTGATCTTTATGTACTTCCTCATTTTTATTTTAATTATGCATTAGAGGGCTTTAAAGTAAACTGGTTTTTAAACACAAATACATGCACATAAATTCTCAGGAAAGTGCTTATTCTTACTGCAACAGTCCTCTCATTTCAGGAATTTAATACAGGAATTGAAACATGTATCAACTTCTTTCTGCATGAGACTTGTTTTTCTACTCAAAAATAGCTCCCAAGAGCATCATTAAGCTGTATTGTTTCTTTGCTAGTCATGCAAGTAAACCAGAAATGTTTCCAATTTGAAGGAAGTTTGTGACATCTGAGGTCTCTAGCTTGACCCACAAAAACAATCCTAAGAAAAATTTTAGTGCCTGCGATAGGAAAGGAAAAAAAACCCAGCACTGCAGTTTTCTGGCAGCATAAATTCCAGGTGTTAAAATTAAGAGTTTTGCAATAGGAAGCATTAAGATTTTACACAAAAAATAAAAAAGAAAAACAAAAAGAGAGAGAGAAAAGTAATAAGGTTTCAATTGTTACAATACCTTTGATGGTTTTTCATTTTTTTTTTGAAGGTTGAGCAAGATTTTACAAATTAGAGAAGAGCCTGCATATTTTTAAAACTAGGAGACTATTGAGACAAGAAGCAAGAGTAGGATGCAGCTGGGTTGTAGATTCTCTTCACCAAGAAAAGAAATTTAAAGGTCCTATGGATTAAACAGTTTTAAACACTGCAGATTAAAACAACCTGAATAGTCCATTGAACAGTTGGAAAAAATGAAAACATATTAAAAGATATTCATAAGTACAAGATCTACCTCAGACATGGGAGAATTACATAGATTATTAGAGCACCAAGAACACTTTTTATTCCAAAACAAGCTGAAAGCTATTTTTTATAGCATGAAACATATAAACAGAGGATATGCATTTTTCATAGAAAGAATACAAAAATTAAGTAGAAGCTACATAAAAAGAAATGCATAAATGCAAAACTAGAGAGATGTACAAAACTAATGTCTTGTGCTGGTGTGAAGAGCATGAAAAATGCCCTGCCTACATGGCAGCTGTGTCAGTGTGCTAAACCTTGCAGTAAAGGAAAAAATCACACACTCTGAAAGAAAAACAGCACCTGAGAGGAAAGTTTCTGCACTTTATGACTGTAATGTAATGCAAAATTCACAAAGAAATGGTTTCTAGAATTCAGAGTAGTATCAGATGCAAAGACAAGGCATCAGTAGGCAAACAGCCAGCTGAATGCCAAGCAGTCAGTGGGGCACAAGCAAAAAAGAGCTATGGAAGAGGGGAGAGAAAATAAAATTATTCAGTCTTACATTTGCAGCATTAGGATAATGCAAATCCTATACAAAGTTCTGGTGAGGAAAAAAATGCTAAAATTTTGGGCAGGGCAAGGACATAAGCCATACAATACATGAACATATATTTAGGCAAGGCCATCAGCACTGAGCACATTCTGCCAGGGCCCATAGTAACCACAGGGATCTCTGCAAAGGTGACACAGACTATTATGACAGATTTACAGTACAAGAGCATCCTGCCCATAAGAACACTAAACCAGGGAAAAACACTAAGCAATACAGCATCCAGATCACTGATTCCTCTTGTGATATGAGAGCAATGGAAAGACCAAATAGAAAAAGAGGGAACTGTGGGTAATTTCTGTTAAGTCATTTGTGCCAAAGAAATATTCAAAAACAGGGCAATGAGAGTCATGGACAGATTAGTCAGTGTTAGAAAGGTTAAGAACATACATATTTAAGACAGATTGTATTCACAAAAGAGTGCTGCAAAGAAATCTTCTGGTAATGGTCTAACAATGTAATGTTCTCACTTCCCAAGGTTTGCACAGTAAACAGTGCCAGAGATGAACACTATGGGTTTTTACATAAAGCTATCATTTTGGATCTAAAACCATTCTACAGCAGGCCAAGAGGATCTACACCACCTGGGAAAACAGAAAAAAAAAGATAAAGCAAATGAACTGAACTAGTTCCATTGCTTCAGAGAGAACAAAAACAAAACAAAACAAAAATAAAGATTAAACACAAACTAATATTCTATGATTATCTGCATCCAATATTCTAAGAAGGATCCGCTACTGAATGTTCTGAACTATCCAAGATCATCAAGTGCAAAAACTGTCACTGTAAATTACAGCATTGAGGTCCTTGAGATCCTTTGTGAAATTATTTTAAGCTGATTAGAAGTAGACAAGCAGCTCTGGCTGGATTTGACTTTCAGGTCAGTCATTTGCCTTTCTACAGACATTTGCCAAACATGACCAAAAATATTCAGCATTCAGTTGTGACACATTCTAGGAAACACAGCAAAAGCAGCAAAAGCCAAATGTATATTGGAAATTGAGAGCATTCCCAGTTTCAGGGAGAGGGAAAGGGAGTTGACATTGACTGACAGACTTGTCAAGGCTCTGCATACCAGAATAGCACAGAAAATGAGTAAAACAGAAATACAAATCTGCTTCTCAGCCATTAAACACATAATTCTATGTTTTAACTTGCAACCTCTTAAGTCAAAATCTGAAGTCAGTAGGGATCTGCATAGGACAATATGATAAAATACTGCTGATCTGATTTCAATGTGGTTTTAAAGAGTGTAGGCACCCACAGAATTCAGAAATACAATTCATGTTTGCTCAGTCTTGGGGCAGGAGCAGGGCAACACCAAGTGATGTGGTCCCAGCCTTTGAAGCAAACAAATTGTGTTAACCATATGCCACTACCTTGAGGGAAAACCTTAACTGAAATGAACATATATATTATTCCCTGTACTGTTTCTACTGATTGTAACAGCTCTGCCTGAGAGCAAGGTTGATCATGACCACCTTTATCACCACCACAGCAAAAGCACTCCAGGCACCACAACAGAGGCTTCATTCAGATTTTGAGGATGACAGTAACCTGCAGATGTTCTGCATAAACTCAAGACAAGTGTTTGCAACACTTTAGAAACCGGGTGTTTTTGACAACAGATGGCTGTTTGCTAGCAGCATGTTTACACCCCATAGCCAGGAATTCAGTCATATCACTCTATCACAGCACCACAGCCAGACAAAAGCCAAAGCTTTGGAGTCAGCAGCTAGAATTTTTACCTTATAACAGCTTCATGAAGTAAATAAATACATCAAGCCAGGCTTGAAAAAAATAACTACACATGAAGTCAGATTTACAGAGTTTCAATAAAATATTCAGACACAAGCCTGGATATGTGCATCAGGACACAAGTAAGAGACAGAGTGTAAGAGTAAGCAGTAGGAGACTGCTGTTTAGAGTGGTTGTGGATTCCCTCTCACCAGAGAAGCACAAGAACTGTCTGGACATAGCCCTTTGCCATGTAGTCTGGGGTTGCCCTGCTGGAGGAGGAAGTTGGACCACATGACCACTATGGTCTCTTACAACCTGACCATTCTGTGCTTCTGTGATACAGCGTGGATTGAAATGGTGACAAAAAACTTTCCAGGCATCCTGTGAGAGAAAAAAAAAATACATTTTCTGAAGATAAATTATGTTCTGGAAAGGAGCTGCATATGTGAAACAGAAAACTTCATGCAGTTTGATTTGTTTAGGTTTTAGGATAACTGAATGGGTACATATTATTCCAAAACCAAAAATATATGCACTCATTATGAACACATGCATCCATGAAATACATGAATAATCTGCAGCCCAGAAAAAGCATCTGCACTAGTAAGTAGCCAGCATCAATTAAGACATCCTCTAAAACACTACATATCCACCAAAAAACCCCAAACAACAAATAAACAAAATACAGCAAAATCAAAGAAACTAAAAAGGTAAGGCAAAAAGCTATTAAAAGAAAGTCTAACTTTAAATAATCCACAAACCCCAATGCTTCATTCAATGTTAAGGTAAAAGGAAAAGCTTTCAGATCCGGAGGAGAAAGGGTTAGCTGCCAAATAGAGAAGCAAGGTTTATTGCAGAGTTTAGAAGAATGATGATGGCCATGTCAACACATATAATTTTACTATAATGAGAAAATATAATAATTGTAAGCAAGGTACAGTAGCTGCATCTAGTTGTGCTCTGTTGTGTAAAAGAAGAAAAGAGATATTACAATAATCAGTAACTGGACAACAAGCGCATGCAGTATGCATGTACAAACAGACTTCAAAGTATTAGCACTTGAAGGATATATATAAAAACCAGAACTGCTCAGCTAGGTTTGTACACTCATTTTGATTTGCCTTAGAAGCACTGCTCCTGAATCAGAGAATCAGAAAATCAGAGAATCCTAGAATAACCCAAGGGACTCCTAAGGATCATCAGACCCAAATCCTGCTTGCAGGTAACATGCTTTGGCTTTCCACACAGCTGCTACAAAAAAATCTTACTGCACCTTCCAAACCAGCCTACTTATGACCAGTCCAAAGCAAGGAGGGACATTAAAAAATGTGAACTTTAAGAATGGCGGAAAATAGTGAAACAAAGGATCCAATGCTTTCAGCAGGGTTTCAAAGCATGGAGTAAGCACAGAGGCTTATCTTGTTCTGTGCACAGATGTCAGCATATGCAGACTTTGTTTTATGGAGAAGCTCATCCAGCAGCAGTTTGTTCCTTTTTAAATACTTAGCTCCACTTTTTTTGTTTTATCTGAAGTATACAGTTAATTTTATAAAGATGATGGCCCTGCCTTGTAAAACATCAAATTAATTTTAGAGATTTTGATGGTGGAACCTTTTGTTTTACAAGCTAAAATTAATTAAGGCTTGGGTTCTTTAAGACATGCTTAGTTTCATTGTAAAAATGTTTTCCTTACATAGAGTCTGAACTTTAAACTCTTTCAGTTTAAAACCATTACCTCCTCTCTTATTGCTACAGGCTCTATTAAAAAGTCTGTCCCCATCATTATTATAAGACCCCTTCATGGAAAAGCCAGGTGGATGCCTTTGGTCAAAAAAAACACTTGCTTCTTTCAAGAAATAATTTCAGTCATGTTTTCAAGGTTTTCCCTAAAGACTGACAACTAAAAATATTTTTAGGATGACAGGTAAAAGTTACATGTAACCATGAATCCAGGAGCTTCAGCTGTCAGTCAAAGCAGTACTACGAAAGTGCCGTATTTGAGATGTGAGAAGCACATGCAGAGGTGTGACATTATTTGATTGTAATCTACATCCACGACACAACACTGGCATCACAGGGAGTATCTGATCTGCCTGAAGGTTGTTCAGTTTTTCTTGTCTGTTTGACATGCATGCACCACGTAGTAAACCTACTCATTTTTCATCATCACATCATTACATTTCAATTTATTATATATTCCAGCTGATTATAAAAAAAAAAAATTTTATATAAATGTTTATTTGCACTTCTGTTGTTACTCTCTGAGCAGCTATGAGGGGAAATATTTTCTAGTATATACAGCTTTAGATAAATTTTTTTAATCAATAAAAAATCCCCACATTTTCTATCAGCTTACTTCTTTCCCTAGGAAGAACAGATAAAAAAAACCCCAAGGCCTTCAATTACACAAGAAAATACAGAACAATATAATCAAATGTTACTGGATGGAAAATATTAAAGAAACTATAAAATATTTCCAGGGATCAATAACCTAGAATACAGAAAGTTTTGACAGTTCTGGTGCACAAGTCTAGGCATACAGAATACAGCACTGGTGTCTAAACAACTGATTTGAGCTTAATAAGAAATCAGACTAATTTGCTCCACACTCAATTAGTAGAAGAACTAAAAAGTAAGATAAAAAAGAATCCACAGTTCCAGGTAATTTATTCCTCATTTTCATTTCCAAGATTTCTAGTGTACCTAGTAATAAAAATTTGAAGTGGATAAGATGGTAATTAGGTTTTGTATGGATTTTCTTTATCTAACAGTATTAGGAAGCTACACTGCCAGCACATGGAATACTACAGATTATGTCCAGGGTGCAAAATGAGAGGAAAGGGATCACTGTATGCCTGATTTAAACATAAGAATCTTCTCATAGTTTTCTAAAGCATAATAAACTGCATAGCTCACTTTAGTCTGGCAGAGGAAGTAACAAACGAATCCAGGTTTTTTGTGTTAATAATTATTGGTTTCCAGCAACAGATTCCCTTAGATACCTCACTGCTAGTAATAATAAACTGTGTATTTAGTCCTTGTTTATGTTTATGGCAGAATTTTACTTTTAAAGGAATGTAAAAGAAAACATATGCCTCATCACATTAGTCTGTCTTGCTGTTTAACATCATCTGGAATGATCTTTTGAGAATCTGACTGGAAGCCTGGAGTTTCTCTACATGATGTCCCTTGGAAAACATCACAGAATTCCTGTTGTGTAAAATTAGGCCTAATCTTAATTATCTTACTGTCTGTTTCCTGAGCTTAATTAACTTTTATGAGTGCTTTTCTACAGTGCAATGAGTACTAAACCCATTCCATATTATTCAGTATTTCATAATTTCTTTTCCCCCAGTTCTAGGACAACAAAAAGCTTCTCACAGTCCTAATTTTTATGGCAAAAGCTAAGGTATGAAATCTGAAAGAGAGCTGTAGCAAAGAATTTAAGAACATTCAGCCATGCATACAAATAGAAGGGCAGAGAGATAATCCATTCTATCCTCTAAATGAACTGACTTTAAATATTTAATTATCTTGTTAAGTAAATCCAGATTATAATATTCAAATCCTAGTCATTACAGGTCATGAGGATGTTTTAGGTGAAGAACAAATTGTCTACAGTCCACACAGATCAAATAATTTTAGAATAATATTGCAGCTAATTTGCATGGCCAAGCCCTCTCGTCCCTTAGTGCTTATTCAAATTTTCACATGATCTTTTATCACAAGAGAAAACACCACAAAGAAGATTGAGCATGTATTGTAACATGTCCCTTTCCTACTGCTTGAATTCCACTTTGTTTGTCTCAGATTATAAAAATCATCTCTATTCTTTGGGGAAAGAAGACACAAAGGCTGTTTATTTGCCCATTCATGAGACAATAGAGCAAATTTATTTAAACTAGGTCTCTAAAAATCCACTAGATTTATCTTAGGTAAAAGAATACTTTCTTCTAAGATCAGACAATGCCCATTAGCCCTTACAGTGCATTTACTACGTATTACTCTCTTTACCTCTACCATACCAGCAAGAAGCAAGGTGGCTTGTCTCTAGGTATGACCACATGAGGTGAATGACTGGCTGATATGCAAGTGTTCAGGTAAGCTGCCTTTAATAATACCAACCACGGAACAGACAAGTGAAAAACTAGTAAGTGAACATAAGGCACCCTCTATTTAAAGGTCTAAGAGCTTCCAGATTTTACAGAATATTTTTCTGACTTCTCAGGATTTAATCCTGTTGATTGTCAGCATCAAAGACAGATACTTAAAATAACCAACACCAGAGAAAAAAAAATCAACGTCTATCCAGAAAACAGAGAAAATCTAAACTATGTTATCCATTTCCACTTTTCCCATGGCAGGCACAACCAACAACTAAAAAGCTTAGCAATAATTCCATCAAAGTGAGCAAGAAAGCTTGATTATTATAAATAACAAAGTTAGGTCATGATGATCACTCTATGCACTTGGTCATCTCCTCTGTAACCCTGGGCAACAAAGTACTCTTTATACCAAAAACTAATGCACTGCATCAAGAATGAAGAGGGCCAACTTTCAGGACATTTCACTTCATGAATTTGTTTGCATGTGTATTTCAGTCTTTTTCATCGAACAAAGCTTCCTGCTTGTGAGTTGAGGAGTCACACAGGGCCACTTTCAGCGTCTATGGACGTGTCTCTTGGACAGGACCACAGGATTACAGGCTGTCCCAAGCTGTCCATGTTTTTAGTGGCAACTTCCAGAAGGAAGATGCAATAAGGATATCTGGATGTACTGAACAACTCGTACTCTCTCCTTCAGCAGCAGGGAGAGAAATTGAGCACAAATATCATAATTCCATGCTGTCACACAGGATGTACACTGTGGATCATGAGTAGCTGCCACATCTCACCTAGTCCTTAAACTTCACACTAACACTTTCTCACACAGTAGCAGGTGTTCTATCTTTCTTGATGAGAAAGTAGTAAACTGAGTTACAGACTAGAAAAAAGTCTTAATACAACCCATTATAACAAACAAGAAAATAAAGAAAAAAACATCTAGACCTCTACTAGAGTAGCTTTTACTTCTATTTTCCACATTAGCTTCCACTAACATCAATGCTTAAACAATGGGTAACTTCAGTCTATACCATCACTAATTACCCCATTTTACTCTCCCTCCTCCAAAACACCAGAAAATATGAGAAGAAGGGCAAGAGGTACTTAACAGAACCAAAGGGCTATCCCAGCTGGGCAAACGCAGCTTCAGAAGCTAGAAAACCAGCTGCCAGGACTGGCACCAACACACCCAACCCTGACACCTGGGCAGTATATGTAAAAGGAAGGCCCATCAGGAAAGGAAGCAAGCAATTGCTGTCTCCTTCCTGTGAAGAGGCCTCTGAGAGGAAGCTAAAATCAGCTTTGAGCAGCCTGTTATGCCTGTGTCACTAGTCCATGACAAAAGGGCAGTTTTTACATGTGACCTACAAATTTAGGAAGGTTGGCCATTTTGCTTTTCAAGATTCAAGCACAGTCTAAACTGGAATAGTTTCATACAATTGCTTTGGAAATGGAAGTGCCTTTTCTTTAAGGCAAATTCCTCTTAGGAACCAGAGCCCAGAGCAACTTACTGGTCACCAGTTCTAAAGAGTTATGTTAATCTAGGGCTACTTACACTGCTGTGACTCCTATTGTGTCAATACAGACAGAAACACCAAAACTTTAAACTTTAGGGCAGCAGAAAGGATTTATTTCTATTTAAGTGACAAGCTGGAGGTGAAAGGTTCACCACCTGAAGCTCAAAAGAAAAAGCAACAATCCTCTTCTTAAGTGGTTTATGATTTGATTCACAGTTTCACCAGCTTGTGGACTTGTAAATTGTTTTCACCTTACAGAACAACTGTATTAATTTCCACTAAACTGAGCAGCATTTTCATTAAAAGATCAAGCAAAACATTTTTTATTTCCTAGCTTTCTAGCACTAGTGTAATGTGTAAGAAACCACTGCCTAGGCAAAAGGTCCATAAACCTATCACCTTACTGTATCTGTTGCCTTTTGAAGTGAGCAACCTGCTTTGTAATTCAATTCTCATTGACAGATACAGACAAACATCCAAATGCAAACACTCTCAATGTCTATTTTAAAAATATGAGGAAGGGAAATATGTATATCACTAGTTATTTTGAAATTAAGAATCTGAACAACCAGAAAAACCCAATGCACATATTCCTATCCTCATTCAATTACAGAGGCATACATAGGCATATAAATGAATGGAAGAAAGAATCATAGATATTCAACAGGTTGCTTTTGCTCAAAGACAAAAAGTGGCTGAATGTTAAAAGTGAGAATGTGGGTTTCACACCCATGCATGCTCATGTACAAAGCAGTACGTAATTTTCTGCTGTTTCTCTGTATGAAGCAGGTGATTAAGAGTGAACAGATTGAGAGACAACTGTCATGTAGGCTAAGTGCTAAAAGAAAGGAAGCTCATGTCATCCCAACTGCACCACCATAACACTTCCAACCACTACTTGCTTGCTAAAATGAAGCAAAATGAACAACTAGAGAAACAAACAAGGACTGAAATAAACTCTTATAGGTAACCCTTGGTTACAGCAACTCAGAGATCTTTTAACTAAAATAAAAGTTTCTAGCAAGTTAGAAAAAATCTGCTTACGTCTCAAAATTTAGTGAGTTTCCAGGCATGTTTCATGATTATTAGAAAATATATTAGTTTTATTTAATCTAGACAAACGAGAAAAAGAATAATCCCTACATCTGCTAAAGCCACTAACATCTTATCAATAAGTTCAACTGAGCCACTTCCATGTTTTCTCTACTTTGCTTAATATATATCTTGGCAGCCAGCAGACATGACAAAACACAGTATTACAGGAGGTAGGGGAAAAGCCAGTACTAGTTTTGCTAAAGAAAAACATACATCAGCACTCTGGCCGGCCCTTTTTCTGTGCTTCTGCTTTTTCCTCAGTGTGTGTCCTGACATTTTTCTGGTTGTCTTTACGAAACCTATAGTTCAAATTAATATGAATTAAACATATTACCGTATGCACACACTTCGCTGCTCTAGCAATTCACAGATTTCTTCCTGTATTTTATGGGGATTTGCAATTACAGTTCCCAGAAGCCACAGGAGCACTGCTTGACACAAACATGAACATAATGCACAAATATATCCATGCATAATACACATAATACTCCCACGTCCATTCCTTGATTCTTCTCTTCCCACCTTGCTTCCATTGCTGCACAAGTAAATAACATTACAGATTTCAATATGTTTTTGCTTACAGCATTTTCATGTAAAGACATTCCTAAGGTTTCACAAGAAATTAAAATATTTCTAAAACAGGAAAGTTATTAGAAAGATATGTTTTTAAAGAATTCTTTCAGAATTCTAACAACTGTTTTTTAAAATGTCTTTGTATCCAGATCCTGTGTATAAAGGGCAAAGGGGCTGTTATAAACCAAAGGCTGGATCATCTTTTAATGTAGTCAACAGATACATATATATACTTTTTATATATACATAAATAGATTTTTATTATTATTATTATTATTATTATTATCATTGTTATTACTATCATTATTATTACTATCATTATTATTATTATATTAAAAGACAGTGCTGTCTTAATTTATATCAATTGGTTTGCCATGTAGTAGATAGCAAGACCAGAGGGGCTTCTGTGACTCATTTTTTAATACTTTTCTTCCAGCCCTTTATCTTCTCTGTGACTTTCATAGCCATAAGGACAGGTTTACTACATCTTGGTCTGACAGAGCACTGGGCTTTCCAAATTCTGCAAATTATACTCTTGCACTTGATACCAGGAGCTGAATTCAAAATCATGAAGAAGTGAAGAGCTGAATATTTCATTACTTCTTTTTTCATTGTGCGGAATCTGCAAGAAACATGAATACCTATTTTTCTGCCCTTCACACAATAACAAGATAGACATCCTTTAAACACATTTTATAAAAACAAGGAAATAATTCAGTCATATCTTTCCCCTTGTCCATTGCAATATTCTTTTGTACTCTGTTACAAACAGATATGACACTGGGAAAGAAAAGACAACTCTATTCATATTACATGGAGAATAAACACAATGGTATAGAATACTACTATATAGATTATGATTTGATATCTGCTGGATGTGAAATCTGGAATAATATATCTTTTTTTTCAGAAAAAACACCAATGAAAAGTGTAGCTTTATAATACTACAAATGTACATACCTGCTTTACATCCAAATTATGGAACAGGCCAAGTAACTGAAAAGTAACCTAGATAATACAAGCGGAAAACAAGAAAGGTGACACAGAACAAATTTAATTTCAATTTGACTGGCAAGGTCAAATTCACAGTGCTTTCTGTGAGCACTGGCATAAATGTGATTATAATGTGCAATGTCCATGTTTAACTGTAGAACAGAACAGGGTATAGGCTAGTTTTTCCCAAACAAAGGGGGGCATTTAAATACAAATATGAGACAGAAACCCTGTTTAGAAGTGACAGAGAATAAAAGTGGAAAGTGACTTAGATGAGTATAAAAATAAAACTAACATTTCTGGTCCTTAGGAAGGAAAGCATGAGAAAAAATCAATAGCCTTCAGGTAAGCAGACTTCTATAACCTTACAGCCACGGCTGCTGAAGTCTAGCAGGATGGATGTCTAGATAAGAGAAGGGAATGAGGAGAGATGGTGACCTTTAAAGGGCATGGGTGCAAGTTATCACAGTTCAGTGGAAAGATAAGTAAGGCTTGGGAAACACTGACTTGGTTATTTCAGTTTTTCAGTGAATTCAAAAAGAGAACCCAGGGTAGAAATTAGCTTATATTATTCTTTATTACCACTAGTAATTTAAAAAAGATGAGAAGAAAATATAGAAAGGCCAGCTTTGAAGAGTTAAAGAGAAATTACACTTATATAGAAAGTAATTCAATACAAGGACAAGCACCACTAGAGCTGGCTTGATACACAGTGAAGAGGAAGCATGAATTTGCAGTTCTCATTTACCAACATATTCAATACCAGTTTGCCTCCTTCCTCACTTGGGTTGCAATCAGTGTTTAACATGACCAATACAAGTGACCAAAAGGTAAAAACTCCAGCAGGGCAAAGACATGTTGGATGTTCTGAGGCTGGCAGTGCTGCTGAAATACACTACTGCACAGACTGTTGCCAGTGCCTCTGTGAATTGTGGAGCCAACCTAACAGCACACTCAAGCTGAGGGCAGAGGAAAGGAACCTGCCTCCTTGCCAGCAATGGGCAGCTTTTTGGCAAAAGGTCAAAGGAAACAATTCAACAACAAGCCAGCAGTTACGTTTCAGATTTCATAAAAGACCTGGACAAGCTCTGAAAACAGACAAGAGGACAGAAAAAACATTTGATAACAACTTTTAAACAGGGGAAAAGAAAGGGTAGAATTTAGGAATCTGAGCCTTATGAGCTTACCTCTGATTTCTAGGAAAAAAAAAAAAAAAGAACAAGAAAGCTCAAGCACCACAGAGGTGCAAATAGCACCAAATTATTTGCACTTCTCTTCCTTTCAGGGCACAGTTCCTCCTGAAAGGGGAGTAAAGTAAGTGCCAATACCTTGACTTTACGTTTTGATTGTTCCAAATTATTTTCTTGTAAGAAATAAGAAAGAAAGTTAAGAGAAAGTAGCATATAGGACAAGCTAGATAGCAGAAGTATCAGAAGGTTAGTGACAAGTGGGATCAGGTACAAGAGTCTATCCCAAGCCCAAAACAATTCAGTATTTCTTTACCAAACTGGATGAAAGAAACAATAGGTAAGGCTACCAAATTTATTACAGGTAATATCAATAAGGATCAGAGTTAGAATTCCAAATCATAGTTAACTGAATTCTTACTGACTGCAACAGAAATTATGTGCTGCTGAATAACAGCAAATGCAAAGCTCTACATTTGGAGGTAATCCACTCACAGACATAGAAAAACACATTATGCCATGCATAGCTGCACTGCAGAAAGAGATTTATTAGTTAACCAGTGTATTTTGTGATCCAAGAGGAAATGCCTAATTGGAATAGGTTTTGTCAACCATGAGAACTTCTTCACGCATTTAAGTGACTGAGTTGCCCTCAGCTAGAGTCACGCCTAATTCTGGGCACTCATTCAAGAAAGATGTGAAGCAGCTGGAAAAGGCAATAAGAATAATCAAAGTCTTGGAATTCTAATTCTAGAAGGATGAAGAAGAAAGTGGACAAAAAACTCCAAATGTACATAAGAAAAAACGGATGCCATTGTCAACAGAAAATAGTGATTCTAGAGGTTTAAAGCTCTACTGACAGGCCAACAAAAATGTCTTAACATCCAAGATTTTAGAAGTGTAAAACAGTGCCTAGAGCCACTCCAATTTGACAGTGGAGTAGGCACTTCTCTATGGCAGACAGGTAGTAACAGGATCCTCTAATTAAAGATCCTCTAATTAAAGCCAAAGTAAAATAATCAACTGAAAAGAGTTGGAATTGGGAATAGAGATGAAGAGCTGTCTAATAGAAGATGTTACGTAAATTATTTTAATTACATTTTGTTTGGTTGGCATGGCAAGGTTCAGGTAGCAGGACTGTACAGGGGTGGTTTCTGTGAGAGGCTGGTAGGAGCTCCACACCTGTCCAACAAAACTGGCTCCAGCTTGCTATAAGACAACCACTGCCACTGCACCACTGGCCAAGGCCAACACCTGCAATGGCAGCACCACAGCAATAAAGTAGTGAAAAAAGGTAAAAACTGCTCCTCAATAGAAGCTGGGAGAGGTGATTCAGAATATGTGAGAGAAATAACCTTGTAGCCACTGAGGTCAGTTTAGGAGTGTGGGGAGATGCCCCAGGTGACAGAGCACAGATTCCACAAAACTACAGGGAGCCAGGCTGTGCCCCTGCAGCTCATGGAAGCTCATGGTGGAGCAGAGATCCACCTGCTACCCCTGGAGGAGCAGGTCAGAGCAGTTAGATGTCAGAAGAGGCCATGACCCCATGGGTAACTTGCACTAGAGAAGGTCCTGACAGTACCTGTGGTCCCATGGGGAGAGGAGCCCATGCTGGAGTAGATTTGCTGGCAGGACTTGTGACCCCAGTGGGGCAGTCTGTTCCTGAAGGACTATACCATGTGGAAAGGGACCTTCACTGGAGCAGTTCATGAAGAACTGCAGCCTGCGGGAAGAACCCACATTGGAAAAGTTAATGGAGGTTCACAGGCCCTTCTGTGGTAGGGACTCCACTCCAGAGGAGGGGAAAAGTGCAAGGAGTCCTCTCCCTGCAGAGGAAGGAGCAGCAGGGCCACATGTGATGAACTGCAGTCTCCATTTCCTGTACCTCTGCACCACTGGAGGGGAAAAGGTAGAGAGAAGTGAAATTAAAATTAAGCCCAAGAAGAAGGGAGTATGGTGGGGGAAGTGTTTTATGATGTAGTTTTTATTTGTCCTTACTCTACTGATTTGCTTGGCAAGAATTTATATTAATTTCCTCAAGTTAAGTTGCTTTTACCTGTGATGGTAATTGCTGAGTAATATCTCCTTGTTCTTATCTGAACCCATGAGCCTTTTATTTCTTTTTCTCTGCATTGTTCTACTGAGGAGGGCAGTGGTAGAGCTGCTTATTGGGAATATGTTATCCAGGGACAAAAGCACAACAGCAAAAATTGCAGGGAGCTTTCCTTTCCTTTCTGATTCTCAGTGACTTCTCCATCCAAACTGTGTTTTGCTAACCTTTAAATCTCAGTAGACTGCCAATTTATGGCACATATCCATTGCAAATTAGATATTAGTTCCATTTTATGTAACTGAATCATGAAGAAGGAAGAAGACATGATGCAGTTCCATGTTAGTATTCACCACCGGAAGACAGGATTAAAGAAACAGAAGACACTTGATCAGTGTTCAGTGTCTCACTTGAAGTTACATATTACTTGAAGCACAACAATGCTTTCTCATGCCAAGTCATTATCTTTGCTAGAATACTGCCCATGGTAGTATTTCTCACTTAGGCAGACAATTCAAATGTGATACCAGAAATGCAGCAGTAGATGGCATAATTTCACTGTGAGCTGGGGGAAATTTCAGGCTCCCTCTTGTGTTTGTCTAAGTCAAGCAGACCAAATATTTAAAAAATAGAAAACACTCTATACCCAAAACATTTTTTTCTCCAACGAGGAATTATGAGGGTGGCTGATCAACTGCAAGAGCAGAAACAACACAGAGGAAACTGAACTGTGTTTTCTTGCAAGAAAGTTGAGCTCTAGGCACAAACTACTATAGTAGTGGTCAGAATCAAGTTGGAATTCAGTGTTTATATTCCTTTCTTTAAACTGAAAGCAATACAATTTCAGAAAATAAGTCCATTGAGTCCTTACGTAGTTATGTAGATAATGTGGTTAAAATTACGCACTCTTGCTTTAAGACTGTTTTCTTCCATGTAGATTTTTAGGGAATGTTGGTGGGATGTTACAGCTTTGGTGTTTTTTAAAGAATCATAAATCCATTTTGAACTAACTATATATCAGAATTTTTCCCTTGGACTTCACAGCTATCATAGGTTTTCAAAAATTTCATGTGAAGTTATATTAAGTTACAGTAAAATCCCTCACCGCATTTCAGGGTATGATTTCAAAGCAATAAGTAGATATTAAAGCATGTGAAAAATGACAACATAAACAACAGCTTCTGAGCCACAGGCAACAGTAAAACTAAATTTTTGCTACCAACAGGAGTTAGCAAAATCTTAAAGATAAGTGAATTGCACGGTGCCTGTTTCCTACCTCCTTAAAAATGTTACAAGGTGCTTGCTGTCTTGCAAAATATTTTTATTTTTCTAGAGTGCAGAATAAACTGCCAAGTAGATATCAGCATAAACTTGCTCATAGATAGTTCTCATGCACTGAACTGCAATCTCAGAAGGAATCAAAATATGTAAACAAAGTACTCTCAAAAAGCTGTAGCATCAGTGTAGCTAACAGTCCTAATACATGACATAGCACCTGGAGTGCTCCAGAGACAACATCAATCCGTGTTAGAAACCCAGATTCTCTCCTCAGGATCACCATGTGTCCCATTTCTTCAGCTATCTTTACTGCTGCCTTTCCTCATTTAGAGAAACAGCACAGAAAGACATATTGTCTAGAAACTTTTCTATAATTCATGACTAGGTTTTGAAGACTGTGGGCTAATAGGACATTCTTGCAGATTCGATTCTTATGCTCAAGTCAAATCAATTGGCACCGTTCAAGGATTCCATTGTTTTTAAAAGAAAACAACCTGCTTTAGAAAAATGTTTCACAACAGAAATATGATGTGTGAACGTTTCTGTCCTTTGTCCTCTACCCCTACAGTTTATCCTGGAAGTTTCCTAAATTATTCATAATTAAGAAGTTTTCTAAAATATTCATAATTAAGCTCTCTTCTCACAATTATTTCTCCTTTGCAGGAAATGGAAACTGGACAAGTTTTATTCCACACATAATGAGGAGTTGATGGCCTTCTCCCACATTCTAGCATTATTCTCTCTTGGAGAATTCATTCCAGCTACTGGGATTTTCTGCTGTTTCTTGGGAGAGAGGTTAGTTTGTTTTTTGGGGGGAGGGGGGGTTTAAGGAATGAAGCCACCGAGCTTTCAGCTATTGTACTTATTGTACTTTTATTTCTGTTACTGCCCTGGCTGAGTTCTTTACCACAGGCAGAGGCTTTCAGGCTGTGTCTTACAAGTGTTTTCTGAAAGTTGTCAGGCACATTTACATATTTATCTAGTAACAGGTGTTATCTTGCCTGGGATTTTTTTATGTAACATCTGTCCCAATTCCCTACTTGATCATTAGAGTTAAGTCCTGCTTGCCTCACAGGATATAAAATTGTTCTCTGGAAACATATAAACTTTTCTTTTGTGTCAGTGGATTCCCACAGTATTACTAATACTGTTCTGTCAGGACACTAGACAATGCACAGCTAATATTAAAACAAAAACAAAAACAAAAAAAAAAAACCAAAAAAAAACCAAAAAAACACCAAACAAAAATGTTTTAAAAACTCAGTACATTACATGGTATATTAAGCCTGAGGAATTCCCTTACACTTACACACACACTTAAAGAGTAACTATATGACAGTTGCATTGGCTAACTTTCACAGTGGGGCACTTGAGACCTAATGCTGTGGTGTTCCCTCTTCATCCCTGGCTAACATCTCTTACAGACAGCAGGACTCTGCACTGCCCTGACACTGCCTACAGCATCTCACAACAGTTGGATTTACTGCTCAACTCCTGAGTC
The DNA here is from genome assembly GCA_034336665.1 of Luscinia megarhynchos. Taxonomy (NCBI): domain Eukaryota; kingdom Metazoa; phylum Chordata; class Aves; order Passeriformes; family Muscicapidae; genus Luscinia; species Luscinia megarhynchos. Next base: position 52,345,777 of record CM067592.1, on the reverse strand, counting down.
CAAACACCTGCAGCTCTGGAAATGAAAAGTGATAACTGCTATTTGTCATCTTCCCTTCTTGCTGCTGCAGCATGCCAGGACACAAGCTCCAGGCTGCAATGTCACCACCATGGAGCATCATGGTGACATTTGAGAACTTCCCCTTGGAACCTGCAGCCAGCCAGTGCCAGTTTCCTGGCATTTGCTGTCTGGCAGGAACAAGCCCAGCTGCCCAGGGAAATGCCTATGACTAGGAATCAGTCTGCTCTAACAAGCAAGACAATTTGAACGGGAGCCATCTCCACGAAAAACAGCCTCCTTCTGCCCACGATGAGTCCTTTCACCTGAAAGACCCAGCTTCTCCTGTCCCTTCAGAATGAGACAAGAAAGCACGTTGTAAAGCTGGTTTGGCATCCCTCAAGGAAGAATAGTATTTCCAAACAAGCACTGATTACTGAAGTACCAACAGAATCCACCCCTTTGTTAGTGCTCTGGCGAAGCTGATTTTACTAACAGAGTCTCTCTCTCACACACACACACACACACACACACACACACACACACACTCCCCTTCCTAGATTCATATGCACATACACGTTTGTGGATTCCCCAAGAAGTAGCATGGGCCCTCTTATCTCACATACAGACTCACAGAATAGTCCGAGGTGAAATGGATCCTACAAGGATCATGAAGTCCAGCTTGTAACTAAATGTAAGTAAATGTACATGGGATTGCACAAACCTTGATTATTAACACCATGTTCTGACCAAATGAGCTAATCTCCTCTCAGTATCCCTTCCTGGATGTCAGCCTTCTTCTAATCCTGCACCACCTGAGTTGCTAGGTGAAGTGTCTGGAAGTTGCAGTTCTGATGTGGCACAAATGCAGCCCTGTGACTGGTGCACAGGGTGGCCCAACCTCTTGCCTCCATACTTTCCCAACAATGCTTGGGGTCTAACAGGCTTTTAGTATCTCAGCATTTTTTTGCAACAGTCATCTCCTCTGCATGCTTACAAAGACAGCCCTCCACCCTGTGAACTTACCTAAAGTGACATACTCAAAGTTACGGCACTTAGGCATCCAATTAGGTCAACGTGGAAATTTATACATTGTCATTACTGTGGTTTAGAGTGTATGTGTTCTCCTTCTGTCTTCTTTTATTTTGTTGAAATCATATCCTAGAAATATGAAGACTTGAGAATGAGAACTGTACTTTGCTAGCAAGCCTCAGCTGTTTGCACCCTAAATTCTAATAAAATGAAGTTCCATTCCTTATCATCAAAGGTACAAAACTATTTGATTGAAAAAAAAAATGTATTTCAATTACACAAACCATACACTTGTGTAGACTATTAAAAACCTTTTTTCAAATTCTTTACATTTTCTTTGTCAGTATTAGCTGTATTTTCTGATAAAGAAACATTTCACAGGTGTAGCCAGCCATTAGTTCAGTTTAGAATGGCATTTCTAACTCTATATGTGAAATTGAAGAGACTATTGCTCTGTTAAGTGCAGCAAGAGCACATTTTTTTGTCCAAAGAACCAAACCAACAATACAGAGACTGAATGAGATGTCAAGAATAAAAGCTGAAGCCTCACAGGGTAAGCATGCATTTTTGATACTGCATAGCCCAAAATCAAAAAGCAACACAGGACTCAGTGCAGCCTTTGCTGTGTATCCTCAATATAAGCAACACAGGTCAGAACAGCTTTGCTTTCTTCACTACACTCCTTGCACTTTTCACCAACATACTCTTTTAACCTTTTAAAGACTAGGTATTCTGGAATAAAAGCAAGGCATCATGAATTTCATATATCAGCTGAAGCTCCTCTGAGGATAAGTGGACACGAGTATATTCAGCTAGCAGCTTTTTCTAGCTTTATAACAGGCCTTGGAGAGTACATATGACCATCTGCACACTTTGGATTTAATTTCCATGGTTTGGGATGAGCTGAAAGGCCAATTTGCCAACAGCACACAATCGCCTGCATTTAGATTGACTGGCAGATGAGGGAACAGTTTTGTATTTACTACAATGAAGTCCATTCAATAAGTAACATTGGTAGCGTTTCCAAAATTAATAGTTCTTTCTTGCCAGTGGTGTTCTTGCTGAAAGAAGTGTGCTGACACCCTTCTGCCTTCCTGCACACAAAAGCTTCATACAATAAAATCAAACATAATAGGAAATCAAAACACCTCCAAGTCTTTCCTAGCACACACTAGCTCATCCAGTTGTTACCATAACAACATCCAACAAAAGTGGATGAGACTTTACTTTTAACACTGAAATATCTGAAAAACTATTTTCCTCAGGAAAAAATCAAGAGGATACTAGATATTCTCTTCTTCAGTGGCAAAAGGACTGCAACCTCTTACAATCCAAAAAGGTGCTTGAATAAGGAAGCCTACAATAAGAAGGATGCAACTTAACAGAGGAAAATAATATACTAAAAGTCAGATTTGGAAAATATGAAAGAAAGTTTCTTCCAGTCTTAACACTCTAGCTGTGTCAAGGTCAAAGGAGCCATGACAGGCCACATAATGTCCACTACGAAAGATATTTGGTCCTGTATCTATGTAAATAAACTATGAAATTTAGCACTTACGATGAAACAGAGCTAAAGCACACTCAATTTTTGTTTTAATTTCTACGGTAGTGTCTCTCAAGACTAAAAAGCTTGCTCTTATAAGCAAAAGCACAAAATGGCTAGTTTAAATATGATGCAAATACAGGCAATTAGCTATTCTTACTATCCATAACCCTGCCTATGGACTTTGTGACTATCTGAAGGCAAGAGGCATAACTAGTTACTGTGTAGAGAACTTAGGGCAGAAAAAATCAGTCTCCATATTATTGAATAAAGTCAAGCATTGCAGAAATCTTTAAAAGTCATGAGCTCAGAAGCAGATAGGTGAAGGTAAAAAAAAGGTAAAGTACAACACTTCAGCACATTTTACGGTTAAATGAGTATTTCTGACCCCTCTTCTATCTATCTCCCTCAAGATCACTTAATGTATAAAGTATTATTCAGATAATTTTGGTCCTAAAGAATCTAAAAGTGAGTTTGGGGTCATTTGTAGCCAAGGGTTGAGGAGTTCTTTTGAAAATGCAAAGCCAAACAAGAAAATCACACAAATATTCCCCCCAGACCAAACCCCCCACCCCCCCAAAAAAAAATCTAATAATTCAAATTAAGAGCTTGGACTGAATTTTCAGGACTTAAGATGTAGTCACTTCCACATATAATTTGAAGTACTCAATGAGAAGCACTTATGCTAAAACCAAGCAGCACTGTATATCAGCTTTAAGACTGTGTGAGCTGGTTTGATCTGGGGTGGAGTTATTTTCCTCTCCTTCACAGTGGCTGGTGTGGGGCTGTGTTTTGAATTTAGTCTGAAAATAGGGTTGGTAATACAGAAATATCTTTGTTATTACTGAGCAAGGCTTACACAGAACCAAGGCCTTTTCTACTATTAGTACTTCCACACTGACAAGGAAGTTGGGGGTGCATAGGAGGTTGAAAGGAGGCACAGCTCCTGTCACAAGGGACAGCTGACCCCAACTGATCAGAGGGATATTCCAGACCGTGTGACATCATGTTCAGTACATAAAGCTGGAGGGAGGAAGCAGAAAGGGGGGAATATTTGGAGGGATGGTGTTTGTCATCCCAAGTAAATGTTATACATTGCCCTGCACTCCTAGAGATGTCTCACAAGTTTTCTCACCTTTACATTTCTGATTCTCTCTCTGCTGGCAGGGGATGAACAAGTGCTGGCTGGCTGGGTGAAACCACAACACTGTGTCACTTCTGTGTCTCCACCTTCAAGTGAGGTTTCATTTATCTATGCAAGCTCTGTGTTTCCAACTGAATACTACTGTAAGATTTTTATGCAGGTTTATATCCAGAGGTTCAGTCTGTCAACATGTTCTGCCACTATCATACTCCTTCAGCTTCAGTACAAAGGTGAGCTACAAATGAAGGAAGCAGTATCAAAACTAAGAGCAATGAGACAGACATTTAATGGGAAACAGGTTAAGAGATTCACACTATTAAGTACCTCTGTTCTTAAGTAAGAAATTCTTTACTGTGAGGGTGGTGAGGCACTGGAACAGGTTGCCTAGAGAAGATGTGAACACCCCACCCCCAGAAGTGTTCAAGACCAGGCTGGGGCCCTGAGCAACCTGATCTAGTGGAAGATACCCCTGCCTGTGATGTGAGGGTTGGAAATAGATAGTCTTTAAGTTCCCTTCCAACTTTTCTGGGATTCTGATTCTATGAGTTCTTCTGAACTTTTATAGCCTCCCTCATAAATAACAAACAACAAGCATCCGAATCACAAAATAAGATATAGGTTATATATCAGGATCTCACAGATACTCATACCTGGTGGAACACGTGTTATCTGTTATCCAGTAATCTCAAATGTAGAAAATGAAATATTGACACATAATGTAGACAACATTGAATAAAAAGCCACATAATAAACATACTTTTCTAAAAGGAAAAACTTATGAAACTTCCTTCTGTTTAGAAATTTCTTGATTTTGCATTAAAACCAACAAATAACTCACAAAAAGTAAATTATTTAGCAGCTGTTTTTACATCTGTCTGGCTTCAGATATCAACTTTCTTGTTTGTTTCTTCATTCTTGGCTCAACCACTTAAAGTAGCTTTAACTTAAATTCTTGCAAAAGCAATCTACATTTAAGGCACTTTTTGAGAGACAGAAGGATTAATGACTAGCAGTGGAAAGATTTTTCTTTGAAAGACAGACCATTGCTGAAGAGCTGTGTTAATATTCATAAACGCACTGCAGAGATAATCAAGAGCATTCTCAAATGGGGAACATTTGGAAACGATTCTTTTAACTGATATCAGAATACTTTTTAGAACAATTAAATAAATCAGTGAATTCTTAAAGGTCCTGAACTCGTCCCAAGCTGTAGAAAAGTCCTGCACTCAATTTCTGCGCAATGCTTTCCGAATTGACTGCAGGATCCGCAGTCTGCCATGTGCATCAGCGCCGTCCCAAGCAAAAGGGCGCTGGCAGCTGCAGCCCCAGGTAGCGGCGCGGGTCCCTGGCTGCGCTCCTGGGGAAGGGGAGAGCGCACGCCCCAGCACAGGCCACCGGGGCGGCACGACCCGCTAGATGGTGCTGCTCGCCCACGCATCGGTACCTTTGGCCGAGCAGTATGAACGGACGGGACCGAGAAACAACCATTGAGGGGGACGGCAAGTTTTGCAGAAAAATAAGAAAATAGCATAAAGTTTCAGATTAATTATTTATTATACGCTTTCTCCTCCTCATTCGTGTGAATGGTACTGGTGTCCATCAAATCTCTTTCTTGAGGCAACATTAGATCAGAAAACTAAGCTTTGGGCTAGTGGGTTTAAAGATAAATTCTCTCTCTTTTTAACTGTTGTTGTCTAAAATAATCCATTTCTAAGTCTGCTCTAGTGGTAAGGTGTATTATTCAACCATATGTTAATTTAAAGCCTGGAAGAGACTTCTCTTTTTGTTAATTCAAAGAAATAGTCAGATTTGAAAATAAATTTACATTGCAGATTATATAAAAAGCAAAACCCAGATTGTAAGAAACAGAACATGACCTTTTGTTTCCTGAACCTTTTTCAGTTTGCTCACTGATAAATATCATAAGTTCACCGCACACAAAGAGAAAGTTTAGTTATTCCAAATGGTTTATTCCATTTTCTCTTCATTTCAAATAACAGTCTGTAACAGTCTAATTTCTATAAACCTTGAGGGCATACCAGGCAGGACACCACAGGAGAAATATATAGTATTTTCAGGAAATTTGGCAGCTAACCCACAAAATATAGCAATTTTCTCTTGGAAAAAGAATGTTACACACACAAACACACACACACACACATGCACAAAGTTAGACATGTAGGATTAAAAGGAAAGAATAATGGGTTGAGTCAAAAGGAAATTTTACCAAAGGGGACAGGGACAAAGTGTCTAAAGCACTAAACCATTAACATACAGCAGACTGTATCAGAAGAATAGGAGTGATAATGAGAGGCAGTGAAGGTGTAATGATTAGGAGATTCAAAAGAATTTCGCAAATAGGATTCCTACTTCTGGAGGCCTAAAAAAGAACACAGAGAAGCATTCAAGACAGCAATTGCAGATGGTCACGGAAGAATCACATTACAATCTAACTTTCCTAGTTTCTCATGAAAAGCTCAGAAATAAGACTGAACCCAAAAATTAGTTTCAACATCTTAGGTAAGTAACAAATGCAGTGCTTCCCTGAGTAACAATACACAGGAAGCAAATCTGCTGGTGAAACTGCAAAGTCACACCTCTAGAACCTAGTATAAAATGGTGACTTTTAGGAGCACTTTTAAAGACATCATTCAAGAGACAAGACAAGAGGATGCAGCCTCAAGCTGCAGGGCAGGTTCAGGACGGACATCAGGAAGCAGTTTTTCACTGAAAGGGTTGTTAAGCATCAGAACAGACTGACCAGGAAGGCAGTGGACTCTCTGTCCCTGGAGGTGTTCAAGAAGAGACCGGACGTGGCACTCAGTGCCATGGTTTATTTGTCATGGTGGTGTTCAGGCTCAGGTTGGACCTGACGATCTCGGAAGTCTTTTCCAACAGTCGCGATTCCATGCTTGTATCACATAGGATTGATGTAGCCTCAGAATGGCAGGCATAAAATACAAATGTCTTAAACTGTGCAACAATTCTGATTACAAACAAAAACTGATTCAAAATATGACTCCAGAGATTTAATTTAATCTTTCAGATATAAAAATGTTAAAGGTTACCAAGAAAACTAGCAACTGAGAAAATAAAATATTTCTGATATTTTCTATCTTTCATTAGCACAAGTAACTTCCTACCAGATTAGATTATTCAGCAAACTAATAAGCAATATTTATTATAATTTTAATTTCTAGTAATTAAAAACAACATAAGTGAAATTAAAGATGTTAAAAGTCTTGAAGTATTGTTTCCAGTTTTACTGGAATACTGGGCTATGTCTGTCAAGCACAAATAGCCTTTGTCCACTTAGGGTACTACTATTCTACCAATAACAAATTGATAACTTGGCATAGCAAACTGATCTACAGAACATAGTTTTCAACATAAAAGATTGTTCTGCAGAAATCAGCTTCTTATGCTATTAGCTTACCAGGTAGCTTACCACACATTTTATTGTTCACTGTGGAATGCAGCATACTAGAGAGTAATGATCTGATGAACATTTAAATTCCTCTATTTTTTAATAATAAACTATGTTAGCACCAAAAAGTAAAGAAGGGTTGTTATATAATGCTAGATCTAGTAAAGATTTTAAAAGCGCTTCCTTATATTTTCAAACATGTTTCTAGAAATACCGATATAAAATTATTAACTTTGCTGCACTAATGTTTTAAATTTGTTGCCCTTCATTGAAGGGATAGGAAAATTTGCCATAATATTAAAAGATTTGTAAAACAGGTTGCCAGAAACCTAAACTCAGTTACCATGATCTGAGGAATGCATGCAGACATGGACAGACTAAAATTACCACAGTTCAGCTCCTTTAAGTGATACTATCTACTGCAAACTGATCCAAACCATAGCTCTATGTAATTCATCTAAAGTAGAATGGTTTTCAAGGACACAGCCCTGTATTTCTGGTCAAATTGAATAGCTGAAGTTTTGAAGGCTCTCTTTACCTCCCTTATTTGAATGACATGGGTCGCTTGAATAGGCTTTTTAAACACTCAGCATTAATTGGTAACAGAAACTAGATTGAAATCAGTCAAGTTCTTTTAACCCTTCCCAAATACCCTCACATCTTCAAGTTTCACTTAATGTAATTGTAAAAACAGGTGTACTGTTACTCAACTCTCAAGGGTGGCATTAACTTCATTAGGTGCTGTTTGTACAATGTGTTAAGCTCCTCATTAGAACATGCACAGAGGTATTTTATACTAATGAGGCTCTATTGTTATAACCTATCCCTGCCTAATTGCAATTTCTTTATAAGTACCTGATGTGGTGCAAACTCTCTTAAAGGGCAAATACTGGTACAACAATCAGTTTTAATTGATGTGCACATTAAAATAAATCTTCCCACTAGGCTGCAGGCTGTATGCCTGTTAGCCTCAGAGAATAAAAAAATACTTTTAAAAGAAAAAAGAAAAAATACGTGTCCAACCACGGACCTCACCTATTTGCAGAAGGGTGCTGCACATGCCTTCCTTCTCTGCAGCCCCACACTGCACTACCTAATGAGCCCTACAGCTACCAGTGACAGAGAAGCATGGAATCATTTAAACTGAGAAAGACCTCTAAGACCACTGAGGCCAGCACTGCCAAGTCCACCATGAATCATCTCCTCAAATGCCACATCTATGGGTCTTTTAAATACCTCCAGGAATGACAGACTTCAGCTCACCACATCTGTACTTTTTCAGCAGCAGCCTTCATCATCACCTTCAGTTCAGGTAATTGACTGCCTTCTCTCACACTAGAAGAGAAGCAGAGCCCGAGGTCAGGACAGGCAGTCTTCTCTCTCAAGTGCAGAGTCACAAAGGCTAAACTGTGGTATTGGAACTGTGCTTGTGGTGATAAAAGGGACAGATTAAATCACTCAACTTGCAAATGCCTCAAAAAATGCTCTACAGGACAAGTATATACAAGAAATCACTTGGAATTAAAGAAATTAGGCAAAAACAAAAGCAAAACCAAATAAATCATTATCCAGGCTGTAAGTAGGAATTTTGTTTCTGAACAATGTCAATTCTGTGCTCTTCATGAAGGGAGGATGTGAGGCCTATGTAAAATCATGCTAAATATAAAACCTTCAAGGTAAAAGAAAAGCACCTAAAGCTTTAGCTCTTTCACACTGGCAAGGCTCTGTCTAGTTATCATTCCTAGGCTACTTGAAAAGTCTTTTCATTTTAATACAGTTGCACAGAGAAAGACGGCACATAAAACTATGTCTGTGTATACAGAATGCCTCTGAAAAGGCATTGAAAAGAAAAAAGTTACTTTTTAAGCAAAACATGTCTTTTATTTTATTTTCAGGAAGTACTCTACTGCACAATCATCTAAGATTAACTTTGTATCTCTAACCTTTCCTCCTATTGTTTGTGCCAAATAAAAATACATGGTAAGAGGTCAGAAGGGACCATATAAACAAGTGAGGGCAAATTCTGCTTGTGACTACATGAAGGCAGTAAACCACCACTTTTCTTACAAAGAACAGAAAAACTGGATTGAAGTGCTTAAATTTCATGGATCTGTTTACTTTTCTCCTGGCCTAGTCTAATCACTTCCTGAGAAAATCAAAGGAACCAAATCCCTGAGTTGTTCAGAGCACCTTTATGATTACTGTAGGCAAGTTTCTGTCTAGTGAGGGTTTTCCATGCTTCCTACCTGCGAATTAAGTTCCGTGCTGCAGCATAGGGTTCTCTGACAGTAATTGGATCAGAATTCTGATGAAGCTTCCATTCACCTAGGTGGGGTTTTGAATAATACCTCAAGTGCCATTTCTGTTTCAATTATTTGCTATGTGGACATATTAATAAAGCTGTCCTTGCTGGCTTCCTGTTACCATGCTGTTGTTGCTTTGCTGACAACTCTATTACCAGCTGCTATCTCTTTAATGTTATTGTGGTCTCATGCACCTTCTTGGTGCTGCAACTCTAGCTGAACATTGCTGGAATTTCCTATTTTGTTCACTAATGCCTTTGCCCATGCACCTCTTGAGAGGAGGTGTCACTATACAGTCAGCAATGATATTTTACATGCGTCCTGAGGTGTCTTATCAATACCTCATTTACCAAATGAAATGTTTAACAAAGCAAAGATCTAGCCAGGAGGCAGCTAGCTCACCATGAAAGATGGCAATAGCATACGCAGGCTAATAGGATAAGCAGAAATTTCCAACATTTCACAATGCTATTCACCAAATTTATTTCTTCCTCTCATGTCAGTAGCCACCAGCTAGGTAAAATATTGTTATTTCTCACTCCTAGCAACATTTTACTCTAGCTCTGTCCGTAATCTGCATCACTAATACAGAAACTTTGAAAACATTACCTGGACAAACTCATCAGATTCAGCTGTAAAAATGAAGATATTAGTATTGGTACTATAGGATTGAAGAGAATAGATCAATTTACATTTTTTATTGGACTGATAATACAGCAAGAGTCTATATATCATTTAGAGAATGGGAATCACAGCCATTTACAAAGCTGAATTCATATAACTTTATAAAGCATTCCTGCAAAGATCCAGTCTTTACTAATAGTAATGGTTTTTCAGACAACCAGATGAAGAAGATTTTTTTCTTCTTAATAACAAACCCAAGTCTCTCACAGAGGGCAACAAACTGGTTTTTTGTCTCAGGCACTTTTTGTCTTACATTTCCTTATCAGCCTCAGGTGCTCAAGAATTCAGGTTTTATTTTTCAGACTTCAGTGTTTCCTTCTGTTAAAAGAAAATTTTGCTAAGTCGCATCTTCTAAGGTAAAGTCGCCTTTCATAACCCTGCCATATCAGACTGTCTTCTCCACCCCAATGGCTTTCTTCCAAATTCATTGGGTGAGGGTTTGTTTCTTTAAAAAGCTTTTACTCTCTGGAAGTAGAGGCTTTCAAATACAAATATGGACCTCCAAAAGTTGAGTTCCAGGATGAGGAAGGGAACTGAATCTTCATACAGTGGAGTAACAGAAACAGCATCTACTAAGGTGACTACCCTGTGAGGGAGCGGAAAAGACATAGGTTTTAAGACCATGTTCTAACAACAAGATTACTGAAGAGTAAACAGTAACTGGCTTCCACAAATAGGGTCACCACACCACTCATTTCATTCCTGTGCACATCTAGGCGCAATGCTCCCGTGCTACATATTCATCTATCGCTCTCACTCCACCTGACCAGTTTTCTGTCCCCTTGCTCTACAAATTTGTCTGTGTTTCTATAAATGAGTGTGGGTCCCGTGCAGCATTCAGAGTAGCACAGGAGGAGGCACAGGAATGCTACATATCTGCCCATAGCATCCCACATACTCAACACAGCATTTGTGTAAGCTCAAGCAGGAACAGGCACAACTGAAAACTCACTACATACAAACTGAGCGTATCTCACTATTTCAAATCAAGCACAGAGTAGAACAGATTAAACCCCAGTGCAGGAGGAAAACCAAGAAATCTAAGATCAGAAAAAGGAACAGAATATTGTAAACTAGATATAAAATTTACCTAAAAATGTCCAAAATTATTTTAAAGTTAGTTTTAGTCACCAACACATGACCCATATTTCCGTCTGGAATTATTTGTGGAAAGGTGCACTTTTCACATGTCCAATTCAGAGAGGAAAAAAATATTAGTTTTTGAATAGACTTGGTCCAAGCAGGAAAAAAAAATGAGACCATCCTAACCATGAAAGACAATATTCATTCTGAATCAGAGCAGCTGCATCTGTATATACCTCAGAAAACCAAATTCATGAGAGCTAAATCCATAAAGCAAGAACTTACCTCCCCATTATTGTAGGGATCATAACAGACTAATTATGCAGTAAATTCTGAGACTCACAACAAACTGATAAAACGATCACTCACTGATTCCCCTGCTCCTTACGAAAAAATCTATAAGTTTTTGTGGCCACATTCCAACCAAGATGCAAACTCTTATAAGATGGTGCATAAGATTCACTGCCATCTCAAGTCACTAGTTTGACATTCAGCCACAAGTACAGCAGCTGGTTTATTGCTCATTTGGTTCATGCCTGGTTGGTAATAAAATTGAATTTTTTGTTCAAAATATATTTCCTGACATTTCTTTACATATTCTGTCTAACAACATCTCCCTGTATCATCACTTCAACTTGCAATATTTAGGCAGTTTCTTAGCAATCACCTATAACAAGGCACAAAGACCTTCCTAGCATAAATGAAATCTCTTGCTCTGAATACCCAGATTTCACCACTTCTTTCTTCATATCCCATAACATGAGACCATTTAGTAAAGACATAAGGACTTAAAATGTGTGTAACACAATTGGCATTGTTAATATATTTCTAAGTATCTCAACCTTCAGAAGAAATACTCCAGGGACTGAGAAAGCAAGAAAAATATACCATTTCTTTTCCTGGAGCAATTCACTTTATTTAATTAAAAACAAAACAAAACAAGACAAAACAAAACAAAACAAAAAAACCACAGCAACAAAACAACAAAAACAACAAAAAAACCCCACAGTAGTCAGGGGGGGAGTGGGGGGAATGTACATTTTTCTGGACAAGTTCTTTTAACCCTTTAGTGACAACCGCTGCAGACTGAAAATAAAATTTTATGAGGTTCAAGGACACCAGCCACATTTTTCTCCCTCTCGGCCTGCCTTTCAGAAATAATTGCAACAGTCCTAGACTCCATAAGATATAGTCTAGCAGATAAGCGATAACAGAGTGTCAGTGACAAAGGTCAGAATAAAAGGGCATAGTTTGATAATTGAGAAACTTGGCCAAATATGAATATGGAGCTCAAGAAAAGCAGATTAAAGGAAGAGGTACTCACAAAATAAAGGGGGAGAGCTGTTTTCATTGTATGAGACAGCAAGAGTTAGATCAAAAAGAATTTACTCAAGCTTACAAGCTACTGAATTACTAGTTTCTTCAGAACATGAAGAACAATTCTCTGGGGAGAAGTCCATGTACAGCAGATAGCCACACCATCAGGAGTATCAACTTCTTCCCACACCTGATCCATCTCATCAGAAAGAGAAAAGATACTGGTGTCTGTTAACTACTGCTAAGAGGTCTGAAGTGAGCAGCTACAGAAAGTAAGTTCTGTATCTGTCCCACATCTCTGCTGGTGACATTTCTGTAGGTATCTAAACCTTCCCTGAAAATATATATGGATACCAGGAATCAAAAAGACATGTAATGATCAACTGCTTTTAAATTGTGTAGTGGTTACAAACTACATGGTTTTCATATCCTTGCAACAAAATAGGGCAATCCCAAAGATGATAATATAGCTTAGAAGCACGTGGAACAAAAATTGCATTAATTCAAGTCTTATCATTTAAACAGGCACCATCAGGTTAGCCCTTCTGGCCTCCTAACTACAACAAACCATCTACTATTTTCCAGCACTAAAAGAGCTCAAGATCACAGTTGTGCAGAGGCACTAGAAATCAATAGTAAACTCAGTTTGTGTGGGCCTGATAATAAGGAGAGAAAATCATCTCTTGAGCCTATGGTGACAGCACTACCACCACTGTACCTTTCTGCTCCCCCTAGAAACGCGTCTTGTAGGCCTGCTCCTCTTCATCAGTTCCTGCTGCAACACTCAAGACAAATAACACCTCTTAATAAGCAGGAGCAGTGAGAGTCTCATGTTTTTCTTCATATGGTCATACATAACACCAACTGTAACTGCAACAAAGCTCCTGAGGTGGAATTGGCAGTGTTAGGTTTATGGATGGACTTGATTTAAATGATTCTGTGATTCTATTTCCTTAGGCCTGAGCTGCAGCACCAGCTGTGTAGGTAGGAGGAGCATTTAAGTCCCCAGCCTAGTACTTGACCTGGTTAGCACTGCACTAGCATGGCAAACCTAGAAGCCCTTCAGTACAGGCATATGCAAGCCACATAACTGCAGGCTGGAAAGCACACACTAACCACTTACTCTTGTGGTATAGGATGGAAAACAGTAGTTTAAAAGCAGACATGGTACCCTCTAAGAAACTGCAAAACTTGAATGTTTTGTAGAACAGCAAACATGCATAAAATTGAAGGAAGGGATCATGTAATCGTTTTTCCTTGCTAAGAATGTTCCTGCAATTATTCATCTAGGGAAAAATCCAATTGCCCTCTCACTGTACTTGCTCTTTAACATAGAGAAAGAACACAGTTACCATTCTGACTTTTAATGAAGGAGTTTAATTACATTTTACTGTACAAATTGATTGCTTTGAAAGATAAACAGGTCATATTAATGGTATACAAGCTCTCTGTCATTTAAGTTTCCTAAACAGTTTTAAGAATATTTCTTTCTTTGAAAAGAATAAAGACTTCCTATGCTAAGTGAATTGATATGAACAACACAACAGAGCCAAGGCAAATTCTTCTTGTGACTCGAGAAGGAAAAAGCCTTTGTATTTGTTGAAGATTATATCACTTGTTTTATGGAACAGTAATAAAGTACAGAGACTTTGCCTAGTTAGGCAGCCCTGTGTTTGTAGCCTATGATCACACAGGATCAAGTGCAGAGTAACAAAAAAGGCCTAGATAGCAGGAAACCAAACACGTACAGCATAGTGACTCAAGGAGGCATTAATCCAGAATCCAAGTAGCTTAAATACAGCTCCTTCAGTACAGGTTTCGTGGGGACTACTTAAAGATGATAAAAAGCATATATTTTACTCATTTTCTGCCTTTTTTCTTAAAAGACTTCTCTCATTTCTTTGGAATTTTTGCTTCCAAGGAAGTAGCTGTTTCAACTTTACCTTTCTTGGCTATTATCCTAATCCTATATTTCAATAGTTACTGTTTCACACATTTATATGTTCCATTACAATTTGTTAATACTGATCACAAACAAATTTTATATTGAAAAAAAAAAAAAGACTAGGTATTTAGTTATGCAAAGAAACTGGAAACAAAATAATTTAGAAAGAAAAAAATACATCAGTTTGCTTAGATATCTTTGCATTTACAAATAAAATCTGTGAACAGTCCAAATGGATTTGTACTGTTTCACAAGCTGTTTGTAGATGCTGAGAACAGAATGAGTGTATTACATTAAACATTTTTGGTCAGTCTCATAGACAAATCTTCATTATTGTGCAGGTCCAAGATGAAGTTTAACAGAATTTCTAAATTACTTGGGAGCTAAATAAGAGGATTTACAATATAAAGAAAGAATTCTGATAATTTCATTAACTAACCTAATCATTATAGTAATCTTCAACAAACAGAAAACCATGTAAGTTTGTAGTTAATGTTTGCCAATTCCTATGGAAAAACTGGTTAGACAAACTGGTTTTGTCCAGTTGGGTTCCTGTGCATAGAGAATTAAAATGCTACCTGTACTTAAATTGAACTGCAATGATTTGACTTCTACAGCAGCTACATGCACACATGCAGACCAATTTGTCACCAGAGAAGTACAATATAATAATTTTGGCATGTTCACAGCAGCTGGATGTAGTCACTTCTTAAACATACGCAAATATGTTATTCAAACTTGGACACTTAAAGATAGGTGGATAATTCACTAAGTAGAATTTATGACAGACCATGTTTCAGTTATAGGTACAAACCTGAAAACAAAATGCCATTTGAAAGAGATTTCTTGTTTTACACTCCTCAATTCATCCAAACAAGTTATTGTTATTTATAATGAAATTTCAAAGGCACAGCTCACCTAGATTTGATGATTATTGCGTTCAAGTAAACTTCTGAAGTGCTGCAGGTAAAAAAGAAAACTCCCTTGTGATGTCACAACACTACGTTACTCATTAACTGATTTTTAAACCGAGTTTGGGCTGGAGTCACACCAAGACAGCACTTCCTACTGCAGCAAAAGGCTGTGCGTGTCAGGGATCGCTCTAGAGTTGAACTTGCCTAACTCTGCAGTTAGCTCCATTAAAATGCTGAGAAAAGGAAGCTCCTTGGAGGACTCCGTTTTTCATTCTGAAAGTCAGAGCAGCTTCCGAAAATCAAGTTATGACACCCCAGCAAGTCCTACGGAGAGTGTTGGATCAGTATTTATAAGGTAATTCCCAACATGTTTGAGCGTTTCTTATGTGATCAATGATGAGGGAACACGGCAGCAACATAGGAGCACACGGAGACAAGTGCATTAACGAAATTATCCAGATAAGGCAGCTTAATATGAGAAGGAAATGCACACAGAGATGGTAATTTCATGTATGTTACCGATTAGACTGGGAAAGGGAGCATACTGTAAAGGAGAAACTTGTGGTGAAGGACAGAAGGGTATTGTTTTCTCCTTCCTTATCTACTGACACTGAAATAGGGCTTTGAATGCATATAACACTACATACTAATAAAATTCAAGTTTTAAAGTGAACTCTATGGAATTACCCAAATACCTATAATATTTGATCTCTGTACAAAACAAATTTAAACTTTGTTAGATCAGGGAGTTTAACAAAATATTTTCATGTATGTTTTGGCCTAAAGGAACTTCATCATGTTTATTAAACTAATTTTCAAGATAAGTGCCTTATTCACATGGTAGTAGAAAACTTGGTAAATGCATACTGGTAAAGATATACCTGAAAGAACATTGGGGGAAAAAAAAGAAAAAAAAAAAAAAAAAAACCCCACAAACACTTAGGAGAAATCTGTTTTCTCACTTTGGAAAGGTAGACTTGTTGAATTGCAAATTCCCTCTATGGTGGAATTCATTGCAATGCAGAGTTCTGGATAAATCATCCACCACGTTTTCGACAGCACAGAAAAATGAGAGAAGGCAATGAGAGGGCTACTGGAACTTAATGCTTATCCTTCCTCATCTACTGCAGGAGCAAGACAATTAAACACCCATAATACTTATGTTAACCCATCATTAATAGAATAGTTTAAAAAGCTATTCAAAATATCCTTAGACATTTATTGGTTCTTAATCTGCTTGAAAATTCTTTGCCAAGACCTGGTCCTTAATTGTTGCATGGTGCCAAACAATCCTGAAGAGTGATTTGGAACCTCTACATAGTCTTTCTGTGGCTGAAGTACATCTCTCTGTGGCTGTGCACAAATTCTTTATGTGGAGTGACAGATCTTATCACTAATTGGGTGACTAATATAAAAGAGTCTGTTGGCCTAATTTTTTCTCTTTTGAAATAATATTAGGGTTTTTTTGCATATCATCCTTTCTTCCAACTCAAAAGTAGAGAGATAATATCCAACAGTTTGAACAGATAATAGAGAATCAGAAATTTTAAATTGTAATTAGAGATTTCAAAGACTCTTATCTAGAACTAATCACTTAGAGCTTGTTCTTAAAAAAAAAATCACATGAATTTTCAAATGTCTCTTGATCTCATTTTCCAATTAGGCGCAGGACATAAGTACACAGAGAGCTATTTGGAGGATGGCAATACAAATTGGTGATTTTTAACCACTTCCTAATTTGGACAATATAAATTTTGTCCTCCCTTCTGTGTCCTGTCCAGAACACTGGGTAGACAGAGCTACCTAGTCTTTTATTTCTCACTAAATAACCAGAACATAAAATGCTGCCATAAATGCTCTGGGGGCAATGTGACCAGGCCTTATAAAGAACAGAGTCCTTTACCCTAGATTTCTCAATAATCAACCTGCCTGCCAAGTATTGAGTGATAGGGGCAGGCCTCCTAGAAAACCAGTTTACTCAATTGCTGGTTCAGTAAGGATAATATGATCATAAAACCCTGCTGTGAAACCATACCTCTATCAATAGCAGAGATGGAGCAGCAGGCTGCAAATGCTAGACAATCTAATAAGAAGGATGCATGATAGCACACAATGAGCTAGATGGACTGAGCTCTCACCAAAGCTGCTTTCATGTGCTTGTCATAGTCATGATACATTTATTGAAAATGAGCCACATGAAAAATCATGGAAAACACTTTTTGGGAAAAGTCAATGCAGGCTCTGCATTTTTAGGCAGTATTTTCATATATTCTATGTATTTGGAGTATATTTTCTCTATATGAAGATGCACCCACAGAGAAAATTTACTGTATTAATGATCGTTCTTGTTCATTCTAATTATTCATGCCTGAGGACAAAAACTGACTATATGCCTAAGTTTTTATATACATCTGTTTTCACCTCACTGTAATTGGCACCATGTGGATGAGCATGAATTTGGCAGAAACCAGGGAGTTATTAACATTTCATAACAGGGAGCTCACAGTTTATCACCATGGCAGCATGTTATTCCTGACAGAGCAAAACTGATTTCAGAAGCAAATTAAGACTCCAGACCTAAAGCTGAGGTGTCAGCCATGCATTATCGATCAGAAATTTGTATTGATAAAAGTACTGGCCAGACGTTTTTGCAGCATTTTGTCAGCATGAATGTATAGAGTTGTTCTGACATCAGAACAAAACACTTTTCAGTAGGCCTGAACAAACTATGGCCAAAAAAAATGTGATCTCCAGGTCCCATTTGGCACCCATAACTTTAATATGAGTCATTAGCCTGTATCCAGTTCTCCTAAAATTTAGAAAAATCTCAAGGTTTTTGGATAATCCTCCGAGTGACTCTAGAAAAAAAAACCAAACATATTAAACACAAGGAAATTAGTTTTTTCAGCAATCTAGACCACCAGTTCTGTGAATGTCACAATGCTATGTATGTTTATGCCAATCCTAGCAATAACCACATTGCAGGTTATATATTAAACGCTTGTAAAAAAAAAAAATCAGCATTTGTCAGTAACATTGATAATAGGTTTAAATTCTAAACAAATTTTTTAAAATTACAGAAAAATGTACAGCCTGGAGAGGTTTGTTTTCTAAATACCTCATGAAAATGAGAGTCAAAAAGGTTCTCGACTCTAGTTCTGACCCAGCAGCTCATTTGGTGCACTCCCAATACACAAATAACATAAATACAGTACTCACATTTTGCATCTGTGATCTGGCATTAATATTTACCAATCGTTTGCTCACAACAAAATAACAGAAAAAATCTGTAACAACTAGTAATATAAACTTTAATATGGTTTTGTTACACATGGGTTTTTGTTTGGACACAGATTTCCGGATTTCCTCTCTAAAGATTTTTTGACACAAAGCTTTTTTAAAGGAAATTCTGCATTGAAATTATACCCCTCAGAATCTTCCAATGTACTACTGTAAAACTGAGGCCTAGCGCAGACTAATTTAAGAAGTCATGTTAAAAAGATAGGCACATATCACCTTTTAAAAAGTGTGTTGCTTTCATAACTCAATTATGAGGACCTGAAACACTGGCAACCACCTTACTGCTCAATGGCTTGCAATTGAGATTTGGTATTCACATTTTGTTACCTGACTACGAAGACATATTTGCACTTCTTTTGGTTTCTTTTTCCCTCAGAGTAATATAACTCCCATACAGAGAGACAGAACAGTGACTGTATAAGCACAGTCAAACAGCTTATTATTCACTACCCCATATAATGTAAAAACTTTGAGAAAACTGATGGGATGACTAATTCTTTCGCATTATCTTGTGTTCCTCACTTTAACCTTCCTCTTCTAAAAGTAAGAACAAATCTTTCCTAGTGCAAGTTTGGGCAGTATATTTTCTTGTGGAAGATTCAATTTATCCTTAAGACAGTTTTCATCTTCTTACATACTTAATGTACCATACTGCTGCAATTCAGAGACTACCAGATGACTAAAGGTTTTTTTTCAACAAAATGATCACCCTATTTATGCATATCATGAATGCCTGCATGCACTCAGGCACATGTGGTGTCAAAAAGGAACCACATGTATTCCTTTATGATACACAGATTGAGTAATTATATATATGTATGCACCTTATTCATTAGATACACATAATCTGTTTGATATCTTAAACATACAGCTGAAGCTGGATTGAATTTTTGTCCAAGTCACCTGTATGCAGAGATGTCACACTTGGATGTTGTCCAGGATTTCTCTGAACATTTATAATCAGAGGATGACAAACCAAGCTAACATGACCCATCAGAGTAGAACAAACAATACTTACATTTATCTTTTTAACACAGCAAGACAATATATTAAATGATAATATATATTACTTTTATTAAAAATGGAAATATCTTTTCAAAATTATAAATGGAGAAAGTGGATTTTGCTGCCATGAGATTTCATATAATCATTTTAAATGACAAGATCTAGGCATCACAGTATTCTAATATGTTAGCATTGACATTCATGAGGCATCCAGGCCAATACACTGCATGAAAATACGCCATAACTGCTTTTTAGTTTTTTTTATCATGAGCTAAGAGAAGACACTGACATGTGTTTTGATCACCATGGCCCAGTAAGACAGTGGTGAGGCTCAAAGCACCCACTGTGTCCTCTGTGACTCTACACAGGTCACTGAAGGTTGTTGGCTCTAAAATGGCAGCAAATGTGCTGACGAGTACCTGTGCAACGTGTTACATGTTCACTGAGAGGTGGGCTGACACCATCCTATGAATACTCCAGAAGTTTTGTGTGGCAAACTCTCCCCTTTGTCCCGCTGGGTGTTACAGCAGAATGTAGCACAGTCTCGTTCACCCAACTCCTCCAGCACAGAGCCAAAAAGAAAAAGCCTTGGCATGTCTCACCATTTGTGATAAGTGCTCCAACTAGCTTTCAACCCGGCTTACTTCATCTGCCCCACGCACTACCCTGTCCAAAGGGGAGTTCAACCAATACAGTAATCCAGGCTACTTTAAAAAACAGGAATTGATACTCTGATAAGACTTCCGGTAAACAGCTCAGAAGAAAAATATTAACAGATATGCATATCTGTAAAATAATCTCAAATTTTAAAAGCAAATAAATTACTAAATTCTTAATCCAGGCAAGGAACAAGACTCAACTGGCCAAAACTGTTTTTCACTCCTTACAAAATTGCATCATTCACTGTGTTCTGGCCCTAGTTATCTTCCACAGAGTATTTTGGACCTTGGCTCAATCTATTTTGAGCATACTTCAGGTATGCTGAGTAACTTGAACACTGTTTTCAAACATTTCTGCTGGAGTCAGGAGTATCACAAACACCAGCTCAGTATGGTTTTGTCTAGCTGGGTCTTATACCCTTTGAAGACAGAGTCGCCTATTAGTTTGTGTCTCATGCTATCAGAGCTCCTATTTCTGTAGTATCTAACATAAGACTGCTTTACTATCACATTTCAACTATGAGGACTTAGCAGTTCTTTCAAAACTTAATGGCTTCCAAGACATTTGCATAGCTTTCCCAGAATCTTGGCAATGCAGAATATCATAAAGAAAACTGAACACAAGACATATATTTTGTCCTGTTAGGAAAAAGTACTTGTATTCAGGCACTATTGAGGCCGTATTTCTTAATACATTTTTTACACCTGCAAAGAAATACAGAAGAATTCTCTACTGAAGAGAAATGTGCACAAAGTCCACAAAATGCCTGTAACCTCTTTACTCTTTTTCTATGTCTTCCCAAGGAACTTTCCTCACATTCAGGCGTGCTGATACTTGCCTGTTAAACTGAAAAATACTTTATGAGCAGCCAAAACGACTGTACTGAAATAAACTTTGTTGATTAAGACAATCTCTAATGCAGTCTATTTTCAGCTAGATTGTCTTTTTCATCATACAACAGCAATATCCTAGCCAGGAATTTCTAGGCATGGGCAGCACTTCCACTGCTTTTTATAGTGACCTTTTCAGTATGCCTCATGCATCTAATCTAGGCTCTTTCACTCTTTCTTTCTTCATGTCCTTCAAGATATGATCCATAACTATTTTGATAAATTGAGGGAATGGACTGGAAAGAAAAAAAAAAAAAAAACAGAGGAAAATGCCCAAAGGATATGTAGACGGTCAAACTTAGAGAAGGCTTACAATTTGCTGCTGATGTACTAGAGAACATCTCAGCTGACATTTATAAAAGCTTCATTAGATCATAGTGCTTGACTAAACCTGAGCCAGCCTCATCCTGCTGTGAAACACAAACACTTCACTGCAATATGTGACCAGTGTATAGGACTGATGAAGTGATCTTTTGAACTCCTCTCTACACAGCCTTCATAAGTCTACTGGTGTAGAGTCTGGGGGATCACACTTCAGAAAATACGTGAACCTACAAGAGCTAGTTCACAGAAAATTTTTTAAAAAAAGTCCAAACCCACAATTTATATGTATTATCGGAGACTAAAGATAAGATGAAAATGAGGAGAAGCAAGAGACAGGTTTTCACTGCTCTTCATATTGAAAAAATTAAGAAGCAATGGCTTTAGATTTCAGCAACAAGGATTCAAAATCATGTTGTGGATTGAGGGCATACCCTGGACGATAGCAAACACCGGAACTGGTGGCCTGAACACACTGGTGACATTTAAGAACAACTTAGACAGGAGTCTTGTCAGGAGTGACACAGAGTAGCAGGCATTAACTTGTGGCAGAGAGCGAACTCAATAACTCAGTGAGTCTCTCTTCTCATTCTGCTTTTCTGTGATTTCCTACATATCTTAAATATTTTTATTTTGCAATGAAAGTTTTCCTACTGTTTCATCTCTAATTTTTTATCCTTTGCTGTGTTATACACAATGTTGCAGGCCCTAATTACTGAAAACTCTGAATCGTCTCTAAGGTTTATTGCACTCTTCAGAGCAGGAACATGTGAATTTTTGTCCATACCACATCACCAGTACTGCAGGCATTAAAAAGTAGTCAATAACTTTACAGCACACTACTTTCTCTTTCTCTCCCCAATGTGCCCTTCAGCAGTCAGAAAAAAACACAGCCCAGATTTTCTCACGAGTCTCACTTGGAGACAGCTTGATCTTCAAATATTTGCTTTAGTCTATCTGTGTATATGAGCAATTATCACAGTACAGTAAAAGCTCCTTTGTGCATTTTTTTTTCTTTTTATGTAAGGCTTTATTATAAAAAAAGCTTATGGTCTTCAAGTATATTCCACTCACATGAGCATTGCGCATTTGTTTGTTATTATAAGGTACTCCTCCCTGAATATTACTGAGAATCCTGGTATTCAGAGCTTTTATCCCTGAGGAGTGTCCCATCTCACTCTGGAGTTGCTGCACCATGTACAGTTTGACACAGGTTGGCCACAGAGTTTATTTTTCAAATCCTCCAAAAACCCCCAAGCTATAGTCCTGGTTCATTGCTTATTGCTTCCACTGTCATTATCAGATAACAGCAAACTGGACTAAGGACGTGTGTATCAGCAATCTGCCAGAACCAAGTCTCTGACAAGAGTAAAGATATCATGATATGGAAGAAATTACTAAACAAGGATTCCTTCTTTAGCGTCAACGCTTTAGGCACCAATTTTTTTGAATGTAAGTTTCTTCTACACTAAATGATTAGACAGATTTAATTAAAACAGAGAGCTGTGAATACCTTGAGAATGGAGCCATATGAAACTACAAGCGAGACTGAGCTCCAGGACCAAGCAATTCCTTTCTAGTTCTTCCTCCACTGAGGTAAAAACAGGAACCTCTGGCAATAAATGAACAAAACAGTTGGTGGTAGCATTTATCTCCTAAACAGATGGTTAAACCTGACAGACTGAAAATCTAATCACTAAAAGAAAGCAAATTTTATTTATTCAAATATCTAAAAGTCAGATTCTCACCTACTATAACCAGTACTTATGCTGAACGGCATATAGTTAGTTACACAGGAATTATTCAACCAAAAGTCTGCCTCAAAATTAGGACTAAATTAGCAAACACATTTTTAGTGCAATGAAAAGCCTCCACAAACAAGATGAGAGGTCAGAAGTCACTCTTCCTACTGATTCCAATCTTCCTGTGCATGCCTTGTTAGTGCACATTTACACAAGAACAATCCCCCTTAAAACCTCACACAGGTTGCTGTACCAAGAAAGGGGCCTGAACAGACACACGATGCCTTCCCCAGCCCTCTCAGTTCCAGCTCTACTCATAGTCCAGGCAGCTGAAAAGGGTCCTATTCCATTATGGTTGGATAAATGAGGTTGTATCTGGTGTAAAGGGGTGGGAGAGGCTCTGCAAAGCCGTGCCAACTGCACTCAGGTGCTCCACAGGGAAGAATAGCAGCAATCAGTATTTCATAGGCACAGGGCCTAACAGGCTGAATAATCTCTCTTGTAAATTAAATCTCATTTCTTTTCCACACGTGCCTTGATTTTTACACTACTACATGGACATTAGTTAATGGTGTCTCCTAGAAATACAGCCATTTAAAATGTCTTCCTTTCTATACATCTTAGCACACAGTCTTTAAATTGTCCTGTACTGGAGCAAATTAAACCAACTCAGTCTAGCAAAAATAATACAGCAATCTCACTTTTTTTTCAGAATGTGTGTGCAAAAGCAACTATGGCAGTCTCAAGTCACTTCATCATTTACACCTCTTTCTTATCACTAATTTCCTGGAAGTATTGCAACAATACCTAAACCTTATTTCTTGCACCTCTTAAAGACTAAGTATTCAAAGGTGATTAAGTTGCTTCATACACTTTCCAATCTGAAATGCACATAAGTATCTATCTCCTACACAGACACTCACTAAAACTGAACATATTCTCCCTTTAGCTCATTTGAATAGTTGGCTGTTAGGAAGTTATTCTATTATTAATTTTATTAAAACATTAATATAGACCTTTATCTAGACATGTCACTTTGAACTCTCATCCCAGGATTATCTCTCCTTTGATACTGTACTTACAATCACTTAGCTTTATGAAAATATAATTTCACCAAACTGAAAGCTAACTGGAGTATTAACCAGGTAGAAAAAACATTTTTCATATGTCCGTTGATAGTTTGTGCCTGCCATGCAAGATGACTTGTGCCAAATGCTGCCTTAAATCTTGCCTCCCTGAGGGCACTCGACTTGCCCCACAGCTCTGCCAGCACAGGCCCAAGGAAGGCCAGGGGTAAGTCAGCTTGCTGTTTTTTGCACAGTATTTTGTCAGAGTTAGTAGAAATGAGACAATTCCATCTGGAATTAAATCTGGACAAGGATGTCAAAAACAAGAAGATTATCTTTAAATACATCAGTAACAAAAGGGAAACTAAGAAGATACTGAATGCCACCTTTCCATTGGTCTTCACGGGCAAGACCAGCCCTCAGGAATCCCTAACTCAGGAGACCAGGATAAAGGAATGGCAGATGCAAGACCTTTCCTTGGTCAAGAGCACTGGGTTAGAGAACACCTAGGCAAATTCAACATACACAAGTCCATGGGCCCTGTCAGGATGCACACAGGAGTGAGACAGCTGATGGACATCATAACTATGCTCCTTGCTATCATCTTTGAAAGGTCATGGAAATCAGGACTAGTGCCTGAGGACTGAAGAAAGCAAATGTCACCCCAGTCTTCAAACAGGGCAAGAAGGAGGATGCAGGGAACTATCACCCAGTCAGCCTCACCTCAGTCCCTGGAAAGCACCTCATTCCCTGTGGATAGAGGCCACCTCTTTCCACAGAAAAGACAAGAAGGTGATCAGGAGTAGTCAGCCTGGATTCACTGAAGGCAAATCATGCCTGACCAACCTGATTGCCTTCCACAATAAAACAACTGCCTGGATGGATGAGGGGAGAGCAGCAGATCTTGTTCTACCTCGACTCCAAGGCTTTCAGCACAGTCTCTAACAATGCCCTCACAGGCAAACAAACTCAGGGAGAGTGGACTGGATGAGTGGACAGGGAGGTGGATTGGGAACTGGTTGAACAGCAGATCCCAGAGTCACAATCAGTAGCACAGGCTCTAGCTGGAGGCCTGTCTGTGGTGGTTCATCCCAAGGTCCAATACTG
The DNA here is from genome assembly GCA_034336665.1 of Luscinia megarhynchos. Classification (NCBI taxonomy): domain Eukaryota; kingdom Metazoa; phylum Chordata; class Aves; order Passeriformes; family Muscicapidae; genus Luscinia; species Luscinia megarhynchos. Next base: position 52,320,296 of record CM067592.1, on the reverse strand, counting down.
GGCCCAGACATGTTTAACTCACCCATCAATGGCTTGGATGGAGGGGCAGAGGCCTCCTCAGCAATTTCAGTGCCAACACACAGCTGGGAGGAGTGGCTGATACCCCAGAGGAATGTGCTGCCCTTCAGAAGGACCTCAACGGGCTGGAGAGAAGGGCAGAGAGGAACCTTCTGAAATTCAGCAAAGGCAAATGCAGGGTCCTGCACGAGGGGAGGAACAACCCCAGGCACCAGCACAGGCTGGGGTGACCTGCTGGGAAGCAGCTCTGTGGAGAAGGAGCTGGGGGTCCTGGGGGACAGCAAGCTCCCCATGGGCCAGCAGTGTGCCCTGGGGGCCAAGAAGGCCAGTGACATCCTGGGCTGCATTGAGGAGCATTGCCAGCAGGTTGGAGGATGTGATCCTGCTCCTCTATTTGGCCCTGGTGAGGTCTCACCTGGAGTGCTGTGTCCAGTACAGGGCTCTTCAGTACAAGAACAGAAGCTCCTGGAAATGTCCAGCAGGGAGATACTAAGTTGATCAAGAATCTAGAGAAGCTCTCTTCTAAGGAAAGGCTGAGGGAGCTGGGTTTGGTCAGCCTCAAGAAGAGACAACTGAGCAAGGACCTCATCAATGTCAGCAGGCACCTGAAGGGAGAGTGCAAAGAGGACAGAGCCAGTCTCTTCTCAGTGGTGCCCAGCAATAGGAGAGGTAATGGGCAGAAACTGATGCACAAGTTCCACCAGAACATAAGCAAGAATATTTCACTGTGCACATGACCACACACTGGAACAGGCCACCCAAAGAGGTTGTAGAGTCTCCCTTGCTGGAGATATTCAAGAAGCGTCTGGACACAATCCTGGTGCCACAGACTCAAGAACAGCCCTGTGTGAGCCAGAATGTTGGACCCACTGGTCTCTTCCAACATTACCCATTCTGTGGTTTCGTGATTTTTCTGTGCAGACAAAGCAGCGTGGGGTGCTGCTGTTGAGAAAGGAAGCCTAACAACCTACTCGTCTGCTCAAGATGTAAAGCCGCAGCTGGAAGTACGAGCTATGCACCTCAGAAGTTCTCATTAGCAGAGCAGTCCAGAGCCCGGTATCAGTGTTTGGACTACTGCCTGCTTCCACGAGTCACCGCGAAATGCGCTGCCAGAAACAGGGCCCCGGCCACCGCCACCTTCCCCCCGGGACCGCGTCTGTGTCAAACCGCGTATCTCCTGTACCCCCGTATGAAACATTAAGGATGGCTTTTGTTGGAGCCGGCGTCTCACGCGACAGCGTCCCGGCTGAATAATTTAAAGCTCGTAAGGGATCGGTCTCACGGGGAGCGAGGGGCCGCGTCGGTCACAGGCTCCGCGGCGCGGGCGGCGCCGGGCCCGGCCGGGCGGGCCCAACCGGTTTGTGGCGGCTCCGGCTGCGGCTGCGGCTGCGGCTGCGGCTCCGGCGGCCCCGAGCGGCGGCGGGTCCGCCCCGGGGCGGGGCGGCGAGGGCGGAGCGGGCGGCCCGGGGCGGCCCGGCCCGCCGGCGGCGGAGTGCCTCGGGGCGGAGGCGTGAGCGGCGCTGCCCGTGCCGATGGTGCTCATGACCGAGCCGCGGTGCGATGCGGAGGAGCCGCGGGCAGCGCGGGCCGGCGGCCGGCGGGAGAGCAGGGGCGCTGCGCGGCTGTGAGTAGAGCCCGCCCGGGCGAGCGGCCCGTGGGGCTGCGCCGGGGGACAGCGCGGGGCCGCGGGAGCCGCGGGCGGGGCGGCGGGGACACCCCGAGCGGTGTGGGGGCGTCGGCCCGGAGTCACCGGGGGCTCCGCCTCCAGCCGTCAGCCGAGCGCGGACACCCCCGCTCGCCGAGACTCGAGCTCGGCGTTGAGCTCTGAAGTTACCGTGTGAGGAGCGAGGCGTATAAATACTGCTTCTAGTGATTTCATCCAACAGCCTGAAAATCTTCCTGGGTCGTGACACGTAAATACTGTGGTTGTGCTTTATCGCTTAAGTTAAAGTGCACGGGCTCCTGTGGAAAGCTGTGACCCTTTCCTGTGGGTGCCAGGAAAACGCAGAACTTTGCTAAAGGTTCACAAAGTGTGATACAGGCGAGAGACATTAAAATGGGAGTTCTGATGTCGCAGAAAGTGGAGGATGTCCCTTCTCGGGAAGGATGGTGGTCACTTGCCCGCTGGCGTGGTTCCCGCTGGGCTCCTCGCCCAGCGTGGTCATACTCGTACTCACACTTCTGCTTTCTAGCCTGGGAGGTACCGTAAAAACTGAGCAGGTGGAGAGGTCGAAAATATTCTTCGTGAGGAAGAATATTTGCTGACTGTTAAAGGCTTGGACTAACTTGTGGAAGGCAGGGAAGTCAGAGTGCTCAGAAGGGTGGGAGGTCTCCCCTGAGGCTGCTCACCTTCCCAGCCTCTGATGGTGACTGGGAACGTCGAGAGTTAAAGGTTCACCTCTGCGTTGGTCTCTTGCTTCCTGTGGAGATCTCAGGTTGTCTAGGTCCTTGGCAGTGACCATCACGTGAAAACGCTGCTGGAATCAGGCAGCTGACTGTTTCCATACCAGACTCCCAATTCACATGGGTCTTGGCAATCCCAAGGACAGCATGTGAGAAGTTAAGCATCTGTAAAACAAGAAACTAAAATGTGTGGGGCTTTCTCCTCAAAAGAAATTAAAAAGAGTTAACTTTCTCCTAATATGAGGTTATTTTTCTTCCCAAAGAACTTTTCTTCACAAACATTTAAACATCTTCCAGGAGAAAGGTGAATAGGTTACCAGCAGCTAGCTCTTTCTTTTGAAACAAATTCTGGGAAAGTCTGCGTTGGTTTTTGGACTTTTTCCCCCAGCTGTTGTGTGATCTCTAAGCAGGTGTACTCCTAAACTATGTATCACAGTGAAATCTGTTGCCAGAAATAACTTGCTTGTTAGAGAGCCCTGGGAATCAAAGTGTCTTCTAAATGTCCTTTATCCTGTATGGTGTAATCACATCAGTGACTTCACACTACAAATGAAACATAAATCCCAAACCTTCTCTAGCGTCTTCTGACTTCAAACCTTGGATCCTGATCCGTGCACAGAATTATGCCAGTGAACCTAATGAAGTTCTTCAGGTATGCAAGATTTTTCTCTTTAAAACAGAACTAGGAGTCCAAGATAGTATATGGAGAGCCTGATCTCAGAGGCATTGCACACGCACAAGTAACTGACCATCTGTTTTGTGTCCAGGTGTTTAGTCTTTCAGTCCTTCATCAGTCAACAGTTTTAGTAACAAGGTCAGTCTTAGCCAGTGTGATAAACAGAGAAGTCTTACTCACTGTGACTCCTTAGGTTTCTTTAGCAATCAATTTTTGCTGTTCAGCAAGTGTCATGCTGGGAAGAGCTAGGCAGTCTGTTACACTTTAAGATACAGTGCTCAGCAATAGTGGCCTGACCCAGCAGGGTGAAAAGACTGGGAGAGGGGAAAAAAAACTTGAAACGCTTTGTCTTAAACTAGAAAATTGTTGAAACATTTGTTTTTTGGAAACAAAGTTGGAATTTATTTTCCAACCTCATTTTACTGAGAGATTTGTCTGAGAAACTCTTGTGCTCATTTGATTGGGAGTTGACCTCACAAGGCAGGTATCCTTGGTTTGACTAATGTGAAGTTACAGGGGAGATTGTTCAGCTCAAGAGTAGAAGCATGGCATTAATTCAGCTAGAAATGAGATTGCTACAAGCTGTATTGTTGAAGATTTGGTTTTAGAAGATGTTGTATGTAAGTGTATGTGAATTTGGTGGAGTTTCATTCCCCTCATGTACTTCCAGGGCACAATATACAACTAAGAGAGCTCATGATGACCTCTATTTGAAAAAAATGTTAGTGAGGTTATAGAGGTTTATGGAATCTTTTGTGTTTTCCAAAGCTCAGTGGGGAGAGAGATTCGTATGTGTAAAGAGATTTATGTGTATACAGTAACCTGAACTTCCTGGAGGTATGATTAAAATGTTGTTCAGTTTAGAGATGAACTTCATAGCTTAATATGCTGCTGCTGCTACCATAAAGGCTCCCTGGGGGATAGGTGCATCTGAAAGACTGAAGCTGTAAAAGTATTTTGGGTTGTTTTGCTGGGTTGTTTTGGGGTTTTTTTTCTGAGTTTTTTTTTGATTAAGTGTTTCAAGATTAGAAACTTGGAAGTTTGTGTTTAGTCAACAGTGATTCAGAAGAGTTAAGTACTTTCATACTGATTTAGAAAATGGGCTACTCTGGGTTGTTTAGTGATATTTACATATTTGCAAAGTTTCCTGTAGATCTCTGCAAGCTGTAGCCCCAGAGATAACACTGTGTGGAAGATGGGCACTGTTATTATGCAGACCCAAAATAGTGATGTGCCAAAAGGTTGTCATTATGTGGAGTTCCTTCCAAGCAAATAAAAAATTTGTGGACAGAAAAAGCCTTCCAAGTGGAGTTCCTTAACCATTATATCCTGATATGGCCTTGGACCAAAAAGGAGTTAACTCTTGCATTGTATTTAGAGATTTTTTTTTTTTTTTTCACTTTTTAAAGTGGGGTGTTTTTTATTTGTGGTGGCACTTGACCTCCTGTAGAAGCTGTCAGGCCGGCTTCAGGGACAGTTGGTAGAACAGATGTTTGATCATTAAAAATAAGAGTGTGGCACATTAAGCAGAAATGGCAGAGAAGTAATAACAGGCAGTTCATATGCCTTGTCAGCATCCCTCTGCTTTTACCCATGCTTGCTTCTGACGAAGTCCATGTAGCACTTTCTGGTGCCACTGGTAATATTTGTCCTGGGATGATTCAATCTGTGTGTATAAATGTGATGGTTACAATATGGCAAGATTCTGCTAACATTAAGTGGCACATTCTGTCCCCTTTCGGTTTACAGAATCACGTAATGCCCAATTACCAGGTGCAGCTGCAGAATTTCAGAGACTGAGACTTCAGAGTCTGAAATATGTGGAAGGTTTTAAATTTTTTTAGCAAAAAATGCATTGCAGTACTGAGGAAGATATGCTACTGCAAACAGTGGAAAATGCTTGCAAGCAAATTGGGTACTTCTGGGCAGGGAAAATGTGATTTTTATGGCTTTTTTGTCTGGCATATTATTCTACCATAACAGATGTTTCTTAACAGCAGTTTATCAGTTGATAAATTAAAACAAAATTAATTGACTGACTTGGGCTTAATCAAAATTCACTAACTTTTTAAAAACTCAAAATGCAGAGAAGAAAGGGGAAGTTATTTATTACTGACTTAAAGTTTTATTTCTACTTTGATCTAGGTTAACTCCTTTTCAGTAGTCAAACTTCTACTGTGGGGTTTTTTGTTGTTGGTTGTTTTTTTTTCCAAAGGGGAAAAGGTGCCAGTATGTACTTTGAGGGGACAAAGATACTAACATATACTAAGTATCATATTTTTAATTGTTTCTAGTTCTTCTTCCTCAGTTTTATAGCAAAAGTTGTAACACATGATCTCTAAAGAAGGAGAGGCCTGCAAATGAAACCTTTAAATTTATGTAGTGACAGGAATGTTCCAGTCTAGATTTGAACCATAATGATGATGTTTTTTCATCACTTCTGGTTTTTCCCTTTTTTCTACCTGCCATAGGAACTTTGTTCACTTTATGTACATGCTTAAGTTATAAAAGCAGCTTTTAAAAAGTATTCTTTCCATGTGCAAATGCATAGTATGGATTGAAGAGTTGTTTTTATTTCCATCCAGGTGCCTCATGTGGCTTATGTATTTACTAGTTAAATGGAATCTGTGAGAAATGCTTGTTAGGCAACATAATAACTGCAGCTTTGGGCAGCAGGATTTATTGCTGGTATTTGAGAGGTGATGCATAAACATCCCATCACAATATTTTCTTCTTACTTCAGTCTCCATAAATGTTGCAGTCATGTGGTTAGAAATTATGTGCTTATCTAATGAGGCCACTGCTGAGATGAATGATTTTTATGCTCTGTACATAGCTGTTGCCACGTCACTTATATCCTTTCCAGTGAATCTTCTCAGACCTGTGCTACTTTAACTAAACTTCTACCTGGCACTGACTGTCTTTGCCTCTGTCCTTGAGAAATAGCACACTAAGGTTAGAGACATTAATAGGCTCCAGAAAGAGTGGCAGGGAATAATATGCAGGCTGCAGATAGGCAGCAGACAATTTCAGCAGAACAGGGAACACGGAGGCAGACCTGAAGCCTTCACCCGCTGTGGAGAGAAGAGGGAAACCTATTTATCTAACTATGAAACAGCAGTTCTGTACCTCCCCCATAAATCCAGCCATACCCTGGCATGTTGCACACATGCCTCAGTTTAGCCCTCTGGCTATAGTTTCAGTCTGTCTGTGAAAGACAGACCACCTAGGCAGAAGGCTCTTGATGTGCTTTTGTAGCTGCCACCCATGCTATACTAGTTCAAGAAGAGCTGTTTAGATTTGTTCAGCTTTTTTCTCAACAAGAAGGAAGTTTGTATTACAAAAAGTCCAGTAAATAATATAATTATATATATTTCTATATAGTTTTGAGAAATTTTAAAATGCATGTAAATGTGCTCTGGCCAGCACAGGGGAGAGTGTGTTTTGCCGTGGAGGAAAGCTTGTGGCCAGTGGAAAGGCTCAGAGTGAAGAAGTGGGCTTTGAGAACATTCAGACTCAGTTTTATGGTTACATAGAAAAATAGAAAAGAAATGGTGAAAATAGAAAATCCAGTTGCCCTTAGCAGGTGTCTGGCTACCATGTGGCACATCTGATTCTAATAAGGCTACCTTTTTCCAAGACTCTGGAAGGAAAATGTTGTGGCTCATGTTGGTTAGACCCATTGTTGGGAGCTAGTATTTCCTAGTGTGAAATAGTAGCTTTTGTATTCAATTATCCACATTGTTCTGGTCTTTTCCATGAACACATGAGCGGGTCTGTAAGAGTAGTCATAGGTTGAAAAGATAATAATGGGAAGTTCAGCACTGTCAGATCCTTGGTGAATGGTTCACTTCTGTCCTTGGTGAAATGCATGATGAAATGTCAAAAATGTACTTGAGTATTCCTTGAAACTTAGAATTTTGTCTCCTTGATTAGTGTTGCATTTTAAAGAAAGGAGGCATGGTAAAGCACAGTAGATAGATGCAATGAGAAGCACGTTTTCATCTCGTTTTCCATTTGGATTTGTTGTGCACTATTCTTGCTAGGGAACCTCACATAAATATAAATAAGAGATGTAGGAGCAGAATCTAACACACTTTAAGCAGGGAAGTCTTATCAATGATCTTGGTATCAATGCCAGTTTTCAAAGACACTGCTTTATGAGAAAATCCAGCCCTCCTTCTCTTTGTATAACCTGTCTGAAGAATCAAAATTATTTTTTTCTCATGTACATTGATTAAAACACTTTTTGTGCAGGATAGTGAGTCATTATTTCTAAATGTATCATAGAACAGAAACTGCTGGTCAAGGGTTTTGTGGCAGCTTCACTTTTTAGCAGCAGAGAATGGAATAAAAGTGTTGATAAGATCCTCTGCTTTCATCTCTAACTGCATTCTGAATAATGGTTATTAATATAATTGCAGGTGCCTGGTTTTTTTGTTTTTTTCATTTTGGTTTTTGGGATTTTTTTATGGTTTTTGGGGTTTTTGTTTTGTGAAGTATATGAGTCTGATGTAACTACTTAGTTTTTTTCAAAAGCACAATTAATGCTGAAAAACTGGCATCCAAGACTTGCAGTATGTTGAGGCATGTTTCTGTGGAGTTCTTCTTCCAGAAACCAGCGGTGCAGCTTCAGGAAACAAGGATAAACCTTTATGCTTATTCTGTGGTGATCAAGCCTTGCTTGTAAAGATGCTTTTATTTTTTCAGATAGATATGTGCTGTTTCTGCCTGAGTTAAGGAGCAGCTGTGATTGATAAATGCTTATGTGGTGGTATTCAACAGGCGAATCATATATAGATGCAGTATTTATCTTTTTAATTGAATTGGGTATTGGTAGACCTGGAACATAAATGTATTTTCTCTATTTTTTGCACCCTGAGCAAGTAATAAATCAGGAAATTTTTCTTTTCCCTTTCTCCTATCACCTCTGGAAGCTAAAGGTAAAAACGTGAGTTAAGACTGTATGCTTCCTTTTTAGTATGAATTGTGATTCTATTTTTGTCTTGCTTTGGGTTAGAAGATTAGGTAGGCTAGAACTAGGAGATATGACAACATTTTCTCCTAAAGGATGCAAGCAGGTTGAAGATTGAGAAAAACACATGCTCCCATCCAAAGTAGAGGTGAATGGGTGTATTTTACTTAATTTTCTTTTTTTTTCTCCCCGGAACTGTCTGTCAAAGATTTTTGTTGTGTGCTAGAATTGACTATGCCTATGTTCAAATAAATAGTTGTTAGTCATCCTACTGAAACTCCCATGGAAACTGCATGATGGGAATCTTGTGGAGTTGAGTGAAGATACACGAGAGGGCTTTTGCTTTTTGAAGTGGATATATGAAACGGAAACTCTTGAGAAGACAAGAGAGCTAAATGGCTTGTGTTCCTGTTCTAGTGTTAACTTAGTAAAATATCTTGTTATAGTGTCTCTTGTTTCAGAGCACAGGGAATTCTTCTGTGTTTTTTTTTTCTATGGAACTTGATAGCAGTCTAGTTTTGATTAGACAGGGAATACAGGCAGTTAATAATAGATGGTATTTAGAGCAGAGAATTTACATACTTGCTAATGACGTCTGCAGTGTCACAGTGATCTTGCTGATGTCCGAGTGGCAAGGCAGTGTGAAACTTGATCTAGTCATTATGTGAAATGTCTATTCAGTTGGGGAGAAAAACCTGGCTTTCTCTGTCCTCAACAGTGTTGGATGTGTTTCTCTTCAGTATTAACTCCAAAATTTCATTTGTGTTTTTAATAAAGACATTGCAACACAAACAGATGGGAACTATTCACAGGTGAGTAATTGTGTTCTAAGAGATAGATGTGGAATAGAACACAGTAAGCATTTAGCTTGATACATAAAATTAGTTTTAGGTTTTGGGAAACTCCTAAGCAATTGGTTTCATTTCTCTTTTGATGCCATCTGAGATCAGCTGTGCCTACAGGTGTGTTTAAAACTAGAAATTCCTAGAGAAGCATGTGGTGTATGTGCCAGTGTGCCCATCCATATGCATGTTTTACACAGATAATGTGCAGCTGTGTAACTCTGCCTTCGTTATGCCGTGTTTGGCTCTGATCTCATGAGAAGAGAATTAACCTGCTCCTTGAACAACCTGAGGAAGTTAAATCTCAGTCTGGTTCATACCTATTCATATTGACAAACTGACCTTCTCTGTCATGCAGGGTTTCACATCTCCATATCATGATTAATGCTTTGCTGCTCTCTGATATAAATACATCTGCTGGCTGTAGATTAACTGTACAAAAGACATACAAAATCCTGCACTTCAGAATCAGCTACTTTATTTCCTTCAGATTTCAGCCTTAAGAACAAGATGTGTACTTAGAATTATACAAATACCAAATGGATACATTTTGTCTATCTGACATCTATTACAGCAGTTGTTAAGCAGCTTTCTGGCTCTTTGTGATTAGAGAGCTGTAGTTTATTTTCTGCCTGTTTTGATAGCTTGGGATTCTTAGTGGTAGTCAATGTTTGGCTGTCCATTTGCATTGTAAGAATGGTATGTGGTCTTCAAAGTAGATTAAATCACAACATTATTTTGAGAAATTGTTTCTGGGAGATGTGTTAGTTTTTCTAGTATGGAGACAATTCTAATCTTTGTGAAGAGGACAGCAGGAGAGTTTACAGTGCAAAGGTATTTTCTTCAGTCCAGGTGTGAAGTAATTGAACTGTGTACAGTGTGAATGCAAGCTCATCAGATAAAGCACTCCAGAATCTGATTACACATGCAAAAAAGGTTTGTTCAGACTGCTGTGGCATAGAAAGGATACCTAGCAGAACAACAGGACATGTCTTCTGAAAGAAAACTTTAATACTTTAGTCCTAGCAAAAAGTGGTTTGAGATGGTTGTTCCTCTAGCACATGATAGATCAAGGAAAGTAAGTGCTTAATAAGAGACCTGTTACCTGCAGCGTGCTGAGCTTCCAAGCATTGGTACATTCCATCTTACGCTCTTGTAGTCATCTCTGCTTGAAGCATGTAGCTGGTATGTCTTTTGAATAATGCCTAGATAGATCTCTTCATCCTGCTCCATCTTCTCTGCTTTTAAAAACCTGCCTGTCATCTTTGTTTGGGATCCTTAAATGTTTGGAGTCTCTCCCTTTGACTTTTAAGTGTCTGTAAAAGTAACCCAGTCCTTTTCCTGCATAGACTCATGTAAGGGAGCAAGAATAGCTTAAATAACACTATCTCTCAGCATTGGAGCTGTTCACACTACTTTGATTCCTTTGTCAAATCCTGTCAGTCTGCCAATAGCTACCCAATAAATCCAACAGAACCAAAAGATAAAAATGTCATTGTACTTGTGATGGATATTTTCTCATGGGTTGTGCCAAGCGTGGTTGTGGACATTTGGGGAGAAATTATTTCCCTAGTACTTTGATCATTTGCAGTAATACAGCAGTCTAAGTGTTGTTCCAAACTTAATCGTTTTTTGTATAGTACAAGTGAAACTGGACCAACAGGGCTTCTAAGGTGACATGATGATCTTATATGCATGGTCCATCCATAGAAGGAGCGTTGCACCAATGCTGAGTCACATTAAACCCTTGGGAAACATGCTTTGACTCCAGTTTTGCAAACAACTGTAGATGTACCTAACATCTCTGATTATTCTACAGGTCTTTTTTCCTGCTACGTAACTGATCTGCAATTTGTGGACTGGGGGTTTGTCACAACTTACTGTGGCTTCTGGATTCTAGAACAGTTATCAGGCAGACCAAGTAGTGGGGGTGTCCTGAGGAAGCTTTGTAGAAGGATTTGTGTGGTTGCAGGGAATTGAGGACAGTAACCACCATATAGTTCTGGAGTTTTGGTGTCTCTTGTGTACACCTGAGAAGTGTTTGTGTCTGGGTCAGTACTGGGTTTGTCAAAGGCAGCAGTTGTTCCTTGAGGTTCAATTTCCAAACTGTGGCCTATTACCACTTCTCTCTCGCATATTTTTTTATCAATGCTTTTTATTCAAACTATATTTGAAGTTGTTATTTTAGATTGTCTTGTCCTGACATTTGCAAACCCAGTTCTTATGTCTACATGTACTCCCAACAGTTGTAGTGAGAATCACTCGTTTTTAAGTGCCCTTAATCTAGGTTGTCGTTGTTTGTTGTTGTTCCTGACTTCCATGCTCTTTTTACAAAACATTTATGAGTACTGATTCACTTATGGGGAAGGGAAGGCAAGGCAAGGCAAGGCTCGGCTCGGCTCTTCGGATACTTAGCACCTACTAGTATCTTATTTGCTGTGTGGAGGTATAATTATCAGAAATACAAGTTTTTTCATTATGTGGAGGAGGCATAGGGAGGTGGGATGAAGGATATGTGAAACTGTGTCAGCTAGTTGGAATACACCCTGTTGTTACTGTCAGTGTCCTGTGTTATATGGGTGAGTCTCCTCACAGCTGTGCTGCTCTCCTCAGCGGCAGAAGGCATCCTGGAGAGGTGAGCAGGCTGGCACAGTCAACTCAGTGTTCCCACACACAGCTGTCAGCAGAATTAGCATATTGAGATGCCTGAGCTCTCTGCTATCTGAAAGCAGCTAGATGGAATGGGTTCAGACACTAGGATTCAGGAGTAGTAAAAGTTAGTAGGGAAGGCAGAATAGATGAGGGAAAGGAAGCATGAATTGTAAGTAAAAAAAGGCAGCAGCAAAACATCTAACCATGCTGACAGGTGTTAGTGAGCAGTAGAATCTGTGTTATAGGTATTTTTAAAAGTTATTTGTACTATAGAGGCTTGAGACAGGCCTCCTTGATCAGTTGGTAGCATTGCCATGTGAGAATAGCAGGCTGACCAAGGCAGTGATCAACATTAGTCAGGCTTCAGGCTCAAGCAACTAATCTTAAAAACAATGCTGTTACATAGTCCTGTTCACTTGGGAGTTTCCATGCTAAGCTGCTCTTTTTAATCCTGGCAATTTTGCCTCACTCTGTTCCTCATCCCACTCATTTCTGGTATTCTCTGGCCACTCTGGGAGCCCAAGGATTTTGGTAATAGAAATACAGCAAGACTGCGAATAAAACATTTTCAGGATTTGCAGACTTTTGGAGTACAAACTCACCTATGTTTGCAGGGAGCACTTTGAGTTGGTAGTCTGTTTGTCTGTCTGCTTTAAATCTCAAACAGCATAAAGCTGCTTATTTGGGTTTTTCAGTCAGATTTGGTTCCACTTGAATCTCGTGAATTGCCTGTTTAATTGTCATTTATGTTGACTGAAAATAAAAGCTGATGATGTGTGGTCAAGACAGTGCTGATCCAAGAGTAAAGTTATGGGGAAATAATAGGTTTTTTTCTTTATTGGCTTTGTGTATAATTGAAAGGATTACAGCACTAATAAAATGTAACTTAGGGAGTAGGAATTCAGTGCCATTCTGGAGGGGAGTGCTAAGAGTGCTGAAGGAGGCTTAGATATGGAAATAGCTGCTCTATGCAAATATAAGATGCCTTGAGAATCCTGGCATTTGTCCTGTGACTGAAGCTCTAGTTTAGCTGTGAGGTAGGATAACACCTCATTAGAGCTCAATTAAGGTGTTGTGAGGCGTATCTTCTGATCTTACTCATCAGAGTGTAATAAAAGTAAAAGATCTTTTTGTGCCCTTCCTAAAAGAAGATTAAATTGGTTTGAGAACCTCTGTTAGCAAAACTTTTGTCTTAGTAAGAAAAAAAACCTGTTCATAGTAAGTGTCACATCATAGCTGTAGTATTGCTGTAAAATTGCAGAAATTATTATAATGGAAAGCTTCTATAGATAGAGTCATTCTGACCAGGCCTTAAATTAGTGGGCGACATGGTTTGACTTTTCTCTTTAATCCTAAGAGAATCCTACAGTTTTTTCTCAGGCTTCAGGTTTCTGCAGGCAAGTGTGTGTAAGTATTTGTTCTGTCATTTTAAAATGTCATCATCCTTCACGTCCTTTATTAATAACAGCTGTTTTTCTCTACATTTACTGAGTTGTCATTTTGTTGGAAAATTATGGAAAGGGAAGTCAGGGGGAGATTCTATTGGCACATTGCTTAGCCTTCAGATTCTGGGTCCATACCATACATTTTTGAAGTAGTGGCACATGCTGTGAAAAGACAATGCACTGTGGTGGCAATGCTGCGAAATTGGTGCATTTTGTACTTCGAGAGAGACCTTTATTGTGAACATTCTACATGTGTACTCTCACAAAAGAGGGAAGTGAGACACAAAATAGGGCCCATCTTCTTCTTGCAATATTGAGCCACAAATAATCTGCTAAACACCAAGTGCTATCCTGCAAGATGTTTTTCTCCTGGATTGCCAATCTAATTAATTTCTATTAGTCATCTGAGTTTAAGTACTGAACATGGAATGCATTTTTCCCAAACAAGACATTCTCTTCAGAACGGAAGCTAGAGCTACAAATTTTATGAGTGCTGAAATATCCGTGGCAGTATTTCAATTTTCCACTCTTCATTGCTGAAATTCCAGTACTGGAGCTCAGATGTATAGTACTGTTCAGTCAGTAGACAAAGATTTTTTCAGGATCTTAACAGAAATATATGTTACAATTTTGTTCTTTAATGTATGCTGTATTGTCAGCATGTTGCAGTGGCGTTCGACATGACTGTGAATCCTGTGTAATACACACTTTTATTTCTTTGGTTATTTATTTGTTTGTTTATTTGTTTTTCCCCCTGCAGTTCAGATGGAGAAAATGGAACTGATGAAAAAAGAAAGGCTGGAAAATCACCCACTGTGTCGCTGCAGACCCCTACCAGTGAAATGGAGTATTTTGATGACCGGAAAAAAGTTGATGTTGCTAGGTAATGTCAGAAGTGTCAGTTTTCTTCTAGTACAATAATTAGAATGGCTGCAACCCACTTCGAAAACTAGACTGTGGCAATATTTATCAGATATCCTAGTGGAGGTTGGTTTGCACACTATGCAAGTGAATTGGAATCAAGGCACCTTCCTTGGTTGCTCTGTTACCCACTGCAAGCAGTCACAGTAGAATTTAGACTCTGAGCTGGCTTAGTTCCTGTGTTCAAGGAAAAAATATATTGCACTGTTTGGTGCCACTGCTAGTTACATTCCTTTCATAATCAATTTGACAGGCAGTCAAACTGAGCTGCAGTTTTAGTCCTGGCCTGTTTCCAGAACATGCAGGAATATTGATTGTCCACAGTAAAACTATGACGTAAGTTTTAATTTTGGACTCTGTGCCGTATATTGCATCAGGTTTTTGTTATGTCCTACAAAGACACTAATTCTTCTTTTGTTGGAGAACTGGAATGTATTTTAAGTGCTTCTAAAAGGTGCTAAATCCCACATGGGTGGCTTGACTTTTTGCATCCTTTTCACTTTGTCAACTCAACAGTCAATACAAAAGTTTGTGTGCAGCCTGACAGTGTTCTTTCTGTCACAAAGCAAATATTTTTTAAAACACACTTAATTTCATGAAGCATCTCTGAGGAAAGAGTATTTGAAGGAATATCCTATCACTTTTTTCCAAATGTTGCAGTCTTACTCTCAAACTTGACTACTTTGAGTGAAGGATAAACATAAGATTTTTGTCAGGCTTACTAGTTGTTTCAGTTTGACCTGTACTTTACATAAACACACAAATACATGTACTCACATAGAGTTTTCTTCTATGAGGGATCTCCTGAGATAAGCAGCCACTTTGTCCGCTGTCTAAGTCAGATTGCTATACAATCTCTTTCTAGCAGTGTCTCTGCACTCATGATTTCTCTTCCTCTCACTCATATGGTGCAGTAATGGAAACTTTCGTAGGACTTTTATTTCCCTACTGTATCTTTAGCACAACATATTTTTCAGGTCATCCAGTATGAGTCCTGTGATAAGTGTTTTTTTCTTCTGCTGTTCAGTTTGCATCTGAGGCCTCTGAAAAAGAGCTACCTGATTTTTATAGTATGTTAATATGCAATTATTCTGTGCCACATAGCTCTCAGAGAGAGTGTTCTCCTCTTTCTGATTTATGAAAGTTATCCCACTTCTCTGTTTGTTTTTCTGAACAATCCATGCCATTAATTCCTCCTGTATAAAATAGGCAAAACTGATTTTCCCAGCCATCCACACAGAATTTGATCTGTACTTGGCTGTTTGTTTTTTTTTAGAGTTGTTTGAGGTTATGTTTGGTTTTCCAGTATAAATGGCTGGAGCTGTACAAGTACAGCTACCTATATAACTGGAACTCAGAATTCCATTTTATTTCCTGTAGGGTTGCTGGTTGTCTTAATGATTTCATTACACTACACTACACAGTTCATAGCCATCCTCTGACTTGTGCACCTATTCTTCTTTGTTGCACTTTTCAAATGAGCTTTCAGCTTGTGTTATAAGTTCATAGCTTTCTGTACACTGCCTTCCACATCAACTACTAAGTTTAATATCATTTTATCTTGCATTAGTAAGGAATGTGGTGGCTTAGTATTTGTATTTCACATGTTGTGCAGGAATGAAGGTGATGCTAAGCAATGTTATAATTCATTAAGCTGTAAAAATATTTTGAGCTTTTTCTATTGCCTTACCAACTAGTCGGTTATTTAGAATACCCTTTCTAAATTTAAAGGAGACCTTCATTAGACTTTCATAGTCAGCAGACTGACACAGTTTAAGAAAATATATACTCCTCTTAATCTCTGCATGAGTCTTGATGAATTAGATGAGTTATCTAAAGGATTAATATGTTCCATGGGAAAGTACATCCTGTTGGTATTTTACAAGGCCAATAAACTGAGGCTGGGCTTACATCAAATGCTTTAAATCTTCAGAACCAAGAGCAGCACAGATAGTCCAGTCCTGACAATCAAGAGTGATTCCAAGATTGAAAGGAAAAAACGTGCCTCAAATCAGGTAAGACAGAGACTCCATTTGTTTGTTCACATAGATTAAAAGTAAACTTCCATGACAGGACTTTGGTTTAGCAGCACTGTAGTTCATGGTTGTATAAGGACTCAGGTTCCTTTTTCATCAGTGTATTAGTGTCTGAGTAAGGCAGAATATAGAGTTAATAGCCATACAGAAAAAACCAATGATTTCTTGTAAAACAAGTGGGCAGAATGGGAAAGTGTGTGGAGGACAGGAAGTGGAGCAGGTCACTTGTTTGTCAGACTGTCTAATAAAGGGTGTGTGTTTTTGTTGTCGGGCTTTTTGTTTTTTAGCTGAAGGCAAACGCACATTTTCATAAGCTGTTTCTAGATGTTCCCATCGATGAGCCACTGAAACAAAGTAAGTATTTAACCCCTGTGTTGTTGTTGGCTGTGGATCCTAAGATAATATTGTTACCCAACAGATGTGATGATGTACAAGAGAAGCTACCTAAATTTTAAAAACTTTTAACCCCAGTTGCTTAGAGCTGCAGGGCCTTGATCCACTTGCAATGGGCATTTTGTTGTAATCCTGGAAAATTTAAATCTCTACGTGTTTGATATTGTTTTGGTTTAGTTACCCCAAGGCAGGTATGTTTGGAAATTGTAGCCCACTTTACCATTCCTGGAGAGTTGCCTAAGGCAGTATTTTTTGGTACTGAATCTTCCTTAACAAAGGCAGTACTTGAGACAGCTTTAGTCAAGTGATTAGCTTGAGTTTTTGCCGTTGATGATGTTTTAATATTTAAAAACACTAGTAAGAAAAGGAATGTTTAAATGCTTAAATATTTTACTATTATCTATAGTACTTATAAGAATGGAATTCTACACAGCCATGTATAGGAAATGTTTCTTGAAAGAAATAAAGGGAAGGTGGTTCGTGAGTGAGAAATGGTTTGCTCAATGTCTATGAAGTAAAAGCAGTATTACTTCACGTGTGTTGTATCTCTGTTGGACATCTAGTTTAGACAACAGCCATAGAGCTGGAAGTTTAAATACAAAATCTTTCATTAAACTCTTCACATTTAAGTAATTTTTACTATTAATTTTACTCATTTCACTTACTGTTCTTCAAATACTTTGAGTATAAACTTAGGACCATGACATCCTCTGAGTTTGTCAGTATTAAATGTACTGAAAATTTCAAGGTTGGACAATGTTAATTAGAAGGTATAAACCTAAACATATCATAGCTTTGTAAAAAGAACAAAACTGAAGCCAAATTGGCTTGGCTTGGGTTGTGATTACGTTCAAGATTATAGAATATCTATTTGTTTCAGGCTTTACCTGTGCTCTGCAGAAAGAAATTTTGTACCAAGGAAAGTTATTCCTTTCTGAAAACTGGATTTGCTTCCATTCCAAGGTTTTTGGTAAAGACACTAAGGTTAGTAAAATGTTTATGTATAGAATGGTAATGATATTCCTAACAATTTGTTCATCACCAGAAGTTCAAATTATTGTGCAAGGCTAGAATAGTAAAACTTCCAAGTTTTATTGAATATAATCACTATTTATAAGTGATGTTTGGAATACAGTCTAGAACTGAGCACTATTATTATTAGAGATTGTATCTCTTGTGTAAAGACTTTGTCTGAAAGAAACAGATGAAAGGAGAGAGTCTGACCAGCAGCAGTGAGGGCATTGTCAAACCCATGTAATACAAATTACAAAAATGTTTGTCATGAGGTAAATACTTAAAAAAGGAGTGGGGGAAGAGGAGGAGGAGGAGGAATGAAGGCTGAAAAGTGTAAAGGGCTCCAAGACAATAGTTGGGGCACTGAAGAGAAGGACCAAGCATATTAAGGATGTTAAAGAGGAAAAACTGTGACTGGTTTCTGACTTGAGTAGCAAAGCTCTCTGAAGGATTTTTCTTGCAGTCCCATTTTGCATAACAGAGAACAGGATAAGAAAAACAAGTTGGCATGGTTTTTACTTGTGAGCCCAGTATGCAGATTAGAAATGAGATGTGAACTGTTGGGAAGATCATAAGTAGTCTTTCTTGGTGATCCACCTAAAGCTTAGTCCCCCTGTGATGGATGATATGCATACAATTTAAAAAAAAGGCTTGGATCTGTTGATTTGGAGCTTTAGGAGTGTGCTTTGTTTACATAAACTGCTTTGGTTTTGACCTCTTCTGGGGAAGATCAGTTTGCTTCAAGGATTTCTTTGGCTTCTTCCTTTCAGGTGCATCCTTGAACAAAGTTCCTGGTTAGATTCAGTGAATTGAATGCTGAAATGAGTTTAGGGATTGAAATTATCATTTATCTGCAGTCAACTATTTTAATGGAATACCATCTGTTGTTAAAGGACTTTTTATAAAGTGTAGTAGATTTAAAGAATGCTTAAAATTATTGACAGCACATAGTGACCTTGTGGGTTATTGTGTTCCACCACTTGGCCCAGGACTATTGTTGATTTCTAGTTAATGGATTCTATTAGTCATAGAAGTACATTACTGTAGATGGTGTATATGTTGGTGAAAGCTGTGTGACACAAAGGAAAAAACAACTGGTTGAATACTGTCATTCAATATTAGTAACAGCTATCTTAGCAATTTATTAAAATTTAAGCTATTGTTCTAGCAATTTTCTGTTCACCATGAACAAATGTAACTGCTTCAAACTGTGGAGCAGCTTTCTAATTTCAACTAAGCTGTAGGTATACAGGAATATGGTAGAACTTTACTAAGTAGAAAAACCTGGGAAAAAAAAGATGATGAATGATGATGATGTAGTACTAGGAAATTATCTTTGTCAGCAGGGTTTTAAATTCAGGAATATATACATACTTACATATATGCTGAAAAGTGGAAGCATTTTACAAGATAGGCTAGAATAAACACTGTAAATGTAATTATAACAATATTGCAAGTTGCTCAGTTCTGGGTCTTATTTTCAGAAAACATTGTGGGGAAAATTAAGAGTGAAGGGGATAATCTTTAAAATTTATTTACAGCTTTGTTCAGCTTTTAGAAATACCACAAAGAAAAAAGCTGGAAAGTTATGGATACAGTGAAAAATGATGTTGTGTGAGAGGAAGGAGGAAATCAAGCTAGACAGGAAGTGGAACATTCTTAGCAGTCAGATACACTGACAAAGTTTCCAAGACACAAAGCTTCTATTGCTTAAAACTTGTAAAACAATTTAAGCTTGGGGATAAAGTTTTGTTGTGAGAAACAGCAGATCTACGCATTCCAGTTAAATTTGTACAAGAATTCTACCTGCAGATTTTTTTTGTGCTGACAGCTTTCATGCATGGAACAGCTATGCAATGCAGGAGCTTTGACTATGCAGTAAAGACACTGTGTGTATTCTGAACCAAATTGGTTCTGCAGGATTGAATAGGCGTTGAAAGACTTTCTTTCCAGGTAGCTCTAATTTGGCTGTATATGTTGGCCTTGAGTCTTCCTTGGATTTAGACATTGTGTTACCCTTTTAAATTACTTTCTATGTTGACTGCAGGTAAACCTTTTACTCTGAAATAACTATTGTTCCAGATAAAAGTACTGTTGCTCAAGCAGTGATTCCACCCTTTCAATCTAATGCTGTGGGAACAGTGCAATAAGCAAGTGCTGAATGGACATGTTAATTTTGATTGCATTAATGTTATCAATCAAAACTACACACAGTAGAATACTGTTTACATCTCTGATTTAAAGTTCTTTAAGGTGAATTGTGA
The DNA here is from genome assembly GCA_034336665.1 of Luscinia megarhynchos. NCBI lineage: Eukaryota > Metazoa > Chordata > Aves > Passeriformes > Muscicapidae > Luscinia > Luscinia megarhynchos. Next base: position 52,300,657 of record CM067592.1, on the reverse strand, counting down.
ACTGAACCAACTAGAAAAATTGTAGGCTGCTTTCTTGTATCTTATAGTAGGATTTCTGTTCAAAAATTATTTGGTAGTCTTGCAACCAGATTGTTATACACAAGAATTTTTTTTTTTAACCTGGTACTATTCTTCATTTCATGATTTTGTGTTACTGTTCTGAACAAAAGTTAACAAGAAACTGCACAGAGTAACTTTCCTCCAGGGGACTGTTTTAATTCTGTGTTGCAATTGCTAACTGAATAATTATGGACACTTTTAACCTTGCTTCCAAATTTCATAGGTAGTTCTGAGAGCCTGTGCCAAAGGTATTTTTAACACGATCTGTTTCTTAATCATGAATGCTATTACCCATGTTTATTAAATTATATACATATCCAGGATTATATTTGCCTAACTCACTAAACCTCTAGGCTTTTCAACTTGCTGTCTCCAACCAGGTTTTTTTACCTTTTTTACTGGGATTTACAGGAAGAGCCCATGCAGAATATCAGAAGAGAAATACTCTAAAACTTAGCAGACATTAAGCTAATGGCATTGGATGTAAGCACAAGGCAGGAAGGAAAATTGAGAACTTTTCACTGTAAATGTAGACTGCCTCCTTGACACACACGAGAATCAGTCGAAGTAAGCAGGTGTGTCAGTATTGGGGCTTTCAACCCTGTTGAAGGACAAGCTGTTTACTCACCTGCTTGCTGCAAATCTCTAAGTGAGAGAAGACTTTTATGTTCATTATTCAACAAGTTTATCTTGTCTGATACGTTCTGAAATATTTGGTTTATAAATGAAGAAGCATAGCTTTAAGATTGGTTTGTTTTGCTGATCTGCAGCTCACTAAGCCTGTAGTCTTGTGAGATCCATAAGGAATCAGGAAAGGAAGACACAAACAAAAGCCTGGATTAGCATTTTATAAAAGCAGAAGTAAAAGTAGTTAGGTATGGTATCAGATTATTGCTATTTCTTATTTCACATGAAATAATAGTAAACAGAAATGCAGTGGAGAGATCTTTAAATGGTGGGCATTGAAGGTCTGGCTTATCCCAGTAGCTGGGCTGGCTCCTCAGGAGAGAGTGTGATGTAGATTTGTGTGTTAGTATTGGGATTTGAATGCTATGTTGGTCTTGTTTCAGATTAGTATACCTGTGCTGTCAGTGACACTTCTGAAAAAAACCAAAACTGCCCTTCTTGTGCCAAATGCTCTGATCATAGCAACAGTGACAGACAGGGTAAGTACTGGTAGAGACAATGGTATTTCAGTGAATAAATATAAAACAGAATCTCTGTTTGCCACCTGCTTTCTGTAATCTTTCATCCCCTGTTTTTTAAGAACTCATAGCACCAGAGGAACTAAAATAGCTGAGTCAGGAGGTGCATGCAGAGAGGATTACCTGCTTTCTTGACAGCTCTGTCAGTGTTCTTCCATTTACTTGTAACTCTTACCTAACCAGTCATACCTTAGACACACAAAACACTGTTGCTTTCAGTGATATTCAGAAATTGTAATTGCATCAATCAGTAGAAAATGTGATGATGCTAGAAGTAGCTTCACAAACAATCCATTTTCATTGCAAAAATATTTTTTGGGTGCAGGAAACAGTACATAAAAGCAAGTTTGGAGTTTTGTTTGGAGTTTTTTTAAGGGGTAGGTAAAATGTAGCATGAAAAGTGTTTTTAGAAGAAAGAACAGGATTATGCAGCAGAACATGGTAACTTTTATGTGCCTGTCCTGTGTTTGTGTGATAAACCTCAAGTCATAGGCTTTGAAGGACTGCAGGTTTTTCCTGCCATACTAAAGTTCTTGGAAACTGTTACTTGATCAGCGAAATCACCTGTCTAGTTTTATTTAGATGAAAGGAAGACTGTGTATATTTTTTTGCAAACAGTCATGGAATTTTTGTTTTGCAGTACATGTTTGTCTCATTACTCTCCAGAGATACCACCTACAAGCTACTAAAATCTATCTGTAGACATCTTGATGTAAGTACTAGTGGCAATGAAGATGGTATGTAGTTTTGTGTTCATTTTTACTGCTATCCTGCTGTGAAATACTAGGCACTTTCTTCTTTTGTTCCTTGTTAACAGTGCTGCTTTTTTTCAGGATACAAGCATGGGCAACAGTCCAAATCCCTCTTCTGCAGAAAACAGCTTCAGGGCTGATCGCCCCAGAACTCTGCCCCTGGTAAATGTCTTAGAAGTTTGTTCTTTTGCTGCATGGCATCTTTCATTGCAAGTACTATTTATAATGCCTGAAGAAAGGAAACCGAAGAAATAATTTTATCTGTTTCTAAAATTTCCATGAGTCTCTAACACTAGAAAATAGTTGGAACAATTAGCATAATTATCTGGCAACGAGCAGATTATATGCATATGCTTTGGATTTATTCAAGGTCTGTATGTTCTTCATATCTCTGTCTAGCAGTCACATTTCACTGTACTGACGTAAAGTCTGCCGTGAACAGTTTTTGAAGTGTTTCCAGTAGCAAACCTTCCTCTGTAAAACAGTTCAGTCGTCTGAAAGAGCTATGAAGGCACATGTGATGACGAGAGTCTGTCTATTACTGCTTGTCCTGGACTTTACAACTTGTCTAACTTAACAGTCTTATAGACAAGGCAGGAGATGAAGCTTGAGTTCTGGTGATTTTATGGAGCTTACTTTTAAATTTGATCTCAACATCTTGATGTCAGAGATTGTTCCTGGTTAAGCAGTTCTAAGGCTTTGATCTTTGGTTCAGATTCTAGAGGAAACTAGATTGTTTAGATTTAGAATGTGGCTGAGCCTTTTTGTGATCCATTCTCTCCATCAGGATTTCAATGAAGATTATTCTGATCTGGATGGAATAGTGCAGCAGCGAAGACAAGAGATGGAAGAGTCCAGCAGTACAGGCTCACAGACACCAGAGATGGAATGCTTCCAAGGTGAGTGAGGAGAATGGACTAGCTCTCAGTTTTGCTTCTGTATCCACTTCTGATGCAGAATCTGAATTTTCCACGGTCCTGGAGGATTATGTGGATTTTGATGTCTTCCTCAAGGCCTCAGTACCTACATTTCTGTTGCTATGGCCCTCTGCAATCCAGATTCAGGCAATGACTTGGTCATCAGCAAATCTAAATTGTCGCTGTTGGTTCCAGTTGCTTAGCCAAGCAAGCAGAGATAGAATGTAGGAGCTGTTCATGCTTTAAAACACAAAAGAAAAGTGAACAATCAAAACTCATTCTTAAGTAGTTTAATGTTACTTCTGATGTACACGAATAACATTTTGGTCATCAAGGTTATTTTTAACTTGTGTTTTTGTGGGGTTTTTTTAAAGACTCATTTTATTCTTTGCAGCTATTAAGGTACTTTAAGATACTGTCCAAAGTTATTCTTTATTTACCACACTCTTTGCAATCTGTTGTCTCAAGTTCTTCACTAACTAGCAGCTGTTCTGATTGAAACTCACTTCATAACTCATACTTCATAACTTCATTAGCACAGCAATACTTGTTTGTGTAGCTCACGCTGAATGTTATTATGAAAACCTAGAATATTTTCTTGTACAATTAACATATTAAGATATTAACTGCTAATAGTCTGGGTTCCATCTTGACTATAATTTGTATAAGAAACTTTTGAAAGATACTGTCATTTTTTATAGCAGTTTTCAGTCATGTTATTTTTTTCTTAAGTCTCCTTTTTTGCTCTGGGTCTTTCGTTCAGAAGAATGAGTTGGAGTTATTTGCTTTCATAAATATTTCATATTTACTGTGCATCTGTCTTTAGTTGTGTGGTGCTGTTCAGTAAATTGTGGTGTCATCATATGCCACAGAAGTGCTTCTGAATAATGTTTTGACTTGCTTTCTTACTTCCTGATGGCTAGTAACTACTTCATACCATTCCATTTTCTTTTTCCACAAATGAAAACCAATATCCAGGCAAAGAACCATCCTAGGAAAAGGAATTGAAAGCAGGGGTGAAAGGTACCACATCTATCACTCATGGTTGTTTCTTGTGCATCATTAGAGCAAGTCCAGAATAAGCAAGTAAAGCATAAAACTGAGTGTGATTAGATTTTTCTGTCCCATTTCTTTCAAGAATATCATTGGCATTTTTAAATACAGTCAGGAAAGGGAGTTGTGATGTCCTTTTTAAAGTAACAAAGCACTTATCCCCATGTGATGTTGCTATTAAAGTAATTTGGAATCATTACTCTAGCAAATTCAGGCCTTCTGAGAGATTGCTTTTGTGACTATAATCTTCTACCGGGAAATTCAGTAGTAGCTTTCAACATTTTCATGGGTTGCCATCTTTTAAAAAATCTGGACTATAAATGCAACATACATCATCTTCCATCAATCCAGGCACATCTTTTTATTTTATGTTGATATGGAATTATTATGTAAACTTTTTCAAAGATACTAAATCAACTGCTGCTTTTTGCCCAAAAGTATAGAAATGCACCTTTTAAAATTCTCCTCTCCCTCTATTTTTTGATCAACATGAGCTGTCAACAATTTCTTCTGACTTCGTATTTCACCTCTATTAAAAATCTTTCTTTTGACAGATTATCATGTTGTTGAAACAGAGACTCACTTGAAAGTTTCCAAGCCTGAGGCCAAGTCTGTTCGTTCAGATGCACATAGTAAACGTGGGCCTGATGGAAAAGCCCGAAACAGTCCTCGAAATGGTAGGAAATCAAAAACAGATCTTCAGCTGGAATAACTTGACATAAGTTTGCATAATTATGGCAGCTCACGTAATACAGAAGATCTATTTCTGGTTTCTCCCTCTGTTTTGCATTATCTGTTGCAATCTTCAAAACACTGTTTATATTCCCTGGTCTGCTCTGCTCAAATTAAGGCTTGGTTCTTTCCCTTGCAGGCCATTCTGAAGCCTTCAGGTTCCTCCACAGAGTGAAGTCCCAGAAGCTCTTATCTCTGAACCATGTACTCGTATTTTATGCAATTCTGTAAGTTAGTGATAGCAAGATAGTCAAAAACTAGGGTTTTCCTATGTTTACATGATTGGTATAATCAAAGCTTTATTTGAAAAAAGGAAGTTATTGGGAATTGTGGCCTTTACATTTTCCCGAAATGTGTGTATACATACATACATATATATGTATATACCTATTTCTATATAAGCCTGCTTGGACAGGCTTATACTTAACTGGCCATTTATTTTTAAAAGGGAAGGGTCTTTTGATTCAGAAAATGTTAAAAGGGTTTAAGTACTTGCAGAGATTCCTTTTGCATGTCACTTAACAAACATATATGCAGGTCTGAAATTTTCATAACTGTCTGAATACCATTGATGGTATTCCTGAAATGTTTCTAAGAACAATACCTTTATTATTGAACATATACAAGTAATAATTTAAATGGCTTCTAACAATAAATTTGTCAGGTACTGCTAAAGTTTCCTTGTCTGATATACTTTATTTTTCTCTCCTACAGTGTTTGTGTTTTAATACTTTCTACCTTCTACATGAGATATAAAATCAGTGTCCTGGAGGAACGCCTTATGTCCATGACAGCCTTTGATTCACATATTAAGGAGTAAGCTAAACTCTCAGAAAATGTTGGGGATTTAAAACCTTTTTCCAGAGCAATGATTCCATGAAAAAGGTGTAACTTCTGTCTTCAGTCTTAGTGTAATTTGATTAGTATATTAGAGACATACTTCATACTCTTTGAGCTAATACATCTGTCTTGCTTGTATAAAGCTTTGTGTTGTCTAAATACCACTTAGAAGCTGATATCCTGTCTTTCTGAAATAAGAAACCACACACCAAAAAATCAAATCAAAATAAAATCCAAACACACTAAGGGACAGGCATCTGTGTATGTGAAGAGGGAATAGGGAAAGATACCATAGTTACATAAATAATTCCTTTCTGTAGCTAGAGTCATGGCTGTCATCTGCCCCTGCAGTTAGTTTTTTTTTATTTGGATTTTTTTTTTTTGACTCTGTGTTGCACAGATAGAAAATACACAAATATTAAATGGAGAGGCAGTGCAGAGATATGTGTGTTTTCCACAGTAGTTTGCCTCTATAAGTTGTATTGGCTCCCTGCTCTTTTCTTAGGACAGAAAGAAGTTAAACTGAATACTGCTGAGAAAACTAATCAAATTATTGAGCATTAGATTCTGCATTAACTCTTCTCCCCTTCTTATAACAGATTTTTCCCTGAGCTGCTCTGAAAAATATGGCTTCAAAAGTCATTTGTAAACTCAGTGGAAAACCTGCACCCACGTGCAACATTAGTGGAAATTCTGAGAGCTGGAGAAGCACCACATGAAAAAGAGAGGGGAAAAATAAAATTCAAGATAGAGCTGACTGAGGCATGATGGAACTGTTTACAAAGTGGTTCAAATTTAGCTTGCATAAGTGTGCTTTTAAATTCAGCTTTCTTTGATTACCCATCCATGACAAAACAGGTCGCTCTGACATTGCACTTGTGGTCATATCAAACAATGACTGTGCTGTTTATGATCCAACTGGTCTCAGCTGTCATCTGTGGAAATGTATGTATGTGTCAGAAGACAGAGCCAAGTTCTTCATAAAAAAAGGGATAGGAACAAGATGGTGCTCCATCTATGTGGCCTTGCATTTATATTTTACCAATTTATAATCAAGAAGGAGGTAAGCCTGCCTCACATAGTAGGCAGTGTCAAAAGGCTTTTTCTTACTTCTATCATATTTTTATTAGCAGAATACTGTGTCCCTCTTCAGAAACACTAACCCAACGTTACACTAACACAAGAAAGTCCTGTTTCTGTTGCTCTGATCCCAAACAGTACAAGATACAGGAAGGAAGATCTAGTGTGCACTTCTGTAGTGTCAAGGGCTCGGGCTTTCCGATTTCCTCCAAGTCACAGGATATGGAACTTGTGGAACTTTTCAGTGCAAATAGTATCAAGTGTTCCATCCAAACTTCTGGAAAATGAGATCACATAAAAAATGTAGTCAAGAAGTGATTTTTTTTTTCTGTAAACAAGTGCAGTTTGCAATTTTGCCCCTCTGTTGCCATTTATGTGTGTATCCATTTGTGTTTTCCTCTTTTTTCGTGTATCACACTTACTTTTTCATTCTGTTTGACAGACATCAAGTGCACCAAGATTTGGGATCTCACCTGCAAATTAATGCTGATGCCCTTTGTGATGAGCTAACTGCTAATCTTAGAAAATTGGAAAAGGTAACGTCGTAATATATAATGCAAATGCTGATAGACCAATCAGGTCTTTGCTGTATTTCTAAGATCTTTTATCTTGAAAAGTGTTGAGTTACCCCCAGATTTGATAGCATGTTTTCCTAGACAAAGGACTCGATTTTGGACTATAAATTAACCCCAGTATAAACATTGGTATGTGTAAAAGCTTTGCCATGGACTGAGGCTTATCACCAGGAGAAGTGTCCCTGAGGCAGAAATTTTGGGGGTGATTATTACATTATGCAGTGATCTTTATGTGTTTTTTTCTTTTTTTCTTTTTTCTTTTTTTTTAAAAATCCACCAGGGCTAAGGATTTTGAGCTTAACCTTTATTGGTATTTCATTAATTTTTTTGTTTGGGGCTTTTGTTGGAGTTCTGGAAAATTGTGTTTGTTTACACATATCAGCTTCTTCACACGAGGTGGCTGGAATCTGCTTGTTTTACTTCAGTAACACAAATGCTGCTGCTCCAGTTGTACAATTCCGTATACATGACCCTTGCTTTTTACTATTCTCGATTTGGAAACCTAAATGTATTTGGTGGCTTAAACTGAAAACTTATGCCAAGCGAGTGTGTGTGCAGATTCCTTGTTTGGTGTTTTTCCCCTTCTAAAACACTTTGCCAGAGGCTGCACTGCTCTCATGGCTGGGCTGGGCTGTGTTCTGCAGTGGTCTGCTGGGTGCTGCTGGAATGGCTGTGTCCAGCACAGGCCAGCCCCTGGTCCTGGCCCACAGCTGCTGCCCCTGCAGAGCTCACCCCACCTGCCCCCAAACCCTGACAAATGCACCTGGTGCAACATACACAGGCCGAGCCTGACAAAAGCACTAATGGAACAAAACCTAAAGTCACTTGAATTCCTCTATGCTTAAGTCACATGGGATATTTTTGCATCTGTTTCTAGAACTAAGTCTGTGCCAAGGTCTTTCAACACCTTTCCCCCCCTCCAAACCAAATTTCTCAAATAGCACAAAGCTATAATATCACTGTATAATATCACTCTTTACATGTGTGACATAGGTTTTAGAAATACTGCCAAAAAGGGGTTTCTTCCCCCACATCTTCACCCTCTTGGCTATGGAAATCTAGAGTAACACTGGCTTAACCCCTCTGTATTTTCTGGATAGCAACAGTGTGAATACAAGGAGAAAATGCTTACCAGATGGTTACCAGATACAATCTTCAGCCAAATTACGTCATTTAAGAGGTTACTGCTTTCTGGCAGTCTGGGACAGACTGGCAAGATGTTTCATAGGAGACCTCATTCCAGTGGGAAGCCAGCCAGCCCTTTTCAGCAAGGCTAGGCACTGTCCCACTCCCTTATATAGTCTCTGCTTTGAGACAGTAATAGGCAGCTGTATGGTTAGATCATTCAGCTGTTCACAGAGAAGTGACCTTCTGTCCTGAATTAGAGTCTTAAGTGGTGTGCTTTTTTTGTTTAGTGGCTTGCTTTCTTTGTTTAGTGTCTACAGGATTGGAGCCTTAAAGACTTACCTTTATCTGCCAAGTATTCAAGGTGATGAAGTGTTCTGCATACAAGCTGCATCAGAATTGCCTTTAGCTGCATGTTGCCACATCCTGTTCTAATCTAGATGAGCAGTGGTTAGAAATCTAATAGCTTTTTGTTCTCTGAGCAAAGCTACTGCAGTTGCTTAACAGTTTCATATGTCTTAGTGAAAAGTGCTGGAAACTGCCTGCAGCAGCAAAGGTAGCATACATGTTCTAGTATAACTTGTCATATCTTCCCTTACTTTTCCTTGTGACCACAGCATTGGAAACTGGAGCACTGAGATTATCTAGATTAAAAACTAAAAACTACTGTGCAGTTAAAAATTGATTAGTGCACAAATATGTTGCAATGACTTCAGTGTGGCCTTAGGATTTTTACAAGTTCTCCTTCAGACTTGGAGCTGAAACAAGGAGCTACCGTTATTTAGCAAAATTCTGCTAATTTGGCTTTTAATTGTATTTAGCAGCTTGTTAAAATGCACCATGTCTATCAAATGATAAGGCTTTAAGTTGTGGGGGGAAAATGTGACCTATTATTATTTGTTCCCTTATATTAACTTACCAAGCTAAAAGAAAACCCTATTTACGTGTTAAACAACTCTCATAAAATTAGGTGCTTCTTACTGTTTCCCTTTCTTCAAAATATCCTTCTTGAGAAAAGTGTGCATCTGGGATAGAAATCTTGAGGTAGGACTGAAAAGTGACATCCTTGAACAGGAAGTACAATGGCTTCTCAAATTGCAGCCTGAAAGTAACACGACTAAATCTGTAACCACTGCCGGCAAGTTACTAAGATACTGAGATATTGAGAACATGTGTATCTGGGGATGTGACCCACTCTATTCCCTCCTCTCTGCTTTTAAGGACAAGGAGATGAGAAGTGGATAAATAGGCTGTGTAAAAATAAATCTGTTCCAATTATTCTCAAGGATGCAACTGGCTGACATTACTTTAATTGCAACTAAAGGAAGATAATCCACAATCAATTCATTAAATCTGGTAAATGGGACATGTCTGCCAATGATTAGAAGACTCTATTTTGCTGTGCACACATCATGGCCGAAGCTTACAAAAACTATTTGAATTATCCTTTTAGCCTAGAGCTGTGACTTGAAAGTTTGAGGCTTTTACTGGATTTTGATTAAGGTGAAAATAATTCATGCTTCTAGCTCTGATTTTTATTTCTGTCTTTTCTTGTAACTAATGGAGAAGACAATCTATAGGAGAAAATTTCAGGGAATAGTCATCATATAGAACCTAGATGTCCTGCTAGCTGGTTGTCTAGGCGTTCCATTTGATGCACTTATTATAAGGGAAGCATTTAACAGGAATGCCATTGGTATGAAAAGACAGAATTAACATGCACACAGAGTATTATGAAGAGTATGTCTTGTTTTTTGTTTTTTTTTTTATTTTATTTAAAATGCAATGTAACACTTCTTGCCTCCCAATTCTTTCCCTCTCTTTTTCTAAGATACAGAACAACTTACAAAAACTACTTGAAGATGGTGAATGAAACATCAATGTTCTTGAACTGCTTCAGACCCCGTTCTTCTGTCTTGACAACCCGTTCCAAAGGAGCTCTGCTGGCCAGAGCTCAAGCTTCTTTATTTTCAGTCCAAGCCAAGTCTTAACTAATGTAAAGCTCATGTCATCATGCAAAACAGTCAGTTGATCCTTCAGCATGTATCTATATATTTTGAAAACATATATGGTTTGAGCTACATATATCTATGTTTTAAAAATATGGGGATTTTTCTTTCTCTATTGTGTGTGAATTAATGGATTTTACAGCTTGCTTGATTTTAGAGTTGCTTACACCAGTGCAAACCTGTGCCTATCCTTTTAGCTCAACATTTACTTTATGCCTATTGTCATACATGTATAAATGTGAAGAATGTCAGTCATGATTCATGTACTGAAGTGTTGTGTGAATGAGCAGGTATCTGTTTCAGCTATGATTATGGATTGGTGCTGTGCTCTTAAGTTTTACTTACTTCTCTGCACCCTAACATCCCAAAGTTCAGAAAACAGACACCTCTGTGTTTGGGTGTGCAAAGTCATGAATGTTTGAGGTCTCCAGTGCTGTAAAAAAGTTCTCCAGTGCTGTAAAAAGGCTCAATTCCACTTTCTGTGGCGCTGTATCACTACTGAGGGTAAGGTCTGTTTCTACTGGGCATTCAGGTTCCATTAAAGTCAAGCCTGAAATCTATATGGACTTGCCAATTTACAATCAAGTTGCTTATGAATAGCAATATGGGTGTGACACAACTGCACAACTTAGCAAAAGTGCTCATTTCTGTCCACTCATATGGTCTCTGTCCTTTAAGTTAATCAGTGTGAAGATCCTCAGTCAGCTTTCCTTGGAGTTCCATGGGGTTTTGATTGGCTGAGCAAGTGCAATTTGTAGTACAGTAAATGAAAATCTAGTCTTGGTATGTGACTCCAGGGACCAGATATTTCCACATGATGAGAACTGGCAAATTAATGGTGCAGCAATACAAACAATCAGTAGAGTGAATGAAAAAGTGGACACCTGCTTTGTTATATCACATACTGTTTTTTTTCTAGAGTGCCTAAGATGGGGATTTTTAGCTTTCTGATTCACCAAGCAGGCTTATTAGTTTTTAAAAAGCAATATTTAGGATAATAACTACTATCTGTGAAGTAACAGTATTGTTTATAATATGCTATGCATTTTATAACCATTTCTGTGAAATGTATCTACTTTGTTTAAATAAACTTTTTTAAAACAAGTGACTCAATACTATGATTTGGATGAACCCAAGTCCATCCATCAGTTTTGGTCAAATGTGATATTCATGAAGCTTATAAGCCACAGTAAAAAGTTTGTGCAAAACCCAGCACCCAACACAAGGGGTTAGGAACTGCATCCTGCTGCAGTCCTTCCTCCTCTGATTCTACTGTGTGTGGCTTCTTTCTGGATCTCAATGGCAGCAGTAAGAGTAAATTTGGCCCCAGAGTTTTGAGTTTTCTCAGGTTTCCTCCTAGGAGGATATTGGATGAGTATCAGAATGTTGAGGCAGCGTAGAGGGCCCTGAGGACTCTAACATGCCTGCCTGGCTCCAGATTCCGCCTGAGCACGGTGTGTAAGAAATTTGTGAGATTTGACTCTTCATCCTAGTGAAGTCTCTGCCTCTGCTTCCTCAGCTATTGTGACTTTTTATTGGAAAATTCAGCTTCTCAAGAAAACAGTTGAAATAAGTTAATTTTTTTCCCATTATTTCCCTGCTATCCTCTACAGTTGCACAGCTTATATAGTGCTTTGGACTCTCACCTCATCCTCTACCTTCTCTTCTACCTTCCCTTTAATTCTGTATTAGAAGTCTCTAGCTCTGTGGTTGAAAAATTGATGCCATGAGTCACTTTTATCAAAGGAACTACAAGAAAACTTGGTTATGTCTAGCAGTTGAACTGTGTTAGCCTTTTACTTACCTTACATTGTCAAGTTTGTGCTTTTCTGCAGGAGAACAGAGAGAAAGAAAATATTTGATATGTGCCTTAAGTAAATCAGGCAGGCTAAGCCCTTATCATTAACCATACGGAACAAAATAATTACTGAGGGAACGAGCAGTGGGAGGTGGATGTGTGCCCTTTAGCCTGCTGCAGCAGCGTGCCAGGGGAGGCGAGTCTGGACAAAGGTGTCGCGGTGTTCTTCCAGCGCAGAAAGTGAACTACGCTCCAGAGGAAGGGCGGGCTGGCGACACCGCGGCCGCGTGAGCGCCCTGGCACAGCGAGTGTGACCCCTTCCCTGCCCCTCCTTTTCCTGGAGGGAGCAGGAGCATGGCTCCAGCATGTCACACTCCTCAGGCCTCAGGGCACAGTGGGCAGTACTGAGGAATGCAGGGAGCGCCACCCCACCTGGAGAAAGCTGAGCAGTGAGTGGAGTGATTTAAATCCTGTGATTCAAGCTTGCAACTGGAGAGGAGGGGGTTTGCCCCAGTCATGTTTGGGAGGAAAGTACTGTACAGGGATAAACAAGGAAAAGCTGCTTCCCCCAAGGCTGGGACTCTTAAAGGGCAGGGACACTTCTTCCAGTATCCGTGCATACAAAGGCTACGAGGAGAGGTTTTTCCTTTTGGCAAAAGTGCGAGCTTGCAGAAGTAGGTGGAGAAAATATGTGACTTTAGGGAAGGTAGAAATGCACACAAAAAATCTTAGCACACACTCTTATTAACAATCATTTGAAACTTGCTGCATAGGCTGCATGGAAATCTACTTTTAAAAGCCAATTTTAAAACTTCTTGTGTGTTTGTTTTTCCAGTTTTGGCTACCTGTTGTCCTTCACAGCACAGAGGCTAGAAAAACAGCTGAGTTCTACCAGCCATGCAGGACCTAGTAGTTAATAGTGCCAGGTTCTGGGAAGATGCTTTGAGTTTGCAGGTGGAAGGCGAGAGGGGAACATCACCTGTGTTTTCTCTCGTTGTGGTTAGTGAAAAAAGCAATGAGGAGTTGTATTGGCTGCTTGGATTAAGGGGCTGTTGAATTAGTTTTCTGTCAAGGTATCAAGTTTATGGTACTGTTGGTGTGAAGGATGCAGCTAGCACCCAAGACAGGAAGGATTATCTGCTGAAAGCCTCCCTCTCAGCAGAACATCAAAGGTCATAGCTCTCATTAGCATTTGCAGGAAACACAAGCAGTTTTGTATGTGTTTTTGAGTATATCTGAATTTAATACTGTTAACTGCTTTCACATGAGCCTTTGAGGTGTGTGTAATGCTTTTTGCTTCCTGCTACACCTGCACTTTCATTTCCGTGTTTCCACCTCCTATTCAGTTGACAAATGCTAAAGAAATTTCCTGGTTGGTGTTATCCAGGCCTTTGCAGGCTATTGCTCAGCTGGTTCAGCTGCAACTGCTAGCGAGGTGCTATTGGCAAATACATAGGAAATTTTGCATTTACAGAGCAGATGTGACGTGAAGTAATGATCAGAAAAAGCTGGCTATTTAGACAGAAAACTAAGCAAACGGTTAAACTGAGCAAACAGCTCTTTTTGTGTTCAGTGCCTGTGTGTATGCCTCTATAAACAGCAAAGGAATAATGTCATTTGAAAGGATTTTACCAGCACCTGCTTTTCAGTTTGCCTGGTGAGACTGTCTGAGTCTGACGGGCAAATTTGCTCAAGTGGGAAAATTGACTCATCTCATTTGACACTTCTAGGTTTATGGTTTGAACCCAGTGGAGCGTTCTGCTGAACACAGTTGCATGTTACGAGACTTTACAAAAGCGACGGGTTTTTTGCTTTCTTGTTTTTAAAATCAGTGTGGTATTATTTTATGAATGTAAAGCCTCATAATATCCTCTTGTTCACTGAACTGCCACAAAAAATGTAGGTTAGTAAATTTCATTTAATTGTGTCTAATTAGGTAGTTGTGTCTAAAGTTACTCCCTGTTTATCACAAGCCATCCTGGATTTTAACAAAAAGTCAGTCAAATGTGAACAATAAAACAATATACAATCTACAGTAAATCCATAGCACTTGGGAGAGTTTATTCCCTGAGCTTCATGGAATGTTCTGATGCCTATGACTATTCCTGTCCAAAATATAGGTATTTCCCTTTTACAGTTGTTATTCCAGACCTTCTGGTCTTCTTCCTGGTGGCACCTACTGACCCTCAAGTTTCCACTTAATCAAACTGGGCAGTGAGACTATGCCTACTCATCTTGGATTAAATCTCGAATTATTTAGGTGACAAGACCTAGATCTAGTGTTTGTAAGACCTTTACACCTTCTATTGGTAGCACCCTCAAAAGGGATGATCCCAAGAAGGAACTGATTAGAAGTGTGCTTTGAGAGGATACTAGCAGGGTTAGTTTGATAATCAGAAGCAGTTTTTTTCTCCTGAACCTAGTTTCATATCTATTATAATTTACAAAAAAGGGGTCAGGATGCAGCACTTTAGCAAGCAGACTTTGAGCAGGAATTCAAGGTATATCAGTAAAGCCTTTCCCAAGACTGTATTTCATATACAAAACAGACAAGAATATTCCAGCTCTCCCCCACTGAAGTTACAAATGCTTTTCTTGAATCACTTTATCTATTTTCCCCACAATGGGCAGTATTTGTGCCAAAAAGTCCACCCTGAGTTGGATGTCTGTTCACTAAAAAAAACACCTGTGCCAAAAAATTCAGAAATTAGTTCTTGAAGAGAGTTGCCATAGAAATTATTGCCCTCCATATACTGACTAGGCTCAGACTAGCTGGCAGCCTTTGTGAGTTCAGTCTAGATAGCTCTTCCTCCTGATTTTTTTTAAATTTGTTTGTGGGTAGAGTTTCTGCCTGTGTATTTTACTATGTGACCTTCTTATCTTTCCAGTTTCTCTAAGTCCATTTGGAAATTAATTAAATGTTCATTATGTTCTTAAATTTGAAAACACACCTTTCCCTAGCTTTACAATAAGCAGCAAGCTCCAGTCATGATGATGTAGTAGCTGCATCATGTTCTAGAGATGTGACATTCTTCATTAAGCTTCATAACAAGGATTTTATAGTCTTTGGCAAAGCAGGTAGTTTGGACTGTACAATAAAGGCTTCTTTAACTCCTGTTCTCACTTAATGGTATTGATAAGGTAATTTTCCACTGACTAGGCATTTTAACAGTGCTTAGCAGGAGATTAAAAAAAAATCATTTCGATGTGCTGTCAACTACAAAATTAAAAATCAGCTCTTCACACTATCTACAGGTAGATGGATAAAGGCTTCCCCCAAGAAGAGAAGGTAATGAGTAACTTAATTACAACCTTACATGCTGAATCTGGCATGCAGGGCAAAAACCAGCTCTGAATTCTTGCCGCACTTAGAGCTTGCTACCGTGGCAATGTGCACACGTGGGCCCATTCCAGAGCAAGGGCAGTGTGGGAAGAAAGTCAGCTTGTACCAACAGCTGTTTCCACGACACATGTAATGAACCACAAACTTTCTCTCACACATGAATCATGAAACATTAATGCCTCAACACTGGGTTATGATACTCACAGGAAGAGATGTCCTTCTATGTTTTTCCCAAAAACTGTTTTAAGTGATGCCACTGACAGCTCACATGAAGAAAACAATATAATCTACATTTGCCGACTTGAAAATGGTCACACTTCTAAAGACTCTGATCAATAGTAATGGCTATAAGGAATAATGCTGTGTGAAAAACCAAATTCTTGATTGTATGAATTCATCTTCCATACTTCTCTTCCAAATCTCTTCATGGATTTCCGATTCTGCAATCACTCTTTGACCATCACAGTAAATGCTACCACAAAAACAATTTGTGGGCTGGGGTCTAAGTGAACTAAGAAAGTACAAGATTTGTGTTAGGTTTAGGACTAAGGATATGAGACTGCCTGTAGCTGAATATTGAGAGCTCTAGTGTTTAGCTACTTCCTCCTTTTGCTTATAAACCATCCTCTGCCTCCATTTCCCATCTTGTAGCCTGGATGATGTAGCCTGGATCCAAAAGCTGTTTTTCTAAATAGTAACCCATCCAAGACCAGTTAACTTTCCACCAGAGATATGGATAAGAGTCTGTAAAAGAGCCCAGTATCAAATGCAGGCATGTTGTGCAATGCCTAAAATAATGCTTTAGGAGCTTTGCTGACATAACAACTTTTTTACTCTATTGTTTCTGTAATTGTGTTCCATGTAAAGTGAAGCAGCATTGGAAACTGCAAGAATATTCTGAGTCAAGTTCTCTGCACACCTGTCCTGTACCTCTGTGTTTCCCCAGGGAGCCACAGCCACAGACAATGGACCATATCTGTCAGCAGCAGTAAGTTAGGCTTCTACACAACTCTGGTGTCTTTCCTGAGATTAAAAATGAATGTAAAGAAATCATCACGGCCTGATCCTTAAGGTTTTAGTCATTCATCTGCCTGAGCCACTTCAGATTCATGCACATGTCCATCCCCTCTGCCATTAAGTGCTTAAGTGAAGCCAGCTGTGACTGTTGTCCAACCTGCCAGCAGCTGCTTTCCTTAAAGACCCTTATTACTGTCACCCTACCATCACTACATTCCTGGTCACGTGCTTCTGCTTCCCATCCCTACCAGCTCACCTGTGGTACAGTATCCCTTATTTTCTTCCAGAAAAATCAGCTGGAATAACTTTGTGCAAAGTCCACATTGCAAAGGTGTATTGCATCACCTTTGCTGCGTCAGCTTTGCTAAATAGATTAGAGCATATGAGTAATCAGTTTGGTGGACAAATGTGGAACTGAAATGATGAGATTCTGGGGTAATAACACATTTATATCTTATGAGTAGATGTGGAAGATGCTGCTTTAGGTATCTATTTCCCTTTTAGTAGCACTTTCCTATGTTTAGGTTGCATAGGACCATCACACACATCCCTCGACAAAAAAGTAAACAGTTACAGCCACGTTTTGTTAGATTTCCTGTCCTGGCTCAGAGAAAACTTAGCAAATCAGGCTGAAAAATTCTTTGGGACAGCAAGAGATACTGACTTTTTGGTGGACCACAGAGAGAACAGCATTATTTTAAAGGGGAGGACACACCCTGTGTGGGAAACGGCAGGATGAGGCAACAGTGTAACCAAGATCCTGTTCAACATCTAAGTCAACGCACAAGCCAAAATCTTATTTTGTAATGCTCTGACCACATCTGCGTAAAGGAACAGTCTTCATATTGCAATCTGTCTCTGCACTGTGTGGCTGTGGAGCAATAGTAACTCCTCTGGAAATCCTATAGACAGGAGCAGATCTCACTCAGCCCAAGATGTTCCTGTTGCTCTGGCCTGGCAGTCAGGACGTGCTGCAGTGCAGCCACCACATTCGTGGCTCATGTAGTGGGAGGCCTTTATTTATATATCTCTGATCCCTGGCAGTCAGCCCTGCTGATGACAAACTGGGAGGGCACCCCAGCTGGGTGGGTGTAGGCTTCCACAGTGGGGCAGGAAGGGCAGCAGGAAAGCACAGACAGCTTTTTTCTTGGACAAGTAGGACAGCAGTAGAGCATATTGGGAAAAAAATACAGCTTTTTGCACCCATTCTCCTGGGAAAGAGCTGTGAAGGAAATTATCAGAAAAGACTGGGAAGAACCAGATTATTGTGTGTTGGCTGCACTGAGTAGAAAGGAGCAAAAATTAATATTGTGAGTCTTAGTTAAGTAGCCCGGTAGATCCAGATTCTCTATCCCCAGCAAATATAAATCTTGAGTAATTAGATCAAATTATACAAAAAGAAACAGCACAAATTCCAAAGAAGAAAGAGCACAAATATTTTTGGCTCTGCTCTCATGATTTACTGAACCATAACAAAAGTTGACAACTCCCTTAGTAACAAGGAATGAGAAGCTACAGAGTGATGAAATAGACAAAACATTTTTTAAAAATAGCAAGTTTATGGAGCTGCTATAGAGACTATTATGTCAGGTATTTAGGGGAAAAATTAATTGTTTTGACTTCGATAATATCTGCTATATTTCTACAATAGAACTTGGCCCAATTTCTGTCAGGCAAATAATGAAAGACCATTACTTCCATGTTTAACCCACATTCTTAACAGCTTAAACACAGAATTCAAAATATGTTTTCTGAGTAGCTGAAAGACATTGAAAACCAAGAAAATCATTAATCATTTGCATATTCAGCAGACTCCAAAATACCGATATCTTATCCCAGTTTCAAAAAAAACCCCAAAGAAAGAAGTTAAGACTCTGAGGCATTACAAGCTTCTCAATTAATTAGGAAATTTTAAGTGTGAAGAACTCAAGAAAGAATTGTACACAGTATTCTTCAAATTTACTGTTTCCCACAGGAATAAGACAGGCTAAGTATGAGGAAGGGTTACCCTTTCTGTGAACTTTCAGTATTTTTTCATAAAGAAGAAGGCAGTGAAGAGCCGGAAGAGAAAATGATATGATCAGCATGCAAGCCAGAGTACTTAGACAAACAACGGCTGACATAAATCTCACAGAGATTTGAAACGCATGGTTTGCAACATCAGAGATGATTCTTAAAAATACAGAACAGAGAGACTGGTGTAGTGTTTTGGCTTGGGGCTTTTTTTGACAAAACATGTTTCATGACATTGGGACAATTGTCACAGCAAAGAACACATTACGAGGAACACAACCATCAAAACAATGTTTCTTCTGTTCTGAGATGCTTTCCTTCGTATTCTTGGTGGGATCTTTTTCCTTAATCACAATAGATAATTTTGACAGCCTGTTAGATTCATGCTCCAATCAATGAATTCTGAACAGAATTTGGAGGTTTGGGTTGATATTGTACCTTAGTGAATATGTCTATCTATGTTTCATCTACCATAAATGCAAATTTATGTGCTAGCTTAAACTACATCTGCCTCCTTTCTCTGCATTTTCCTCACATAGTAATCCTCTTATCATTTTTAATATATTCAAAACCACACTCTTTCAATTAATTCTATTTTGTGCACTCTGCCCCATCTCCCACTTGCATCTGTCATTGACCTTCCCCAGCATTCCACATACAATAACCACAGTTAAAATCCTGGTACCAGCAGTTAAAATCCTGTTTGTGCCTTTCACAGTTGCTTCTCATCAGCAGCATCTTACCATCCTTTCTGGTAATTTTGAATTCCTCATCATCACTTTCAAGGCCCTTTCATTTTCTGCAGCCAGCAATGGGTTGGTGCCTTACAACACATCCTCCAGCAAAACTAAGGTACTTTTCAGAACTTTGCAGGGAGTCACTTCAACATTAAACTGGCAGTGAAAAAAAATAAATAAATCAGTAACACAGCTAACTGAAAAAATATGGGAAGAAAACAAGCAGGCAAAACAGAGTCACAGCAGACAGTGTTGGTTAAGCCAAACTAAAGTCCTTAAACTGGGTTTTTAACCTGCAAGGACTTACTACAACAGCAAAGCTTCAGAGAATAGTCCAACTTATACTGTTTCATGAAACATCATCATAACCTTATTCTGCTACTTCTTGTGCTTTAAACAAAACCATAAATCAACTGCTGGCTAGGTAAAACTAAGAAAAGGACTGTGGCAAACAGATAGTCCCTGTCTCTTCAACACATATTCATGAGCACATAGAGTGTTAGGTGAAAACAGTCACACAGGAGCTAGAAGGAGGTTTATATTCTGTGATTCCACAGAAATCCTTCACACTTCTTGAGGTAAATGTGTTAATATCAGCAATCAGTAACAGTTTGTGGTTTAACTAAAAATCCTTAGAAGCAAGACAGCTAGTATTTATCCTGTCCCTCCTGAATCTCCCATTTTTAAACTCACACACTGCCATTTCATTACCTCTGTAACATTCTGCTCAATAAGAGCAGGTGATGTTACCTTCACTATCACAACTAAGGAGGTTTGGGACACCTGTAAGGAGAGTGTCAGGGAAGAATGAAACACATGCTGCCAGTTTTCAAGACTTAAATATAATGAAAGGACATTCCTTCCTCCAAAATTCAGAGATCTAACTCAAGCTGTTTGTTCCTCATAACTTCACCTTGAAATCAAGCTGCAGGAAAAGAGCTATAATGCCAGAGAGCAGCAGCATACTGGGCAAAGTAAGTATTAAATCATTTGTTCTCCCTGGCTGAAACACTATTATTTTTAACCTTTGGCTTTTGGAGTTAATGTTTTAAATAACAATTGCACTAATCAACTGAGGCTTTTGCAGAATAGAGTGTATTTAATTACTAGCTCAGAGGCAGCAGTCCCAGATGGACTGGAACATAAAAAACATTCAGACAAAGAGGTCTGTGTTCCACACAGCTGGCTAGCAACTGCAAAGGCTGCCCTTGGGCAGGCCTTAGCCTGACCAACAGCGACACCGGGAGGAACGCAAAGGTTTTAAAAAAGGCTCTGCTATGCTCTGCTGTGTAAGTCCCTGTCCAAAATCCACATACATTTTCCTGTTATTTGGAGGAAAGTAATGAGCTGCATGGAAAATCAGTACTAATAATTCCACAGAAAGGAAAGACTGCTATTATATAAGACAGTACTTATCTTTGTACCAGCTATCCATAGGATAACCATGTCCAAAATGTGAGCCGAGAAAGACATCTTCTCATTTCAAGCAGCACTTCAGTGACAGCAGATGTTTGCACACTGAATGCAATTAATTCATTAGTTTTCAAACATCAAGCATGTACAACTTGACAGCACAGCTTGCTGATTAAGGAATACAAAAGAGAAGACACCAAAAAAGAATCCTTACTAAGTCACTGTTTTTACTCAAGAAAATGTTTCTGTGTGATTTAAGTAATTTTACCCCTATATTATAAGCCTTAATTTTTTCTTCTGCTTCCACTTAGGAAAATAAGAGGACACACTTGTGCAATACATGACCAACACCTTAATGCAGGACCAAAATAGACAGTGATCCAAAAAAAATCCAGGCACAGAAGTCTCCTGTAATTTACACCTTTTTCACATAGTTACTAATGAAATTAATGCAGAGACACGAATGGGCTAGTACACCTGATGAGTCTTGAATGCTTCATCTACACACATGATTTCTCATACAGAAACACAGATGCCACAAATCAAAAGTTCTAGCAGCCATGTGGTTTGGAACTCATGCAGCAACAGCACAGAATGATGAAAACACTACATGAAAAGAATGTGATATAACATGAACGGGCTGCTGTTTTACTGCTGAAAGAAAATGGTGAACACTCTCTCAGCTGCTTTAAATTCAGCACTGCAAGACCATTTTGTGCAAAATCCCAAGCTGAGACCTACTACTGGCACGTAGTATCCTTGGTTCCTGAAAATCATCACCTCTGCAAGAAGCTGTGATAGGAAACAACAGGATAGAAGAGAAGCAGCCTACAGCTCCCATTCTCACATTTCATTAATAAAGCAATTTCTCTGTTAATCAGCAAAAATATTAGTAGAATTTTCATTTTTCTTCAAGTAATAATATGGCAAAAAGAAATTACTTGTAAGAGTGTTACTACCAAGGTCATTTCACAGTAAGCAATACTGTGCTAACAAATGAATTATTGATCACGTGTCATTTAACACTTGTTATTCACTGGTGTTACACACTCAGTGGTAATTAAGTTTATGCAACAGTGGAAGACGCTGATAGAATTTGTATTAAAAACTGCAAGTCCATTATGTTTCACATACCAGTAGCTCCAAGGAACATTTTATGAATTCTCAAAATTGCCCTCCTCGGATGAGATAACCCACTGACAGCTAATGCAGTTTACAATCTCCTGACTGGACTCTCCAAGTTAAAGCAGAAATTGAGAAACTGTGTGCTTATAGTATCTTTAGACCTCCTTAGTTTAGTGCTTCATCATAATCGTAACTACTTATAGGCACCTAAATTCTTGCCAAAACATATTACCCTCTTCAGCAGTCTTTGAAAGACACTCTTCCCAGAGCCACTTCACAGGAAGTAATTCAGCAAGCCAACCAATTCCATAGTAGGATTGCTCATCATCACATATAAGGAATTCAAAGCTGTCTGGAAAGAGAAGCAGCATTATGATTCCCTGCTCTGATGCCACACTAGCAATCCAGTGACAGTGCAGATAACAGATCTTGGGAACAGTAGTTCCCATCCTCCGCAAAAGTGGAGCTGAGTTTGTAACCTACTTACAGAGAGCCGTCTTCTGCCTACATACTGTGGATCTAACCCACTTACTCGTAACACACAGAAGCAGTTACACAAGTACTTCATGCTGAGTCCCCGGTAAGGCTACCCTTACAAAAGTTTGTATTGAAGAAGGAATTACGTATCAAGATGTCAACTTAACCTCCAAAAGTTTAGTGTGTTTGCCATGCAGTCACCTCTTGATCACACTTGTGCATTTATTCCATTCATATTTGTTTTCAGATATTGATTTGAAGACCAGTCAAACATCAGACTCACCATACAAATTTTGCTCCGTTCACGAGTGGGATTCCCATATCTAAAGCCAGATGGCAGAATCAACCTCATTTCTGTAAATTAAACAACTGGACTTAGGGGATCACTTTACTCTAAAAGAGTATTTTACTCTAAAAAAAACCCTTCTATTTTAAAGAAAAAACAGATATGACATGAGGCTATCCAAAAACTATTATAAGCAGCATGAAAAGAGATTTCTTGAACTAATTTTTCATTGTTAAGAGTTTCAGAGTAACATTCAGTGCCACAGAATGGTATTAAAGAGTACAATTTCTATAAGCTGGTGCTGTTTGCTGAACAATCAAATTTGGGAATGGAATTGTTTCTTTGTCCTATCTGCTAATGATTATCTGTCTGCTTGGGGTATGTCAATTCAACATGTCTTTAATTAAATGGCCAGACACAAAGAACTAGAGGAGAGAATACTCCTGACAGTAAGAGATTCAGATGTAAAATTCTAAAGACTATGCATTTTAAAATTAGAAACAAGGCTGAAGGGAGACCAACCAGCATTGTGGTACGGCGGACTTTCAAGCCAGTTTGCATGGCATCACCATCAAAACATCATCAAAATAAATCAATAGTCAAATCAGACTCCTAGAATCTGAGCCCATAATGAACAGTTCTGCCATGTTCAGAGATTGTGGAAATTTGGTATATGACATTGAGAAGAAAAGAAAGCCCCAGAAACAATACATTAAGAACCTCAGAAATTCCTCAGTGGAAAACTAAAATCAGTAGTCCAGTAGCACTGCACCTTTTCTCATCTTGAGTCCTGAGCGGGCTCCTAAATGAGCTGCTGTTGCCTGCAGTCTCCAGTGGCCAAAAGAAACTCTCATCTGAGGTGAAACACAAGTAAACAATATGCTTTTCCCTAGAATATTATTCACTCCAACTGCATCTCCAGTTCTCATCTCCAGCCAGTCTGGTGGTAGAGTATCACAAGAGCTGTGACACTCTGGATTAGCTGTAACCCCTGCAAGTATTAAAAGGAGATTCCAAGACACCACAGTAGACCTCTACCTCCCAATATGTGTGCTGAAAGTCTCCTTTCTGAAGGAGAGGCAGGAAAACTAAAACAGTGCTTTCAGCACAATGATTCTTCTTCCAGCTAGCAGCTCAGTCTGTGAAAATGGACAGTCCACTGAATATTCCTGCTCATAAACAGTGAATGAAACAAATGAGAAGCCCAAGATATTTCACAAAATGTACATTTATTTATTCATTGAAAAATAGCCCTGTACTGCAGCCCAAATATCCCCCACAGCACCAGTAACCTGTAGGAAACTTGGCACACAATTTGAAACACAGACACTGCTGGAAATATCAGCAAAAGCTGGGGAGGGGATAGAGGCAGTGAAATACATTGTTAAGGCAACAGGTTATCCAGACAACCTGAATCCAAGGCAGCTAGTTTTAGTCACCCTCCCTTCTTCCCAAAGACCACAGACTTCTTATTTGAAGACTAAATTAGTAAATACATACATAGAAAGTGAAGCAGTTTAAGAGTAGCTGATTTTTTGCCAGAATTGGTTTCATATAATTATTTTTTATCCCCATGATGCTTAGGAGCTGCTTGATTCTGAAATGCCAGGACGGTTCATAGCACAGCCATTCATAAGGTTGTTACTGAAACTTGATTCCTTGAGCCAAGGGCAAATCTTTGCTGTAGTTGATTGTACTGAAAGAGAAACAAGAATTTAGAGACTAGACTTGATCACTGAGACAGATAATGCAGTCCACTTCCGATGTATAGCTTCTGATTCTTGTCACATTTAAACAAAAGACTTCTCTACAGCAGTTTGCTTACTTAAAATTATGAACTAACTTTACTCCAGTTTTTAATATAGTAACCATGTATAGGAAAAGACCACACTTTCCATGACCTCTTCCGTTATGGAGATCCTTACTTCTCTTTATCTATTTAATCTCTTAGTAGGAGAACATGCAGATAGAAAAATCAAGGTGGGATTTCTCATATTCATAAGTCCTTGCATGGAAAGCAAAGATAGCACAAGTAAAGGCTATGGAAGTCAGCAGAGGATACTAATAGTCATTCACTATGTGCTGTCAGGAGATTTGTGGATAGATAATCAACATATAGCTGAATCACCTACCGGAGGCAACAATGGTGCCCCCATGGTCCCCTCACTGTGGCTGCCACTCAATGTATTTCCTGACAAATTTCAGTAATTTTTCAGATGAGTTTAATATTAATCAAAAAGGGGTGGGAGAGGAAACCCCAAAACCAGCTCTTTTTTTTTTCCTTTGGAAAGTTAAGAAAGCGTCTTTATAAAAACCCTTCAGATCTTCTTGTACTATGTAGGTATGTGAGGAAAATGCAATTACACTTATAGCTGGTTATCTCATATTCAGGAAAGAGAGTAGCCTTATAGTAAAAGATTTATACGTTTTCAACTTTTGGAAGTTCATCTGTGATTTAAACTTATTTGGTCTGTCTTACCAAGTAGACCGTCTCATATAAAGTTTCCATGAATCACTTCCAGATTCTCTTCCCCCACCGGTGTGCTTTTCACCACCTGTAGCAAAAACACGATTAATTAAAACCTATTTTGGACTTAGGAATCTGGACTAATTCCAGGATGTAAGATATTTTTATGAAAATACATCGGAAAAACTATTCTTTCCCTTCTATATCTGAACTAAATTACCTCCCTTCTATATCTGAACTAAATTACCACCCCACAAAACACAAGCCCCTAGCTCTCTCTTCATGCTTGATGCAAAAAAATATCTGCCTGGAGTTCCAAGTTTTATCATAGCGGCACCAGGGGATCTTATTTTAAAAACATTTTGTCTTAGCACAAGACAAGAGTATAAGAATGTACTGGTTTCTTGAACTGTTTAAATTGTAAGGTTAATATTCTTCCACCTTCTCACTTCCAGAAGTATATACAAAAAAGAGAAAGAAAGGCAAAAATTTTTATTTAAAGATTTTCTCGCAAAAATATTACATGCCATACATCTCATATAAACTTACCAATATCTACAAAATTGCTCAAGATTGTTTAAATTAAAACTTTTACATAGTCTTCCATCTGGCCATATCTGTAAACACCTCCAGAATATATCTCTGAGTTACATGCATTTGATGGAGGGGAGGAGAAGGAAATAACACACGGAATTTTTAAAAACCAAATACAGGTATTTTTAAAAGTTTAAATCTAACTACCACTGGTCAATATCTGTTTTCTGCTAAAGCGGTATGATTCAAAATTAACTTCATTGATTTCTCCACCTTTAGTCATTTAAATGGACTGATTAAAGCCTTGAAGAAGCACAAGCAACATACCAAAAGCACCTCCAATCTCAGCTCCGCTGGTTGGGATGTTAACATTCACAATGCCACAGTCAGATCCCTTGGGCCTACAAAGATAAGGCACAATTCCTCCTTAGGATCAGGAAAGGCTCCCTCCCTAAAATGAAGGCTGTAAAATGCTCAACTAGCAGTATGCATAGGTTTATAAAAGACATGAAAGACTGATCTTATGTGCCTCACAGAAGTATAAAAATAATTTAAATTATACCCAAGCCAGCGGAAAATCCTTCCCAAATCCTTGGTAAAGATACTGCTGGAAAGACCTTGTTTTACTTCATTATTCCAGGCAAAAACCTCCTCTTCCTCCTAGAAGAAGCATGTGTCAATGTTTAAGCCATGACTATCCAAAGCAAAGCAGTTACAAAGAAGTTCTGTAGCAAAAACCAACATATCACAGCCATAATGCAAATGTACAAAATGGCACTGGGCAAATACATATGTATCATGCCAGCAATACCTCCTCTGCTGCACCAAATACGGTCTGCTTCTGAACAGGTATAAACATACCAACGATGAACACTAACACCAGAAATCCATCCCTGTGCAGATTCTCACCCCAACTCTTCACATAAATGTAGCTACACAGTGAGGCGACCAGTGACTATCTCACAGTGCAGAACAGGAGAAGAACACTTCCCGAAGCACTGGGAAAATTGCACGCATGTGACATGACTCTACTGATACCACCCTTGACACCTGTTTCCCCACTGTTATTTTACCTTAAATTTCAGCACATACAATATGGGGGCAAATGTCTCAGTGTGGACGATGGGTGCGTTATGAGGAAGGCCAGTCACAATGGTTGGTTCAACATAGTTTCCAGGGCGATTTATAACCTTCAAAATAAACAAAAAATAACCAAGTAAGTTCCAATCAGTATCCAGCCTAGTATTAGTATAAGAATCCTTCATGGTCTGACTACTACAGTTCAGAAAACAGAAACTGACAGCCAAGTAGACTGAGTGACTTAAATTTTACTTGTTTAAGTATTTAAAATATAGAAGCATAACTTATGTCCACTAAGGATGTAATCAAATTGTAAAGTCTAGCAGCTGAAACCTCCTTTCCCCTACTTGTAAGCTAGGTAGAATTTTAAAGGTATAAAGAAGTTGCGAATGAAAGACAAGAAGTCTCAGAAGCATAAGTCAATAAAAATTAAATGTCCTCTATGATGAAGATGTACAAGTGGTTCACTTGAATCTCCAGTATTTCCTCAAGTTAGATATTGTGAGAGACAGAACTGCAGTTTTCCTCTGCTACATGTTTGACATGTATCACTCACATTGCTGTTGTTATTTTCACTATCACTTGCAACTGGAGAGAGATGTAAGAGGAGTTTTGAAATAGAACTGCCTTTACCCTGAAGACAGGATTCCAAGTCAAACATTCTCAATCTGACTACATTAACATCCCGTAGTGGCTGACAGGACAAGGTGTGGTACAAGCTTGGCCTAAACCATCGTGTTACTGTATTTTTCTCCTAGAGCATGAATTGTAGCAGAGAAAACAAAAGTTAAGTCACCTTTCCACCACAGACCACAGAGCCACCTTGTTGTTTTGCTTGTTCTACTGCATCAAGGAACATTTTTACAGCTTCTTTGGTATGAAGAGGCCCATACAGAGTGTCAGCTAAAAAAATAAGATTCAGAAGCATACTTTCATCAAAACTCCATTTGCAAATATTCTTATCACAACATCTTAGGACTAACTGTTTAATCTGTCCAGGATGACCAGTATTAGCCAGATTCGTCATCTTCCTTTCAGAGCTGGTATTCCAAATGAAACCAGCTATTTCCACCCCCTGGAGAATTTCTAAAATTAGATACTTTGGATCTACAATTGCTTCAGAATTTAAACAGAAAGAAAACAACAGCAACTTATTTCCTAAACCCATGAGTTGGAAATGCTACTTACAATCCCATGGATCACCGATGCGGACCTGGGTATAGGCCTTGGCAAGCTTTGCCACCACCTCATCATGGATGCTCTCATGGAGAAACTAAAATGTGGTAAGAAAGTTGTAAGACTGAGTAGCCTATGTAACTGTTCCTGAAGTACTACTGCACTTGGAAGTGGGCTGAATGAAGAATGGAAATAGTGTGGTTCATATTCAGCAAATATCAAAATTAAAAGGACAGAGGCCAAGGCCTCTGAAACAGCACCAACATCAGAAAACAACGAAATCATAAAGATTTAAAACAAGCCAAGAAACAAAAATTTGTTTTAATTTTACCCTAACTCAGATCAGTGTGTTCTGTAAACATTTCAGTTTCGTGTTCTAGAATAAACACTCAAGAAATTTTACTGCTACAGTGTGAGGAATCACTGCCCATCCAATACATCCAAATCAATTAACCCACATCCATTTTGCCTAATATTTACTGAATCAACCCAACTCTGACAGGACTATATAGACACTGGTTGAAACTATAACACTGTTAAACTCGTTGAAAATGATTGGTTAAGAATTAATAACAAAGTAGGTAACACACACCCCCTTGCTTTGCTCAATATAAACAATGCACCAAAATTTGTAGCAGTCATAAGTAAAGCTCTGGCAATGAAAATAGAAATACATAACTTTGCCAAATACTATTTTCCTGACTTACAGCATATTTTGAAACACAAGCAAAGAAACTGTTTATAGCTAGAATTACATGGGAATTAAATTATGTTCTTATTTTCCTGTCATACCTATTTTTGATGAAATAAAAACGTGTTTTAAATATTATTTGTTGCTCTTCACAATATTAGGAATTGTTAGGCATTTTTCTGAGCCAATTTGGAATTAAGTTAAAATTCAGAGCTACCCAAACCAGACAATACACATTTACTCACCAGCCTTCTAGCAGTTGTGCACCTCTGGCCTGCTGTTCCCACAGAAGCAAATAAAGCAGACGGGATGACTAGGTTCAGATCTGCATCTTCAAACACTTAAAAAAAATTAGAACACGAGCATGTTACTGAAGCAAACAAGCAGTTCACAAGACTTAAGATGCTAAACAATATTAGAAACTTACAGGTTGGTCAAGAATCATTAGGAACGGTTGCACTAGCACAGCATGGTATGATACAAAGAAACACCTTAAAATTCCTACTATTTCTCTGCAGCTAGAATTAGACACATGCAATTGGACATAATTATAGGTTTGAACTACTGAAGAGAGCCTTTTTCAATAAAGCTTGCAAATCATTAAGCTTCTTCTTAAATCAAGAACCTACAAGCAATTTCTTGCCATTTTTCCACCTTGTCTGTTTCTGAGAAGTTTATCAGCATAAAGCAGCAATCGTGAAGTGTATCCATGTGGCCTTGCAAAAAAGCATAGCCAAAACACACAGGTGTACAGGAATTTAAAATGTACAATGAGCTGAACAAATCCATCTGGCTAGAAGACATTGAGATGTTTTACAAAGCTCAAAGAATCCCCAAAATATCACTCAGCTTAATCAGTCCAACAAAAGTCCTTAAGCATCCAAAATTATTATTAAGTTTGGGATAAAGTCCAACTAATTCCAGAAAAAGCAAGACTTTAACATTAAAAAATAAACCATTTTCAAAGCATAAAACAAGTTTATACTACTAGCTACAAAGCAGCATAGGAAAAAAGAAGGACCTGCTCAAATATGATTTTCAAAAGAGTAGATGATGTAGCATCATATTTCAACTTCAAAAGAGTACTTATATGTAAATAAGCATATTGGTCCAGAATATGAGAAAGGTGAAACAAAAGGCAACAGCACAACAGGACAGCAATTTAGGTATTTATTGAGCTTCTATAGTTTCTACCATGCTGCTCATCTTTATAGTATTTATGTTGCTTGTCTAGGAACTGGATCATACCCCTAAGGTACTTAAACCTGAAAAATGTGCTACTGAAATAAATATCTGCACGCTTTTCTTTAAAGTTTCATAACTATCTTAGACTTCATATGCTTGTACCTAAACTCAAAAATGCTAAAACTGTAGTGCTCACAAGATTACGTATAAAAGTGCAGTAAGGCATTCAAACAGGCTTCCCAGGGAAATGGTGAAGTCACTGTCCATGGAAGTAACCAGAAAGTATGAGGATGTGGCACCTGGGGACATGGTTTAGTGGTGAATATGGTGGTGCTAGGTTAAGAATTGAAGTCAATCTTAAAGGTCTTTTCCAACCTTAATGATTCTACAACTAAAACTATCCTAAAATCAAACTTAATAGTTTAGCATTGCCCACAACCCATTATTGAAGCTTACTGCTCCTCTCATTCTGTTCTCTTCTTCAACACTGATTACTTAAAAGACCTTGGACATTCACCTTTTATCTTAAAACGCTGATCCCTCTACAGTATCAAAAACAGAAAAACCTGGCAACATTCTATTATTCTATACAAACTATATGTACCTTTAAAAGCCCAGTGTGGAGGTAAAAAAACAAAAGAAACAAAAAAATGGACAATTAGCTATGAATATTTGCATACTAACTTCCATGTGTTATCTATGGGACTTTATAAAATTCTACAGTGCACATTACCAATAATGGCATTGTTTCCTCCCAATTCCAGCAGGCTTCGACCTAATGAAAAACACAAAATAAGTTATGCCATGCTCATGTGTATTCACTGCACCTCAGTCAGTGAGGTTACTTCAAACTACAGCTAAGCTTCACGAAACATATTTTGATATGTTTGATATGTTTGATATGTTTGATATGTCTAAACCAAAACTTTTTAGAAATCACAGTCAACTAATCACTCTAGCCAAAGCAGAAAATTACACCAAATACTACATCTATCACATGCTGTGAAGATACCTGCACAGCAGTTATGGCACAAAGAAGTTTAAAAAGATGGGCAAAAAAACAGCACTGGAAAGAAAAAGATGAAAACAGGAAAAAGTTGCAGCATAAATAATATGACACAGATAAAGAATAAGGTCCTACAAAGATCAAAATGCACGCAAAATTTAACTAAGTTCATTAATTTCCCTGGCAACTGTTTATCTACAATCTGAGACAAAAAATCACAACCTGATCTGGGTGAACACTTGCTATCTGTTCTGGTTTCTGGAGGGCTTTTTTACACTTGTATGAACTTCAAATGTACAAAACAAACAAACAAAAACAAATGTTTCCAAGGTGCTGTTTATAAACTAAGAAGTTAGAATCCAGCAGCTGAGATTCTTGCCTGGAAACTTTTAAATATTTCCGAAGTAAAAACAGGACCTCAAAAAAAATCCCTTTTCTACTATATTTATCAGGAGTAAAAGGTGAGAGGGAATATATTCATGTATTCTACTCACTCACATTGCTAAAAGAGCACAACCCCTGGTTCTTCACCCTACCAATCTCCCTACAATTAAACACTAATGAAGATCACAACACCTCTCCCCAAATTAATTGTAAGACTATGGATTTGTGGATAACCTGGAAAAAATATCTGAATTGTAACAGAACTAACTGAAAAATGCCATATTTATCTATGAGCAGTTTCAAACCCCCATTTATCCACGACAAAAAAACCAAAAAGCTACACATTTGAAATAAACTGTTATTTTAAAAACTTATGGGGCACTGCTGCCTTCATCCAACATGGAAAGAAACAGAGCCCACACACTCACCAAATCTCTCCTGAACCATAAGTGCTACTTGCTTGCCCACTTTTGTGCTGCCAGTGAAGGATAAGAGGTCCATCCTCTCATCTCTCGCCATTGCTGTCCTGCACAATGGGACAAAGCACTGTGTTCAACAAAAGACATGCAGACAGAAAAGCAGCTTCCACCTTCCACGTGCATCAGCTTCAACCAGGGAGATCTTTAAAGCCAGAGCCACTTTGAAACGTCAGGTGACTGAGCTAATAACAGGAAAGCTTCTTCTTAGCCAAAAAAGAGGAACAAGGCTGTTTCCATCCATCTTTTCAGGCCAAAAAAAAGCATCATCTGTAGAACACTGAAATTCAATCTAAAGTATATTGTGAGATTAGCTCCAATTGTTATGATCCATAAGAAAATATGCAAATCAATTTCCATATTTGGATAACAAAGTGATTTGGATTTTACAGCTTCCAAGCACAGGTATATGTCTATGAGCAAGTGCAGAGTCCTGCACGAGCATGGAAAAGGGGAATTATTCCCCTCCACAACTAATCAAAAAGGCTAATGCCTTTGCATTCAAAACTCTCAAGAATATGGTAAGGGGAACATATTATTAGCTGTATTCTTTGGGTGTAAGCATATGCAGAAGTGAAATATAAACTTAGTCATGTCTCTTCATTAAATATCTGACAAGTGCTTTGTTTGCAGCTGATCTTAAAACAGCAAGTAGACATGCATATTATATTTAGTGCAGGGCCAGAGTTTCAGACCAGCTGATAATAATCATGACACCATGTGCATGTACTGGGAACTCCTAGAGACTAGAATAACTTAAAAAGAAGTACCCCAAAGAATATTCTTTAACTTTTATAAAGGTTCACAGAACACAATAAATGTTACCTACCCAATGTCTGCTCCACCACAAACCAGAGAGCAGATTGCTCCAGGCAATTTGTTATCCTCTAAGACCTTGGCAATTATCCTTGAATCAAAGATGTAAAAATGTTAGAGACTTCTGACAGGTGCAAATAGGGAATGAACCATTAGAACTGTCTGGAGGTTTTGGGGTAGTAGTGGTTTGGGGTAATTGTTCTCAGGAGTTAATATTCGATCTACAAGACTTAGTAATTACCCATTTTAAGGGCCTACTTTTATTTAGCATTTTAAAATAAGTGCTATTGGTAATGCACAATAAGTATTTTAAATGCTAATATAAAGTAACAATAAACCTAAAGGAAGTATCACTATGAAATTTATTCCTTGGAGAAGTAAATTCTCCTATTTATTGAGACAAAGATCAAAGAAACCAGAACTCACTTTGTAACAGCAACACTAACAAGGGATGTTGTAGGAGCACCCTTCCTAGAGACAGAGAGAAAAAAATTATATTATCTTCCTATTCTTTTCAATTCTTTAAGAATAATAAGTAATTCAAATAAGCAATTTTTAGGGTCTCTGATCCACAGCATACTTTGGTTAGGCTGGTTTTCAGGTACAAATTAAGACAGGAACTCAAGCACTTCCTT
Source organism: Luscinia megarhynchos (assembly GCA_034336665.1). Classification (NCBI taxonomy): domain Eukaryota; kingdom Metazoa; phylum Chordata; class Aves; order Passeriformes; family Muscicapidae; genus Luscinia; species Luscinia megarhynchos. Next base: position 52,267,650 of record CM067592.1, on the reverse strand, counting down.
CTGCAGCTGAGCATTCTGAACTTCTACTGAAATCCACATGGACAAGGTCAAGGCCAGACTTTAGAGTGAAGGAGGTAGATGAGAGTAAAGCTATTTATTTAGATTTTCAATCTTAGCTGTACCAATTCTGAATATTAATTACCACTGTTCTAAGCCCTCACCCTGGGTTCTTTATTCACAGATCATTTGGCTAAGTCCTGAATACACCTGTACTACAATACCTCAAAAAAGAGGTTACCACTTTAAATTTAAAGCTCTGACTACAAACAGGCCTAAAAATAATGAGAATTTAGGTCTACATTAGAGAGAATCAAATATCAAGAAACATCTGACACTCAACAGCAATTCAATGCCTGAATTATTAGCTTCCTAATTTAAAAACACTGTTAGCAGGGTGGAGAGCTAGATCTTACCAGAGACAAGCGTTTCCACAGATCATGGCAATTGCGCTGTTCCACCCATAAACTGCCACAGGAAAGTTGAAGGCCGTGATGACTCCTACTAGCCCAACGGGATTCCACTGCTCTATAAGGGCATGGCCAGGTCCTGAAAACCACAACATCATGCAGTTTTCCTCCAATTAATGTTTGGGTTTTTTTAAAAGGGGAAAATACGTAAGCAAGAAACCTAGCATAACTCTTCAGTCCACAACAGCATTACCTTGCGAAGAGTTGCATTATTTGTGCTCTGCAGCTTACCTGGAACAAGTTTAGCTACATTGTGCATAAAGCTAATGATCTGACAACAAAAAGTTTTATTATTTTAGCTATTCTGTTAACATAATAATGACTTGTGGTAATCAATAACTGGACAAAGAGGTCTCTCATTTCAAAGTACACTTTCAAACTTTTTACATACTTTACCACCTTTCATCAATTAAAAAATCAAAAAGAGCATAATGCTTCAAAGAACAGAGAAAATGGATGGACTGACCCGCTTATTTGTTGCTTCATTAGGTATTTCAATAGCTGGCACTACTGCCCACCACATCTATTCCTAAAGCTCCCTATATAACACACAGGACATCTTGCTGTATTGTACTACAAGACCGTATATTTAAGTTATGCCTCCAAATCTTAATTTCTTTAAAGAAAAAAAAAAAACAACAAAAAACCAACCAACCAACCAACAACAACAACAACAACAACAACAACAACACCACAAAAAAAATAAACAGACAAAAAACCAAAAACTCCACAAACAAAAACAGAAAAATACCACATACTTACTTTCTGAAGGCAAAATAGGACCACCAATCATTCGGGACAAACCAACAGCGTAGTCACAGACATCAACATACTCCTGCACTTCCCCAACACCCTCGACAAAAATCTTTCCCATTTCCAAAGAGACCTGAAAATTTGAAAATTTAGATACTGAGAAATCACCTACTTATCTCCACTTGGTTTTGTAGTCATGCTCTGACTGCTAGGCGTGGCCTTCAGGCAGATATCACCTACCACTTTACACTGATGATTGTACTTTTAAAAGCCTGTTAAATGAGGAATCAGGATCAAAAGATTTCCACAAGGATTTTTCTCTCCATGTGAAAGTTAACATAAAGATGACTAACTGTTTTCCTAAATTGCCTGTGGTCATCTCAAAACAGAAGGAACATCCCTGCTCTGTGACCAAAAACAGAGCAGCATCCAACATTTACTAAGAAACACAGCAGTGGGTCTACAAGTGCAGTAGAAACACCTGGATACTCCACCAGGGCATGGCAAGGTGAGGCTGGAAATTTTCTACAGCATATGAGAAAGATGAGTTTCTATATCGTTCCTTTTCACATATCCCAAAGCCAGGCAAAGTCCTAAAACCTGAATACCTACTGCACTTCTTTCACCCTGAAACTCATCCTCAATCCTAGCAGACATGAACAGATATATTATCTGTTTGGGAAAACTAAGAAAATGTGTCAAGAAGCCATAAGTTTTGGTCAAGGAATATAGGAAAAACTTCTGTCTGTCCACACTCATCAGGGAAGCTCTACTGCTTTTGAATACAAGAGGACGTTAGCACTCCCTCCACAAAAAATTCCACCACAAAAACTGCTGAAGAGACAACATCAAGGGAAACAGCAGAACAAAGTTTTGAAGGTTAACAATATGGGCTTGACTACACATGGAGTTATTCATTCACAACTGTTTCTAAACAGCAGCACAGACAGGCAAGCTGAAAGAAAGAGGAAGTTCTCCACTCGTCTCCTTTTCTTCCCTAGCAACCAGCAATAGTTTTAAAGCAGTGGTCCTTCAGCCTTCATGTCCTGCATGGTACTGCAAGATCATCTCATTAAGACCACCACAACATCTGAAGCCTCATATTTTCACATATCACTTAGCAAAATCCTGAAGATCACCAGAAAGAACTCACGGTTAAAAGCTCTGTATTGGAGGAAATTCTTTTTCAGGATACCTTTTGTATTAGCAAGTCCCCTACCTGACAGGCAGGAGAGAAAACAGCAGGGCAGCAGTTGTACCACTCATCCCAGAGAGGCCCATAATAAATTTCCTTTTCCTATTATACATAGTCATATCACAGAATCACAGAATATCCTGAGCTCAAAGGGACCCACAGGGATCATCAAGCCCAGCTCCTGGCCTAGCACTATCCCCAGGAATCACACCACGTGCCTGAGAGCATTGCCCAAATGCCTCTTGAACTCAGTCAGGCTGGTGCTGTGACCACTTCCCTGGAGCCTATTCAGTGCCCAAACACTCTCTGGGTGAAAAACCTTTTCTTAACCAAACTCTTTGCTGACACATGTCACTTCTATAACACCTTTTTTATTTCTTCTTTTTAAAATTAAAACTTAATTAGGCAGCTAACAGAACTATCAGCAATTATTTAACAACTACTAAGGTTAGTATTGCAGATAAAACAGTTAGTATTAAAAAAAACAGTTCTGACATACCCCCCACCTTCATTCCCCACTCTTCCCCCCCAAAAATATAAGCTATTTATGAAAATACCTTACCAAACTTCCTAGGACTTTGATTTTCTGTCTCAGGGCATCGCCAATCTGTCGCACTATTTCTCCACGTTTAGGTGCAGGGATCTAGTCAAAACAAAACAGAAGAATCTAGGTGACATTGAGACTCCTGCTGTATATATACTGGTAGTTTTCTGTCCTTGTAGTAAGCAATCACTGATTGCTGTGCTTTTTTGTTTATCTTCCCAAGACACTGTTACTTGCTAATTTTTATCATGTGCACTGCTTTATAAGAAAATGTTTCCTGCCTCAGGACTGATAATACTGCAAACATTTTGTCTGTTCAAAACTTCAGTTCCACTGAATACTGCCAGAAGCATTCAGATTGTTAATTCTCTTACTTCTGTTCAACTATGTCACCTCCACTGTAACCAATCAGCTTCACCTCAAGAAACAATTATTTTTCATAAAAGTGCACTTACTGGTTTCTGAGCCTTGAAGTGTACTTAATACCACACTTTCAAACTTTCTTCCAGTATAACTTTTACTTTGTTAGCAGAAATTAAGACACCTAGAAACCTCAATCATGAAAATATTAAGCTTATACACCAGCTCTTGATGTATTTTTAATGCAGTATCAGTATGGTGAATAATAATTAATAGCCAAGATGAATTTGCAAACCATATACAGCAGGATTTTCAGATTTAAAACAGCAGTTCTCTGTAAAAACAAAACTGAGGAGAAATGCCTAAACCATGCAAACATATCTCTTTACCAACAATATCTTTCAAGTAAGCTCATTACAAACAATAAAACTCTCATATTAATAACAAATAGCATTGAGAAAAATCTTCAAAAACATATGATGTGTTGATTCTTTATCTGTTGGATTGCTTTCAGATTATTTCCAAACATGTTATGAGTCACCATACTCACATCATACTCACAAATTGTAACAAAAGAACACATACTAACATATCCTGAGCAAGCTCATCCTCAACTTTGTTGTCTTCAGACATGGTAAATTACTTTGCTGGCTAAAACAGAGTGCATATCACCTTTTGAAATCCAGGTTTCAAGTTCTACCAAAGAAACAACAGGTAGCTCTAAGAACCAAGACTGGGACAGCCACCAATGGAATGGGTGCTGGCTGGACACAGCTGGTAAAGCTGCACAGGGAACTACAGCTTGCTAAAGAAAAACAGCTCAGCTATTATGCACAACATAACACTAATGCTTTTGAACAACACAGTCGTTTTGTGATGTACCAAGACAGTGGGTGAACAAAAAACGCTCATGTTTGTAACCAGCAGTCTTCCTCATGCTTCCTCATGCTTCCACGTGCTTCCACATCCAAATACTCCACACGGCTTTCCCAGAAGAAAGAAAGGGGCAACGGGAAGTGAAACAAGCTCAGGGGTGGTTTACTTGCTACAAGGTTTCTGAACCTCGCCAGACCTGCTAGCAACAGCTTACAGGCACAAACCATGGTAAGTAAATCTGCCAGGGTTTCTAAAACAAACATATCCCACAAGTCAACGGTCCTCATCTTTGTACTCACAACAAACAAGCAAAAGAAACAAAAAACAAAAAAGAAAAAAAAATTATCTGGGTTTGTTTCTTGAGGTCTCCATTCCAAATTTCTGCTTTAGTGCACCACACACAGTATGAACACATTTTTATACCTCCACCTTATGGAGCAATTTAACAGCCTGCCTCTGCCAGAGATCTATAATAAAAGAGAGGTGTCCATTAACTTACATCAGCCCAGACCTTCCATGCCTCTTTAGCCTTCTTTACTGTTTCTTCATAATCCTCCAAATTACCCTACATGAAGAAGCACATCGAAGTTAGGAAAATCAAACACCCAAAAGAAATACCACAAAAAAGCTTGTGCATCCAACTCAAGATATTTTTATAGAGAGTACTTGCACTACAGGATACCACTTTTACAGGATGCTTGTATCCTGACACAATTTGGTCTCAATATGACAAGTTGTCTGAAGCACTGCCAATGAAAAGCACACGTGCTGCCTACATTAAAAAAAAAAAAGAAAAATACGAGCAGAAATTTTCATTCGAGTGTTAGAGGAAGCTCCTATTAAAATAACGGTCTTTTATATGTTTGTAGATATACATACACACAAATTTATAAATATGTCCTACTCCATCAGCCTCATTGGGCATCAAGAGCTAGCTGATAGCAAATACACAAAAGGAGTAGGTTAATACAACACTGCTATTCTTACAATAAAAAAATTCACAAATTTACTACTTGAATTTACTACTTGAATTTTCCCACTTCCTCCCAGGCCATTCATTCCTACTAAATAGGCACAATCTTCCCCTGTCCTGCAACTCCCCTAAGAACAAACGAAGAGGGAAGGGAGGGGCCCTTGCTCTTCCCCAAGGGCGCTAGCAAGAGTGCGAGCCGGAGGGCTGGACAGACAAGTAAAAAAAAAAAAAAAACCAAAAAAACCCAAAACCAGAAGGCAAACAAACTGTTTTTGTTCCCAGGAACGCCGGAGGCATACTGCCAGCAGCAGGCCCTGGCTGCGAGGAGCTCCAGCGGCCGCCCTGCACTCAACATCCCCGGACCCCGCTGCGGTATCGGAGATCGTGCGGGTCGCGGGCAGGGCCAGCGCCCAAACCACCCCTCAGGACGCCTCGCCGGGTGACAGGGCCCGCGGAGCCGCGGCCGCGCTCACCTGCCGGACGCTGGCGATCGGCTCGTTGTTGGCGGGGCAGTACGTGGTCACCACCTAGAGCAGGACGGCAGCGGTGAGCGGCAGGGCCCCTTCGCCCGGCGGCGCGGGCGCGACCCCCGCTGCCCCCCGCCCCCGCGCCCCCCGCACCTGCCCGCGGCCGCCCCAGCGCCCGTTGTACACGCCCGGGTTCTCCTCCTGCAGCCCCAGCTCCCGCAGCCACGCGTAGCGCTCCTGGCTGATCAGCAGCGTGGACATGGCGGCGGCCGGCGGCGACCCTGCCCTCGGCAGCGGCAGCAGCGCAGCGAAGGCGCGGCGGAGCCCCAGCATGGCCGGCGGCCGCCAGCGCGGGGGACGGGGCAATGGCGGCCGCGCCCCGCCCGCCCGCGGCCATTGGCGCCGCCGCGCCCGCGCCCCCCACCCCGCCCCCCGGCCGGCCGCGCCCCCTGACCGGGCCCCGGACCGGCTCGGCCGAGCCCCGGCCCCGCTGGCCGCGCCCCGCCCCGCCCCTCATGGCCCCGGCCCCTCTGGCCGGCTTGGCCCAGCCGCGCCCCCCTGACCGGGCCCCCGGACCGGCTTGGCCAGGTCCCTCCCCCGCTGGCCGCTGGCCGCGCCCCGCCCCTCATGACCCCGGCCCTTCTGGCGGGCCTGGCCTGCCCTGGCCCGGCCGGGCCCCGCTGCCCACACATGACTGGCACCCCCGTCCGGCCTCCCCCGCCCCGCGCTGGCAGCGCAGCCCTGCCCGAGCGCTGTCCGAAACCAAGCCGCACCTTGCCTCTTGTCCTCAGCAATGAGTATGAGTATCTGAATGGAGGGCGGCAAGAGGACAGAGCCAGGCTCTCCTCAGCGGTGCCAACCAACAGGACGAGAGGCAGCAGGCAGAAACTGATGTACGAGGAATTCCACTTGAACATGAGTAAGAATTTACTGTGTGGGTGACTAAACAGTGAAACAGATTGCCCAGAGAGAGTGTGGAGTCTCTCTCACTGGAGATGCTCAGCAGCCATCTGGGCGCAAATCTGTGCCATGTGCCCTGGGATGACCCCACTTAAAGAGTCAGGTTGGACCAGATGACCCACGGTGCTCCCTTCCAACACAATCCATCCAGTGATTCTGTGTGATTCCATAGGCCTTTCAAGAGTTCAGGGTCAGAGGACTCCCCAAGTCAAGTGTTTCTAATTCCTGCAGGAAATAAGGACATCAGAAAATAATTCCTGCAGAAAATGAGGGGGCATCAAAACAAGAGGAAAAACTTGTAGCTCTCCTTATGCAACAAATAGTAATACATAGGAGTATGCACAATTCTTTCAATTCTCCAATATCATGCTTGAATCTCAGTCTCTTTGTCTTCTGAGCCAGCTACTTTATCTACATGCCAGTGTTTGTGAAGTTACAACATTTTTCTTTCTCGTATGCAGGACTAACGCACTTACTTGATAAGCACTCACATACTCTCATGGAAAACTGGAAGTGATTTCTATCCCGTATTTTTATTGTAATTGCACTTCAGTGTCTTTGGAAATTTAGATGATGCACTGTGATAATGAAGTACTGCTTGTTTTCAGGAATGCAATATTTTTTGAACAACCAAACCAATGATACTACGATCTAAATGTCTCAACATTTAGAGGATAGAAGAGAAATGCCACTGCTCTCAAGAATGCTATTATTTATTTTTTGGTTTTCCACAGCTACACACTTTTTCTTAATGTGAATTGCATTAACTATCAATTATAGTATGCTTTTTAAGAAATGGTTGTTCAAGTAATTTTGTCAAATGAAAAATATTTTTGGATTATGTAAACAGATTAGCCATAAAGGATAGTCTTGGTGAGGCTCAAGAGCTGGCTTTGCCTTTGTGTGCAAGGTCAAATTGTCTCTTTTATTTGGAAAATGTATACTATAAAACTTGTATCCAAAAGGTAGCAATGTTTTCTTTCTACAGACCTTCAGCAGTACCTGCACCCTATGCACAGTATTCTAGGAAAAAAGTGGGACTCTCAATAGCCCAGGGCAGTACTGAGGCATGGGAACTGAGTTTCAGTTCCACAGTCTCTTCTCGTCACCATAAGTGGGCAGTTCCTCTAGCAGCAGCAGCACACAGCTATTGCTGCTGTAGCTACCGGTTGAGCCACAGAGAAAATCTGAAACCCTGGCACTGTGCCTGACTTGGCTCTGTTCACATTTTTTTTGCTCTAGGCCGTCCAAGAAGATGGAAATATCACTGTCATAGGTGCTGCCAAAGTCCTTTCCAGAGGCACCTTGGTTCAGCTTTTCTGCAAGTAGCCAGTGATCATCATGCAGGGCTAAACATGTGAGTCACATTGTTATTAACCATCCACTGCAGTGAAGATGTACTTAGACCTACATTCAACCTTAGTGTGGGGCCCAAACTTTTTTTCTTTGTGCTGTGTCCAGTCCAGGTCCACATCTAAATCTAGGTCTTCAGAAGCTGGAAGCACAACAGGGGTGTGAACTAAGGCCAGTGTCTGAAATAAAGAGCTGACACAGTCTGTGCTCTGTCCCACAACTGAAGAGGGGAGTTTTCAGGATAGAACATTGTGCAACAGCCAGATAAATGGAGGTGGAAGTGGGAGGAGAAGCCCCCTATCACACTACAGTATGTAGATTTTTTCTATTTGTTCTGCTTGGACATCCTGAGATTGATATTTTTAATCTGTATTAGTCAAGGTTTCAGAGAGAAATTATCTGTCTATGGTAAACTTACTTTGCTTTGTGATCATCATGACAATTTGCATTCTCCTTGACCTAGATGTGTTGTATCCACCACTGAGAACACATCTTGAAATTTGTGGTATTTAAACTGAAACATTATTCTGCTGTAAGGTTATAATGAAGGTTGCTAAAATATTCGCTTCAAACAAAGCTTTCAAACAGATATGAAAAGATTAATTTCAGTGATGCTGGTGAAAGTTGGTAAAAATATGTCCTCACCTTGTCCCTCAAAGTTTCCTTCTTTCCAGATCTGATCAGATGAGCATTGTCACCAGAGCTCTTGGCTCCAGCTTAGGGAAAGGAATATTGTAGTCAAAGGGGCTTGGACAGGAAGGCAGTTCAACAATATCTCAGTCATGAGACAGGCTTTGAATCCTGTGAAACTGTGCTCTTGGGGTCTGGATTTACTACAGGGCTCTTCAGATGTAGTTTGTCCTTGCTCTGTTCTTCATTTTTTCATCTGTAGGAAAAGGTACAAGCTCCTTGCATCTTTAAAGCAATATCGAAGGAGCATTACCTGAACAAAATGCAAGTGGAGGCCAAATGTCCTTGTGCAGGGGTTTCCAGAACTTTTACACTTTCATGAAGATAGAACAGCTTCAGCATAGTACAAACAATTCAAACAATGAGAGTGGAAATGAAAAGGAGGAAAGCTTCCAAAAACATGCTTAAAATTTTGCTTCCTCTCACACATTTTGCTGCATGACAGAGCATTGCCTCAGAGCAGCAGATTCCTCTGTACTGTTCACATGACTGTTATTTCAGTCAATTTTCAGAAGGAACTGTGTATTTTTCTCAGTGGTAGTACATAAGGTATTCAAAGAACCATAGTGATTCATGCTCTCAAAACAGTCAAATCTGTAGGGGGGAAAGCAAACAACAAAATGTCTCTCTTGACCTGAGGTATTTCAAATCAGTGCTTTTCAATTCTGTACTTTGTCAGTTACTCATATTTTAAAGTTTCCTTTTTACACTGCACTGAAAGTGATAACTACTAGGAATTACTTCAATCCTAAGAAACAGGTGTATTGTAGTATAGCCCATAAAGACAGAAAATGGTTTGAAGTACTAGGAAACAACAAAAAACCCAACAAGGTGTCTTGTCATGTACCTAATGCAACAAGGAATTTAGCATGTTCAAAACCAGAGTTTGCATATTTAGCTCCAAGTGACAGTGCGATGGGCAACATTATACTATATAGCAACAATCAGCAATGATTTGATACAAGAAGTGGTCAGAAGATCACTTCAATGGGATCTGAGGCTGAAAAGGAAGTTGGTTCAGTACCAGCCTCTGCGCTCTGGCTCGTCCTCTTTCCATGTTGTCGATGCACTCATAACCAGAGAGTTGCAGTTATTCCATGTCAAATGAAAGCATCTTTGGGCGCAGCGTGATGACCTATACTGTAACAAGTTCCTTTACCTCTTATATAGCCTTTTCCACCAGCAGAAAGCAGTTTAGAATGTAAGTGACCATCATGAGAACCGTTTCATCATTAAGGAAATGGAAATCCAGAGAAGTTGCTTCACACACTAATGAGGGAAATCTCTCAGGACTTAAATTTCAGTCAGGTATTTAGTCCTCAGACCTTGCTACTGTGTCATTATCAGTGTTCCATTGTGCTACAGCTCTGGAGTTCTTATATAGACTGCTACTATACTAAAAGCACTTTCTTCTTTGTAAATAACCGGCTCTTACTAATACAAACACGACTAGCACACCCACCTTGCACACACTTGGCTTGTCATGGGAGTTGTATATCTTTACACTGATGGGTGGAATAAATAGTGATCAATATGTATTTGACTCAGGTTGCCAGCCTGGCTCCACACCGTTCAACATCTTCATAAACTATCTGGATGGTGGGATTGAAAGCACCTTCTCTAGCTTCACTGCTGATGCCAAATCAGGTGATGAGATGAATCCATCAGAATGATGGAAAAGCCATCTTAGAGAGAAACCCTGACAGGCTGAAGGAGTGGGCAAGAAAGAGCACAGTGAAGTGTAAAGTCCTGCGTCTGGGAAAAAAAACCAAAGAACCCAGAACATGCTAGGATCAGCCTTGCTAAAAGGGACCAGAGTGTCCTGATGGACAACAAGCCAGACATGATTCAGCAGTGCACTACAGCCACAACAATGGCAAAAGGCTAGAGACCCTGTCCCATGAGGAAAGACTGAAGGAGTTAGATCTCTTCTCCAAGGAGAAGATAAAGCTTGGAAGGGACCTAATCACATTATTTGAGTACTTCTGGGGCATCTACAAAGATGATGGACGCTGTCTTCACAAAGTGCTACATGCAGAAGACATAGGGAAGTGATAGAAGTTGCAGTGGATAAAGCTTCTTTTTGACCTAAGAAAGACATTTTTTAAAACAAGAACAAGCAGTGGAACAACCGCTCTAGGGACTTGGTGGAGTTCTCACTGCTGGTGGTTTTCAAGGTGAAATGAGATGAAGTGCTAAATAATCTATCCACAAAATGACTTGAGCATTTTCCAAGGTCCCTTCCATGATTTTCTGGCATATGTGGGGTGTGCTGTTCTAGAGTCCACTATATGAGCAATGGAGAGAAAGACAAGAAGAAGTGCAAAAGAATTTAGAACAGACTTGAAAAATTCTGGTTGATTTGAGGTACATTTTGAATGATGCTGAGAAGTAGACCACATGGGAGGGGAAAAAAGGGGAAAAAATATATATATATGTGGATTTTTGAACAACTTCATTATCAGCACAGTAAGACTGTCCATACTAAGTGGGCATCCCAGAAAGAGTTTACTTGCCAATGTTCCTGTTAGCATGCCAAAACAAAACAAAACATGCAACAAAAACCACAAAAAATTCCCCAAAAAAACCAAAACAAACCCCATAAAAAAACAAAGCCCCTTGAATCCCTCCAAAAAAAACAAAACCAAAACCAAAAAACCCCAAACAAACAACAAAAATAAACCAAAAAAGAAAAAAACAAAGAAACAAAAAAGCCAACCCCACCCTCCCAAAAAAAACCCCAAGAAAAACCCAAGAAAAAAACAAACCAAAGCAAAACAAAATCAAAACAAAACAAAACCAGAAATCACCACCAGATCATTCATTATTTGGAAATGTGGGATTTTAAAAACAACAGGAAAAACACCCCCATATGTTTAAAGGGGCTTACCTGGAAGGTCAAACAGCCAGAGAGAATCCAGCTTTTGTTCTGGTAATAGTGTTGAGGCCACGAGCTACACATTACATCTAGCTGTTGCTTAGCACTTGAGGATAGGAAACAACAGGCCAATCACATTGAATATTTTTCCCATGATTATAACTTGTATCTCTTCTCCTGTAGTGTTTATGATAGATTATGAAGGGAGTTAAAGAAATGGGTGTTTGTGTAGTCATCATAACAATTTTTGCAAAGGTTTCTCTCAAGTGTAACTTAGCTAATGTCTATGTGGGTGGTAAAGATGCTGCGAAAATAGCCTCCCCACTGGTTTTGAAATTATTCAGTGCTTTGCAGATTTGCATTTCTTGGCCTTTCAGTGGCATTGCTAGATGAGAAAGGTTGGCTGTGGAGCTGATGCGAGCATTAGGCAGAGTTCTCTGTGATGCATGTAGAAAATAGCTACAAGGACATTAAGAAATGCAAAACCAAAACAAAGGATCATCCAAATGTTAGTTAACATGAATCTGGATTTTATTATGACAACTTGCATATTAGAATAACAGGGAAGAGTTACAGAATTTACAAGAATGAAATTAGCAGATATTTTATTAGCAGATATTAGTAGATACCTGTCTGTTATAGAGACATCATATCTTTGAGATACACATTTAAGTTGAAACCCAGAAATATGGCCAGATAGAAAATTTTTTAAAAAAGCATTTATTTATACTTCAGTATGCAGTTCAATCAAAGCCTACAACCTCTGGAAACTCGGCATGAGTCCAAAAGAGAAAGGAATTCAAGAGCTCAAATTCCACGTGAAGCTCCACAGGTTTTGAAGGGCAAAGATCTCCTTCCCAGGAAACATCACTCGTCAGCTATCAACACTCCCTCCTTCTGGATGACATTCCCATGAGTATTACAGACCTGGGCAGAATGGGGTATATCTGAAAGGGCTTTAGGCTTACTGCTATGCAATCATCCAGTGTTAATTCTTAATTCCAATTTAGAAAAAACCCTGCCTGTCTTGTTAGAGAGGGGAGGAGTTGTATTTGATCCAGTCAGCATCCTTAGACCAAAGAACCTGGAAAGCCTAGTCTCATGTATAAGTACAGTGGTTACTGATCTTTCTAGGCTGAGAGAAGTATTGCCAGGACTCAACTCTTTTTCCAAAATGAAGAAAAATTATTGAAACTTCATTTTTAAAGTTCTTCAGTTGTGCAGTACTTTCTTCTTCTAAGATACATACCCTCAAAAAGAAAATATTCACTTCTGTACAGTTATATCAGTCAAAGTAATTTTTCATTCTGATGGTCAGCAAGACATCCAGGATTAACTAGCATTTCATGGCAACTCTGAAATCCCTTAAGATTGCTGCCAGCAGAGAGCTGAAAACACCCAGGGACCACTCAAATACATTGCAAATATAACATTACCTTGATCAATGTATTCTACATTACTGGTTACTGTATAATGATGTCACTAAGTGGGAACTGTCTGCAACTCAGTTTTATGTACAGTGTCAGTTTGTTCAATTTGAACTACTGCAGCTGTAACACATCTTCCATTTGGAATGCTAAAAAGTCAGGAGATAGTCTTAATGGATCACTGCTTTAATTATACAAGAGCTGAGAAAACTCCTTCCTAGGGAGACCTGTGAAGCAGACTGCCAAAATCAATCAGATCTGTGAGAAGTCAGGCTTGAAGGTAAGGCCCAGTGAGTGGCAAGGACATTTTGGAGAGTTTCATACCTGATGGGAGCAGTTGCATGCTCTGCCTTGGACTGCCACTTTCTCCTCTTGATGCCTATATAACTTGGGTCAAAGTTATAAGGTGCTTATATAGCTCTAGTTATAACTTGATTTATCTGTATAACTTGATATCAATATAACCTAAATCATAGCCTGTTATACCTATATAAACTGAATAATAACTTTGTATACCTATATAACTTGATATAAATAACTTTCTATACAATGTAGTGGTTAGTATGTAGTTAGCTTAATGCTGAATAGACAAAAAAAAAGCACAAAAAACCCCACTTACCAAGTGGATAGCTTTAGAGATAGATAAATGTAGTACTAAGGAGAAATTGGCAAATGCAAAGCCAATTAGCCACAAAATAAAGAATTTAGGTTGGTTAGAGCCGGACAGACCAAGGAACATTGTAATCACACACGCTCTGAAGACAAAGTTGAAAAGTTCAGATGTGAAGAAGACCTTGGAAGCCTTCATCAAAAACCCCTGACGACCCCCAAATTGGGGAGGCACAAGTGCAGTGCAAAAGAACTAATAACCATGAGACCGTACTACATAAACTAGTTCTGGTGCATAAATGATGATGTTATAGTGACGTAATAACACTAAGCAACACTTACTGTATAGAGACACCACGGCACTTAACAAAGGGTGAGTTAGGTGGAGACAGCCCCCTCACCATCAGCACTGCAATACACAAATACCTGCTCTACAGACATTGGTCTATGGGGATTTATTCCCAGCCTATCTTTTGGGCATGGCTCTCCTGCAGCCTCATCTCCAGCCTGTGGTGCTGGCGAGCAGGCTCGGGAGCGCAGCTGATGAGTACTTTGCCATCTGGTGGCAGTTCACAGGGGCAAGATCTCTGTCACTAACACTCACTGACCCGGAGGAACATAACCAAAACAGATGAGCGTGGTTGTAGTAACTGCAAAACGGTTTTCAGAAGGTTCACGGCAGCACAGAACCACCCAACCCTTGCAGAAACCATTATCTGCCCACCTGCATCTCTTGCATGTTTTCTGCATGCCTGTGGTGGCACCTGAAATGAAAACAGAGAAGCTTACCAGATGTGTCTCTAGAATGAGGTAGCTAGTGTGGGATACGTGGGAAAAAAATTAAAAATAAGGAAGAAGTAAAAAAGGAAAGAAGAAGGAGGAGGGAGAGGGCGAGGGGAAGGAGAGAGGCGGGGGTGGGGGGGGAGAGAGAGAGAGAGAGAGAAAGAGAGAGAGAGTTTCAGGGGAGGGGAGGGGAGGCTAGGTAGGGTGCTGTCACTGCCATGCCTGAGAGGGCCTCCTCCCCAGGCCATGGCCTCCTGCTCCCAGCATGTGCCCAGGTTCCCCTCTGCAAGGCACTCGATGGTGCTGCTGCTGGCCTTGTCATGGGGAGGTATGGCCTAAGACTCAGCACTCACATCTCCACAGGGATCTGAGATTTGCTGTGGGATGTCCCTCTCAGAGAAGGGACATCAGGTCTCTCTGGCAATGCCCCTGGTGTCCCTCTGCTCTATAATACATAGTTTGTGTCGTGGAGCAGTGGAGAAGAGTGATGTCACATCTGGAGACAGAGTGAGCCAAGGAGGGAGATGGGGTGGCTTCCCCCCTAAGAACTGTATGTCCCAGTGCCAACTGCTTGGGCAGTGCTAGTGCTGTGGCTGCTGCTCAGCAGGGTACAAGAGCAAAGATTCCCCAAAGAAAGCTGCCATTGGCAAAAATGCTTTGTAGTGAGGAATTCCAAGGGAATCCTCTGAGAAACCTTAAAAGTTATGTATTCTCCATGTTAATTAATTACCCATCTTCTTCATTTTTCAGAGATGTTCAGCCTAAAATATGATACATATTCTTTTCATGGGGAACCAAGCCAAGAGGATCTGTTGACAAGCCTCTTTGGCACTGTTATTTCAAATGATGGTCTCTCTGGGTGCTCAGGATGCTGGAGGAAGGCAGCTGACTGGAGAACGCTGTTTGTGCTCCCTGGTTAAGGGTTTGTGTCAACATGATCTTGTTAGCAGAAGGATGTTCTTAAGGTTGAAACCACTACTTTCCAGAAAGAACATGAGGAATATTTCCTCCATGGGAGAACCTTCATTATCTGAAAAGGTAGTATGTGTTTTCTTATGCATAAATGAGATATTGAACATGACAGACACAGAAGATTTGCAAGTAGAAAAGTATTTCTCGCTGGGTAAACAGAAAGCTGTTTGCTCACAGCCTTCTAGAATATGAATGACCTGTGTGCATGGTCTGTGAACACATTGGTTCATAGCAGATTGGTCTCATAGCACAGAGATTTGATAATCAACTGTTATGTGGCTTGTATTTTGTTATCTGCAAAGAGGATCCTGAATGACATGGATTCCTCTTCTTGAAACTAGAGATAGAAGAACACTTGTCATGAAAAGCAAGTTTCATATTTGCTATAGAGGATTACTGCTATTCACAGGATCCAGTTGCTTTTTAGCCTTTTTGGCACTGATAACAAAAGATACATATACGTCTATTGCAGATGGGAATCTATATGGAAGCAATTGAGGTCTTGGAAGTATGCTCAAATATTGTGCTAGGGACTGAAAAGAAAAAATCTTTCTTCTTTAGAAACTTGCTTTTGAGGAGGAAGAAGGGAAAGGTATCTGGTAGATGCTTACAATAATGTGTAGGAAAGGATGATGTTTCTCAGTAACAGGCTCATCACCAGAACCAATTCTCCTTCTTGCTCACATTGAGTCAATGAACCATATAGAAGAGAGGAAATCTAATTTCTTAGATGAGATTAATTCTTTCTCCAGTGTGTAAAAATATGCAAATATTTCATTTTTCTTTGGCACAAGACTCTTTCTCTGAATGACTTTGCTTTGATTCTTTGCTCTTCTTGACAGAAGCTTCAGTTTTCTCTCCCAGAGGCTGGTTATGTTGCCAAGAGAGGGCAGCAAATAAGCACAGAAACTGCATGCCTGGCCCTATATTAAGTCACATGGGAATAGAAATAATCATTAGAAGAGGAGGTCTGTGCCTTACTATAATTACTGCCTGCTGCACTTAACTTGCTGTTAGTTTGTCCTTACTGTAAAAGCAAACCTCTGAATTGCACTTTTTTCTTTCTGTTTTCTTTCAAATAAAATAAATAAGCCAAAATTTCTGTGAAACATTCGAAAATATATCCTGTGGACGGATGAACAGCACGCACTGCTCTGGGGATGCTGTGTAGAAGGCATGAATCCCACACCTGCCTTTTCATGGTTTTGCAAAGGACTAGACGTATGTAAGAAGTGAACAGCTACACTATGTCTTTGTTTCCATGTGTAATATATATCACTGTTCATGCTGTCAGCTTCCTACTGCGGGCCTCATTACACATAACACAGGCTCTGATGTCCAAAGGGCAGCACTTTCTTTCAAATCCATCATTCTTTTAATATCCAGAGCCAACTCCTTCATGTGTCCCGCTACACAACCAGATCACCACATAGCCTTAAAGACATGTTTATTGCAGTATTTATTGAATTATTCTGGCCTGAATATGCTTTATTAAAAAACATAGTAACTTGATTGGTTTCAATACAGGTAATTATTTTTATCCCCAAAGGGCCTGCAGTGTTTTGCCCCCTATCTCTGGAGACAATTAGTTCTGCTGCCCATATTTTTGAGATTACAGTAAAACACAACATTCACAGCAGATTTTCACTTAATGAGAAAAATGGCCTGATAAAATTGAGGTGGAAAGGGAAGGTCTGTGTGGGTTTTGTGTTAGTGCAGGACAAGCTGCTCTTGCTCTCTGAGCAAACATCATTGCTGGCTCTTTACTCATTAATTGGAAAACTGGAGCTCTACTGATAAAATGAAACTAATGTTTAAAGACTGGAGCACACTGTTCTAGCACAAGGCTAGAATTGTGGGAAAACACAAAGTGGTGGATGAATCCTGCCACCTGTTCTATGCTTAGATTTGAACACATTAATGCCAGCTTAACCTTGTATACAAAAAAAGAAAAGCCTTGGGTCAGACCAAGACCTAGTTGTGGAAGACCTTGGCAGGCTTCTCAGAGCAGGAGGTGCTGAGAGAGCATCAAGACCACAGGAAGGTATTCAGATAGTACCAGATACAGAAGAAAACTGTCAGAAATTTCTCTGGCTGGTGAAGGGGAAAAACAGTGATCCCACCAGTGACCCTGCTGATTTCTCCTTAGCCAGGATGCTGTGCATGAACCTGCATTTTAAGAGGAAAGAGATTGAAAGAGTGGTGGGGAAAGACAGAGAATGGAAGTTGTGGTGTTATGGCAGGCAAAGGCTCTTTCCTTTGTAGGCACCACTCATATACAAGACCTGGTTCTGCCTCGCTTGTCCTCTGTAACTTGTACAAGAGCACTGGAGTTCAGATTAATTTAAAGGCAAGTTCAGTTGTATGAATTCCCTGGAGGGTGTGAGCCTTGGGTGCACTTTCATGCTACAACTAAATTGGTTTGGCAGCTGCTGAAAGCAGCAGGACCCCTTCTGCTCCCTCTAGGGTTTGCTCAAATCTGCAAGCAGCCTTAGCAGAATTAAAAACCCCAGCTCCTCCAACGTCTTTGCAGAAAGGGAGGAGATTCCTATAAGTTCAGCTTGAGCTGTGCAAACAATGATTAAAGAAATAAACAGGAATGAGAGGGTGAAAAGCTGACCATTTGTTTCTGCAGGTGGTGCTTCTTGTATCAACCCCTTCTGAGCTGAGTGGCTTCATAGTGTTGAGCAGTAGGACCAACCCTCTGTCTGAGTGTCACTGATTTCATTTGAGCGAGAGCACAGATCACACAGGGGATGTATAAGCTTCCATCCTGCCATCTCTATGCCAACATCTCCAGCAAATTACCTCCCTTTGCATCACACGAATACAAGAAGAGCTCTGCTGCCCTGGATGGACTTTTCTACTAGTGGTGGCTGATGGGTCTTTGTGGTAAGTACTTGTCCTTGTTGCAGGCCAGAGTGCTCAGCAATGAGTTCACCAGCGAAACAGTCTGGGAAATATATATATCAGTTTTTCTTTCAGCATTTCTGATTTCTTTTATTTCTGCATTTCTTTCACCCAGTCAAACAAGCTGGTTGTTCCAAGAAAAGCAAAAAATTCCTGTTTCCACCCTGTCCCAGTAGCAGCTCTTCTGTATTTTCCTTTCTCTTACTTCTCTTTTTTGTTTTTATTTGTTTATTATTTGGTTGGGTTTTGCCTTGGTTTTTTTTTTTTTAATGAATGGAGAAAGCAGACATTAGTCACTATGAAAACATTTTTATCACAGAATTACAGAATCACAGAATAAGCTGATTTAGAAGGGACCCACAAGGATCATCAAATACAACTCCTGGCACTGCACAGCTCCATTCCCAAGAATTATGCCATGTGCCTGAGAGTGTTGTCCAACACCTCTGATGCTCTGTCAGGCTGGTGCTGTGACTACTTTCCTGGGGAGCCGGTTCCTCTGCCCAACCACCATCTGGGTGAAGAAACTTTCCCTGATATCCAACCTATCCTTCCCTGATACAAATTCAGGTAATTCTGCTGGGTCCTGTCCCTGTCCCCACAGAGCAGGGATCAGTGCCTGCCTCTCCTGCTCCCTCACAAGAAGCTGTGACTGCAGTGAGGTCTCCCCTCAGTCTCCTCCAGGCTGAGCAGACCAAGTGCCCTCAGCCACTGCTCACACGGCTTCCCCTCCAAACCCTTCACACCCTCACGGCCTCCTTTGGACACTCTCTGACAGCTCAGTGTCTTTTATTGCAGTGACCAAAACTGCACACAATATGCAAGGTGAGGCTGCCCCACAGAGTGGGATTATGTGTGTGTCCTTTTTGTAATGGGAAGTAGTAACTCCAGATATACCACTCTCAGTAGAGAGCAGCAGGAGGCTAATGACTTAGTACAGGCCTGGGAGACTCCAAGCCAATTAACAAACTATTGGGCTCCTCTGCTGAATTTACAGAGCCTATAAACAGCATTTCAGAAGTTTGCAGCAGTAATGACAATATGGCTGCTTGTTCTAAGTCTGAGATTCTGCCTGCTGACAATGATGCAGATGAAGCCATCAACATTCAGCTGCAGAATAAATTTTGTTCTAAGTCTGGAATAATCTTTGCAGTGCCACCTTGTAATGAGCCTGTCTTTGAAAACTTAAATATTGTGAATGGCTCAGCATGGACTGTTATGCTATCAACCAAATTTTCTGAATTAATCCTGTTATGTGTTTCAGTCCTTCACCTCCCTTGTCAATGCTTTTAACTGCATAAATTACAACACTTCTGAGGCCATTAAGCAGCCTGCTTACCCAGAAACATTTTTGTTTTGCAGACTGTTAATGCACTGTAAGAGAATAGCCCTGACCTTGCAAAAAAAACAAGGGGAGAAAATTTTCCGTGACTCTACATACACACAAAAGTGAGAGATACAGAGATATAGAGGGAGGAAAGAAGGAAACAGAAACTGTAGTACTTGTCATGGTGGAAAACTCTTTAAGCAGACCATGTTTAGAATAAAGCAGAAGTTATATTCATTGCCATTCTTTTATGAAGGAAGGGAAACCCTTCACATGACAAAACTAGTGGTATAGTTCTCTGTTTAGGCGTTTTAATTAAGTACTGGTGAATGCTTGCCATACACGAAGGCATGACTGTCACTGTGTCTGCTTAGAGGCACAAGTTGCCTCTAAGCCAAACTGAAACCTTAGCGGTGTTCAGCTTTGTCTTGTGAGCTCTGGCAGACATGTATTGTTTATTATTAACAATGTGCAGCTTCTCACATCTCATAGCTGATACTGAAAAATGTTAATAGAAGAGGAGCTCTGGTCATCTAAATGAAATCAATGCATTATAGAAGGCATTCTATGAAATGCCTTCTGCTTTGGGAAACAGACCTTTCAAAGCTATTTTGTTTTTGTTACACTTGAAGGTGTTTTTCTAAAAAAAAGGCATTTGCTGATGTGTTTTTTTAATATCAATAAACATTTTCTGAGATCATTGTAACTAAACTTTGCTTGGCACATTCTTTACAGAAAAATATTAGACAACAATTATGTTGTAGAGAATAGTGAGATAGTCTGTGTTTGTCTGCGATGGAAGTGTTTTGATCCGAGGCTGGAAAAGGAGAACAACAGAAACAACGAAACAACATCCATTTGATTTTTTTTTTTTCATTTTGTGTATGCTAGCTCTCAAGGATATTTGAATAGATTTAAGACAGTTCTTCAGTGTTCTTTTCTTCCCCAGTACTTGATAGGACTGCTAGCAGTGAGTCAGTAAGCCAGCTTGCATTAGGTATCACTATTGTTTTCTATTGGTGATACGAAATGTAATTACTAAAATAGCACTGGTAGTAATTAAAATAAATATTTAATTATTTATTATTTTCTGAATACTGAAAACTGCCTGATCCAAAATAAGGACAGTTACCTCTGAGAAATAATTAGTTCCTTGCTGAAAAGACAGTAAAAGGGACCTTAGTGTCTGGATCAGTATCTATGTTTCTCATGTGGTGAAACATTATGTTTGTAGGAGGCAGCTAGTGTGCTAGCTGTGACAGTACTTGCATGTGGTGTAATTTTTGGTACAATGCTTTGTGCTCTGACTGTTCCTTTTTCTGCAAATGAGGAGAATAACAGCTGTGTACCTCTGTCTCAAAAATTTAGGCCAAGGATCGTTTTTGGACACACCATGTGCTTCAGCCACATGCAGGCTGTGCCCTTGTGCTGCCAGAAAGTAAGTTTATGGAGTCAAGAGGCTGCTGGGTGTCCACAGCCCTTGCAAAACATCCTCAATGCAGCAAGTCTGGGTGCCTGGGAGGGCAGAAACACCTGAGCAAGAGGGTTTCTCAATTAATCACTCCCAGTGTCCCCAAGGCTGTGAGTGGTATCTGTCAATAACAGGCAGCAGTGCAAGGTCACCATAAGCAGGATGGGGCTGGGCCTCTGCTCTTCTGTGCTCTTCTGTGCTCTTCTGTGCTTCCTTTGCCACAGTGGGGTGGCGAGAGCCACCCAAGCTCCTTGAGGAGTGCCACAGCATTGTAAGCAAGGGTGGAGAGTTTCAGCTGTGGGAGGCTTTTGGCATTCTTCTGCCAGTGCTGATTCATTGAAGTGCTGTCTACAGTATTTATAACCTTTTTTTATTTTTTCTCACAGCGTAAACGTACCTTTTTCTGTGATATTTAAAATGGTAGATAAAAGACAACATGTCTATAGCATACAGCCTATAAATTACACCAATGGGGAGATTATGAAAAGAAAACAGAAGGAAAATAAAATGGGAAGATGTCTAAGAGAAATAGGGGTAGATGCAGAAAAAAAAATCTGAAATCTTATGCAGATGAATGTTTACAAAAGGAAAAACCGGCTTGGACCAAACCTCAGCAACCCAGAGACTCCTGTTCTTGGGCTCCTGAGCTGTTGTATTGTTGTTGCTAGTTATTTCTTCCACGTCTATAAAATCATCCCTTCTGTGTGATCCCAGAAGGTACCAGTTGCTTTGCTGGTGAGAAGCCCATATTGCAGGTAGTATCCTACTGCGTAGCTCTCAGCCAATGTTCAGCAGTTAAAGTCCTCAGGTCATTTACACTTTAATGTTATTCTCTTTCCATAGCTAGTTAGAAAAAGTGTTCTCACAAGTGTTAATGTCTGCTCATATCTCTGCGTAGTTCCTTCAAGAACCACACAGACAGCTCTCTTGAACACTGAGAGCCTGCAAATAAAAATAACCATCTAATTTCAATGCTGAGATGTGTTCCTTGCCACTACTTACCACTGCCCATCTTCCTGCCACACTTATCAGCACACTTAGTGTGCAGACCTGCTGGCTGGCTACTGCTGCAACTCCAGCCAAATGAAGCTCCTGTTACTTGGCTCAGGCTGTACTCGCTGCTGACTGCAGCTCTGCCGTACCTCTCCCAGGCTGCTGTCTTCCTGCTACGTGCAGAGTTTCCTGAGCACTGCAGCAGAATGCAGCACTCAAAAGGGTATGCAGGGATACTCTGGCAAAGGGTGGATATTTGTATCCTTCTATGAGAAAAGTCTAAGACATGAGCATTTCATCAAGCTGTGACCTGATCCTGCTCTCACAGTCATTGATGCTAGTACTGGAAAAGCAAACTGAGCAACCCTCCCCTGCATTTGGAATGGTAAAAGAAAATGAGTTCCAGAGCTTTGACTACAAATCAAATATATGGAATTATATCTAAAGCTGAATTACTGCTCTGCAGGAAAAGCTGAAGAAAACCGTTGCCATGACTATTGCATTTGCAAAGGAGTCTTTTATCCTGCATCTCAGAGTACTCTGCAACCAGCACACTCTGCATTGTCTCCTCCTCTGGAGGTTCCAAATGTTACCTTGATAACACCTGTCCCCTTTGTATCCTGGCAGGAGTACACAAAGGGTCAGAGATGGGGAGAGACCTTGGCGAATACTGAGCATCATGTGGACTTGAGTGAAAGGAAACCGGCCTGGGTGGTACAGGCAAGGCATGGGGTCACCTGGTTCAACAGAAGTATCTGTTTGAAGCAGATACTTTATTAATGGTTGGACATCCAAAGTGCCCAAGCAGATGAGGAAAGGTAGTGGTCAGGCCAAAATAGCTGGGCCAGCAAGGCAACACACTGGAAAAAGGCTCTCTGGCATCAGTCTCAGCCCCCTCTCCCCAAAGCAGATTAGGTGTTCAGAGATGTCCCCACTCTTTGCTATGCTCAGCTTTTAAATGAAGACAATGGTCTTCATGTCACAGAAGGCTACACGTATTTTATTTAAAAGTCTTATAGACCTTGTACAATGGAAAGCAGAGCTAACACATTCCATATGTGTAATGGTTTATTTGGCTTTCTCTGCAGCGGAATGTTTGTGATCTTAAATTTTTCTTTGTTCTGCCTGAAGGCCTATAAGGATTTCTGCAAAAATGCTGAGACATATTAACTGGAATAAGCCATTTTCTGGGATTTTTTTTTCTCTTAAAAGTAGAATCCTATTCCAAGATTTCTGGCATTCATTTTACATGTTTCTCTATCAAC
This sequence comes from Luscinia megarhynchos, assembly GCA_034336665.1. Taxonomy (NCBI): domain Eukaryota; kingdom Metazoa; phylum Chordata; class Aves; order Passeriformes; family Muscicapidae; genus Luscinia; species Luscinia megarhynchos. The sequence continues at coordinate 52,244,377 of CM067592.1, read as the reverse complement.
TTGACCTGTGGAAAATGTGAAATCTTGCAGCTGCCATCTCGCCCCACAGTGTATTTATCCCTTAGAGAAAGGGCAAAGTAAAAACAGCAGCTTTTCCATCTCAGAAAACCATCAATCTCATTTGGTGTAACCACTAAAAGGGAGAGAAAAAAGCAGAACCCAAAGAAGAGATAAGGCAGCTTCTCCTCAGATTTCACTGCTGGGATGGTCTGCCTGCACTCCCTGACTGATAGCCAGAGTTCAGAGATACCCAAGGTACCAAGGACAGTACCTGGGTACCCAAGGTACTAATGGCATATATCCCAGGGATTTATTATTCTTAAATAAGCTAAGGCAATCTGTGGAGGACATCTTTAACGAGGTCGGCACAGTTAGCATTAAAAGCTAAGCAAACATCTCTACTCTGTTCTAACTGCATCTTCTGAGGCCTGCTTGCAAGAAACCCCAGTAAAATGCATCCAGCTTGCAGAAGAAGATGGAGCAGATGCTTACACCCTGCAGCAATGGAAATGGCAGCCTAGATAAGGAAGGAACTGGTTACATGAGTGTTTCTAGTAGACCAATGCAGAAATGTGAAACACATTATCAAAGGCAAGTGCCAAGAGCTTGTGGACTTTCCTCAAGCAGAACTGGTTGTCTGGAGAGGAGGATGTGGGACAATGCCAAGGGCATGGCTGGGATCAGCAGTAGCTCCACAAAGAAAAGAACTACTGCCAAAATGAGACTAGTGTTACCAAAAAATCACCAGACAGGCAGAGACACTTCTGCACAAGGGAACTGAGAACCTATGTCATTTGAAAAAAACCTTTGCCTCCTAATGTAGGCTTAAGCCGGGTTTGGAAATAGCTTTCCTGTTAGTCCATGCCCTGTCTTTCTTCAGCAAAGAGAGATAGACTAACAGAAGAGTCCTTAGTCATGATTTAGTAGGAAGCTATCTCCAGAGAACTCTTCATAAAAAGGCCACACACTTGACTCTGGCCAGCTGCTTATGGAAATTGTTAGAAGGCAGAAAATGACAGCAGAACTTTCCGAAGCATGCAAGCATGTGACAGCGTGCATGTATACTCACACACACACCCACGTGGCCAGAAACCACTGGGAACTGGGATTATTTCTGACAAACAGAATGGTTTCAGGATATATAAATATATCTGGCAGTGTAAAAGGTCATGGCTAGTCTGCACAGCTCAATGCCTCTTCAGACTTCCAGTGACAGGTACAGCTGCAGATGACTGAAATGTAGGGATGCTTACAGCACTCGCATCTGAAGCCAAGGACTGAAATACTACCCGCCTGCTCCCAGCCACTCAGCAGCTTCTGTGAGAGCTGCAGCGTGTGGCGTGCCGCAGTCCAAACCGTTGCCTAGCACTCATACTCTGTTTTGTTTGCTCTCTCTGATTGTGCTGGCTGGGGCTTAGGATAAACGGAGTTTTCATCCAATTACCCCTGGGCACCCCTTTCTACTGCCATATATTTGAGGAAAAGTAGCTTTACCACACGGATATTTGCTTCCAACTCTTTTGAACTCCCTGGAGCCTTTAGAACATTCCATTAACCCAGACTGCTCACTAGTTGATCAGCTCTGTAGTTTTTCTCTGCAATGAATTAGCAGAGGTCTGTGCAAATGCTTGGGAGTTAAGTATGCATATTCCCAAGTATCAAGATTAGCCTAGTAGGTTTCATTGTAGGTGAAATAACTGTTCTATACGTGGAAAGCAGAGGATGTAATATATTTTTTATCCCACTCACTGTGGAAGTCTTACAAATTCAATAGTTAAATTCTGTTTATCAACACTGTTAGGCCCATCTTTTCCTTGGCTTGGGAACTAAGAAACAAAAATAGCTGCAGATAATTTGTGCAGCTTCAAAAAAGGGCAGCAAGAAGACTGTTAGTAGATTGTTCTGAATGTTACACATCTTTAATGTATCAGAATGAGTACAGACTGAGGGACACCAGAAGCATAACTATTAGTCAAACCAATCAATTGTAAACAAAATCACAGTACATCCCCAACATGTCTCTGGTAGAAGATCACACCATGGCAGGGCACTGTTCAATCCCAGCCTAAGTAGCAAAATGAACACACCTGGCTTTACCTAATAGTGGCACAGTTAAAGTACTATGAGCTAAGCTAGCTAATTTGTTAAATTAAGCCATTTTAAAAATCTCTGTCTTAAACAACTGACAGCTTTAATCCACTGTTCTGGTGAATATGAGACTATCTCGTATTTTGCAAATGTTGCTTTAGTAGTGAAATTTACTCTGGGACTTGATTTTGCTACATTTAAATCCTACCTTGTAAATGTACAAGTCTTTGTGCTCAAGATCTGCTATGGAGCCTAGAGCAGTTTCTACCACAATGTCATACTGAAGAGGCCATGTACGGTCATGCACTGGCTAGCAGGAATATTTTAGGGTATTTGAATTCAGACATGCAGGTCTTTTATTATGCATGCCAGGGATTGTCAGGAGAGGGAGAAAATTTTGTCTTCTGGGAGAGAAATTCAGCATTCACAGGCTTTGCAAATACTGCCTTAAAAGCTAGGTGCACCACTGCTGCTGATTTTAAAGATGTAAGTGTTGAATATCTGTAAATTGCAATCTCTGTCAATGTACTTTCAACCTCCTCTTGAAATAACACCAGAGAGAGAGGAAAGGAAATTTTGCAACTTGTACATCAAACTCTAAAATGATGTAGGTTAATTCGAATGCATAAACCCTCTGAATTCATTTAAAATTGCCTTATTTATGCCTGTTAGAAATCCTTGCATCATATGGAATATCATCTGTGTCCTGTAGCATATTTCCATTACTAAATTACTGTGTGTATTTGAGGGAAGTTAATTTATAAATTATTTCTGTTATATGAAAATATATACCTGCAGGCATACAGCTATAAAAATGTATGATTTAATAGCTATAAAATTAGTATTATTTGTAAAACTTTTTACATATTGTAAACAAACTTAGATTATCTTCTTATTTCCCTGTTTTCATAGTACAGAAGAAATTAGAGAACCAAATACTGTTATGGATACAAAACCCCCCTAGAAACAAAATGTCACCCTTGCACCCCAGGGTGAATAGGTAGAGATGTTTATTTCCTCATAAGAAAAGAGGCACCTCCTGAAACCAGTCTTCTCTGTCTCAGCCTGTATCCAGATACAGACTGCAGACAGTTTCTGCTGTCAGCTGTGAGTTAAACACCAAGGGACAAGGAAAGCTCACAGCTTGCAGGGGTTCAGCAAACATGCCAAAACTTTTCAGATCTTACTGACTCACATCTCCAGCCACATCTCCACAATTTATTGTGATTTTAACATCAATCTGCATGAATCTGTTTGTTTACATAACAAACTAACGATTCAGCTTCCAGAATTTTATTGTCAGGATGATAGAAAGAAGAGTTTCCAGTTAAAGGAAGAAACATTTCATCTGGCTTGTCCAGAGTGCAATTCCATATAAAGGCTGGGTTTCTAGATCAGAAGCTGAAAATCTAGATATTCGATGTCTTGCTCACCTAATGTGAGCAAACACAGTTTAGGAGACAAAGCCTCTATATGCAATTACACCATGTGTACAATCTCCCCAAGCTGAGGGTGTGTCTAAGGCACATGGTGCTTGCTGTCCTGAGGGAGAGAGGCGTATTTTGTGATGCAGCACACACAGACATTGCACAGACTCATGCAAGGTGAGAAGGTTCCTTGAGCCCTTATCCTGGCCCTGGCCCAGTGGTGCAGGCTTGTATTCCTGGCCAGCCAGTGCAGGGGTCTCCCCCCTGTATCTCAGCCCTTGGCAACAGACATTTCCAGCACAGCTGTCTCTTCCCTCACAAAGCTCTTCTGCTTTATATGAAAATACATAAATATTCATGGTTAAGAGCAAGCTTCAGTGATTGCATGTAGCATGTGATACTACTGCTGGCAGAGGTGTGGGCAAGTACTGGCAACCAGGAAGGGGCTTTACTAAGATGAGTCTGGCAGCAGCTGACAGGAGCTTGCCATCCCTCCCGTGTTGCCCAGGAGTCACAGTACCTCAGGGAAGACCTAGGATTCAGGCTATGCTTTAACAGATGTTTCAATTTATTGAATAATTTAGCCCTAGCTCACATGTAGGCAGTTGCACAAACGCTTTACACGTCTGCTCAGCTTGCCATTTGCTCTAGCTCCCCTTTTTGGAAGCCTACTTGATGTAACATCCTATATTGCCTTCCTGACCTGACACGTGTAGGCAATTGGGTGCCAGTTTAGGGAAGACACACACTGCAGACATAAATAGAGCAGTTGGTGTGGACAAGCACTCCAACTTGCAAGGTGTAACACAGATTTTTCTGAGTTAGCTTGGGGACTGAGAGAAATACAGTCATGCTGGGGATACCAACTGTTGCATGAACAAAAGTGGGATAAAGAATTTGAAGAAATCACTGTATTAATGCACAAATATATATGCCTTCTAGTACCAAAGTTAAAAACTGAGATGTGGATTAGATTAGATTTCTCTTTGCTGTATTGCTGAGCATAATCTGCCTTGAGGATGAAGAAACCTCTACACCTTGTGTCATAGGGATAAGGAAGTTAAGGGTTGAAATTGAATGCAGCACTTTACAGCCACATCTCTTGCTGAAGTCAGAATCAGACTTCCAAAACATTATCAATGGCAATCTTGAAAACCCTTCAGCTGGTTCAGACCAAGCACTGTCAAGAGCTGTCTAGTGACCAGTGACTTTTTCATTGTGGTATTGCCATTTGTACGCAAAATGAGTATCAATTCTTCAATCTGGAATGAGAGATGTGAATGCAACAGTACAGCACTGGTGTATGAGACACAGTGCTACAGAGCTATGACCCAGACACTGAGGGGACCACTGCTCCACACAAAACCAGAGGTGTCTACAAGATGGGTAGCAAGTTAGTCCCTCGTGTGTGACAAATCCCTTCTGCTGTCTACTGTGAAAAGCTGTGAGCACAAGAATTGCATGAGGGGAGAACTATGTATTTGCAACACTATTATTTCACTTAACACCATTCTCCATTCATAGCTTTCAAAACAAGAGGCAGGAAACTGCAAAACTGAGCAAGCATCAAAACTAACTTGCTCTTTTCAATGGCATGCATTGTGTTTGTGGCACCATCAAAGATCCCAGCCTGACATCAACACCCCTCTTCCCCATGAACATGGGGCCATTTTTCCTACATCCAGCATGAGCCAAAGAGAGGGGGAGGTAAGACAAATAAATTGTCACTGGCACTGTGTGCCCATGAAAGATTGACTACATATGAAGGATGGAAGTTGAAACCTTAAAGCATGGATTGGTATATTTTGTTTTTGATGGTGCTTCTGGTACACTAGGTCAAAGTATCTGTTTTTAACTCTGGGAAGTAGGGCTTAGGTTTATTCTGAGAGCAAGTCAGTAACTGCAGCAGGCAAGTGCAGGCTGGGGCCATACCGTGCTGATTTTCAGTGCCCCCAGAGCCAGGTATTGCCAAGCAAGTGCTTCCTCCACAAGGCAGTATGAAAGTGTGAAACTCATACAGCAGCAGTCAGGAGGCAGCCACATTGTCAGGCTTCCCGAAGTCCACTTACATCATGAGAACTACAGTCTTAAAATATAAATATGATTAAATGATTATTGAAGATGTATGTATAATGAGATAAGAAAGAGAAAAATGGCAGCAGGGCACTTAGAGAAGTGCAACTCCTGTAAAAATTTTCTTTAATAATTTATTTCTCTACTTAATTAATAGCTGACTACACCTAGTTACTCTAAGGTAGATTTCAGAAATATCAAGGCAGACTTATTATTTGCCAGAGGAGTAAGATATTTTTATATAAAGAAGAGGCCCAGTGGTCTGACATGCAGTGTCTGAACTCTCCATCACTGTGCCTTGTGGTTGCCTGCAAGGGCTTATCGTCTACCATGGTCCAGGCATTACAACTCTACAGAAGTCATTCCTATTCCTCTGTGGCCTACTTGACCAATATTCCTCCCCTGGACCCTGTCCCAGGACCTTGGTCTAACTCAGAGCTGGGAGGGGGTGAGGACAGGCTGTGTGTGACACCCACAGATGCATTACTGCACCCACTGCCCTGTAGTTTGCAAGCCTGTCAGTGCTGGCTGCACTGCTTACTGCCTGCCCTGAGAACTCCAGCGACTGAAGGGGAAGGTCAGTCAGGTTATCATCTCCATGTCCCCTCCAGCACAGATTGAGTAGCTCCCATAACCTTCAAATTATTTTTCTGGCTTGGCAGAGCCTCCCTACCAGCCTATTATTTTTGATGCTAAGTATGCTTTTTCATCTGTTCATTTTGTTTCCAACTGCTGTTGACTACACCTGGCAAATTTCTTCAAATAAGTCCTCCATTCCAATGACATTTCTTGAAAATGCTATTTATTCTTCTTTACCTCACTTTCTTTTAATTTAGTGTTTTCACACTGTTAGGTCTTTTAACACCTGTACATAAATTAATACCACCACTTCCTTAAAAATTTTAATGGTTTTACTCTAAATTCCTATCAGTTTCTTATGATCTTTCTTCTTCTGAGTCATGCAAACAAAATAGCGAGCAGCCAGTGCACCATCTTGCCAGCACTGAGTACAAAGGGACAAAGGGCCACCCAGGCTCTGATAACATTGCTTTCGTACATAAAATTACAAATTGAACTATTTTCTCTCTCTCTCCCTTCCCCCCGCCTTTGTTTTGAAGTGGGGAAGCTACCAGATTGCATTTCAGATTTATGTCCGAACTACTGCCCATTAATGCTTATAAGACTTGAGTTTGTTTCTGCATGTGGCTCCTTTCTGAGGCTTGAAGACTTGGTTGTGACAGAATTTACACTCCCTTGCTCAGGTGCAGCTCTTTCAGGATTTTTCCCCCTTTCTATTACCACAGGAACACAATAAATGCCACATCCTAAGCCTGTAGCAAACCATGTGCAATCTCAAGAAAAGCAAGTTTTGAACCAAACAGAAACATTGTCAAGAGCCAGAGCATCCCCTGTGCTGCAAAAATTGGACTTTTAATCCCAAATTTTTAAATTCATGAGGCATATATGCACAGAATCGCAGAATCATAAAATAAGTAAGGATGGAAGGGATCCCTGGAGATGCGCCAGTCCTAATCCCCCGCCAAGGCAGGGTCCCCTGGAGCAGGTGACACAGGAATGCATCCAGGTGCGTTTTGAGTATCTTCAGAGTGGGAGACTACACAACCTCCAAAGCAGCCTGTTCCAGTGCTCTGCCACCCTCAGTGTACAGTTCTTCCTCAGGCTGAGGTGGAGTTTCCTGTGTTGTAGTTTATGGCTATTAGTCCTCGTATTACTGCTGAGCACCACTGAAAAGAGTCTGGCACCATCCTCCCGGCACCCGCCTTTGACGTATTGTACGCATGTCTTCTCTTCTCCCGACTACACAAGCCCAGCTCCCGCAGTCTGTCCTCGTAAGGGAGCTGCTCCTGATCCCAAACCATCCTTGTGGTCTCCGCCGACCCTCTTCGGCAGCTCCTTGTCTCCCCTGTGCTGCGGAGCACAGGACGGGACGCAGCACTGGCGGTATACAGCACGGATGTGTTCGTACAAAGCCCACGGTGTGCCTGTGAGGGCATTCCCAAAATACCTCCGTGGGATCCTGTGGGATTCTCTGGGATCCTGTGGGATCCTGTGGGATTCTGCGGGATCCTGCGGCACCTCCGCGCCCTCACCACAGGGCCCCGCGCTGCTGCTCCCCGGCGCCCCCTAGCGGCGCGCTCGGCGCCCGCCCGGCGCCCTCGGGCGGCGGCGTAGTCCCGCCCCGGGCGCGCGGGGCGTGGCTCTGATTGGCCGCGGCGGGGCCGCCCCGCCCCCTGCGCAGGGCCGGCCCTGGCGGCGGGGCCCGGCTGTCATGGAGGCGCCGGACGGAGCGCGGGCAGCGGCGGCGGGCGCGTCCCTCTGAGAGCGGCAGCGGGGGGAGCGGAGGCGGCCCGGAGCGCCCCGGGAAGGTAGCGCGCGGTCTGCCGGGCCTTTCCGGCCGGCTCCGAGCGCGGCGGTCGCGGGTGTGGGGTGCCGTGAGGGAAGGAGGGAGGGGGATGGGGCCGCCGGGCTCTGGACGGAGCGGGTCCGGTCGTGAGGCGAGCGGATGGCTCGGGCTCTCCCCCGGGGCTTGGCCGGAGTGCGGCCGTCGCCTTCCCCGCCCGGCTGCCCTGGAGACGCGTGGCTGCGGGTCTTCTGGCGGGAGCCGGGGGCTCTGTACTTGGGGTACGCCCCGAAACGCGTCGGGGGTGCAGCTCACGGCGGAACGAGGGAGAAGAGGATCGTTGTGTGCCTGGTGTGGATAACGCGGTGGTGGGATCGGCCCCTCCTCCCCGGGGCTTTCCTCGGGGGCTCCGCGCGGCCCGGGAGAGTCCCGAGGAATGCAGCTGGACGCCGGCGCGCCACAACAGCGACTTGTTCGGGTGTAGCTGTGGGAAAATACAATGCGGTTGCTTGTTTGCGAAGTAGGAGGTGAAAACATCGAGAATTCTCCTTTTGCAGATTTGTCATAAGCATAGCCTGCGCTTCGTCAGGACCCTGCTCGGAGTCTCCATGTTGTCCTATCTGGATGAAACTGATCTGAGAAGAAGCTGGGGACATTCTGTTTGGGCTAAGTACTTCGAATAAACTCTTGGCTGAAAAAATCAGGTGTGTATCCATCAGGAAGCAGAAAGGTACAGACTAAATGGATCTAAAGACAGCAGTCTTCAACGCAGCTCGTGATGGCAAGCTGCGGCTCCTTTCCAAGCTACTGGCGAGCAAAACAAGGGAAGAGGTGGCCCAGCTGATGTCAGAAAAAACCAATGGTGCCACGCCACTTCTGATGGCAGCCCGCTACGGTCACCTCGACATGGTGGAATACTTGTTGGACCATTGCTCTGCCTCGATAGAGGTTGGTGGCTCGGTGAATTTTGATGGTGAGACCATCGAGGGGGCTCCGCCGTTGTGGGCAGCATCAGCCGCCGGCCACTTGAAGGTTGTTCAGTGTCTCTTGGATCATGGTGCGTCTGTCAACAACACAACGCTGACAAACTCAACGCCGCTTAGAGCTGCCTGTTTTGATGGTCACCTGGAAATAGTCAAATACCTAGTGGAGCACAAAGCAGACCTGGAAGTATCAAACCGTCACGGGCATACGTGCTTGATGATCTCATGTTACAAAGGCCACAAAGAGATTGCTCAGTATTTGCTTGAAAAAGGAGCTGATGTGAACAGAAAAAGTGTTAAAGGTGAGTTAGTTTTTTCACTTTCATTGTGGTAAATAGAGGTAAAGTCACTCATTTACTTCTTCAGGAGTATGACATTAAAAAAAGTATTTGTCTGTTCTCATAAAGCATGAGATATAAAGTGTTTATAGCTATGTTTTTAGTTTTTAATTTACTCTTTTTATCGTGGATTATAAAATTTAGTCTTAAATAGAAACATTTTAATCTTAAATCCCTAATTCTTAAAGCACTTAATCATATGAAATGTCACATTTATGCATGTGTTAAAAGCTACTGAACTTGCTGGGAATCACTCTGTGTAGTAGGTTGGTCTAACAGCATACTCAAATACATGAGCATGTTTTCGTACTATTTCCCAAGAAATCAGGTATGCTGCTCATAAAACTGATCTGTGCCAATAAGGCTGATCTGACGATATATGCATAAAAGAGAACAATTACTTTCTGCATTGGAAAAAGAATAACTACTTTGTTCTTCACCCACTCCCCCAAATTACTGAGTTATTTTGTACCTTCTTCGGTGTTAGTAAACAAAAAGTATGTATTACGATTAAAGAAGTAAAGATATAGGTGACTGTGATGTCAACAGAAGAACTTCCAGTGCCCCACAGATCTCAAACCCATTTGCTCTTGCTTTCAGTTGCTGTGGTGTTGCCACGCAGAGTTGAGGTTTCTGGCTTTTTTTCCTGTGATCATAATCATTTGGACATACACATTTTTTATTGCATATCAGACTTGTATTTAATTGTGATAGCCTGGAAAGCGCACCAGTTTCTGCAAGTTACGGTTAATTTTTTATCTTTCTGAGCTAGGATTATATTTCAACAGGTTTTGGGTATTTTAATATATATCACTATATATAAAAACAAATCTGCTGGCAGTTCTTTTTGTAGCGTAATACTTCTACTGCCTTTTTCAGATTAATTATATTTGTAACTGTATTCTGTATCTCCCAGTTATTTGTGTTAAAATATCCTTTGTGTCTAGATTATTTTATGATACTGGCAAGTACCAAATGTGAGAGTAATCTTTAGAATAGCTGCTTGGGTAAATATGCTTTTTTTCAGCAAATCATGCAAAAATGTGGGTTTAGCGTAAAGAAAGCTGAACTACAGATTTGTCATGGAGGTGGGCAGAGCAAAATAAATCTTCTTTTGTAAGGGTTTTGAGGTTTCTTATGAATCATCATGGACTTGTGCTAGGATAAAAATGTCTTTTCTAAATAACATTCTGGGAATAGCAAGCTAAATATAACATGTGTAAGCAGCTGAAAACTTGGGTTTTAGTTTTAAGCCTATCCCTTTATATGATAGGTGTGAGCCAGGCAATGCTGTTAAATATTTGATTTAATAGGGAAAAATATGTAATTCTGCAGATCTTTTTCTCCCCCATTTTGTGTTGGTGGAGTAGGCTTTACCTTACTCATCCTTTTTATCCACTTTATTAGTAAATTAGCATTATTTGTCTTTGTTTAAATGACTGAGGGTTTTCTCAGTGCTGTCAATTATTATCTTAATTCCTTTCTACTTCCTTTAGTTTCTGTGTGACTTGCACGAGCAAGGGTTCTTATGGTGGATAAATGATCCTTAATTAAAGAAGTTGGATTGGATATGGTTCAGCTCATTAAAACTCATTTTATTCTTCAAACTGTCGTGTGTACAAGTGGATGTGTGTACTTACTAGCTATCTGTTGGTAATGTGTGGAAATCCCCTCTGATAGGACAGGAGCATACTTTTTGATATCTTAAATAAGTATGATCTCTGAAGTTACTGAATAAGCAATGGTGAGGTAAAGCAAGCAAGCAAAAAAGTACTATAAACCCTGAAAGTCATCTTTGGAAAGGCAGAAGAACTGAGGAAAATTGGTAGCCATAAGTACTGTAACGGTGGCTGAGATTCAGCAGGTAACCTCAGTTTTGTTTGATTTTAAAAACAATCCTACAGAATCAATTCTACATTGCTACCCTCCCTGTCAAAGAGTCTTGTTTACTACTTTCAGTTTCTACTCCTCCCTGCTGTGTACTAAATAGCTGACAGTGTGTCCTGTGCTTGTAGCAGGAAGATAACAGAGTACCTGAGTGTTCTGCTCCTGACTAGTAGAAGTTTTTTGCTGCACTTGTATGTGAGTTCTTTTTAGACAGGCCCCTTCCTGGACCATATATAGAGAAGCCTGTTGTTCCATGACAGATGTAAAAAAAAAAAAGGAAAATAAAAACTGCTGCATTTTAAATTGTGATACTCCTTATAAGGCCAGAATTATGTAACTTCATTAGAGTTGCTGTTGTGGGATATTGCTGTAGATCCTTTTTCAGATATTATTCTTGGAGCTTGTGTGAGGGTAGGGGGCAGAATTACTTCAACTATGTCTTTCGATTTTTCCACTGGACTTTCATATTGCAAAGTAGAACTTAATATAAGTTTTTAAATCTCATGAACATACAGATACGAAAATGTTCCAAAGTGTTGACAATTCCAGGGAAACATCTGAGTACTTTGATAGGAAAAAATAGGTACATTCACATGCAGCTAAATGTATGAAAGAGTAGGTGAAAACATGTGATGGAGTCCTGCTTCTAAAATGCAGAATCCCACAGCTTTGTTTTGGACTATGGAAATACAGAATTTAGAGGTTTTTGAAGAAGTTATAAAAGTACAGAATTACAGCCAGGTAATTAAGATGTTCATAAAGATTTCAGAGTGTGTGAGGCAAGATGCTACACTGAAGTAAGTGAAGTGAAGTGTACATCTGGCAGTGTAGCATGGTAGATGGTGCTAAAGAAGGATATTTGGGTAGATGAGTCCTCAACCGTGAAAGATGGCCGATGGTTCTGAATTTAAAGTACAAGCTTTTGGTGGTATTTGTTTCTACTGTTTTGCAGACCAGAACTTTCTCACAGTTTCCATGAACTTCTGTGTTGGATTTAGTCTGCAGAACTGTAAGCAAAGGATTTTTTTAAAAAATATATTTTAGTGTATATGAACAATGGGGACAAACTGATAGGTGCAGTCAGAAGGATGGATGTGTTTTATTACTTTGTAATTGTGGAAAGGTATCAGTAGATACGAAGCAGCCTAAGCCATACTTCATAAACTGGATTAATTTACCACTGTCTCTGATTCACAGCTTTTTCCAGTGTACTACTGTCATGGTTTAATGCCAGCCAGCAGCCAAGCCCCAGGCAGCCACTTGCTCACCAGTGAGACTAGGGAGAGAATACTCGTGGGTTGAGGTATAGACAGTTTAATAGGGAAAACAAAAGCACACAAGCAAAACAAAACAAGGAATTAATTCACCGCTTCCCATGGCAGGCAGGTGTTCAGCCAGCTCCAGGAGAACAGAGCCCATCCTGTGCAGTACCTGCCTGAGAAGACAAAAGTCATCACTCCAAATGTTCCCCCTTTTCTCTTTCTTCCCCTCAGCTTTGTGCACTGAGCATGGTGTCCCATGTCTGGAATATCCCTGTGGTGGGTTGGAGTCACCTGTCCCAGCTGTGTCTGCTCCAGCCTCTCATGCACCCCCAACTTCCTCACCAGTGTGGCAGTACAGACAACAGAAAAGCTCGTGGCTCTGTGCAAGCCCTGCTCAGCAATAACAAAAACATCTCTGTATTGTCCACCCTGTGCTCAGCACAAATCCAGAACACAGCCCTGTAGCAGCCACTGTGAAGAAAATTAACTCTACCCTAGCTGAAACCAGCAGAACAATTCATGTAAGAAGCTGTAAATGAAAAAGAAAGTTTAATGAGTTTCACTTGTGGTTAGTGATCTCTCAGATGACAAGTTTTTATGCTGTTCCTAAAAGTAGGAAGAGTGTGAATAATATTAGAATAGCAGAAACATATTTTTTTTCAGAAGGTGGAATCCTAGAACTAAAACCTCAAATGATGCACAGTTTTGTCTCTGTGCCAGATGAGGAGCATGTTCTGTGTCTGCTGCATTGTGAAGCCTGCCAGTGATTTGTTTTCAGAGTGGTGCTACCTTACCATTACCTTCAGAACAGACAGACCATTGCATTCTCAAATACAGTGTTTTGCTGATGTGTTTCTGTGCAGTCTTGATTTGGTGATGTACAGGCAGGGAAATGCTTACTGTCTTTAATACAAGTGTCAGTCATTTTAGGGATTCCAGATTACAGATTTTGGGTCTTTGGGGCAGTCTTTGTTTGACTTTTTATTTAAGGTGCAATATTTCATTGTAAGTTTCCCAGTAGAACTATTTTTGGTTCAGACTGATTGCAAAGACATCTTATACTTCTGCTTCAATTCCAGACAGGACAATTAAGATCTTGCATTTTGAAAATCTGCAGTTCACATTTTAATAGTTTGTGTTATACTTTATTCTCATCTGCCAAATTTGCAGAACGGCAGGGGAAAAAAATCCATTATTGCAACAGTTAAGGAGTTAGATTATAGATAAAGTATGCACATGCTGGCAACTAGGATGGGCCGACTGCAAGGGAATTGTAACCTTTTTTCAAAGTACATGCTTGAAAGGCAGATGTGTTACCTGAACATAGCTGCTAAGTCTTTCCGTTGCTCAGTGGCTTGGTACGTGGTCTCTCTCTTCAAAGTGTTTTCTGTGGTTTTGTTAGTGGTTTTCACCAGCTTTGCCTACCTTCTGTAGTTAACTCAGCAGCTAGTCTAAAAGCTGGTTTTTCTCCTCCAGAATATTAGAAAATCAAAATTTCCTCTAAGAAATGCTGGACTAGGCATTCTCTCAGTTGTCCTTCCTTGAGACATCCACAGGAGTCTTTAATTGCATTTTTTAAAAAATACTGTGACTCTTAAATTCCACTGGCATAGTATTTGATAGTTTTGTAAAATAATATGGTAAAGGAGGTTTGTTGACATTGTTTCCTCATTTTGGGAAGTACAGAAGCATACAAACCTCTGTTTCTATGGGTACTGTATCAAGGGCTAGTGCTATTTCAGTATTGTTGTTTATAAGGGCTACTGGAAAGTATAACACTCAAACCTGCTGGTAAGGGAAAAAAATCTTTACAGTCATGGCAGACCCAGAAGTAGGAAGTTTAGAGAGCCATGCTCTTTCCTTTATGACAAGTGTGGTCTAGTATGTGTTAAAAATAATTAATTTTCTTGTGTAGTAAACATTAAGGAGTCTTGACAGGTTTGTTTTCTTCTCAGGGTGTTTATCTGCTCTGGTTGCCAAGGTTCATGGAGTCTTTGAGGGGGCAGGGAGGGGGTGAAAAAAAAAAAACAAAGGTCCTTGGGTTTTATTTCTACTTGTTGCCTTTTTTGTTGTTTTGTTGGGTTTTTTTGTTTTTTTTTAATTCTCCCTGTGAATAAACACTTGCTCTGAAAGTGTGCTGTGTTTTTTTTGGTTTTTTTTTGGGGGGGGGGACAGGTTGCTTTTTGACCTTTTTTGGTAAGTATGGCATGGTTCAGGGCACTGAAACTTGTAGATCCGTTGTGTGTGACCGTGTGTGGAAACTGAACTTCAGGAGGAATGTCTGTAAGTTAAATAGAGAAGATAAAGATACAGTTTAATTCTAACTAAAAAGTTTTTGTAGAAATTAAATTATTACCCCATGCTGTTTTTCATTTAATAATTTGTAATCTTGGTAATACAAGTTCTCGTGAAGTACTGAGCAGGACAACAATTATTCCCTCAGCATATGGAAGTTAGATTAAAATAAGTTGTTGAGATAAGCAGTTCTTTGCATTTTTTAGTTAGTTTCTTGAAGGAAAGACCTTTAGTTTTTGTTTGCTTTGTGTATAACAGTTTTCCTATGCACTGTCCTTGTTTGTATGTATCTTTACTTTATCATACTTGTCTTTAAAATCAGTAAGGACTCTTGGAAGACTGAATTACTTTAAGTACTGTGATAGACAAAGAAATGAATGTTACGTGAAAAATTTCACTTTATAAAAGTGATCAATTCATTTGTCAGGCTGCAAAAAATATATACAGGTGGTTAATTTTACACACTGGTCAGTCATTTAAATTAAATGCCTTTTTCCTTTTGTTTTTAATGATCTTGGATAGAAAATCAGATTGGTGTTAAGTTTTAATGCAAGTTTTGCAACGTGGGAATTGGATAAAGCATTTTGGAAGTATTAGGAAGTGGATGCACTAAATTGGTTGCAAATCAAGTCAAATAATTTTCTGTGTCATGGCTTAATTTTCTTTCATTCCCTTGTCACAAGCTATCAGTCTATTTTGGGAATTACTTGCTTCTGACATAGAAAGGCCTGTCCTCCTTATGAATTTGAATACCCACCCCCACTCCAGTAACCTTTTGGAAACACTGGGTAGTAGTTAATTTTGTGATACATTAAGTATTTCTGGAATGTTCATGGAGTTCTGTTAACAAAAGAGTGAAATGTGACAATACAATGCCAACTAGCCATACCTTTTTCCATATTTTATATCTGCAAGATTTGGAAGGACTGGAATTGGGGTTACTATTTTTAATAAGGGGAAGTTATTACGTAATGTGAATAGTAAATTTTTATACAGATAGAAGCAGTTTGTAAGCAGTATTAGCAATACAATATAGTGACATTTAATATTTAGCAGAGAAGTGTCAGGACTACCAGAACCATCTGCAGTCCAGTTTTTTGCCTGTGCAAGGAGGAGTCTTTCATGTTATGATAACACTAGTTATCTTTGATGTGTGATTAAATTCCTGCAGGTCATTTTACAATTTAAAATTGATTTAAAAAATTAAATGAAACCTACTTTGCCATAATCATCGCCACCTTTAAAAATTAATTTAATTTGACCAAACCCACTATGTGTGTTTCTTGGAAATTTGGTTGTCAAAGAGAATGACTTTCAAATTACTTTTTGCTTTTTATTGGCCTTTTTTTCTTCTTAATACAGCTATATATATATATATATATATATATATATATATATATATATATATATATCATAGATATATATCTATATATGGATTTCTAAGTTTGTTTAGTTTGTTACTGAATAGATAATGCTACAAAAATTAACTGCTGAATTGTGTTCAGCTGCTGTTTATCACTATAGACTATCCAGTCACTATGGAGACACTATAGACAATCTAATGTTTTGGAATTAATGAGTTAATTCACAGAATAGTGGTTGATTCGCTGTGTTTATTTGAGCTGTTTAATCCCTGTCGATTTGTGACCAGTGTGTAGGCTTTGATTTACACATTAGGGCTGCTCCCATGTTTTCTTTCAAATTCTTCCTCTAATTTAACAGTAGATACTTGCTAGGTGTATATGGCTGGCAGTGTTACTTCTTAAGGCTGGGGTTTATGTTTGGGGGTTTTTTAAGTTGTCAACTCTCAAATATCTGTCTATTCCTAGACACTTTTCTATGGAAACTTGTGTTCCTCACAAAGTTCTCTTCCCACTGCTGTATCTCTACCATCCAATCAAACTTCAGTTGGGTGCAGCCACTAAAAATTAGTGGTGATGGACTTGCATTATTTGATTATACATGGCATAATTTAAACTGTAGTTATTTTAATTCTAAGGGCTACTGCAGTATAAATAACTGGAAAATTACTTCTGATAGGCTGTTTAAACTGAAATCAGTAATTGTAATATCAATAAAAAGAACTAAAAAGAACTGTTTTAAATTTAGTGCATCCAGTTGAAAAGGGCAGTGAAATTCCTTGGAGTTCTACGTAACTGTATTGTAAATTAATGACGTACAGACTGCTGGATTGAGTTTACCTGGACAATGGCCAAGCTTATTTTGTGTGGATTTTTTTCAGTCATAGTGTGTATGCCTGGCAGTTGATCAAAGAGTGTCAAAAGCAGCATTACTGGTGATGGATGTGGAGTATGTAATATGCATACGTAGTGCTGTTCTGGTTGTCAAAGGTAGCAAAATACATATTAATAGATGTTACTGATGCTTTTTGACTTATTTGTCTTTAATATGCTTTAATGTTACTATTTTTTAAATATATTGAAATTATTTACTTGAAGGTAGAAACAGCTGCCAGTTGCAGAGCTCTGCTGTGAAGGATAGTGTATGGAGTTGAGTACACCCTGAAACAGCTGTGTTAGTTGCTGGTTCAGCCAACATCCATCTAGTTTTGCCTTTATCAATAAATGCAGAAGTGAAGATGGTCTGAGGGACGAGCAATTCTTTAGTTCTGGACTGACTGCTGTAGTCTAATTTTAACTAGACTTTCAACAGCATAGCAAGACGAATAAGGTGCATGTGTATTGGTAAGTTTGTACATAGATCTGCATTTGACATCTTCCTCTGTTAGGAATGTCAAGGTCTTGTCCTTTCTCAGTTGACATATTAACAGTTTTCTAGTCTGTGATGTCAGATAGTGACAGAATTATAGTTGATAAGCCATGTATGCCAAATCCCCCAACTTTCAATCCACCCAAATTTGCTTTAATCTCTGCTTCTGCTATTGAAAATTTTGTTAGTCTAGGTAGAGATTGTAGTGTGACCAGATGTATAACAGACTTAGTGCTATTAATGTTAAAAATTGCCCAAGGTATTAGGTAGAAAATAACTTCCCTTTGTATGAGCTTGAGTCTTGATCTAATAGGTAGTTTCATGGGCCACTTTGTGTTGGGATGTCTTCCTCAGTTTACCTGTTATTAAATTATTGTAAAATCACTGGTCACTATTCAGAAACACTTCAAGAAAATACATTTTGAAAGTAAAGTGCACTGTTAATAAATGAAGCAGTCTAGTATTTTTTTTTCCTTAAAATGTTTGGATTAAATATGATATTAAAATATGATTCAGGGGACAAAGTATGTTCATAACTCTGGTATAATTGCAAAAAACTGAGTCATAAGCTTTAGAAAATAACTTTTTTCTCATCTTTCGTATGAATTTCATTAGTATGTCAGCTAGATTTGGTAGCCCCATTCACTGCAATCCTTTGAGCTCTGTCCTTCAGACAGTTCGATACCCAGTGCACCATGACCCTACTCATCCCACAGTTGGATAAGTTGTCCACAAGGATGTTGTGGGGGACAATATAAAAGACAAAAAAGGCAAAAATCCTACACCAACTGTCATCCCTTCATCTACTGGATGGATGACCTTATTCTAGAAGGTTAACAAACTAGTTAAAACAGGACTTTACCCTTGTCAACCCAAGCTGATGATACCTGATGATTTCACTATCCTTTAAACGCCTTACAGTAGCACTCAGGATAGTCTTCTCCCTAAGTTTTCTGAGTGTTGAGGTGAGACTAACGGGTCTGTAGGTTCCTGAGTAATCCCTCTTTCCGTTTCTATAAAGCGAAATAACATTGGTTAGCTTCTCTTCAGTAGGGACCTCCCCAGACTCCCAATCCCTTTAGTAGCTGCTGGAGAGCGGTTCTGCTATAGCAAACATTAGCTTCCTCAATACTCTGGTAAATCCCGTCACATCCCATAGACTTATGAACTGTGAACTGCTACAGCTCGTCCCTGAGAAGTGTCTAAACAAATGGGAAGTCACTATTCCTGAAGTCATCCTCTAAATCCAGGGACTGGGCAGATGGTGGTTTATCTGCGGTATTAAAGACTGAGGCAGAGGAAAGCTTGAATGTCTCCACACTTCTCCACCCTTAACAATCAGTTGACCATCTTCAATAAGTCTTTTCTTTAGACCTCCTCTTTCTATTAGTGTACTTTAAAAACCCTTCTTGTTGTCTGACACAGTACTGGTCAGTTTCAATGCTGATTGAGCTTTGGTCTTTTGCATCTTGTCCCATGCATGTATGAACCACAGCTCTGTCAAATTCATGCAAAATCTCAGCTTGTTTCCAGACAGCATATAATTTCTTTTTCCTCCTGAGCTCCAAGAGGAGTTTTCTGTCCAATCAAACTGATCTCCTGTCCTGTTTGCTTGACTTTTGATACAAAGGAATTGTCAATTCTTGTACTTCTATGTAGTGAAGAATTCAATTTTAATTCTGGTTTGTGGGTTTTTCTTAAATCTGTGTAATTTTTTCAGATAATAATATCAAACATTTTTTTTTATAACTGCTTGGCAGCCTTGCTTTCATAGTACCTAAATGGAGAAGCAAAAGCTAGTTGAAAACCATTAATATTTGGGGGTTCTTTACCCTTTTTTTTAACTAGTAGCATGGTGAGATTTGGACTGTAATTTGATACAATTTGTGTAATTGTGTTTGTTATCTTGCAGGAAATACAGCACTACATGACTGTGCAGAATCTGGAAGTTTGGAGATCATGAAGATGCTTCTGAAGTATTGTGCTAAAATGGAAAAGGATGGTTATGGAATGACTCCCCTTCTGTCAGCCAGTGTGACAGGCCACACAAATATAGTGGACTTTCTGACCCAGCATGTACAGACCAGTAAGGCTGAGCGCATAAATGCCCTGGAACTTCTAGGAGCAACATTTGTGGACAAAAAGAGAGATCTGCTTGGTGCTTTGAAATACTGGAAAAGAGCTATGGAAATGAGATACAGCGATAGGACTAATATCCTCAGCAAACCTGTGCCACAAACACTGATTATGGCTTATGATTATGCTAAAGAGGTAAACAGCTCAGAAGAGCTAGAAAATCTTATTGCAGACCCAGATGAAATGAGAATGCAAGCATTACTAATTAGAGAACGTATTCTTGGCCCTTCTCACCCAGACACATCCTACTATATTAGATACAGAGGTGCTGTGTATGCAGATTCCGGAAACTTCAAGCGTTGCATCAATTTATGGAAGTATGCTTTGGACATGCAGCAGAGCAATCTTGATCCGCTGAGCCCGATGACAGCCAGCAGTTTGCTGTCATTTGCTGAACTTTTCTCCTTCATGCTTCAGGATAGGGCAAAAGGCCTGCTAGGCACTACTGTCACTTTTGATGATCTAATGGGTATACTGTGCAAAAGCGTTCTTGAAATAGAACGGGCCATGAAGCAAACCCAATGTCTTCCTGATCCAATACAGCTGAACAAAGCCCTTTCCATCATTTTGCATTTAATTTGCTTGTTGGAGAAAGTACCTTGCAGCTCAGAACAGGAACATTTTAAGAAACAAACTATTTACAAGTTTCTTAAACTTCAGCCTAGAGGAAAGAATAACTTCAGTCCACTTCACCTTGCTGTCGACAATAATACTACATGTGTCGGTCGCTACCCAGTTTGTAAATTCCCCTCTCTACAAGTTACTGCGATCCTGGTGGAATGTGGTGCTGATGTAAATGTCAGAGACTCCGATAACAACAGTCCATTGCACATTGCTGCACTGAACAACCATCCAGACATCATGAATCTTCTTATCAAGTCAGGTTCACATTTTGATGCCACAAACTCATGTAAACAAACAGCTAGTGATTTGCTGGATGAGAAGGAAATAGCAAAGAATTTAATCCAGCCCATAAATCATACTACTTTGCAGTGTCTTGCTGCTCGTGTAATAGTGAATCATAACATACGCTATGCAGGGCATATCCCTGAAAAACTAGAGAACTTTGTTTTGCTCCATAGATGATAGTGTGGCGTTCCAGAGTACTGTTTTTGAAGCACGACATGGTGATATTTTCCTTGAGCACTGTTGTGATACACCAGCGTTCCCTTAGCTTGCTCCATTTTGCTCTCATTGGCTAGTGTGTTAGCAGCAGATCTGCAGAGTTGGTTACCCAGTATTTAATATGAATATGCCATATAATATATTTTGTGGATTATTTAGAAATGTAATGCCATATTTAGACTTTTTAAATTGTCTGCCAAAGGCTTGTCTTTTCTGGTTTTATTTGCCTGTTGGGTGTTTGAGACTGAGTTGAGTATTTTCCACTGATGTCTTTTTACTATAACTGTTATGTGGATTTTATACGGTTGGAAGGTCATCTTTTTTTGGTTTTGCTTTGGTGTTTCTACTCTTACTCTCTTCTTTTTCTATGGACTCATTGCTAAACTGTGCAAGTTGTATGGACTTGTTAACATTTGCAACTACCATAAGTGCTTTTATCTTCTCTATGCACTGGCTTAAACATGACTGTTGTGTGTGAGCATATTTCTATGCAGCACTTGGCCAATTTCAACTTAAATGCCACTCTTGTTTTGCAGTTTGTTTAGAGCTCTCTTGAGAATGCTGTCTTCATAGCATGGTGAATTTTGGAGTTATTTATCACCTCTCCAAACCTGGGTTTGACTTCTTTGACTGCTGTAACTGAGGTTGCTTTCATTTTGATCCTCTGGAATTTTTTCTGAAATTGGGGAGAAGAAAATCTTTTTCTCTTCATAGTCCACTTCAACTTTAAATCTGAATATTGTTCTGTTGCATCGTGCAGCTGGGGGAAGAGTCCTCATGATGTACAACTGACACCTTCCCCTCTGCACTAATGTCTTGCTTGTGCTGGTTATGTGACTAGATGTGAAGTTTGCTCAAAGTTTAACCTCAAACCTTAATGATACACTTCTATGAGAAATAGATCAAATATATGCTCTGCTTTAAAATCTGCAAATCAGCTTTAGCTGCGAAAGAAAACTAAAGCATGTTGATGGCATGATGTTTATCAGTCCAGATCTAGACATCATATAGTATAGTAAGTGGCTGTCTGCCAGGGTATTGAAAGTTCTATAGCAGTGTCCTTTTTTCTTTATTTTATGTATCTTTATAAATACTTGCATGAATTTTTCATCTCTACTATGTCAGTTGTACTTAACAAAAGCAGAAGTTCTGTTGTGTATATAGCTCCTATTAAAGTACCTATTTTTTATAATATTTGCACAACAGCTTAGCTTAGCTTTTGCAACAGAAAGGGCTCTTTTGACTTGATAAGAAGTCTAAATGAAGATCATAAATGTGAGTGCGATTCAGGTAATTAATAAAATTCAGCACTTTAATACTGATTAATAGTAGGATTTATTATGGCACATTAGCCCTACAAATGTCTTAAAGTGAAATTAAATTCTGTTGGATAGGATACAGTTTACTTGCAAATTTAGTTGTCTAGCATATTGGATATTTTTGACTTAATGTTTCATTTCAGTCGTGGGCAGTAAGTGTACCTATGGGATTCTTGCTCCAGAAATCCAACAACTTGTTTTATGCCTTTGTCAGAGATAAGAGATACTTAGAATCCAAATTGATTAGGTTAGGAGGGTCTTTTCAATACTTTAATTTTTAAGCTGATGTTAGAACATGTTTGTCATTTGTGATTGAACTTGAGGAAGAACGTGTCTTGGGAGCACATAAGAATAGCCCTTCCTTGTTTTTGTTCTGTTTCGGCATTCCTGCCAGTGTACGGCAGTGTACAGGTGCCTACTAGCTTAGCCATTTTTGCAAAAATTATGGGGATGTTTTTAAGCAAAGATATGTTGAAAGCAGTGCTGTTTGTGTATTGTCACTACTAGACTTGCTGTTTTAGAGCAATTTTCACTGGTTTGTCCCTTGCCATGTCTGTGTTACATACTATTACAAAAATCATAGAATCATTTAGGTTGGAAAAGGTCCTTCAGATTATCGAGTCCAACCCTTAACCCAGCACTGCCAAGCCCAGCACTAAACCATGTCCTTAAGTGCCACATCTACATGTCTTTCAAATACCTCTGGCCATAGTGACTCAACTGCTTCTTTTGGGCAGCCTGTTACATTGGTTAATCACTCTTTCCATGAAGACGTTTTTTCTAATATCCAATCATTTTCTCCCCTAATTCAACTTGAGGCAATTTCTCCTTGTTGTACCGCTCATTACTCAGAAGGAGAAGCCAACTGCCACCTTATCAAAACCTCCTTTCAAGTAATTGAAAATTTTCTCCAGGCTGAACAACCCCAGTTCCCTCAGCTGCTCCTCGTCAGACTTGTGCTCCAAGCCCTTCCCCAGCTGTTCTGCCCTTTCCTGGACACGCTCTGGCACCTTGATATCTTTCATGTAGTGAGGGACCTAAAACTGAACACAGCACATAAGGCATGGCTTCACTGGTGCCCAGTACTGGGAGACAATCACTGCCCTGATCCTGCTGGCCACACCGTTGCTGATACAGGCCAGGATACAGGTTTCTCTTGCTTCACAGAAGACTAAACTCTAGTCAATTGACTGAATTGCTGTGATTTGTAATGCTTAGGACACATGCCACTCAGCTTTTCATTTGTGAGGATGTGTAGTTTGGCTTTTGAATTTATACATTTTAATGCTTTTCTGCTGCTCTATAAGTGGGGATAATCAGCAAATCATACCATGCTAGAAACACACTATACATCAAGACATAAAAATATTTCTTTTTGTATAGGTCACAGAGAAAAGGATTTTTAGAGTTCTTTACTTTGGAATCTGTTCTGCTCTGCAGTGGTTTTAGTTTAAATTTCTGTCTTTGTAACAGACAAGTGCCCTGTTTAAGTTTAGATGGACATTATTAGTTGATTGTTCAGCTCCAGAAAGAGAAGGCTGCAGGGGGAGACCTTATAGGACATTTCAGTCATAAAGGGGACTACAAAAGAGCTGGAGAGGGACTTTCTACAAAGTCGTGGGGTGAAAGGACAAGGGGGGAATGGCTTTAAACTGAAAAGGGTGAGATTTAGCTTAGCTATGAGGAAGAAATTTTTTACCGTGAGTGTGGTGAGGCACTGGCACAGGTTATCCAGAGGAGTTGTGGATGCCCCATTCCTGGAACTGTTCCAGACCAGGCTGGATGGGGCTCTGATCTGGTGGAAGGTGTCTCTGCACATGGCAGAGAGGTTAGAACTAGGTGATCTTTAAGGTCCCTTCCAACCCAGATCGTTCTTTGATTTATGATCATTAGTCCAGAAATACAATGTAAAAATTGTTAATTGTTAGCAATTCTTTAAATGGAAAGCATTCCCAAAAGTGAAAACATATCACTATTAGTTCTATGTAAATCTAGGGAATATTGCAACAAGAAAGACTTTCTGTGTTAGCTGCTCTTTAGAAACAAACCAGGCTACGAGTACATACTGATTGCACGAATTTCTGTCTAAATATCTACTGATGTGCATCAGTCCGAAGAATTTATCGCCTCCATGCTGAATTTAATTTTTCATGGTGATGAAGCTCTCTGCTGAAGAGAATACTTATCTTCACAGATAACTTGGACTTAAGTGTCCTGGCAGATGAGTTCATACATTTATGTCACTTTGCATTTAGACCTGTGTGTTTACACTACTCTGTTTTATTTATCTTCATTTTAATTTTGTAGTATTTTTAACTCATTCTTTTACCATTTTTCTCTTTTATTCCTATTTGGCTTTTTTTTCTGATGAAACATACTGCTTCTGGGCTACTGACACAGAAAAATGCTGAGAACACTGCAAAAATAATTATATGCCCTGCACGGATGAAACAGGTTTTAAATTGATTAAACAGCTTACAGGTATCACTTCCCTAGAGACAGAGAAACTGGTACCTCATTGCTTGTTGAGACCTCTAAGTTATATCTTGGGGGAAAGGGATAAATGCATAAAGCAGCTTTTCTTCTAGTACTTGTGGGTATCAACTGAAGTACTTCAACAAGAAGATAAAAAATATTCTCATTAAAAAAATCTAAAATTATATTCCTATTTTTTTATCACTAAGGCTGGTAACAGAATTCCAGCTGTTTGCAGTGTCTCTGTTCTGTTTAAGTGCAGTGTAAAGACACTTTCTTAAATGCAAGGCAACATTGTGGTTAGTTTTCCATATATACTTCACAACACTCCCTGGATAGGAAGTAGTCTCATGCGTTTCCTAAGTCCACAAAGAGCTGTCTTTTAACAATTGTTTTGCAACTGGTTAAAATTAACCTCTTTCTTTTTTTACAAACACTAGTTTAAAGAAAGTAATGCAGTGCTATAGCAAATCCTTAAAGGAGGATTTGTAATTAGATAAAAACCTTTTGAGGAAAAGCGTGCCTCTCCTCAGTTTTGTGTCAGCTGCAAGGTGACAGTAGCAGGATATGGCTGCTCTTGAAATAGCTTCCTCATGCTTTGAAATATAGAGTGGAATGACTGTTATACTCTAAAACATTGAGAAGCATGAAAAAGTAGACTAAACACTAATTTTACCTTCTGTGACTACAATGACTCCAACTGGTATTTTACGCTTCAAAGTAATTTTGGAAGTTTTGATGAGAGACATACTAGACTGCTCATATTTCTTGGCTTTGAGTGTAAAAGTAACTGTTGAGCCCTCAGTGAGGGCAGAGCGAAAAGTTATTGTTGGTTTGGTTTTAAATAATGTTGTATTTGTGTTCCATTCTATTGCAAAGACTTCCTATGCAGGGCTAGCTCTGTGTATGGAAATATTGCAGTTTCTTTTTTACGTGAAGTAATTTAGCTTTAACAGTAATGTAAAAAAGGAATAACAAGCATATTTCTCTGCTCCTACTCTCTTTAGGCTCCAAATGCAGATTACATTAAAAATATGTTTTGAAGAACACTTGTCCGAGTGTATATATCTGTTTTCTCTGGGGTATTTCAGTACTGGTTGGTAAGCTACTTTTCCTGTTGAGTAGCTAAATGTGAATGCTGCAGCTTCAACCTCCCTGTCATTAAGAGTTGTACCTTAAGCAAAAGGTCGTGATTCATGCTCTTTCTTTTTGTGGTCTGGCAAAGCCTTTACATTTTGGTGGTGGGTAGTAGTAAAGAAAAAGCTTAAACTGGATGATAGAGGAGAAATTGTTTTCCTTCTTTATAGAAAAAGCAGTTAGTCATACTGTTAAATGCGGGGGAAACATTTCAGTTTGTAACCTGAAAGTAGATAGCAATGCCTTGTAAGAAGTAATCAGCAGACAGTTTTCAAAAAAGCTGGACAAATTAATTTTCTGATTCAGGCTTTTGAAGGATCTTCCATCTTGCATGAACAAGTTGAAAAAGAGAGGAACATTACAAGAGTGAGAGAAGCAGAAGATCCTTATTAGAGGCAGCTGGAGAATTGAAGACTTTGAAGAGCATTAACCTTGTAATTTCAGAATATCTTTGTAGTTAGGCCCAGTAGTCAGAATCCTGTCCTTTAAGGATGTGTACATTTTAGAGAGGTGGAATTTTAGATTAGGCCTGATCAGTAACAATAGGATCAAAACAGATGAGGTTCTGGATGAGGAAAACTTCTCCAGAACTTTCTGAAAGTATAATTGTCACACAGATGGCTTTAGTGAATTAGGAAAGGGAAATACTGGAAAGGATCATTTACATCATTATTCATCCTTCTGCAGTTGCAGATGATGAAAGATGTCTGCTGTTAGCTAAGCTACGTAACCATCCAAAAATGTGTCTTGGCAGTAGCAAGTGCTGACTGGTACTTGAAGACCAAAACTCATCATACAATGTAATGTGGGATTAGAGCAAAGGAGACCACTGTGAGTGTGCTGCTCTGGCAAAGGCAATACTTTTACTTTGCACATAATATCCAAAGGGCCAAATGCAGTGAACAGCAGAAGGCCTTTCTCTCTCACTCCAAAGTGAGTGATCTCCAGCATTCAGAAAGATTGAGAAGAGTCTATACTCAGAAGTTACGGACAACAGTGTTGAGTTGTGCACGCAGGGGAAAAAAACAATTGCTTTCTGACTCATGTAAGTATCTGTCAAAAGCCAGTGATTGTGAGGCAATGTAAATAATGAAAATGGCAAGCACATCTCCCATCAGATCATAAGACGTGATTGTGAAACATGATCTGGGTTCTTCTCTGAAGTTCAAAGGGCTGCTTCTGTCATATTTCCTGAAGATTTATCAAGTCGTAAGTTCCCTATCAAAAATTCGCCTTAAAAGGTTATCTGGAATTTTCATCTATCAGTAATTAGATACTTAATTCCAATTTGAAATGCATGTTTTCCTAGCTTTGTATGTGTGATCTTGTCATAGTTTCAGCACTTGTCAGTCCTTCAGAGATAGTTGTCCTCTCTCAGCCTTCATATGGCCAGGCTAAATCAACCAACCAGAAGAACCCCCAGGCTGTAAGGATGAGCAAAAATCAGAATCATCTAGAGTCAAGTAAGCTCAACAGTTTTCCCTTCTCTTGATTGTATGCTACCAAAAAACCCTCAGGACCCACTGGTTAACTAAACTTTTTGCTGCTGAACCTGCAATTTAAATTGCCAATTTGTTCCTTTTTACAATGGGAGGGATATTTTTTACAGTAAACAGGCGATTGTTTTCAGATTCTGTAGCTTGTATTGTTCTTTTCTAATATTTTAGGTGCCTGGATGTCGCTTTGTTCCATTCACACACAGCATTATCCTAACTGGTATGTGAGGCAAAACGTTTAGTGAATGAGCCAGACTTGCATTATTTTTTGTTTCCATCCCATAGGTTCAAAATAGTGAACTTGCCTTTTTCTCCTTTCTTTTTACATGTGTGGCTACCAGGCATTTTACTGGCTAGTCTGTACTTTTTGTTGCCTAGCCTGTAAGATGGGGTCCTTCTAGGATGGCTGCGCTCTTTCTGGTTTGCTGGATAGGGGAAGCACATCCCCGACTTTGTCATGCTTTGTTTTCCTGTAGTGCATGAAGTGAAAACTTCAGGGAGTTAAAAACCAATAGAACAAACAAAAAAATCCCAACAAAAACTCAGCCAAAAAAAACCAAACCCCAAACAAAAATAAAAAATTGCCAACAAAACGCTCAAAACCAAACCAGAGAACAGGACCTGCTGTAAAGAAACAAAATACACTGTGTGAGGCAAATGCCCCGTGGGTTGCCATGAGGTGTGTGGATAGCTTACTTCCAGTCCCACCTTGCGGTAACCTTAGGGCCAGACAGCAGATAGTTCTGTGAGAAGGCTGCCCCCACCCCAGTGCTGCTGTTCACATCAGGGATGTGTTTTTCAAGTGAGTCTCCCCATTGCCCATCCTTTGCTTGTTTGGGTTCATGTCACTGAATTCTTTTAATGCATAACCTATGTTACTTTTGAATGCACTTGAGCTTAAAGGAGTGTTCCAAAATCTCAGCTAACAGGCTTTGATCACTAATGGCTATCCAGTTTGGAGCAGACTATTTGTTCTGAAATAACCCCTTTGTTTTCTCCCATTCCTCCTCTACTCCCCCAGAGTGTCACAGACTTTTGATCCTTTGGCATCAATTCCTTCATTCTACAGATCTCCTTTCTAATTCAAGTGTAACCGTAGTTTTCAGTTTCTCTTCTGATGTTAAACATAAGTTGACACATACACTGGCTTGTTTTTCCTCTTGCTTGTAGGTGGTTACTGCCTATCGTGCGTAACATCCCATAACCCGTGTTCTGCTTTGAGCTGGGTCATGAAAATGAGGTGATGTTGCTTGCTAAAGGTGGGTCTACCACATCATTAACCATTGGAAAATGAGTCAGCTGTGCCACATACAACGCTGATACTTCCTCCTGACAGCATGACTGACCTTAGTACAAAGTGCTGTTGATATGTTGTAAAGAAATATTTGCTCCATTATACAAAGGCAGAAACTAAGGCACACACTCAGTGACCTCTTAAAATTACCACAGGAAGTATGGGCTGTAGCAAGAAACAGAGTTCGGATCATCTGGCTCCAGAGACTTTAATTTTGAGACTCTTTGCTCCAAGTAGGTTTGACATCAATAATTTCATAAACGAAAACTGCTATAAAACAAAACAAAACCAAACCACTAAGAATTTCTTAGGGAAATTCTATCCTTCCTCTCCCTAATTTTTGTGCATGTTAGGCCAGTTTAATAAACTCAACAGAAATAGAGTAGCCTATGTATGTCTGTAACTTCCTTGAGAACACCAGAGTGAGCAGATGGCAGAGTCTGTACTAACAGTTCCCACTGAAGAGGAGGATTTGGCAGGAGCCTGACTCTTACTGGGCATGAGAGAATCCAGACAGGAATTAAAATACTTAGGACAATGAAAAAGTCTTTGATCACAGCCCTGGCTTTACTAGAGAGCATCAGATCTCCTGTTTGCACTGTTCAGGATGTGCCATACTTGCATTACATCGTATACAGTCACTGTACCAGTTCATTGAGGTGGTAGCATTTGAGCATCAGATTATCCTGGTTTTTATAGTCTAATCTCCCTCATTAGGCACTCAGTGTGCAGAGTTTGCTGTAACAGCACAGAATGTAAATTAAAATGGGCCAAGCTGCACAAAAACTCTAGGACCTTCTATGGCTGTTTACTGTCTGTGTTACTGTACATGCCAAAATGGTCTGAAGTTAATTCTGTTGAGTAGTTGTTACTGCCTGCTAACCAAGCTGGTGGAAACCATGACTCGTAGTTCATCTGTAAGAGTTCTGACATTTTTGGCATCATGATTTCTATTGACTTTGGTACAAGTAACAAGCAAGACCAGAATGTGATCACCTCTTTTCAAAAACCTTCATTTCAGTTCTCAAGTCTGGAAACTGTTTTATTGAAAAGCTCAAAGTGACATGAAATCTGTAAGAGAAAACATGTATCTGGTGAAGAACTGTTCTGTGGAAAAATGGTTCTGGCAACTCTGCCCAATGATGTCTACTCTCCCCTGTGCCTCCAGTGGAAGTTTTCCTGAGATCCCTGGTTTTGTCCATGCCTTAGCTTAATTTTCTAGCTCTCATGAATTCTTTGTACAGCAGTGTTTCTCCAGCTGTTAAGGCTTTTCCCTCATGCCCCTCTGAAAGCTGCAGTGCATGGTGACTGTCCTTGCCCTGGGCTGCCACTGAAAGCCAGCTGCTAAGCTAGTCGGCCCTTCTCTGACAGTGATCCCTGGGAAAGTCCAGTGCAGGTGATATGCAATGGCAGCTATTTAAAAATAAAAGTAAAACTAAATGATCAGATTTCCCTCCATCCTTTGTGACCCTTTCTAAATGCGTCATTGCTCATCATCATCGTGTTCTCTGCTGCCTGCCTTTATTGTTCCCAGTGGCTCCTTGAGCTTCTTACCTCCCCCTGCTGCCATTGTGGCTGAGTCAAGCCTGCACTGAAATGGGAAATGCTTGGGGAGATTTGGCGCTTGATATGCCTTAGGCAGCCTGTGCTGTTTCTAAGCTGTGTCAGTTGGGAAGCAGAAAGACTGGAAGAAATGCAGGATGCAGCTTGCTTGTTCTTTCTTCATCTGCCTGGTGAGGGTGCTTAATTTCCTGTCATGGTTTCACCCCAGTCAGCAGCCAAAACTCAGGCAGCTGCTCACTCATTCCCGCACCAGTGGGATCGGGGAGAGAATTGAAAGGTAAAAGCCAGAAAGCACATGGGTTAAGGTAAAGACAGGTTAATATGGAAAACAAAAGCAAGCAAAACAAAACAAGTTGATTCTCTGCTTCCCATGGGCAGGTAGGTGTTTAACCATCCCCAGGAGAGCAGGGCCCCATCACATGCACTGGTGACTTGGCAGGACAAACACCATTACCCCTATTGTCCACATTCTTCCTCCTTCTGCCCAGCTTTATGTACTGGTCATATGGTCTGGAATATCCCTTTGGTCAGTTGGGGTCACCTGTCCCAGTTGTGTCACTTCCCAATGTCTCATGCACTCCCAACTCCCTCACCAGTGTGGCAATACAAAAAGCACAAAAGACCTTGGCTCTGTGTAAGCCCTGCTCAGCAACAACAAACAGCTCTGTATTATCAACCCTGTGTTCAGCACAAATCCTGTACTAGCCAATGGAGAAAACTGTACCCCAGCTGAAACCAGCACACCTCCTCATTAGTGTGAAATGTGGGCTCTGTTAATCACACGGCACAGTGGGGTTTGTTTCACGTAATGTTGCCAATGTACTCTGCAGGTATTGCTGATGTAAGCTGTTAAAAATTCCATAAGCAGATCTCATCCTGGAATCAGTAATAACTGGATTTCCTCACATGCAGAGGGTACTTGATAAGCTCTGTGCCTCTTTTAAACCCTGTTCTGTTTCCTAACTTGCTGATCTTTTGCTCTTGAGAATCTGCCTTTAAAAAGTGTCATTCTCTCAGTGCCTTTCCAGATCCCACTACTTTGTCCACTGGGTTCCTGCGTTATGACTCTTTTGACCTTCTCTGCCATAGAAATATGTGGTAGTATTAGAAATGTGACATTTCCTGTGTTTCTTCTGAAGATGTTTATTGACTCTGCAAAAGTGGGAAGTGCATTAAAACTGCCTCTTACAGAGTGTGCAGTCTGGTTCTCTCTTGCCATTAACAAGGTAAGGGTCATTTACCTCAGAGGATAAGTTCTAGTAGACTGAAGTCTAGTAGGCTAAAAAGAAAATTTAAAATTTGTTATGATGAAAATTTTTAAATTCCCACTGTAGAAACATGTTTTAACATGCTTTTTTCATGTCTTTTGAATTGAATATGGAACTGTTTTCTTAAATCCAAAAAGGAGAAAATAAAAGGAAGCTGGACATACTTCTAGTAAATTAAAAACAAGGTGGAACTGGAGAAGCAAGCAAATTCACTGCTGGCCCTGTTTGCAACCCGGCTACTGATAACTTAGATAATTAGACCTTCCAGTACTTAGAGCAATTAATGCTAAATGCACAGACCTGGCTGAAGACTTCTTGGCAAAGAGGTAAAAGAAAATCGAACATTGCACTGACAGTGGATTGTGTTTTGCAGCAGAAGAGGAAGAAAGGCCAGGAAGGGTCTTTCAGAAGGAGGAAGATGTAGTGGCCAGTTGGATTTTACCAGGCTGTATGTAATTTAATGGTACCACAGAGGGATGTCTGTCAACCTCTGCATTTACCAGCTCCTCATAGCAGTCTTTACCCTCCATCTTGCACGATGGTTGAAGGTTTAAGCTTGTTCCTGTTGCAGTAAGTGTGAGGGATGAGGCTGAGAATTCTGCACTTCTCCGGCAGCCAGCAGTGGTGCAACAGCGGTATCCGAAGATACTGCTCTGAAAGAAGTGTGAAGAAAAGCTGGGGCATTACCTCTCTTTCCTAATGAATCCTCACACCCTGCTTCAGTCTTTGGCTGTGTGACATTGATCTGATACCAGCAGAAAGCAGCCAAAAAGAAAAAGTGAAAGAAGGACATGCAGCTACTGCAAAGCCAGTCTGATTTAACAGGCAACAGTAAATTTTATTTGGGGGGTGAAAAGGTTCTGGAACACTCAGTGAGAAAATGAAGTATTGCTAATGTACTAATAGTGCAAGGCATTAGACACAGAACATCAGAGAGAACAGGGTCTTTGCTCACATATTGTGAACTGTCAGTCTTGAAATCTGAAACATCACTTCAGTAATTTTGACAAGGTTTGATCCCAGTAAAAGAAACACAAGCAGAAATGTAGCTTTATGTCTTTTCTAAGAAGTTCAGATTTTGTGTGTAGTCATAGAACCATTCCTGACATGATGCTAAAAATTCCTTAAATTTCCACTGTGATTGATGCAAGGTAACTGCAGCGTCTTTTGAAAAAGATTTCTCAGCAATGAGCACTTTACCTTCTAGGCAAAGTTGTTTAGACAGTCAACTGTTAAGCAATCTGCTCATCTGAAAAAACACTTTTGAAATGAGGAAATACTCTTTGAAACACAGAGACAGAAGTGTTCTAAGCATTATGTAAAAGCATTCAAAACCTAAAAATCCTCTCAATCTTGAATAAGTTCTTGTTCAAAAGAAAAATTTCAGAAGGCGGGTAGAAATGTACAGCTTTTCTTTAATTCAGGAAACCAGTCTATTCACAAACATTTGTTTTATCTGTAAAAGTTGTATAAAAACCTCTAAAAGAAAAAGAGTAAGTAATGTTATCTAGATCTTTTATTTTATGTTCTCTGGAAGATGGATGATGATGCTTCTTCCAGGAAGAACTTTTATTCAAATCAGTGAAATCATTTGCTTTCATACAGAAGCTGGATTTTTAACCAAGGGTACCAGAAAGACTTACAAATCAAACAATTTCACAGAATTTTTAGTCGCTGTTTCCACAGAGTATTTGAACCACATACACTGCTGAAAGGTGTCTTGAAACTCCGCAGCTTAGCACCTGGGGTTGAGCACCTGTGTGATGAGTAACAGTGTGAAAGAGGGTGAGGCATTCCATCCTTGTTAAGCATGCAATGCCCAGCAAGCGTGCCTGCATTGTGTCAGCGTGTGTGTGTGTAGTTCACCCCATAAGTATGTATGTGCATGTGTAGCAAATCACTGAGTTCATAGGCATGCACGTACTTGGAGACCTGTGAACCTTCTTTAGTCATTAGTCGTGCTTTTAACATGTCCCTTCACTTGACCGAAGTAGCAAAGACAAAGCAGAGTGGCTTGGTCTTGAGGCCAGTGCAGAGGTGCTGGAAAGCAAAACTGAGGCATTACGAAAACCAGAAGTGTTAACAGTCATTGGTTTATGGCTTGTGTGGCTTGATGTGATACCGGCCTTGGCAGAAAACATGCACTGAGCAGAACACTGATTTTTATAGATATTACCATATTTTGTGTACTTAGTGGCATATGATGCAACCACATATATGGATAAGGAGATGGTATTTTTTCTGGTTTGGCATGGTTAGAAAAGTATGTGACAGCATAATGTTTAAGGTTAACGAAATCTAAAACTGCCTTGATTTGTTTTTGTGCTGTGAGCATTTTACAACCAATTGCAAGCCTCCACGTACACTTCTGCCCTGGCGCCCAAGCAGGTGTCTCTTGCATTAAATGTGACAGGTATTCACAGAGCATCTCCATTGAGACAGCTTACTGAGTGGAAGAAGGGTGTTTTCCTTAAGATGTTTTTAAGAGGAACACCTGCAGACTCAAGTTCTGTAGGATTTTTTTTTCTTACAATTTTTTGTTGGTTGCTGTTTTTCTTTCTCCAAGTGGAGTTTCTGTGAATAGAAGAAAGCTGCAATAAAGCAACTGAATTTTACCTCAAAATGATCATTCTCTCTGCAAAGTGGAAATGCTGTTTCCTTAAGTATCTCACTTGCAAAACTACTCAACTAGGAACTTGTCTGGTTCTACACAGAAATGAACATTACAGATATATTTGTCTTGCCTGCAGTCTCTGAGAGGGGTCAAAGTACAGAAATTCTTCATCATGCCCAGTGAGATGCTGCAGTAGAGAGAGCATCATTCAGTTGGCATTTATCTCAGTATGTAATTGCTATTGCCAAAATATGTCCCTAGCTATTTTGTGCTGCAAAACATGTACTGGGAAGAGGCACCTCTGATATAGTGCAATTTGCAAGTGTGAATTATCAACAGCAGGGAAGAACAGAGGTGGCTGTTTGCAGAAGTAACACCTCTCCTTTTTGCTCACTTCCTAACTCCTGACCTGTGTGTTTTAAAATCAAATAAAGAACATTAATTTTTGTGACTGTTATGCTAGCATTAAGGAGTGAACCAATGGTAGAGTTCTCATGTTTGCAGGCAGCCTGAAACTTTGGCATTTCGGAGCAAGTTGTTTTCCAGCCTTCTCTCCAGGGTGACGATGGTGAAAGCTCACAGTGGTGCACAGCATTGTTAGCTATGCAAATACCAGCTAAAGCTCCTGGAAAGACAAAGAAATGTCAAGATTATTAATACTGTTGCACTGACTCTGAAGCCTTTGTGAAGCTTAGGAGGTTGCCATCACATTCCTAGATTTTCCTGACTCCTACTGCCTCCGTCCCAGTGCCATGCACTTGGTCACATGCAATCCCTCTGCAGTATTTTTTCAGACTTCCTTCAGACTTGCATCATTTAAGATGAGCTCTGAGTGTAACATCTCCCTTGGAAGGGTAACACCTCCAGTGGAAGGATACCTGGGCTGCTTTCTTGTTCCTTTCTGGCACAGAAGTCACTGCCTTGCTAGTGGCAATGTGTTCATCCAACTAAAATGGCCATTTTCTGCTCTTTGAGGCTGAAAAGCTTCTCTGGGAGGATGTCTAAGTTGTGTTAAGGGCTTGCCAACACAGGAAGTTTGTGCTGTCAGAACACTCATACAAACAAAGCACTCCCATTGCAGGCTGCTGGGACTCTCCCTTTCAGGAACTCAAGGTATTTCTTAATGTTTCCGGGCACTCTGCAATCAAATTTGATAGGTTTTGCCAGATAGGATATGGATAGCATTCAAAACTGAGGTAGCCTGACTGCTAAAGGGTAGAGGAGGGATGAGATGTAGTGCCTTGGCAGAAGGGAATCTTTCCGTGTTCCATCAATGGGATTTAGGCTTTATAAATCAGGGAGGGACCTTTGGGGCAGCTGCTTGGCACAGGTCCCCTAGAAAGTTAAAATTTTCCCAAGTCAAAATGGAGTGGAAAGCAGCTGAATTGGCTTTTTTTCTGACTATATTGCACCTTGTGTACGAGGTTTATAATGGAGTAATAGCATCACAATGGGCAAGGGAAATGGGGGAAATGTTTCTTCAGGAGTCTTCCTCTTCTCAGCCCCAAAGAGTGTTCTTGTACAGCTTGCTAGTTAAGACAGCATTAGGAATGTTTCTCAAGCTCTAAATTAAAACAAAACCACAATCAGATATGATAGGCATGCTAATGCAAATGATAGGTTCTCTATTCATTTTCATTTTGTTAGGCTTGGGGCTTTTTATGTTTTGTGGGTGACAAGCTGAGGTGAGGACAAGATGTGCGTGTGGATATCAGCGACTCTTAAGTTCCCATCATTTTGGTGTCATTCACTCTGTTATTACAGATACTTGAAGCCTTATTACATAAATCTCTTACTCATTTAGTATTTACTGACACTTCAGCTAGTTTTGAATTGAGTGTAAGGAGAAAAAACTGGATATACTTGGACTCTTTGTATACCCCAGAGCTTGCACTGTGTGCCACGGACCTCCAACCTGCACTCACAGCTCTCGAGTGCGCCATGCAACCTCCAGCCACAGAATATGAAATATGAAATATGAAATATGACCTTTCCAGGGCAGAGCCCTCCCCCTACGTGAGTAGGACTCCATGCTCAGCCCGTGTTTGGGTGTGTGGGGTGATCTGACAATGCAGGGCAACTTGCTGGTGGTAAGCACCCTCCCTCAGATACTGCCCCATTGTTCACATGCAACTGGGTGGTGTATTTTGATAGGAAGTGTGCGATATACCTTCAGTTTTCACCAGGGATGAACGAATGAGAAACAAATGTGTCAGCTTCCACGTGTCTGGAAAAGGCAGTGCGTTATTGACTCTTGTTGCTTACAGAGTCGGTCTGACGACTTGAACCTTGAAGTGTGATTTAACCAGCGCTGGTGTGAGATGAGTCAGAGAGGATTACACATATGTTGCACAACTTCCTTATAAAAAAGTGTTAACCAGATGGAGTACAACAAGAAGCCTGTCATTTCAGGACAGAAATTTCAAGCATGCAAGAAACAGGTGTCTCCACAAAATGCTGGACTGTTCAGGAAAGGCTGCTCTTTAAATATACTAGTGAATGCATTTGTTTTGGTGGCAGGTCACTAAGCAACCTACACTCCACCACGAAAATACAATCTCGGCAGCACTTCTCAGTACAGTTGGCATCTTTGGCTTTGAATCACCATACCATGAATTAGCACTGACAGTAGCTGCAGGGCTTTGTCCACAGCAAAATACTGGGGGCAGATATGCAGCCACACCAGTGATTTCATGCACAAATTAAAAAGCAGGTATGCAGGTTTAGAGTAAAGTAGTGGTTAGTGTTTAAATCTTGTATGGTATTGTCAGATCTTCTAGGTAGTATGAAAGTGGATTAATAGTTACAAAAGTCCATAATCAAATGTGGTGATTTGAGCATAAAGATTATTCTTACCTGAACACTGTCAAAGGGCAAATTTTTGTTGCAAAAATTGTAGGCAACTAAATAGGCTGAAAGAATGTTGGAGAGGAAAAAAGGGACAAGATCTTTCAGAGGTTGGGTGTATTTGAAATACAGTAGTGCATACCTCTGTGACTAAAATCCAAACAAACTAGATGGCCTCACCCAGTTGTTCCTCAGTAAACTCATCATCCTCACCTGTCATACCTAGCCATGGCAGTCAGTCACATGAAATTTAGTTTACTGAAGCAAACGAGTTATTTGTCATAGAGAATAGACATATATTTTTCAACTTCTTGTTGGCCTTTATGTGGCATGTCCCCTAAAATAAAAATCTCTGTAGCCTCTGCCCCAGACAGCAGAGAAGTCTGTCTGTAGATTGGGACAGGACATAGAGGATGTAGTTACAGCTGGCCTATATTTTACAAACACCTTTATGATCAGTGAAACTTGCAGCTAGCTAATCTATGGCAGATTAGTGCCAGACCACAGGAGAAGACACAGGAACCCTTTGCTGTCCTTAGAGAAGCACCTTCTTGGGAAGCTGGTGGCCACAGGGTGCTCTGGCATGCTGTAATGCAGAGCAGGGCATGCTCTTACTTTTGTTGATAAAAAACCTTCTAAAAAATGCTTCTAGAAAGCAAAGTAGTGAGATGTATGAGGTCTGCATAATACAGATTTCTAGCTCTCCTTTGCAGATGGGAATGAGGTGCCTCAGGGTCTGATCTAGTTTGAGGCTATATGAGAAATGGCGGGAGGAAGTAAAAGATGACATGTAAATTATCCTGGGAAACCAGGTGACAAAGCATTACACAGCCACTAAATAGCACTTACACAATAAAAAGAGCTGGCATGAGTGGGAAATCTGTGTTTTGGGACTGATGGTATGCCCAGTCACTGCCTCATGGTTTTCTTTTGTAACACGAGGAGTGGCCTGTCTGTAATCCTTCATGCTGAATTTACTATTTCACTTCCTCTCTGGCACCACCTCAGTGTTGCCATAGCATTTTAGCATGTCTGCATGTACTAAAATGTAATTTGCCTGAGCATGGAAACATATAAATAGGAAAGATGTACTTGATGCTGCCTGCTCCCTGTGGACAATGGCAGAACGTGAGCCCCCTGTGAAGTGTGTAACCAATGTGAAATGAGTGTGGTGCTAATCCTGTCCAAAGGCTTGTGAGGAAGCAATACAGTTTCATTTCCAAAGAAATGTTTCATTTTGAAAAGCGGTTAAAATCAGATAGTAACTGGAAATGACACTTCTATAAGAAGACTCCAGAAGGAGGAATTTATTAGACAGCTATTTATCTTGCATTAGCTGCATTTCAATATTGTTTTAAGACCAGATCCTAAAATGTATTTCTTACTGCTCCTCTCATCTTCTAGCATCACAATCACAACTTGATGAGAAGGGCTACCATTTCTTACATGGGATGACACAAGGGGTCAAAGATTATTATAAACTTCTTCTGACAGTGCAGCTGCTTGATTATGTCCCCTGCCTCCCCCTCCTACCATGATTATATTTATATGAGGTCTCTGGTTTATGGCTCTATACATTTGTTAATACCAAATGTCTTAATATTGCCAACAGCCCACTAATCTCTGTGGGTTATGCTGCAGGTCATGACTGAGTCAATACTCATCCTCAGGAGGAGAGAAATGCAACTAACTGCAACAGATACAGAACACAGAGAGGTTTTATCTTTGCCCCCTTCTCTTTTCCCTGTCTTTCTCCCTTTTTTAACTTTAAAAAGAGTTTGGGAACAAGGACTAACCATGGGTAGGGAAGAGGCAGACCCTCCTTTTGCTCTGGGCCAGGCACGCGCTGCTTGTAACACGACCTATAAAGGGAACTTATCTCCCAGGCTCTCTAGCACTATAGACAGCTGGCCAAGCAGTGACTGAAGTGACTTGGTAGAAGATCTGGATGCCTCCTGCCTGCCACCTGCTCAGCAGACAGGTCTGGTGGACCAGACTGCTTGGCTGGGGCTATTTTGAGGGGAATTTGTTTATTTTGGGGAGATGTTGGTGAAAGGAACTGCTGGGGGCTCCTGTGGCTACTGACCTGTAGTGGGAGATGCCAGGTGGCAGCAGGATCACCACAGGAGTCCCCTCTGGTGCCTGCTGAAGTGGCTGGTGAGGTGTCAGGTGTCATAATGAAGAGGGATAAAGAGGGATGCTCGCAGCAGTAGTAGTAGTAGTAGCAGCAGCAGCAGCAGCAGCAGCAGCAGCACTAGCTCAGCAGCTCAGCTGTGAGGATTTGGCTAAGCAATGTGTGTATGGATACTGGCAGCACCTGTGCAATTCACTGTCTGTCACCTCTAGAAGGAAAGGTGATCCCAGCTGCCATCCTGGACACGTTCCAGAGGGCTGCAATCTGAGAACTGCTGATTTCTATGACATGGAGGACTGAGGCCATGGGAGGAAACCACCCACCTTCTGAAAATATCATATATGTTTATCATTATCTATATTGAAATCCCTGAGAGGCAAAGTGGCTATCTTGCTTGCACCATGATCCATCAGCTTCCAAGTAGTTACTCAAGTCTGTTAATTTCAAATGCATCTGGTTATTTTTCATGTCTCAGTTTCTGCATCCCCAGGCTGGAAAAGTGAAGCACTGGGCAGCACTGGGAACTCAGGTTTTTAGCAGCTGTGGAAGGAGAGCCTCAGACATTGCAGGCTGTCAGAGGAAAAAAAGAGATCCTTGAGAATGATAAACTGAGTTGATGCCTTGAAAAAACTCAAATATATTAGCAGTTAGAAAAATTCTGTTGTTCACTTTGCTTACTTTTGATTTGTTCTTTGATTAATAGTGCTAAGGGTCAATAATCCTTGGTATCATTGTTCTTCATAAACAGAAATAAAGTATCTGACTTTTAAAGTAAATGTGAATTTGCTGAAGAAACCAAAATAGTATCTTCTAAATTTAACATGATCTTTTCTTCACAGTTCTCTGCAAATCTGTTTGCATTCCTTTAAAAGAAGTATTTGTTTGATAGCACAGAATAAAGCTGAGAACAAAATGAGAAAACTTTTTATTACCTTCAGCATGTATCAGCTTTCCTCCAAAGGAAAAATCCTGCCATTAATGCACATTTGATGTTCTCCCAAGTGTAGCAAAGGAGCAATGATCAGTGAGTGAAATATTACAAGGGCTTATAGCTGTGTGGCTTTAATGGTTTATGTAGAGGTGCCATTACGTTTTGTAGCAGGTGCTGAACTGTGTGGATTGTTACACCCAGGCAAAATACAACAAAATACTCAACTGCTGCAGATCCCCACTGTTTCCCTAAGCCTGTGCCTCCTCCTCCTCCCTGTGTGAGGTGGGTGCTAGTGTGGGAAGTTGGTGGCATTACCCCGTTCCTCACTGCCCCTCCTGTGCTCTGCTCTGCCGGGAGCAGCCGGACCTGGAGGGATGTGAGTGAGGCTTTGCTGCGCCTGGGTTTAGCTTTGAGCGACCCAGCTGCAGCCTCTGAGATCCCTGAGAAGGCTCCTGCTGGTTTCTTGCGTGTCTCAAATCAGCTCTGGAGTCTCAAGTGAGGAAGCATCTGCTCTGTATGACATGCGTGTGCCCGGGAGGGCAAGGCTTGGGATGGCAGCTCCTGGCATGGCAGAACAGGAGCAGCTGTGCTCAGCTGTGGGACAGTTAGGGTGCGGGGATCCATGGCAGCCCCCCAAAGCAGGGGCTGAGGTCCCACAGAAAGAAATACTGATATCATTCTGACTATTGGATTCCAGTTTTCTTGACCATGGTGTCTTGACAGAAAGAAAATCTAGTTACTGCTCTTGTGTACTGTGTGTTCAAGGGTGTCACAGAAAAAAAAAAATCTGAAGGTAAAAAAAGAAAGGAAATAGTGCAGATTTGGGGTCAGTCCTGTTTTCTCTGTACTACTATTACTTCACAATGTGGAGGATTTTCCATGTGCAAATTCTCTTCTGAGGAGCTCAGTTACTTTTCCTAAACAAATATACCAGGGAGTTACTTAATTTCTTGTTTAAGTGGGTAAAATATTGCATTGCAAAAACCCTTCTTAATGCATTTCTTGAACTTTAGGCAAGGAAGGACCTTTCAGCCAAGTGTGATCTTATAGAAACTAAAGGGGTTTTTTTTCACATTGAAATTTCCCACTCTCTTCGAAGGTGGGAACAAATGGTCTTAACCCAGAGAAAGGTGGCTTTGGTAGCAGATTCTTGACTTTAGGCCAGGCACAGAAGCTAACTGATATATGAAAACAGATAAAATATTGCTAAGACTTGGTGTTACACTTCTACCAATGAAGCTTCTGAACACAGGCACTGAAGTGTGAAATAGCAACACAGTGCTACCAAGTATGGCACTGCTTTGCCACCTTTTAGAAATTAATTTAATGTCTTGCTGAAACCAACAACTAAGCAATCTAACCAAGAAGCCCCAGAGAAACTGTTAGTTGAATTGTTCTTTGTTTTACTGTTTACCACCAAGTGATGATAACCCAAAAGAATAACGTTAACTAAATTAAGCAATTTATGTTTTACAGGGCCTCAGAATAAACAAATTAAATTGAAACTGAGGGCTACATTATTAATAGATGTTTGTTTAGGTACACTGCTTCAGTGTGAAAAGAGTACCCATTTCAGAAGACCCAAGTGTTGGAAACTCTCCAGGAAAGTGTATGCTTCTGCCGTGTTGAAGAACAGAATACACTTCTGAAGGTCAGATCAAACAACTGGAGCCCCTGCATTGGCTAGGAGAGGGGATCCTAAAGCTGTGTCTGAAACTGCACCATCGCTAGGAAGTGACCAGTAAGGTCCCACTGTAGGCAGTACCATTGCTGGCCACTGCCTAGCTGTGCTAATTTGCATTTTGCCTGCAGTTTGCACTTTTTGCTGCAACTTTGTCGCAGGACAGAAGTGATTAAAAGTACCAGTAGGTCTAGAAAGGGATTAGATTGTTAAACTGGCATTTCAAGGAAATGCTACATAGCCTGCATGCACCTGAAGCCCTCAGCCAGGGGGGAAATCTATTGATTTCCAGATTGCATGCTAGGGGAAGGACTGCTTTTTGTCCTTTATGCTCCTGCTATAAGCAGTTATTGCTGGTTGATGTCTGACTGAAATATGGGACCAGACTGATCTCATGCTGGTGAGCTGTTCCTGTTTTGCTTCACCTTGTCTTGTATTGCTGAGTGCATGCTGGCATTCTGCAGCTCTGCCTTTTGCACCCCGGATCCCAAACCTGCCACCTGTGTGTCCTTCTGCCGGTCGGCGGGGGATCTGGCAGGGCCTGACCTGTGTCACTCTGCATACTGCTTGCTTAAGTGCCTAAGAATGGGCTTTTTCACCTTATGTTCCTTTTTGTAAAACCAGGACCAGCAAAATCCCTCCATGGTCTTGCACATTTTCTTCCTGCTGTGCCTCTAAGAGCACAGTTCGCAGCTGTCTGGGTTGGCACAGAAAAGTGCCGATAACATCTGTGGATAATGAGCCTGGGAAGAGCAGTTAATGAAGATCTTGTTTCAGAAGCTGTGCTTCTCTCAACCCTAGAATAGCCAGACATGTAGTACATGAGCACGGTGTTCATTGCACAGCTCTATTTTTGTCCCTTTCCCTTCTAACCACCTTTCAACAGCTTGCTGCATGGAGCCCCCATCTCATCTTGGTCTGGTAGGGTGCAACACTGGTCTCCAAGGTGGAGGGGTGTGAACCTTAGGTCACCACCTAAGGTTGCAAGACAACCCACTAGGATACAGGAAGAAAATATCTTTTGTACCATTACTAAATAAGATTAATTTATCATTTTAAAACAGTGATTATTTCATCCTTTTTTAATTTCTACTTTTATATAGGTTTTATAATGTATGTACTATTTAGCTCAAAGATTTTTTTTTAATTGAGAGGGGTGAGCAATCAAAAGAATTTGGAAGCCACAGGCTTTAAAAGACACCTCAGAAAGCTGACATCTGCAAACTCTTCTGTTCCACGAAGATCTAGTCTGGCTTTCCTTTCCAAATCAGTCACCCCCACTAGGGCTGTCATTTTCCTGATTGTCATCTACACAGGTATTTCAAGACTTTCTGTAATTTTCAGTCCCACCTGGAGTCTGTACAAAGGTGATGTAATCACCAGTTAGGCTGGGATGAATTCGTTGCATGTCACCAGCAGAGCAGGAAGTCAAACCAACTAATCTGTCAAATTTAGGAGGGCCTGCACGAGGCTGGATGGAGAGATTATGT
This sequence comes from Luscinia megarhynchos, assembly GCA_034336665.1. Classification (NCBI taxonomy): domain Eukaryota; kingdom Metazoa; phylum Chordata; class Aves; order Passeriformes; family Muscicapidae; genus Luscinia; species Luscinia megarhynchos. The sequence goes on along the minus strand of CM067592.1, from coordinate 52,201,422 downwards.
AATAATTCTGCACAGAAGGAGCAGCTAAATTTCAAGTACCAATCTGCCAGCTGGAGACTTGCTGGGAAATCAAAATCTTTGTTAGAAAATGATACTGACAGCTAAATGGTAAACCAATGCAGTGCTAATGCAGACCTGGTGTACTGTCTGTCCTCAGCCACAGGCTTGGGAAGGATGCATTCTGTCCTTCTCATTTTGTGCAATGCAGATCACCTTTCTTTTACATGCTGTTTATGGCAGCCTTAAGGCCTTTGTGACAGTGGCTGTAGCTTGCTGAGAGGTCAGTGAGATTGATCTCACCCTCCTTAGGCTGACAGTGATCTTGGGTGGAAGATTTAGACCCTACAGCAGTTCTCCCTTGGTGAGTGCAGTTCAGTGTAGCCACAGACACTTAACAAGGTTGGGTTTGGAGGAGAAGGAGGGCAGTAACTAAATTCAGAATGACCTACTTAGGCTGTGTGTATTGAGTTAGTAGATACTGATGAAATTCAATGTAAGAGCTACCAGGCAGTAAGAAAGGAAAATTATGGTGACTTGTGTAGGGTCACCTTCACCTGTACACTTTCAAGGCAAGCAAGTTAATGGGTAAAAGTTTGGAAATTGATGTATCTGAACCCAGTGTGTGAAATTTCAGATTGATACAGGGATGATGCCTGCCTCTAAAAATCAGACTGTAAAAGTGCAGGAGAAAATCATCCTCTGCTGGTAACAATAAAAAAGTTCTCCTCTGCCCCCCATTTCAAAGGGTTCATCTCTGCCAGCTCACATACCCCTGGGAATCACAAAGGAGGAATTTGTGAGGAAATAGAGGAAGGGGTTAATGTGCTCCCCTTAGTAATGTGTTTGTGTGTTTTTCTGAGTATCATTTGGAATTTGATGCACTTTGGCATGATGGCAGTCACACTGGGACAGAAGCACATCTCCTTGGAAGCGGATGCAAAATTTGGGTTCTGTACTCAAGAGTTTCTTCTCTAGCTGTTGAGAAACTTAGATGTGGATGTTTAGTATGAGCTGTGGCTGGCAAGGGTTGCTGTGAAGAGATGAGCTAGGGACCAAGTAGTATACCATGTCTTAAGCCCCTAAGAGCTTTGCAGGTGAAGACCTTGTTTGATTTTATGAAGTGGATTAGCAGGTGATAGGAGCCTGCAGACCAGAGGTGATTTAGAGTGATGGGACTGTCCACATGTGAAACCTGAATGATACAGAGTCCTGGAGCTGTTAGAAGGTTAGTTGCTGCAAAAAAAAAAAAGTGAAAGTATGAAAACTGAAAAATAACAAGGTGATGCATGTGAATATAGAAGGGTGTTATGTAGCAAGTAACAATGTGATCACACATGGTTGATTTATTTCAAGAGGAAGGAAACTCTATATTGTCTGTGTTTTTAAGCTTGAAATCAACAGTTTCTGGTGTGGATAAAGCCTGGTTCTCAGTAAAGGAGGCTCTTGACATCCTTGCACCAGCAGTTTATGCACCTCTTAGCACTTCAGAGTCTGAGGCCTGCTGTAAATGTTTAGGACATCCCAGACAAAAAACAAGAGCCTCATCAAAATTAATTAAACTATCATTAGTAGGCAGAAAATTGTTTGTAATCAAAGATTTGTGTACTCCTTAGTCTATTCCCAGCCTCTTGGTTCTTGTCTATACCATCTAAGATAACTAGAAAGACCTCTCAAAGTGAAACATACCTGTCTCTCTCTGCACTATGTGCCTTTGCTACTCTTGAAAAACCTTCTTTCCTGAGGAAATAATGAGCTATCATTTTTATGTAGCCCAGCATTTGACGGGGCTGTCTTTGAAGAGAGGTCACTGTGGGGAACTTTGGTCATTCCCGCCCCATCTCAGGAGTAATCATCTCCCAAGGGAGGGACACTAGAGCAGCAGGCAGCCAGAACTCCCAGCTGTTGTTAGTGACCCGGGCTGCGTGGCCTGTTTGCTGGTCTGGCGTAAAAGTGCTGAACTCAGCCCTTTTAATCTCACTCTTCCTCGTGTCACCGGTGAAGACAATAAATGCCAGATGAGTCACTGTGGCCATGGATTTTCCATGAGCCAAAAGCCGCTCCTTGCCCCCAGGTTAGTGCCAGGCAGCGCAGTGTGTAAAAGGTACATCACAGGGTGTGGGGGCACAGCTTTGCCCTGCACTGAGACCAGTGCTGCGCCTTATCACAGTCTTCTGACATAATTCTAGAGCAACTCATACAGAACAACGTATTTAGGACCATGGATATAATACTGAGCACAGAACTATTCAAGGCATTTATTTTAATCTTTGCAACTTGGGTGTAATATCTTCTTAAATCAAAAGCAGTGTGGCCAGCAGCGAGTGAGACTTTTGTGCCCCTCTCTTCTGGTGAGATGGACCCACTTGGAGTTCTGCATCCAGTTCTGAGGTCTCCATCACGAGAAATACAGGGATCTGCTGGAGCAAGTTGGGAAGAAGACCACGAAGGATGGAGCACCTCTGCTATGAAGACAGGCTGAGAGAGTTGGGGATTGCTCAGCCTGAAGAGGAGAAGGCTCCAGGGAGACATTATTGACCTACAACAAAGCTGGAGAAGGGCTTTTTATGAGAGCATGAAGTGATAGGACAAGGGATGATGGCTTTAAACTGCAAGAGAAAATATTTAGATTGGATACTAGAATTCTTTACTACAAGTGTGGTGGAGCACTGGAGCAGGTTGCCCGGAGGTGCTGTGGATGCCCCATCACTGAAATTGTCCAAGGCCAGGCTGGAGGAAGATCTGAGCAACCTGCTTCTGTGGCAGGAGGGACTTCCAAGCCAAACCATTCTGTGTTTCTGTGTTTCTCCCTCTGTACCTACAATGCACACTCTTCTCCATGACTGGATTACACTTTAAAGGACGTGGTTTCAATGCATCTTTCCCTATGCTGAACAATAAGTGAATGGTGATATCTATTCCAGAGTAAACATTGGCAGATTTTGGGGCTTTTTGGGTTTGTGTCAGTATCTTTTTTATAAGGTCACATGTCTGAAGAAAATTATTCGCACAGCTGTTAAGTACAGCTATATGGATTTCTTTCCAACAGGGTATGTAAGAAGAGACTGAAAGCTGAAGGAAACTTCCCAGGAGCACAAAATCTCACTAATTTATTGACAGAGAAATTTCAAAAAGACTGCAAAGAACATCTGGCAGCTTCTGGTTTATATTTCTTCTTCCCTAAATATTTCCCTAAATAATTGGAGGACTTCAATTAAATTGCAATCTTTACTGTATTTATCAATGGACTTTTATGGAACCTTTCAACCTAGGGCCTAGGGCAAATGATTTAAGTGGCAAAACACTCCCAAGAGATGCACTTTCATGTTTCTACTAGGCAAAGAAACAGAAAAAGAAGAAAGAGTCCACTGACAAGACAACACAAGGGAACTTGTAGCAGAGGCAGGAAGGAAGCCTGGGATCTCTTGGGGTCTCAGGCAGTGTGCTGTAAAACCAACCTTGCCCAAAACATAATATTTCTGCTTTTTATTACTTCAAAGCCCTTTTATAGGAACTAGTGGCTAAAATATGTATGTACTTTTCCAAGGACAAAAATAATTCTCTAACCTTCTGCAAATGTGGTACTTTTGTGAGGCAAGGTCGCTGCACAGTTTCTTCTGCTCTGCTTAAAAAGATCTCAGTTATCAAGCAAACATATTGCCAGATCCCAGAACGAGCCTCTTGACTGCTCTTGACATCACAAATAAAGTTGCCTCTAAATAAATAAACAAGTAAGTAATGTCATGTTGACCCTCCTGAATATTAAAAGCTTGCATTTTCCCCCTCTCTTACATTCAAATTACCATAGTTTTATTTCAGCAGTTTTCAGAGAGCTGATCTACTCTAACAAGGCCCCTAGTGAAGCTACTTCCATAAGCTCTAAAAATCCCTCTATCCTTCTTATGAGCCTCCCACAATGCCAACCTTCCCAGCTCCACTGAACTAACTGCTTATCCCTGTGACTAGCATTTTTCTGCCTTAGAATTACTTCATGCAGAAAACCAGCTGCACTTCAAGTGACATAACTGTGCTATCCCTTTGCAAATGGTACGTCTATGTTTAAGTGAAATTTAATGTTAGTGGTGCTTAAAGCAGGCTAATTCTTACCCTAAGTGAAACTTTCTCAAAGTGGAAGGTCAACAGCTTCATCAGAGCCATCTCCAAAATGCTTTTCTTAATAAAAAGGGAGAAATATGCCCATTTTATACCTAGAAGCCACTTTGGATAAATAGAAAAAGAAAAAAGCCATTCCTCACCTGCTTGTCCATGAGAAGTTAATAATTTCTGTAGTATGCAAAATACTTATGAGCATAGAATTGCATCTGTTATTGAGCCTCGTGTATCATTTCATAACTAGCATGATTACACTTGCAGGGAGGGGGTCAAGTAGAGTTAATGCACACACATGCAAGAGCTCTTCCAGCAGGTACTGCTGGGACTTGCTATGTTATGTTTTGATTAACTTAACTCTCCCCTATCTGCTGTTCCTCTCTCAGAGACTGTTGAAACTCAAGAGAGAATATGTTTAATCTAACCAGAGATAGAAAGCCAGCTTGAGAATGTCATACATTTCTCCTTCAAAGTGCCACACTTCTGTGTGTTTATTGTGGTGCTGCAAGCCCTAGCAAGGGACCTCCCAAGGAATATTAGCCCTGGGCTTCAGCTGGAGCAGTGGTGTGTTGCTGAGTGTCACCATCAGAGCACTGGTGCTGTTGGCAGAGGTCCCCTCCTGCAGAGGAGAGTCTGGGCCTTCTGTGAGGATCAAAACTTCCTCCAGCCATGGGCAGTGATGTTGCCTCGGCATCCTGTGCCAAAGAAAGCCATTTAAAAATCCCCTTGTCCCTTTTAAACTCCAGCTTTTAAAGCAAGGGATGCAAGTCTGGAAGAGTCTTGTTTCCTCCCTGCTTTCTCCCTGGAGACGAGTCAGGGACATTTCTATACCTTTCGTTACTTTAAAGTTGATTTTTCCTCTGGTTCCTCCTCACCTGAAGCTGATTTTTGTTGTACATTTTTCAGTTTTTTGCTGAAGGAGGCAGTGGTATCCAGGAGAAAGATAATGTGTTGAATCCAAAAGGTGGATTTGGTCTCTGTGCCTCATGGGATACAGTACTGGGTGCATGCAGTCTCTCATTTCTGATTGTGGTCTGAACCGAGCACTCATCTCAGATGTATGGAATGGGAAATCTGAGCTGCAGTGCACTCATATCGAGGGTACAGCACAGACCATATCCAGACAGGCAGGTGGGCATGCACACATAAGTGCAGCACTTCATCTGTGTGGAAGAGAAAAACCTTCAGCATTAGGAAGGCCACTGAACGTGCAAAAGGTGAACTTACCTTTGTGTGTAACATCAGCTGTGCTAGGAACTGCAGCTCAGAAAGATTGGTTTTGCTGTTGGAAGCTGCCACTAAGAGTGGCTTACCACAAGAAAGAGACTTTATTTGCTACAAGGAGAGAAAAAAAAATTAGAAAAAAACATGTTTTGCTCTGTCATTTCACATAATAGCATGGCAAGAGTTTTTTCCTGGCAAGCAATGGTAAAGGACTTCAATTAAAAAAAAAACAACTCAGGCCATGATTGAAATGTAACATTTTTGTTCATAAATTAATCCCAAATGACAAAACTATTGCATGCATTAGAGAGGAAAAAGAAATGGAATAATAGGTGGATGGGGGAAAGAGACTAGTATTGTTAAGCTTACATCAAACATGATTTTTTGCTCTCCCTTTTAATTGTCTGAGTCAGTGTGTAGAACCTAAATAATCAAAGCTGAGAATAAGTTCAGCAAAAGGGTCCAGAACTGAATAAGCATAACTTGATTATTGACAATAGCCTGATGAACAGATGTTAAGGAGCACCAGTGAGGAACACGAATGTTACGCGGCTCTGCCTCCCGCGCCGTCTGTGGGGGCAGCGGCAGTGCCAGGCCGCAGCTTCCATCTCCACCCCCCTGCCTGGGTCCTGCTGCGATTATCAGTAACCACTGCTTCATCCCTTTCACAGTGTAGCCAGGGGCACGTGTGCAGTCACTCAGCTGCTGACGAGGGGTAATTTGATGACCCCGGGCAGCACTTGTGTTCCCTGTGTGATGCCGTCGGCCGTGGCCCAGCAGGAAGGCGCTGAGCAGGGAGCGCTGGCTCAGGCTCTGAGCATCCCTCCGCCGCTCCTGCTCAGCACAGGGCCAGGAGGGCAGAGCTCCTTGCTCCTGTCTGCCGTGTTACTGTTCCTGCCTGCCTTGCCATAGCGGGGTAGGATCTGGCGGCTCCCTGCCGGCAGCGCCCGGCCCGTCCCGATGTGTCAGCAGCCCGTCCTGGGGCTGCATCCACAGCAACCCGTGGGGAGGCTGAGCAGACAAAGCTGTCTCTGTTTTCCCGGGAGCCTGCCCCGCTCTGTGCAGAGCTGTTGCTGACAGCTGGGTGCCAGAGAGCGTCTGTGACACCGGGAGGGGACAGCGTGTCCCGGGACAGCGTGGAGTGCCAGCTTGCAGAGCTGGCGCTGAGGAGCAGCTCTTCTCTCTTTTAAGCTGCTGGGGTCTTCCCTCGCTGGCACAGAAACAAATGCAGAACCAGCCCTTTGTTCATCACATTATCAAAAAAGTGTTCATCCAGAGGGACCTTGACAGGCTTGAGGGACAGCCCCCTGTATCAATACAGGATGAAGGGGTTGAGAGCAGAGAAGGAATTGGGGGTACTGGTGCGCAGAAAGCTGAGCGTGTCTCAGAAATGTGCACTGGCAGCCCAAAAGGCCTACCATGTCCTGGGCTGCAGCAAAAGCAGCCTGAGCAGCAGGTTGAGGGAGGTTAGTTTTGCCCCTCTGTTCCCTTCTGGTGAGACCGCACCTGGAGTGTTGTGTCCAGTCCTGGGCTCCCCAGCACAGAAAAGATGTGGTTCTTCTGAGTGATTTCAGAGGAGGGACACAAAGATGATCTGGGAACTGGAACACCTCTACCAAGAGGAAAGGTTGACAGAGTTGGGGCTATTCTGTGTGGAGAAGAGATAGCTCTGTGGAGACATTACAGCACTTTCCAGTACATGAAGGAGGCCTTTTCTTATGAAAGCTGGAGAGGGATGTTTTACAAGGGCATGTAGTGATAGGACAGGGAGAGATGGCTTTAAACTGAAAGAGGATAGATTTAGATTAGCTATTAGGAAGCAATTCTTTACTATGAGGGTGGAGAGGCCCTGGCTCAGATTGCCCAGAGAAACTGTGGATGTCCCATCCCTGGAAATTCCAGATCAGGCTGGACAGGGCTTGCAGCAGCCTGATTTAGTGGGAGATGTCCCTGATCATGATAGGGGAGCTGCAACTAGATGATCTTTAGGGCCCCTTCCTACCCAAACCATTCTGTTATTCAGATTGAAGACTGCTTTAAGTGCTAATTATTTCTTGGTGTTATTCAATTCATGATTCTGAAGTGCATAGATGGATTTGTTTCTCTCACTGGTGCCTTCACAGTAGCTTTCATTCTGCTGGTGCACGTAGCACCCTGATGTGGACACTGCAGCCAGATCACACAAATCACCCCATCAACTTGCACTGGATTTGTGTCTGGCCAAAGCTCGCTTTTCCACAGCTGGCAGTGTCTGTGCTGATCTCATGAGCAAGCTACAGGCTGGGGAAGTCTGGCCTGACACAGCCTGTGAAAAAGCCCAGCCAGCAGTGGACCTCTCCCTGAGCTGCTGATAATCCCATTCCTTTAGCTCTCCCTAATCAATCTGAAGAAACATTAGAAACAAATTTACAAACTGCAAACAGGCAGTTTCTCACAAGACACTCAGTTACTATGCTAAAACAGCAAGAACAGGCTGTAATAGTTATTTCAGCGAGAAGTGGAAGCGTCAGTGACAGTGGTTTGGCCATTAAAAGCTCAGCTGAATTTCTGGTCAGTGCAGGACAGTGTGTTCTTCTTCCTGGGTTAGTGGCTGATTGCTGCAGATTCCAGCTTTCCCAAATTGCTAAGCTGCCGTTGTAAACCACACGACGTTACAACACTTCTCACTGCCTGTGATAGCAGAGGTGGAGTTCTGCATGGAAAGGCAGCAGTGACACAGCAAGGACACAGCTGGTGCTTGGTGGGGAAACCGAGTGCGTGGGGCTGCTGTGGGTGGGTGCCAGGGGCCTGAGGTGCCCCTTGCACTGGCCAGGTAGCGCTGGCATGGGGATGGAGGGCAGCTACTTATTTGCTGCATGCGTGCTGCTATTTCCAACTCTGTGACTCTGTGTTCCTCAGGGAGATTAAGGCTGCCCTTATTTCTGCGAATCCTCAGCTGAGATCATCCACAGGTTTAGTATCTGTGCTTTGGTGGGGCTGAATCCCTTCTTGCAAGCGGTTCATATCAGTGCTGCCATGCTGGCCATGATCTACAGCAAGGGCACCCAAGGGTATGCTGGGGACACTGACAAACTATGTTTCTCCCCCAACCCTTTTGCAGAGCAGAAGCATGCCCTAGACAGTTGTTTCCTCCTCAGGCAGTCATCAATGGGACCTCTGCCTATCCATCCCAGAGGATAATTCCAGAAGGACTCACACAGGGATAATACCCATGCTCTCTGCTAGCAGCCCTGGCTTGGTTGGAGCTTTCAGCCAAGGTTCCCCAGTGTGGTGGGATCAGTCCCTCATGCAAAAGGTTTGGTGGCCTCCTTGGTGGTGCTGTCACTGGGGTGACACAGGACATGGAAGCAGATGGTGCTAATCCAGCTGGAAAGTCAAATATAAATATAAAAACTTCCAGTTACTTTTGTAAGCAGAGGGGATGGCCTTCAGGAGGCTTCAGTAAACAGGGCTGCAATGCCTGAGATCATGTGTGAGCAGCTGTTCAGTGTGTGAAGCCGTGTCAGCCCATGGACCCATCTGGTTCTGGCTGTTGGTGCTTCTTGTGGTGCTCAGAGCACAGCATGTGCCTGGGGTGCCAGAGGCCTCTCCACCAGGCACATGTGGAAAGAGATGCTGTGGAAAGTGCTGCAGGTGTTCCCTGGTTAACACTCTTGTGGAGCAAAGCAATAAAGGCAGCATGTGTCTCTGCCCTTTTCCACTAGCCTTTAATAGGGCATTTTCCTTGTGCTTTCAAAACCCTACTATGGAATACTCTGAAAGTACTGTTCCCCCCTTACTTTCAAATAAATGCATCTAAACAATATGAATGTTATAGTCTATGCATTTTTGTCTCATTGTTTTCCACTTTTGTTTCCTCCCATATAAACTGTTCAAAACTTGTATTTAGTTGTTGAGTATTGAAGGGTAAAAGCAGGTATTGTGTCAGCTTGACCCAGGATGATGACTCTGTTCTGCTGAGTTGTGCATTATGATGGAAGGACAGGCTTAAACTGAGCTAAAACATATCTTTGTTTCCTGGTTTTTCCTTAAGTGAGACTTTTTTTGCCTTTCTAGAACCAAAAGACTTTTATGACTTTAAATTTTGACTTGAAATGTCATTTTTGGCAAACAGTTTTAGTACTACACTTTGGCAGACCTCCTGTGCATTTTGCAAAAGATCAAAACCATCATAATCCTGTGTGTTTGGAGAAGTACACTTGCTAACCCAGATTGCTTTTAACCTAGAAGGCAAGCTCCTGCCTGCCTGTCTGGCTTGGTTCCTAGCAAGTCAGCTCCCACAGCTTGGGCAGCTGCCGTAACCCCCTTTCACCAGAAAGACATTAGGCACTTAGGTGAAATCTAGGTCAGCCAAACTGCAGGGGGAAAATAAAATCAAAACTTGTGTCAGAATAAAAACGCAGAAAAACTGCATTTGAAAATGAAATTTCTCTGTTTAAGTAGTTTCTGATAATAAAGTAGTTGTGGTAATTCTGTTAAAGCAGGACTGGCATTATTTCCTGAATTTTCAAGTTGTTCAGATTTCCTTATTTGTTTGTTGATAACTGACAAAGCAGTTATCCCAGTATTATGCCATCCAGGGCTGGTAAGTGTTGCTTCTGCCTATAAAATAAATTTTCCCATTTCCAGTGGATCACATTTTAAGATTTCAAGAAGAGAAGTTGTTTGTGGAGAGTCACGAAGGTGCTTCCTTTGATGACTTCTGGGATTTTTTTTAAATTGCCCTACACAGACTACACAAAAATAATTTTCCATTAGTATTTTATTTATTTACCCTAGTATAGAAAAGTAGTACTGTTAGATCTTTACATAGGCCATATTTGCTTTTTGCCCTCGGTTTTGTTCTGTAAATAATAATGCTATTTTTATAAAACCACAGGACAAGTCTTCTGTCCATTTGGTATGTTTCAGTGATGCTGAAACAGAAAACAATGAAGATTTCAATGGACTCACTGTCTCAGCATCTTAACATAATTTAACCAACAGGATATGACAAGAAGACGCAGCTGACTTCTTTCAGTGTGTAACATCTTTAAGCCTGCAGCTGATTTGTGTAAACAGTTATTTATTCAACAATCTCTTATACAAGGAGATTTCCTGTGAATTGTGTAATTTGAGGCAAAAATATCACTGGGAGAGCCTAGAGCATGAAAGGAAAACAATAGGTGCTTTTCTCGCCTCTGATCACCAGCAGCAATGTGTGTTGAGAATATTCATCACAGAAGTTTGGTCTCCCAAGGCTATGGCTGCAAATTCAGTTGCTTTCATCCTGCTGCCTTCAAGCTTAGCACCTCCCCAGACCACAAATTCAGCGTGAGGTGTACTCAGAAACTGGAACGGGAAAAGCAGCAGTGACAAGTGACAGGGATGGAGCTGTTAACTCTGCACATTCCCGAGCACTGGAGAGAGAGCTTGAAAGCCAAGGAGGGAGGAAAGGGGGAAGAGGAAACAAGAAAGTACCAGAAAAAGAAAACTGGCTGAGGAGTCAATAGGAAAGACTGGCAAGATTAGGAGTATGGCCCTCCCATAAGGGCCAAAGTAGGTGGTTACAGGGAAATGACATGTGTTGTCTCTGTAATCTGGAGGAGACCTTTATTTTTCCTTCAAGTGCATACATTCAATTGATTTCTGGGAATAAAGATGTTTCTCTGTCTTATTATGACCAAAATCCTATAATTTTTATAGAGGGAACAAATCAGAATATATATACTAATAATTGGTAGCATCATCACTACATTTCCTGTAAATTGAGCTTTAGATTTTCACAGTACCATAATCGTGTTCACAAAAATTACCTCTAGTGTAGAGTAAAACTACCACAGGAGAAACAAAAAGCCCACAGTGAAAAGGTGCAGGGGGGCTCTCCACCTCTCCACTGGGATGTCCCTGCAAGAGGGGCAGGTACTGGGGCTGGGTCTTCACACCTCCCACCCACAGCATCAGGAGCAGGTGCATTCCCAAGTGATGCAGCAAGCCTTATGTCTCGTAGAAAGACAGCCCAATAGCTTTAAAAATATATTGGTGAGAATGTCTACAGTTTAACATTGGTCTGTGATTTGGGTTTGCCAGCTTGCTCAGGGTGTGCTGCCTGTCTCCACTCTGAAGCCTTGCACACCAGGCAGCACTCTGGTGATACTCAGTTCAGCTCAACCCAACACAGGCCGTGCTGCAGTTAGTGTAACAGCAGCTGAAGAGGTTTTATAGGGTCCTGACCCTGTCTGACACACAGCTGAGGCAATGGTTTTTCTGCAAGGACTTGTATACTTGCTTGCAGTGACTCCTCTCTGCCTGCAGTCCTCTGTCCTACAGGTAAGTATGTGCTCTGTGAAGGCCATGGTTTCAGCCCAGATACAACACCTTTAGAGAAGTGACCTGACTGGATCTGTTTTGTCTTTTTTTTTTTTCTTTAAGCTTTCCACTCCTATCCATATCCTGTGTGCTTGCTCATAGCTTGCTAAACCTTCACACTGGTTGCATAGGGCTTAATATGCTGAGAGGATCCATTTCTTCCTCTCCTACACAACTCTAACAATGAACTTTTTATGGGACATTCCAAATAATAAGAAATCCCCGCAATGACTGTATGTGCTGACTTCTACTTTAGAATTGTGCTATCAAAATCAGCCCAGCTACACATCAGCACAATGTCTTGGGACTGGTAAGTTAGACTGTGTTTAGAGGAAAACATGTCTTGTTTTGCCAGTAGCATATTCTGGAGGGTTTTTTGCCCACAACATTTTCCAGGTTTCTCCTAAGAGCCTCTTTCAGTACACTGACAGCTGTTCTTTTCAATGAGACAAGCACCAAGACATAAAACTTAAGTTCATGAGCTGGTATAGAAATGTGTGGGTAAACAGGAAGAGATGTACCATAGAGATGTTCATGAAACAATTACTTACAGTTAGCACATGTCTTTATGTGAACATCACAGTGACAAAATAAAAAATGTTTCGTCATGCTAATTCTGTGGCATTGTCATCTGTAGCTCAAACACATCAGGAAAAAATACTAAGAAGATATTAGTGCATTGGTGAGTTTCGAGAACAGCCTGTCAGTATTAAGGCCCAGGCCATTGCATTTATTTTATAGACCCTAGTTTTGAAATTATGGTCTTCTGATGGGAGTGGCAGATAAGCAATTTGCAGATACTCTGCACAGAACAACCTACTTGTTCTGCAGTAGTGCCCAGAGGCACAGAGTGTATCACCATTTTTCCATAAAGTCTCTCACTGTGTTTGATTGATATTCCCTAAAGGTGACAGACTCTAGTGCTTGCCTTTTCCTCCTTGCCCACCCTTTTATGTCATTCTTTGATTTTTCCACTGTAACCCCACAGAACTGCTAAAAAGGAGGAAGTATTCTCTGCCCATAGCTTGCCTGCTTCTGCCATAAGTCTCTTGGGGTTAATCAAATGTATGGTTGAGATGTGAAACTGTGATACCCATGAATGTATATTGTCTTATGTCAGAAGGGTCCTAAGTGAAAAGGAGGGTTTGTTTTTATGAGACTGTCATCGCATTTTATGCTTCTTCAGGAAGAACAGTCTGAACTCCACCTTTCAGTCCCTCTCCATGTCATAAGAGATGCTTGTGCAGTTTGCCCTGATGGTGTGGCCAAGTGTGCAGCCACATGTGGGCAAGGGAGTGAAGGCAGATCAACTGCATTGCAGAATGTCTGTTATAAGCAGTGTGTTTCTCTAATCAGATTCTGTTTAACCACAGAGTTGGAAACTGTTTTGTGCTGCTCAATATCTTTTTAACTCTGTCTCAGTGTTGCCTGGGAAGCAAGGGCAGTTCCCATGCTGCATCAATGCACAATACAAGCTCAATTAGGCAACCTCCTTCTAGCTACTGACTCCAAACTCCTGCTTTGGGACAAGTTATTTCTGTGCCTGAAAGGGGCTCTGCTTCTGACTGGAGTAGCTGGATTGCCAGCCACATTTGGAGACAGCAGGACAGACAGAGCCCTGATTTGAGCTCAGAAATCTGTTTTCTGCACCATAAGGAGTGCAGAGAGCTGCCAAGTTCCCTACGAGGGACAAAACAGTGGATGAGAGGAAATATAATTTCAGATCACTATTCTGTCTCAGACATACCCCTCTCTTAAAAATCTTCTGCTTAGATTCACAATCCATGCTCTGTTTGTCTCCCAGTTGAAAATTCAGGCAAGGCAGAATGACTACTCTGATTTTTGTGGAAGCTCTTGTCAGACACCACATGGTGTGTCCTAGTTGCCCCAAATCATTCTAATTTGGGGCTAGGTTGTATGAGTTACCTTAAGTGCTTTTCAGCAGCTCTGTGCAGGGACCTGCATTTTGCTGAAATTGGCCTTGAAAAAATCCTCACTCTTATAAATATTTTGACCTGCTGCTGGGCTGTAGAAATCTATTCTTAGAGCGAATGATGCTATGGCAACTGTCCCTGCAATATGACACAGTAGCAAGAATTCTGTCTTCTTTTAATCTGTAGCTCCCAAAATACCTTCTGCACATCCCAAGCCACCTGGCTTTCCCCACCCTCTTCAGAGCCAGGAAAGCAGTTCCTTCCCAATTTATTTTTCTAGTTCAGTCTGAGGCAAAACCATCTTAAGCCAATTTAAGTAGATCTGAAATAAAATACTCAGTCCCAGCTGTCATAACCTATATTGCAGGATATTGCCCTTACTTTTCTATGACATTTTGCCAGTTGCTCTTATGATCTCATTTCCCCTCAGGATTTCCTAAATAAACCTGTGACATGGGCTCTATCATACCCTATATTCTTCTTTGTGTGTCCCGCCACAGGTAAGTTGTCAGCTTGAAAATGTCTGTTTGCACTTTTTTTTCCAATCAATATAACATGCCATTTATTCAGATGCTAACATTTTTACACACAGCCCTTTCTGACAAGACTTGCCTGGGCCTTATTTATTGATTTATGCCCATTACAATAGCTAAATTTTTTTTGAGCCCATATATGTCAAGAGGTTGCTTTTGTTGGAAAGAACCTATGCCCATCCTAAGAGATAGGCTCTTCTTAAAGAGCTGAAGACCTGGTGTTATAAACATGCTCAGAACTAACCATTGCACATTCTGTTAGCAACAGACCTATAGAAAAAATCTGAAAATTTTCACCTCTCCTGATCCACGCTTATTACCTACTAATTTCCCAAGTACACTGTGGGCTTGCACATGGCATCCTGCTAGTAATTGGGAGCTGCAAGTGCTGTTTGCTTGAGTACTAAGCCACCTACAAGTTTCACAGCATTTGGTGAATAACTGGAGGATTTGTGTGCTCAGTACATCCCATATGCCATGACTGTCTTCAAGTGGCAATACAGTGATAGAAACAATATGGGTGTTGAAAAGTTCTGCAGATAACAGATAAATTCACCCCTGGTGTAACCCCCCTGACAAATGACCTGCAGGTGGAAAAGTGGCACACAAGGATGTAGGATGTAAAGATGTTCTTCCTGCTATCCTGCTTGGGCTCTCTTTCTTCTGCTGCCCTGACAGGATGCCACTTGTGTGTGTGTGTGGCACTGATGTGCTGAGGTGTGATTGATAATGTAATTTACAGCTCTTCAGTGGGGTCCCACCGGCATTAGAAAAGCAAATTTGTCATTGCTAAAATGCGGGCATGAACAAAAATACTTGCCCTGATTTCTCTGCCATAGTAATCACAATTTCTGGCATAAATTATATTAACCTTCTTCTTCTCAAAGAAAGTGTTTTAACCCTTTAGGGAGAAAGAACAGGGTAACAGGCTATTAACTATATGACACAGTATAATATACTGTGTTTTAAAATTTATCACCGTGCCTCAAATTCCTTCTTACTTTATTTTACTGAAAGCCTTTTAAGGTCACTATCCTTTTAGCAACGCAATGCACTGATTGTTCAATATGAAGTTTTCCTTACTGGAATGTAAATCCTCTAAAATGCATGCTGTTCACATTATGCCTATTTCTTCCAGCTTTCCAGTTGTCTTCCTGCACCACAGGAGGATGAGCTGCCAAACCTTAGAGTCTGACAGGGGTAAGGGAGGGAGGGGTGAGCAGATGACAGTGCAGAGTCCTTCTCTGCCCCAGCTGCAGAATGAGGGATCTGGAGCGGGGCAGTTTCACTCTCAGCTGGCACCTGTTAATTGGGGCACAGCTTTGAGCTCGATGCTGGTGCTCAGGTGCACAGCCGGAGCCATCTGTCTCCCCTGCTGCCATCCGGCAGGTCCTGAATCATCCAGGCAGCAGGGAATGGCTCCAGGACGGAATCGAGCAGTAGCCTAACACATCCACTGCAAGAATTTGGACCTTCAGCCCCCAAAAACAGCAGCCTGGCTGCTAGGATGTGGGCATACCTCCTTGCTCCAACAGCTTTGGGGTTAATCAAGCTATACCATCGTTTGGTGGTTTTGTTTTCTTTTTCCCCAAAGCTGAAGATGCATCCCTGGCAACAAACACCCTATTGCTTTAGCATGGTCTAAGCCCATATTTTACCAAAATCCCCATGGGCAGGTTGAAGCTCCCCTCTATGTGATGTGGCTGTGCCCTGGCAGCTCTGACTCTGACACCAGAGCTTGTATCATTGCAAAAATTCTATTCAGCTGTGCCTGCATAAATAATTCTTTGTTGTGCATGTATGTTTATGTCTGAATTTTCTGAAGTTTCTAGGGGTGCAGGAGGAGGAAGAAGCAGAAGCCCCACTGGGATTAACCCTGTCTGGCTATGCACAGCACTGCCTTTGTGTGTTTTTCCAACTCAGTCCTCCCCTCCCTGCTCTCACACCCACTGGCAGAAACAAGCAGTCCCAGCAGTGACTAATTGTACCAGGTCAGTGGCAGGTCAGCAGCTCCCTCCCCCTTCCCTGCAGCCCTTTTTCCCTTCCCTTCCCTTCCCTTCCCTTCCCTTCCCTTCCCTTCCCTTCCCTTCCCTTCCCTTCCCTTCCCTTCCTTCCCTTCCCTTCCCTTCCCTTCCCTTCCCTTCCCTTCCCTTCCCTTCCCTTCCCCTTCCCCCTTCCCTTCCCTTCCCTTCCCTTCCCTTCCCTTCCCTTCCCTTCCCTTCCCTTCCCCTTCCCTTCCCTTCCCTTCCCTCTCCACCCGAGGTGCTTTCTGGAGGAGACAGTCACAGCTGCATGGCTTTGAGGTTTTTTTGGGTGGGGTCCTGCATGCCTACCAGAGATGCAAGGAGCCAGCTGCTTGGGCACTGGGCACTGGTGTCCTGCCACATCTTGCAGTACTTGGATTTTGGTGAAGGAGGCGAATGCCATGGAGGCAGTCTGCATCACTGGCTCCCCAGGACTTGAGTTTAATTATCCTTGGTGCTTTGCATCATGCCTTTTTGTTGTTACCATCTATCATGCATTTAGCACGTGCTTTTAAACAGGTAATTATTTTATCCTTAGGTGAAGCACGTACCCAGCACCTGTCATTAGCAGCACCGTGTGTTCAGTTTGTGCTGGAGATCTTCAAGTGCTATATTTGAATATCTTTGTCATAAAATACCTCAGGTGCCCCGTGGAGGCCTCGGACAGCCCTTTGATGGACTGCAGACAGCCTCCTCATTGGCCCATTACACAGTTGTTTACCATTTGCACTCTCAATCACCTATTATATTAATTGCAACGTCCCAATAATTAGGTTTCCTGTTTTTCAGGCCCACGTGCTATTATTTCAGCTTTCCACAACACGCAGACCTGGAATGAATGCTGCCAATTTGCATTTGTAGTAGCCAAGTGCAAGCAGAGCAAACTTCCTGAGAGCTGGGAAGGACATTGATGTCTGCAAGGACACCAGGCACTTTGTGGCAGCTTCACCTTCCCTGCTCAGACTCCCCCACTGAAGAGAAAATTTGACCCCCTAGTTCCACTTTAACCTGCAAGAATTGAGATTTCCCAAACCACTGACTAACTGCACCATGATTTCCAGCAATGGTGGTTTCATCTCATCTTTAACATCTATTTTCTAAAAACAATGCTACTCGGTCTTTCTCACACAGTATCTCCTGGGAACTTCCTTCTTTTTTCCCCCTTTAATAAATCTTGCCATTCAAAAGTGATTGCTCTATATGTGATTTGCCATAGGAAATATTTGCAGTACTATTTTATTTCTGTAGAAATGCATTTATTTTCTATAGGAATAATATGTAGTAAACACATTTGAATCCACTGCATTGTCACATTGAAAAGACAGTCTTGGGTTTGGGCATTTTCCTGTCCTTCTATGAAAGTGCATGAACTGTTCAGGTTATGAAAACTCTGTAGTCAAGCAGATGCTTGACTGTTTACTTCCAGACCACACCCCAATCCCACCCTGCCACCCTGCCTTCCTCACCTCTCCATTACAGGGCTTCCTACACCTCCAGTGTTTATGCCAATGAAGGCAGTGGAGGAATCCTTTCTGCCAAATGAAGTCTTACTCATTAAGCAGCAATTTGATGTTATATTTAGCACAGGTTTCCTCACTAGGCAGACTCTACAGTGTATCCCAGAAAGTACCTTTGGTTTCTGTGGGAGCTTTGTGTGAGTTGCTTATGAAATTCTACCTGTTGTGCATTTTCTCCACTGAGGACAGAGCTGGAGCAGAGACTCCTCAGTGAAGCTTTTGACTCAGCTAGGACAGAAATTATTACAGCTCTAGCAAATAAATAGCAGCTTGGTAAGCAGTGTGGGAAATCCACCACAGCTGAAAACACTGAGGTACTGCAATGGGACCACTGAGTGCACTGGAAGAGATAGTGTGCTATGGTCTGCACAGGGCTGTGAGAGGCACTGACCCTCCACACCTAGGCAGTTTAGCTGGGGCTAATCACCAGACTGCCCAGAAAAGTCCTCTTCCTGGCCCAGTGTGGGCTAGTGTCTCAAGGAGATGCTGTGTTTTGGCATAAGAAAGAATGTGTGAACAGCACATGGTGCGTGTCAGAGGCTGGGGTTAGAACAAAACAGTGAAGGAGGGAGAGATGCAACAGGCTGTGCTTGCACATTGAAGTAATTCCTCATAGGAGATGACAGCTTATAGTGATTTCACACTCTTAGAAATACATATTTAGTCATTAGTAACAAGAGTTTAAAAAAACTCTTAAAATAATAGTGCCTGCTTTAGTTTTTCTGGGAAAATGAAAGATTGAATGGTTTTTTAGGCTAAATACATCATTCCCTGTTCTTATCAATTATGCAGAATGTTTCCTACTTCTCATAACTTCTACAGTGTCTTTCAGTTCCTTTTAAAATACTCTTCTTTCTATGAGCAGAGACATACATCTGATAATTGTATCACAGTAGCATTCCTCAATGGCTACACAAATAGTTCCTCTTTCTTCTCCTCCTCGTCCTCTTCCTCCTCCTCCTTCTCCTCCTCCTTCTCTTCCTCCTACTTTCCCAGGTTAAGTGACTTTAATGCATTGCTGGATTTGAGGCCCAAGTACTACAGAGGGCTCACCTGAGACCTAATGCCACATTTGGCTCTTCTGAGAAACTGGAAGTGAGAATTTCATGTAATTCATTTGTTGCACAGTGGCACAGTGGATAATACTAGATGAAAGGGAGCTGCCAGCCAGAAACTACTCCTTGCCTGCAATATGAGTCATGTTTCTAAGCAGATGTTTTTTTCCTGGTAAAAAATAATAAAGCAAGTCTTCAATATCAGTAGAAAATACCATGCATTGCCACTCTTCTTAACCAGAACAAGTATTTATCTTTTTCCTGCAGTGCAGATTGGATCAAATATCCTCACACGGTTGAGGGAAGATTTAGTTGGTGGAACAATAGAAAGGTCACAGCAGAAAACAGACAATCTTTTATCTCAGCTTCTTGGGAACCAGTCACTAAATCCTTTTCTAAAAAAACCCAAACCAATCATATATATGTACATCAGCACTCAACACAGAGCAATTCCTTTTTTCGAAAAGGTGATGCTGTATAAAAGACCACAGTAAACATTTTATTAATACATTTCTTTTAGTATAGCAAATTTACAGCCTAATTGCATTCCAGAAGCAATTATCTCTTGTAATATGTGCTCTGTGATGGAGACAGAAAAAATGTCTCTGTAATTAATGTCAACTTAAAATCTTCTGCATCAAAAGCCCTTTGCATGCCAGACTTTCCACATGCAGCTGTGTCTGCAGGGTGGTTTGGCTGAGGAGGTGCAGGGCTGCTGGCTCCCAGGGCTGAACCCCTGACTGTAGTGGCAGTCCCTTCCTGCAGGTCAGGTGTTTTGCAAATCTGAGCAAAGCTGCACAGTTTTCCACCAGGATCTGATTGCTGGCACAAAGCCTTTGTCCCCAGAAATGGTGTTTATCAGGAAAGCTTTGATTTTGAGCCCCACTCCCACCTTTCCAGGACAGGAACCATCCAAATTAGGTTTTTGTTAGCATGATCATGTTATCAAATCCTCGTCCAACTGAGTTCTAGACCTGCCATATAATTGCATTTTGTATCTGTATGTGTACCCACATTCTTTAAATACATTTTTTCCCCAAGGCAGAGGCCCTGGCTATGCTGTGGTAGAAGGCTGATGGGTACAAGCTTTTGTTCTTTTCTAGACACTCCAATCTGTGTGTGGAGTCTGATTTACAATATACTTAGCTAGTCGAGGTAAAGGGTACGGGTAAATCTAGGTCCTTTATGGCCAGTTTAACCTGGTGCCAAGCATCCCAGCTTCCTTACAAGCTTTCGTGAAGTGTTAGGACTGCTCTGCTGTAACTTCAGAGAGCTAGCCTGGAATGGCTGGAGAAACACACCATTTTTGGCTGTCATGGGGACACATCTAGCAAATCACTGAATACTACAATGGTTTGGGTTGGAAGTAATCTTTAAGGCCATCTAGTTCCAAACTCCAACAGACCAAGTTGCTCAAAGCCTCATCCAGCCTGGCCTTGAACATATTCAGGGATGGAGCAACCACAGCTTCTCTGGGCAGCCTGTGCCAGTACCTCACCACTCTCTCAGTAAAGAATTTCCTCTTAGTGCCCACTCTAAATCTCCCCTCTTTTAGTTTAAAAATGTCCCCCCTTTTGCTATCATCACCTGCCCTTGCAAAAAGTCTGTCTCCCTCTGTTTTAATAAGCCGCCTTTATATACTGAAAGGCCACAAGGAAAACTAAAATATTTAATTTATTTTGAAGATTGTCGTTCCACATGTACTAAAAGTGCTCTCTATCCTTACACACCAGCTAAGCAACAGTGATTTTTTTTTTTTCTCTGTGGGCCAACAAAAGGCATGACATTTTCTTCGGTGACATAGATAATCTGCTGATCACCACTAACAGCTTGCTAGCTAACACATTAGTGCATCCCACTTTGAAAACAACATCCATGTCTACTGCCCAGCACACACATCCTTCAGAACTTCTAGGTAACTCAGGTTGAGGAATTACACCCAGCCAGCTTTGCACTTAGTTCACAATTTCTTGTCTGTGTACAAGGTACATAGTGTAGAACATATCTAGAGTATACCTTAATAGGTGTGCTAAATTTGGGGGCTGCAGAGTCTGTGTCCCACACATGTTGCAGCTGGACAGCCACATGTACCTGCCACAAAAGGTGAGTAAAGAGTCCTCAGCTAATTTTGAGAATTGCTACTTAGGCATATAGAAACTTTCTTTTCAGAAGGGATTTAGAAGAACAGATAACTCTTGTGGTGTTCTAATAAAGGTGTTAATTGGGAAGTTGTCCTACACAGAACTGAGCATGGAGCCCCTGCCTTTGCAAAAGCACGATGTTACTCTTCAGGATATTTTATTACAGAGCACAGCTTGTTAGCCAAAGTAGTGGCTGCAAGCACAAGAGAGGAATGTAGTGGGCTCTGATGTAACAGAGGTCCATTATAGGTGGAACAACCTGCTTTGATCTATAACACTCCTACAGGAAAGCTGAAAAGTTGCAAAGCTATCAGAGCTCTACTGAGGTAAGGGTTGGGTCACCATATACTTAGTTATGATAACATAAAACCCCAGAGAAATACAGTGTATGAAAGAAAGGTCCTACAAGTAACTGTAGAGGGGGAAGCAGGAAGGGGTTTGCCTGAATCTATTCTCAGTTGCTTCTCCTTGTAAAGAAGTGAATGTTCTGTTGCATTTTCTTCATTCTAGGAGGCAAAAATGCTCAGAGAAGGTTGGTAATTATTTTACTCAGTCTTCCATCTATGGAGGGAGCTGAGAAACAATCACAGCATGACAGCCAGACTTTTAGGTCGGACAGAACATTCTGTCTTCTTCTGCCTTCCCCTTTTTCTGTGTTCTGCTTGGTTGATGCAGTAATATTGTGTTGCTTACAGGCATCTGCAAAATAATAAGGTGGTACCCTAAAATTAGATCAATTGGGCATTTACCTGGTAGCTGTGGATCATACTGTAATAATGAGGTTAAATCAGAACAGATGTCTCTTGGAAGTTTCCTGAGGGCTTCTTTGATGATGGCACAGTCTCACTTCATTCACAGAGAAGGAAGGTCCAGGCCAGGCACTTCCTGAAGGCAAAAAAATGGTTCTGTTATTCTGCCTGCTCTGTACCATGCTGCTGTGAACCCTAGTCACATCCACAGATCAGTTCATGGCTGATGCCAGTAGATATTTTCTCAAGGTAAACAGGGCTCCAAGACTGTGGGTAGGCACTTGCATTATATCATGCTCACATAGCTGGGGATGATTTCTAGTTTCTTGACGGTTTACCTTCTGGGTGCTTTAGAAAGGTGTGGTGCTATTTCTTTTTTTTGGTGTTTTTCTTTTGTTTTGCTTTTTTGTGTTTTGTTGTTGTTGTTTGTTTTTTGCTTTGTTTTGTTTGGTTCGGGTTTTGTTTATTTGTTTTTGTTTGTTTTGTTTTATTCTGTTTTGTTCTGTTTTCCCCAAGAAATTGCATGCCCCACACAGCAGTGTTCAGGCTGTGAAATTTTCTAATGTGTTTGCCATGCTGCAGCAGAGCTCATCTGACAGGTGGGGTTTTTTATCAGTGAAGCCTTTTCCTGATGACATGCAGCACTTCATGAAGCTCATCTGGTACTAGTACTGCAACCAGTATTGAGAAGAACATCAGAAGCAAATAATAAATGAGCAGAAACCTCAGGTTTTGCTGAGCATTATGGTTTGATCAGGAACTCCAATCAGACCTTGCCAAAAATCTTCATTCAGGAGGTAGCTCAGCTCGGTGGACAACCAGTGAGTTGACATGAAATATGCAGATCTGGTACATCATGATGCACCTCTAGACACACAAAGCACTGGAATATTCATATCCCAAATGTGTCCCTGCTGAACAGAGAGAAGGAGCTCTGAGTAGGTATTTCCACACTGTGCTGGCTTTGCATGGGATGGAGTTTCTTCCCATTTCTTCCCAGTAGGGGTGTGTTTTGGATTTGTGCTGAACACAGGGTTGACAACACAGAGATGTTTTTGTTATTGCTGAGCAGGGCTTGCACAGACCCACGAGTTTTTCTGCTTCTCCACCAACCACATCAGCAACCAGGCTGGAGGTGCACAGGAGTTGGGAGAGGACACAGCTGGGACAGCTGACCCCAGCTGACCCAAGGGACATTCCAGACCATCATGCTCAGTAGATAAAGTGGGGGAAGTAGGAGGAAGGGGAGATGTTTGGAGTGATGGTTTTTGCCTTCCCAAGGCACCATCACACAGGATGGGGCCCTGCTCTCCTGGAGATGGCTGAACACCTGCCTGCCATGGGAAGCAGGGAATTAATTCCTTGTTTTGCTTTGATTTGTGGGCAGCTTTTGCTTTTTCTATTAAACTGCTTTTATCTCAATCCACAGGTTTTCTAGCTTTTAACCTTCCAATTCTCTCTCCAATCCCACTGGTGGGGAGTGATCAAGCGGCTGTGTGGGGTTTAGTTGCTGACTGGAGTCAAACCATAACAAATATTCCTGGATGGTGTATTTCCACTTCTCTCTGGGAAATTTGACCTTTTTTAACTGCATCACATGGTTAGAAGTGCAGTGCTCAATCTTTTCTTTTTTTCTCTCAGCTATTACCAGCTTCTGTGACCTGTACTTTGTGTAGATTATCTTTATCTGGATCTATTAGTTTACTCTAATTATTGAGGGTTTGGGTTCATTGTTTTGTTTGGGGTTTGTGTGTGTTGTAGTGGGAGGGTTTGCTTGTTTTTCTGATGCTGTGATATGTCACTCATCTCTCCCAAAGTCCTCCACACAGTATTTCTATAGGGTTTCTTCCCTCAGAAGTTCTAGCACCTTTCACTGTTCTGGCACTTCAGCTCTATTCTTGTTCAATCTGTTTGTTTGTTTGTTTGTTTGTTTGTTTGTTTGTTTGTTTGTTTGTTTGTTAAATAGTTAATATTGCCAAGCATGACATTGCAGCAGTGAAAGCTCTTCCATCTCTCTCATTCTTCTCAGTTGTGACACTTGCTGTTGGAGTTTTAGAGATCTGTCGTTTTCTTTACCCATTGCACTGTACTTAATAAATTGATCTTCTATCACTGGTGTGTCAAAGCATGTCCTAAAGCTCATACAGAGGAAATATTTTCATTTTATTATTTTGAAACTTTTTTTTTCAAATTTTTTTTAGAAATTAATTATTAGAATAATAGTTCTGCATACTGTATCTATCCTGACTTCAGCATTCTTCCCCCTTTTTCTGATCACTGATTTCACTACTTTATACATCATTAAAGGCACACTCTGCAGGAAGCTGGAGGCAATGCTTCCTGTCCCTTCAGGTACTCTCATGCTCAAAATTGCACCTGATGACTAACTGTGTCATCATGCTCTAACTTTCTGTAATATTCCCCTAGTCTAGCTCTGTAATGAAACTCCACTGAGAACACATCTCCTGTAAATGTGCCTTTGTATCTTGGGTAAAATTATATATATATATACATGCACACAAATATATATATATACATACACACACACACACATATACATAAATATATATACCTACACATATATATATATATATATAAAATTATCTTGTCAGCATTGCACAGTTTGCACCAGTGTGCAGAGTTTCATCCCAGCAGCACTAGCAACCATTAAAATCTGAAAGCTGACCATTTCACAGATTGTTCTATGCACAATGATGACTTCAAGGATTGGAATAAGGGGGAAGATTCCTTCCCCTGGAAAGACTGGCTCTCCAGCTGTCTAGTTCTGATTCAGCCTTGCTGTGATGCTCATGCTGGGCACTCCTCCAGTGGTTACTCAGTGAAGATAGTCTGTTTTGTGCAGTTTTGCTTCTTTTAGTCTAGTGGTGGATTTTGTTTGCAAGGTAGGCTGATTCCTAAATGAACTGTAGACTAGAGAGCTGATGAATTTAAACACTGACCTTTAGCTTTCCTACCGCCTCCACCAATGCACAATTTGGTTTGATTCACAGTGAAATTTGAAGAATTACTTTTGGTAAAACCAGAAAATATTTCCTTAAGTCAGTAATGTAGCAAACAGCCTGATTTGATCAGTGTCACGTGATTAATTTAATAGGAATAAACATCACTGCAATCAGTTTGCAGGAAATTTGTCAGCTACTCTGTTTTTAAAATCTAGAAATTGCTTCCCAAGAAGCTTGATAAGTTCGAGATGTATTTGCTGAAGTTCATGTTATTTCTTCTCATGTGGTGGAAAATATAAATGACAAGAATGTTACAACCAAATGTCTTGATCTAACTTTCTGTAGTTCACAAGAAAAGACATATTTAGCCTCTATCTAAGCTTAATCTATTTTGTGTGGTATAGAGGAAAGAGGGTAAATTGCAGTGAGGTAAACATTTGACTGATGTAAATAAAGTTCCAGAGATTAGGTGGTACTTTCGTGCTATCATGTTTCTACTCTGAGAATATGGGTATGAATGATAACCACAGTTTCAGCTCTGACACCAAAAATCCTTTTTAATAGTGCAAGTGGCTGCACAAATTTCTAGCACGTGACAGCACAGTAAGTCCCTAATGCTTTGTGAATAAGTGTGATCAGTTTATCAGGTTTATTAAATTGAACTTCTCTTATCTGCTTTTTGACAATCCTTTTTTTCAAATGCCAATATTTGTGCATCAGAGGAAGTATGGAAATTGTGCAGTTGTTCATTTGCAACGTGATGATCAACCAGTGCTGTTGGCTTGCTGCCATTCCTTCCTTCCCTGCTGTGTGGGTGTTGAGCTGGCAGTCCCTGGGCACAAGTCATAGTGGCCCTGGGGAAGCAGTGCCATGGCAAAGGGACAGCCAAGGGGATAGCCAAAGACACTGCTCAGGAGCAGCACACAGATAAATCAGCTTTAATTAATGCGCTGAGGGAAGAGCAGAACTAATTCCTGCATCCTGAATCTGAAGAACATGTCAATTCATTACAAAGGATATCAACAAGTAAGTAATTCAAATAGGAGCTATTAGTGGGGAAAAATTCCAGTATTATTCCTGTGGCTGAGCAGTGCAGACAGGGCTGCCAAAATCCGTTGTGCAGATCTCCTGAACTGATCTGATATTTGTAATTTTTATATTTGTTAATATTTTGGCAACTTCCTCCACACGTGGTTAACCCTAAGATTATTTGTCATCTGAACTCTTTATTGTACCACTGTTTCATCATCTGCTTAAAAATAAGGATGAGCTATTATTTTCAAGTAAATGTCTTAGAACTTGTCACTGCTTTGAAATGTTTTTCATCTTGTAGATCAAAGATTTGTGGCTGTATCTGACTTTTGTTGTTGATTTCTTATGACAAATCTCAAACTGGCATCAAACATTGTCCCTCTCAATTCCTTATACACACGATGGACACATAAATCTCAAAGTGTGGGAGCACTGCTTTTCATGTTACAGCAAAGTAAAATCTGTCTCCCTTTCCTCTAGATGCACTGCTATGCCACAGAGGTCCACACTTAGTGTCCCACAGGCTTCCAATGCCTTGCACTGGAAATGAGCCCCCTGGACGGTGTGCTGTGCAGCATGCTTTGATTTCAGCCACTGGGAGCAACATGAGAATTTAAACATGGCTGTTTAAAGCTAAAGCCCAAATAGATTCCCAAGGCCTGTGAGATTTGTCTGGAGCTGTTGAGGGGGCTGATATTGACAATGGCAATACCCAGTCTCCTGGGTTTGTATTACAACTTTCCTCTAGTTATTGGTCAGCAGGCACGCCTTGTTTTTTAATGAAAAAATGTTCCCATAAAACAGTTTCTGATTCCTGTTTGCTTAGGAGAGCCAAACTAACTGAGCAGTCTGATGACTGTGAGATGGCATTGACATCTTGGGGTTTGCAACATGATACAAACTGGCTGTGGCCTTGTGCTGGGACAGACTGGAAAGCAATTGGATCCAAATCTCCCAAATGCACTGATTCCCATCCAGCTGCTGCCAAATGCATCCCTCCTGCTAGACCTCTCTGCTGTATGTTTAGCAGAGTGAGACTTTTTTTGGCTAACTGTGAAACAAATTTCAGAAAAAAGCTTGCAGCAGCCTAGAAGCACAGTACATCAATCAATCAATCAATCAATCATTCATAAGGAAATAAATAAATAAATATGCACACATATTTTTGTTACTACTTTAGAAGAGCTCTGGGACCACATTAGCCTGGGTGAAGTAGGACAGAACGAACAATAAAGGTGAAAAGCAAGCTGATGTATGTAGGTGGCTAAATGGAATTAAATGTGTAATTATGTGACAAGGGGGTATGGTTATGAATCATAAACCGTGCTAGCACTTTTTAAAATGAGTGCTGTGGTGAAATAGAACACACTATCATTTTAAATGCTATAAGTGGGACTGAACCTTATTTGTTTCTATCAGTCTTGGTTGACTATAACTTTTTTTTTAAAGCATGTAACTGTTAGGAATGCATTATGCTCTGTTTTTCAGAGCACTCTACTGCTAAAGTGTATGATGAGTCACCTAATTGAAGAGGGATGTGTGTCATTACATAAGGAGAAAAATAGATTAAAAGTACCACCCAAATGCCAATGTGTATTCTGATTTTGATTACAGTAAATAGACTTGGAAATAGTTCATTTTATTGATTTAAAAAAATTAAATACATTGAAAATTGGTTAAAGCTGGAACTTTAGAAGACATTAGTTTAAAAATAATTTTAAAAACTCCCAGAAACAATATTCTTGCATCTTCTGGTCAACTGAAAATTTCAACGTCTTCTGGCATTTAAGACAAAGAAGAAAATTCTCCTTTTTATACAATCACAAAAGAGTCTGGTATTTTCATTACATCCATTAGGAAGGAGGTGCCTAGGGTGCAGGTGATGTTTCCAGTACAAGTTAGAGACATTAGAAGGGGGGAGGATAATTTAAAAAATGTGGGCTGTAGCCCTAAGGTAAAGATGGAGACTGTTTAACTGCTGATGTTATGTGACTGGGTGTGCCCATCGTGGGTTAATGCCAGAGGCAGTGACAAACAACAGCCCATTATCCTTTCGGTAAATCCATGACTGATAATGCTGTCAGAGCTATTAAAAATAATGAGCTGCTCCTATCTCCCAAAGAACTTTTAGGAGATGTAAACCCCTTATGCAACATTACCCAGGGTGATGGGAGGGGCAAGGAAACCTTTCTCCATGAGGGAATGGTGACCAGGCTGGCACAGGGACTCACCCTTGCCTGCCACCACTTCTCCAAGCAAGGCCTTGCAGCTTCACTCCTGGCTGTCAGGAAGGCCACCAGCACCACCAAGGTTAACAATTTCCTTAACTGGAGCTCTCCCCACAGACAGCTCAGGCTGGCATTGCTTAGAGCCTGAATTTTCCATCCTGGGCCGCAGTGCCCAGCATGCTGCACGCCTGATGCAGATGGACAGCATCCACAGGCTCAGGACAGACAGTCTGCTCGTAGCTCAGCTTGGAGCTAGGTCTGTGTAAGGCTGGCCCCAGCCTTCCAGCCCCACTGAGCACTCTGTGAGTGACAAGTGCCTCCCTCCCACGTTGGTATGGACCCCTTCCCCTCAGCCTCAGGAGTCATCTGCACTGCAAAAGGCCAAAGAAAACGAAAGTGAATTGCAGGCAGGGCTGCTGTATGGTTTAGTTTTTGCTCAGTATGCCTGTTTCTGTATAATTCATTTTCCTTCCAATGAAAGACCCCGAGCTGCTGCTCCTCTAACTGCTCTTTCCTCCACAGGAATAAATCTCCCAGAACACTTTCACTTGCCAGGTTTCAGGTGGACTTGAACCTGGTCTAATATGGCTTGGCTGCTGTAGACCACTCTACTATTAATATCTCTTCAGTTGCTCGAGGACATCAGGTCCCTCATAGTTCTCAGTAAGTTATATTTATATGGTACTTATATGACGCAGCAAGTCTGTAAAACGCCACAGCTGCAAAAACAGAGCGTGGTGGGATCAACAGATTGAATTCAATCAAGGTCCTCACTCTGCTTTCAAATCAGGCTGCATCTGTTGACACAGATTACTGCCCATGTGCCATAAAGCAAACCTCACCTACAAGAGTTTCACATTTAATAAACATGTAAGGAGAGCATACAGACGTTCTGGGCATAACTACAGACATAGGTTGATTTATAGCTACACAGGTACTGCACCACACGGAAGAAACGTTTGGAAAATACTTAATGAGCTGAAAGCCATGCTGAAAAATGCATGTACAAACCAGTGTGTGTCTGTGTGTGTGTGTGTTGTGTGCAGATCAGGCTGTGTCAGTGTGAGGGCACTTGCACAGAAATGCACATTGCATACAAACACAGGTGGATGGCCTGTGGTGCACAGGCTTCATACAGCCCTGGAACCTTTTATGTCAGCTGGGCTAAGATATAAATGTCAGGATCTAACTTTTATATTAATGACAAAGAGTTGCTTGTTTCAGAATGAGCCTTGGTGGATGACTTAATTAAAAATAATAATAGTTCACCAGCTGCTAATTAGGAAATTAATTAGTCATACAGTAGAGTGTTACTTTTGCATGTGAAGGAACTGACTTCAAGTTGTCTCAGAGGAGACTGGCTTTCAACCAGCATCATTAAGTATATTCACAGAAAAAAATAAAAGCTGATTATTGATGAGTATCCTTTGAATAAGAGAAGATCCGTTCCCTCAACAGAATAAAATCCTCTTCATAGGAAGGACATATGTTATCTCTTTTGGCAGAAAAGATCTTCTGCAGGCTTTTAATGATCCAAACAGGAAAGGAAATGCATTGACGTAAAGTTAGTTTCATCTACTTGGTCCTGTGGTGTAAAAAGTAGTTGCATGAAACCACTGCTCTTTGAATGGTAAATGAAATACTAAAAAGGGAGATTCTATCAGTAGCTTCTTGACTTTATCAGGAGAACAGCAAGCTGCATTTAAGGTCAACATCCTTAGAGCCTCCTCCTTGAAGTAAGTCCACCATGGTACTCACAGCATAATAAGGAAAGCAAACCTGTGCTTGTGGATTACAAATTGTGTCTGAAAATGTAATAACTGGGAAGAGACTACCTAAATACAGCACCATTCCAGGCATTCTCTATCTAATTTCCTACCTAAGAGCCAACACATCCTCATAAAAAGCCATGCTACCATGAAAATAATTCTTGACAGCTGTGGGGTGCAAGATAAAAAGTGCAGCCTGTGTGTGAGGATAGGTGTGTTAATTATAATACTTTGCACACAAAAAAACCATCATGTTGAAAGCCCAGGAAAAACAGTAAGTTCAGATCATACTAGTCAGTGGGATAGCAGCAGTTGCTTGTTTGCATACATCAAGCAAAATGTCAAAGTTATGTGTTGGAGTCCCTGGTAGAAACTGAACCTTTTTGTGGCAGCTTTGCCAAGCAGGCACTGCCTGAACTCCTCTAGTAACGTGGTAACAAGAGTTAGCGTGTCTGAAAGTGGGTGATAGAAGATCAAAATGAGGAAACATAAGGTAATAGCAGCCTCAAAGGTGATAGGATTATGAGATTATGCAATTTTTTCGTTATCAGTTGTGACTGAGTCCTGGGAGGCTGTAGAACAGGGCTTAGAGAGGTTTCTTCCATAAACAGACCTCATCATCCTTATGGACAGCATGCTGTCTTCATCTATCTAATTTGGGGGGTATACTAATTTTGGATGGAGAGAATTGGTGCTAAGGATCTTCTAAAATCCTTGCCAAAGCAGAGGGAGAAGTTGTATTGGCCTCATTAATACTGTCAGGCTCACTTGGCAGCTTATGTGGGTGAAGTATTGAAAAATTTGTTTTCTAGTCCATCTTCCTAGTAAAGCTTCACTGACCAATCTTACTCCACAGCATTTTATACCTCTGTGAGCTCTCTGCCCAGACCTGGGAGGAAAAGAAAGGAACTGTGTAGTCTGCAGCGGACTTTGGGAGTGGGCTGTGGAGAACACAATGTCTTTCTGCTGATGGCTTTTGTGATCACTTTGGACTTACAGTATCTTAGCAAATATTCCTTTAACCATGTAGCTCTCCAGTTCTGTCCCCAAAATATTGCAGCCCCAACTGAAATTACTGCCCAAAGCCTGGTGTACAACAAGAAAAATATCCCAAGGCAGAGCTGTGTGTCAGTACTGAGACTCCAGGGAAAATAGCAGCGTTATTTTCAGCTGACACATGGTTTTAACCAACTTTGAGTGGTATGCTGACTTTTTGTTTTCCCTGTATGCAAATAAATTTTTCCCTAAAAGCACATGCTAGCTAGACAAAGGCAATTTTATTCTAACGTGCTTCCAGTGCCTTCCAATGCAGATTCATAAGAGATTATGCTGAATAAGTGATTTCTGCTTATGCAAAATCTCCTACCATGCAGGAACCCAAGGTAATTTCCTCATCATTCTCTTTGTAACAAAGAAATCATGACAGAAGACAAGAATATCTCCCACATATTAAAAAAAAAAAAAAAAAAAAAAAAAGAATATGCAGTGGAACTAAGAGAAATAGACAGGATCATCTCAGACATGCAGCAGCTTAGTAACCCCAGTCCCCAGCTGCAATGCAGGTGCAGGCAGGGTCTGTTCCCAGCAGAACAACATGGGCAGCCTCTGGGAAAAATAAGGGATGAAAGCTGGTGACTTCTGCTCTATCCAAAGGCCTATAACTATGCCATAAGTTTATAAAATCATAGGAATATAGCATCATGGAATTATATAGGCTGAGCAGAGACCTTGAAGACCCTCTACTTCAAACTCCCCTGCCATGGGCAGGTACACTTTCCAGTAGACCAGGTTTTTCTGAGCCCCATCCAACCTGGCTTTGGACATTTCCCAGGATGGGGCATCCACAACTTCTCGGAGGAATTTGTTCCCTGCCCTCAAGGCTGAGGACACTGGCCGTGCTTTCAGGTGAAAAGCTGGCCCTGGCCTGTGCAAGGCCACCACGAGGCAGCAGTGGCAGCAGCAGGTGACTCTGTCCCTACTGCAGGGGACAGCAGCACCACTGCCAGCCTGACCTGCCGGCCCCAGGGGTTTGCTGCGTGCTGGGACCTGGATCTGGGTGTTGGGGGGGACTGCCAAAGCTGGCCTGACCCCCTGACTACTGCTCCATGATGCTCTTAAATGTAAACACCAGTGCTGGGAAACCTGGAGAGTGTCCAAAGCGACTGCAGAGCTCTGGGGGTGGCAGTCAAGGACCCAGGTGATGTTCGAAATCCTGTCAGAGGGGGCTGAAAGTGTAAGAAGAAGGAATGCACTGGTACTGCCTGTCAATAAATGTTTGAGCAGCAGGGTGGAGTTTTTGGACCACGGGATCCTGTTTGAAAGTCAGCATCTTCTTGGGAAAGACACAATCCAGCCCACTAAATGGAACAAATAGATCTTTACAAGGAGGATGGTTGCCTTAGTAAGGAGAATATATATGTATATATGCATATATATGCATATATTAAAATTCAATTAAAATCTTTGTTCAAAGGCATAAATAACTATTTAAACTGGAACTTTTTTTCTGAGAAAGAAGAGGAATATTTTTTGCAGTACAGAGGGCTGAATGCTAAACTAAGCACCAAGAAAAGCAAAGTTCACTGTTACTAAATCTGGTGGAAGCTCCCAAGACACACCAGAGTATGTATTCCATGGTGTGACATGGGAGGACTGGTCTGACCTAGTGTTTTGAGATCTGGAGTCTGTGTGCATGCAGGTCCTGGTTCCACCCCTGGTCAGTGACCTTCTCCCCATCAAGACATCTCACTGCCTGACCAGTGGTGCCAAACCAGGGTCTGTCTCTTGCCTTTCTCCATTGCTTGCATCCTGCACTGGGTGCTTCCCACTTGCCAAAAACAACAGGAGCAGGCCACCCAGGGAGTCTCTGGCATCTCTGTCCTGTCCATCACCCTGCAGCCAGGCGTGTCAGCTGGCACCCTCCTCCCCAGCCCAGCATCACCACCCTCTTCAGACAAACTGCTTCATTCCTCAAAGAAGGCAACAGCTAGTGCCAGCACTGCCCTTTTTGGGAGGTCAGCACCAGACAATCCTACTTGCAAACGGGCATCTTTGAGAAAGCACCAGCTCCTGTGCTCGGTGCTCTCCAGGCAGTGTGGGGTTCTCACCTGGCATCTCAGTTCCTGACAGGATTTCTGCTCCTTCCTGCTCCTCTAACTTTTGTACACTTGCACCTTCACATATGAGAGGTAAAACTGGGAAAAAAAAAAAAAGTTTACAGGACAAATTATTGTTTGATGGAATTATGGTCTAGTGATAAAAAAAAGGACTATACAACTCATATATTGTATTTTGCATAATATTAATAACTTAGCATAGCCCAAGCAGTGCTATTATTACTCCCAAGTGTGACTAATTAGATACAAAAATAGCTTTTCTCATCTCTAGAATATATTTGTCTTTCTAAAATATCCCTTTTATTTAAGTTTTTTAATTTTGAGTGCCATGTGAGGCAGAGTTTGACAGCTAAGAGGACTGCTTGTCAGTGAACACTGGATGATTTTTGCAGAGTGGTGGGTGTGACAGAGAAGGTTATTTTGCAACTTGAGTCCCAGTCCACGTCTGTGCAGTGCCTAGGGTACTGAACCCTCCTGGCTAAAGGTCTGCTACTGCTCTCAAAATGCAAATACAAAGCCATTAATCTACATGAGCCCCTCAGAGCACCAGGCTCAGAGCCCCATGCACAAGGGCGCTGTACAAGCAGCCAATGACACCAAAAGCAGTGGGTTTGAGGGTTAATCTTTATCAGTGGGAGCCTTCTTTTCTTGTGCCTCTGTTTGCAGATTCTCCCAGAGCAAACCCAAAAATCCCCTGGTTTCACTTACTGTGGGACGTATGAAATGAGAGGGTGATTTCTAGAGAAGAAAAAGGCTCAGCAGATGTGAACTGAAACAGGTGCTTTGGTTTAAACAGAGCTGCACCCGTTTCTACCAGGAGACCAATTCTCTCATCCAACTTAGTCTGTCAGGCTGATGTTGCTAGCAGGGTTGTTGAAATGTCTGATAACAGACCCCAAAAAAGTGCATGTTTTAAAATATGTGCATATATTTCTATAAAGTGCTGGAGGAGGTGTGGGGGACGTAGAAAAGAAAGAAGACCTAACAAAAACTCTCAGGCTTCAAATTCCCTCGCCTTTTTTTGCTCACTGACAATGATTTTCTGATGCCTTTTTTTTTAAAGTGGCAGTAAATTTATTTTGGCTGCCACCACAACAGGTACTTGGCATGCTTGTATGCACTGAGGGAAGTGGTGGGTGGCAAAATTTCACTGCTGTGGGTAACTGAGGAATGGAGCAGAGCACACTGCTGGAGAGATGCAGTGAGTCTGAAAACACCCTGCCCTTTCCCCTCCCCTGTAGTCTTCTTCTAGTCCTCATGTTATTTTGGGGGGTGATTCAGGATTCCCCAAACCCCCCACCAAAGCTCTGCCTAAAATGCCACTTTCACATCATATCCTTCACAGTATAAAAATGAAAACCCTTCCTAAACCATGTGATAACAGGGGCAATTATTTCCTTGGTGCGTAATGGCAATTATTAATGATTAAACCCACTCAGCACTTGGGATAAGCTGAGCACAGGTATCAATTTCTGTTCCTTTCCCACTGCATCCACTAGTTTTATTCAGAGGAGCTATCACATGCTGTAGCAGAATGAAAAATCAATAGGGGCTTTTTCTCCCACTTCCTTCTTGTTTTCCAGTGCAGGTTAAAGTTATCTTCCCCAAATGCACAACACATTGCTATTGGCTGACTCTGCCATAACGGACTGCAGGAGCTGCCAGAAAATTTTTAATCCCTTAGATTTTAAAGTTCCATCAAAAAGTTATGTCAAATTCAGTGTAATTAAAGTTACTGTATTTTTGCATACCAACTGGGAACCTGTTTTGTGTATTTAATGAGCATGCAATAGCGCCTCTTATCTCCCTCTCCTTTTAGTGTACAAAAATTGTTTTATTGAATGGGAGGTAGCAAAAGATTATCTAAACTTTAACTTCTGTCTGCCAGTCTCTTCCTGTACAAGGGTAAAGTTTATTTTTGCAAGGGGTCATGCTGACTTCAGTGATGTTTATTTGCCTGGGCAAAAACCACCCTGGCCAGTGAGGGTGATCAGGACTCTGTCCCTGAGTTGCAGTCTCTTTGCATCTTCTGATGTTTGAAGGATATGTTGCAGGATCAGGAGTAGGCATTTAATTATTAACCTTTCTTAACTTTTTCCACAGTTCTGAGGAAAGTAATAGGACTTGTTTTCCCCCAGCATATTGAAAAAAAATTAAGGGCCACCCATGACTTGCCAGTGCTGACTTTTTCACATCTGCTGCACACTAAAAGAATTGCATTTTGGCTTTACGTAGTGCTTTTCTTCTGCTCTATTCACAAAATGCTAACAAATAAGTAAAGAGCAATGGCTCTCAAAGTAAAAAGGAGGCAGACACTGTGTACTTAATATTGTTTACACCCATTAGGATGTTTCAGACTGTTTCATTGAACAGGGGAGAGTTGGATGACAAGCTGCATCCTCTTGTAACAAAATCAAGAATTATTGGCCTTCACTTGGTTTTCCACTGTGGGCTTCTTTCTCTAAGGCCACAGAGATAACATACTCAGGAGTGCTTTGTGCCCAGCCTCATTCTCCTTTCACATGGGCAGCCTAAAGTCCAGAGGAAAAGGTGAAGCCTTTTCTGTTTCTTATCCAAAATCATGCTGTAATGAAGGAGCTACACTACCTTCTTTTCAGTGCTTAGGCCAGGCTGGACTCCTTCCTGAGCTTGGACCTGGAGCTGGAGCTGAAGACAGCACGTTCTCCTCCCCGCAGAGGGTCTCTGGCATTGGCTCCAGGTCTCTCCAGCATTCTTCTGAAGCTCTGTCCTGTTCCATGGGCTGCCAGTGAGCCAGGCCCAGAGCTGCTCAGCTGGAATGCCTGCCAGGCATGTGGGAGCAACAGCTTGTTCCTTGTTCTTTTTGTTTCTATCATACTAATGAGCATCCTTTTCCTGCCTTCAGTGCAGATCCTCAGCAGTGCTGAGAGCTTCCCATTCTGTAAATTCTCTGCTGCTGAAGCTGTCTGAGCAAATCTAAATTGTAAGCCATAGAAAGCCACTCCTGTACCCACGATGCCACATATTATCACAGATTTGGAACACCCTCTTGTTTATTTAGGTCTTATCTGCACCAAACTCTGCGTCTGAGTAAGCCCCATCCTGTGACACTTCTCATCACAGCCACCACTGCTCCAGAACTTTAAGCATGATTTCTTGTCAAGCAGGAAGAGAGCACATACATTTCTTCCACAAACTTCTCTCAGATTCAGTAATGCCAGCTTACAGTGCCAGCAGTGACAGTAAAGCCAGCATTTCACTCCCTGGGACCACCACTATTGTTGTGTCAGTGCCCCCTCCAGTGCTCCCTTCTGTGGTGGAGGGTCCCCTATATACTACAGAGTAGCTCAAAAGTCTGAAGAATAATGGATTTCAGTGAAATCCTTTAGGGCTTCCCTATGCATATGATTTCTGGTGTGCTTGATATGTCTCAGCATGGTCCCCAAACTTAAGGACAGATAAAATTGTAAAATGGAATGTGTGGTAGCTTTATTTTTGGTGGTCTTAATCAGAACCACTTTAAATATATTGAGCAGCATATAAGGATGATGCTTATAAGGAAGGAGCAGTCCTCTAAGTCTAAAAGCACATTTACCTCACTATACATCTATTTTGATGTCCTGTAATGGCAATGAAGTCCTGATGGAAAAGGTCAGCAAATAAATTCGCAGCTCGAAAAATTCACACATTATAATCCCACTGCTTCAACTTCCCTCTTCCTCATGCTGTGCACTATTCATCATCAGACAGGAGCATTTTCAATTCTCTGCCTCCTGTTCTCTTCCTGCTGTTCTCAAATCAAGAAAAACAACCTCCTTCTTAATTAATTAAACTTGGTTCCTGTAATGCCGAGCATATCACATTTTATCAGAGAGCTTATAGTAATAGACATTAATTTTCTTGGGAAAAAACCTTCAAATTAAAATCAATGCATTGCTAATGCAAGAAGCAGTAAAGTCTCTTTGGACAGCGGGGTGTTTTTGTCTGCAGC
Source organism: Luscinia megarhynchos (assembly GCA_034336665.1). NCBI lineage: Eukaryota > Metazoa > Chordata > Aves > Passeriformes > Muscicapidae > Luscinia > Luscinia megarhynchos. Next base: position 52,164,712 of record CM067592.1, on the reverse strand, counting down.
CTACACATCTTTCCAGCTGTGAAAGCTCATTTGGATGCTGAAGACTCTGGAAACTGTAGTCAGTGAAGAGTGGGGAGAGAGAGGAAAGAAAAAACCTCTGCAGAAAGGGCCTAGGGTTCCTGCTTAATGACAATTTGAACATGAGCCAGCAGTGCCCTGGCACCAGGAGGGTCACCCTGTCCTGGGGAGCATCAGGCACAGCATCACAGCCGGGCAAGGGAGGGGATTGTCCTGCTCTGCTCTGAGCTGGGGCAGCCTCACCTCCAGTGCTGGGCCAGCTCTGGTGCCACAACACAAAAAGACACTGAGCTGTCAGAGAGTGTCCAGAGGAGGCCATGAGGGTGTGAAGGGTTTGGAGGGGAAGCTGTGTGAGCAGTGGCTGAGGGCACTTGAACTCTGCTCTGTGGTGACAGGGATGGGACATGAGGGAGTGACCTGAAATTGCATCAGGGGAGGTTTAGGTTGGATAGTAGGAAAAGGTTTTTCACCCAGAAAACCGAGGGTGTTTGGTCACTGGAACAGGCTCCTCAGGGAAGTGGTCACAGCACCAGCCTGAGAGAGTTCAAGAAGTGTTGGAAGGGAAATACTCTCAGCCAAATGGTGTGACTCTTCACATGTCCTATGTAGGAGGAATTGGCCTCTGATGATCCTTCTGATTTGCTTCCAGCCCAGGATATTCTGTGATGCTATGATCTACAGCCTGACCTCAGCAAGGCAAGGTTATGGAGCAGATCATCTTGAGTGTGATCAAATGGCACCTACAGGACACCTGGAGATCAGACCCAGCCAGCATGGGACTGGGAGGAACAGATCCTGCCTGACCAACCTGACCTCCTTTTGTGACCAGGTGACCCACCTGGTGGATGCAGGAAAGGCTGTGGATGTTGTACCTGGACCTCAGCAAGGCCTTTGGCACTGTCCACCACAGCACACTCCTGGAAAAGCTGCAGCCCATGGCTTGGACAGGAGCCCTCTGTGCTGGGTTAGGAACGGGCTGGATGGCCGGGCCCAGAGAGTGGTGAATGGTGCTGCACCCAGCTGGGGCTCAGACACCAGTGGTGTCCCTCAGGTCTGTGCTGGGGCCAGTCCTCTTCAATATCTTCACTGATGACATGGATGAGGGCATTGAGTCCTTCATCAGTAAATTTGCAGGTGACACTAAGCTGGGAGCATGTGTCCATCTGTTGGAAGGTAGGAGGACTCTGCAGAGAGACCTGGAACAGTTGGATGGATGGGCAGAGTCCAATAAGATGAAGTTTAACAAGTCCAAGTGCTGAGTCCTGCATTTTGGCCACAGTAACCCCCTGCAGTGTTACAGGCTGGGGCTGGTGTGGCTGGACAGTGCCCGGGCAGAAAGGGACCTGGGGGTGCTGGTGCAGCTGGCTGAACATGAGCCAGCAGCGTGCCCAGGTGGCCAAGAGGCCAATGGCCCCTGGCCTGGATCAGGAACAGTGTGGCCAGCAGGAGCAGGGAGGGCATTCTTCCCCTGTACTCAGCACTGGTGAGGCCACACCTTGAGTGCTGTGTCCAGTTCTGGCCCCTCAGTTTAGGAAGGACGTTGAGACACTTGAGTGTGTCCAGAGGAGGCAACAAGGCTGGAGTCACTGTCCCTGGAGGTGTTTAAAAATAGACTGGACATGGCTCTGAGTGCCCTGGTTTAGATGATACAAGGGTGTTACATCAGAGGTTGGAGTTGATGATCTCCGAGGTTTTTTCCCACCTAGTTGAGCCTGTGACGCTGTGATCATAACATACAAGATGATAAATGTTTCTTTTCTATTATATGGATTGCCCATCATCTCAGTTCATGAGACCACAGTGCCTGGCTTTTTACTTGGAAAGGTGAGGAACAGTAGGAGGACTGAGAGAGCACAGGTGACCATGTTCTACTGCAAGGGTAGCAGGCATGTCAAGTGGGAATGGCATTTCCTTTTCCTCTCAGAATTTGACCCTGAATCTTATTCATGATGAAGCAGGGGACTAAACAATGACAGAGTGGTTTCCTTCGCGTTTTCAAAGGAGAAAATAAGTGTATATTTATACTTGTCAGAAATGTAGGTAAAGTTGGAAAATACATCATAAATGCTGCTGTAACTGTAAAAAAAATTAAACAGCAACTAAAAAGAGCCCAAGCTTTATTTTAGTCTCTTGATAATTTTTCTAGCTAATTTTATTATTCTTCTAAGTCCTGTAATTTATGAAGATCTGGAATCAGCATCAGCCACAACACTCCAATACCATTCACGCCCTATGAGCTCCCATGAAGACACTCATGTCCAGGTGGAAAGGGAGGCAAGGAGTTCACATGGGGCTTCTGTCTCAGCTCAAACCTCTTGGCACAACAGATGAGGAGAGATGTGTTGAGAAGATGATGTAGAAGGAATATTGATCCCTGGCCTCTTCTCTCCTGCTGCCGTGAAGCAGTATTGATTCTGTGTCTTTGCATGCTGCAAAGATTTCTGCCAGCACCCCCAGAGGCATTTCTGACTGGTTTTCTTCTTGGTTCCTATGTTCAAGAGCTGACAGACAAATGCTTTGTGGGCTGATGGTCTGCCCTTCACACCAGGGTCTCTCAGCTGTACTGGCAGATGTAGTAAACAGATAAATGACAATATAGCTGAGACCAGCCCTGATTCATTTGTCCTTACTCCTGGATACAGAAATTAAAGAAACAACTGAATGAAGTCAAGAAAGAGTTGGAAACGCCCTGAAAATGAGGAAAATAATCTTCAATGGAGGTGAGGCCTCTTACCATATTTATTAAAAGTGTTCTGGGGCACAGAAAGCTGTCCCTCAGTGAAATCACTCATCTGGAAATGAGTGCCAGAATGGTCTGCTCTAAAATGAACTCTTGTTGGCCACATCAGGTTGAACCTGATACTCTTCTCAGAAATTAACAACCTCTTCTCTGCAACAGAGCAAACATTAACAGGAATTTCTCAGTCACAACATTCCTGGGTATTAATTGTTTGAACAGCAGAGCTTGCCCAGAAGGAAAATTTGGCCCAGCACAGGATATAAAGTGCATCTTCACAAAAGGTCATTTTTGACTCTTTGAGACAGTGATTAAGCTAAGCTTGGGGTAACTATCAATTTGTTTTGTTTAATTGCACATTTTGGTGTATCTGTATGGTGTCAGTGTCCACAGTGCTGGAGCTGGAGCTGGCCTGAATACTGCCCAAGGAATTCTTGGCTATCCAGTGTAGATCCCTGATTTGTTCTTTTCAAGTAACTGAACCCAGCTCAGATCAGCAAAAACCCAACCAGGCAGACACCTCCCCCCTCCCAGAATAGTTGGATTCACTCTGAAGTCATTAAAATTGCAAAGATTTAGTCTATCTCCTTTTGAATTTCCACACCTCTGTAGATGCTGAGGTTTCCACCACACAAAGGACATCTAGAAAATAATTGCTTTAATGTGCAAGCAGGGAGTTAGACTGCTGGCCCATCTCAGCTATGGCTTCTCTGTAAGCCTGCAGCTTTCCTAGGGGTCTGCATGACTCCTCAGTCTGATGGACTGCACACTGCTCCAGCACCATTGTTGGAGCATCCTGACCTCCCTCCCACTGAAACAGTGCAATTTTTATGCCTGTATAGAGACTACATTTATACCCAGATTCATTTAGCCTCGTCTTATTCTCTCTGCTTGAGGAGTGTGTGCTTATAGCTGCACACACAGGTATGTGTGTGAATTTGGACTGGTTGGGACTGTCTAGACCAAAGCACACTTTAAACCAAGGAATACATCTCTCTCCTGCACAGATTATCAAGGAGATCTTTTATTTCCTTTTTCCCCCTAGCTCTGAAAATAAGACTAGAAACCTACACGCAGTTTCTATGCCCCATCTTGGTCCCTTTCCATTATGCTTGAGGGCTTGTCTGCACCTGATAATTCATTGAAATAGGAACACTGGATAATGAAACCGGCTTTATATCTATATATCTATCTAAAAGCAAGCAACAAAACGAAAAAGCATTGCATGGCTTTTGCCTGGGTACATAAGCAGATCAAAAGGGCCAGTTATCCATACCACTTGCCTAAAAGTTTCTTCTCCTTTCACTCATATTGTGAGTGCCCTCCTGCAATGGAAAGCTCCAGACAGAACCATTTTTTCCTAGCAGTTTTCCTCCAGCAGTTGTCATTTCTGGCAGCAGTAGATAAACTGTAGTGAATATATGAGGGGACATTTTCCTTTTGTGATTCTTTTGAGATTACTGCATATTATTTTCATATTTTCCCTCCAGTACATCTCAGTTTTTATTTAATCACCTCATTACTATATCCTTCTTTTTACAGGTGGGCATAAACTAGCAAGCTGTGGGACAATATGTCCAGTTTCAAGCTGTCTGCAATCAGCATCTCGAGAGAAGATCCACGGTTTTGGAGACAAATAATTTTCTGTGATTCATCTTTGTGATTTTAATAAGCCAAAATTATGCCCAAGGATGAAAACCCTGTTAAGAACTAGGGTGCTTGAGACTAAGATCTATATTTCCCACTGTGAGTTCCACTTTGACATTTAAAATATTTTTACACTGGCTTATCTGTGTGAGATAGTGAGTCCCTTGGAGAAGTAAAATGATACAGATAATTTGGTTTAACTTTTTACAAGAGGAGTTGCTCATGTGTTTTCTCTGTTTCCTTGGATACTAGAGATTTCATGTCACAGTTCAGCCACACATACATTTTCTATTCTGTTACAGCACCTGGAATATGCATGAAAAATCCCCATAAATTGTTAAGACATGAACAAGACTTCGGGAGTAACCTCAAGCAGGAACATGCTCATCAGGGTGAGAAGTGGACTGGGAAAGCAGAAAGCTCATCATCTGCATAGGCTTCTTAATGCTGCTCTTGCTTTTGTAAGAAGTCAGGGCTTGCATGGGAATATTCTCCTCCCATTTTGAGGCTGAATTTGCAATTTGCTTTTGGTATTAATCTGATAAAGCTCAGAAGATAATTAATCAGACTATGTGCATTTTCAAAATGTGCATTTCAACCCAGTGCATTTCAAAACCAATTTTTATAAGCATTTTTACAATCATAAGTGTGTGACACCGATCAGAACCTCCAGCCTTAAAGCTAAACTTAGGTGTGCAGATTGATTTACTAGTCTTACTAATCATTTCACAGAGAAATTCAAATTCTTTCCATTCACTTATGAATGTATGCCTAGCATTTTCAAGTATTTTGCAAGTTATAAATATTTTCACAGAAAAGGACAGATTACTGTCTAGCTGCAAGGGCACTGATATTATTAACAGAAAAGCTGATTTAAACAGTCTTATAAAATATGACCAGATAACTTTTAATAAGATTTCTTTAGTCTGGATAAAAGGGAAGGGAAGACCTGGAAAAACCTGGTAAGTTATTCTAATTTTAGGTGGTGTGGTATTTTTTTTGGTTTGTTTGTTTAGTAAACCTATATGGACTTTTCCCAGCAATGTATTGAGTTATTTTGAAAATCCAAACTTTTGTCATTTGCAAAAAAAAGCCCATTTTATCATTTACAATGTCGTGGAGCAATGAGTGATTCAAGTCAACTGTTTTTTCTGAAGACCCACCTCTTGTGCTTGTCTGGAATGTCCTATGCTTATTTCAGTCAGTGTTGTTGAGGTATTGTGTTGGAAGAGCCCATGAAAAATAGCCACCTCCTTTAAATCACTCAATATTCTACAATAAATAAAGTTGGAGTTTTTTCCTTTTTTTTTATAGTGAGTACAGTTGAGTTCTGCCCCCTTTTCAGTCTGAAGAGTCTTAAATTGTTCAAGTTTTTATCATAGGAAAGCTGTTCTCTATCTTCACAAATATTACATTTTTTTTTCCCTGGGACTTCTCAATTATTTGACTTTCTGAGCTATTTCAAACAAAATAGGGCATCCAAGGTGAAGCTATATCATAGCTAAACATACAGTGGCAAATGGCATTCACTGCTCAGTCCTTCACCATTTTATGAACAACTTGTCTCTTCCTTCCTTTTTCTGAATGGTGTTGGGAATCAATATTCTTTGCAGAGCAGCCTGGCAGATTTGGAGCCACTTTGCAATGACAACATCTGCCTAATGGAGAAAAAGAAGCAGTATGAACCAAGCCAGTGTAGTAGCAGGCACTGACAAAACTTCCTACCTGGATTCCCAGGCGTGTCCTGGCCCATGATGTGGGAAGGTGAGCTGGGAGGGACCCACCACCCACTAGGGCAGATCTGTTGTTTCCAAAAGGCAGGAAAGGTATTAATACCCCAAGGCTTGTGGAGCAGTAATATTCTAGAATCGCATAGAAATCGCTTTTTAACTAGTCTTGCATAATTTATTTTTATTGGATATACCACAGTAAAAATCTTAACAAGGATGATGGCCCCTGATGCAAAAGAAGACTGCAAACTTGTGTTTGGAGAGGGTTCCTGCATTGTGAAGCCTCTTTAAAGGCAGGATCATTAACTCCAATTCTCTCCCAGGAGAGTGGCTTGCTTCATGACTAATACTCAGCACAGTTAAGTGGCACAGCTAGAGTTCTTGGCAAAGCAACATATGGTGTTTTTGAGCATTGTAGATACTTCATTGCATATGTTTCCCACTCTGTTACCTCGCGACAGTGCAGGGCACTGCCGGTCTCTGTTTATTATTGCTGTGTTAGTCCTTTAGACCTCAGTTTTCAAACGTTAATTATCTAGAGTATCGACAGCAGAAATTCATAATACAAAGATACATATAAACACACCTTTTTGGGCGTTTCTTGTAGCTGAGATTCCAAATTATGCAAAGTGTTTTTGATGAAAGCAGACTGTCTCTGCTTTCCATCATATTGCGCACTCACGAGCTGGGGACTATTAGTACAAAGCACCAAGGCCTTGGGCTTGTGCCAGCTAGAAACTCAATACACTGTTTGACTGCTCGCTGTGTTCTTTGGAACAACAGCATTTTCATTTGCACAAGTAGCCTTTACATAAATAAGCTTGGTTCAGAGGCAGGCAGAAAGATACATAGGCACACAGAGCAATAAAGCCCGGCCCCAGCAAGCGGGACACAGAGTTAGTACACTGTGTTTTTTCCAGGGAACTCTCTGGAAAAACCATTGTGATGTTTTCTGCAGAGTCTAAAGAGAAAATCCTAGAACAATCCTTCTGAGTCACCAGTTTCCATTTGCACAAACCCGGTCCTAAATGAAATGATAGAGAAGCAAATAACGATTAAACCAGAAAAGGTACAAAACCTATCAGATTAAATTAAACAATGGTCAGCTTCAGATGGAAAATGCCTCCTGCCAGTCCACTAAAAAACACAGAAGGGAAAGTGGATTACTTTCTACTAAAGCTCTTTGTTACAACCTATTTTCTTACAAATGCACATTGCAACCAGTTCAGTTAAAAGAATTAGGACAGATTTATGAGGTTAAAGGTGAAATTGCCTGCCTTGTTTTATCTGAAAATCTCATTAGAAATCATATCTAATTAGGATAATTGTAGCTGTAAGATCTATGAATTGTACAGGTGGAGAATACGGTTTACATGTTGCCTGTATGAGATGAATATTGTAGAGAGGTGAGGCACTGGGACAGGGTGCCCAGAAACGCTGTGAGTACCTCATGCCTGGAATTGTTCAAAGACAGGTTGGATGGAAATTGGAGCAGCCTGTTCTAGTGGCAAGTGTCCTTGCCTATCATGTCTGCATTGAAGAAAATTATCTTTAAGGTCTCTTCCAACACAAACCATTCTATGGTACCATGGTAATTTGTTCACACTCACAGGACTGATGCTCGATTGAAATTGATTGCTTCAGAGAGGTCTGTTGGGGGCAAACTGCACTAGCCTGCACTGATGAGAACAGAGCAGCTTTCTTCACCAAAGAAGACAGGTGGTTGTAACACTGGTTCTCATCCCAAAACTTTTTATGTGTCTCATTTATTTCTTAAGAATACACTGAGGAACAAGGAAGGAAGATTTTTTTGCTAGAGACTTGTTGAATTTCTAAATTTTCTGTCCTTGGTACATCTAAGAGAGCAGCTCGTCATATAAATCAAAGAGGAATCTGCAACAGCAGCACTAATGTTAAGAGGCATCCTGCCCTGGATAAAAATAAGGACCTTTACTTTCTTTCAGTAGGCCAAACCACCAAAAAGTGATTCCTTCCCAGTAATAAATCTGGCATGAAAAATGTAAATACGTGTAGGGCACCACTCTGCACGGTGGCTGCTCCACCCTGGCTCAGCAGTGTCAGCCATAGCAGCAATGTGGCACCCCCAGAACAGAGGGCTCATCACTGCCTTTGCAGCTCATCATCCTTGCTCCTTGCAGATGCTTCTTCCCAGAAAGCTTCAAGCTGCTGAAGTGGTCCCCAGATGGCCCTGCTGCCATCCATCATGGACAGAGACTGCCAGTCTGATCTACACTGTGGGTGGGGTGTGACCTGCCCCAAAATGAGCAGACAGCAAAAGTGGCCCAGCATAATTTTGATGTCTGGGTCTTGCAATGTGTATCTTGGGTAGGAAACCTTTAGACAGTTTTGGGAGAGCATAGAAAATCCAGGAGCCTCATGGCCTTTGAGAAGGAAGGAGGGTGACTGTCCTAAGTCCTAAGGCCCAACAGCAGTGTCATGAAAGGAGCTGGGGTTCTTGTCTAAGCCATGCAAGGGACTGGCTAGACTCCAAATCCACAGAAATCTAAGTGCTTTTCTCTTCTGATCACTCATCATTTTTCACTTCTGATCACTTCTGATCACAAGTGATCTCTTCTGATGACTTATAAATCCCTCAGGATAATATACAGAAAACACTCACAAGTGAGGTAAACTTAAAAAAAAAAAAATTAAAAGTTACACACTGCACTGGGTCATGCAGCCACGTACTGACATCTGTGAATATCAATTCATAAAACAGCTGAAGAAAACAGACAAAGAGTAAATCAGAGCCAGCTAAATGAAATGGCACCAAATTCAGTAAAATAGCACTATTGCGGGTTAAAGATCAAACTGACCTGTAACTTTTGACTGCTCAAAGAACCCCATATAGGCCTATTCCATCCACACTGACTTTCTTTCCAACAACCACTTTTTTTTACATTTTGAAGTATAGAAAATGCATAAGGTAGAGTGCTTAGTCCCTGCAGTATGTGTTTCTGGAGTTTTTCTTTATTTATGTCTATGTTTGCAATGATTTGTGAGTTTAAAAAATACCATACCTCTTAATTTGAGTTTGAGATGGACTCTGTAAGGTCACCACACAAGAAATAAAACGTAGATAATTTATTTTGCTTTAAGCTGATACCCAGTAACTTACTCACGTTCCCTGATAACTGACTGCAGTTCATTTTCTGCTTGGGCAACACTTTATGTCAACTACTTGTTTCAGCCACTAGATAAGCCTGGTAAATGATGTGATATGATCCAAGTAAGGTAAATTGAGCAATGATGCTTGTGGGTGGACATTCTAACTTATGTTAAAACTGATGTTTTGGTACTGACACAAAGATCACTTTCTGCAAATCCGGGCTTTGTAGCCTAATGACATTTCATTCTCTCACCTGACAAATTGCAGGACTTTCTTCTGTGTCCTGCCTTTTATATGCACGAAAAAGGAATGCATATGTGATGTAATCAAAATCAGGAATCAAGTCAAGGGCGTCTTCATTTGGACCACATGTTCCCCCCCATTCTGGCTTCAGAGGAGGAAGCTTAGAGTAGCAGGTCTGCAGGGAGCATATTGACTATCTGCAGGTGTTCCTGCCTTAGACCATGACTGCACCTATGGTTTACAAAATATCAGGTGTTGGAATATTACTCTGTAACAATAATACCTTAGTCCTAAAAACGCTACCATATTGATAACAATAATACCACATAATGATAGTAATGCCACAAAATTAAGAGATCCTGCAAAAAATCAATACAAAACTGGATCCACATTAAGTCGGACTGACACTGACTGAATGTTCAACACATATTTGCACACACATATTCACTCCATGTGGGCTTTCCTGCTGGTCTGTTTGTTCTATTAACACCATGACTGACCTTTCCATTAATCATTTAAACCAAACTCCCATCATTCACCCCTAACAATTCCCCTGTAACAAAGCCCTCACAACAACAAAAATACCCCTTGAATTTGACCATGAACTTTAGCCAATTCATCAGCCTGTCATTCTTAGGAATCCCCCTAATCCTTCTTTCAGTATTATTTCCTGCCCTACTACTTCTCATGACACCAATGACAGTCAGAGAACTGCAAAACACATTTCTATCCTCCAACTACAATTTTTCCACTTCATTACAAAACACTAATGATTCCATTAAACATGGGAAGACACAAATTATTTTTAATCCTAACATCACTGATAACACTCCTACTGATAATTAACCTTCTAGGCCTACTGAAGTATGCATTCAACCCCAGCAATCAATCACATTTGCTGTTATGTATTTTATTGTCAAAGTCCACAGCTCTGTGGTGCACAAGTTACTGCAAGACCCTTTCCATGAGATCCCTACTTTTGCCAGATGAGAACATCAGCCTTTCAACCCTGCCCAAGCCACACTCAGCAACTCCTACACTGTTTTAGTAAAAGTCCTCTTCTGGACAGAGGCGTGAGAAAACACACAAAAATTAAATATGTGCTTTGGATTTTCTCTTGTGGCAAATGTCCATGGTTTCCCCATTGGCCAAGGATGCTTCCTTTCTTGGAAAATTGGTTTTTAGTTCTTTGCTTTTCATGTGCAAAATAAATATCAAGCAATGAGTAAATATGTAGCCACCCTGGGTAGGCTTGTGAAATGTTCTCAACAGTGCTGTAAGCCTGTTCAGAGCACGTATAGGCAAAATTTCAGGGCAGTACCTGCCAACCTGCTCTCATGGGAATGACCTGTGGGTTCTCAGAGGCAAATTGTGCACTGCCAGCCTCTGCCACCCACACAGTCACGACCTCTGTGCACAGCCAGGAGCCAGCCTGCACCTACAGCTTCACTGCCATTTCCAGAATGCCAGAAACTGATGACCCAGGAGATCTCAGAACTGATGGCTTCTTCCTACCTCTGTGACTTTTCTGCATGGCAGGGAGTAATTTAATGGTACTTACATGGTATTAAGGTGTATTGGAAACACAATGTGTATGTCTTCTATTTTAAGATGGTGATCCTTTATTGTCAAAGAGACATTCCAGCACTGTCTGAGCCCCACAGGCAGCTCTAACAGGTGAGACTGTGTCTGTAGCTCTCTTGGCTTGCCTATGTGTCATTTCAAAGCTATGTCATGAAAATGCCCTTCTAAAGAAGTGTCAACATTCAGAAATATTGCCAGAGTAAATTCTAATGTAGTAATACTCCTAGCAATCGCAGAGTTATTGGCAGGTGGTTTCAGGTTCATTTTAAAGTGTCCTCCCAGTAAAAACAGGACAGAACTTCATGCTGCTTTGCATTTAGATCCAGATATCTGAAGGTAAATTTCATTTATATTTATGTTGTCTTCTCCTGTTCTAGTAAATGGGATATCTAAAGACTTTTTATGAAGAAGTGAAATTCTCTAAGATAAAAAGTATTATGCATGATCAGGAAATAAATTACCATAATGATACTTATTTGCATTTGCAAGTATCTTTCATTTCAAGCGGCTTTACAAACTCTAGCTTTTGCTCAGGCTTAGTCTTTGTGTGGGTAGATCTGAAGTTCATACACACATTTGCAGCAAGGCCCCATGAATTTATTTGCACAGAATATGAAAATCACAGGTACATTTAGTGAGCAGTGAAGTCACAACTCTATAAAGGAAAGCCTCCTATGAGAAATAAATTATTATGATACTATTGTTATTTGCCAAAGTAATGTTTTTAAACACTTCCCAGCTATCACTTGCACCCAAGGCTCTGTTTCAGTAAAGCCATGAAAGGACCATCCCTGAGTACAGAGGGTGTTGGATCAGGCCTTCCTGTTTATTGTCCCATATCTCAACATTTGAAGCACCACTTAAATAGCTCATTTTGTCTCATTGACATGGCATCTGCCTCTGTAATCACCAACTCTCTTTGTGGCAGCTGTCTATTCATTCCCCAAAACATTAAATTAGCTCTAACTAACGAGAAGGAATAAAACCAGTGTAACACTTCAGGCTTCAGCAGCTGGGCCTCTAAATAGGATTCCTGGCAGATCTGTGCTTGTCTGTAGCACATTCTGCTGCAGAGGTACTGCTGTAGGTAGAAGGGCCCTTTATTGCACAGCTTCTATCTGGATCTACTAGATCAACTGCTTAAAAGTCAACAGAAGAACACCAGCCAGAAAAGGTGGTGATTAAATCAGAGTAGCCCACTACATGCAGAAAATGCTGGTAGACAAGAGAAGTTGAATAAATACCTAAAATTTAAAACCCTGATATTGCTCGGTCAAGATAGAGGAAGATACCTGGCACATTTGCAGCTTCCAAACCAGCAGAAAGATTGAAGTAAATAATTTTATGTCTGTTGCAAACTGCACTCAATCAAAAGAAATAAAAATTATCCATGTTAAACTAACGACTCTTTTAATTTGCCATAAGAGATTTATATTTTGCTTAGGAGCATCAGGTCTTTCCTCTAACATCTAACAGGCTTGGCCTCTGCTGGCAAAACAAAATAGAAAAAAAAAAAAACCTAAACAGGTAAGATAAAAACTAAATCTTTTGCTGTTAAATAAATCAAAAAGCTAAATTTAGAAGATATCATTCATATCAAGAGCTATCTGATGCAGAGAACAACAATGGAGTCCTTTTCTGCAAATATCTGTCAGATGATTGACAAGGGACCCTGGCAAACACGTGCACTTGGGAGGGTGCAGTCTGTCCATCAGCTTTGGGAGCTATTTTGGGACAGCCATGTGTCTCCAGGTGGTCACCATCTCAAGAGCAGATTTCCACCTGAACTGAAATATTTCAGCCCTTCAGCAGCCTCTGGATTTGTCCAGCGTGAGCTTCCAGGAGATGGTGGGCACACTGCTGTAGGGATTTATTCCCCTGTGAGCTGGGCTGTGGTTTACCAGCAGCCTTTGCCTTTCCTGTTTTCCTCCCTTTCCTGTTTTTCTGCCCCTCAGAGGCTCATCCAGTACCACTGAGGAATTTGCCACACACAAGAGCAGAAGGCAGGTCTTGTCTTCTCCTACAAAGTGCCTCCTGTGACCCTAATTTCATGTTCATTGGGACAGTAACATCTGGTGTTGACTCATTTAATGCAGTCAGCATTTCAGTGTATGTTTAAATTTATGTTAGTGTACCTTCAACCTGCAAGAGTAAAAAGAAAAGCTGGAAAAGAGGGGTCTGTATATTTTTACAGATCATTTTCTCAAGCATTGTGATGTTTGATGCACTTTAAAACAGACATTATAGCAACATATTGATTTTGTCTAGGCATTGTGAAAGGGTGTTAACATTCTTCTGCACGATAAATTTCTTGAACACCCTTGATGTACTGATGAAAGGCCAGAAAAATGAAAATGCCCTTAGGACTAAAGAAACAGACAGCTAGGACGGCAGGTTTAATGTTTCTCTTTCGGATTCACGTTGTAGTAGTCCAGATGTTACATTCTTACTTGTCCACAGACAGAATTTTACGATGTTTTTTTAAATCAAACTTTTACTGTTTTCATCAAGAGTCAGAGACCTGTACATTTCTGGATTGTGCAAAAAGCTTTCAAAAGGTGAGCATTCATTCTGTAGGACCAATTCAATGTATTATCTGATTCATTTGTGTATAAAAATGTATAATAAAAATACTTTATTTTTTTCTGTATCAACTTATTTTTGTTCTCCAAAAGACAGTTAATACTTTTTTCCAGTTAAAATTTTTAATAATAATCCTTGTATTGTATTGTATTGTATCCAAAACATAAACCATTAACCTCTGATTTGCAATTATGAAGATAATTTAGGCAATTATGAAGATAATAACAGTTCAGTGCCTTAATTCAAAAAGCACCAAAAGTGTTTTCTGCCTTGTTTCTGGCTATGTCATTAATACTTTCAGATTAGGCAGCTTTCTGGAGCCGTTCAGCAAGCAATGCCTTAAATTTGTAATACTGACCCACCTCTGGCTTTTAGACAACTGGCTTTTGCTCAGCAATTTCAGATGAAAATGATAACTGCTTTAAATCAGCTTTTTAATGATATCTACTGGGATTACTAATGCAAATGCATGAAATGTATCAATTTACTATTTCTAGTTTTTATAATCAGGGGAGCAGCTGATTTAGTCCATTTGACTTTGGAACAAAAGAGCCTAAGGTGGGTCTCTCCTCCATGGTACTAGTTTTTGTAGAAATGACAGTTATGTTTTAACCCCAGATTAGCAAGATTTTTGAAGGACTTGTGCATGACAGTGTGTCCAAACTGATTTAGAAATGGTATTTCTGTAGGGATAATGTTTTAATTGTTTAAAAAAATATATTTGATCCTCGTACATTATTAGCATAAAACAGCATGTCTGAGACTGAGTGTGCACTGTCTCCATTTCACAAGGAAATATCAACAATTGTATTTCAAGTAAAGTGTAAGTTTTTACTTTCCAACAGACCTTAATCACTGTAATGAAAGGTATTTCAATTTATTTACGCCTTACTTTAGGTATCAGGCCAGTTTTGTAAAATAATGTAGCACACTGAAATGTAGGTCAGTATAATGCACAGAGAGGTTTTTAAAGACAAATTACTGCCACTATCTAGGTACATGCACAGATACTGTGGGGAAGGGTGCATTCTGAAACTACAGATAAATACTTGACAAGGACAGAGTCTTACAGTCTGTCTATTTTGTTTTTTAATTTTATTTTTTTTTTAGACAATGTAGTACAGGAAATACATCTGAACATTCAGGGCGTCCATCTCTGGGCAGTCGTGCCACCACAGCAGCTGTGTGCAGGGCTGCCCAAGTCAGGACAGCAAAAGAGAGCTGCACAGGCACTTTCCATGCCTCCCTTCCACACCCTGCAGTGGTCAAACATGGAATGGAAATGTGCTTAGGACTGGAGCCTGAGAGAAAATGGCATTTGCTGTTTACACTTTTTGGTGAGCTCTGACAGCATCTGCCATCTCAGGTGCATCCCACAGGAAGCTTTCCACACATCTGAAGAAATATTTAGACACCTCAGGCATAGTTCTGGGGTTTAGACATTCTGTACAATTTTGTATTGCATTTTCTTCTGGATACAGTGCTTCATGCAGCACTTTTTGGTCAGATGAGGCCTAACTCAGAAAAAGAGCATATGAAGAGACTTGGCCTGACTCACTAAAAAGCACACAATGGTTGAAATGTTCAAAGCTTTTCTATTATAAATGAAAAGCATGTGGAAAATTTTGATTTTTATGTTTTGGATTAATATTAATTCCTGTGCATTAAGTCTCAGGAGTTGCACTGGGGTTGCACAAGTACATGTAAATTCCCTTGCTTTTGTTTTTTCCTCTAACTGCTGATTGTAGTCCTAGCAGTGACCTATCTTTTCATTTCCTTGCTCTTCTGTGACCTTTATGAAGAGCATTTCAACCTTTCTGGCAAGCCAGACATACCAAAATAAGAAAACATTTTGAAGATATATTTTAAGACAGATAAGATAGAGTTGTTAGACAGGGGATGATAGTTAAGATCATTTTTGGAAGTGCTTAAAACCAGGCCACATATACATATCAGCAGGTTTCCACAGGAATGTGTCCTGAGGCTACCAATCAGTATGGGATTGCATTACATATTCCTCAGTACCTTGGAATCTGAAACCACAAATATTTGCTTTGTGGGAGATCTACTCAGCCATGTCAAGTTATCTGTGCGTACACCTGGTTAGCAGGTTTGGCACTTGGGTTAGGATTTGACACCAACAGACACTACATGTGACAGGACAGAGCTGTCAGGCACACGCTCAGTCTGAGTGGGTGTCTCCACAGCCAAGAAACCACTCTCATTTCCTGCAAATGGTCCAGCAGCAGTGCTAGACAGGGCTCTGCCAGCACCCACCTTCTCATCCACCCGAGTCTCATCTCATCAGATAAAAGCCAAACTATGTAAAAGCTGTGTGAAATGAAAGGGCCACAACATATTTCGGTCACTTCTCCTTTCCATGCTCCAGGCGGTAAATTGAGATATGACACATAATAGTCAGATTTGAAAGTAATTTCATTTTGACTTCATGGCCAATTTTCTCATGCTTTGACTGTGCCTGTGCCTCCACCCTTGCAAGAACCTGCGTAGGTGCAAACACGATCAGAGCAGTTGTGAAGTGAAACGAAATCTGGCAGTCAGACACTCACATCACACTGATTGTACCCAGGAGGAAACTGAGGACAGGATGGAAGGTAGATCCATAGATGTTGATCTGCAGGTAAACCATGTTCCCCATGGTGGGAACTTACTGTCCCAGAACCCCATCAAAGTCAGCCATTTCCAGGCATGTGGCCTCTTATTTCAGAACAAGCTTTGACCCCCAGCTGTGGGAATGGAATACACAGCACCTCAGCTCTTTGCCACCTGAGACATGGGTGTATTGGGAAAATCCTTCTGGCTCATCCATCTGGCTTTGGGAATGACACAAAGCGACCTTTAATGCATAGCAGCATCTAGTGCCAGCAGCATAAAAGCAGAGTGTTAGAGAGACTGATTTTTTGAAGAGGTAGTGAAATGCTAGTGTGTATGTGCTGATGTGTTGATAGAGGCCTCTGACACAAAGATCATGTTCAAGCCATGTATTTCACTGCAGTATAGTTCTCCAGGTGGGGGAACTCTTCAAATCACATTACACCAGCATTGTCAGAGCAGGAGCGTGCTTTGGCTCATGTCCCTGAGTCCTAGCAAATGGTACTCATTTGAGTGATCTGTGCATTGCTGTGATAAAACCCCTTCAGTTTGCAAACAAAAACCTGAAAACGTCAATAGAGGCAGAAAAAGAAAACCAAACAATTCCTGTTACGCACACCAGGGTCAGATAGCTCACTGTATCTTGTCATAAACTTTTATTATCCTCAGCATTGCAGGATACAATTGAGATACTAAAACTTCTCAGCAGAGTGGCATGCTCTGATTTTGTAATCTGACTAGCAGGAATGGTCAGGATCCAGATTTGCTCTCCCTAGAAGAAAGTATACTGGAAATAGCTCTTGACAGATGTCAGAGGGAGAGATGGTGTATCAGTCCTACTGGAATTCTCCAATAAATAAAATTACACGAGGGGGGAAGAAAAATGAGCTTTACTTGGAAATGGAGAAAATTGCCTAAGAAGTTCTGTCAGAGCATATAGCATTTTACTTAATGGTGGAATTGCTCAGTTAAATAGTTTCCAAGGGGAATGGTCAACTTGAGCAATGTTTTCCTGCGTCATCATGTACCAATCTAGAATATGCTTTCAAATGGACTATTGTATGCTCAGGGGTTTAATACCTCCCTTAACACAGATTCAGCTAAATATAAATAAATAATATAATAAATATAAAGGATGTGCATCTGTATTTTCTTTGTCTTGTGTAATAGCTACTATTTTTTTATTTATGTGGCATTGACAGTGTGTGTTCATTGATTTACAGAATTGTGCCTTCTGACTAGAGAAAAGATCTGGAATCCAATTGTTCATTTTTGGTTCCCCATCCTGTGGATACTGAAGTGACCACACAGCCAGAAGGCAAGGAGGGGAGTGGCAGAGGCAACAGTGGCTTTAAACAATCTTTTGTGCTGCCTTAGCTCTGGGTGTAACTCATCTGTGTGGAGGTCAGAAGTATCCTGTGAAGATTTATGTGGGAAGTAGATCATGCCTGTGATTTATGCCCATTGAACACAGGAAGAAGTGAAAACCTGTGGATGCAATTTTTAGCAATTCTACAGAACAGCCTACACCAAAAACCAGTTTGGCAGGTCACTTTGTGAGTATACTACTCTTACCAGCATTGAAAGCACTTATAATCTCACCCTGACCTTTAGATTTTGGGGCATACACAACTAAAATCATCTAACTATCCCAGGCTGTCTGCTGATGAATTATACTTGCAAATTTTCTTATTAACAGTCTGTAACTATGAAACATACTGCACTATGTATTTTTTTCCCCAATCTGCCAGAAAGTTCTATAACATACAATCAAGCCTCTCACCTTTTCCATGCAGGCTATTTTCTTTCAGACATGTAATCATCAGAATTACTCTTTCTTAAAGACTTAATTAAGGGGAAAAAATCCCTTTGTATGACTTAGAGCATTTCCTTATCAATACCTAAAGCATAACTCAGCCTGGTACAACAGCTTATCTGAGGAGAAATCAAGCACAAGTCCCTCAATTTTTTCTACAGTGCCCCACAGTGCTGATTTTTTCCAACCAAATATATTTCTGGTCCTGAAAGGATTATCTAACTAAAGGCCACTATGATGTGCAGGCTTGCAGTCCATGCTAGCAAGGGTAGCATACTATACAAACACTCTACATACGTTTGCATGGGTTTTTTTCCTAAATCATGTGTTCCAAACTCACTGCATCACTGTGCCTCCATTGTGAGGTATTTCACTCCAGCCATCTCCAGCACCTTGCATATTTGATATCACATTATGCATGTAAGATTTTCTTCACTTATGTTCGAGTGACTGTATTTTATATATTCTGATAGCCCATTCATTTTCATTGAAAACAGCTTGATATTTTGCAGTTCTGCCAACAGTCAGGAACTAATCAAAAGTGTTCCACTTTCATTTTCTGCTTTAAAAGGGAAAAAACTCTGGTATCTCAAGAGAAGCAAAAAACACGTCTAGAAAAGAATAAAAAGTTCAAAAACTTAGTTACTGACCTCCATTTGGCTGTGAATTACTTACTAATTATATCGTTTTCAATCGCTGTTACCACAACCCTTATCTGACACTGAAGGTTTCCAACAGATGATTAAAACCAGTTCCTTGGATCTATTTTCACTTTTTTGGTAATTTCAAACATTTTCTTATTTCTGTCTATTGCAGATAGGAATCAATAATGGCTATGCAGATCCTTCAAAGGTAGCTATACAGGAGTGGCAATATAAAGAAAAAAAGTCTATGTCACTTCATGCTTCTTGTTGGCTAAATATGGAAGAAGAAATCATTGTCTTCAAACACATCTCCAAGTTCATTGACACAGAGTATTTGTCAGGTTTCTTATTACAGTGCAGACTTTCTGGGGCTACGCTAGGAGCCACAGGACTGGTGTCATGCTAAAAGATTTTCCTACAGGCATGGTTTTGTGGGAATGGCAGACTACCAGATCAGTCCGTGCATATGTAACAGGTCTCTCTCCTTGCCCTGTTGCATATCTGTTTCTGGTTTTAAGTTTTTCTACACAATGTCTTCTTGCTCTACTATTTTGCTATCAATAAATACTATTTTAAAATAAAGGAAAATTACAAATTAAGACAAGAGCTTAAATGAAGGCCTTTAAAGCCTCCTGAGCTCTGTTTCCCACCTCGCTGCTTGTCAATGCTGTTCCTGTAGTATTTGGAGTTGAAAAACCTATCCAAAACGTTATCAAAAGCATCAAGAACTGTTTATGTCAACTTTTTCGTACAGCAACATTCCTAATGACTTCACTGGGACATTACAGGACGGAATCAGGAGTACTTATCCCAGCATCACATGACGTTGAGAATGTATACTCCACAAGAGAGAGACCATGATAGATCAAGGGAACAGATAATATGTTGAGGGTCTTCACTAAATCCCTTCCTCTAAAATAGTACCAAGATCCTATCTAACATCCACAAAATTTTGCCATGTCTTTTGCTCAAACACTTACTTGACTTAATATTGGCACAGACTGGTATATTCTTGCACGTTTCCAGCAAATTGTTCTGAGGCCAGGTATAAAATTAGAGGTAGTGTTTAATACAGTCTTGAAGGTACTTCTCTTTGATAAATGAGTGTTGGTCAAATAAAATTCAGTGAATAAAACCTGTTAGCAAACTGCTTATTTTCATTGTAAGAGTAAATTTGCGAAAGCCACAAGGTTTAACTATGTGCTACTGAGATCCAGAACAATCAGTGAAACTGGCATAGCCTTATGGGGGCCATAAAAGTAGTAAATGTTGTCCCTATTTCAAGTTTATTTTTTAATCTGAATTTGAACAATATTACGGGGTTTTTGCTGTAAATTAACTTTATGTTTATGAGTTCCCTTTTTAAATTATGAAGACACATTAAATAGCAGAGAATGTGTCTTGCACCTTTCAGCCATATATCCAGAACAGAGGTGAAAATTGTGGCAGTGATTGACATATGTGTGTTGCTGAGCGGTTGTGCAGTTACAGTCCCAAGTCACATACATGCTATTTCACCTGCTTAAGCATAAGGACTTAGAATAACTACAAAGAAAAGCCATAGAAGTACTGCATTCTAAATTGCACCTTCTAATTCTGATCACTAATTTAATTACTCAACTCTCATAGCTACCATGCTACTCTCATAGCAAGCTGGTAGGGCTCAGAATTGAGAAAAACAAAAGTAATCATAAAAGTTAACGGTTTTAATGTGCTCATTAGGAATGCAGTGCCAAAACTCTTGAACACTTCCAGCTGCAGCAATGCTGGGCCATACACTTGTGACAAACTAGGTGGTTTTCGTTATTTGTTTATGTCAGATTTGCTTTTGTGCACCAACATCCTTGCACTCGCATCCAGTATGGGTGATCTTTGCCAGCCAGCTGCTTTCTTCATGCATCCAGGAACCCCCTCTCTTTTCTGCAGCACACATTTCCCTAGAGAACCTTCATTCATTGGTAATGCATCCTCATTTGTTTGCTTCTGATGTGTTTGAGGTCTTCAGAGTGCTGCTGAGTGTAGCTTGGGTTAGTCAAATCTTGGTCTTCAGGTGACAGGAGGAAAAAAAGTTCCTAACAGCCCAAAGTAGGCAGCCAGTTTATTTGCAGAAGCTGCAAAAGGGGCAACAAAAGGCCAAAAGAAAGTCAACCACACTTGACTGCATTAATAACCAGTTACAGAAAAGCAGTATAGGAGATGATAAATTAAAAACTTGTGATGAAAAAGTGGCAGAGACAGCTGCTGAGTAAGGTCTTAAAGCCCCATCATGACTGATAGTAGTGTGACCTATGCAGTCTGCCAGTTCCCAACACAAGCAGCTGCTAAGATTGTTGATTGAATGTACAAATGTGTACCAGGGACAGCATCCAACTCTCAGCCGTGTTGAGGTTTGGCCAAGACTAAAATCTTCTGTAATTTTGCCAGAGCACATTTCTGTCCTCTGCGTGCCAAGATCTAAGAAGAGTGGTATTTTGGAACACTGGGACGTGAACTTAGAACTAACACCTTCATCACATCCAGAATGATTTTCAAGAAAACCTTTGAGACTTAAGACTTTCATTCAGAATTGTTTGTTTACTGGCATGCTATCTCCTTTTGTTTCTTTCAAGTATGATTGTGGGAAATATTTTCTTTCTGCTTTTATAACAGAAAAGGAAGATAAACAAGAAGATAATAACAAAAGAGGCAAGAATGGGAAGCAATGTGAAAATAGATTAAAATAATTAGAGAACGGAGGAAAAAAAAGAAGGAAATAATTGGAGTGGAAAAGGAATTAATAGGATTAATAACTATTCATTTATCTCTTATATAGCTATAAATCAGGATAAAGTGAAGAACACTAAAATGGTGTTCACTTGGGACCCTTGGACTTTTCCAGGGTTTTCTCTTTTCCCCTTTGGTTTTCGTTTTAATTTTACTGTGAAATCTAGATTTCAGTGAGGGTTCAGGGGAGGGGAGGGGAGGGGAGGGGAGGGGAGAGGAGGAAAATGAGATGGCCCCTCAGTCCTCATCAAATAAAGGGAAGCTGATGGTATCAATATAGGGTCAGATCATCCTATAAAGAGGGATAGAGACAGCCAAAGGGCTGAATGGAGACACTAAAAGCTTGCTGTTGGTTTCTAAATAAAACCAAACCAAACCAAACCAAACCAAACCACACCACAAAAACAAAAGCAAAAAAACCACCCCAAAACAACAACAACAAAAAACAAACAAACAAACAAACCAAACAAATAAAAAAACCCCAACAAACAAACAAACAAACAAAACCCCGAAAACTAAGCCTTTAGTAG
This sequence comes from Luscinia megarhynchos, assembly GCA_034336665.1. Taxonomy (NCBI): domain Eukaryota; kingdom Metazoa; phylum Chordata; class Aves; order Passeriformes; family Muscicapidae; genus Luscinia; species Luscinia megarhynchos. The sequence goes on along the minus strand of CM067592.1, from coordinate 52,142,674 downwards.
CTATCCTGTGCTTCTCAGATGACATCTGGTGGACAAAACCTAAAGAGATGAAAGCATTCTGCCTTCATAGGACAGAGCCTTGATCCTTGCTCAGTTACTGCAGGTGCACCTATCAGCTGCCCTCCACACTCTGCTTATCCACCCCACGTCCCCAGTCCACTACTACAGTTGCCCAGAATAAGCACATATCATCCATATACCACAATAGCTTTTTTTCAGTGCTCATATCCACTTTATTTATTCTTAATTATTATTCTGACTCATGTCCTGAGTTTGTTTAATTCTGACTTGAAAGTCTAAGGCTAGGCTCAGGTTGGAACCCCATTTCCAAAAACGAAAATACTGGGAAAGCCCATGGTAGCAGCAACATGGTGCTTTTATGGTGTGGGATAACTAGACAATTTTATGAATGCCTTCACAAGTGGATAGTTGGGCTCAGAGGGCTAAAGACTTTAGTTTCTTCTGATTATTAATTTACTCTTTCTCTTTTGAACTAATTCCAGTTTGCTTCTGTTACAGGGTCTGTCTTTTCTGCTTGATGCTTTACAGCTACCTTACTGCATCCCTGTTGAGGTCTCAGAAATAAGTTAGATATATGAAGGTGGAAAATAGGCACTCTGAAGAGAAACGATAAGTTCTGGTGCAGTCTTGTTTCTCTATTTGACTCAAAGGATTTCAGAAGATGTCAGATATTTCTGAATCAATGCCGTGCCATAGGAGGCCTCTGCCATAAATAAGGTGACCATGCTCAATTGTTTGATTGCTGGCATTGCATCTTCCAGGTTAACAGCTTTTTTTTCTTTGTCTTTTTTTCCTGTTCTATGTATACTCTATTCCTTTAAATGTTAACAACTTTATTTTTTCCTTGGTGTATTTCCCTGTCTTCTTTTTGTGCCAAATCTTGGAAGATTTTATGAAACAAAACACACAGAGAAGCCAATGATTCATTCACTTTGAACACCAAGGTAAGCTGAGAAAGAAAGCAGTAGACGTCAGAAGGAAATCACGTAATTATCAAGATTACTTCTTCTGGATTCAGATTACCTGCTTGGCAAACAGACCATCCAAGAGTCATGGCATCATATTTGGTCTGGCTGGTAGAGTTAACATTCAAATAGCTGTGCTTTGCATTTGTAAGCCACAACAGGTGAGAGCATGGGAGCATGTGTCCATCTCTTGGAAGGTAGGAGTTCTCTGAAGAGAGACCTGGAACAGTTGGATGGATGGGCAGAGTCCAATAAGATGAAGTTTAACAAGTCCAAGTGCTGAGTCCTGCACTTTGGCCACAGTAACCCCCTGCAGTGTTACAGGCTGGGGCTGGTGTGGCTGGACAGTGCCCGGGCAGAAAGGGACCTGGGGGTGCTGGTGCAGCTGGCTGAACATGAGCCAGCAGCGTGCCCAGGTGGCCAAGAGGCCAATGGCCCCTGGCCTGGATCAGGAACAGTGTGGCCAGCAGGAGCAGGGAGGTCATTCTGCCCCTGTACTAAGCACTGGTGAGGCCACACCTTGAGTGCTGTGTCCAGTTCTGGCCCCTCAGTTTAGGAAGGACGTTGAGACACTTGAGTGTGTCCAGAGGAGGGAACAAGGCTGGTGAGGGCCTTGGAACACAAGCCCTGTGAGGAATGGCTGAGGGAGCTGAGGATGTTCAGCCTGGGGAAAAGGAGACTCAGGGGTGACCTTATCACTCTACAGCTTCTGAAAGGTGTTTGTAGGCAGGTGAGGGTTGGTCTCTTTAATCAGGCAGCAACCAACAGAACCAGAGGACACAGTCTAAAGCTGCACCAGGGGACATACAGATTGGATATTAGGAAAAAGTTTTTCATGGAGAGAGTGATAAAGTACTGGAATGGTCTGCTTGTGGAGGTGGTGGAGTCACCATCCCTGGATGTGTGTAAAAAAACAGACTGGATGTGACACTTGATGCCATGGTCTAGGTGAGATGTTAGGGCATGGGTTGGACTCGATGATCTTGAAGGTCTCTTCCAACCTAGTCATTCTGTGAATCCTGTGAGATCAGTCCAGGGCTGGGCTCCTGGTGAACAGTGCTCAGGTGGTATCTCCAACACCTCCCACAAAGACCAGCAGGCTTGGAGTGTGCAAGAAGCTGAGAAGGGAGACAGAGCTGGGACAGCTGACCCAAACTGACCAAAGGGATATTCCATAGCTTATGATGTTGTAAAAATAAAAGCTAAGGGGTGGTGATTTTTTTTTATTAAGGTTTTTGTCTTCTAAAGCAACTGCTACATATACTGGGACCATATTCCCAGGAAGTAGCCGGACATCACCTGCTAAGAGCAATTAAAGAATAAATCTTTTTGCTTCCCAGTGTGGCCTTTGTCTTGATCTCAACCAATGAGTTTTTAATCTCATTTTCTTCCCCTGTCCTGCTGAGCAGAGCAAGAGATGGAGCACCTTTGCAGAGTCCTGGTGCCCAGTCAGGGTGAAGCCACTACAGGCATACCCTGGCTGAAATGAGTTTTGCTCTGCAGAGAGAATGAAGTAATGTCCTGGCACAGCTGAAAGCTGGCATTCATCTTTATATCAGCATCACAACTTGATGTCCAAGGCCCTGCTGCCCAAAGCCAGAACTAACCAAATCTAATTATGCTCTGATACCTGAAATAACCCTGCATATGGTCTCCAGAACAACTCTATTAAGTCCTCAGGATTCTGAGTAACTCACAAGTAAATTTAAACAATCATAAAGATTGACCAGCCAGAAACAGGTGAGATACTGAACAGTACCTGAGTTACACTATGAGTGGACACACCTTATTAAAGCAATTTCTGAAAGCAGATGATTTCTGTAGAGCAGTCCCCAACCAGTGACCAGGTTGCTGCCCACAGTAACACAAAACTTGGAAGGGCTGACAATCACCAAAAGAAAGCAAATGCTAACACAACTTACTTTTTTCTCTTACACCCAATAGTGAAGGCCAAGGCAAAGAAGGCTTTGAAGCACTGCTGAGAAGAGAATACTTTTACAAGCCTTTCTGTGAGAACAACCTTCTTTATTTTATACTGAAGGCTATTTCGAGGTTTTGAAATGTTCTCCTTTACTTTTCAGTTCTTAAACACCAAGAGACCAAGTATAGTCATAAAATACAAAGAGGAAAAATGATATCTTCAGCGCAGCCCTTCGGGCAGATCTGTGAATCTGTTTGTGTCCTGCAGCCGGGAGAACACCGGCTCCTAAAATCTCCGTAGCAGGAAAGCCACTGGATAAATAATTATTTCTGTTCCACAGAAACCTTAAATAGCAATCCATTTTGAAGATTTGCATACACGAGTGAGAAACAAGACCTCAGAGCCCACCCCCAAGAAATTATTGAATCATGTGGGACTCTTCACATGCTGACAGGATAACGAGGGTACTTCCCGGCTTTCCTGAGGGAAGCGATCCACACAAACCCTCGGAGATGAGTGAAGCCAGGGCCAGCGAGGGGAGCCGAGAAATAAAGAGTTAAAGGGAGCCTGAGGGCGCGGCCGCCCCTCCCCTGGGCGGGCCGGCGGCAACATGGCCGCGCTGGCCCCGGCGCTGGCGGCGGCGGCGGGGCGGCTGCAGGTAAAGGCCGCCGGAGCCCGGCACGGCGGGGCCGCCGCTCCCGGGCAGCCCCGGTCCCCGGGCAGCCCCGGCTCCCGCCGGTGTGTGGGCTGGCCGCGGGGCCCGGCCCCGGCAGCGCCCCGGGAGCGCACGCTCGTGTGGGCGGGCGGGTCGCTCCTCACCGCAGTTCAGTGCCCGCGCCGCTTAAAATTAATTGAATCGCGCCACGAGAAAGCCGAACTCTGCGCTATGGTGTTGTCTGCTTGAAAATAACCGACGAGCGTTTAAAAAAAAAAAAAAAAAAATTGGTTGTTAATAACAGTTGGTTTTGTTATCTACAGAATGAAAGCTGTTCCAGTATTGCAGGTGCTGGCCGACAATTTCAGAGCCGGAAGATCAAAGCTGAACGAGCTAAGAAAGTTGAATTCATAAGAACTGCAGAAAAGCTAAAAGCTCAGTAAGTTAAACACTTTATCATAGTCTGTTTTCATTCTGTTCTGGAGGTAACATTATTAATTTGAGGTTCAAAGTAAGAATACATAGTAATGAAATCTTTAGGCTGAAGGTTTCCTTTTCAGGAGCTCAAATTCTTGTGGTTGTTAGGCTTATGAGCTCCAAAATGCTCCGTTGCTTGAATTACCATTTGGACTTAGGCAAATCATGTAGTAAGAATTTAGTAAGAATTGCTGCTCTTAGGTGCACAGAAAAAGAAGTGTGTGTGGCACAATTGAGTTCTCAGTCTTCCTACTTAGCTGTGCTTACCCTCTAAAGCCCTTAAGACATACCGACAAAAGGGGAACTCCAGCAACAGAAGGTTGAAAGACTTCATCTAGAATATCTAGGCTGCTGCTTTGAAAAACAAGGGTTCAAGGCTGCTCAGGCACAGAGGTGATTTAAATCTGCTTCTCCACATCTTTGACCAAGTGCTGATAACTACACTGGCAGCGAAAGAATAGGGAGTTTTCTTCTCGAACACAGGAGCTTTATGGGGAATGGCTCATGTAGCCATCTCACTGAAGGAGAGGTTTGCAGTTGTGAATCCTGTAAGGGCACTTAAGTATCACACCAGAGTTTTACACTGCGTGGCTGAATCGAGTTCACCTTGATTACCTTGGCTTTTGGGTTGTGGCTCAAAATTTGACTGCTGGGTACTGTAAATGTTCCCAAGCCGCTTGAAATGAGGCATGCCATTTAACTGTGGCTCAGCGTCCCTCAGTGATGTTGTCTGTGCTGGGGCTCCATCTAGGTGTGCCTCTGCATTAATACAGCCTGCCTGTCTGCACTTTCCAGAGAAAACTCTTGCAAGGCTCCCAGAGAGAAAACATGCACATAAAAATACAGTGTGTAAACCACTGCGTGCTGAGATGGTTTCCTTGTTAAGTTCTTGTTAAAGTTCCTGAGTTACTGTGGTGTGTAGTCCTACAGCTGCACAAATATTTTCCTTGAAAACAGTTGTAGAACAAACCAAGGATTTGTATAAAATGTAAGACAGTCCTGGTTAACACAGCCTGCACACTAACCTTGGAAAATCCTGGGTCTTTGCTGAGTGTTTGTGCCTTACTCAGTGTGGCACCCTTTCTTCCTAGGCTTGCAAATATAGAAAAAGACAAAACTGGACACCTTTATAACAGGAAGAGTGACTTCAGGGTAGAATACAGATTACTAGAGGAACTGGAACACAGCATGACTGTCAGCAGGAAGATGGAAAGTAAGTGAGGCTTTATTTGGGCTTGTTTGCTTTTTATTCTCTTTATTATACTTTAATATATACGTTTTTGTAAATGGTTTACAAATCAGTAGTACAAAGAGATGAATTTAGGTGGAAGATATATACTGATAAGTGTAGTATTTCACCATGTGCTTATAAAGACACAATTCTTTGCAAAATTCAGAATCATAAACATTTTGGGCCTCATATGTTATTAACTGTTTTCTTTTAATCTTCAACATAAAACCACTGGGGGTGGAAAGGTACTGTTCAAGAAACTTGGAATCAATTTGTTTGTATATTGCAAATCATAATGTAAGGCATTAGCTTTTGCTGCTAAGGCATAGTAAAAATATTCTTACCTCAACATTCACACACTGTTGCCTTTAAATATTCTTTTAAACAGTTCTCTGTTTGCATTTTTTGAGTTTTTGGGCATGAATATTCCTAGTTTGAATAGTGCTATAAAATGGTACACAGTCTGTCCTACAGTATCTCTTCCACTTACATACCATAGTACAGTTCAAGAAATAAAGTTACTCCCTTTACTCACAGTATTTGAATTCTTTCAACAATAATCACATAAATCATGATATGCCATCTGACACAGATCAAACTAAGTTGAAGAAAGGAAAGAAACATAGAAACAATTAAAAGTATACTTTCTTACAAATCTGCATATGTTCTGATGTGCGCTTTTTGTTTAAGGAATCTTAGAATATCCTTTACATCTTGCAGTCCTTAAGAAATGTAAATTTTTGAGGAATGACTAAGCTAATAAGTTTAGAATTTTTTCCATGAGTAAGAAGGGAGCATGGAATATGGATGGAAATGATGCTAGGAGATAATAAAGAGGATAGTGATGAGAGCACTGTATGTCAGATGTGAAGGAATATATCCTAAAAGATACAAAAATGTACAACCCCTGTCCTCCAAAATTCCCATTTACTATGTTGAGGTCTTTCAGCATGATCTTTGTGCTTTAAGATTTTCTGTGGGCTCAGCAGGCACCTGTACTTTCCTTAATCCAAATCTTTTAGGATAGAAGATACAGCTCCTTAGTATCTAAGATGTAGCTAGAACTTCATCCACTTCAGTAGATGGAGTCATGAGGAGCCAAGTGGTAACAATGCAAATAAGTGCACACATGCTTGGAGCACATGGAAACATTGTTCTTCACTATTTAACACAACAAATAAATGAATCTTATTGAAGTAGTGCATTCATATACACTTTTAAAGTTTGTTTTCTCTTCATAAATGGGTGTTTTGAAGCCTAGGTGAAAGTCTGCCTCAAAACTCTGAAGCTATCAGCTGCATAATCTCAAAGCTCTCTTTTAGAAATGGGAGCTACTGATTTTAAAATCTGCATATGCTGTGTAGGAGCTAACATGGACCACGTGGACAGCTGCATCCAATTGCCAGTTAAAATGCTTAGTAGTATGAGTTTTTTTATCATCAAACAGAATTCGTGTCCCTGCTTAGATCAAATCCCTAGTTTATTTTAGGCACTTCACTGTTGTTCTTTTATTGAATGTAACACCCAAAGAAACTGCTAGAACTATCAGTACCGTATTTTGTTTAACAGAAGCCAAAATCCTGCAGCGGCTATCAAAAATACAAAACAACGTGAAGAGACTGCAGCAGCAACTAAAAGACACGAAACCTACACCAGAGTGTAAGTCATGATGACAGATTCTAAAACGTTTTCCTCTACAGACAGGTTTCTTGTATAGTTGTCTTTCTCTGCAGACTTGGGACACTCCTCCAGTCTTTCTGATTTTCAGGAATCTGGAAAGGGAAGACTAAACCTAAAAATGGCAGAAGCCTAAGAAATGGTGAAAGATTATGCAGTTTGATGTGGAAACATAAACTTACTTGGTCTTACAAGTGGTGTGAGGCTGTTGAAAGCCAGATTCCTACCTATAACATTTGCCTAGTGCAAAATAAACTTGGTATTCTACTACTATGTAACTTGCTTTTATCGGGTGAGAGGTCACAGAGTAGGTTCAACAGGGAACTCATTTCTAGCCACCACATGGTTTGAAATGTAAATTGGAATATTCTACAAAAAATGCTGCAGCAGTTTGTTCAGTTTGGATGTTTTAAAACTTTTGGGAAATATGCTCTGACAGAACCATCCTTGTATGGTACCTACTACCTTTTGTGGAGATCAGGTTGAGAGCCTCCTACTAGCTGAGGCCTTTCTGATGGTAGATAAAATGCATCCCATTTCATTTATTCAGTGTTTCATCTATAAAAAAATCATTGTCTTCTTAAACTGTCAGTCAAGATATTAAGAACTAACAAAGCATGAAAGGTGAAAAATGATATTTATTTTATGTAACTCTACCATAATACAGGTTGGTTAAACTGTGCATTCAGTGTGTTCATAGAGATGTTGTACTGATTTAAGAGATTTTAGTCTAATAATATAATCTAATCTAATGGATGGATTTTCTTCCACTGCAGAATATATCTTCTCTGGGCAGCTGTATTACTGTCTCAAGTCAGGACTACAGGATGCTGACAGTACAGGACAAAGTCTTACTCTGATGTTTCTTTGTTAGCTTTGTAAAAGTAGTGGCCTGTAGGTTAAATAGGATCGGTGAAGTCCAGCATAAACCAGAGTTGAGTGTGCTTAGGTCACTCACTGCATTGCTATGAAAAACAAAAGTGGAACTCTAGAATAAGTCGTATTTTGGGAATCAGTTGAAGGTTAGTCAAGATGAGACTTATTCAAGGGAAATAAAGATTAATACTGGGTTTTGCATCCAGTTATATATGTCCCTTCATAAACACCTTTTGAATAAATAACAGTCTGTCTTTTAAGGCTGTTTGAAATGGAAATGCATGCTTCTTTGTACACTGAAATATGTGTTCTGAAAGTCTCCACAAGTCCTGCATTTCTGGATAGTGCTGATAAATACTGTAGACTTTCCAAGTTATATGATTTTTTTCTTCTTTTCCTTTTTTAGTTGTTGAAAGGATCAAAGAAATGATGGAAGAAATTGAAAATGCAATCAATGCTTTTAAAGAGGAACAGAGGCAAATGTATGTTTATACATGCTTCAGCTACTAGAAAAAAGGCTTTCATAAAACACAATGAAAACTTTGCATTAATCTAGCAAAACTGTTTTTACTATTTACTCTTTTGGTAGTGATTCCTGTGGTATGTGAATCAGAGCCGAAGCTATCTGCGTTTAATCCTGATAAACTGCCTTTTGGAGCGGGTGTTCATACAGCTATTGCAGCATTACAATGTAACAATGATTTGCCTATGAATAGGCTTTTTATGAGAGGCTGTAGAAGAGATTAGATTATGGGGGTTTTGTTGTTACCCTTACGTTGTTTAAGTGGGTTTGGGGGGTTTCTTTTTCTCTCTGCTGGTGTCAGGAGGGGATTGAGTTAATTGTATGTGTGCCACAAATATATTCTTTCAGAAAAAGAGTAACTTAATTCTCATTGTGTAGAGCTTTATTATGGGATTATTACAACTGTGCTGTTACCACTTCAGTTCTTAATCTTTGAAGAATAGCTCTTGTGTGGCATTGAACAATTCCAAAATTCATTTTTGGTGAATGGACAATGAAGTTTTGAATGGACAATGAGTTTTTTTCTTCTCACATTTCAGTGTTTGTCTCTTTTCAGATATCAACAGCTTTTGAAAGAGGAAAAATCTGTCATTAGTGAGCTCAGTCTCTTCGAGAGAAAAGTGGAACTGTGGGCATTAGGGAGCTCAACAGCAGAAAAAGTTTGGAAATTACCATCAGCCAGGGTCACAGTTGATAAAACACTGGAAAATCATCTACCCAGAGAAGTAATAGAGTTTGAAAGATTTCTTCAGCGAACAGGAGGGCGGCAAGGAGGCTGGGATGATTATGATCATCAAAATTTTCTGAAAATACGGACAAAATATAGAGGAAGGCTGTCTTACATGGATGAAGCCCTTGAGTATCTCAGTGGAAGAACAAAAGAAGATATAGAACAGCATGACAAATGGTATCAAGAATATGTAATTTTACATGAAAGAAAGAAAGAGGTAAAGTAACCTCTCTAAGGCTTTTGAACATTTCAAAAGCATACTTATTTTTGAAATGCATACTCTCTTGTTTTTGTATCTGGCTCTCCAGTAGTAGTGCTAGGCAGATTTCTCTTACACTTGATGGTATATAATGAGGTCTTTAGCACCCCCAACCTCCCAAAGTATTTGTCTGTAATAAATAATTGCAAATAAGCATAACACAGAGAAGTGGTCTATGCATTGCCAAAGAATATTACAAATGCTTTTGAAGTCAGTAATCTAGAAAGTTATATGCCAAGCCCAGAGCAGTTAGTGTTCCTGTCTTCCTGTTACATTTGCCTCTAAGAACCTCTGTCCCACTGTATAAGCAATACACCTAAGACAGACTGACATGCACAATTACAATTCCCTCAAGAACTATCCAAGTAATAAAAGATCTGTTGACATAAGAACTACAATACAAGAGTGGGTTAATTGGGAAAAAAAAGGAAGAACTGAAACAACTTTGCATTAAAAAAACATATTGCATCAACTTTCATAACTGCGCAAAGTTATTATGATTGCTGTAACTGAAACAGTTTTAGTAGACACCTGTTAAACCTGCTTGTGTGATCCATAAAATATAAAAAAAAAGAGAAAAAAGACATATCGGTACTTCTTGGTTTTAAGTTTTGCCTTCAGTAGACTTTTAATTCCTATGTACATTTTGTGTTCTTGGAACAAATGTCTTCATCAGACTGAATCAATGTGAATATGTAAAATTTTCATGAAAACTTTGGATTTTTTCCTATGGTCTTTTGCAGTCAATTAAAAAGTGGAAAGAAAAGCAGCAGCAAGAGAAAGAAAAAAACTTGAAGGAGAAAGAGAAATCAGAAAAAATGCTCAAGGAAAGATGGCTACAGCGTGAAGAAGCTCAGAAGCAAAAAGCAGAAGAAGAAAGAAAAAGAAAACAAGCCAAACTTGAAGTCTGGAAGAAACAGAAAGTAGTAGCATTTGCAATAGATCAAGTATCACAACTAAAACTAGAGGAGAAAATGCAACAAAAAGAGCGCCAAAGCCACGTTAAGTTACTGTTGGAAAGGAATACCTTGCAAAAAAAAGTAAAGGAGGAACTTGAAAAGCTTGAAAATGAGAAGAGAGAGGAAACTGAAAAGGAGGGAAGGAAAAAAATTGCTGCAGAAGAAATTTCTAAGTTTCAAGAGCATGTGCGTAATTTCATCTCCATTTTTGCGTGTCATTGTTTTAAGTTTTGTACATCCTCCTACAATATAATAAGTTAAACAGGTTTTAAAACCCAAGTTTCATTCATCTAGATCCACTATTGATTTATTACAAATAAGTGTCTATCCAGACAAACAGTATGAAACCTGATTTTAGACAAAGATGCTCCGTTTTCAATAGTTCTGCAGGATTACTCAAGCTTATATTTCTTTATCCACATAAAAGTGATTTGATTTCTTCAGTAAATAATTTATTTGGGAAAAACTACTTGGGCTATGCTGCCTAAGGAGACATCAGGGTGTTGCATTGGGAGGTAGAAAGATTTGTTTGAGTATCTTGTGGGTTTCAGTACCTGTTAGACAAATTCAGATCCCATATCCATGTAAATTCAATTACTGGAGAATTGATATTACTGTCAGCGTTCACACTAAAGTTTTATAATCAGAGTTGAAACTATTACTTTTTTTTTCCCAAGCCATGTAACTATAATTTGTTTGTGCAGGACAAGCTATAGCATGTTTCACCTAGTGAAACCTTATTCTTTACTATTATAATAATTTCAAAACAAAAACAAGCAACCAAAGAAAAAACAACCGCCTAAAAAACCCAACAAAAACAAGCTGTGAAAAGGCTATATGTATATTTTTATATAATTTGTTGCACTTCCAAAGGAAAGTTTACTTTTCCACTCATGTTTTCAGGCTCTACATAAACTGGAACTAAGGGTTTTACAGAAACACACTAAAGAGATAGAGAAAGAAGAAAAAGAAAAAAGATTGGCAAAGTTAAGAGAGAAGGTAATCTTTTGTTTTAACCAGAGATGTGTTGGAGGTTGAAACAGTTTTTTTTGTTAATTTAAAAAGCAATTGTTTTTAATTACCTAAATGGTTGATAAAGGAAAACAAAAACCCATGCCTGTTATCAGGAGACAGAATTGCAGCAGGCATAGTTGTTCCTGAGTTTAAAAAAGTGGGGAAAAAATCCCTAGTATTTATGTATCTCATGGCAGCCTTTTCCTGGTAAGGCCTACAGGTTATAGAAGTGTGCTACTAGATGGGTGGTGGCTCTTAATTTTTCAAATAGTTTTCTACCACTGGTTAAATAAGTAGGCTGTCTCCCTCCCAGATGCATTTTGCGTGCACTGGGTTTTACAGGAGTTTAACCTTTTAAATTACTAAATTATTAAAATTTAATGACAGCAAGCAGTTTCACCGTCTTCTATGGTGAAGACCCAGTGAGCGTCATGGAACTCGTTCTGTGATGAACGAAAAAGACTGATTATTTTTGGTTGTTTGTTTCTCTCTGAGGTCGAGATTCGGGTCACCAGGGACCGATCCAGCTTGAACAGACCTTCCAAGGGCGCGGAGGAACGCAGGCAGGAGATGGCACCAGCAGCCGCAGAGCCAGCGCTGCGCGCTTCCCAGAGGTGAGGAGGGACCGACGGACGTGCGGCACCATACCAGCTCACTCGTGTACTTTATGTCTTTTTGCTTTGTTGTCAGAGCCGTGCCAGCCTGGAGAGGAGGGTCGTAGCTGCGCGCCAGCCTGTCCCTGTCGCAGGACGAAGCAGCAGCCGGCATTTCCAGGGCGCCGGCACAGAGCTGGCTTGACCCATGGCGTGCATTGCCTCTGCGTTTCTCGAGTGCCGGCTTTGGCAGCCGGCTGCCAGACCGGCCGGCTCTGATGTCCCTTGGCGTTAAAAGCGCGTTTTCCCCGCAGCTGCGTGTGGCGGCCCTTACGCGTGGGGTCGCCACTCTGGCCCCCGCCGCACGAACCGAGGCGCCCGTTCCCTTTCCACAGCTCCGTCCCCCTTTCCTTAGCTCCGTCCCCCTTCCCTTCCCCGCTCCGTTCCCTTCCGTTTCCCCGCCCCGGGCCGTGACGCGATCCGGGCGCGCCGGGCGGGCAGCAGCGGCGAGATGGAGATGGCGGCCGCGGCGCCGTGCCCGGGGGAGCCGGAGCGGCTGGACTTCCTGCGGGAGCGGCACGTGCGCTTCTTCCAGCGGTGCCTCCAGATCCTGCCCGAGCGCTACTCGTCCCTGGAGACCAGCAGGTAGCAGCGGGCCGGGCTCGTCCGGCGGGCCCCCGCCCGTCCCGGGCCCGGCCGCGCTCCCGTCCCGCGGGCGGTCGCGGCGGCGCGGAGGCCCCGCCGCAGCGCTGCCGCCTCCCGCGCCGGGGACAGCGAGCAGCGCCCGCGGCCGGGAGGAGAGATCCCTGTAAACCTGCCCGCCCGCAGACGGCTCCCAAAAAACCTGTGTTGATGTAGGGGTGTAGTCGCTGCTCGCGTAAACTGCTTGACGTCCACGAGGGAAGACTTGTTGATCCTTCTAATCGGTTTTAAATCCAGTGCTTCACTCTCTTAATCCGCCCGGGAAGCCATTTTAAAATAAATCACTTAAGCTTCGCTTCGGCACGCTTGTTCATGTAACATACTTGTTCATGTAACAAATATTTTTAAAGTCTTCATTACCTAGTATAAAAGAGAATATACTAGTGAAGTATGTTCCTTACTTTGAATTGGAGGGACATTTGTTCCTCTAATGGCTTCAGAATGTACTTACTTGATATTCTTCAAGTCTTCGTGTGAGATAGTTACATGGGAGTTGTAAGAATACTAGGAGTGTGATTACCAAGCTGCACTTGATAAAATGTTGGAGACATGTAGATGGTTTGATAATTTTATTCGGCCAATAAAGTAGTAAGATTCTTTACACTTTGTAATATCCTCTGAGGAATGAGCCATGGCTTTGATCAGGTCATCCTGCTTTATTTCAGTTGAGAGCACAAACACCTAGAGCATAAGCATGTAAGGACTAGAACAGATAGTACTGGGCTGTGTGTGAAATAACACAACTTTATATGGAAAAGTTAGAAATGGAGCTGCTGGAGAGGGGCTAGCAGAGGGCTTTGGGGGTGGTTAAGGGCCTGGAGCATCTGTGCTATGAGGATGGGCCTGTTCAGCCTCAAGAAGAGATGACTGGAGAGGGTCTTACCAGTGCATTCAAATATGTTAAAGGGTAGGTAGTGAGAGGGTGGGACCAGACTCTTTAAGTGGTCCCTGGGACAGGGCAAAGGGCAGCAGACAGAAACACAGGTACGTCCATCTCGATAAGAGAAGAAACTCCCTCACACTGGGGATGACTGGAGAGGTTATGGAGTTTTCTTCCCTGGAGATATGCAAAACCTGCCTGGACACAATCCTGTAGAAACTGCTCTGGGTAAACCTGTATTAGGAGAAAGAGGTTGTTCTAGATGATTTGCAGAGGTCCTTTCCAACCCCGGCTATTCTGTAATTTTGTGAAATTTTGTTTGCAGAGCTGTAAGTAATTTACTCATTAAAAATTAGTTGGTGTTTCAGTCTACTTTCTCATTTATTTTAGGTGACAGCAAGGGGAAATTTAGGCCTCCTATGCTCAGCGTGTATAGGCTTTAAAATTACCAGAACATGCAGATGTACTCGGGCAATAACACAAATAGCTAGCCTTAGCCCCACTGACATTTGAAAACTGAAGAAATGGGATGTCTTCGGCCTAGAGAAGGAGGGATCTAATCACAGTCTTCCACTGGTGGGAAACTACTTACAAAGAAAGTTAGATGTGTACTGTTTGCAGCATACCATGGTGATGGGGTTGGAGGCTGTGGGAATGAAGGGGGAATTGTGTGGCTGTAGGAAAAATGTCTTTGCTGTTAGGAGAGTTAACTGTGAAAAGCTTGCCCATTGAAGTGATGGAGTCACCTTTGATGACGTGGCTTCTCAGAGTCCTAGGGCATCTCCTCTGAGGCCTCTTGTTCTTCAGAAAGTGGGACCAGTGATCTCCAGGGGCCCTTGACAACATAGACATATTCTGCAGGGGTGCACACCTGCCTGTTGACAAATTCTAAGCAGGGGATTGAACCACAAATTGTCTCCAGTTTGACTTTAAGGTATTAAGTTTACCTTTTTGCCAAGTTCAAGGTCACCGAGTTCAGCAAGCCTTTAGCAAATCTCTGGAGCTGACACAGCTGAAGAAAGAAATGCTATTACTCTTTTATTCATATTTCCCCTGTTCCTGAATTGGAGTGATTCCATTTTAAGTTAGATGAGGAGACTCAGTTAAATTAAAGAGATTTGTTAAATAAATAAATAAAGTTATTTATCAGATTTTTTTTTTTACTGTGCTGCAATAGAAAACTGTGTGTGTTGTCATCAAACAAGGGTGTGCTGGTGCATTCCAGTTTAAGCTGTAGATTGTTAAACAGTAATGGAGAATAAAGAAAATTAATTTTATGTTCTCTGCTCAACATCTTGCCTCAAAGCCTTTGTAATTGTTCTTATCTGTAGTTATTTGCGTGCAACAGTAGTTGCAGCAAGAGTAGTTTTTAAACATTCTGATTGGTAGTGTTTCATACTCACTGATTGTCAGTGCTGTGAGAGTTTGCAGTAGAATGCAACTTTCCTGGTCTCTGAAGTCTTTAAGATTCTGATGCTTCATGGTGCTCTTTGTAGCACACTTAATCAGTTTTTCAAATTTGTCACTTCAAATGCTTTCTGAATTCTTCTGTGAAATTGTAGTCTTTGCCCATGCTTGAAGACAAAGGGGTCTGAATATGCCATCCAAAGTGTCTTATTGGCCATCCTTTGTGGAAATGGCTGTAAATGAAGTTTTTACACTTCTTGGCATGTGTCTGTCACCTGAGGTGCTGCTAAGAGTTGTTTTTGCCATGACATATGTGTGATAATATTCTGTGAGGGAGGATAGCATAGGGAGTAAAGATGCAGTACCTGAACAGTTGTATTGCAACCTGTGTATGACCACTGGTGCCAGGCACTCTTGCCCACCATAAATAAACTCTATCACACTACAGGCTCTTCTTTAGTAATGCTGGAGACAGACAGCTCTGAATAAGTGAACAGAACCCTAATTACATGTAAAACCACTTTTAAAATTCATATATCTGACATACGCATTTTTAACTGTAGGTGAGATTTGCTGTCTGTGTTGTATGTATTGCCTTGTGGTTTGGACCTATTTTGCAGCAGTTTCTAGTGGTGATGTTGACATGTTGTTTGTGCCTCAGTGGAAGTAACTTAGGTGGGTAAAATACAGTGAAAATATATTTTTAATAGTTCTAGTAAAAGATTGTCAGTGTTCGTGAAAATCAGAATGTACAGGCAGTTCCAAAGAAGTAGTTTATGATAACTGAACAGTAACTTCCTTGGTTTTTTTAAATAAAAGTAGATTTTTTTAAAAATTAGCTTTTTATTATCCAGGGTGAGATTTTGGGTTAAACAGGGATCTGATGAATGGTAAAAGTTGATATAAACCTTAAAGTGTTAATTTTGCACAATTGTCTTTGAAAGACAATTTCTTAGTCATCAGAAGGGTTAAAACATACTCTTGTTCTTCATATAAATACTTTTGTGTGCAAGATACTTTTTTTGGTATTCTGTACTCAAAATAATTATTTGAAATAGTAACAGTAAAGATACATATTTTACCAGCCCACTGGTAGGAATGTCATCCAGAAGGTTGTGCCATTTTGTTGAGATTAGCATCTGCTGCGTTGTCATTTGGCTGCTGTGTTTTAATTATAATAATTCTTTTGGATGTGTCCTTTGGGCTGACTCACCACCATTTTTTTTGTGGTCTTACTGTTTGTGGTTCTGATGCAGAACCTCATGCAGAAATTGAGTGGCTGTGGAGGCTCCTGTCCACATCTGCCTCTTCAGAGGTACCAACTACTGGTGGCCAAAGTGGCTCACCAGTTTGTGAGGTAAAAATGAGTTAAAACTTAATCTCATAAGGAAAGTTGGTATCAATTGTTGATTTTCCTTGGCATGCTGAATTATAGTTTCTGCATGTGTAACAGTTGTTTCAGAATCCATCATCTTATCTGGTGTAAGGAGAACAAGAATTTCTAGAAGGATCAGCAGGCAAGCGTGGGTGGCAAAATATACATCCAGCTAATTTTAATCTGAGTCAGAATCTCCAAGGTACCATTGCATGAGCATTTTCTCTCATAGCAAGTTCTCCCAGGTTCCTAACCTGGTGCTGTTGCTTTGGTGCTCTGTCAGAGTGAGTAATGCACTGTTGAAGGGCCATGCCCTGTGTGGCTGCAATGGTTTGTGCTAAAACAAACCCAGCAAAGAAGGTGTGCGTTAGCAGGTATGATAGCACACATTCATGGAAGGAAACAAGTTGTAGGAGAGAAGGACATTCAGCATGCTAGCTATTCCACTGCTCTGTTGGATAGTTGAATGTGACATGCTTAATTTTAAATGTTTAAGTAAGGTAGTAATCTAGGCTGCTTTGCACCCAAGGACCAGAAATATGTACCTCTAGATGTTAATTCATCCTATATGCCTGTTTATGCATTGTTTGCTTACAAAGTATGCTTTGCTGTTTGACATTGGCATCTAAGCATTTGAAATTGGTTTTGGGACACAATAAGATGCAGCTTACTATATTTAAGTGTTACCTTGCATATGCACCTAATGCATGTTTAGGGGATTGTTCATGTAAGAATTTTTCACAGAGAGCTAGTGCTCCATATGTTAATTCCATAGCCTAGTTTACTTTGTAGTGGGTTGTTTTGTTGGGCTTTTCTTTTGAGTAAACAGGTGCTTAGGTAAATTTTTAATTGACATATTATTATTATATAAAAGGAAGGGCAGTTTATATGAAAAACCTTGTTGAGGCAGAGGAATGTTTTCAGTACAAAGAACATTATTTTGTCCAGTAGATGACTTTCATGTATTCTAAGCTAGGCTCTACATTGCACCACTGTCAAAAGCTGAGAATTCATAGATGTATCTGTTGCTGCAACCATTTGTTAATTTCCCCATGTTATTTATGGTGGGAAGTGTAAGTCTTATCTTTTTCTTTTAGGTTGACAATTGCATTTTTCGCACTCTCTGGTCTGGATATGTTGGATTCCTTAGATGTGGTGAACAAAGATGATATAATAGAATGGATTTATTCCCTGCAGGTCCTTCCCACAGAAGACAGTGAGTGAGTTTTTAGTTTTTTTTAATTGATATTAACATTTTTGCTTTTGATTTTTACTTGGGGAATAGTGGATAACTCTTGTTTTTATAAAATACAAGGTTGACCTTCCTGAGGTGCAGTCCTGATAATTTCGGGTAGTGATGTTGAGCAAATGCTGGATATAGATCCCTCACAAGTGATAAAGCCAGGAAAAGCAGAAATTAATTTGAAGATAAGCCAGTATAAAATAGTATAATAAAGTTGCACCTCTAGGCATTTCAGAGGAATGTTTCATCTGATTCTAAAAGAAATGCATATGTTGTGAAATTATTACAACTCTAATAGTGATTTTATTGGCACTCCAATGCGAGTAGCTGTGATCATAGGCGTGGTTATTTACAACAGCTTTTGGAGAATTTGAGGAGTAAGGGTAAAAAGCAAAAAGGATAAACACAGTCCCTGGTTGATATTCTTTAGATCTGTGAAGGCTGAATTTACCCAAAGTTTTGAGAAGGAATAATGCTGCTGCTGAATCCCAGCTGTCCTCAGATTGAAAGGTGCATGGCAGAAAAGCTGGCGAGGGAACTGGCAGGAAATGTCCCGTTCCTGGTTGATTTGACAGAAGTTAGGGAGGTGCTGTTCCTGTGGGCTAGTTGGTGTTGGCAGTTTGTTCTGTGGCAGCCCAGGTGAATGGCTGGTAGCACTAGAAGGGCTAGGGAGGAGGGAGGGGTATGTGGGGGAGGCACTGCTGCTCTATGACAGAAGGTGCTGGCATGTTAAATGCTGGTGTGGGCATAGTTCCAGGCTGCTGGAAAAGGCAGTTCCAGTTGCCCTGTCTGTAAAATCATGAGCGTGTACTTTGGATGGATGTAGGATGAAAATTGTATTCTATTACCTATTCTAATTATATACAACAAATTAGATTTCTAAAATCAGCATTATGAAATAAGTGTATGGAAGTCTGAACTGCTGATGCTTTCTTTTTACAGTAATTATAAAAAAATCTTTTTTCTTACTCTGGACTTGGATTACATCAGATCCACCACAGGAACTAGTTCTGATAGATTCTTTTCTTTCTTGTATTGTATTCCAGGATTGATTCTTGAAAACTAGGAGTTCAGGTTACATAAGTATTCCCACAAAGCTTTTTAGTGATTAGAAGCTTCCTATGCTTTACTGTTAAGAAATCTTTTCACAGTGTACATGCTTTGTTTCTAGGAGTTGCTCACTTTGTGACTTTTATCCCAGTCTTCAGGACTTAATTCCAGAAGAGCAGGGAAGTTTGCAAGAGGAGAGATTAGAGCAGGCATTTCTGTTTGCTTGTTTGTCTTTGACAGTATACAATACTTCTCTGGGGGTTCTACCTGGCCAGTGTTTAAAATATTGCCATTGTCTAGAGCCTTCTGGGGAGGGCAGTAAAAGTCTCAGCATGCAGATGTGGAGGCTGGCAGTTCAGTAGAGATGTGCTCCTCTTTTTCTAGCTGTCATCCGCTCACAAACTGAGAGGAGTTTTGGGGAGGGCACTTTTGGCAGCGCACTCTGTGCTTTTCAAGTAATAAATCTGTGCTTTTCATTAGAAGAACAAGCTTCCCTTCAGTCCTTTATTTTTGTATCATAATGTAATAACTCTTGTTCTTCTTATGCTTTTGATAATAACACTGCTCTTATGTGGTCACTTGACTACTAAAACTTCAGCATTATTTGTATTTCGTCTTTGCTTTTTCTATTGGGCTATAGGAAATGCAAAATATAAATGATGCAACAGGTTGGATATTGAACGACTAAATGTGAAGAAGGGAGCACCTACAGTCTGGTAATGTCTACTTTCAGTAAAATGTATTGGCTCTCTGCTTTTTAATCCTGGGTGGGTGCAGTGCTTGTTAAGTGGCAGTCTCCCAGCAGCAGAGCTCCTACTCCCTCTTTTGGCCTCTTTGAAGAAGTAACTAAACTGTGGTAGGCTACAGCACTGAAGTTTTTAGTTTCAGAGTGCTTGTGCATCTCTAGTTAAAGAGGAGATTGCAAGTTCGATGGATTGGAATCTGTCCTGGTTAAAAAAAGTACAAAACAGAAAACCAAAACCAGGAAACACAATATTTTACTTTTAAAGAAACATGCTATCACAGCATGGTTTTTTTGTCATGCGTTCTGATAAATCTCTATTTCTGTTTACTTTTTTTAAGAATTTGAGAATTTAAATTAAAATACTGTTTTATAATGATGAATTCCACCAATCTAAAGTAACTGCATTGTATTCAATAAAAGTCTTCACTAACTTTGGTTTTGGGACTGAAAACCAATTTAAAAGCTTCATTTTAATGGAAGTGTGTTTTTACAGAATCTTGGGGTTTGTTCATGATTACATCAATGGTTGAATTTCTAAAATTTGGTATCAGTCAAAAAGAGAATACCTGTAATTCTTATTAGAAAAATAGATTTCTCTGCTTTTCACATTTGTCCCTCCAGAGGTTCCTTTATGCGCAGCACTTAACTTGATTTTTATTTAAAGCAATTTTTAAGATGGCAAATTCAAGTTATTTTGAGAACTACTGCTACCTTACAGTCTTTTTTTCCCAGTGAATGGGAAACAGAGCTCTGCAAATTTAGTATCTGTTTATTTTTATCAATAACTGTTAACTGTAAGTATACTAGCTGGATTACAATTAATTTTTTTCCTGGTAGTCTCTAATCTTCTGTGTTTTGAGCCTGGTACTAAAGGAGTGTTTTAGTCTTTTAGCTATTGCAGAGCAGTGCCAGTCAAGGCTGGCTCTTCTTGCCTCCTCTGCACTCCTTTTGCCATGGCAGATACGACAGGGCACCCAGCCAGGACAGCTGACCGAGGCTGACCTCAGGACTGACTGGAGGGACAATCCTCACCATCTGGAATAATCTTCAGCAATAAAACTTGAGAAAAGAAGGAGAAAGGGGGCAATATTTGTGATTCTGGCATTTGTCTTCCTGAGTTACCCTTACACTTGCTGAGGCCCTGCTTTCTGGGAAGTGGCTGTACACCTGCCTGGCTGATGGGAAGTAGTAAATTAATTCCTACTTTGCTTTGCTGCGTGCCCACAACTTCTGCTTCACCTATCAAACTGTCTCTGTCTCACTCTCTTGAGTCTTCTCTTCATCTCTCTGTTTTCTTGCCTCAGCTGCTAGTTGGAGTCAACCACTGCAGCAGAGTGTTAGAACCTGCTAGAAAATTCAGAATTTGATGGTTTCGAGCACTTCTTAGATAAAATCTTGCTATACCCTGTGACAGTTTTAAGTGATATGTTTGTATTTACTGGTATGTAATATATTGATGGCTAATGATAGCTTCACTTCAGAGGTTTGTAGCCTTTGAAATTTTATGTGAAACTAAAGCTCACTAATGCTTAACTGGTGAGATCTTGATCTACTGAGTAAGAAAACAAACATATGCTCTGTCAGCCTAATCAAAATGCCCTTAAGGAAGCTGAAGATTAGGGTCTGTCAGGATAGACTGTATTCTTCTGTGGGTTTATTGTAGCTATGATTCAAACAATAATGTCCTTTAGGTACCATAATTTTAACTCAGGTCTTCCAGAGACTTGTTCTAATTCGGAGGGAATGGCATGTCACGTGTGCAGACTGACCGTCACACAGAAACACATTCTTAGCTTCCACTCACTGCTGCCTTCTGCTTGTTCAAAGGGCTCCTGTCTTCTATAACTCATGCTAAATAGTTTGCCTTTCTCTTGCATAGATTTTTGGCCATTGTTACGTTTCCTTCCCTTTTAGTGAGTGCTTTGCTTAGGTGCATAGCTACTACGTGTTCTGTGTGTTCACAGCAAGACCTGTTTCCTTTTAGAAAGAAGTTGAAATCTTAAGAAGTAGTTTTTGTTTTTTCATTTTGAGGAGATTAATGTTCTTTTGCAAGCCTCAACCAGAAATGATAACGTTTTAAGACTAACACATTATTTTTTGAAGTGTTAGTGAGATTGGGAAGGGGTTGACAAGACACCCCCTTTTAACTAGTTGCTTGTTCTTAAGATCGTTATCATGTCAGTGTTTTACTGGTTTTGTTCTCATGATGCAGCTCCTTGACAGAATTCCAAGTTTATTTTAACTACCTAAAATGCAACTCATAGCAATTTAAGAAATATATATTCCAGTTTCTTGCAAGTCACATTCAGAGCCAGTTCAGCACTTTTAAAAGAGAGTGAATCCAGAGCTTTGTACCCAAGTAGTGTAATTGCACAGTGGAAGCATACTGCTTGGCCATATTCATCCACCATCCTCCCCCACAGGAACAGTGGTATTTGTTTGACCCTGCTTGAGAGCTTGCTGAAGTGGCAGAAAAACATGCATTTATTTATCTAACAGAAGGTTAGCTTTGTGTTGCACTGGTGAATTGTGTTGATTGGGAGTGCCAGTGCCAGTCCACTAAGGGAGAGGAAAAAAAATTGTTCTTTTTGACAGCTGGATGCTTCACTAGCTTTGCTGTACTAAGAAAAGGAACCAAAAGGAACACTGGGATACACTTCATTTTTTGGTCTGAATCCCCAAGACCCATGGATACCAGACTGAAAGCCAGTATGCTACATGACAGACCTAGAACTTACTTCTCTCAAAGTCTAAATTTAGATTTGTGTTAATGATTTGTTGTAATTCAATAAATGAGGTATAAGGAATGAATCCTTTCTTCTGATGTGGCAGTATTGAAAATAAAGTATAAAATGACATTGACTGTTTTAAAATCATCGATACATGTGCGCTTTCTGATCATGACTTCCTTGAGCAAAAATAGAAATTCTACCACAGCATACCTTTCTTTTATGACTACATTTGAAGTATTTATCTGAATGTGTAATGGACTTCCATTTTAGATAATGCAACTTTACATTTAGTGACATCCTCTAGTGCATTGATTTACAAGAACAATTGCAAGCTCTAGTTCAGTGACAAGAGCTTAGCCGTGCTGTTATATGAATGTACTGGCTGAATCAGCCTATATTTAAAGCTGTGATTTTTTTATATAAGATTTTAGTTATGTATGTAAACTCCTGTACCTAGCAAAAGAAGAGAAGCCTTGCAGCCAGAGTAATGCATGGGTAATCTGAATGTAAAAATGTAGTGGTAAAGGTTTATCAATCCTTCAGTGCAAGAGAAATCATAAAATATAAAAGACCAAAATCCCCTGTCTGTAAAAAAAGAGCTCTTAGGATGAGCTACCTGTAGTCATCACTTGACGCTCTTTTACATATCTTAAGGATTTTCTGGCTTAAGGACGCATAAGTAACATCTTTTTGTTCACAGCTCTTGATTTAAACATGAAGTCTTTTGGTTTGGGAAAAGGGTCAGTTTTCTTTTCAAATGTGTCAGGCATGCCTTTTCAGCTCTCAAACCACCACAGCTGTTAATGAAACATTTGTTACTTTTTGCTGTCTTAAGCTCCTGCAGAAAGTGGCTAAGTAAGGGTAATGGTGGAAGTGAACAGCAGGTGGTACCATTTCACAGCTGCACTGAACTGATGCACAGCAAACTCTGCTGGAGCTGAGCTCGCCACCTGAGCAGTTTTTCCCAAGGGAAAAGCGTATAAGCTGTGATCTCATCCTTTTCATTTGGGTCTATTTCATTTTTAATTCTATTTCTGATTCTGACCACCCATTTTCAGTTCAGGAAAGTGAAGAGTTTGATTAGCAATACCAAGCTATGACATGAAAAAAGAAGTACAATTACATTGCAATAAAATAGTGAAGGCAACTTTACAGAAGATGAAATTTCACATTGTAAAGTTTTTTTCATAAACTGAAAGACAGTCATTTCCTGTAACTCACTGTTGGTTATTTTTCGGTTTTCAACTTGTATGTTCACAGGATGCTAAAAACCCATTTTGAGACACTACCCCAGTGTTCC
This sequence comes from Luscinia megarhynchos, assembly GCA_034336665.1. Lineage (NCBI taxonomy): Eukaryota > Metazoa > Chordata > Aves > Passeriformes > Muscicapidae > Luscinia > Luscinia megarhynchos. Next base: position 52,119,339 of record CM067592.1, on the reverse strand, counting down.
AGAGTCATCTGGTTAAAAAACAAGCTTTTTTCACTTCCTGTTTTAATGCTTCTTTTATCAACTCAGAATTCTATTTTTTACTTCATGTACTGTGACTAGAGATTTAGCAACTCACTTGTAATACCAAAAGTCGAGGAGGCGTCTATTGCAGGCACAATAATGCATTTGGGGACAGGATAAAATTCCCTGCAAAGTTTGCCCTAAAGTTTTTCCTAAAGAGCGTGCTGGTCTTCTGTTTTTCCTAGGAGCCAGTGTGTGGCTGGGGAGTGAGAGACGGGAAGTACTGACAAGAAGTGTCAAAATAGATTTTAAATTCATAGCAATACAGTTAAAAGTCTAACTTTAAGTCCAATGTTAAAATTGCAATACTGTTTTCTAGTTGGTAGAAGTTCAGCAGTACAAGAAAGGTTTTGAAATACTATATGAAAATTGAACATCTAAAGGAAGTAATAGATCATTAATTCATTAATAAACTTTATTTTTAATCTATTTGTGCATAGCATCCGTGAATTTGGAAGGCAATCAAAGTGACCCTGTAACAGCGCACTAACTTGGGTTTCATGCTGCCATTTCTACCTTGATAATGAATTATAAACTACACTCCAAAAGGCCAGTGGTGGGGGTCAGAATTTCTGGGGTGAACCCTTCTGTCTAGCAACTGTCAGCTGAGTTCTGTTCAGTTGCAGAGCTGTCTTAATTGTAGCATGTTTCCTTTGCAGCAGGCCAGAATAGCTGTGTTAGTAGCATAATAACTTTTCTGGATGAAAGGTTTCCACCCTAGTATAATTTCAAAGTGAGTATTCTAATTTGCTTAAACACTTAGGACACAGATTGATTTTTACTGAGAATGAACGTGAATGGTGATTTTTTTTCTTTTTTTCCACAATGTCGGAAATCTAGGAAATCTGGGATTTACTGAGCAGGAATTCTAAGTCTTCTGTTACTGATTTGTTCACATTGTATCATTTTTGAAATGGTGATGCTTTTTTTGGGCAATGTCCTTCAGGACCTTAGATTAGGCTTAAGGACTCATTTAATTTTTTTGCTTTCCGGAGACTGAGACAACATGAAATGCGAGTTTTGACTCTGCAAGTGAACAGACAAATGTTCTCTGCTGAGAATTTTTATATTATAATAAAATAAAACTATTATTAATTTTTTCTTTCTGTTTCCTATTTGTGGATCTGATTAGGGCACACCAGCTTTAAAGCAGGCTGAAGTTGTATTTGTTTTGTGTGTAGAATCGTTAAAAAGCGCTTTTGACTGAACTGTGGAGGAAGTGGAGAATGCAGGTGTTGTGCTCCATGTCAGATCCAAAGGCTTATGTAGAAGAGAAACTTGAATACTTCAGGCCAACTTGAAATTCTTAAGCTAATAAAACCTTTCTAGTTTAGATTTTGTGTGTGTACAGAGTATATTTAAAATTAGAAGGTAATATGCTGCTAAATTACATTAGACCACATTGCATAGTGATGTTACTTAGAGCTTTCAGCTTTATAACTATTCATTCTTATTTATTCAGGTGCAGTTTTCCCTAACATCCATGAGGATTTTTAGCTTAAAGGCCGAATAACTTAAAAGAGGTGGAGAGAATTTAGGTACACCCAGGTGCTGTTTGACTGTGGCATTCGTTAGGCTTTTAGTTTTAGACACTGAGCGAACAGCTGAGGTTTTGCCATGCAGAAGCAAGTTTGAGCCTTTGAAGCTGTTTGGTTCTATTGGTTTGGTTCTTTGGTGTTTGGTTCGCTCCTCTATGTGCTAAATGCTCGGGTATTGTGACACATTTGGAACAAATTACACTGTATCACTGAGAGAAATGTTAGATAGCTACAGTGTGCTTAAAACTGAGAATTGTTTGTCCTTCTACATGTTGGGAAGTATCTTGAAACAGTTCTGCTTAGGAACAGAAGGTCTTACCAGGAAGGAATCCAGAGAGGAATAAAAAAAAATATGTTAACTCTGGCCGTTTTCCCAGGGAAGCAGTCCTTTTCTCTTTTTATTCTTGTGAGCATAGAAGACTAGTCTGGTGAAACAAGCTGTATTTCCACCAAATTTAAAAAAAAAAAAATGATGCTTTGTGTTTTGTCACTACAGCAGTAAGTAAATTAAGTTTATTTGTGGTTTTTCTTAATTTTTTGTTAATCAGAGAGATAACAAACTAAGGTTGGAAACTGAGAGACGTGCACACTTTATTAAGGCTGTGAATAGTGTTGAACTAATGGGTCTTGATCTCATTAGAGAATTATGGTTTATAATTAATGTTTCAACAAAACAAGTTAGTTGAGTACTGTTTTAATCTTTTCCAGGATCAAACATGAATCGCTGTGGATTCAGAGGTTCTTCATATTTAGGGATGCCATTCAATCCCTCCAAGGTCAGTTAAGAATATGTATGTGAAATGTTTTCAATTAGGCAGTAAATGTGCCTTTTTTATAATACTAACTGCATAATTATAGAATGTGTAGAGGGTAGGGAATTTTTTGCTATTGATGCTGAAATGTTTGCAGAACTTTTAAGAAACGTGTATAAAAAACATATTAAAATGATACCTAGAGTTTCAATTTTCACAGCAGTGAAGAAACCGACATACAAATTGTAGCGTGTCTCAGTGCAGTCTCCTCCTTCTCTGGTCTTTACTAGAGGAAAAGTTCTCCAGCTGAAGAATTGTCGCGAGGTAGAGAAGGGCAGAATAGCTCTAATTAAGTGGTGCAGAACATTCTGTTCTTTGGTATGATAGAAAAGTTCAGGCTGCAAAGGGCCTTAAGATCATCTAGCTCCTATCCCCTTGCCACAGGCAGGGATGTCTTCCACTAGGCCAGATTGCTCAGGACCTCATTCAGCCTGGGCTTGGATGCTTCCAGGGATGGGGATTCCACAGCTCTGGACAATCTGTTCCAATGCCTCACCACCCTCACAGTAACGAATTTTTTCCTAATGTGTAATCTAAAGCTGTCCTCTTTCAGTTCAAAGCCATTCCTCTTGTCCTGCCACTGCATGCTCTGTTAAAAATGCTCTCTCCATCTTTCTTGTAGGGTCCCTTCAGGAACTGGAAGGCCATAATTAAGTCACCTCAAAGCTTTCTCTTTTCCAGGCTGACAAATCCCAGCTCTCATAGCTTTTTCTTATAGTAGAGGTGCTCCAACCCTCTAATGTACTTAGTGATTCCTCTGGATGTGTTCCAAGAGGTTTCCATCCTTCCTGTGCTGAGGACCCCAGGACTGGACACGATATTCCACATGGGGTCTCACTGGAGGGGCAGAATCCCCTCCCTCCCCTGCTGCCCGTGCTGCTTTGTATGCAGCCCAGGACATGCCTGGCTTTCTGGGCTGTGAGTACTCATGGCTGAGTTGTGTCCAGCCTCTCATCCACCAGGGCCCCCAAACCCTTTGCTGTCGATGACTTCTCTTCTTCTCCCAGTCTGGGCTTGTCCTGACCTGGGTGTAGTACCTTGCACTTGCTCTTATTAAATCTCGTGAGGTTCTCATGACCCACTTCTGGAGCTTGTCCAGGTCCTTTGAGAAGGGTGATTACCATCTGATGCCAAAGTGTCTGGTGCCATGTAGGCCATCCCATTGTCAAAAAGCCACCTGAAATCTTGGCAGTGACACTGGCCAGGGAGGCATGTGTTAACAGACTGGGCCTGACTGTTTCTTCCAAAGTCAGTGTCTGCAGCTGCAACTGGTATTTCTCTTCCTGTGTTGAATCATGCATATTTGATTGCAGCTGATACCCACCTAGATTTAGGCTAGGTTCTGTTCATCCCTGTTTGTCACAACCATAAGAAAGCATGCTTTGAAGCCCAGTGAACTGAGGTTCAAGAGAGTTAAACTTCCACATGAAAAGAAAATGCCATTAATAAAAGACAGAAATGAGGTTAACAAAGGCTCATTTAGTGCTCTCACAGATTTTTCATCCACTTCTCATGATTTGATTTGATTTGATTTTTCACTCTCAAACACAGGACAAAATTACTGCACTTCTTTCACAGTCACTTCCTGCACACTGGCATCCACTTTCCTTTTCCAGCTGTATCACACCTTTACCAGCTCTACAGTGTAGTACTTTAAATCAGTGCATACTTTTGGAAACCTTTTTTAAAATCCTCCCCAATGTATAAAACTAGAAGAGTTTATTCTTGATACAATTCTGAGATCTTGTAAAGGTCCATGAAGATAAAAATTCTGTAAGATTGGCAGAGCATTGTTTTCCCCTCCCAGCACTTTCTGGTGTTTTAATTAAATCCTCTACTGTGAATAGCAGATGATTCATACTGAAATATTATATTTACTGGAAATATGTTTCAGTCCATTGGTGTCTTAGAATGTGTTGGCTAATATACATATGAGATAAAGGGGGTGGAATCATGTTACCTGTAGAAATTAACTCCAAGGTCACTATCTTTAGAAAATTGTTTCCACATGGATGTGTTTATTCAGCATTGCAGTTCTTTTTTCATTGTATCTACATTTGAGGGATTGCATCTGTTTGATTTATTGGCAAAGAAGGGTTTAAAGCATATCCAGCACTGTTGCCTGAAATGTTCTAAAATTACTCAGAAAAAAAGACTTGGAAATTCATGTTATGACTCGGGTGTATTTGTGGACACATCATTTTTCTTTTTTTATTATTTAAAAGTGTTCTGTTAAATCTGCCTTGAATTTTTTTTTTTTTTAAAGCCTGGAAGGATTTTGGATTTGCATTGACATTTTCTATCTATTACATGCCACAGCAGTGATTTCATTCTTGAGCTATAAGAAAGTGCCAAACCAGAGGTAGCCAAATCTATTCAGTCACTAGGGTCCCTTTGAAATAATGGAAAAAAGCAAGGGTTTATCCAGCTTTACTAAATCTCTCAAGGACAGGCCATTTGGGTTTGGTTTGGGAGTTGTGGTGGTTTAGCTGTTGTTTTTGAGGTGTTTGACAGTAGTGTCTTTGCAGCTTTTTGGGTCTGAAGCAAAACTGAAACAAAAGCGTATCCACCATGAATGAGGGCTGAGTGGCTCCTCTGTTGTCACATTTAAAGTATGATTACTTTGAGAATTAGAAGGTAGTTATGTACTGAAATGGCTCCAGATTTTTTAGTCTCTCTGGTTTGGTGTTACTGAAGTATGAACTAGTTTTTTAATTTAGGGGTGAATAGTCTCCTCAAAGTTTCAAATTGGCCTAGCTCTTTTCAGTATGTTTAAAGTGTTGTGAATCAGTTTTAGGGCTCAATTCAAAGCCAATATTTGCAACTTTTATGTAAGATTTTGTTAATTAACATATGCTTTCATTTGGGGGGGAAAAAGATGTCTTTTGTGTTCTTGACACAACGTTGTGTTTTCTCAAGGCTGCAACACTGAAACTGGTGAAAAGTGAATAATTAAAAATATTTTGCAGAATGAATCACAAAAAAGATAACAATAAATAGAATATAAAAGTAAACGTAAGATAAAAATAAATACTATAAAGACCCAGGTAAGCCTGGGCCAAAATATCTCTGTACTACATATTTATTTATTTTAAGCAAACATCTCTGTATTATATTTTTAGGGGTCCTGTGCAACATAGTCTGAAAAGTGTCTCTTCCTGTGGCAGGAAAGTTGCAACTAGATGACCTTAAGGTCCCTTCTAACCCCAGCCATTTTGTGGTTCCATGAAATGGCAAGGTCTTGCAGAATAGTTGTGAAATGAGTAAAGAGATTAGAAAAGCAGAGGCACCTTGAATTAGTGGCTAGATACTGCATTTGGCAACATACTGTGAGTTTTACTCAAATTAGCTAAATCAGCTAAAATCATGTGCTTTAGATTAAGTCATTAAATTGTGAAAAACACACCTCTAAAGCTGAGGCTGCCCTCTTCCAAGTGAAGACCCCACACAACTGAACACCTGCAAAATGTACTGTGAAATACATCAAAGCAGGTAAAAGATAGATTGTCCAATAGCTGTTAGGTAGACATGTATTTAGAAATTAGATAACTGCATATATTTTGAAAGCATAATTATGCATCTTGGCAGTAGCCAGGTGTGTTGGCTTGGTGGACTTAGCACCCAGAACACAGCTCTGTGCAAAGTGTCAAAACCACTTAACTCTGTGTGCGGTTTGGCACCCCGGGTGAGGGAGCCCTGTCCTGGTACAGGAGTGACAGGTCTGAGAAAACAGTTATTTGAAAGTGAGACTGCGCCAGTGCAAGTGCATGTTTAGTAGCATTCCAGAAGGGATCTTGCCTATGCTTCTGCAGCAGAGTTCCTTAGCTCTGCAGTGTTCAGTGGGAATTCTTGGTGGCCATGAGCTATGTTTTAATAGTTCTAGTTGATGTAGTAAGCAACACTATCACATCACTGAGCCAAGTTTAAATGTTTGAAAGCTTCCCCCAGCTTACATCTTTTAAGTGTTAATTCTTTTGAAGAAGGCTGAGACTGTGGAGAGCATGATGGTAATGCCAGTGGGGCAGAGCTGTTTACTCCATCTCTGAGATCCAAGTAAATCTGTTCGCTGTGGGACCTACAGACTAATTCTCACAAAAAGCAAAGTGCATAGAGAACAGACTGTGGCCATACCCCCTTTGTTGTCTTCTCTGAGTATGTCTGCACCAGTGCATTAGCTCAGGTCAATAGAGACCACTTTACAAAAGCAATTTAATGTGCCCTGTATGTCTGTTTAATGTGCAGAGTAGGAGACGGTGATGGGGCACTGGCAGTACAGGGATGGGAGTGGGAGCTATTGAGATCTGTGCTGCCTCCTCAAGAGAGGGTACAGGACTGGAAATAAGGGAGAGGAGGTGCTTCTCAGTTGACATTCTGTGATGCTTGTGAGTCCCTTTCAATTCAGGATATTCTGTGTTTTCATGATTATTTGGTATATAAATATTTCATTAAAATAGAGGTGAAAATAGATGAGTGGTTAATTTGGTATTGCTTCAATTGACAAATTATGAATAATCTCTCACGCTGCTTTCTACTTGTAGATCATTATGTTGTAAAATCTCTGCTGAGGGGTCCTCCTGAGGTTTGGCTGTTTAATAGTGCTTACCCAGCTGCCAGTAAACTAATGCCCGGTGGTGTGTCAGGACAAACTTCAGTACAGTTGAAGACATCCCATGTTTTTCCTTGACTATTTCGCAGATTGAGCTCTTTGCAAAGCTTTTTTCCAAAGCTTACTACTGACCAAGTGTTTAGAAGAGCAGCAGAGTTATGCAGTAGCTTAGTTTGATGGGAAGAGCTGAGCAGAGTTTGATGAGGAAAGCTGTGCAGGATACCTTCAGTTTAACTGCAAGTTAAACTTGTGTGGGTAAAGGGAAAAGTAATTTGTTTACCTCTTACCTTAAAAAAACCAAACTTTGCTGTAGTGTAAGATTTTGTAATGCTTCAATATTTCTATTTTTTCCTCTGTTTTTTAGGGTCCAGGTATATCTCATCCCTATGATAGTGGGCACATAGCAATGACTTACACAGGACTATCATGTCTGGTTATTCTTGGAGATGATTTAAGTCGGGTTAATAGGGATGCCATACTGGCAGGACTGAGAGCTCTCCAGCTGGAGGATGGAAGGTAAAAGATACTTTATATGCTGCAATTCCCACAACCCTCATGTGAAATAAACATAAGAAACATGTTTTTTATAGAAGTAGCCATCTTTGTTCTGTTAGAAAATAGTTTGATTGGTAGTCATGTAAGTCATAGAACATGTGCTGGCTTCTTGCAAGTAGTTAAGTCATCAGAGGATACTAACTAGCTCTTCGAACCAAAAGAAGGCTTGCCAAGCAGCAAATCCTAGAAGAAGCAATTAAAGGTTTGTTTATTGTCACAGGTAATTCAGCCATTTACCTATTTTTGTATATAGAAGCATTTAGGTTGAAAAAGACCCTTGAGATGATGAAATCCAGCTCTTAACCCAGCACTAAACCATGTCCTTAAGTGCCACATCATGTCTTTTAAGTACCTTCAGGGATGGTGACTCCACCATTTCCCTGGACAGCCTGTTCCAGTGCTAGACAACCCTTCTGATGAAGAATTTTTTTCTAATACCTAATCTACACCTCTCCTGGTGCAACTTGAGGCCATTTCCTCTGTCTCACCTGGGAGAGGAGACCAACCCCACCTTGACACCTTTCAGGTAGTTGAGTCTTCTCAGTGTTCTTTTCTCCAGGCTGAACACTACAAGCTCCCTCAAGTGCTCCTCATCAGATTTGTGCTCCAAACCCTTCCACAGCTCCACTGCCCTTCCCTGGACAAGCTTCCTTGTTGTGAGGGGCCCAAAATGGAACACAAAGCTCGAGGTGTGGCTTCACCACTGGCCGGTGCAGGGGCATGGTTACTGTCCTGGTTCTGCTGGCCAACTTCTGATACAAACATCCAAGTCCAGACATCCGTCATGATCTTGAGAATCTCTGAGAGTGTTACAAAATCAGCCAGATACAAAAATTTTAAAATGTTCATAGAGTTTGGTGAGTTTGTTACAATAACTAATGAAGAACTGATTCACCATTTGTATTAGAAATTATAGTATTATCAATTACCTTTATATATACCTGGGAAACTAGTCCTCAAGTTGCAGTAAGGAAGGAAAGCCTTGTGAGCTATTAGGATTCCTAGGAAGTCAGATCGTTCTGCCCAAAAGAGGAAAAATGGTAAGTCATGTATCTGTATATAGTGTAATAGGTGAAAGACTCTAAGCATAAACATCTTGGAATAAATAAACACCAGTGTCATTATGTTGCTGGAAATAGTTACTCAGGCTCCTAAATGTTTATAGTTCCATGCATTTTCCTTGGCTTAAATTGCATCTTCTAAAAAGAAAATCTAGTATAGCTTTGGGTTATATTTATGAGACTACTGTAAACTAATCTGTAAAGAAAACACTGTGCAATCCTTGAACTGCATTTTAGATTTTCTTGTGTAACAGGCAAAACAGTGTCTAAAGAGAGAAATGTTTCTTTCAGTTTCTGTGCAGTGCTGGAAGGAAGTGAAAATGATATGAGGTTTGTGTACTGTGCTTCCTGTATCTGCTACATGCTCGATAACTGGTCAGGCATGGATATGAAGAAAGCAATAGACTACATTAGAAGAAGTATGGTGAGTGTTCGCAAAATGTTACTTATTCCTGTGCTTTAAGGCATATAGCTTTTTCTCTTAAGTAAAACCGTGGCTAAAAAAATCTCTGTCCAAAATGTATTACAGTAATTTCTTTTTTTCTTCCTGCTTTATCGAGTTGAGAATTGCAAAGTACATTGGTTTTTTGCATTTGTATTTTCATTAAAATGTGTCTGCTAGCAAGATAATTTTATTTGGTCTGTTTGTTCATTGCAAATTAAATTAAAAACCATCTTTATTTAAAATAGTTAAGCAATTGAAAGCAAGTTTTTAAAAACTGAGGTGTGATATTTGCGTAACTTAGGAAAATGCATAAAGCACTTTTGAAAAGTGTGCCAATAAGATCCTCACATTTCATTGAGCTGTAAGTACCACTTTTTAAATGATACACAGATTCAAATAAACTAATTGACATCAGTTCATGCTTAAGTGTTTCCAGCCATGCACTTCATAATTTATTTATTAGATACTTGGAATGAAAAAAAAAAAATAATGAGCACGTACTCCTTTTTTCTGTGTCTGTGCAAGTTGCCTTCATATTTGATTGGAGTAAAGGAGCTTTTCATTTTTTTTGTTGTTTTATTAGTTTAATTGAGTTACATTTTCAAAGATGGAAACAACTTTTTAGGGAAGCTGAGCAAGCTTGAAAATTGCAGTTCCCTGTGTGTGAGTAAACACAGATTAAACTCTTGTGTCCACAAAGAAGACTCAAATTTATGATGGCACACAACTTCTGTTGTAAATGAGCATTTTCAGTACTTGCTGCCAGCAGCAAAATTGTAAAATTTATGTGAGAAACAAATTTTTAAAAAGACTTCAAAATCTTCTTCAGACCAAACTGTTTTTTAGTTGTTTATTTTTAAAGTAGGTAGTTGGATGTCTTAATATTTCTTGCTGTACACCTCAAGAAGCTTTCTGGCACACTGCCATAGTCCTGGACAGACTGAGATGATCAAGGTCAGGGCTCAGTCATACAAGGATATAGACCTGCAGTCTGGTCACACTCTAGTAGCACCTTTTATCCCATTTTCCTCTTTGTTTCCCCACACTTGTTCTTCCCCAGTCTGATTTGATGTTTCTGTTTCTTGCCATTGGCTCTTTCCCTAGCCATCCCATAGTAAGTTATGCTCACCCCTGCCCTGCATTCTCCAGAAAACAGTCCATGATAAGGGGGTTTCTATACAGTCCTGGAATCTTCCTCCCCTGCATCCCATAAGAGCCCTGCTCCTGTAGTTGGTAGCTCACCTTAGTTAGCATGGGTTCTCAGCATGAGAATATCCCTGCTGAATCCTCTCAGTGGGTTTCATCCAAGGACAGTGATTTATCCATTCTTTCACAGTCTGAGGGAGGAGGTTAGGCAGAGTGCTTGCTCTTACTGATTAGGTTGGGAGCATTGTTCCTCCTCTGATCCTTTCTGGGCCTTAATGTTTACTGAGATCAGTCTTTAGTCAAATGGCCTAGCAGAGATACAATAGGAGATTCAAATGTTTAAAATGAGTAGAAAACAAAACACAAGAGCAAAGTCCTCATTGTTGTTCTGTATATCACATCGTCTGTTAGTTAACCTTGTGAACGTTTGAGTGCAGTTTTGGTCTCAAAGGAAATGGTGGAATGAGGGAGGGAACAAGGAAAGTTTGGTTGAGCTGTGAAAGGTATGAATCAGCTTATGTAAAAGGAGTATTCAATATACTAGGAGTCTTTATTCTGGAAATGAGATGGTTAAGTAGAGTGTGAAGAGATACATAAGTAACAGGTAGTGCTGAAAAAATAAAGGGAGTGAGAAACAACTATTTCTTTCTAAGACAGAACAGACAGAATCAGATGAGGCCACTAATGGAGCTGGCAAGAGGAGATTTTTTTGAAAGTTTAGACTTTTGAAGTGTACTGGAGATTTACAGTGTAGTGTGATCTTGAACCAAATTTATACTTTGCTTGTAGAATTTAGCATTAATTGATGCGCCTGCAAATTCCAGTCATTATGTTCCTACTGGAAAAATTGATACCGTTTAAAAAAAAAAAAATTAATAGTTGAAGCCTGAACATGGCAAGACGTCTTGGAAAGCCTTCTACTTCAGTTCACCAGTAAAGTAGAACTGAGTCTTGGCCTCGTCAAAGTTCAGAAGACACTGTGGCTTATCACAAAGGTTGTGTCTTTTCCTAGCTAAGTCAGAGAGTGACTTAGGGAGATGCTATAAGTAATTCTGTAGGCAGCAGCCATCCTAGGGTGTGGAAATGTGCAGCAAACTTGCTGTGTTTTTGTACAGTTTTACTGTGAATTGATAGGTTAACTGTACACTGTTCAGTAGGACTTTTTTAAGCCACTGATGTGCTGTGAATTCACTGCAGAGTTGGTATGCACATGTGTACTAGTTCTGTGTTTTTTGGGTTTGCACTCCTTGGTCCCACCAGTATTTCAGTGAATTAACTCAGTTGCAAGATGTCTGGCAATTCTAGGAAAAGACACAAAACCTTTGCATCCTGCTTGGCCACATTTAGAGCTGCAGAAGTCTCAGACATTCAGGGACTAGCCCATTGTGAAGATCATTTCACAGCAGTGGTTATTCTTTCCTTTCATTCATTCATCTCTTTCCACCACTTTCCTTGAGATGTCTTTCTGTTCAATTACCTGTCACAGGAGCCAAGTATTTCTTAAAAGTGTATCTCATAGATAAATACAATGAGTATGGAATGTGGCATCCAAGAATGTTTTAGCTTGATTTCTATCATTAAGATTTTGTAGATGGTGCTAAAACTAACCTATAAAATGGAACAATTTAAATTCTGTTTGAGATTATTTTGTAAGCAACTATACAATTAATATAGCTATTTATTGTAAATGTTTATTCCAGTTTTGCTACGTCACCTCCTTCTGGCACTTTTTTTAGTTATAGAACAAAAGAGATTGCATTGCTCAGCACTAACTGCTTTGACAGAAAGGTGTGGTTTTGATTCACTGTTGTATGTCACTCGTTTGCACCTAGATGAAGCACATGACAGTTAACAGAACTTTTCAGTGTTTCAAAGTGGCATGCATGTGAAGTACAACTGATCTGGATTGAGAGTAATATGACTGATTAAACACAATACTCTTTGTAATAAGCTTGTCGATTTTTTAGCTTACTTTTTGGAATTTGTTGCCTTTAGTGATGCAGTATAAGAATTGTGATATACAATTCAATACAACTGAGTGAGGGAGTGCATTTGTGTAATTAGACATGTCAAGAACTGAAGGAGATTGGAACATAAACAATGTTTAAAATGTTAAAAAGAATTGAATCTTTATACAGAATAAATAGCCTTCTTGTTGTCATTCGACTGCTGATCACAAAAATCATTCTGGAACAGTGTTGTTGTCAGTAGAATAGTCGGATTCTAACACACAATTTTTATCTGTGTAGGTTAATTCTTGTCTTTCACATTCAAAACTCAGATATATCACTAATCAAAAGACAGCAGGCACTAGGATGCTAAAATTTTGAATGACTTCCAGATACTCAAAAACTCTGCTCTTTGGAAAAATGCTTTTTTTTTTCGAAGTAGAGATATTACAAGAAGCTTTAAAAATATCATTTGCTTCTTCTAGTATAGTCTTCTTCAAATGCAGTTGTATTAGTCTGTTGATATAATTTAGCTGGTTGTAAAACTTGTAGATTTTGAAGTGAAGATTTTACCCAACTGGATTTACACGTTTCCTGAGGATAGTATTTAATTATGCAGTTGCCATGTTGCAGTAATCAAGAGCTCCTTTTGCACACAATTTCTTGAGTCTTTTCAAAAGAACAAAGAAATAAAAGTCTTCCCTAGCTCTTTAGGGCACACAGGTCCCCAAAGAGCAGCTGCTGTCTGTAAATAAATAGGCATCAGTTAGCCAAAGGTCAGCTATTTTGCAGTCCAACATAGTAGTGTCTGGGATGCACACTTAACAGCTTTTCTCCAGAGCTAATTACTTTGTCATACATAAAGCAAGCTACCTCCTCTTCAAATTGCTGTTTGTAGAGTTAATTAGCTCTGCCAGTATAGCTTTGCTAATCAGCTTGCCTTTTCTTAGCAATTAATGTGTCTGTGGAGTGTGGTAGCACATTTGTATTGCATTCTCAAAAGGCAATGAAAAAGTAAGAGTTCACACTGTGTACTTTAACATTCAGAAGTTCTTACAGATTACTGAAATTTACTGCTTCAAACTTGAGAAATCAAACTGCATTGTTTCTTTTTATACCTGCATTACATGCTTTTTTTCTTTGTGGCAAAGATATGCTTACCCTTTTTCAGGTTCCTAACATATGTCACAACTAAAATTAATTCTATGAAAGTCATAAAAACTGCCTCCATTGAAACATGTCTCATTTTTTAACTCTGTTGTGTCAAGAACTTTTGGAGGTTCAGAATTTAATCAGGTTAAATTGTAGTAATGATCTGATGATAATTTTGCTGGTGAACTAAGAAATTGCAATGTCTCTCAAAGTGCTGTGGTTCTAAAATAACTGCTTTGTGGGGTTTTTTTCCTTCAGTCTTATGATAATGGCCTGGCACAGGGAGCTGGACTGGAATCTCATGGTAAGAATGTCAAAGTGTTCTACACCTTTCAGAGTGATATTGAAAATGCTTTAGGAGGTGCAGGGTATGCCATACTTTTCCTTCTTTTCTGATTTTGAGGAAGTGGTGTGGGAAGGAGCAAGTCCAAAACATGCCTCCAAATATCACTTCTTCTTCCTTTAAATCTAGCTTAATATCTGAACAGACAGGCTCTTAATCACCTCCATTAATCGTACATCATGAGTGTTTTGTTGGAAGGTGTTGCTTGTAGGTTCTCAGCTGTTGCTGACAGAGCAAACTTTTTCCTCGCGTGCCATTGTTACTCTGAGGATTTTTATCTGCAAGAGATTTTGTGCAATGTTACTGATCATTTCCAAGTTCAACAGATTTGGTAAAACCTAGAAACATTTCCTCTAGTAAATTCAGCATCCCTTACGGGTTCAAATCTTGAAGCAAGAATTGGTAGATCTGAAGACAGGAATCCCCAAGAGACTGCTATTTTTAAGCAAAATGTTTCTATGCCATGTGAAAGTAGCAGTAATAGAGGAGCTTTTGACTTTCACGTGACTGATACTAAATCTAGTGCTGTGGTCTGTTTGGCAGGGTGGTCATTAGTCAAAAGTTGGACTTGATGATCTTGGAGGTCTTTTCCAATCAAAATGATTCTATGATCCTATCAAATGTTTGCTATCTTTATCCTTAGTATTGAGTTTTGATAGGATTTTGTCTATTTCCTTCTTGCTGGGTCAATAAAGCTGAAAAATTTAAATTATACCCCTAGGTATTAAAACAATTGGTTAACTAACTTTCTGTGGAATGTTAGTGATAATGAGGAACGGTACTTCAGCACTGCATTTCAGTATCAGAGTGAAAATAATCTTACAGCTCCTGGGGTCTTCCAGCACCAGAATATTGTAAGGAACTTTGGGGCCTGAATCACCTGTCAGCAGCTTGTTTATGGTCTTTCCCAGCCTCTTATTTTATCATATCAGGTATTAGACTCAAAATAAACTTTGATGGGCTTTAAAAAGTGATGGCAGGGCTACACAAAGAATATGAGTTTATCTTTTTAATCATACAGTTTCCTTGACAGCAAAAAAACCCATAGAAGCACAATTTGTATGTATTACAGCCATGAGTAGTCTTTTTCATTATATTAACTGTGAGCTACATTTTTTTTTTTTAATAATTTTAATTTTAATTTTTTCTCTTCTTCTGCTCACCAGACACTTCTGTCTTTTTATATACTCCAGGGAATTGTGTCTGAGGCTGGCTTTGGCATCTCTGCTTCAGTCTGATTGCTGGAATTCCAATAGATTTCTTTTTTAAGTTACAAATGAAGAAATGTTTCTGTTGCAATGCCATTTACTTATTTCTGGACTGCTGTGTAATATAAATTGCACAGCATTGAGAGAAAAAACAGCTTTAACAAAATGAGCTGGTTTATTTCTACAAGAGCTGGATTGAGGGTTTTTTCTCCCCCGTTTGACATATCTGCTGAACTAGAGTTTTCTTACTTATTTGGATTTTAGACTTAAAATTAACTTATTTGTACTTTTAGAAGTCCATTGATTTAATTGCTAATAACTTAGTTAAATTTCTGACTGAGATCATACAGGCTTCAGAAAATCTGTGTATCAAAGCACTGCAAACCCTGCTCTCCCTTCACAGGTGGCTCTACATTTTGTGGTATTGCATCACTGTGTTTGATGGGCAAACTGGAGGAAGTTTTTTCAGAAAAAGAACTGAACAGAATTAGAAGATGGTGTATAATGAGGCAACAGAATGGCTACCATGGACGACCCAACAAACCTGTGGACACTTGCTATTCCTTTTGGGTGGGAGCAACATTGAAGGTAGTGTACAGAACAGCTATAAGGGTAGTTATTGGCTTGTTTTGATTTAAACACCATTTTCTTTGCTTGGAAGAGTTAGATATTTGACCAGTATTTGTTCCAATAAGCATCAATGCCTATAAATGTCTTTTATCTTGCAAAATACGCATGAAATGGAGGTTTGCCAAATTATTGGTATCTGTGCTGTCACTTCTTATCTGCTTATCTTACAATAGGCACTATATTCTACTGTTAAAAATATACTAAGACTCAGTTAAAGACTTAGTGTTAAAAATATACTAAGAGTTTTATTACTGTTACGATCTAATTTCTTTTCAGCTCTTGAACATATTCCAATATACAAACTTTGAGAAAAACCGAAATTACATCCTGTCAACTCAAGACCGCCTTGTTGGTGGATTTGCCAAGTGGCCAGACAGCCATCCAGGTAAAATAACTTCTCAAAATTGCAGTGAGTGTATTCTAAGTAAGAAATACATTCCAACAGTCAGTCATCTGAGAGATGCAAGGGAAACTGCAGCCTTCAAAAAAAAACAAAAGAAAAGATAAACCCTTAAAATGTAATAAGGTTTTCATTCTTGAAGTAGAAAGAGGGAGATGAAGTTTTTCCTTGTTTAGTCACAGAGGAAGTGAGCTGTTGTTGTTTATATTACTGTTAAAAGAATATCACTATATGTTTAATATGTGTTTAACTGTTCTGCTTAAAGGGAATATTGTGTTGTAGGTATCTCTGTAAATTAAGTTTAATACACCAAAGCATTTGTTTCCTTAGTAAATTAATAATTTAAGCTTATTCAGAAGGGATTGATGTATGTAAAAGCAGTCAAAGTTTACACAGTTATATACTATGATTTACAGATTGTGGTCATGTGAATATGTCTGAAAGCTAGTTACTACGCTTTCGGAAGTGGATAATTTGAAGTAGTGGAAAGAACTCAAAAGGATTCTAAAATCTTTTAATTTTAAAAGTTGTTAAAATTCAATTAAGGTGTTGCGAACTTGGGAAAACAAAGCTTGTGCCAGTAGTGTTCACCCGTGGCGTTTTGGTACAGGGAAGATAAACAGTCTTCTAAACTGGCCAAATAAGATAAAAATTTAGTCATAATAAAGGAACAGTCTGTTTAGAATCTGTGCCCTGATATTTAATCCTTTCGTAATTTCATTTTGACCAACAGTTCAGAATTTTTCAAGGTGAACCCACACTGAAAATACAGTTCTTGTGATAGATTTGCTTCTGCCTCTTCCCTTAAAAACAGTTTTGGATTTCTGAGGAATTTAGATGTATTTACTCGTCATCATATAGATCATTTGGAGGGGAGTATTTTGATTTATCCTAATGAAACATTTACCTTGTGAGTCAGAGATGAAAAAAGTCTGTTTCAAATACTCATCATATGTGAAGTGCCTTAACCTGTCCTTAAACTTAATTTCCTTTTATGACAAGGTTGCCCCTCTAGTTGACCAAGGGAAGCCAGTTGATGTAATTTGAGACTTTCAGTACTGTTCCTTCCAGGATCCTTCTGGACAAACTATCTAGTACATGGCTAGGTAAACACATCATGGGATGGGGAAGCAGCTAGTCCATGCATTGGGCAAAAAGGGTTATAGTGCATGGGGTGACATCAGACTGGTAACCTGTCACTAGAGGGGACAGGTCCAGTCCTGTGCTCTTCAACATCTTCATTAATGACTTGGATGCAGGACTGGAAGGAGCACTAAGTGGGTTCACAAACAACTTGGGAGTAGCTGTTGACTCCCTTGGGGGCAAAGGAGTCTTGCAGGGAGACCTTGGCAAATTAGAGAGATGGGCAATCATCAACCATATGAAGTTCAACAGGGGCAAGTCCTGCATGTATGGATAGACTGGGAAACAGGAGGCTGGAGAGCACTGCTGCAGAAAGGGCCCTGGGAGTCCTGGTTGATGGCAAATTGAATATAATCCAGCAGTGCCCTGGCACCAGGAGGGCCAAGAG
Organism: Luscinia megarhynchos; assembly: GCA_034336665.1. Classification (NCBI taxonomy): domain Eukaryota; kingdom Metazoa; phylum Chordata; class Aves; order Passeriformes; family Muscicapidae; genus Luscinia; species Luscinia megarhynchos. Next base: position 52,101,903 of record CM067592.1, on the reverse strand, counting down.
TGCCCTGGGGAGCATCAGGCACAGCATCACAGCCGGGCAAGGGAGGGGATTGTCCTGCTCTGCTCTGAGCTGGGGCAGCCTCACCTCCAGTGCTGGGCCAGCTCTGGGTGCCACAACACAAAAAGACACTGAGCTGTCAGAGAGTGTCCAGAGGAGGCCGTGAGGGTGTGAAGGGTTTGGAGGGGAAGCTGTGTGAGCAGTGGCTGAGGGCACTTGAACTCTGCTCTGTGGTGACAGGGATGGGACATGAGGGAGTGACCTGAAGTTGCATCAGGGGAGGTTTAGGTTGGATAGTAGGAAAAGATTTTTCACCCAGAAAACCGAGGGTGTTTGGTCACTGGAACAGGCTCCTCAGGGAAGTGGTCACAGCACCAGCCTGAGAGAGTTCAAGAAATTTTTGGCAATGCTCTCAGGCACATGGAATGACTCTTGGAGAATCCTGTGCAGAGCCAGGAGTCAGACTTTGATCACCTTTGTGGGGTCCTTCCAACTCAGGGTATTTTATTATTCAATTATTCTGTCTTTTAGCACAGTTGTGACTGTTTGAGATAAGATTTAAGAAAGGCAAGACAAATAATTGTTTTTCTTTGTCATATGTGTGCATGTTTGTGTATTTTCCAGGCTTACTGAAGCATTTTTTTTCATTAGGTGGTTGGTGGCATAAGTCTGTGGTCATGTTTTGAAGGAAAAAGTAAAAACTTAGTGCAGTTCTGATATGAAGAAAGATTGTATATGCAACATCACAAAGATTGCTTCTGAGGACTTGTATTTTCATTGTTATAGATAGCAGCTGAGCTTCCTGCAAATTCAGTCTCATATCTGAAAGGCAGGCTTTCTTTTGATCCTGTCTACACTAGAAAGATTCCTAAGACTTAATCAGAATTAGATTTTAACTTCTATAGCTCCTCCTTTATAAAAAGTCTGTTTAAATTTGGGGGCTTAAGCGATCATTGCCGTGCAACAATGTTTTTAGGAAGACTAGAAGAAATTTCAGAAGACAGTCAACTGCTTGTGATAATCTGTTATATGGACTTGAAATATTAACAAGTAACTGTTTCCAGCTGATTATTCAGGAAAATACTATTTTGTAGTCTTGCTGTGTTCCCATGCTAACAGACATCAAAGCCTTGTTGGTTGTGAAGGCCACTAGCATTATTTAACACAGAATGGATAGGACAAGAAAAAACAGCCTCAGATTATACCAGAGGAGGTGTAGATTGGATAGTAGGAAACATTTCTTCACCAGAAGTGTTGTAAAACGTTGGAAGAGCCTACTCTAGGCAGTGTTTCAGTGACCATCCCTGGAGATATAATGTGATATGATATATGACACTTAGGGACATGGTTTAATGGTAGTCTTGGTAATGTTAGGTTACAGGTTGGTCTCTGATCTTAGAGGTCTTTGCCAGCCTAAATGCTTCTGTGATCATTTAGTGAGATACTAAATTATTGACACCCCCACAGAGTGCTGTGTGTTGTGATTTTCCATGGGGCACATGAAATTCCCATTGTCTTTCGATCTTTCGCCTGTGATTTCGTGGGCAGATGATCCAATCTGACTGTTTGCTGCTACCCAGAGGAGACTTGGCAAGCTGTAACCCTGGTGTAAGGTGGGCATCAGGAGCCACATGGAACAGGAGAGTAAGACTACCCCATTGTGATGGCAGTCATCTCTTGATCAAGCTGCGTTAATTCCTATCCTTATGTAATCTCTCAGGAAAAAGGAAAGATAGAAACAGTAATGGCTTCTTCAGTTTCTCTAAGTCTTGTGGTTGGCAGCTGTTGGCACTAATTTTGTTGTTTCAGTAGTTAGGTGCTCATAAAGAAACCAGCCAAGAAATGCTTGCAAGAAAAAAAATTTGCTTTCTGGACCGGTTATTTTCAGATACTTAAATCCTTTTTCTTTGTGGCTGTGGCACTTAGAAAAAATAAAGTAATGCACAAGTTGTTATAAAAAACATCTGGACTTTAGTTCATGCTGGTAGCTGTGGGCAGAAATTTTTTCTTTCCATCAAAACACAAGTTTAAAATACAGCACCTGATTATTTATTTTCCTTGGCTGTAATTACTCAGAAGTGTTTTAATATGGGAGCACTAGGCTGTTGCAGCCTGAAATAATTTTATTTTTCCTTTTCTGTCCTTTTTTTCAGATGCTTTACATGCCTATTTTGGGATCTGTGGTCTGTCATTAATTGGAGAATCTGGTATTTGCAAAGTTCATCCCGCCCTGAATGTAAGCACAAGAGCATCAGAGCGTCTTCACCACCTTCATCAGATCTGGAAAACACGGACTTTAAACAGCGTTCAGATGGCACACACCTCTCTACATGACTGATTTAGACTTGAATTTAGTTCTGGTAGCATAATTGTAGCCCAGGGTTAAAAGCCATGCATAACCAATGTGCTCTTTTAAGTGCTGGAGTCATACAATCAGATCTGTGTTGCTGGCATCACTTTGATATAGGGAGTTGCCTTCAGCAGGTTATTCTGCATTGTGAAAAGGGGAATATTTTGTTTATATAGAAGTTTGTCACCGCAGACTGTAAATGGCTTTTCAGATGGCTTTACTTCTAAGAAATCCCTTGAGGCATTTAAACTTCATCTTAATTTTATTTTTTTAAATTTGTGCATACTGTGTCAAACTATATAATGGGGAGTATTTTCAAAACTGTTTACATATCATACAGTATAGCACAGAACATTGAAGTTCTTTATAATCTTACTGTTTGACATATTTTTGGGTAGAGAATCTCTCATATTAAGTCTCAGTTAAAAGTTACCTATTATCAACTTTTCAGATTCCATAAACTTTGTTTTTCACAAACAAATTAATTAAATACAAATAAAATTATTTTATTCAATATACTGGACTTTTAAAGTTGTGTGGCCTTACTAAGTGGATTTCATAATTCTTCTGAGTAGGTTTTACACAGATGCAGTAGATTGTTAGCCAGACAAAGAGTTTTCATCTGAAATAGTTTCTTCATGTGAAGTTCACTAAGAATGTGGCATATTGATGTGTGTCAATAAGAGATATTCAACCCAGTCTTTTGGAAGCATACCTGTATTCAAGAGTAGCATTAGAACCTGCTTCTAAAGACAAACCTTTGCAATACATTGAAGTTATTAAAATTAGAGTAATGATTAACATTTTCAGCTTCTTTAGTGCTTTACTAGTGCCTTACTTTGTATGTTTGAAGTGCTGTTCAGAGTTGAAGCAAGTAACTTTGCAGCTGGTGTGTTTGTGGCAGGTCAGTTTGTGCATTCAGTAGATACCACAACGTCTTTCTACTTGCCAATCATTAACAGCACTTTTTTTTTCCTAAAGGTTCCAAAGACAGCCGAAGACTTCTTACAACAGATTAGGTGCACCATTTGCCACTGCTGAGTCCAAAGAGACAGGATGTGTAGACCGTTTTGGCCAGCAGAAAGAGCTTTGGGGATAAATATGATTCCTGTTCTGCAATGCAGGGCAAGTGAAAAGGGTAGTGTAGTTTAGCTAGGTAGCTGCCTAACACATGTCAGAGAGGTCCAGTAGGTACCTTTAGGCTATCAGAACAATCCCATTGTCCAAACCCATAGCAGCCTTCCTACCTAAATAAATAAGTTTTATTTCTATAGCAGATTAATTTATGTGGCAGCATTGGGAGCATAACTAGTGATAGAGATCTGCCTGAGCAAGAGCAGATCTTTATCACTAAAGCACAGGAGGAGCAGGGTAAGTTGTGTGATCTAGACATGTCCCAGTAGACACTTTACTTGGAGGAGGAGGCACTCAGTTGTTGGAAAAACTAGGCAGTCCAGAGGGGTTGGAACCAGAAGAACTATGAGGTTAGTTCTGGAGAGTGGGGGTGAGGTGCTTGAGTAGGACTACTGTAGAGTAGGAGAAGTGAAAACTCGGAGACACTGAGGCTGGAGGCAAGAGCAAAGAATGTGGAGTAATAATGGAACCAAACTGGTGGAAAGGATTTGAGCTGCCTAGGGTAAGACTAGGGAGCAAAAGAAAGGTACTGATTCAAGAAATATGAAGGAGTTAAGGGACGAAGGTAGAGCTTGGGAATTGGTTTTATTGCCCACGTGCTGAGATGACCAGAAATCCAGTCACAAGTAAAAAGAACTAGCCAGATACCTAAAAGAGGATCTGGCTCACAGGGGGCTAACTACAGCAGTTCCTGTGGGAATCCCATTTTCCTGAATAGGCTTAATGGAATGTTGGTCAGCAAAGGCTGATGTAGCTTCCCTGAGCAGAAATCTCTTAGGTCATGGGTGTCTGTCTAGATGAAGGCCCATTTAAATCCAAACAACAAAAATCTTGAAGTAAAAATTGATCAAAAAAGCATATTATTTTCTTGTCTTTACATGAGATGGTGACCACAAGTTGACTTCATGGTAGGATAGGATGGGTTTCTGGTACGTGGTGTAGTTACAATGGGGATGAGATGTAATTGTAGCTACCCATCCCATACCAGTGCTTCTCTGCCTTGCTGGTGAACCATCTTTGGTTCACCTTAGTGAACCATCTTTGAGTTTTTTAGCATTTACTTCATTCCCTGGTAGAGGGAGTAGCTTTGAATTTCTGAAGAGTTGAATAAGGTCTTCTTAGTTACTGCTGGGAAACAGCCTAAATATTTGTTCTTTCTTAGCTTCATGAAAAAATATGTATTTGATTATCGTGAGGCAAATCCATACTTGCACAATCCTAAACTATGGATCCTGAGTTACCAGATTCTCATCTGTGAGGGACATTAGTGTCCCTCAGCAGAAAATAATGGGGATAACATAAAAAATAATGAAAAATCATGTGAAAAAATTAATGAAAAATCATACTATGGGGATAACAGTGAAAAATCATATTATGTGGACAAGAAAAGTTCTCATGGCAAGTAATTTAACAGTTATCTGCCTCAAAAAGCAGGTAACATTTCTTACTATGTTTTCTGTATCTGTAAACTACCCTGGGTTCTTTATATGGATTTTACGTTTCTTACCTCCTTGGCCTCCAGTTATTTTGCAGCATCTTTTCAGGCTGCATGTTGACAGCAGAGCTAGCCTTTCCCAAATGTTGCATGAGGCATATTTGTTTCTCATTAACTCCCAGAGTTTGATGAAGGCAGTAAAATATCTATGCTTTTACCTCACACTGAGTATCTAATTACTTTAGTTCTTTCGAATTCTTTAACCTTTTTTTAAGTTGACAAAAATCTGTACTAATAACCAACACTGCATTCATGATTTGTCGTTCCAAATGTCCCATCTGATGTCAGGCAAACAAATGATAAATGTTCCTCTATAGCAGACATTTGGATTCTGAGTGTATTGAGTTGCCTCTCTGATTTTTGTGGTTTATTGTGTCTTCTGACTAGAAAAATTTTAAATGAGAAATCAGTGAACAAGAGTTTCAGTCCATAACCTAAAATCACTTTTAAAGGGGATACATCAAAATAGAGCTAAAACTTAAATGTGAACTGTGAAGTTTAAATGTAGCTAGAAAAAGTAAATCATGTGATTATTACCTACCTCTAATAATTTTGTGTTAACCACAGCTTTACATTGCTGAAACTGAACCTACATAAGAAATTAATGCATTAAATGACTTCACCATATAAGATCACTTGGCTATCGGGCTGACAAATGTGAGTGTCTCTGTCCTATCTGAAACACTCCCAAACTCTCTGTTGCCCAAGGTTCTTTTCCAGAAAAACAACTTTAAAATGATATGTTGAACAAAGGAGGTCAAATGTATCTTTTCCATGGGCTCTGAGGACTGGGGATTTAAACATTGTCAGGGTAGGGCTTTCAGGCCCACTTGGTCTGTACATAGCTGCTGGCAGATACAGTAACACCATTTTGGAAGGCTGCTTCCAAGCATGGTTGTATTTATACATTTTCATATAGAGAACTGTTTTTTCTAAATGGAACAATCATCCTCACTGAAAAAAATCTAGCAAGTTAATTGGGTGTTGCAGAAATACCTGAAGTACCAATGCTGAAGCACATATTAAGAGTACCTTGCTCTATGCTCCATTGGCCAAGGTAAAAGACTACCTGAGAGGAGCTAAAGAAGCTATATCAAATGTGCTTTCTCCATGGATGCCAGTATAAAAATTAAATACTTTGTAGAAACTGGTGTTCCCTAAAAATACATTTCAAGTTTTTGCCTAGTGAGCCATTCAGTATGGGGTTGCCTGATATAAAAGGGAAGAAACAGTGATTTCCAAAGTCAGAGCCTTTTATGGACAGCCCATCTCCTAGCATTTTGGAGAAACACTGCTATCAGTGTCCCTGTGAAGGTCAAAGAGATGTCAGGACATGCATGAGAAGCAGAGAGACCCTAGGTAAGAAGATGCTATTGCTGTAACTAAATATGAGACATCTCCAAAATTCATTGAATGGCATTATTGGTCTGTTTACATTGATGTTACATACTGTGGTGGTTCTGAAAAGCTCTTTTTTTGCTTTTGCAAGAAAAGACCACTTAACAAGTTTTCCTCACTTTAGATGACATTGGATGAAAAAGATGAAAAAGTCTCAACAAACCTCTCAACATCTTTATACTAAATGGTTATTAAATTACTCCACTGAACTGGTTACAGTGTGTTGTAAATTTACACTTTCATTCACCGTTTTTAAGCTTTTGTGTTCCTGGTCTCTATTTGCCTGATCAGTTTCTGAATTTAATAAAAATCAATGAACTGTTGGGAAACAGAGGTAAAACTCTAATTTCTTTTGAACTGTAGTTCTTGTTATGTCTTTTTTTCCAAGTTACATGTTCTGAGTGAGGACCTGTCTTCCCAAGGGCACAGAGAATGACAACCTCCAAAGATTTTCAAGCTGAACCCACCAAAGGCAGCAAACCCTGACACTACTGCTTTATTTTTGAGGCACTGGAAAAGTGCCTTGTTTGAAACTACATAGTGAGATTATGGAATCATAGAATGGTTTGAATTGGAAGGGACCTTAAAAATTATCTGTTCTAATCCCCAGCTGTGGGCAGGGAGACCTCCCACCAGATCAGCCCAATCCAACCTAGATTTGAACAGTTCCAGGGAAGGGGCATCCACACCTTCGTTGGGCAAACCTATTCCCAGTGCCTCACCACCCTCACAGTGGAGAATTTTTTCCTAATATTTACTCTCTCCGTTTTAATCCATTCTCCCTTGTCCTGTCACTACATGCACTTGTAAAAAGCCCTTTGCCACTTTTTTGTAGGGTCTCTTTGGGTACTGGAAGTACTCCTACTGCTATAGGTCTCCCCAGAGCTGCCTTCTTCCCAGATCAAGCAACCCCTTCTCAGCCTGTCTTCACAGGAGGGATGTTCTAGCCCTCTGACCATCTTCGTGGCCTCCTCTGGATGCACTCCAGAAGGTACATGTCCTTCTTATGTTGAGGATCCCAGAGATACATGCAGCTCTCCAGATAGGATCTCACCAGAGCAGAGCAGAGGGGCAGAATCCCCCCCTTCCCTGCCCACACTGCTCTGGATGCAGCCCAGGACACGTTTGGCTTTCTGTTCTGTGGGTGCTCATGGCTGGGTCATGCCCAGCCTCTCACCCACCAGCACCCCCAGTCCTTCCAGCAGGGCTGCTCTCAATCCATTCTCTCATCCATCCCAGCCTCTACTCCTGTCTGCAGGGCCTTCCACTTGGCTGCATTAAACTCCATGAGGCTTGAGCAAGCCCCCTTCTCAAGCCTGTCCATGTTCCTCTGGATGCCCTCCCTTCCTTCTGGTGTGTGGACAACACCAAGCAGCTCAGAGTCACTGGCACACTTGCTGAGGGTTCCCTCATTCCCACTGTCCTTGCTGCCCACAGTGCCAGTCCCATGCCAGCCCCTGCACAAGGGGTCAACCACACACTGACCACATCACTGGTCCCTACCTGGGCGTTTAGGGTTGATCACAACTCTTTTGAGTGAGACTATACAGCCCATTCCTTATCCATCGAGGGGTCCACCCTCTCCAGTTTAGACCAAGGATGTTACAGAGGACAGTGTCAAAGGCTTTACACAAATCCACATATATGATGTCAGTTACCTTTCCACACCCATCAGTCTAAGCCCATTTCAGAAGGTCACAAAAACTGTCAGGCACTATTTGCCCTTAGTGAAGGCTGGCTGTCACAAATCACCTACTTATTTTCCATATGCCCTAGCATAATTTCTAGGAGGATTTGCTCCATGATCTTGCCTTCCACCAAGGTGAGACTGGCACCCTTTGAAACGTTTATCTGCTGGTACAGGCTCTGTACTTGAGAATGGGACTGGACTGGACTGGGCTGGACAAGCTGCTACCACTGAAGAACAAGTCAGATTCTGAAGAAGAATATGGCCCTTACTTGCATCAAAAAGAGAAAGTTCATCGAGGAAGAGGAAATCTGTGTAATAACAATCTGCATGCTCTCACTTGGAGAATTAAAACTGTTCAAAAAAGAGCTTTCAACTTGCCACATAAGTTGTTTATATTAAATTCACAAATGTGAGGAGGGAGATATGAATGTAGCAGCTGTGTTTTGACAATTTCATCCTGCTTGTGAAAGTGGCTTCCATGTTAACTCCTAACAGTGACGATAACCAAGCCCTAGTACGAGGACCAGGAGCTACTCTATTGTGTAGTCTGGCTGAGTTGGTTTTCCCTTAGCTGCCCTCACAATGCTGTGCTTTGCACTGGTGGCTGGAAAGGTGCTGGTAACCCAGTGGTGCTTTGGTTGCAGCATCAGCAGTTCACCCCAGCATTCTTGCCTGCCCCATCGGTAGGCTGGGCAAGGTTCTGGGGGAAGACACAACCAGGCCAGCTGACCCAAACTGACCCAAGGGGTATTTCATAGCATATTACATCTGCTCAGATATAAAGGCTAAGAAAAGGAGGAGGAAGGGGGACATTTTTTATTTACTATATTTCCTTCTGGAGCAACCACTCCAGGGGCTGAAGCCTTGTTTCTGGGAAGTGGCTGAACACGGCTCGCCAGTGAGAAGTAGAGAATAAACCTATTTTTTTCCCTTTGCTTGTGCATGAGCAAACTTTCACTTTTGCTTTAGTAAACTGCCTTACCTGAACCTGTGAGTCCTTTTCAATCTTATTTTCTCTCTCCTGTCCAGCTAGGAAGGAGAGTGGTGGTGGTTTGGTAGCTATCTGCTGCCCAGCCCAGGTCAACCCACCACTTGGATCTGGAAGAGCGTGGAGGCTTTCATGAGGCTATTTCTGAGGATCCAGCTTGGGCTTCAATCCAGAGCTCTCCCTGTGTTGCTTTTGCTCCAGACATGAGACAAAGGCTCTGCCTTACCCTGGGAGGGAGGATCCCACCTTATCCTTTTATGTGAAATCTGCAAAAGAAAAATTTGAAGTGAAAATGACACAAGTCAAAGGAGTTTTTCTGTGGTTTATCACCCTTCATGAGTGCTTGTGGGACAAGTGCTTATGCTGCCTAGAAAGCTAACATGCAAGTCTGCTGTTGAAATTGCATGCTGCCTTTGTTTGATTTAAAGGTTCCCCTAAGCACAGAGCTATATTCGTTTGCTGTTTTGCTGTCCAGAAGTCTTTGTTTAACAGCCTTTTTTAAATTACAGCCAGGTCTTACTAAAATAAGCTCACTTATTGCAAGCTGCATTTCCATATTTGTCCCAAAATCCATTCTGATTATTTTATCATTAAAATCTCCTTTGAATTCAGACCCTGTCATGTGGAAAGGTATCATCTGTATAAACCTATTGCTCTGGTGCATTTGTCAGGGGTGCTCTTTCACAGCAGGTTAGACTAAGAACTATTAGGCATTGTGTAGGGACATTTTATCCTGCCTTGGGGCATTTTAGTGGACAATTTCTTACAGTTCCTTGGATTCCACTTTATTTTATTTTTTTAACAGCACACTACTTCTCCTGAACCCGTAACCTGTGAATTCTTAAACCAGGGAGAGTTTTGCTCTGGTGGGACAGTTTATTGTAGTGCCAGTCTGTGAGGTACATAGATGGGAAGGTATCTGTAAATATCACAAAAATACTTCAGAGGAAATCAGAAATCTTAGCTAGATTGGGCATACATGCACTCTGATCTGTACATTTGTACTTCACAGATCAGCTGCCCTCAAGAGGCACTCGCTGACCAGCATCTTCCAAAATATCCTCTGAAATATGCAGTTCTCTGGTGAGGCCAAGGTCTGCTCAAGAGAAGTCCTGGTGAGGCTTTCCAACACAAGCACAGAGCTCTTCTGTATTTTTGTATGCAGCTCTATAAATAACTCCCTGTATGTGGCCAGAGTGAGTCCTGCAGGGCGGTGATAACCTGCCCTCTGTGACTTCCCAGTTGCTATAGATAGCTTCCTGTGCACATCATGCAAACTGCTACTACCACCAAATTTTTCTAATGGCTCCATGCCTTGACATCTGTTTTCAGTATAAAAAAACTCCAGCCTCAAACAACTTTATTCTACAGGATGAGGAGCTACTGGTACAAGTGAGGACTGTGATGGTGGGCATCTAAAGAAAAGGTGTTAGCTGAGTTAGCAAGATGAGCTTCCCTGGCCATAAGACAAGTCCTCTCCCCTTCCCTTCTGCCAGCCCTGGTTTATCCTAGTTTTTATTAAATGCAGGAACGAGGGAACAGCAGAGGCATGTGTTTACTCTGCCCGGGATGCACATTCCTCCCTGCTGAGGGGCATTGCCAGCTCTGAGCATGAGTTGGGAACGGCAGCAATCGGTGGGAAAGCTGTTCCCCAGCCCTGTGACAGCTCCTGAGCTCAGTGGCCACCAGCACAAACCCAGCCAGGCATCCGAGCCTTGCTCTGCCCGTGCACAGCAGCCATGTGCTCCTGGGTACACACTTCTGCTTCTTCCCCGGGATGGTCAAACTCTGCACTTCTCTTACCCTCTGCCTGCAGCCTCTCGGGACTGCTGCAGGTCTCCCCACCTCCTGTGGCTCCAAGCCGTGGTCCAGAGGCCACAGAAAAGGCAGGTCCTGCATACAGCAAACACAAGCACACTGTTTTGGGCCCACAGAAACCCGAGCAAACATGCAGGCATTTGAGATGTTGCGTAGCGTCTGCTCCCCCGGGAGAGCAGCTTTTTAAGCCAAAGGCTCCACTGACTGTGGAGAGCAACAGTTCCCACAGTTTCCCTTCTATAAAAGGAAATCAGATTCTGCAGCAGCTGTTGATATGATAGCCAGTCTGGGCTGGACCCCCCTCCCATCCCCTTAGTGGCTGCCCAGCCTACTCCAACTGCCCACAGGCCATTTGTCCTGTCAGAACAAACTGAGTTTTCTGGTGCTTTTTGGTGCTGGTTGGATTTGGAGTCAATGGGGATGTAAAGCAAACCTTTTTCTTTTTTTTTTTTTTTTTTTTTTTTTAATAATTTTTTAAATAACTAAATGGCCCGACCTTGGTCCCTTGGTCACTTCAGTGAAGTTCTGTGCTCTGGAAACACTGGCAAATGAAGATTCTGGCACTTTAGATGTGCCTTGTCTTAGGGGTTGAGACAGCTCTAGCCTAAACACTTCTGCTCATCTACTGCTGCCAGTCAGGAACAGATTATTCTTGTTTACTTTATACTAACGGTAAAAAAAAAATAACCAGGGTAAAATGCCCATTCTGCCATCATTTTACATACCTCAGTTCAAGATAAACGCAGTAAAAATGTAATGAATAATGCAATATTCCAAACTAGTGTGAGTTTGTCTAACTTCTTTGAAATCCTTGCCTGACAAGGATTTATCTGGGGAGGGCACTGAGAGGGGTCACCCTTGGCACACTAACATGCATTTGTTTGATTTTCCTCTCCCCAGCAGGGCAAAGTGAGTGTGCCTCTGTGGATTCAGTGTGTTGTAACTGAATTGGAGGGAAGTCTGTTCCACTCAGTTAGGCTGCTGCATCAGGGAGGCTTTTCCAGATATGCTCATGAGAGCTGCTGTAGCTGTCAAGCAGTCTGTAGAAGCCAAAGCAATGAAAATAAATTTGCATGGGAATCCAGAGAGATTTAATTTTCTACAAACTCCAGAAGAGTGAGTAGGCACTTGTGGGCCCATGGCAGGGACTCACATCATGAGCGCCTGTGACCCATGAGATGAGGTGACCAAGGTCACACAGCAAGGTTGGCAACAGCTCACTTTGCTCAGTGGGACATCACCTGGAGCCATGGCTTTCTGCTCTGCACCCTGTGCTGGCTCTGCACCTCGTGGCGCTTTGCTTGCCCCGCATAGCAGCACACATGGGAGCCAGGCAGAGTCACAATTTGGGGGTTTGGACCCCAAATGCTGCTAGCCAGCCTTACCATCAATCTCAGATGTGGGAAAAATGTATGCACCACCTCTCCACACTCCACACCACAGGACTAGGGAGCAAGAGTGTCACTCTACTCCACCCTTGGCTTTTTATTAACACTAAAAGGAACAATTTTCTTTGCAGCGATTTCAGACAAACTCCCCCAAGTGACATTTCTGACCTTTTGCTCTGTGGTGCACATCCCTTGATATACATAAGCCAACTTTGTTGGAGCCACCTGCTCTTTGACAGGTCACCAGAGCCTCTGTCAGGCTTCAGAGGAGGAAGGAGGCACAGGAGCTCTCAGCAGAGCCAGTGCTCCTGCAGGCAGGTACTCCAGCAGCACGACACTGCCTCAGTGCTGATCCCAGCTGGATGCTGGTGCTGAATGGAGCTGGTGGGGGGCTCAGGAGAGCTTCGGGCACACGGGCAAGGGGCAGGCTCCTCTGGTGCTGTGACACTGGGAGGGGCAGCCCTTGGGCACTGCAGGGTCTGCACCCGCCTTGCTCTGTGCAACGTCCATCTGCAGGGAGCTTAATCCACCTTCGGAGGGGATTAAAGACTTCATTAACCCATGGGCAAATGCAGGGGATGGGTTTCATTGTAGGAGCACAGCATGCCGTTTTGAAAAAGGAAAGTTAACTCAAACCTAATCCTGGTATAGTTAAGCTGAACTATTAAGCTGAAATAAAAGTGCAGGAGCCCAGCTGGCACACTTAAACCTTGAAGGCATGGACTGGACAGGCTTTGTAGAAGGGTGTAATAGTCTCTGAAGGCCAGCTGGGCCTAAAAAGCTTTCATGTCTATGCTCAATTCGTCAGAGCCTTTACACTTACAGACCTGCCCCTTTTGCAAAACGCACAAAATTTCTAAAACATACATGATATTTGCATGCAGATCTCAGCAGTGCTCATCTTTCACTTGTCCTTCTCTGATTTGCATGTCTCCGATTTCTTCATTAGACACATTGTTTAAAGTAACTGAATAGAATCAGTAAATAATAGACTCAAGCTTGCCGTGTTTTGCTCAATTGATATTTGTTAAAAATCTAGATAGCCCAAATTCTCTTTGTATTGTCAAACTTGATTAACAGCAGTAGCAACAGAAAATGGCAATTACATGATATATTCATGGTATGCATAATTATGTACTTTAGCTTATTCCTCATAAATATCTAATAATGTACTCAATGCATTAAATTTTAATAATGTCTACATACTTAACCCATATTTTAAAATGAGTTTGTTCCCAGGGGCATGTGACACTCTGCTAGTATCACATGGGACAGGCTAGGAGGAAATCATACATAAAGATAATTTTTCAAACAGACTCAGTTTTCTCTCTGTACTTTATTTTGTATGTTTGTGTCTCAAAAATATTGAATGAATATATTAATGGAACTGTAACAGAAATCTTTAAGGGCACCAAGAAAAAAGCCTAGAGATAGGTATCTCCAGTGTCAAAAAGGTCTGAGCACAGAATATCTGGCTAAAGTATATAATGGATTTGCAATTAACTTTTTAATTTTATTACGTTTGCCTGTGCCCAAGAACTTACAGCCAGAAGTAAGGGAAATGAGAGGTATGGGCAAAGGGTGAAAATCTTCCTTCAAGTATGTTGTGTTAACCACAGAGGAGCAGCAGAACTGCATCAGCATCTCCTGTTATTTATTGGCCAAATAAATCCTATGTGTTTAGTGATCTTCATGTTTTTGCTATTTTCTATTAGATTAAAACATATAAAAAATAAATAAAACCCTATTTCAGTCCATGGGGGGAGGGGGGGGTGTGGGCAGTAAAAATTAGATCACTAAAGAAGTTTAGAGACAATGAAAGGGCAAAAATCAAACTGTCCAGAAGAAAGATGTGATTTGGCAGCTGCATCAAGTAAGAGATCTGGGGATCTCAGGCTAAATCTGAATACTGAGTGAATTTAAACATGGTTTTCAGGTGTAGGAGTTTGCCATCCTGAAAGGGATCTCAGCTAAAATGTAGAAGAGATGCAGGAGCAGACAGTTTTCTGACTGTTTGTCAAGAGACTTTGGAAAATTTTTCTTCTCTGTTTTGCCCCAGAGCAGCACAAGTGAGGGAAAAAATGATGGGGATAAATGCTCTTGTGGTGCCTAGAAAATCTATAGAGATGGGGTTTATTGCAGGGAGAGGTTTAGGTCTGCATGAAGTACAGTGCTCTTTGAAATAGTTTGGTCTCATCTGTTTCATGGTAATTTTATTTCTGCCAGTGACAGTTCACATCTACATCACTCCCTGCAGAAGGAAGGAGTTTATATAAAATTCATAAACTATTCACATGGATTCTCTTTCATATTACTCAAGCTGGATGCAGGCCTTGAAGGCTCTTCTGAGAGTAAAAGCAGGTCACAATCTTTACCAGAGACATGCACACTCACATTTAGGAGAATGTTTTTCTCCTGATTTCAAATGTTTGCTCACATGTAAAATTCAATAGTGAATTTCATGCTGAATACTAGCACAGTTTTCTACTATTTTTAACACCACCTTTCTTGCACCTCCATTGTTCAGTGACATAGGAGTCGTCTGAGATGAAAGGACATCCATGCAGATCTATTTTCCCCCTGCATGCTATGAAACAGAAGTGCTCTTTCTCTCCTCTGTACTGAATAACTTGTGCTAGTCCTTAACCATATCACCAGCTGCAACTGGTTTCAAACACCCTTTAAGAAGATTTTCCCAGCTGATGATGGCAAATAAGTTCAAGTGTATTTACAGGAGCACAGTGGGAGGAGACCAGCCCCACAGTGGTGCTAGACAGCTACTGAGGGTGTGTGCATGACTGGATTCCCTGTGCAATGGAAATGGGAAAATACCTCACAGTCCTAGGGAAACAGAAAGACAAAAGCATCTGAGTAGGCTTCACTGCTCAGGTTTAGTTTAGAAGTCAACTAAGAAGGAGATCTAAGAGAAAATCTAGAGCTGTCGTTGTTGCCCTGGGAGAATCAACATAATTCACAGGTCAGAGAACACAAATTTCCTTTGTGTCTTAATTTGTGTACCAACATGCAACAACAGAACCCTGTGTTGCATGGCATTTCAGGATTGAAATACAGGACCAGTTTTTCCACTGATACAAAATTATACCAATTAGTTTATATAATTTGATAATCTGACTGGTATCCTTAATTTTTTGGAGACCTGCTTCAAGTTTAAGTAACAGATAACAAATATGATCTTGTATGTTTCACTTTAAATAATATGACATACTCTTAGGTAATTTCACGACAGCAGAGGCTTTGAATTGGTTTTCAGACATCCTGGTTCCTCAGAGAGGAACTGACGTAAAACGCGGAACAAAAGAAGGAAGAGTGTGAAAAGCAGTTTCATATCTTGGATTTATGTGGAACAGGTGAGGAGCTATTTTCAGCACGCAGCCCACCTCAGTAAAGGTTGTGCAAAACACAGCCATCGGTTACTGAGAGGGGTGAAAGTCCCTGGGCCACCAGCTGCAATGCAAATCTTCTCCATCTGTCCACGACCTTCCAAGTGCACATTCCCCTGTCAGCCTTCTGCCACTCAAGACAAAGGCTAGCACAAGCTGCCTGCTGTCCAAGGGGAAGTAAACAGGAGCCCTCAGAATGGCTGCAGGAATCCATATCTTCTGCAGAGTACAGTCCTAGCTCATAACTAGTCTGGAGATGTGGAGAGACCTTGTGTAAATGGTGCTGACCTGTCCAGAAGGCTCTGCTCAGGCTTGCTGGACTTGCAGAAAAACACTTTTCTGCAGGGCTGATGGCATAGAGTGCTGTCATGCAGGGGCCAGGATCACCCTGGCTAGAGCTGCTTGGGAGGATGCCATTGCTGAAGCTGTGAAATCAATGCAAAAGTGGTTTGTGGCTTCCTCATGCTTTACTATCACTGGCAGCCATCTGAACCTGGAGTGCTAACAGAGTTAATCCTGAAACAAAACACTCCAGGAAGAGATCATGAAAGAACCATCAGCTTCTTCCATCTTCTCCTATATCCTTCTTGCCCTGGCTCATTTCATGACTTAAGCTACATTTACATCTCTTTACATTTACATTTACATTTATCAATTTATGGAAGTGGGACAGGAGGAGGTGAAGGAAGAGGAACAAGGAATCATCCATTTTTTTCTTAAGTCCTTGAATTACAGCTCAGGCTGACCAGAACTTAAAAGGTTTGGCAGAAATAGAAAACCCACAACCCAAATACAATTATTGAAGAAAAAAAAAAAAAAAAGACAGCAGCCAGAAATTCAGAGCACGTTGTTCAAAGTGCTGGTATGGTTTGTGGCTAAAGAACACAAGACAAAACTCTGATTCGGAGCAAATCTATGGTGTATGCACGAGAGGAGACTCTTGTCTCACACTGGTGATGGTTTTTGGGAGTTGCTTTACCTAACTATGACAAAGCTGCAGGGAGATTCAGGTGCAGGTGTGCCTTCTGCTGAAAGGGTTCCAGTGGAGCAAGCAGCTTGTGCTGTGGGGCACAAAGGGCTGTAAATTCCCTGGCTTTTCACACAGCCTGTCATTTCCGAGCCGTAGGGTCAAAGGTATGTTTGTCCTTGGTGCTGGTTATCGTTTGGAGATTCACACCGGTCCGTGGTACACCCTGCTTGTGACGCAGCAGAGCCGCCACCCACACGGTTTCCTGCGGATGGCTGCTGGACTTCAGCAGCTTGGGAGGAGCAGGGTGTTCCTGCAGGCTGTCCCTGTCCCAGCCTCAGCCAGCCCTGCTCTCTGCCAGCACTCAACACTGCCACAAAGAAATTACAGCAGTGAAAATTTCCTACATGACTGCCATTTGGTGAGCCGAAATCAGGAAGCAAAATATCTCGCACTCAGTTAAATTATATATGAAGGATTTCTCAGCTGTGTGGGTGATGACATCTGATTGTCCCCAGTGCCTCTGCCCATTGTTTATTCCTGGACTTTTTGCACAAAAGCAAGAAGTGGAGCCCTGAAAGCCTGTCTATATCATAATAATGAGCTATTTGATTAATGGGTCATTTGATATACATAATTGCACAATATCTAGTAACAGAAAAGTCTCGAGCTATTCATGAGTCCTGCTTCCTGAGAAAGGAAGGATATACTATTTCAGCGAGTAACCTGTAGAGAGAATTTGAGATAACATTACTACTATATCAATATCTTAGGAAATGCAGCCTCCGAGGAGATACATTATACTGTTATAAAATACTCTTTGGTGTGTTTTCACCACACAGGGGTGATGTGCTCCGTGGGCTACCTGATAGCTACAGCGTTAGAAGGGCTTGTCACCTTCCACCTCTCAGCTTGGAACAGGACTGGTGAGACAGCAGTGGGCTGGCCATCCACCTCTCCCTCTCCCCCAGGCCTTGCAGGCAGCTGGGACCTTAGTTTGGGGAAGTTTGGCTCCAGAACAGGAAGGAATGAGCCACTGCTGGCTGAAGTGAACTGCAGTTCCTCTGCCAGAAGCAAGGTATATATAAGGCCTGGAGTGGGGACAGGCATGGAGCAGAAATGTGATGTCTGCCACATGTCAAACACCAGCCCCCCTGCCACTGTGTCTGGGTGGCTGAGCAGTGCCTCATCTGATTGCTGGTCCTGCTTGGTGTGAACATTTCAGTGGGACTGAGGGTTGCATTCAACAAGCAGGGGAGGGTGCTCGGGTTGCTGGAACCAGTTTTTCTGTCACAATTGTATACAGGCATGTCGTATCCATCTCATCCCTAGAAGTTGCATCAGGCCTGGGATGAAGGAAAAGAGATAATAGGAAGATTTCTTCTTTACATTTGAGTTAACACACGACCAGCCAAGTGCAAACACAAGAGGCAGATCATACATGCAATTACGCACATTAGTAGGTGCTCTCTGTTTAGGCGCAATTTGTCATTTAAACAAAAGCTTGGAATTCGATAAAACCAGACAGAGCCTGGGTACCAACGCACCGTGCTGCTCCTCAGCACAGATCCACAGCGAGCTGTGCTTTGAAAAGGGGCATGCCCACCTTGCACCAGCAGCAGCCCGGTGCCACGGGCTCAGCGATGGTCACAGCACTCTCGGATTTGATGAGACGCCGGTAGGTGTAACTTTGCCAGCTTTAGCAGAGCTCCCGCGGCCAGGGGCGGTGCTCCGGGGCACCTCCAGGCGCCTGGCAGTCCTGCCGCGACGCCCCAGGATGAGAGATCCGGGGGAGCATCCCGAGAGCCGTGAGCGGGTGGGCGGGCGGAGCGCCAGCGGCGGCAGGACAGCCCTCCCCCGGAGAGCTCCGGGCCGGCGCGATCCGCCGGGAGATCCGCCGGAGCGGGGCCATGGAGGCGGCGGACAGCGCCCGGTTCGGCTACATCCTGGAGCTGCTGAGGCGGGACAAGGTAGGGACCCCGCGGGACACGGCAGGGACACGGCAGGGACACGGCAGGGACCCCGCGGGACACGGCAGGGACAAGGCAGGGACAAGGTAGGGACCCCGCGGGACACGGCAGGGACACGGCAGGGACACGGCAGGGACAAGGCAGGGACCCCGCGGGGCAGCGCCGGCGGGACACACGGCTCCCTTCCTCGGGATTTCAGGGGAATGCGGGGGCAGGAGTGGCTCCTCTCTACAGCCAAGGTACTGCGGAGGATCGGCTGATGTTTGCCCCGCACTTCCGAGTCTGCGAGGTGGAAAAGTTGAAAAGCAAATTCCGTGCGAAGGGTCCCTCAGCCCAGCACAGCTGGGCGGGCATCTGCCGCGCTGGCAGCCCTGCTCCTGCTCCCTGTGCGAGAACTAAAGATTCAGGTGTGCCCTTTATTTATTTATTTATTTATTTATTTATTTTATGAAGATGCCACAATATTTTTAAACTTAAAAAATAAATGTGGCAAATAATGGTGCTGTTGGAAATACGGCCTGTTCCAGGCTCATCCTGGTGACTTTCCAGCAGACCTCCAAAGGATGCCTTCACAGCCAGTTCTTTGTGTACCTCTTTCTCCTCCCTCTCCTCCACACCCTCTTCTAAAAGTTCTGGAAGAACCTCTAGAGCAGATGAATGAGGAGCTCCCTGGATGTTTTTCTGCTTCTCCTTGCCTGGGAGTAATCATGCCAGGGCTCTAAAGGAAAATTCAGTCTTCTGTCCATTTTACACACCAAACAAAATCATGGTGTTTCAGGCCAGAAACTCCTTGTGCCTGGAATGTCCCTGTAATGGGGTGCTACATCTGTCCCTTATCCCACAGTTAAGCAGTTTCTTAATTCTGTACATAATTCAGACACCCTCTGCAAGAGCATATGGCTCGATAGACAGCAGAGTTGGCGCAGTAGTGTGAAATATGCATGTTTATTACAAACAGTTCTGTTGTTTATACATAGACAATGACATTGCCAAGTCCCATCATCACACTGCACATGTACACATGTACATTTGATGTACATGAAGAAAAGGAGAGCAGTGCCAGTTGTGTGATAGTCACGGCCTTTCCACAGTGGCGATCACTGCTTGAGCTCCTCCAGCACCCTGCTCTGAGACCTCTTGCCCTCCATATTTTCCTTTTGCATTTTTTGAACCTCCAGACCAGGGTTTTAGATTACAGCCTCCTTGTAATTTATTGATGTTATCCAGCAGCTTGGAGGTGTTCTGCTGGGATAATTAAACTGCTTTCTCAGATGACATAAATCATGCCAGCAAAAGGACTCTTCTGCATGGTAAACTGTATTTGCTTGGGGTCAGGGTATTGCTGCTTAGAGTTCCAGCACTCCAGTCTTCCCGTTCCCATTTCCCCCCATCAATAAAGCTTTTGCAATAAAGCCTGGGAGCATTAATATTCTTTGAGTTAATTGCTAAGCATCTGGTTTTCACTGAACAAAGACCTATTAGAAAATCAGGATGCAATAAGAATACTTTACACTGGCACACTCTCCTTTCAATATGCAGGGTCTCTGCAGGTAGGATGCATCAGCTCTTGAACCCTGGGCATATGACCCCTTTTGGCAGGCATGCTGTTTTTCCACTGAGCTGGCAACCTCCGTCAGACCTCTCAAACAGGGCAAATCATTATATATCACTTTTCCCTGAGGGAATGTCAGTTCAAAAACCTGTTATCTTTTTTAATGATCTGTACTCATTATTCTCCTGACTCCCCTTTGCACATACAACTTGCACATAGTACCTAGAACAGAAAGATGAAAGTAGCACTTTTAGTTCCATTAAGACAATCCTTGTGTAATCCATATATCCACAACATCTGTTTAGACTCACTACAATACTCTGAGATATTCGGGGCCTCCATAGCACCTGTCACAAATGTCACAGTAGCATCTGAGGACTCCAAAATACCCCTGAGAGACAGATTAACAACTAACTGCATTTTGTATCAGAGGTACTGGTGCAGAAGGAGATTGTATGACCTTCTTTCAGGACTCTGAAATCTTGGTTCAAACCACAGCGAGGACACTCATCTCTCCCAAAATGATGTGTTATTCCAGAAATGGTCTCAGGCTTCTTCCAACCCTGCCTCTTCCCTATCCCTCCCCCATATCATTCCCTCTAAGTTTACTTTTCCAGTAGTCAAAACACACACACTCCTACCCCAGTTATTCACTCAAACTGAAATTCAAATAGTTTTACTTTCATGGGCATATGTTTTCTTTTTTGAAATGCATACAATTTTCTTTAGAGAATTTTTAGATACTGTAAAGAAGCAGTCATATGTGATGGGCTAAATGATACCAATACCATCTGTTTTGTAAAATCATTTTTGAGCATTTTTCTGTAAGCAGAGTACAATCAATAAGCTGATATAAACCAATGTGAGTTTCAGAGGGAAGCCAACAACACCAACACTATCCCTGAGATCCCATTCGGTAATTGAAATTAGGATCTTGCCATGCTCTATTTTTTAATCAAGGTCCTCACCCTCCCTTTTTCTCCTCACTTGACTGCTTTGTTTTACCATATATTCCACATGGTTTGCAGAAACCAAGTTTGTGGTTCATAAGGAGCAGCTTTTAAAAGCTGTTCTCTAGAAAAGGCATTTAGACAAATACAGATACTACTGAAAACAAGCCCTAAAAACCCATATGATATGATCATGAGAAATACAGAAAAACAATTTTAAGATCACTTCAAGTTCTGCATGCTCTCCACCTGCAACCTGCAGGGGACATCAATTTCTGTCCCTGCCTTCTGCCTGATTTCATGCAATGACTAATGTAAAATTCTCATGTGGTAGCATTTTAGCTTTTGACAGTAAGAGGTAGAGTTATGCTGGGGCTCAAACTGAAATCACAATGAGGATCTGGAGAGGAAGAGTGCAACATTTACCTGTGGCTGTGGTGGCTGGCAGGTGGCTCTGGGAGCTGTGGTCCTCATGCTAAAGAAGATAAGGCTTTACCTATTTCTTTCTTATGTGAAGGGAAGTGCTTCTTTGGGGCTTGGGTCCCTATGAGGAAAATTCTCTAACAGCAATTTTCTTCCTTCTACAGAGTATTGAAAAGCATGCCAGAATATGTGTATATTGTGAGGGATATCTGCACAAAGAAGTGACTCTGGTTGAAAGAGCATGTAAAGATAACTTGGAGGTCAGTGTCAGGCAGGAGCTTTGCTAGGTACTTCAGAGAGGTCTGAGTTTGAAATCTAGCAGTCAAGAGCAGTAAAATCCAACCTGCCTGTCTTGACTGCTTTTAACCAGTTACTTGTCTGGGTTAGCCAGCCTGTGTGACAAAGGTGTGCTTCCACATCTTAGACATGTCCTCATCACTCCAGCAGTTTCCCTGAAGCACATGGGATGTGACAAGGCAAGGGTGACTGCCAGCTTTGTCTCCTGTGACAGGGGTATCCACAGTCTGAAGCGAATGAGAGAAGCTCCTGATGTGTTCCATGTGTACTGTACTATCAATTGTGTTATCTTTATGGTGTTAGAAACTGAGCCTGCGACTGGTTTTCTTGTAATTTTTTTCTTTTTTCATGCAAATTTTTTATACTCTAAATCCTTTTCAAAATAACCTAGCATTTTCTTTCTTCTAAACAGTAATAATTTCTTTAGGGGTAGAACTCTCTCTTAATTCAGAGCTGGAAGATATTTTGATTTGAATGTCTTTTATTTTTGGAAAGCTTTTTCATTAGAATTCTTTCGTTTGCTTGGTAAGTGATTACAATCTATGAAAGAGCAGAGTCCTCTGTGTGGAATATTGTACATAGCTGCTCCTTGGATCCTCTGCTGCTTTCCAGGTGTCCTGGAACCAAAGCAGAGCACTGTACATGTGGTAGTAAGTTAAAATGCAAAGACACACTGAACCAGTCTAGCACACTTTGAGACATGCTAGCTACAAATCCCACCCAAAGCTAGTTTCAGACCCAGTGTTCTGGCAGTTCAATGAGTGCAGTCTTCACTGACTCATCACTCTGCATAGCAGTGGCACGTGGCACCTTCTGAACTTGTCCAGTCCAGCTGATCAGGTTATGGGATCTGTTAGGAAACCCGTCCAGCCTTGAGGATTATGGTCCTGTAGCGTGTCTCTGCAGAGAAGACAAACAACCCTGAACCAAGGGATTAGAGACTGATATTTTTGTTTTATGATGAGATCCTCAGGCCATAGTTATGCTTACTTTGAAACACCCAAGGTCTACAGATCCTTGCTTGCTCTTCAGGGTCACACAGTTGAAGGGCAGCCATCGTGAAGGCAAAATTGAGCCTCTATTCCTGAGCCAGGCACATTTCTCTCAGGCAGCATAAACTCCTTCCTTATTGCTGAGGGGACAATATATCTTCCAACCTGCATGACTGGGAAAATCCTGTGGGTAGAAGTCATCTTCATTAGGTTCAACTGTCCAGGACTAAGCAGAGAAGCAAATTTCATCACTGCCAGTTTACAGAGAGCAGGAGGAGGCTAACACCCCTCTGAACTCATCCTGGAAAAAAATACATTGAGCAGGGAGAAAAATGTCTGTGTGATAGCTCAGTCCCCAAGTCAGTCATACTAGCTCTGTTCTCATCCTGAATATCTCCAGTGTGATGCGTTGACTCTAATATTTTCACTCAGAGGAAGGCAGACCAGCAGGAAACTGACTCAGACTCAAGCTGTGGTTGCAAAAACAGCATGAAAATAAATGTCGTGAAAAGCTTTGGTCTGAGGACTTACTGAAGGCAGAAGAGGTGTTGGCAGAACCTTCCTGGTGCTTTGGGACAGGCTTTTGTTTTTTCCTGCAGTAGGACTGCAGCTGCAGTGTTTAACAAGTGTAGGATTTTACTTTATTTTGGAAGGCAGTGCTGCATCCTTCCTGAAACTAGTTAATGCAAATGAGAACTTGGGAGATTTCTGCATATCAGTCATTGAATTAACAAGCATATTTAACCTGAGGTAGGGGGGAAAACAGGATGGCAATGCCTATCCATCCTAGTTTCTGTTTTCCTCTGCTGTCTTGGGGGTGCAGGGCATGCTGTAACTCCTGGTCAGACCATGTCTGCTGAGGCAACAGGGGTGAATTTTGAAGGAGGTGTAGAGCTACTTAAACACTACCCAGGTATTACTCCAAGGAAAAGGAGTCCCTTGTGAGCAGAATGGGTGTCCAATAGATGCACATCTTTGGCTGGAAACAAAGCAGAAGGATAGATCTGACTTCTGTAGCCATGCTGATCTTATTAACCCCGTTTTCAGAAGCTAAGGACAGGAGTATTTTCTGACACTGGTTTGTGCTCTTATCTTTTTAATATATCAGTCATTCCTACCCGCTGCTTTTTCCTCCCAGTACCTGAAGTTAATGAGAATTTTGGTACAGCAAATTTAGTAGTCCTGAGTCAGGGGAGGATCAAAAGGTTAGTAAAAAGATGTAAGTGCAGAAGAGGGAGTTTTGCCCTTTGGAGACCTTCAAAGACATTTTCTTCCATGTAATGTCTTTGTGTGATGGAGGTGGTAATTAGAATCTTGCTCTAAACTACCCCGAAGCCAGAGCAAACAGGTACACAAACAAGATAATACCTTAATGATCTCTTAAGAGATTGAACAAAGAATCGTTCACAAGTCCTGGTAGTAACAGTAGCTGGCAATGTGAAGACTTCCAGAGGACAGGGGAAAGCGTGTGCTCCAAATGTGTGTTTGTGCTAGCAACACCCATCTGTGCTGGCATCTACACCTCTGCCATGGAGCACAGAATGGTTTTCCTTGCTGAGCCACCAAGGACAAAATTTCTTTCTACTGTGTCAAAAGCAGCCTTAGAGCCAAGGGGTCTTGGCTCTAGTCTGAGGCTGATAGTTTATTTGGCCCTGCATCCACCACAATCCAGAACCAGTGGTGGGTAATGTGCTGCTGCAGACAAGTGCTTATTAAAAGCTACCTGCCTGTAAGGAAAGCTGGAATCAGGAAAGGTGGGGATTAGTAGAGGTGGGTAAAAGATAATGTACTTATTCAGAGGCTTGCAAATCATTATTCAAAACATAATTGGAAGGCTGACAAGACATGACCTTACCAACCTGTTCTCCCCACACCCAGTTAAGCGACATGTTTCAGTTTGAATACACAAACTGTACATTTACTGGAATTATCAGAACAATTTCAAGCAGAGAACTCTGTATTTTTATGACACGGGTTGCCAAAGTAAAAGCTAAATAATATCTTTATAACTCTTCTGCAGAAAGTTCTTCTTTGTAGTACTGGACATGTAGAAAATCACTTCTGTCTTCATGATTTCTGAGTGTAAATTTCCCTTAAAGTTTCATATCCAGACCACTGAAACCCAGGGGTAAATAGTGCTCAAATAAGGCATTTCAACTGTGTTTGTTTTATTGACTCATGTGAAAAGCAGTTTTGAGGGGAAAAGGGAACTTCTTATCCTGATGTTTTTCTTTGAACAGGCAAGTAGGTCAAATTTGGTGTTTGTCAAACTGACAACGTTCCATAATTCACATAACCCAGGCTTCATGTATTTTAATTAACTACACCTCCTTCCACTGCGTAATGTGAGGACAGTGCGCGCTTTCACTCCAAGCTTGCTAACTGGTGTTCCTTCTGCCCTAGGCTAATGCTATGTTAACTATTGCCACTGCAACAGTTGTGTCTGCACCCTTGCCAAAACCTGAAGGTGCTGGTAATTTGAAAGTATTTTCTGTCTGTTCTGGTGGATGGTGAAAAGGGTATTTACTACCCCTTTCTCATATGGAACATGCTGTAAGGGAAGGGTAGGAGGTGCTGGTCATCCTAACCACTTCCCCACCTAATTTTCATCCTAGCTGCCACAAAAGCTTCCTGGTGCATGCCTCCTGCACGATATTTGAGAACCCCTGGCAGCCAGACAAAGTCCCCAGTGACTGGAAAAGGGGAAACACCATACCTATTTTAAATTAGGGGGCAAAGGAAGGTCTAGGGAATTATAGATTTGTGACCCCTGCCTCTGTGCCTGGGAAGATCATGGAACAGGTCCTCAAGGAAAAATGTTAAGGCACATGAAAAACAAGGAGGTGGTCTGATACAGCAAGCACAGCTTCAATAAGGGCAGATTGTGCCTGACCAAACTGGTCACCCTTGTGATAGGGTGACTGCAAAAGTTGACAAGGGAAGACCAAGAGATGACTTCTGTAAAGTCTTTGATATGGTCCCCCATGATATCCTTATCTCCAAATTGGAGAGACACGGATCCCACTGATGCACTGTTTGGTAGATAAGGAATTGGCTGGCTGGCTGGAGCCAGAGAGTTGTGGCCAATGGCTTTGTGCTCAGGTGAAGGCCAGTGCTGACTGGATTTCCTCAGGGCTCTCTCTTGGGACTGGTGCTCTTCAGTATCTTAGTAAATGACGTGGACTGTGAGATTCAGGGCACCTTCAGCAAACCTGCAGATGGCACAAAACTGATCAATGCAGCTAAAACAAAAGAAGGAAGGGATGCCATCCAGGGGAACCTGGACAACCCAGAGGAGTGGGCCCATGAGAATCTTATGAAGTTCAGTGAGTGCAAGTGCAAGGAGCTGCACCTGGGTTGGGGCAATTCCAAACAGGACGACAGGCTGGGAGAAGAAGTCATTGAGACCAGCCCTGAGGAGAAGGACTTGGGGGTTCTCATGGTGAAAAGTTGAGGCAACAGTGTGCACTTGCAGCCCAGAGAGTCAATTTTATCCTGGGCTGCGTCAAAAGAAGCGTGGCCAGCAGCTTGAGGGAGGTTTATCCAGTTATCCCCCTCTACTTGGCTTTTGTGAGACCCCACCTGGAGTACTGCATCCAGCTCTTCAGTTCTCAGCACAAGATAGACCAGACTGTTGGAGTGAGTCCAGAAGAGAGCCACAAAAATGATCAGAGGGCTATAGCACCTCTCCAGGTTGAGAGAGTTGGGACTGTTGAGCATGGAGAAGAGAAGGTTCCATCGAGACCTTGTTGTGGTCTTTCAGTACTTACGGGGGGCTTATGGAAGAGAGAGAGAGTTTTTACATGGCCAGGTATTGTAAAAAGGGGTAATGAATTTAAACCTTAAGAGGATGGGTTTAGATTAGATATAAGGAAGAAATTCTTCACTGAGAGGGTGGTGAGAGCCTGGCACACGTTGCTCAGAGAAGCTGTGGGATGCTCCATCCCTGGAGTAAGGCCAGGTTGAAGAGGGCTTGAGTAATCCATTCTTCTGGAAGGTGTCCCTGGTCACAGTGGGGGCCATTGGAACGAGACGTTTAGGATGAGAGGACAGTATCTTAAGCTGAGTCAGGGGAAAATTAGGTAGGACATGAGAAAGAATTTCTTCAAAGCCCAAGGAGGTGGTGAAGGTATTTAAGGAAAGACTGGATGTGGCACTTAGGGCAAGGTCTAGTTGACAAGATGGCTCTACGACACAGATCGGACTCGATGTCTCAGAGGTCTTTTCCAACCTGATTGATTCTGTGATTCTGCGATCTTCAAGATCCCTTCCAACCCAAACCGCTCCGCGACTGAGCGGCTCGGGTACCGCGGGAGGCGGTCAGCGGCGGGGCCGAGCGGGGCCGGGCGGGTTTCCGGCGCCGCCCGGCGAAGGAGAAGGAGCCAGACAATAGCGGCGCGATCGGCGGGGTCCCGGGGCTGCGGGCGGGGCGGCTGGACAGCTCCCGGAGCGGCGGCAGCGGCGGCGCCACCGCCCCGCCCCGCCCCGGCTGGTGGCCCGTGTGCTCGCCCGTGTGCTCGCCCGCCCCGCCCGTGTGCTCGCTCGCCCGCCCGCAGCCCGTGTGCTCGCCCGGCCCGCCCCGCCCGCTGCTCGCCCGTGTGCTGGCCCGGCCCGCCCCGCCCGCTGCTCGCCCGTGTGCTGGCCCGGCCCGCCCCGCCCGTCTGCTCGCCCGCCCCGCCCGCTGCTCGCTCGCTCGCCCGCCCGCAGCCCGTGTGCTCGCCCGCCCCGCCCGCCGCTCGCCCGTGTGCTCTCGCCCGTGTGCTCGCCCGCCCCGCCCGCCGCTCGCCATCTTGCACCGGGCGCCGCCGCGGGCGCTGCACAGTGCGCGTCCCGGGCGGAGGGCGCAGCAGGAGCAGGAGCGGCGGGAGCAGGAGGCGCGGGGATGGAGAGCGATCTGCTGGAGAGCCCGGTGAGCGCGGGGGAACCGGCGGGGCGGGGTGCGCCGTCCCCCTCGGGGTGCTGCGGGGGGCTGTGGGCTGGGTGCCTGTGCCTGTGCCTGTCTGTCTGTCTGTCTGTCTGTCTGCCGGGCCCGTCCGAGCCGGGGAAGGGAAGCGCTCCCGGAGCGCCGCGCTGCCAGGGGGGCGCGGAATTCCTCAAGAGCCGCACCGATCCACAGGCGGCTCTTTGTGCCGCGGATAAAAGGCGTAAATAAACCTATAAATAAATAAATAAGTAAATAAATAATGTTATCGACTCGGAACTATTACCCTAGTGAATTCAAGACAGTTTCAGCCCTTAAACGTGAATTACACGGAAAAGCCTGTTGTTTAACCAGTTTGACACTTAATTTCTTTTTTTTTCCTCCTCCCTCTTCCTAAGTCAGAGAGCAAGCTAAACATACGGACTCCTATTGTTAAGAAGTATGGTTGCATTCGTTTCACTAGGTCCTTGAGTGGAATTAAGACTACTCCCCTTCTTCCCTCCCCTGCAATGCAGACATGACCTAAAGATGAACTGAGTTTGCCTAGTGGCAATGCTCACTTCAGTTGGAATGAATGCTGTCAGTGCTTTAATAAATGTTAATTGAGATTTGTTTTAGCCAGAGAAGTGCCTCAAACCAGATAAAACTGTGTGCATTTATTCTGCAGAGCTGGGGTTTGGCAACATAGAGCAGTGCCATAAGTCTTGGTGGCTTGTGTTTTGCTGCGCTTACACTTATTTTTCCCCTCTTTCTATCATGAAGGTTGCCATTAAGGGTATTGAAAGAGAGCTTATCTGCCCAGCATGCAAGGAGTTGTTTACCCATCCACTGATCCTTCCCTGCCAGCACAATATCTGTCACAAATGTGTGAAAGAAATACTTTTTGCATTTGAAGACTCCTTTGCTGATGGAGGCTCGGAATCCTCTAATCAGAGTAGCCCTCGAATTAGAATCTCTGCTTCTAGCATGGACAGAATTGACAGGATTAATAGATCAGGTATGTATCAGAATTGTGCATGTTTTCCTGGTTTTATTATTAGACTGGCTTGAGCTGAATTTTGTCTGCATTGGTAAAATGTCTTCCTGGTACTCCTGATGCGGTTATAGAGATGACTTAGGGATAGTGTTACTCTTGTTCATTTTGTGTCAAGAACAATGGAATATTTTTAAGGACAATGCACTCTGTTTCATCTAGAATAGATTTGTCTTTGTGGCATTCTATAAATCTTTTTAACCATTGTGTTTGTGTATTTCTGCTTTTCAGCTACATGGAGATGCAATAGCATCGTGTTCAGTAGCATGGTGATGTAGATTTTGGTGATTTTATTGCCTGCCAGTGGTTTGGTCTGGTTTCAACCAGCCCCAGTGCAATAGGTCTGATTTCCTTCTGAGCCTGTGTAGACTTTGCAAGCTAGTTTTGTCCTGCCCACTTCAGAACATGTGCAGTAAATAATTTTCCATTGGTTATGATTATTGCATGGTTGCAGATTGAAGGACAGCTGACTGTAAGCAGACAGCCCTAACATTCTCCTTCATTGTGGTCTGCTTGAAGATTTAAGGAGTTCTTAGCCTTAGGACTCCTCATGCTCTTTGTGGTATTGAGCTAGAGAGATTCTTGCAGTTTTTGTAATCCACGGATGAGTTGGTCGGCTTCTGTACAGATGCATTGAAAGTGCTTTGTGCATGCTTTACTTCTTGAAAGGTACCTCATCTTGATTTTCAGGCTTTCTTCTGACACAATTATCCACTTTAAAACCACACTCCCCTGTGCTCTGGAAGAGCTACCAACAAGACAAACTCTAAAGCTCTGTCTTATATTTCATGTTACTAAAGTTCATCCTTCCCAGTTTTCACAGATCAAAAGTGCAATTTCACCAACTTCTTTTAAACAACTACTTAGTACTGTCTAGTACTGAATTGTTAGTATTGGTGTTCTTTCAAATCAGTTTGTTAAGCAAAAATCCACCACCACCCTGTCCTGAGATAACATGTATACAAGTTGTTGAAGGAGTTGTAGTCTTTAAAACCACTGTGGTCTGCCACCATCTCAGCAAACTGATGGGAATATATCTCCTCATCTGACCTGATAACAGAGAGTTGATTGCTTGCCTAAAGACCTGTTTGATGAGTAGCAAGAGAGGGCTGAGATTTGGAAATAATGAGCTTCCCCCCTCTTACCTCAAAGAGTGTTGGGCAGATGCACATCACAGGAAAATTATCATCTCAGACAGTTCAGATTTGCAGAATGAAAAGTGTATGGAAATGGAAGCATTAAAGAATAGATTTTAAAATTCAGATTATACTGTCTTTGCTTCTAATGTTACAGGCATTATAGCTCCATTGCTATATTGAGTGTGAGATTTGCTCTCGGTCCAGTTTGGTATCAGCAATGGTCTTCAGCTTACAATTTACATTTGCATAGTTGTTGGCCTGCATCTGGAGTATTCAAACTGTGCATTGCCTTGCTAAATTAGCTTTGTGATCTGTAGGGAGATTTGCAAGAAAACACCTCCATAAGAGAGAAAATGTAAGGATAAGATCCAAGGTGGAGTCTCATGCACATACAACAAAAACCTGCTAGAACTTGTGGGAGGCTTGTGCAGGGCATATCAGTGTCAAAACCTTAGTGTCACATTTCAAAATGCATATGACACCTTCTTCCCACTATGCTTTTTCCCCCCCCACCCCACTTAAAGAATCCCTGATGTCTCCATAAGGAATATAATCTATTTAAAATGGACTGGCATTTGAATTCTTTGTATGCCAGAAGGATCTGGTCTGTATTTGGTCATGTTCTGTATTTGCTGTACACACAGAGCTTGCAATACATGTACAATTTATATTAATGTAAAAAGAGCAGAACTAACTGAAATGTAGTGTATGTGCTGCTTAAAATCCGGTGTGTTGGTTTAAAAATACTTCTCTGTTTATATTGTATTGAAAATATTTTTTAATTAACAAAATCTTGCTGTATGTAGCATGAAAACGAAGGGCATTTCTTATTGCTGTTCCATTATCTCTAATGTTACTGTAATTACAGTGTTGGTGTAATTAAGGCATGTAATGTGGTTATGTTGACACTCGTGTGAATGTTTGAAATGTCTCTCCCTGTGCCCCTCCCCCCAATGCCTTCTTTCTCCCTTTTCCTGTTCTGCTTAAGTCTTACAGTTGTTTGATATGCTAGGAAATTAAACATTATTGCCTTTCAATCCTGCAGGAGTTTAACCGCCACAGGAGAGAAAAGAGTTGATGTTTTTTATTTGAACCATTGTAAACCAATGGTATATCTCATTTTTGATGTCTAAACAGCTCTCTGTTCATTGTTTGCAGCCTCACAGAGGAGGTCTTTTGGGTGCAGAGGTAGAAATGCTTCACTTCTTGTGTTGGCTAGAGATAGTCTAGCATTTAGATCTCAAGTTAAATATTGTTGATTAGCATATAGCTTTTTGTCAGTGGTCAAGTCCACAAAAAAGCTTTTGCAGTGAGCAAAGGTACAGCAAAGAAGTTCTACAAGGACAGCTTTTCATTCAGTGCAAGACTGATTTAAAGGTCAACTGGACTGGAATTCAATTTAGGGTTGTATTATATTTTTTTTCCTTGTGTGTGTATGACTGAATATACATTGGTGGGTTCAAAAATGCACACAGAACCCCAGCCATCACCACACCAGCTCCTCCACCCCCTGCTTTTTAATCTCCAGTAGCTACATGCCCAAGTTTCAATGAAACTGCTGACTTACTGGTAATGAAGTGTGATTATTGGATTGGTCTTCCTTACGTTTACAGGTCGTGTTTGGCCATTCCTTCTAAATGGAATGCAATATTGGTTCTTTATTGTATCTAAGCCTGCTTAGTTTGATGAAGAGCAGATTGAACAGACTGAAATTTACACCTACCACCACGTAGGTAGTTCTGAATCTCAGAGTTTATCACAGCACATGAATATGTGAGGAAAACTGAACATTTTACACTTACAGACTCATAATATTTGATGTGTCTAATGACTATCAAAGGATAGTCAGTCTTTTAATTATATCTCATTTCCAAAATTGAACTTGTCTGAGCAGCTCAGCCATTGTGTAGAGTTTTTTAATACTGATTACTTTTTTTTTTTTTTTTTTTTAATGTAATGGTTGGTCAAAAATGGGAGAGAAAGTCCCCAGATTCCTTGTTGCCACAGTTTGGGCAGACACTTGAGCAATCCATATGAATATGGTGTCCTTCAAGAAAGATATGAACTGAGCTAAACACAAATCTGAATCTCACACTCAGTGGAAGACAAAGCAGCTGATCAGAAGAGGAAGTTTAAATTGCCTCAGTTGAAGGCTGAAAGTGTCATAAAACAGAGATACCATATGATACTATCAGACCTCTTGGAAAGCTGTCCGTGTCTGCTCTTTTTGCAGAAAGCTCTTTTGATTTGTGAAAAACTAAAGTATCTGAATGTAACATTTTAGCTCTGCTGGCTGCTCTTATGAGGCCTCTCTGTTCTTCCCTCTCCCTTTCCCTCCCTCGCCCCCTCCACTCCCTTTTCTCTCCCCCTTCCCTCTTTAGCCCTTCCCCTTTCTATCCCCATCTCTTTTTTCCCCTTCCCCTTTTCCTTCCCCTAAAAGCCCATCCAAAAATATTAACTGAGTTATGGAGTGGCAATATACATTTCTATTTTTTAAAAACCCAACCTTTCAAGAGAATCCAGTTGACTTTTAAATCTTTGTTTTTAAACTTTCACACATTTAATGTCGTTGTCTTCCACAACCATAGAATTCTGGTAATACTGTTTACTTGAAAAGCACAACTTTAAGATGTCTTATCCCTTTGCAAACCATTCACTGCAGCTTGGACTTTTAAATATTTTAAGTGTTGCTACCTCTCTTTGGGAAGATGATGTTTAAACATTGTCTTTAAAGGACATGCTTAAGATTGCTCTTTGACTTGAGTCTTTCCAATCTGTATGGTAATATTTGTGAGTCTGAGCATGAGTGTACATTGTGATTTTTTTTTGTAACTGATTGAGCAACTTACTGCAAGTGGAGCAATCAGTTTACAAATCACAGTGGAAAATTTCGTGTGATGATTTCTAATATTTCACAAAATATATATTTGCTTGTTGTAAGCTGAACTCACAAAGTGTAAAAGAAAATGTGGGTAGGAGCTAAGTTTTTCTGAGCTGCACGTCTAAATATGTCTATGAAATCTAAGGGGTTTGTTGCTTTTTTTTGTGTGTGTGTGTTTTTTGTTTGTTTGGATTTTTTTTTAATAACTAGAATTTAGTTTCAGCAAATTGGACACAATGCTGATAGGAAAGACAGTGTCCAAAGTAATTCATTATTTCATCAGTGCTTTCATCTTAAAATACAAGTGTAGAAATCCTTTAAGCAGAAAGCAAACTAGAGTGTTAATATTTTAACACTCACTAGGCAAAAAGAGAATGCATTTCCTTATTTTTGAGTATTGAAGTGGCAGAGCACACCAAGAAGTTTAGCAAATATATTTCCAGGATTTAAAACAGGAAAGAAAGAACCCTCAGCCTAGATTCCCACAGTGCTGTCAATGAAAAGGGATGAGACATCTGAAGGTGTGCAGGACCTCCTTGATTCTGGATTGCTTTCCGTAAACAATGTCACCAGTCTGCAGAGCATGGCTCATGATGACAGTCCCATTTCGGTCCACCACAGGCAGAATGAAAGGCCTCCATTGGGATGGATGTGGATTTCAGATCGTATTTTTAAACTTGACCACTGCACCATGCTTTTTTTCCTTGTTATCTTGCTTTGTCATTGTTTGCTCTCTGCTCTAGCATTCCACTTGTAGGCAGTCCCTATCCGTGCCGCATTGTATGATTATTTTCTTAGTTGCAGCAAATGTATATATTCTAGATCACTTTTTGTAGCTGTTGTCTGCATGGCACTGCATGTGAAGTCATCTTTTTGTCTAGGACAATGTAGAAGTCTGTGTAGAAGATTTCTCTGTGTTCCTGTGTGCAGTGCTAGCTTGCAGCATACACTGGAAATACAGTTTGTGTTTCACTGTTGTTGCTGTGCCTTGCATGCGTGTGTTGCTGTGTATGCCAAGTTAGAGGTACTGCAGGATGTGCAGTAATTAATTCACTTCAAGTAAGTACAAAAAAAAAGTGAAATCAGACAAGTCTCTGCTCCCTACAGCAGAAAGTTGCACACCTGTGCCTTCTGTCACCCATTGTGTTCTGTCAATGCAGCCTAGCTGTTCTGCTCAGAACTTACAGAAAGGCATGAGACCAAGCTGGGTGGGAGACTGTCAGTGCATGCACACTTATCCATGCTCTGATTGTGACTTCTTAGCTGACAGTCATGCATAACTACCATGGGTTAAATTTCAAAGATATTTAAAGGAACTAATTCCTTATAGGATGGTTGGTTTGGTGTTTTATTTGAAGAAACTGGAAAGGGCATGATAGGAATGGAGGTTTTGGATTGTTAGGTGAAGGAGTAAGTGTATTTTGGGTAGCATAAGAGGACACTTCAGTAAGAAATAGAACATTAGCATTTTTGATAAGAAAATACTGATTAAATACAGAGAGGAACACATTTCCCTTTCTGAAGAACTGCTAATTTCAACACTAAGAATTCAGCTCTAGGTCATACCTCCATCTACAAATTTGTTAGTGTCCTGGTTTCAGTTTCATGCACCTGCTGTCTGATGAGGCATAGAAAACTGGAAGGCCCTGGATTTAGGGTAAGCACTACTTAGCAACAGCCAAAACATCAGTGTGTAATAACCTCATACTGAATCCAAACCACAGCACTGTACCAGCTACTAAGAAAATTATTGCTAACCCAGATGAAATCAGGAGAGTTAGTTATACCAATATGCAGTGCTCTCAAAGAGATCTTAAAACAATGCACCAGCACCACAGAAGATGGGTTTTTTTGTTTGTTTGTAAGGGGAAGCTGAGAGGATGCAAGTTAAGCCTAAAGACTGGCTTAGCCTGCGTTTGAAAAACATAAAGGATTCTTTCTGGTAGTTGCAGCCTGTGGGTTCATGACTGAGACAGGATGCACTCCTGGCTTGATAACCTCAGGAATATTACCTTGTGAATAACCTCTGTGTGTGAGCCATCTCCTTAACAGACTCAAAAGGCTTCGTATGTTAATGGCTTTTCTTGAGCATGTGATTTTATTTTGGAGAGAGAGGGAAATTTGTGTAGCTGTTTGGTAGGAGTGCAGCTTCTCTGCAGTTCCCCCTTTAGAAATTAATAAAGACAGATGTACACTGGTTAACACATCCCTGTGGAGATCTGTGGCTCCTCAGTTCAGGGTAGAGTAACCTCTCAGATATAACTACCTCAGATTCCCTTTGGGCTGCAGGGCTTATTTCACAACCCTCCTTTACTTAGGCTTTTCAGGAGGGGCCAAATCAGCCTCAGCCTTTTTTGACTAAATGATTTGGCTGAGATGTCATACTGTTCCCTTGTTTTCCTGGGTTTTTTTTTATGATGCCTCTTGGGTAAAGTAAGTTTTTACTTAGCCAAAGCAAACTTCAGGGAGCTCAAAGTTGGCTATGTATTTCTGTTGCTCTGGGAGTAAGCATCTTTCACTTCAATATATTAAGAAGCTGTTGCTCTCTAAACGGGTAACCAGTTAGTCTAAAAACACACTTTCCTTCCACAAGGTTTTGTGTTTATTATTTCAAAATGTTACATCTTGAGTGCATCCAAAACTAGATAAAGAAGATAGAATTGCAAGAGCTAAATTTAAATACAATTAAGTTTTAGAGTAGTAGTTTGTAATGCCCGTTGGAGTGAGACACTACACTACCTTGTCAGGGCAATTGTATTCTCTTTGGCTTGGCAGACTGCACATGAATTGGTGTTGTACTGGTTTGGACGATGTGCCACAGTCTGGTATTGGTTCGTAAATTCCTGTGCTTCTTTTAAAATCTAAGCCAGTTGGGTTTATGCTCATCCTAAACTGGGTTTTGTTGTCTACACAGGCAGAAAACGCAACTCGCTGACTCCTAGGTCGACGCTGTTTCCTTGTCCGAGTTGCCGGCGGGATATTGATCTCGGAGAGCGTGGCATCAATGGCTTATTTCGCAACTTCACTTTGGAAACCATCGTGGAAAGATACAGACAGGCAGCCAGGGCAGCCATTGCTATTATGTGTGATTTCTGCAAACCTCCACCTCAGGAGTCCACCAAGAGCTGCATGGACTGCAGTGCAAGCTACTGCAATGAATGTTTCAAAATACACCATCCTTGGGGAACTGTGAAAGCCCAGCACGAATATGTAGGACCAACCACCAACTTCAGGCCCAAGGTAAGTATGCTGTACTTTACAGAATTCAGGTTGCAGCATTCTCATGTAGCTGCAGACATATCTGTGCAATGATGGCTGCTTTTTATGACCATGATTGCTTTATTGACTACTGCTTTATTTATTGAGTGAATCATAAGCTTTTGCTCCTTGCTGATGGTCAAGTGGTTGTCATTGAAGGGGACATTAAGAACATACTTGAAGAGTCCTGTAAAAATAAGGTTTTTTGCTTTGTGGAATGGATTGTGTTGATTGTGATTTGAGTTGTTCTTTCTTTTTTTTTTTTTTTTTAAGCCCTAATGATCACAGAGCACAGAATATTCTATGTTGGAACGGACTCACAAGGATCATCAAGTCCAGCTTTTAAATGAATAGTTCATACAAGTGGTGAATCCACACTCCTGGTGCTATTGGCACCTTGCTCTTGAGCATCTAGAATGGGACTGCTTGGGGAGGATGCCTGTGTAAACTCAAAAACTCTGACACACCTGGCCTCTTCCACACTCCCTTTAGCCACATCCCCTTTGGATACTTTGTGCTCCAACTTGATCCATCACCAAGCATCTTTTTTGTCTCTTTCCTTGCATCTAACAAGAGCAGAAGGTGGAATTAAGGTCTACATTGTTATTGCACCATTATTTTTTTATCTATAGCAAAAGAGATAAAAATGTTATGGCAAAATTTCTAGTTTGTGCACTGGTGGTGCTGCTGCTGCCGCATTCAGACAAAACAGTGATAACAAAATGCCACTGCCTTTGTGTCTCATGCTGGTGAGCATGGTGCAGCACGTGGCAGTGTCCCTTTTGAATTTGTTACATCACAGATGTTGCATGTCACAGATGCCATCTTGCTAACCAGGAGCCACAATAATGGCCTTAATGTCCCAGCACATTCTGTGAGCCTGTGCCTCCTTGCTGGAGGTTCCACAGATGCCAGAAATCCTGATGGTCAAGGAGTCCTGATTGATTACGATTGAATTAAGTAAATTTGATTAATGTGCAATGTGTAAGAAGCTCTTGTGACTGCTTGTGTACCTTTCTTCTGAGGCTGGAAAAGTTTGACCCTCTAAAGTGAACATCCAGAAGTTGACTTGGTGGTGTTTTTCTTGAGTCTAAAACATTAATGCCAGTTAAAAGTGAGCAGATGTTTCATTTGCTTTCAAATGTTCTTGCACACACATTGTGTGAAATGTCCCTCTGTTGGATAAATGAGAAGGATGATAGTTTGCATACTATCTTCTAGCCCTTGCTTTAAAATGCTGTACAGCTTCTTAAAAGCTTCTCTTCTATGGCATCTAAACCCTCACAGCTGCAACATTGCTATTTGAAAATACCAAAGGCATCTTGTAATCCCTGTGCACTCCTAGTGCCTTATGGTGTTATATTACCTGCAGACAACATGTAGTATACAACTACAGACAACTACATTCAGGATTAAAAGTCTGGAAAAGCTGAATTATCTTGAAACAGCAAAATGGGGTGAAGTGTTTTAGATTATTCTGATGCTGATGTATTGAGTATGTGTACACATGCAGGATTTAGAATTGTGTCTAATTACGTGTGCAGACAGGAAGAGGGGGGAAAAAAGGAGAAAAGCATAGTGTAGTCAACTTTAGATACATCTACTTTTTTGAAAACTTTCCCAATAGTGGTGAGCTGATCTTTACTGTGATCTTACAGAAACTTTTCTGAGGACTGTTTGAGCTTAATATAAAGAAAGAAAACTGTCTTTTTTCATTGCACGGCATTTTTAAGACCTGAGCTGAAAGCATGAGGTAATAGTTGATTTCCTAAACAATGTTCTCAGTCACCACTTTAATTTACAGCCAGGCTGGAGAGCACTTTGTAGCACTATGTGTGGTGGGGATGGGAGAAGCACATACTGGGCTGATTGTTCTTGAGGTTTGAGAGAAGACAGAGCAGTCTGCTGACCTCTGCTGTCTCTTGCATGCAGGCTGTAATTCTTGCTTATATGAGGAGATGAATAAAAATATGGTTTTTCTGTGAGGTGTGGCTATACACTGCTGTGGAAAAATTACTTTCACAGACTAACCGACTGGCTTTTGGAGATGTTTGCCTGCACAGCTGATTTTCTTGACAGCTTCCTTTTTCCCCTTTTTTATTTCCTTCCAAATCCAGTAGTCAATCCAAATGGGCTTGCTAATTGCAAATTTGGTTTAATGATAGTCTTAAAGTGCTGGTGAGACTGACATCTTTGGGCTTTTCACCATAGCCTAGGATGACATTTGAGACTTGAAAGCTGGTTTCAGGTTTTAGCTCACTGTGTCCATATTTGTGCTGCTCACAATTTTCTATTTTTATGCTCTTTTCTGACTTTTCTTGTGTGGGGGATATTGAAACTGAAAAGCTTCCTCAAAAGCTCCTCTTTGGTAACTTCTATGGAATAGATGACCCATATGATGTCTTTCAGTACTCTAGAGTGAGGCAAAGCAAGCATTGTTTGTTTTTTCAAACCAACACACACACACAGACATGCTGTATATGGTTTACTCTGTTGTCTGAACTTGGACTTGAGCAGCACATTTTAAGATTCTTTGAGCTTTTATTTCAGTAAGTTCAGTTTTTGAAAGGTGATTTTTACCAAACAGCAGCTTTCTTGCAATGGTGCTTGAGCTAATCGTGGAAGTAGCACTCAGTGTGAACAGCTTGTGACTGGAATCAGACAGAAAGATTGAAACACTGGAGTCTTTTGTCTTCCAAATGACTGTAGCTGGTGGTGGTGGCTACGCTTTGTTGCTCCAAGAGCAATGGCTATGTGGTTTATCAAACCTTAGTTTAGACTTAAATTGCTGCAGTGTTATGTCAGCTCTTGCTTTAAGAAACAGTTCATAGCTGTTGCAAGAGATGCTGGCATGAGCATGGCTAAGTTTGACAGGCTGGGTGTGTTATATATTGCATTTACAGCTCTGAGCAGGAGTGTAGGGTGCTTGAGGTATTGCAAACAACATGGGCAGGGTTTAGCAAAAGATTGATTGCTTTATGGAAGCTACACAGACACTGCTAGAGGTTTACTTACTGTAAACCTTGTGAAACAGTGAGTGCTCATCTGCTGGCTTTCAGTGACGTTGACAGATATAAAAGGTAGAAGATAAACTGACTATAAAAAATTCATTGATGAAATCATATGATGCTTTGGGTTGATTGGGTGTTTTGATTTTTTGTTGAGAACCTCCATTTTTGGAAGTATACGTGTATTGTTTCTGCTTTTCTTTTTTTTTTTTTTCCCCCTCACAGATTTTGATGTGTCCAGAGCATGAAATGGAGAGAGTAAACATGTACTGTGAAATCTGCAGAAGGCCTGTTTGTCATCTTTGCAAACTGGGTGGAGGTCATGCAAACCATAGAGTAACAACCATGAGCACTGCCTACAAAACCCTTAAGGTAAAAGAAAATATAATTGGGCCTGGCCTTAAGAAGGGAAAGAATATTTCTGATGTGAGGCAAACTCCCACTGGATAGAAATCAGTATATATGTTTAGGAGACCCTGAACTAGACTTAGGCCTGTTATGCAACACTGGTTAATGTATATATTAAAGTGATGCAGGGCATGTTTTAGAAACTGTGTTGGCTATGATGCTTGAAATATAATCCCTGCTAAATGCTTTCATGTTATTTCAGCTAATTGTACGGCAGTACAGACAATGAAGAAGGTTTAAGCTGTTAATCAACTTTACAATCAACTTTTTTCAATATAAGTGTTCAGGTAGCTTGTGGTAGAGGATACTTGAGAAGCACTTCTGAAAAATTTGCATCTGAAGTATCTGTTGATATCTTTGTGTGTTTCTGAAGCTGCATAGCTGTTAATTTCCTAAGCAATGCACAACAGAGAAGACTTGCAAACATCAAGTTGTTATTAAAGACAGCACCTAATTCCCCTTCTTCCTTTTCTTCCTCTGTTGCTCTTAAGAGGAAAAAAAAAATCAGATTAGTCTGCCTTGTGCTCTTTGGCCTCCTCACCAGTTTGCAAGGCTTTTCCTGTACAACTGCTAACTCTTGCAGCTAAGGAAGTACAGGGACGCTCCTAAATCTGTGATTTGAACTTCTCATTTTTCTGCCAACTCTTACTACAAATAGTTAGTAACTATCAATTCCTTTCTGTGAGTTTAATATCCCGAAGCCTCTTTTTCCTGATCTAAGAGTGATTCCTGGGTGATTGGGAGTCAGCTGACCTCTGATCTTTAGAGCCTGTGCCACCAGTCTCACTCACAGTTGCTTTGCAGTCACTGCACGTCACCAATCAGTTCTCCAGAGGACTGCTGCTCATAACTGGTGTCACACTTGTCCTTGTGGCTAGATAAACTGAGGGCTTGCTGGGTGACCTGCCTGTGTGCTGGTTGTTGCTTTGTGTGAGTGCCCTATTCTTGCTGTTTTCTTCAACAGGAGAAGCTTTCAAAAGATATCGAGTACCTCATCAGTAAGGAGAGCCAGGTGAAAGCTCACATCACACAGCTGGATCTGCTGCTGAAAGAAACAGAGGTAAGAGTGGCTTGCAGATTGTCTGGGGCTGGCCTTTGTACAGACACAGGAAGAATTCAAACCTGTTTTCAGTGAAGTGTTTCAAACGTTGGTTTTTTCAGTGAAGTAGTGAAACAACTTTTGAGCAGTTTATGGTAGTACTGAATCGATCTAGTCCTGCCAGTATGGGAAGCAGACAGAGGGAAGTTCATTTTGGGGTGCTGTTGTAAATTTAAATGAAATACAGCTTATTTGATATCTTAGCCAAAGTGGGTTAAATATAGGGCATTTGTGTATTTATGATGGTGCACTATTTATGCTGCCTGTTTACCTTGAGAAAGTCAGAATTAAGGGCAGAATTTCCCAGCAGAAGAGTCACATATAAGCTGAAAAACATGAAGGCAGAAATTGCAGAAGCTCCTGGTACTGAAAAACATGAAGGCAGAAATTGCAGAGGCTCCTGGTACTGGTGCATCTTGATTACAGATTGTGTTTTGAAGTTTCTGACAGTAGTCAGAAGTGGCACTACGGTTCAGAGGGTGTACATGGACCCTCAGTTCAGGGTGACTGGGGAAGGTGGAAGGGAATCTAGCTTTTGGAAAGACTTGAGGACTTCAGAGACTGATATGTTTTTACAGTGCTTTTTCATGAGCTGTCTAGACAAATGTAATACATAACTCAAGGCGTTATCAGAGGAATACTTTTCTGCTCTTCATTCTCTGTTAAAGACAGCAAATGCTTACTAGCTGGAGTGGTGTGCTGATCTTATTTTTGGTGCTGAATAGCTTAACAAAGCTCATTAGTCTTGTCTGTCAAATGGATGACTAGATTACTGTGATGTCTTGAACAACCTTAAGTATGTTTCTGTACAGCACCACAGTGATACAGAATCTGTCTGAAATGTCTTTTGTTTGCTCCTAGTGCAACAGTGAAAGAGCTAAACAAGAAGCATCTCAGAGTTTTGAGAAACTGTATTACGTCCTGGAAGAGAAGAAATCTGCAGCTCTTAGAGCAATTGAAACTTCTAAGAATATAAGGCTGGAAAAATTGCAAACACAAGTGGAAGAATACCAAGGGCTCCTGGAAAATAATGGCCTTGTAGGATATGCTCAAGAAGTGCTTAAAGAAACTGATCCCTCCTGTTTCGTTCAAACAGCAAAACAACTTCACGTCAGGTATGTTAAATATCTTCTCTTTGAGGTGCAGGTATTCTCCAGGATGTCTGTGCAGTTGTATTTTTGCGAGATGGTCCTGGTCATGTTCAGTTGGAATTCTGCATTAGCGTGTGCATTAGGAAACAACACTTAGGAGAGCAGTGCTCCTGTCCTGCCACAATGCCTAGCCCTGTTCAGTGGGACTGCAGTGGAAGGGTAGTCTGTTTAGCTCCCTAACAAATTCCTTGTCTCAGAGATTTTATCAGGTATTTGCAAGTTAATCTAACAAGTCTCTCCTGTCTTTAAGCTCTCTGATCATTGTGTTCTCTACTATCACCTCACATCAGTTTTGTTCTTTGAACATAATGCTCCAAATTGTTTAAATGCTTGGCCAACTGAATGATTACCTGTTCATTAGCTTTACACTGCTATACAAAATGCAAAATTTTGCATTTAAGGATCTTTCTAGAGGGACAAAAATTTCTGGGAGATGTCAGTAAGTATATGAAAGCAGAACTTTTTTAAAGCAAAACCTAGCATTTTTACTTTAAGGAATGTCCAACTTGAATTGCCTTTTTTGTCTTGCACTATCCTACTTCTGTGTTTTCAGAATCCAAAAAGCTACTGAGTCTCTGAGGAGCTTTAGGCCAGCAGCTGAAACTACTTTTGAAGACTTTGTGGTGGACACTGCCAAGCAAGAAGACATCCTTAGTGACTTGTCCTTCCATTCCAATGGTAAATTCTGAGAGCATTGGGTCTTTCTCAAGTTTCAGTTTTAAAGACTTCTCTGGAGAAAGGCAAAACTTGACAGGGCAGCAGTTGCAGAGCTCGATGTTGTGACTTGCATCATTCCTTCTGTCTCCACGATTCAGAAAGCATTACCTGGCAGCAGTGTTAGCTTCAGCTTTCATAAAGAAGCTAAAGTGATACTGCCTTCACTACCAGTTTGCACTGGCTTTCAAAGTATGTAGTTTCATCACACACAGTCTTTCGAAAAGCTTTTTATTGCATGACAGAAAGTAATAGTTTTTAAATCTGTCAGAAAAATAAAAAAGGCTCAAGCCTTTCAAAGCAAAAACAGAAAATAGGGGATTTATTTCAGTTTATGAACAGAGAACCATCCTCATCTACTCTTTTTAACAGAGAGTCAGATTGCCCCCTTTAACAGTACTATAGCTCAACAGAGGGGTTATGTCTTGGTTTAAGACAGTATTAAGAGGTGGATGCTTTAAAATTAATTTCTTTCCAGTACAGTTTTAGCCAATCCCTTTTCACCAATAAGTAAAAACAGATATGAGTAGATAGAAGTGGAAAAATAACAGTTTACTAAAAAACCAAAATAGCAATGGGCCAAAAGTAACAGTAATAGTTCCTAGTTACAAAGTGACTGAAATCTCACCAGGGCACAGATAGATGTGTAATACAATAACATTTTGGGTTACTAGGACTGATTGTATGGTTAACTGCAAAACAACATGTAT
Organism: Luscinia megarhynchos; assembly: GCA_034336665.1. NCBI lineage: Eukaryota > Metazoa > Chordata > Aves > Passeriformes > Muscicapidae > Luscinia > Luscinia megarhynchos. The sequence continues at coordinate 52,058,771 of CM067592.1, read as the reverse complement.
CTAAATTTCTGAGATTTTTTTTCTCATGTGTTCCAGGTCTAGAAATACCAGAAATCAATGAAGAGCAGTGCAGAATGTACAACAAAGCTCTGATCAGCTGGGAATGCCCTGAGAAGACAGATTCAGCTGACATCTATGTTCTTGAGTATCATAAGCTTAATAAAGAAGAGGAGAGTGTGACATGGCAGAAGACTGAAGTTTGTGGCAAGAGCAAAGTAATATCTGATCTTGATGATGACAGCAGCTATGCCTTTAGAGTTAGAGGGTACAAAGGGTCCATCTGCAGCCCTTGGAGCCGAGAAGTTATTATGCGTACTCCTCCAGCTCCAGGTAGGGGGTTTTCTTATGCCCGTCAGTGTTAAGAGCTGAAAGTAGTTTCCAGCAGCTCCCAGATGTCTCCTACATTGTTACCAGCTTCATGTTTAGAAGCACTGTTAGAGGTTAAGTAGGTAAAATACAGAGACTCTTAGCTTGCATGACATTCCTGGTAGCCTTTAAAAGTGACTAATTCTAATGCCAGTATGACTTAAAATGTAGTTTATAAGCACAGAGGGCCAAATACATAACTAAGCAGATTCTTTTCTTTGTGCTGTTTATTAGTTTTCAGTTTTCTTTTCGATGACAAATGTGGGTACAACACTGAACATCTCCAGCTGAACCCAAGAAGGACCTCTGTGGAAAGTAGGGCTGGATTTCCTCTTCTTCTGGGGTCTGAGCGCTTGCAGGTTGGCTGCTACACAACCCTGGATTACATCATTGGTGACACTGGCATTGCCAAAGGGAAGCACTTCTGGGCTTTTAGTGTGGAAGCCTATTCATACCTGGTGAAAGTGGGAGTTGTTCCTAGCAACAAGATACAGAAATTGTTCCACAGTACCCATGATGTGACCAGTCCAAGGTAAAGTGCATACTCTTGCTTTAAGCATGTTTTCAAAAAAGTAAATTAAGAGCAAGTCTGGTCTCAGTTAGTACACAAGGTGAAACTAACCAGTGAAAAGTTTGAAGGATATGGTGAAAGCAGGTTGTCCTGTTCATCACTTACTATTAGCAGAAAGATGTCTTGATTATCCAGAGTCCTATTTTCTTTCTTTTTGGGAAAGAAGTCAGATTCCTGTAGATGCCAAGGAATGTCTGTTAAAGCAAGAAGATTAAAAATAAGTGTAAGTTTTAAGATTGAAGCAATGCTTAAATGTCAATAATAAGACTCTGCCTTATTTCCCTTAGCATGCAAGTTTTGGCAGCCTTTCAGAGGTACAGTGCTCACTGTACATATTTATATGTTTTTGCAGTAGCTGTGGATTCCAAGTCACTGGCTTACCCCAGGCTACATGTTTACATCCTGTATTGGAGTGCTACTGAACACAAGCCAAAGTACAGTGGACAAATCAGTAAAGAGACTTCCATCTCACAATCACAGTTGTAGCAAGCCTGGATGTGTGTAGGAACTGCAGGCAGGGAGGCTCTCTCCTGGGGACTCTTTTTCAGAAATTTAACATTTAATTTAAATGTTTGGCTTCCTCCTGTATAACAGCTGGAAAATGTGTCAGCACAGTCCTGAGCTGCTTAAAGTCAGGTGGAGCCATTTGCAAAGTGAGAAATTAGTTCTAAATTTCCTGATTCCTTTTTCCTTCTTCACATAGATATCTGCAAAATTTTAGCTGACACAGAAACAACTGCCCCCACAAGCATCCCAAAACTGAAATCCCAAGTAGAGAATGTCTGTAGTGAAGAACGTGTGCTTCTCCATGTGTCTTTACTTGGGGACAGAGGTGGAGGGAAAAGCATGTAGACTGACCAAGAATGTCTGCAGACTCTTCAGTAACCATCTGGGATACTGTTCTGGGAAGTCTTCAGACAGAGCACTTTAAAAAAAGTCCCCAAACTTAAACCACTAAAACACTACCTTTTGTTTTGTGAATTTTACAGGCACTGTAATATAGCAGCATCATGGAAAACTCACAGGACATGTTCTTGTCTGTAAGGATTAGTCATATTTGCTAAGTTACTTCTCAAGTTAACTAATTTACTGTGCCTGTTGGTTCATTAATGATTGCCTAGCATAAGTACATTTAGATTCATCCACTCTTTAGTAAAGCCTTCTGTGATCTTGTCCTTATTGGAGTTCAGCTGTTATTGCTTGTTTGAAGTAACCCAAATGAGTCTTCTCCACCTACTAAGTGCATCTTCCTTCCTGGCTCAGGTATGTATCACTGGTGCAAGCAGAGCCTGGTGGGATGAGTGCTGTGACTGGAGTGCCCTGTTGGTTACAGGCTCTTCAGAGGGACAGGCAGGACAGATGGGGGGTGGCAGAGTCTGTACATAACCTCTGGAATGTATGGAGCCTGCAGTTGGCAATGCTGCAGTTGAGGACCTCTGGGTAAGGATTAAGGGACAAACAGATTGGATGCCATTGTGGGAATCTACTACAAGCTGCATAACCAAGATGAGGAAGGACACTGATGAATTATTCCTCAAGGAACTAAGGAATATCTCTACATCAACCACCCTTGTCTTGGTAGAGCACTTCGGCTTGCCAGATGTTAACTGGGAGCACCATATGGATGATACAAACAGGTCCAGAGGAGTCCTAAAACATATGGATAATAACTTCTTGCTATGGTACTAAGGGACCCAGCTGAGAAAGGTGCCCTCCTTGATTTTTTCCTTGTCAACAGAGATGATCTTGTGAGCAAAGTGGAGATGAGCAGCTGTCCTGGTGACAGCAACCACAAAGTGATCACATTTAAAATCTATATTGTCAAGAGGAAAAATGCCAGCAAAACTTCAACTGTGGACATGGACATGAGGAGAACAAACTTCAGGCTCAGTCAATAAAGTCCCCTGGGAAACCACTATTGAAAGTGCTGAGGTACATTGGTGCTGGCCACTTTTTAAGCACCACCTCCTAACGGAACAGGAGCAGGCAATTCCAAAATGTCATAAGTCAAACTGGCAAGACAGAAAGCTGGCATGGGTGAGCAGAGATCTAGAGCTAAGGCAAAAAAAAAAGGGTATGGCCAATAGAAGCAAGGTTGACCTACGTGGGTGAAATAGAGATGCTACTTGACATTTGAGGGAGAAAATTCATGTGACCAAAGCCCAACTGGAGTTGAAGCTGGCCAGAACTGTGGGGAACAATAAAAAGAGGTTTTTAAAAATATATTAATAGCAAAATGAAGTCAGGAATACCACTGGCCTGTTACAGGAGGATGGCCACCTCACTAAGAGGGACAGAGACAAGACAGGAATGTTTAATGCTTTATTGACCTTGGTTTTCAAAACCAGTGGTGGGCTTTCCCAAACCCTGAGGATCACAACTGTGAAAATGATAAATTCCCACCCAATCCTGAATTTGTGCAGTATTTACTGTTCCACCCCAATCCTCATAAGTCTGTGGGGATTGATGGGATTCATCCTAGGGTAGTGAGCTGGCTGATGTCATTGTGAGACTTCTTGAGGTTTCAATGGTCTTCGGAAGTGCCAGTCAACTGGAAGCTGGCAAATGTTGCTCCAGTTTTTAAGACTGGCAGGAAAGATGACCCTGGTAACTATAGGCCTGTCAGTCTCACTTCAGTGACTGGTAAATTTGTGAAGATTATCTGGGAATTACTGAACAACACCTGAAGGATAATGCAGTCAAAGAGGAAAGTCCTGCTTGAAAAACTTATGTTTCCTTTCGTGACAGAAGTAACCCACTGAGCTGACCAAGAGAAGCCAGTTGGTGTAATCTCTTTTGATTTCAGTGATGCTGTCTCTCCCAGGATCCTTTTGGACAAACTGTTCAGTGCACAGCTGAATAAACACATCGTGTGATGGGTGAGCAACTGGCTCAGGGCTCAGGCACAAAGGGTCACAGAGAATGGGGTGACACCAGACTGGTGACCTGTCACTGGGAGGTTCCACAGGGCTCCATCCTCAGCCCTGTGCTCTTCATGAATGGTTTGGACACAGGACTGGCCAGGAGATTAAACAAGTTCACAGGTGGTACAAAACTGGGAGGAGCAGTTGACTCCCTCCAGGGCAGAGATGCCCTGCAGAGACCTTGACAAATGAGAGGACTGGGCAGGAACCAACCACATGAAATTCAACAAGGGAAAGAGCCAGATTCTGATACTGGGATGGGGCAACCCTGGAATTACAGACAGACTGGGAAAGCAGAGGCTGGAGAGCAGAAATGAGTACAGGAAATGGACCTGGGTGTCCTGCTGAGGACAAAGTGAGCATGAGCCAGCAGTGCCCTGGCACCAGGAGGGCCAAGAGTGCCCTGGGGAGCATCAGGCACAGCATCACAGCCGGGCAAGGGAGGGGATTGTCCTGCTCTGCTCTGAGCTGGGGCAGCCTCACCTCCAGGGCTGGGCCAGCTCTGGTGCCACAGCACAAAAAGACACTGAGCTGTCAGAGAGTGTCCAGAGGAGGCCGTGAGGGTGTGAAGGGTTTGGAGGGTCTGACCTTATAAGGAGTGACTGAAGTCACTTGGCTTGCACAGCCTGGGGAAGAGGAGGGGCAGATACCTATCTCTTTTCTTTGGTGACCAGTGACAGGACCCAAGGGAATGACATAAAACTGTGCCATGGGAGGCTTAGGCTGGATATTAGGAAAAGGTTTTTCACCCAGAGGGTGATTGGGCACTGAAGCAGGCTCTCCAGGGAAGTGGTCACAGCACCAGCCTGCCAGAGCTTAAGAGGCATTTGGATAATGCTCTCAGGCATGCAGTGTAACTCTTGGGGTTGTCCTGGCATAGCCAGCACTTCAACTTCGATGGTTTTTGTGGTTTCCTTCTAATTCAGTATATTCTGTGATTCTATGATGTTTTTTACCGCACAAGTTTTTTTTGGGTGATCATGTGGTGTTGTCCATCTCACAAAAATGTTTTGTCCAGTTCACATCACTGATCCCACTTCAGCATTTGACAAGAGCACATGTTTTTTTTCTGTTCCAGGTATGAGCAAGACAGCGGTCATGACAGTGGGAGTGAAGATGCCTTCTTTGACTCCTCTCAGCCTTGCACACTGGTCACTTTAGGCATGAAGAAGTTCTTTATCCCTGCTACACCTGCTGCTCCCAAGGATCCAGCGAGCAGAATCCTTCCCCTGCCGTCGTGCTTGGGCATTTGCCTTGACTGTGACAGAGGCAGGGTGGGGTTTTACGATGCAGGCTGCATGAAGTGCCTGTATGAGTGTGAGGTGGATTGCTCTGGTTTGATGTACCCAGCGTTTGCTCTGATGGGCGGGGCAGCAGTGCATCTTGAGGAAGCTGTCACAGCCAAGTACAGGGAGTGCCACGACGACATCTAGGGCAGTGATCTCTTCCTGTTGCTGTTATCAGACAGAAAATGAAAGCAGAAGAATTCTACCTTAGCTTTTAGTCCTGATAAATTATGTTCTACCTACGTGTTGCTCACAAGCCTCTGGCCTGTGATTTTTTAAAAATAAATGGTCCAGACGCTTCCTGCACCAGAGGAGTTCTCCTGCCTTTCTTGAGATCTGTGCAATGCTGTTCTCCACAGACTTCTTTTCCTGGGGGAAGCAGGGAAGAAGTCTGACTAGCAACCAAAATTTACTTTTCAGGACTAGCAACCAAAACTTACTCTTCGGGGTAGAAATCTGCCTTTTATTTAACTTAAATCCTTACATAGTCAGTTTTGTATTTAATGAAGTCAAAGCTGACCGTGTGTGATTGCCATTTTTCTTTTAAGAAATCTGCCTGAATGCCTCTGCAGGGTCAAAAGCTTTTCATTTAACCCCTGAACACCAGTTGGGCCTTTCAGCACAAAATAGCATATGAAAAAGTAGAATTTAAAAGAGGAAGAAATTAGAAATGGTGTTGAATGTTTAAGTTATACTTGGAATGATGAAGGTAAACTTGAATCTGATTGCATGTTGTATACCCTTAATGTGATTTTAAGTTAAAACTCAAGTTCTGACACTCAGTGTCATATAGGTGATGGCATAATGGTAAGTTTCTTTATTCTTCCAGGCTTTTACTATAAGCTATCTAAAAGAAAGTGCAATTGTACCTTAAATGTCAGAATTTGGAGTCAAAAATCAGAAATGTTTGCATGTGAGAATAATTGTACCTGGTATTTAGGCTAAAGCAAATGAATTGCTGACATGAGTAATCATATGTGAATTAAAAAAAAAAATCAGGTATTTCTTTTAAAACTTGCTTTTATATATTAATTTTTTTATCTAGTAGCAGCTTGGATTTTTCTTAGTAAGAATGTTAAAAATGCACTGGTTAAGTTTTGAGACCTAATTTCTGCCTTAAAGGATGTCTCCCTTCAAATTTCAGTTTCTCTGATGTTAAAAACTGTATCACATAGTAGTTTTTCACAGAGTCACAGAACCATGGGAACAGCTTGAGTTGGAAGGGACCTTTAAAGACCATCTAGGTCCAAGCCACCTTGTTAAGGGCAGGGACATCTTCACTAGACCAGGTTGCTCAAAGCTGCATCCAGTCTGACTTTGAACACTTCCAGGGATGGGGCATCCACAGCTTCTCTGGGAAACCTTCTCCAATGTCTCACCTCCCTTATTGTTAGGAATTTCTTCCTTATATCCAATTTAAATCTATCATCTTTCGATCTGAAACCATTGTCCTTTGTCCTGTCTCTCCAGGCCTTGGTAAAAAGTCTCTCTCCATCTTGCTTTTAAATCCTTTTTGTATATTAGAAGGCCATAATGAGGTCACTCTGGAGCCTTCTCCATGCTGAACAACTCCATGTCTCACAAGGTCTTCACAGGAGAGGTGTTCCAGCCCTCAGATAATTTTTGTGACTCTCCTCTGGAACCACTCTATGCTGGGGGCCCCAGAGCTGAATGCAGTAATCCAGGTGGGGTCTTGGTAGAGCAGAGCAGGAGAATCATCTCCCTGGCCCTGATGGCCACCTGGGCAGCTTGTGATGCTTTCTGTGCTGCAAGCACACATTGCTAGTTCATAGCCAATTTTTCATCCACCAGGATGCCCAAGTCCTTCTCTACAGAGCTTCTCTCCATCCCCCAGTCTGTATTGATAGTGGGGATTACCTGGATCCAGGTGCAGGACCTTGTGCTTGGTCTTGGGGAACCTCATGAGATCCACATCAACACCAGTGCCAGTACAGACCTTTGAGGGACACTGCTTGTAAATGGTTTCTGCTTGGACATTGAGCTGTTGATTGTGATTCTTTGGGTGTAGCTATCCAGCCAATTCCTTACTCACTGAATAGTCCATCCACTTAAACTCTTCTCTTTCAAGTTTAGAGGTAAGAATGTTGTGGGGGATCCTATCAAAGGCCTTACAGAAGTCCAGGTACATGATATCTCTCAGCTCTTCCCTTATCCACTGGTGCAGTCACTTGGTCACAGAAGACCACTCAGTGAGTGCTTGCCCTTGATGAACTCATCTGGCTGTCCCTGATCCCTTTCTTGTCTTCCATAAGCTGTGACCTACCTTCCAGGAGGATGTGTTACATGATCTTACTGGGAATGGAGGTGGACTGCCTCTCTTTATATAAACTTAGGTATAAAAAAGAGTAGGTGCCTGCACTGTTGACTTATGGAAAAATAAGGATCTAAAGTGAAGGATGTTTCTAATAAGTACTTGGTGCTTTCTAATTTGGGGATATGCTTTCCAATTTGGGGATATGCTTTCTAATTTGGGGATAGTGTTGCATCTTGATGAATGTGTGTGAAGTATGCTTACATGTATACAGCTGTAGAGCTGTGAAATGGGACCTGAAAATCACAATACAGTTAAGTGAATGTAGGTCATAATGCAAAACTTTTGTGGGCTTTGCTGTCTGAACTGTTGTGCTGATCTGACCTGGAGTCCACCTCTCCCAGTGTCTTCTCTCCTAAGCTCTGACTGCAGCCCCTGTCGGAAAAAACTCTCAGAAATGGTTGTCTATGCCAGCATAAGCATGACAGCCTTATTCGGGCTAGAAATGCCCAGCAAGGGCAACTTCTCGTCTGAATCTCACTTGCAAATGTTTCTGTCTTGGTAAGGCTGTGTGGAAGTGCACTCCATAGATTTGGTGTGAGTTATGTGAGAAACACTTAGATGTCCCAGCAGCAGGTGTGAAGTATGGGGTATCTTTTGGTATTTTCTCCTGCAGGAGAAAAGACAAACTGTCTCTTCCTAGTTAGCCTTTTGGTAATATCTTCTGTTTTAAATGGTCATAATTATAGCCTTTCATTTCTGTCATTCCCTCCCTTTCATCTTCCCTCTTACTGGGTTAAAGCCATTGCTTTCTTCTTGCCTGCTGAGGTTGGCTGAACAGCCTGTCCATAAGACACTCTGTTGCTGTGATGGATGAAAAAGTTTTGTGCTTTCCTTCTTCTTATAGTCCTAAAACCATATTTACCTTTTTTTTTTTTTGGTTGATACCCACTACTAGGCTGACAATGAAGCTTCTTCTGCAGTGTTTTTCATGCAGTCCTGATGGTTAGCTGTGCACTCAGGGTTTTCCCCACCTGGTGTGCTGTTTTGCATTTATTCATGCTGATAATGCTTGTTTACCTAGTCACTACGTTCTGAGGGCCTTCTGCAGCTCTTCAGTCACTTCTAGACTTGGATGTTCCTGAGTAGCTTCACTGGTAACACAAACATGCCCACGTTTTTGTTGGTTTGCTTTTCCAGGTCTTGGAACAAACTAAGTTGTAGTGAGTCTCAGCAGATCTCTCTGCTGTTACGGTTTTTTTTGTTCCTTCCACTTTTTTCCCCCTCCAATATTTATTCAACCACAAGTCAAGCAAACACTTAAAACTCTTACATTAGTCTGTTGAGTAGGTGAGTCATCATCTTGCATGAGAGTGCAGCAGTCAGACAGAGCCAGGAGAAGGGATTCTCACTTCAGTAGCTGTGACTTCTCCCCTTGTATAAATGGCACAGTCAGTTCCTCTACCAAACCGACTATTGGCTTAAAACTGTAGGTTGTAGGGCTGAACTTTCTTTTCCAGACCAAATCTCCTTCCATAGACAAATGTTTCATTTTTGATTCCTCCGTTTCAGAAACTGGTCTAAATTAGAGGGTTTATGTCATGGTTAGCACTCCACATTTCCACATTTAGACTTTTTATTAGCATCTGGATTGGTATCATGAGAACTTATGTTACTTTATGGAAATATTCATGAATGGAACGCTCTATTGCAGATATGAAGACAGTGTCTCAGACTCATTGATCTAAAAAAAAAAGATTATTGGTTTGAGAATATAGAAGTAAGAAATTTAAAATGTAGGGGCTTCTTTCTACTAGAGTTTGAAATTCATTTAATGTCTTCTGCTATGCAATTGCTTACTCTACTCAGAAACTGATGCTACTTTAAATATTTATCTACCTTTTGATATATCTGTTTGTATTTATCTCATTCTGATTTAAAAAATTTGGCTTTTGGTGTTACTTGAATACTTAGTATGCATTCCAGACAGTACTCTTTGGTGCTTACTCTAGCTTATTAAATTAAAAAAAAAACACACTGTCAAGAGGCACTGACAACATGCTGTGATATTTTTTCCACTACCATGGAAGTGTAAACTTTCAGAAATACAGTTCAGCAGTACTTGCCTATCCAGATTATTATTTTTTCAAATTTCTCCCTATGAAACAGCACTTTACAATGTAGACTAAGCTAAAAATGGTGTGGTATTGTGTGGATCTTTGTGCAATATAGCTGTTTGGTGACTATGGTGTGACTTGCAAAGCTTCATGCAGGTGTGAATCATGTAGACACTTTTTAGATACCTAAAGCTTTAACAGAAAGGCCTTGTTTGAAAATATCTTGAAATGTAAAAGTGATGTCTTGTTTGTTTTTTTTTTTTAATAAAAGCTGAAATACAATATCTTAGTCATTCACATTATTACATCCCAGCTCCTAAGTATCCTGGTGGAATAGTTTTTCCTACAAAACATGACAATAGGTGTCTTATGGGGAGAAAGCACTACTTTGGTTCTCAAGTGTGCTCATATACCAGTACTTCTGATTTTAGGAGGACTAAAGCGTAGTTTGGACTGACTACCAGGCTCTTACCTAAGATGCTGATGTTAGGAACCTGACTGCCTGAGCCTCCCTCCCGAGGCAGGGAAGGAAAGTGTGCATCCAGAAGGAACTTGACTTGGGCATTTTCAAGGGAACCCACCCATTCCCTAACAGAGGAAGCAGATGGTGCTTAGCTCTCCAACCCAAACACCTCTGCCAAAAGACCTCAGTTTGGGTGGGCCTGCCTGGCTCTTCAGTTCTGAAAATTGGTGCCACTGCTTGAATCTGTATTCCTTTGCTTCATTCAGTGTTTACATTTGTTGATGCTGTTGTTTGCAGGGCATTACAAAGTTCAGCTTCTGTTGATTGCTGCCTTCAGGCCAGCTGTGTGTGCACCTGCAAGCAAGGGAGGCTGTATTCACAGGGAATCTCCTGTGAGCTGTGCCAGTGCAGTTAAAGCAGCCAATATGTGGATGTGTATGCTTTAGGAGAGGCAGACTGACACTCCTGTGTAAGCAAGAGCAGCATTCTGCTGAATTTTCATGGAATCACAGAATGGGTAAGGTGCAAAGGGACCTCTGGAGATCATCTAGTCCAACACCCCTGCAAGGCAGGTCACTGTCATGGTTTAGGAACCAATTAAGTATTCCCTCTATTAAGTGTTTCCATGGAAACAGCCCATACATGTGCTGCTTTCTCCCTTCCTTCCCCACTGTGGCAGGATGGAAAGGAGAATTGGAGGCACAAAGAGGTAAAGATCATGGGTTGAGATAAGGACAGTTTGCTAGAAACAGCAATGAAATAAGAAAATTAAAGCAACATCAGCAATGCTAATAACAGAGTGTACAAGACAGGCAAATAATTGACATGGGATTGCTCAGCTGGAAGCCAGTGCCACCTGAGGGCACACCTGGCACACCTTGGTGAAAAACCCCACACCCATCTGTCCCCACTGCACAGGATGTGAGCTGCTATAGAATAACCTGGCTGCTGCAAAAGTTAACTCTGCCCTGGACAGAACCAGGACATTCACTTAGAGCCAGGGAGAACAGGAGTGCTTCCAGGTGGATTTTGAATGTCTCCAGTGACACCACACCTTCCCTGGGCAGCCTGTTCCAGTGCTTTCCCACTCTCAGTTTAAATTCTTCCTCATGTTAATGTGGAACTTCTTGTGTTTGATTTTATGGCCATTATTCCTTGTCCTGTCACTGGACACCCCTGAAAGAGCCTTGGCAGTCACAGATGAGGTACTTGTACTCATGAGATCCCCTCTCAGTCTTCCCTGCTTTGGACTAAACAGGCCCAGCTCTTGCAGTCTCTCCTTGGGAAAGAGATGCTCTACACTCTTAATCATCTTTGTGGCCCCTGCTGAACCTTCTTCACTATCTATCTCTTGTACTGAGAAATTTGACACAGCACTCCAGATGTGGATGGCATTATCCCTCCAGATCCCAGGATCCCATTAGCCCTCCAGACCACAAGGGCACTGCTGGCTCATGGTCAGCTTGTCATTCACAGACTCCCAGCTCCTTCTCCACAGAGCTGCTCTCCAATAGCTCAGCTCCAACCTGTGCTGATACTTAGGGTTAATCCTCCCCTGCTGCAGTACCCTACACTTGCACTTGCTGAACCTCACTAGGTTTCTCTCCCCCCAACTCTCCAGCCTACCAAGGACTCACTGAATGGCAGCACAGCCTTCTGATATATCAGCCCCAGTTTCATATCAGCAAACTTGTTGAGGGTGCATTCTACACCTTTGTCCAGATCCTTGATAAACAAGCTGAACAAGGCTGGATCCAGTAGTGATCCCTGAGGAATGCTACAGACCACAGGCCTCCAACCTGATTCTGCTTCGCTGACCCTCTGAGCTCTGACATTCAGCCACTTCTTGATCTGCTTCAGTGCTCATTCCCTCATGCACATTTCCTGAGCTTACCTACAAGGATGTTATAGGAGACAGCGTCAAAAGCCCTGAAGCCAAGGTAGACAGCATCCACAGCTCCCCTCACCAGCCCACCCTGCCATGCCATCACAGAAGGCCATCAGACTGGTCAAGCATGACTTCCCCTTGGTATCCAAGCTGACTACTCTTGATCACCTTCTTTTCTTTTACATGCTTGGTGATGACTTCCAGAGTGATCTGTTCCATCACCTTTTCAGGGAGGGGGGTGAAGCTTACTGGCTCGTAGTTTCCTGTGTACTCCCTTCTTGAAAAAGGGGGTAATATTGGCCTTTCTCCACTTATTAGGCACCATTCCTGTTCTCCATGATTTTTCAAAGATGATGGAGAGTGTCTTAACGGTGATATCTGCCAGCTCCCTCAATTCCCAGCTCTCTTTGACCATGAGGAAATCTTCCTTTTTCCACTATTCCTCTCTTAACCCTGAGGTCTGGGATTCCTGAAAGCTGGCCTCAGCAGAAAGACAGTGGCAAAGAAGGCATGCAGTAGTTCTTCCTTCCCTGTATCTTCTATCACTAGGACACACATTGGGTTCAGCTGCAGCCCCACATTTTCCATAATGTTCTTTTTGCTGCTGATATACTTGCAGAAGCCCTTCTTGTTGCCCTTGATATCCCTTGCCAGACTCAATTTCAAGTGGATCCTGGCTTTCCTAATTCCATCCCTGCATACTCTGATGATGTTCCTGTAGTTCTCACACGTGGCTTATCCCTTTTTCTACATCCCATAAATTGCTTTCTTCTGTCTGAGATCAATTAGAATCTTCTTGCTTATCCATTCAGGTCTCCTGCTCACTTGGTTGAATTCTTTGTCTTTATAGATATATCTATCTATCTATATCTATATCTATATCTATATCTATATCTATATCTATATCTATATCTATATCTATATCTAATCTATACCTATACCTATATCTATACCTATATCTATATCTATATCTATATCTATATCTAATCTATATCTATATCTATATCTATATCTATATCTATATCTATATCTATATCTATATCTATATCTATATCTATATCTATATCTATATCTAATCTATATCTATATCTATATCTATATCTATATCTATATCTATATCTATATCTATATCTATATCTATATCTATCTATATCTATATCTATATCTATATCTATATCTATATCTATATCTATATCTATATCTATATCTATATCTATATCTATATCTATATCTATCTATTATCTATCTATATCTATACCTATATCTAATCTATATCTATATCTATATCATCTATATCTATATCTAATCTATCTATCTATCTATCTATATCTATATCTATATCTATATCTATATCTATATCTATATCTATATCTATATCTATATCTATATCTATATAAATCTATATCTATCATCTACAGCTATATCTATCATCTACAGCTATATCTATCATCTACATCTATACCTATATCTATATCTTCTTTACCACAGGAATACACTTGTCTTGAGCTTGGAGGAGGTGACGTTTGAATGTTGTCCAGCTTTCTCAGACCCCTTTATCTTTTAGAGCCCTAATCCGTGCTCTTTTTTGAAGAGGCTGAAGTTAGCTCTCAAGAAGTTCAGGTTCTAGTCCTTAGTGGTTTACTTCCTCCATGGAGATCCTGTGTACAGGCATTTCAGAGAGGTGATCCAGCATCCAGGTTCCCTAGAAGGGGCATGAGAAGATTTACCAAAGTCATACACACCCTTGATGTGGTTTGCCCTATGGCTCTCATCTCAAGAGGCAGCCAAGGGACATCTGTTGCTGCACTGGCTCTGCAGGAGGAAGCAGTGGCAGGAGCATTGCCACTTCAGACACAATGCATCTCCAGCCATCAGTCCTTCCTTTTAGAGCCTGTCTCACCAAACTGGCCAGCCTCCTGCTTCCTTTAGACAGGTGGTTCCTGTTTCTCCCTGTAGGTTTTCATCATTACAGTACAACCCGTTGCCATAAAAGCCAAAAACTCCTCAATGGCACCAGTCATGAAGTCAGATCTCTATCTGCACTATGAGTGTGCTTCTCTGTCTCTATTTCTTTCTCTCTTTCTTTCTACTTCTTTCTCTTCTGTCTCTATTTCTCCAACAGGTAGCATAGACAGGAAGAGGACTTGGGCAATGATATTTTCCACCTGCTTCACCAGGACTTACCAGTCTTCCTTGATCCTGCCCGTTTTTTGTCTTGTGTTTTCATTTGCACCCACGTGAAATAGTAGCAGCTACTAGCCCCAGCTCTTGGCAAGTTGTGCTGCTCTCTTGGCAACATCATGGATCTCAGCCCTCAGCAGGCAGCACCTCTGCCTCTCCATCAGCCTGGCAGATGGTCCTGCAGTGCCCCTTAGTAGAGAGTTGCCCACTATGAGTAAGATTTTGCTTTGGCTGCCATTCTCTAGTATGTTGCTCAAAGGTATAAATGATAGGGTTTTTTTGACTGAAATGTAGTAAACAGACAGAAGGGTGTCTGAAGAAGCCCTTTAAAAGGGCTGTGAAGAATATTTTGAGTACCCCACCAGCACATGAATGCAGAGCTGTCTGCCTCTTCCCAGGGTGTTGCCATCAGGGGAAACCTGAGATGGTTCGTGGTCTTTGGCTCAGTTCCTGCTCAGAACCAACTGTCTGACAGCCTATTTTGAGGTTCAGAAAAACAAACGGTGCATCTGTGTGAGAGAGAATTTCAGTTTGCACTGGAGTCTCAAATTAGAAAGAGGTGGCTTTGATTTGGCCTGAAGGATATTTCTAGCTCCTTGGCAAAATAGTAAGGCTTTTTGTGTATTTATTGCCCAACTATAAACACTGCACTGAGAAAATCCAACTTAGCCTGAAAGGATCCATTTGTTTTTGCAAGCCTGCCTGGTTTGACAGCCTCAGTCCTTGTTCTTAACCCTTTTATTCCTCCTGTCTCCCATAAGACATTTGCATGGGAGTAGTGGGGAGCATAAACACTATAAAAATACTTCTCTCCAAAATTATTTTTTTTCCTATCTGTTTGTTAAATTCTTCCTCTCTTTTGCTCTATCATAGCTGGTTTCCTGCTCTTTTCTCAGACCTGAAAACAACCCAAACAGCAGTACCCTCTGCTCCTCTGCTCACTCTGACAAATGAAGATAATAAAGGAAAAAATATACAGAGCTATATTCAAACTATCAGATGAAAGTGGAGAGAAAGTGACCTAGGTAGAACAGAAAACTTTCAATCTGGTAGGAAAAAAAAAAAGAGGAAAAAAAGGACAAGTAATTTTAGAAGACAGGAAAAACAACTATTTTCTACTTCAGACTCTTTGAGTGACCATTCTGCATGGCTGGTTGAGCAGGGAAGATAACCAGGCAGGCAGAGGAGGCTCCCACTGGTGCTGCTAGACATGGACAACACACAGAACAGCCTGGCATATAATCCAGAACTGTTTCTGGGGTTGGTAACCCACTGCAACCTGCTGGACTAAAAGGGGAGAGCATTCAGTTTCTTCCTATTTGGTACAATGTGCAAACGACTTTGTTTCTGTCTGAACTTGAATAAAAGGATTATGTTTATACTGTCTATGTTAGTTGATTTAAAAGATGCCCATCTCCAACAAAAATGTTGTCTCCATATCTATCCATCCTTCCTTAAAAAGAGAACTGTGGTATAACTTTCAAGGGTAGAATTTATAGCAATCTAATTTAAGTGAGTCATCATGCTTTGCCATATAGCGTGCCACAAAAACACCATAACTAAATGGGTGGAAGAAAAAAGCTTGAGAAATAACCTCATAAACGCTTCAAAACCAAGGTGAGCAATATATGAATATTTAAAAATGAAAATTCATTTGAGAAGTCATTTCATAACAGAATTGCAGGGATTTGAACTAAATACTTGGCTAGGAAAAACTAATTTAATTTCTCACAATACCTACCTGTATACAGACATTGTGGGTAAGTGTACTTATATTTGTGCTTAAATGCATGTAGCTTTTTTTTCTGGAAAGTTACTTGATTACTCATGACATTTTTAGGAAATTCAGAAGATGCCAGGATTTATTCAAATAATCCTGATTGTTCTTAGGCCCATCTTACTCAGAATTGTGCATATTGCTGGGCTAAGTGTGCTCACTGAAGGCAGGCATTTAAATTATCAAGATGGCAGAGGATGGCCCTTTCCTTTTCTCACCTGGGAGTGAACAGGGAGAAGGGACAGTTTACTTGAGACAGGAGGACTTGAGCCAGTGCTGGTGGTGCATCCCCTCTACCTGTGAACATTAAGCCAGAAGATGTGAAGATGTGGTATTGTACCCCAATGGAAGGACAGGATTACTTTTCCTCACTTTTTTCCTCATCAAACCTGTTGCCAACGCAGACACTTTCAGCTCCCACCCTGCCATTTCTTAGGAGTTACAATAGAACTCTAGAGTTGGGAATGATATCAGGGAGCCTATTAAAATTGTGAGCCTGGAACATGTAATATGGCAGCAAGAAGGAAATGTTGGAATTTTTTAAGAATGCATAGTCAAGGCATATTGATGCATAAGTAGAAACAAAAATAGTTAGGAAAGATGGGCTATCTGGTTCCACAGCAGCAATCAGCAGTATTTCCTGGGAGACAGGCTGAGCCTCCTTTGTTCTGCTTCGTGTACAGGCAGTGTGTGCTTTGCTTTATCCAATCTGCAATCTCACAAGTGTCCATTTACTCCTCAAGGGAGAGGCCAAAGATTTAGAGCTGTGTGAAGTGCTCTTTGACTTGGGACCAAAGGAGGCTTTCCCAGTGCTGCTGGTAGCACTGGGTTGTCCTCAACAGACACAAGGAATGAAAAAGCACAAGGCCTGGGTGCTTTGAAGTAAATCTAGGAAATTGTTCTTTTCCTTTGAAATGCAAACATAATGGCAAAGCCATTGCTCCAGTGACTGCCTTTCTGCTCCCTTTGATATGGCACATTCAATGCAAATCTATGCTAGAGAGTGACTATCAAAAGGCTTTGAGAAGCAAAGGAAAAGAGAAATTGTATTCTTATTTTCCACAGCTGTTATGCTAAGCAATACACACCCTGTTGAAATAGAGTTCAACAAGTAGGTTTGAAGAGACCAACTTGTTGAAAATTAAGTTAAAATCTTGCCCTTCCCCAGTGTGACTCAGTGGATGATTGTACTGTGCTTCTCTGTTCACATCAATATTGTTCCCATTTGCAATGTTTTTGCCAGAATAATCTAGGTTTGGCTTTGCCAGCTTCTACACTGAGAAATCTGCTTGAAGTTCTTAGTGATCACTAGGGAATTAGAGAAAAACATCATTTATCAATACAAAAAAGATTTCTTTTTTGAAAATAACTAGTTACTACGTTGATTTCTTAGTTACTATTTGTTCCTGCTGTGGAATTAGCAAAAAGTGGATTTTTTACACTCAATTATTTCTTTTTAAAGTGACACAGAACATTTTTCTCCCTGTGATTCCCTCATTTGTAGAAGATAACAAAAAGAAAAGCAGGTTCTATTGAGAAAAAACCAAATGGACAAACCTATAGTTTTTTCTAATTTCAAAACAAAATTGTATTTTACTTAAAATAGGATAAAACTCTAAATGAACTCTATGAATTATATCTTCCTGAACTGGGACTAAGAAAGTAGATATCTGATGCAGACATAATTATTTCTCTTTTTCAGTGCAGACAGGATTTTAACCAAGCTCTTTAACCCAGCATATCTGTCTTTATCTGAATTTACCCAGTTTCCAAAGCAAATTTAGGTTTCATTCACACATTTACTT
This sequence comes from Luscinia megarhynchos, assembly GCA_034336665.1. Taxonomy (NCBI): domain Eukaryota; kingdom Metazoa; phylum Chordata; class Aves; order Passeriformes; family Muscicapidae; genus Luscinia; species Luscinia megarhynchos. The sequence goes on along the minus strand of CM067592.1, from coordinate 52,041,121 downwards.
CGTGTGTGACTAAGATGTTCAACCCCAAACTGGTTGAAGCTATAAACTGGCTTTGTTCCACGGCTTGCTGAAGCAAGTAATAGATCAGAAAAAAACCAGCATTAAGTCAAGATACTGAAAAATTAATAAAGGATATGTTTATTAATATTGCAGAAAGATTAGGTAATATAACTTTGTTGTACACGAACCTGCCAGATTTACTTCTCTTTTCTGTAACTAAGTTACCAAAAATATTTTTATCTCTCTGCCCTTCTCACAAAAGATTTAGTCTAAATGCTTGCAAAATATTGTAAATGTTGACATACATAGTGGGAGAAATACTTAACAAGTGATTGTTAGTTTGCTTCATTTAAGGGCTAGGGCTTTCTATCTTAACAGAGTGCTGAGACTACAATATTGCAAGTTACCAAACTGTTGAAGAGGAAAGACAATCATATTTTACACTTTCATTAACAAGCTCTGATCTGATCCTTAGGTAGTTCATTTGACACAGTTAATATCAACACGTTTCTGATTATTTAAGTTTTGTGTTAAATTTTTCATATTTAATTATTAAAAATATTGCTGGATACAACGGAAGAAAGACAAAAACATGTTGAGCCTCGACAGGGAAATAGCAAATAATCTTTGTCATTTTGAAACATGGTTGTACTATACTTAAGAAAGTACACTATTTACAAAATACTGGCTGATCATTTCCTTTTGCAAAAAACCACATTCCATACAACAAGGCTGTCAAAAACAAAGCCAAGCAAGTGGAACAAAACCAGATTTGAAACAGTAATTTAAACCTGTTTTGCTTGTATTAGTTTCAAGACCATACCACTGAACTTCCATAGCCTCATAAATTCCTGAATAGACCCCAAAGGAGGACAAGAACAATACATTTCATTAAATTCCAAATTAGTTTTCTGCTGGGGAGACATAAGTGTATGCTGACACGGATGTCACAGAATGGTGAAGATCCTAACTACAGGACATAAATGTCTATCATATTCAAAAGAAAACCTAGATTCCTGCAAAGAAATCTTGGGCTTCTTTGTGTTTCAAAAAAATTCTCTGCTGCTTCCCTTTTTCCTCACCTACATGTTTTGCTTTCCATAGCATGACCATTTTTACACACAGTGATGGCATGTGGCTGGAGTTCTAACCCTGGAAATCATGGCAGCTAGCATGATCATCTCTGCTTCGACCAAAACACTCAGGCTCAGTTTTAAATAAGTATTTCTTCAGCCCAAAAGCCTGGCACTGTGCTTTCTGCAGTCTTCCATGTCTGACAATTAGTATCCTGGAGGAATGAAGTCTGCTGCAGCAGGTCCAGAGTCCACTTTCTGGGCTGCTGGCAGGGCTGCTGCCCACTGCACTTTGCACACAAAAGTCGCAGACCTTTGCCTGGTTTGTCACTACCATTTTCACTGCCAGGCTCAAGTTAGTAGGGGGCAGAGAGGTCCATGCTGGGAAAGAGGGATCACACTGGGTACCCTCCCAGAGTGTCCATGGGGCAGATGCCTGGGGTGAATTATGAGAGAGAGATTAGGCAAGAGCATATGGGAAACTCTTCTGCAAGAGTACCAGTCGGCCCTGCCTGTGTCCTGGCCATGGCATGGCTGGCCAGCAGCTGAGGGACACTGACTGGGGCCAGTGACCCCTTCTCTGGGGGAGAATCCAGAGGAAGGCTGTGGTTTTGTGCAGACAAGCAGCTGAGGTTTAGATATCTCATTTCTGCCTGAGCTGATGACAGACCACAATGCCACAAAGAAAAATCTGTAAAGGCCAAGGAATATGTATTTCTGCTTGGAGTGCCATGAAAGACAAGGAGGCTGGGATAAGAAAGGGGAAGTTGGAAATAGGATACTTGCTTAAATGTAAAACCTACAGCTGAAATTAATATACTGCACTGCTCAAAGTGAGTTACAGGATTGCTGCAGGTGGCAGATATAGGTGCATTAATTCGTGCTGCAGGAATAGAGGAAGCTCTCTATTAGAGTATCTTTCAATGCAGACAAGAATAAATTCGCTGCTATAAAGGCAAAATATTTCTAAATGTCAGTGAAGAAAAAAAGAAAAATGTACACAGAAGACCAAAAAGTGACTATCTGAATAGTCTGTGCCAAGGAATGTCTGGTCTCAAGCACACACAGTACCAATCAGTTAAAAATCTGTTGCTTTAGAGCAGAAGATACTTACTTCAACTTAGCCATCCATTTGGATGAGACGCGGGGTTTTAGGAATGTGTCCCTTCCACTGACCTTGGAAGGATCATGTCAACAAAGCCTGGGGCCCTAAACAGCTCTTTTGGGTGCTGAGGAGCACCCGGCATGAAATCCTACCATAACCAGAGCCAGCTGCTCCAAACTGTATTTCAAGGGGCCCAGCCCAAGCCCAGGAACGCTCAGCAGAAGATCTGCAAGCGCAGCAGGAACGAGGGGTGGCAGCCCCATCTATTGACTCAAAACCCGTGCCCAAAGAACCCCCACCATCCAAACCGCAGCACGAAACAGACCACAACAAATCAAACCAAACGAAACCAAAGCGAAGCAGCACCCCGAGCGCCAGAGCGCAAGCACGCCGCCGGCACAGCGAGCCAGCCGAGCGCAGCGCAGCCCTGCTCTCACTGCGCGCCCGCTCCTTACGCGGCAGGACGCTCGGGCACATCCCCAGCCCCGCAGGAAGCACCTGGGGGTCCTGCAGCCTCTCCAAGAGCCGAGGAAGACAGGAGGAATGCTTTGCCGGCAGGTGCTTTGACACAGAACGGACGACAACAAAGGCCAGGTCGCTGGTGGATTGCCAAAGAGCTGCCGAGTCTTTGCTTACCCAGGCTCCCCATGCAGAAGGGGGACAGGTGAATCTGAGGTCTGTGTCACTGGCAGAGCTGGGCACTGTGGTGGTCTGGCCATCTGTGGGCCATCTAGGTGTGACAGGAGATGCAGGATCACCACCCCTGCACCGTGTCTGCTTTTGTTGCAGTCCTGCTGAGACAACTGCTGCAAAGTGCAAGAACAAATTATAGGATGTGTGTACTAAGTATACATTAGGTACTAGGCAGGGTATGTACATTAGGCATACATTTTACAGGGGTAAAAATCTGCTGATATAAATAAGAGAGATTTCAAAAGCTAGCCAACAGGCAAAACCGTAAGACAGATGTAGTGAAATAAAACTGAGGAAAAAGCATATGTGTTCACTTGGCAGTGCAGAGGATCAGGCCTATGTACACAAAAAGATGTTTCTATCTGCACTTGGTTAATGCATCTACCAAACATGCTTCAGACTTACAGTTCTGTTCTCTTTAGAAATGCCAGAAGCACTCAGCTTTGTGCCACCATCACACAAATAACTAAAATGAAGTGCTGCACTGGGCACTAGGTTTGTTTTCTTGACTGCTGGATCAGCAGGTGGTCAGCAGTTGCTTGTGTTGAGTACATGAGCCAACCAAAAAATTAGACACCTTTTCTCTTCCTAAAAGAGTGCTGAGTTCCAAGCACGCTTTAGAAAAACCTTTTTTTTTCACTCGGGGTTAAATTTGAACAGACCTTCCCTTCTGCGTCCTTCCCACGCTTGCAGTGTCCTGCTCACAGCACCTAGGCAGCGCCCACGCCCTGCCTTTGTCCCCTGTGCAGGGGGACAATATGGTCTGTGGGCAGCAAGTCACCCCAGGTGAGGTGAAGCAGAGCCTTCCTCTGGCTGAGCTCTGGTTATCTCAGTGGGAGGCTGCCCTTGGCATATGCTCACTACATTCCCAGACGGACATACAGCTTGTTCTAATACTGACCACTCAATTTGCAGGCACTTTGCATCTGAGGCTATAAATAATTACAAAACCGAAGGACTTGGAGAAGATCACACTATCATTTCTTAATCTGGTAATGAGCCCACAGGCGGAAAGAGGACACGACGCCCATTTACACAACAGGCTTCTCAGTCTAGAGGACATTTTAAAAAATTCGTTGTTTTTGAGGGTTTCTTTCCTTTTGTTCCCTTTTGCTTAGGGAATTTTTTCCCCATAAGTTTCAAAAAACCACCAATGACTTGGTACTTGAGAAAAAGAACAGAAGTGGCCAAGCTCAGGGGAGGAGGGCGTCTGGTTGCACATCTCTTACCCGGGAGTTTCTCTCCAAGGGGCAGACACCACGAGAATCGGGCAGGTAAAGGACGGGGCTGGGACAGCTGTAGCTCTCTCTGGGCTTTGGAGGAGCTGCTGCTCAGGGAAGGGAATTCGCTGCTGCCACCGGGGCCCAGCCGGGAGCTGCTGCTTCTGCCTTGGGGAGAGGCTCTGCTTGTGAGAGCAGCTCTGAACTGGGACCTCATTAACACCTGCCCCACTGAAAGAGAGATCTATTCCCATCTGCTCGTGTGCCTGGGATCCCGAGCCCGCCTCTCCCTGCCCTGCTGGGAGCCGGCCCGCCGCTTCCCCATCCCCACCGCTTCTTGGGCGCTGCTCCGAGCTTCCAGCAGCCCCGCACCCCTGGCGCCGAGACGCTCTGCTGGCACAGCCTGCTGCTCCCAGAGTCCTGCAGGGGCTCCGGGACCGGCTGCTCCAGGGTTTGTGAGGCACAGCCTCTCCTCCATCCCTTCCCGCCTAGGCACTGGGATCAGCCGCCCCAGGGGTTTATAAAGCAAACCTTTTCCATCCCTTCCTGAGCGGGCACTGGGATTGACACTGCCCCAGGGGTTTAGACCCAAAGCCTCTCCCATCCCTTCCCGTCCAGGCACCGGGATTGACACTGCCCCAGGATTTAGACCCAAATTCTCTCCCATCCCTTCCCGTCCGGGCATTGGGATTGACACTGCCCCAGGGGTTTAGACCCAAAGCCTCTCCCATCCCTTCCCGTCCGGGCACTGGGATTGACACTGCCCCAGGGGTTTAGACCCAAATTCTCTCCCATCCCTTCCTGTCCGGGCACTGGGATTGACACTGTCCCAGGGGTTTAGACCCAAATTCTCTCCCATCCCTTCCTGTCCGGGCACTGGGATTGACACTGCCCCAGGGTTTAGACCCAAATTCTCTCCCATCCCTTCCTGTCCGGGGCACGGGGATTGACACTGCCCCAGGGGTTTAGACCCAAATTCTCTCCCATCCCTTCCTGTCCGGGCACTGGGATTGACACTGCCCCAGGGGTTTAGACCCAAATTCTCTCCCATCCCTTCCTGTCCGGGCACTGGGATTGACTCTGCCCCAGGGATTTAGACCCAAATTCTCTCCCATCCCTTCCTGTCCGGGCGCCGGGATTGACACTGCCCCAGGGTTTTTGACCCAAAGTCTCTCCCATCCCTTCCCGTCCGGCCCCGCAGCCATTCCCGCGCTCTCCCCGACCCGCCCCACAGCGCCCCCTGCCGGCTCGGAGGAATCCCCCCCTTGCCCGCCGTGAGCCCGCAGCGCCCCTGCCGGCCGCTCCCGGAATTGCGCCAGGTCTGCTCTGGTTCTGTCAATGCTCGGTTGTTGTTTGTTAGTTTGTGTGCTTTATTACACACACTAGTAAAGAAACTGTTATTCCTACCCTCATCTTTGCCTGAGAGCCCCTTAATTTCAAAGTTATAATAATTTCCGTTCCTGCCTTCCTTAGCAGACGCCTGTCTTTCAAACCAAGACAGTTGTCTAGATGGGGCTGTAGCCATCTAAAGCAGTTTCTTGGGTATCTGAGTATCTGGATTTCCTACTAAGTCATGCAAGTATTCAGCTTTGGAAAGGCTCTCTACCGACAAGTATATCAGCAAGAGTATACTTGATTTTTTTTCTTTTTTTTAACTTTCTTTTATGCAACACATAGGAGATAATTTTTTTTTCCATGATCAGTTCAGTAAATAATTTCTTTGTAATAAAGAGCCAAAATACCAGAATAAGTGATGCAGAAGGGTCTCAGCCATGGTGTGAGTTGATCACTGACAATTATGTCCTGTAACCTAACGTGTCCTTAACCATTCCCTACACGAGAGGTTCTACAGATTCCCAAGACAGAACTGGTGGTGTCCTCTCTCCTGCAGCAGCATAACTTGCATGATTGAATTTTATGTTTGACGGAGTTCAACAAACCACCCTCTTTCCTAGGAAGAAGTTTCCCAAATTTTTAAAGGTCCTTACTACATCACTTTCTGTTTCGCCCTTTCTCTTTAAGTACAACAAATCTCTGCCAAATTCTTTAATCTGGCTCTACAAGTCATGCATCCTAGCTTGCTGATTGATTCCTCCACCCTCTCCATGTCCCTCTCAAGCTGCTCCTATTTTTATGGAAAGACAGGTCCAAAACTGAACACAGAGCCAGGGAGAGCAGGCAAGTGCCTCACATCTCATTTGCAAGCTTGCCATGTAAAGTCTGAATTATTTATGTCTGTTTTCTCACACACTTAATAGATTCTTGCTTTAAGTTTCAGCAGATTTTTTTTTTCTCAAAGGGGAAAGAAAACTAATTCGAGAAGGACACTGCTTCTCTAGGGCAGTCCAGAAACCTTCTAGCCAATTAAACATATGAAACTTATAAGACTATTATTTTTGAAGGCGTCAACCAGAAGACTGTTTGTTCACCTGGCATTACTAAGCTCGTTTCACAACATCTAGGGCTTGATATCTGCTGTTTTTATAAACCATGTACTTGAAGATGGCCCTGGGAGAAGAATGGATTGTTTTGGCACGTTCAGCTGCTTCAGTGTCCCTGAGTATATCATGGTTCACATTTCCAAGAAATCCAGCATGCTGACTCTACTTGTTCGTGTGTTTTATCTGCTGTTTGCGTTTTTGTGGCTTTTTTTCATGGCTTATTACCTCAGCCCTCACTTAGTAGCATTATGAGTTTATCCTACAATTAGCCCAAATATTGTAAAAATTTTCTCCTCTCTGACACATGCACACTGGTTTCTCTGAGTCATCTGTGCCCTGTTTAAGGACTATGCCATCAGTGCTGTGTCACGATTAAGTGAAAAAAGGATCTGTTTCAGGCCAAGGCTGCTAAGTCACATTTTCTGTAAAGAGCAGTGATGTAATTCTGTATTACAGTTTTAAGCAGCAAAGCTGATTTAAGATGCTTCTGATCACATTGCCACCAGCTCCCTGGTTGCATTTCTCACACTCCCAGCGGACATTTTTTAAAAGGACAGAGACTGATACTGCATGGGTGAGAATGACCTATATACTGTGGGAAAGGGTGAACATCCTTGGCATTTAAACCACATTATGAAAATGTGATGTGCAATAGTAAGCTAGATACCCTTTAACCAGAAGAGGCATACAGCGATTTGTTCTTTCTAAGTTTTTTTTCTTAAATGATTTATTTTTAGTCAGATCTCTTCTGGTTGTCTTTGATGATAAACAATGCTGTCAGGTTTGTGGAATTTCCTCCATTACTATGCTGTAATTTAACTAGATAAGCAATATCCTTATAGTCACACTAGGAAGCCTGCTGGGAGCCTGAGCAGTAGTGGTCATCACTGACTTCCAGAGGAGAGTACTCTCTAAAGTCTGGAAGCCTTATTTTATTAAAAATAGGTATTTATATGTTGCTCAACAGACTAAGAATGATTTCATTCACAAAACTGATAGGTTTGATAGGTGCTTTGGTTCATTTAGTGTCCTTGCATGTGGTGGAGAGGTACACAGCGGAAAAATCCAGTAAGCTTGACCTCTAGCTTCCCAGCCTGTGATTTTGCATAGAAATGTGGGGTTTGTTTTTCAGGGCAGTTCTGAGATCCACATATTTTCACATGCGTGAATCACAAAAATGGGATCTTGCATCCAGAAAACAGCAGGAAACAACAAAATGCTGGTCAGGTTCCAAATTTGCTTACCCATTGCAGAGGTTGTGATAAATGCAGATGCTTAATACATGCTTTTGTGTGAGGGCAAGAGTTTTATCACTTCTGTGAAGTGTGTTTTGCTTCCTTTAGCAATTAGGGCTATTTGCTATAATTCACTTACCTTTGGAAAATTCTAATTCCAGACTGATAGTCAAAGGAAGCTTAAAAAAAATTACATAATTTCTTTGCTTTGAGAGTTGTTATTATCACATTTACTGCTCTGTGAAAGTAGCTGGTAAGAGGAATAAAAATGGATTTTTTAATAAAAGTTCTTGCATTGTGTAACTTTGGTCTTCACTTGAATTGCAGTGAAGTGTCTTAACATCAGTCAGTGTTGTTTCCACAAAAAATGATTTCATGAAACTGTTGCTTTCTTTGAAGGACAAACAGACAACTGATTCCAGTCAGTTTTTTCATGGATATATTCACAGTTCAAACACAAGAGGCACTATTTCAGGTTATAAAATACTAATTTGTAATCCCATGATCAAGTACCTGTGTGCCAGACACCTGCCTAATTGTGCTCAGAAATAGATTGCTTCAGTGTTTTTCAATCACTGTTTCTTAGCCACTTAGTGTTTTGCTGACGAACTTACCAAGGTTGATGCCTTTTTAGTAAGGCCTTTTTAACAAGTTTATAGATAAAGCAAGATGCATGGGATGGGGACACTTGTTTTGCTAAGATGTCTTTTAAGTATTTAGTGTCTTGGAATGATTTTTCATAGTAAAAAACTTTTCTGGAGGTGAAGTGCTCTTCATCTCGCTCTACTTCCAGCTTGGATAATAACTGTATAAGGTTGTCTGTCAGTCTTACTAACACCTTCTTCATGAGGAGTGATGGAAAAAATTGTTGTACTTTCATGAGAAGGCTTGTTCCCTTATTTCCCCACCTTGGAGGGTCCTGTGGTACCATTCCACAGTCGGTTTCCCCTGGCAGTGGAACCCTCTCTTCCTTGTTGCTAGCAGCTGTCCATGCTATAATGCAGTGCTTACTCAGGTCATTGTGCAGCTCCTCTAAGGACATCATGACTTACAAATCTTTCTGCAATGTTCAGAATAGGCCTAAAATTCAGTACCTGTGTCATAATGGCCAAATTCAGATGGTGATGGAGTCTCCAACACACCTGAGTTTTTGCTGCTGACAGTGGGGGAAATTCTTCAATAGAAGTTGAGAGTACTGTAGTGAGGAAGGGAAGTGCTCCTGTTGCTCTTCATGTAGTCCTTAAGTTCCCGGGAGCTCAGGGCATTCCCAGTCCAGCAGCAGGCCTGTCAACCAGAAGGGGTTAGTCAAGGAGTGAGACCAAAATATTTGGCTCAACACTCCCATTAGAAGAGGCAGAGTCCTCCAGTGCACAGAGCTGAGTCACCCCTCCATTTGAGTGAAGACACCTGATTTATTTACTTTGATTACTCTCTGAAGAATGACTTGAACACACAAAGGGTCCTCGGGACAATGCCAGCTTCATAAGCAATGGGTATTAGTGCTGTGACACTGAGAAGTAGCGGTTACTTTGATGGTTAAAAGAAAAGTAATCCCATCAGATACAAAGGGCTGTGTCCACTTACAACAACAGTGAACTCGTCCCTGTTCTGTTGATGGCTGTGTACCTCTGCACAGCAGATCTTCAGTTTGGGGCTGGTGTTCTCTTTAGATTTGTCAGTAATCTGGGGCTCTTTTTAAGTGCAGAAAAACCCGGGGTTCTTCTCTTATTTCTCATTCTGCCAAATGCTCGTGTCTCTTATTTCCTAATTTGGAGACTAAGTCAATCCATTATCAGCAAAAGTCATTTCCCTAAAACAATCTTGTCAAAATTCAACTGGCCAAGACAAGCATGTCTGTCTGAACAGTCAATCTGACCAACTTCAATACTTTTGCTCCTTAGCTTGTACAGTCCAGATATGAGAAATTCATTATCCTGGCAGTCCATACATTCCCTTGATGTCTGAGAACACAGGAATGATTATTAACTAAGGAAGAAAAGGCCTCTTGCAGTTAGGATCACAGCCATTAAAATAGCAGATAGAACCATTCCCTAGTGTTTTACCTTTCAGGTCTTCCTATATTGTTAGGATTATTCTTAGAGATGGATGGAAGGTGAAAATAGATCTTTTTCAAGATGCAGTCCTGCTGTACATTTGGCCACTGTCCTACAAATTAGATGAACAACATAGTGACCTATTAGATAAACAAAAAAGAAGCTAAAAAACAAAAGCCATTCAGATTACTTGAAGAGAGGGCCTCCCCAGTCTGAAAGGGTGCATATACCATGATGTTTAAATAGATGTTGAGCGTGTTTTAGTCAATACTGTCCATGCCTTTAAATAGAGATTCAAAACAAAATAATAATTAAACCATTGAGCCAGCTGCTGTCTGCAAAGGGTTCAATTGACAAGATGCTGGAGCATGAAGAGAAAGTGCTGAGCAGACAGCAAGAAATTATTTACAATGAAAAATATATTTTATTTGCAGTTACCAGATACTGACAAAACAAACATGAAGTTTGGGCCCTAAAGGCCTCAGCAGAGAGTTTCACCTCTGACTTTACTGTGACTGAGATGCTCCTCATTGTTCTTCCTCTGGCCTTACTGGGTGAAATGAGACATACCACACCGTGGCATTGGGACCTTGGTGCCAGGCTTAATTCATATCTTAGTATGTCTTTGCTGTATGACTGTCTAGTTTTGCTTTCCTGTTATGCAGCAAAGTGACTTTGACTTGTGAAATGCCCTCTGAGCATGTCAGTAACATGCTCAGTTTTCTGAACTGTGTTGAAAGTTAAGATTTAAGCCTAATATGAGAAATCACTACATAGGGAAACATAACAGCTAGGCCTACCTGAGTATATACCTGTGTCTCTTACTTTCAGTCACTTTCATTTAATGGTGGAGATTTTGAAGCCTTCTGACATGCATTTTGTCATAAGTGCTATCTATTTTATAGGGATTAGTTGCTATCCTAGTTTGTTTTTCCCTTCCTAATACTCTTCCTGATACACTGTTTTTTTTACTATTAATGCTGTCACCACTGTTAAATCTGGAGAAAGGATAGTTTTGATGGCTGTGGTTGTTGAGGTACTCATAATAAGAAAGGCTCTTCAGAAAGCAATGAGATGATATTCAAAATCAAGTGAAGACAAAGCCCACGGTCCTGAAAGGAAAATAATCTTAGAAGAAGCCAGAAATTTAGGACTACTTAAGCCAGAAGAAAGATATGTGGAGAGAGGTGAATTCAAGGACAAACAGCCTGACAATGCCATAAGCTGTTAAGATTCAAGTGTTGGTTCAGAAGAGAAATATGATGTAAGCAGCACATAATCCAGAGTCGTGACCAATTATGTTTTAGAGGGACTTACTTACTTCACTCAGCAGTGTTACATTTCTCGTAATGCACAGCACATCCTAAGGGACCAATGCTCCTCCTCCAGCTGGGTACATTGATTCACACTGCTTTCCTGGTGCTCGCACTCTGCTTCACAGGAACAAGGGACAGCCTGAGGAATTTTGCTGACGTGCAGGTTGCAAATTCCTTAGCACAGGACTAACTGTGCCCTAATATGCATTAAGATTTTTGAGGAGGGTGGGGTGCATGAGAATAGTAGGGATTAAAGAGATACCACCTCCATCTGCATCTGACAATGCAGGCTGGAGGTCCGAGTTCTGCCAGTCTCTTCTGTCCAGCAAGGGTACCAAGATGACAAGGAAATGCTTGTATTTGTAGTAGACTGAGCTGTGTCTACAATTTCTTGTAAGTTGCAATTGGGTGTGTTCCAAGAGACAAGGGAGAGTATGAAAGTCGTGACAATATTTTTAGAAAGGTAAATGAAATGACCTGAGTAATTTTAGGTCAATCTTGCATTGATTTGTGGCCCTAAGATGGAATGTTTAAAAGATTGAAGCAGAATTAATGACAGACAATAGGGCTTAAAATAAAATAGGGTTTGTCAAGTGCACTTAATTTAATTGCTTTAGATCAAGGGTTTGATTGATTAGAAGTATACCAGTTTTCTTGGACTAGACTTTTTTGTACACATGAGAGTTTGCCATGCTGCTTCCACAGCCTCGATTCTTGTCTGCTTTAGGATTGTGTGGAGGTTTCAGGTATTGTTTGTAGTTTGGTACCCTTTATTTGCAGCTGCCTGAGCCTTGGCATGTAACTGAGAGGGCAACCTTTTCTATAAGTCACAGATGCCTTCCCTGAGAGCCCCAGCTAGCTGGACAGCCCTTTGGAGCACAGCAAACCACAGCAAATTTTTCTTTAACAATTATTATTAATGAAATTGCAATATATTCTTTTATCAGCTAGCATGGATGCAGTTACTGATATTGATTGTTCTGGTAACTCAGGTTACACTGAATTTAGGTGGTCTCACAATGAAATGGATGGTGAAAACGTGTGAGGTTAGGAAAGCACCATGAGGGTGTATTGGAGTCTGACCAATGGCCCTACCAAGGGAGATTTATCAGCTTGGTATCTAGCTTACTTTCATGATATAAAAGCCCTTTCTGGCTTACTGTATCTAACTGTTTATGTTTCTATAATCTACTACATGAAAATCATAATGAGAGAGCATAAAAATCAGTGAGAAAATATATGCCTTGAATAATCCTATCAAGAGTTAAGGTAAATAAAAGGTCATTTTATGAGGAGTATGCCAGTTGGCTGGTGTTTTTCTACATGATACACGTAGATTGGCCTCAACTTTTAGATTTCTGGCAGGATACTTGGTGTCTTTTCATAGCTTCTGCTATTTTTGACTTGAATACACTTATGAGCTGATCAAACCTACAGCAGTAAGCACCCACCAATAATTACAGAAGTACTCATCTTCTCAGGTCTGGTTCTTGAGTGAAATGCCTAAGTTCATACTAAGTTATGCATTATGTTAGATCCTCAGCTGTTAAGGTTTTATTTAGCATTATCACCCTATCTGGCTACAGTCATTAACACCAGTTTGATTTTGCTTATGAGATGCCAATTCGTGTCATTTCAAGGCAAGCACTTTAAATTCACGTATCTCTGGTATCTATATTCAGCATCAAATGGAAATTTTTTTAAAAGATTGTCATCTCTGGAGAACAAAACAAACATGCCATCTCTGGGGAACAAAAAGAATCCTTGACTTCCCTCTAACAGTAAAGTATTCAATCATTGTTTCACAACATGGCTGACTAGATTTATTAGTCCTGTGCTCCCGTAATTCAGTATTCAAATCTATATATGATGAAAGAGAAATAAATAATGGGCCTTTGTTTTGCCCTAATCCTCCAAAGCATTTTTTTAAACTAATACTTTGACTATACCTCATGCTTTAGTCTGGAATAGAAACAAAGATACATGAGGACAGTCAACTGTTCTGTCAGCTCTGTAATATTTGACACAGAGAGTACAAACACACAGAAAATCCAACTATTCGAAGGAATAATCCTTTTGGAAGTGCAACTTGCAACATCTATCTAGAGCATGAAAAGTGCTGTATTCCAGTGAGATTCCTATAGATACTGATAGAGCTGATATATTGACAGTTTTTAAGGGTTGTAAGAAATAAGCACATGCCTATAAGTTTTGCTGACTTCAAATTTATTTGAAAACTTACCTTAATCGAAATAGCCAATTAAATCAAGGGCTTATAAGATTTTTGCTGGTATAGCATCCACAGCAAAATACTATTTGAAAAATCCTGTGACTTATCCTAACACCGTCTTCTGCTCAGCATCTCTAAATTCTTTCTTTTTTTTACTCTCTGTCATCTTATACTGCAGTAAAAAAGAACTGATAGCTGAACGTGTTTAATAAGTTATATTAAACTTATATAAAATTTAATATAACTTATTAAACTTTAATAAGTCTGAAGTTTTTACCTATATTGAGTAGATATGTAAAATGCATATTCATTTCACTAAACAAAATGAAAATCAAAAGCAGAAAATTCTGCATAATCACACTATGAAAAGTCTGGTAATAGTTTACTTTAAAGAAGATAAAATTATACACTTCTAAGATCATCACATGTATTATCGCTAGTCAATCTTGCAAGATGCATTTTCATTCATTGTACTCAGGAGAGTGCCTGATTTCATTTATGATAATTTGCTAACTCAGAACATATTTTGTATTTGAGCACTTTTTGTAAATAGCTATAACATCTACTTATTCAAATCAGTGGCTGTGTTTACAGAGAGAAGCCACCACAAATAGCAGAGATTTATCATTCAGTACCAGACCGAGTGACTGCTTATGGCTTCTGTGCTCTTTTCTCTTGAAAATACACTTGCCTGTTTTTCATGGCTGCCAGTCCTGGTCTTTCAGACAGTGAGTTCAATACTTAGTTCAGAGGCATGTTTTATTTCTTCAAAGCTATTAAAAGAACTTGCAGTGGTCAGTGATCTACATGTGCATCACAGTCAGGTTCCTGATGGACAGCCCAGAGGAAAAAAAGCCACTGAGCTCTGCTGAACTCAGAAGTCTTTGGATTGAGTCTTCTGTGAGGGGAATGGCAGGAAAAGAGAAATGGCTTACTAGTTCTAATTTTGACTGAAGAAAGCAGGTTACTAGGTCGTGCTAGTCAGCTATCTGATGGGAATTGCTTTTTCATGCTTTTTGGAGTTTCATACAGCCTTTTATCTAGAGTGTATGCACAATTCATGAACAGCCGAAACAAATAAAGACAAAATTTAACAATTAAAAAAAAAAAAAGACATCCAAATATAAAAGACTATAATGCAACAATAAGTGAAAAATAATAGATTAATACTATCATAGCAGAGGCAGTCATTCACTGCTATTACTCATGGCTGTAGTTATGAATATTAATAAACCCAAATAGCTGCATCTGTAAGTCAGGCTGTCTTTTAGAAAAGTATTTCTGTCATGAAAGTCTAAATCAGTATTCAGAGATTGTAGGGTGAAATCAGTGAGACAAAACCAGTGAAGCCTCCTCAGCGTTCCTGAATTTTTACCTGGTGTTGGTGAAACATATATTGATTTGTCAGGTCTTGGCTTATAAAAGTGATATTACAGGAGGAAGGAGAAAAATAACAGGCTGTAAAAATCTGAGCTTTCAAAAAGCATTCCATTACAGCAGAGGGAGGGAGGGAGGAAGGAGGGGATGGGACTGAACTGTGGGTTTTGAGATACCCCTGTGTAGATTGCTGCAGAGCTCAGAGTCCTCTGGGAGATTCAACATCCAAAAAGATTGCTCCACTCTCCTCAGGAGAGGCTGAGTCTGTTAGCAGCTCAGGGAAGCAGGAATCTGCCTTAGATTGTACCTAAAACATATATATGACAAATTATAGCTGTGGGAAATAAAACAGCAATGCTCTGCAGACAACCCAGTTCTGCACACATATCAGGCTTTGAATTTCGACAGATCCAAATTCAGCCCAAGCCCATCTCATTGTCTGTTTTAGATCCATATTTGTGGTTAGAGCCCCATTTAACTCAAAATTTGATGGTCATCAATTAGGTCCCTTGGAACAGAGCTCTATCTTTCATTTCACAGTGAACCTTTATAATTGGGCCAAAAAAAGGGCCAGAACTGCAACCTAAAAATGAACATTTAAATCTTTGCAACTGTAAGCCAGCCACTTCAATGAAAGACTCATTCATCTCCAGGCAAAATTTCCAAGATAGTGTAACCTCTACTTCTTTCCCCAAACAACTGCTCCATTACAGCTGTTATATATTAAAAGAGATATCTGCAGAGACCTGCCTGGGTAGAAAGCAAAGCAGTCATTGAACAAGAATGCAGTGCTCTGAGCTGAAAAACCCAGGTGATGAGCACTCAGGACAGTGGCATGTGGCAGGTGCCTGTTCCTGCAGTAGTTATCTGAATTTACTCCATGGATTTTGTATACAGCTTTTGATTTTATCCTGTTGTCCTGATTCTGGCCAGAACAGGGTTAATTTGTGCAATAGTCAGGAGAGGGCATGTCCAGGACCTGGAGATTGTTCTTTACCACCTCTCATAATTTTGAGGGTTTTGAGAAGAGTTTCCTTACAGCAGGCTCCACAGTAGGCATTTTGCATGTGAACCACTCTCTCTTTTATTTAATGCTTTTGTTATTAATATTGTTGCTGTTACTAGTTGTTTTCAGTAAATTGTTCTTATCTCAACCTGTGATCTTTACCTTTTGTTCCTCCAATTCTCCCGAGCCACTCACAGAAGGAGGGGAAGGGAGAGAGTGAGCAAATGGAGGCAGAATTGTTTTGTGGGAGCATGAAATTGGAGAACACCGTTCCTAAACCACAACACTTCTCAACGAGCTAAATGTGTCAGGAATATGCTTGGTAAACGACACATGGAAGTTTGAGAGTTTACTTTGCAAATTATTGCATTCAAACTTGATTTTGATTTTGAAAGTGAATTTTTTTAAAGTATTTTCCTTCACAAATGAACAATACATTTGCTGTTAGCATTCATGTTGTTTCTTCCAAGCAAAGGACACTAAAACAGAATACACATTAACATTTGCATGTAACATGAGTATCCTACTGTGACACAGCCAACGACAGAAAGGTATCAAGCCTGACCACTGTCTTGATAAAAAGGTCCTATGCCTTCTTAACAGAAGTAATCCCATCCACCTGACAAACACGATGTCTATTTAATACTAAATAATTGTTTCTTAAAATTTTTCTTTTTTTTTTTTTTTATTTTCTGCATAAATCAGTTTTTTTGCCATTTTAAAAGGTGATACTTTAGAAAATGCACTAAAGCAAAAATGTCAGATTTTGGACTGTTTTATGTGTGCATATTTTTATAGCTCTGTTCTGCAGATGCTTGATTTATGCTGTAACTTAGATATGAATGCTGCAGTGCTGAGCAGCGCAGCACAGGACAAAGGATTGACAAAGGATCACCAAAGATCAAAAAAGACTAGAAGTATTTCAGCATAATTTTCATGCTGTGAAATGAAATAATGTTTGCATGAAAGACTAGTCAAAAATATTTTCTGAATATCTCTTCCATGTTTTAAGAGCTTTATGCTATTAAATATTTTCTTTAAAATATTTTCTATTTTTTATATTCATGATTGAAATAATATCTATTTTCTTAAGCCTCTCAAAGCTTTAGGCAGAGAAACACAAGAGGGCACTAGAGTCCATTTATTTGTTCAAGCTGGTATCAAGGGGAATCCTCTCCACTACTGTGACCCTTGAAGAGATAAACAATCAAAAAGATATTTTCAGCACTCATCTTTCTTGCCCAACAGAACAAAACTGAGGACCATTTGTAAAACCACTAGAGGTGGTGAACTAGAAAAGAGACAGAATTGAAGAAAATGTGTTCTGTGCCTTGGAAATGGAATTTGTTTCTTGCTAAACAGCTGGTGATCACCCCTATTTAAACTGAAATACTAGAATTAAGCACAGGTAGCTATAGGCAATTTGTGAAAAACACCTTAAAGATGGTTTTAGGTGACTTGCTTCCCTTTGGGTCTAAATCACGCTGGGAGTACTAAAGTTCTTGAAATGTAAGCACATGAAATATGAAATAATTTTTTTTTCCTTAGACCTTGTTAATGAAATTTTCATTAGGAGCTAAGTTGAAGCCAAAGGTCTGGTAAAAGTCATTCTGCAGTGGAAGTTCTTCTTAACTTCTGAGTTGGATTGTGATTATAAAAATGGGTTTTTTCCCAGCCAGCAAGGCTATATTCAGCTACAGGATGTCTGCTACAGTCATCAGTTGATGCACTAAAAAAAAAAAAAAAAAGAGCTCTGGAAGAGGATGCAAGGATAATGGCAGTAACCTATTTTCTCAAGGACCAAAAGTTTCATTATTCTGCTTGTAATGAGGTACTGGCAGAAGCACCAGACAAACAGAAGATACCTTTAATGGACCAGAAATCTTTATGGTCTTTGCTGGTTTTCAGTGCAGCAGTTTTTATTTTAATCTTTTTATTTTAATTTTTTTTCTCTTTCTCATGCCCATTTGCAGTCTTTGGTTTTTTGGAGAGAAGGGGGCTATTTCAGGCTCCCTGAGGTTCAATTGTCCTTCACTATGATTCTATATGGCCAGGGACATTTTGCTGATAACAATATCCCAAGTCCCCATCCTTTCAAAAAACATACTTTTCAGATTAATAGCCAGGCAGACTAATTTTAAGTATTGCTGTGGTTTTAAGCCCAGCTGGAAAAGAAACACCATGCAGCCACTCTTCAAGTTCCCCCATCTCTTCCCCACCACCCCAGTGGAACAGGAAGGAGAGTCAATCTAAAACTTGTAAGATGAGAAAAGAACAATTTAATAACTAAAATTTAAATATAATAATAATAATAATAATAATAATAATAATAATAATAATAATAATAATAATAATAATAATAATAATAATAATAATAATAATATGGAAGAAATAAAGTGCTGTACAATGCAGTTGTTCACTGCCCACTGACAGATGCCAGAGCTCCCCTCACACCCTGAACCCAGATTGGCCCAGCTTCTGGGTGACTTCCCACAGTTTATGTAACTAGGCAGAGTGTTCTGTGTTGTGGAATATCCCCCAGCCAGTTTGGGTCACCTGTCCTGGATAAACTCCTTCCCAGTTTGTTGGGTTTTTTGCATACTTCCTCACTGGCAGAGCATGAGACAAGGCGAAAAAAAAAGAGTGCTTGACTTTGGGTAAACATGACTTAACAAAGCACCAAAAAATCAGTGAGTTATCGATGCCATTCTCATTCTGAATCCAAAACACAGCACTGTAACAGCTACTAAGAGAAATACTGTAGCTGAAACCAGGACAAGTATTAAGTTGCACAGCTACCTGCCACAGTGTGTTGCATGCCTTGTTAGGCCATGCTGCTGAGGGCTTCTCACCCATTGCCAAAATCCTGGGCTCAGGCTTCCCACAGTCAGGGTGCTTTTCTGCCTGGATAATAGCACTTACTCTTTGTAGACATTTTACTGTTTCTCAGTTTAATTAGATTTATTGACAAGAAAGCACTGAGTGTTTGTAGAATTATTTCACCCTTTTCTGTCTGCCTGTCAGGACCTACCACACAGTCAAAGGTTATTTTTAGGACCAGAAGGGACAGCAATTTGACAGGAGCTCAAAGGAGCTGGAGGCTCAGTTGCATAGGATGCAGTGGATTGTCTCTCATCAGTTCTCATTGGTATTGCTAGTTGCTTGGCAATGGGTGAACAAATATGAAAGTGATATACCACAAGCTCTTACTAGTTTAGATTCCCTAACACTGTACTTACCTAATCTGTTGGATATGTGCTTGATGTATCTGGCATATGAGTCTACTCACTGAGAAGCTTATTTCTTTAGTTCAAGCTGTAGAGACACATGAAGGCACTGTTTGAATGATAAACTTCAATTCGTAGTATAAGCTGTGTTGGAGCTACATCATATATCACAACAGCAATACATGTACTGTATATGACTGAAGAATTCCCTGAATGTTAAGCAGAGCATAGTGAAGTCAAAGAAAACTAAAAACCAAATAAAAAGACAATTTTTTTTCGTCATCACACAGGAAATATAAATAGCAGGCATACATTCAAGGTACCAAGAATTAAGTTTTTCACAGATTGAAGTTTCTTACTTTTTTTAAAATTAACTCCCAGATGTAGTAAACCACCTCTTTGTATATATTTATAACCATCTGTAGAAAATATGTTAAATTTCCTAAGGCACAATGTTGACCTGAAAAGTTCTTTTTAGCCTGTGAGATTCAATCCCATTTTATTTTCATTGTTTATGAAGTGAATGGCCAAGACAAAGTTTTTACTGAAACCTCATAAAGATGACAAAGTACACCCGGAAGGGAAAAAATTTAAAATCTGTATTATTGAAATTAATTAGAGTGCCCATGATATATGAGGTGCTTTTTTAAGCACTCTGAACTTGGCTGAGAATCTCCGAGTGATCTAATTAGGGCTGAGTTGCCAAAGGCCAAAGTGAGTGAGACAGAGGGATGACCCTTATCTTTGAAAGGCAAGGTCATGTATGTTACTATAGAATATTTCTCAGTGTGCAGTTAGGTTGAAAAACAGTTAATATACCAAAAATACTCCATATATAATGCAAGCATATACACTGTAAATTGCAGACACAAAGAAAATATAGTAATACATATATATATGCTATATATGATGTAATATTTTATCTGTAATGTCACTGTGCTATTTTAGTGTCAGACAAAAAAAAGGAAAAAACCAAAACCATTTTGTAAATAATGCTCTGAATGTTAACAGTTTTTTTAATGCAACACAATTATTTGGCTCACAGATCACCTCAGTCAACTCCCCACAGCTACAGAGGATTAAGGGAGGATGTGAATTTAGGAAAATGCTATTGTAGCAGGGTGTATTCACAGGCTGTATAAACAGCAGACACATGTCTGAATGTGTTCACATTTTCATGCTGGTGTTAAGAATGGCTGGTATGTACTAGTTATTAAAATGTTCTTAATTTTTCTTGCAGAATAAAAGGGTAATCTTGGTTCATTATGAAAATGTGTATATGAAGAGTTTATGAGTAGAAGTATAACTTGAATCACTGGTAAAATACTTGTAGTTAGATAAAGCTTTCCACTTTCCTTTGAAAAGAGGATAGGATTGCTTTTCTCTTCTTTTTTACAAGAAGATGGGCTCTCATTCATATGAACTTCTCATGCTTTGAGATCTAAGAGAGTCATGGGGTATTTGCAAGTGATGAGGGCAGTGCTTGCTGGTGCCTGCCTTTACAGTCCAGGCAGACCTGTGTTTTGCTGTTTCTCTGCTGTATTATCAGCCAAACTGTTGCTCCTTTCCCTGTAGGCTTTCCTCAGCCTCCAGGGGCTGTTCAGCTACTCACTACAGGAGAACTTGAGGCCTTTATATTTTTGCAATATTAACAGTAATATCAGTGGGGAGGAGGCATGCTGAGGGCACCCCTCTGTTTTGCCTTTTGCTTATCTCTGGCTTGCTCTTGCTTGCCCTTTCCAGTAGTTGCAAACATTTAGGTTCACTGAAGGGAGACTTAGTGAAATTTGAGAGGAAGCTGGAGAGCAGCTAAGAGGCCAGGGACCAGCATCGCCAGCAGTTGCAAAAAACTAATTTATTTCTGTGGCTCTGTCACCAGTGAGCTGTGTAACCTTGAGGAGGTTGTTTTTATTTCTGAGACAAAGAAAAAGCGAGGGGGGCTGCAGAGCTGCTGGCTCCAGAGATGCGCTAGCACAAGCCCTTGAGCAGGGCAGTGTGCCTGCTATCACCACTCTGACTGCTGCAGCGGGGCTGGAGGCGAGGAGCAAACAGCAGGGCTGTGCTGGCTAGCTGCAGCTTGCAGCAGTGCAGCAGAGCAGGGGGACCTGTGCAGAGCAGCTTCCCTTGGTGAGGGGATGTGCTGCAGGTGGTGCAATTCATTGTGTCCAGGCTGATCGCCACAAAGCAATAGGCTTAAAAAGCAAACCACAGAGTTACCTTTAGCTGACACAAGTGCCAAGGGTAACAAGCCGACAATTATTGCAAACATTTTCTTCCTTCGCCTCAGCGTAACCTATGTTCCTCTACAAGCTGCAGTAGCCCTGTGTTTGGCTGCTGCTTTGCACTTTCACTGGGGTGTCCCCGAGCAAAGATGACAGTCAGTGCCTTTTTTGAGTTGTCTCCCTGTGAGACCTGGGGAGGAGAGGGGCTTTCCTCTGCCTGGCCCTGCAGCCATGCCCCAATTTTTGCACCCTCTGGTGCTGACGTGGCAGTCAGCAGAGGTTGGCTTCCTCTGGAGAAGAGCCATAACCTTTGCAGCTTGGCACACTCCTTTAGGATTCCCTGGAAGACTGAATTTGGATAGATAAGATGACACTGCCATTAGCTTTTAGCTAACAAAATCAAAGTGCTCATAAATTACCTTCTTGGTAGCAAGGCCATAAGAATGAAGCCATGCATCAGAGTATCTGAGCTATACTTCTTCTAAAACCCAGGGGAGGAATCAAAACCAGGCAGAGATCTTCCTCTGGGTGCCAGGAAATCCAGCCAGGCTGAGGAGGGCATACCTGGCCTGGGGCAGAGGGGCCAGCAGAGCCAAGAGGAGGGTTGTGCCCTTGCTCTGGAGGTCTTTAATGGTGTTCTGATCCTGTCTCCCAGGCTACATTGGTGTATTTGGGTGGGGACAGCTGGGAAAGCTGGCTGCAGGGGACACTGAGGAGCAGGGGCTGGGGAAGAACACTCAGATCTCCAAGGGCAAAGGGGAAAGAAAATGACAGTGTTTCCTCTGTATAGAGAGACAGCTACATCAACACCAAAACAGTCAGGATCTGCTGCCTGAAAAATAGAGAGCAATTTTGCTGGTTAATGAGTTACTAACAAAGTCCTTCAAATGCTGACTTTTCCTCTAAGGAAAAATAATAGATCAAAACAAAGCAAATAAGTAAATACCTGCTCTGCGGAGGAAATTCTGCAATCTTAAGGGAGATCACAAAAGGAGAGCAAAGAATCTTGACTGCCTTGCAGTTATATTGGCAACTGGAGAAATGCTATGAAAGCTGCAGGCACCAAGTAGTTAAATGGTCAGAGCACTGGAATTGTATACTGGACATGAATGTTGTGCCATATTTGTATAGAGAATCAACTTTCCATAGGCATATGTGTGATAACAGCCTGTGGTTCCCAGAAGTGTAGGAAAAGTTGGTGTCTTAACTCTTCCCAACATTGCTCAGAAAAATATTTTCATTCTTGGTTTGCAGTTTCTCCCTGCTGTTTGCAGTTTCTCCCACATAATCTTCCTGATCTCTCTCCTTTTTCCTTTGCCCCTGGTGGTAGGCAGGTTGCATACAGAAGAGCATTTTGCAGTACATAAATAATTTCTTCAGCACACTGCTGAGTCAAAGCAGGAACAGTGGTGTTCATTGAAAGGGTTGGGGAACTTTGCTGGTTATTAAATATGTGTGCGTGCCACTCTGGTGCCAGTGGGCTGCTGCAGTGGCTGCCCAGACAATGCTGCCCTAGCAGGTCAGCTGGGAGCCTGGAGAGCTTTGTGGGGGCTTTGTCAGTGCTGAGCAGCACGTTGTGTGGGGAGCCCTCGCCTTGTATTGTTGTACTAGTGGTTATTTGTTTAAAAGAACAGCTTATGAAAATTAACATTCGTAAATAGGGGTTTAATTTTGTTAGGACTGCTATTACCTTCTGTGTTAATAGAGTACTAACCAATTCTGAACAATATGCTTATCCACATTTATCTGCTGAGTGGCAGGGCTAGAAATGCACAGGGTTTTGGCAGGATAATAGCTGGGTTCTTGTGAGTGAACCAAGGCTTTCCACCTGCTGGTAGGTGTCGCGTTCCAGAGGGCTGTTTCTCACTGACATACCACTGAGCAGTGGATGGCAGTACTTAAGCACTAAAATAAACTTTAGTTTGAATCATCAGGATTTAGTTTGAATCAACTTGTACCACATGGGCAATGAAGGTATAGCAAGGCAGCTCACAAAACCTGAATGGCCAACACTTGAAGTGGGGACTGACCACAGAGACAAATGCCCCTTCCCACACAGAACTCCCTCTGCATGGCTCATCTGGGGCAAATAGGTTTCCAATACACTACCCAGAGCACCCATGGAATGGTGCCATTCTGCTGCATCACAAACTTCTGCACATGTAGATTTCATCTCAGAAATTGAATTTTTGTGGCTAGTTCCCAAGTAATTGTCTTGACTGATTGTCCTAGCACTGCTTTTCTCTAAGTAAATGTCATCCATAAGTAAGTTAGATAAATATTCCAGGCCTTACAGCTGTCAGGTTCTTGAGCTTGATGTTTTCTCAATCTCACTGAAGTTTTGTTTATGAAGATTATCATTAACTTCCTGTGATTCCTCTATATCACTGATGTTTTCAGGACTGTCCATGTTGCCCTGGCTCAATTCCATAGGTATTGCAATGAGCTGCTCAGTGACAATAGTGAGGGGAATTTAAACTTTCCATTCTATAATGAGAAGGGTACAATAAAAAGCATCCCTATAACCCTTTGTAAGAACACTGCTTGGTGACATTCTGAGGGACTTTTCTGCCTCAATTTGCCTCTAAGTGCAATGGGTCATCTTGTCTGACCCAAGTTCTGACCCCCGAGTTCTGGGGTTTTTTTATGATACTACCTGCAGAGAAATTATTTCTTTAAAAAGGCTCAACAAAATTGTGAAGACAATAGTTGATCAGACAAAATCACCTACTTAAGTGAACTATGCCAGTGAAGTTTAAAGAAGTTTTGTGTGGAGACTTTGGTGCTCATGGCAAAAAACACTAGGAATATTCTGTTTATGATTTGCAGCTGCATAACTGCTTTTGTTTTTCTTGCCATTGAAGGTGATTCAAATACAAGGAACTTGCCTTTAATGCAACCATATACTTCTGATTATGACCTGAAGTTCTCTTACTGTTGTGGAAAATAAAAGGCAGATGTACCCCATTGCAGCTGATGTAAGATGGTGCATCAGTAAAGGATGAAAACCAACCAAAAAACCCAACCAACCAACCAACACAAACCACAAAACCCAAAATAGGGCCATTTAACTTTGGATTCATGCAAATATTCAAAAATTATTCGGTATAAAGTGGTTAAAAACTCTTAACAAACACCTAACATTATTCCTTTGGCCAAACATGAAACTGGCCTATCATGCAGTCTTCTGAAGTTAGTGTTGTTGGGTTATTGTCTTTGGAGCAGCCTAAGAAGCAACAACTGGAAGATAAAAACAGAACAAGAGAATTGCTTAAAAAGTCAGACTTGCATTGCAGGAAACTGACTCAATGCATATTTTAATTTTGGAAATTTAACTTAAAATTCACAAGAAAAAAGCATTCTTCTAACTGAAGTAGTTTCCTTCTTGCTTCCTATACATTGTACAGGAAAGAAGGATGTTTCACTTTCTCTGTCTTTCTAAAGAAAATCAAACTGAAAGGGGTAATTCTGACCTCTATACTCAGCAAGCACTCACATTTGGAGAAAAATGGGGAGCTTAGATGATTTACAGTCTGCATGTCACTTGGTCATTAGCAAATCCAGAAGATGTTGGGGTATTTCTTAATGTCTTCTATTATAATCACACCCATTTTATCTTTCTTTTTGTATTTTAAGCACTACTGTGTAATAAAAGCTGAATATCTGGAAATAGCTGGAAATATGGTTATATGTCTCATAATGCAATGAGGAGTCCATAAGTTATTTACCAGAGTAGGACAAAGAAATAAAGACTGTATACGTGGAAGTGAGAGAACGCGAAGTTTAGAAGATGGAACAAGGGTTTCAACAAAGCAGTTAATTCAAGATGATGATTTGTAGCAGTTTGGGTGTGTTTTCTGCCCCATTTGCCTCTAGTGCAAAAAGGACAAAAACCCCTGTTTTTAAAAATCAGTGCTCTAGGTATTATTGGTGAAATGTCTTGGCACCGTTTCAGAAACTAAAGACAGGAAACTGTAGGATAAATGCATATCTGAAGGCCATTTATTGTAATGAACTGTGCTATAATCAACGTTCATTCTCAAATTAAAATCTGAAGACAAAAACCAGTGAGTCTTAAAAATACCAAGGAATACAAATCTGCATATGCTGTATTGTAAACAGTGACAATTCTGTGGTTATTTTTAGAAAACAATTTGAAACAGTAACAGTGATGAAACTGTTTGAATGTCAGTAATAAATTGTGCCGAATAACCTTGGAATAAAAGATTGCTTTACTAAGAACACAGTGTGATTAGGTTTCATATAGAAGACTGGGTATTTTGTGTATTCACCAGTAGTACTCACAACATAATCACATACTGCAGCTGTCAAGGAATGATTTGGGAGATTCTTCTCTAAACCAAGGAAGAATGGAATAGAAGGTATGACACTCTGGATCTGCCAGGCCAGGCTTTACAGAGTCTGCTTTACCTTTGCCAAAACTTCTCTGTATCCCAAGGTCCCCATGTCAAGAGTAGAGGTCAGACCTGAGGACTAGTCTCGCCTGACTATAGGTCAGGGCACATAGATTTTAAAACAAAAATGACAGCTGTGAGTTGAAGTACTGCATTTGAAGTAAAGTTCTGCCAGTGCAGCTGTGTGCTCAAACAAATTTCCTTCATTACAATTTCTCTTTGAGAATAAAATTTCAGCTGAATTCCTCTGATTCAGACACTTGTGTGCTGGCCCCACAACACGTGGTGAGTAGTGGGGAAGCATGATTTGGCAGACTCAAGAGAAGCCCAGCCTTGACTTCAGACCTCAGAGACCCTGACCTTTCTCAACAGTCAGCTGAATATTTTCATGATCTCAGGGTTAGAAAGTTTGCGTCTTACTCAGAGGTTTCTCACTGCAAAGCTACCATTTGCTTGAGTGATGTCCTTGGTCTGAGATAAGGTCTGTGTTTGTACCATGCTAAGCACAAACAGAGACTTGCTCTTTCCCCAGAAAGAAAGAAACCTCTGCAAAGAGAACACAATCCATCTACCCATGACTTTTCAGCTATCCACTTCAGTAACTACTTTTTCCAGTCTCTGTGCTTGACTATAGCAAGTACTGGATAGCCTCTACTGCCTCCTGACCCTACTGACCCTGGGCAACCATGTCCCATAGCATCACTGATATGCAGACCTTTGGGAAAGTGATGATATTTTCTCCTGCTACAGTCTGCCTGAGATCTATTCTTTCAGGAATACTTGGGGGTCAGGGAGACTGGCTGAGTCATCTATAGTTGTAATTTTCTATTTATACAGGGCTAGTACACAGAAGGTGCTGGAAAATTCCAATTGTCAGTCTCCTGAGCAAAGTCAAAGCCTGACTGGATGTCCCAGACAGCAACCATAATGCAAGCCTAACATGCACAGTCCACTGTGAGTCAACTGTGTGCACATCACTGCTTCCAATCCAAACGCTTACGGTCGATGAGTCTAAAGATGACACACTCAAGGCAGCCCATGCAGTATCTCAAAGTTGCCATCAGCTGCTCTCTTGTCACAAGTTGAGCTGATAGCATCCATTTTAGAAAATGTTATCACCAAACTCTGTATATCTCATTAAAACCTCATGTTATTATATAAAGAGCCACGCTCTGCTCTGTCTTTTGGCAATGATGAGCAAGTCACTCTCCAGCTGCACAGTCTTTTGGCAAATTGAGATCTCCTTCTAATTCATCTAAATATTCAGACCTCAGAATAGCACAAAGACAGCACTTCTGAGGATAACTAATGATGTTTCACAAAATTCAAATTCTGGCCATCTTCCAGCATTCATTCTGCTAAATCAAAGTGCACTGTTCCTTTGTGAGCTGATCTGATACTAAAATTGAATGCAATTAGAAGCATTCTGAATAGTTTACCAGAAATCAAATTCTCCCCTGACTCTGTAAATATTTCAGACTCATTCTAAAAGGAGGAAAATAAAACCTTAACTTCTGTTGCCATATCCAAACTTACTATCAACATCACAAATTATAGTGGGATAAATAATGTGTGAACTTATATCCTGTCAAACCCTGTGATACAGATTCTTCTTTACAAAAACAAGGAAGTTTCTCTATTTGTCACTATGGGGTAACATATTGGAAACTATCTAGTGCCTGTCACTGTGTAAGTTATGCCAAACAGCAGATAAACAGCAATTTATTAGATGCCTGTACACTGTATTTCTTTGTTTTGGAAATGGAAGAGAATGTGTTTTGCAGACACATAGCCTGATAACATTAGCACACCATAAACTAGGGGTTCCTAAATTTTTTTTCCCTTAGGTAACACATTCAGTGGTAACTGTGGTCATACATGGAGCCTGCCATTCCCTGAACTTCCAGCCTGGCTGTGTGCCAAACCTCTACCACTCTGGAGTGATGTATATACTGAAGTCTGAAGACTCATTTCATATGCTGCATGTCCAGGTAAGCTTCCTTCATCACAAAACAAACAGAAAGATAGGAAAAAAAAACATTCAGATGGGAAAATTATGCAACTATAGAGCATAGTAGTTATTACTAATCAGCTCAATGTTGATTTACAAATGTACTCCTTATCATCAGGGGACTTTTGAAGGTAATTTTGGGTGAATTGGAAAGTTTCAGCCAACAGCTACGTGTGGTTTCTCTAGATCTGAACCTTTTCTCTCAAACCCGGTTGCTTCATAATTACAGTGGCTAAAACAGCCTCACTGCCTTATTGTTCTTCCCCTAAAAATACACCTTAGAAAAGAGATTTCTTTGTTGTGTCACCTTTTTGACCATAAAAACAAGAAACTCTCCTTTGCTATGTTTTGGTAGGAATGTTGGAAGATTGACATTTGCTAACCGGTGGCTCCCTGTAAACAGCATGGCCTGACAACTGTAGAATCACTTTATCCTTTGGAATCTGTTTATTTTCGATGGAATGAATGTGCAAAACCCAGAGTCTTGCAGGGTATTCCTAAAAGAAAAGAACATGGCAATTTAGGCTGTTCTCTGTTTCTCTTCTTCATAAGTGTGCACACAGTCCTGTCTGCTTGAACAGCGGGAGAATCAAGCACCCAGAGCTCCAGCGAAGCCTCCAAGATCCTGGCAGCTGTCAGCCTGAGTCAGAAGTGTGTTTAGGGCTCTTCCAACAGCAGAGGTTCTAAGGTATTTTCCTCATTTGTTTCCAAACTCTCTTTCTCAGCATTGTATATGTCTCATATACATCTGTAAGAAAAGGGAATCCAGAAAGCCATTTTGCCTATGAAATGTAAATTCAGACTTGGTCATTCATATTTTGGCCAGGCACATGCACTCTGTGTTTCAGCTGCTAAAGAATGGACAATGGCATGACAAAAGCCATCCCTTAGACCTGCAGAAATTAGGCAAGGCTATCCTTATCCTTGGGAGTCAGGTAATGCAGGATCCAGCTCCATTGTTGGTTCTTTCTAGATTCCTCCCTACGTGGCTGAGAATACCTGTGAGACCTAGGAAGGAAGCATCCAGTGCATGGAAATCCTCAGTGCTTGCAAGAAATGTGTTAACTGTAAGCTCTGTTTGCTGCGCTGTTTGGCACTCTTTACCACTTCATTGCCAATCTGAGGTGGCAACAGAATCTCACTTGCATCTGGCGCTATATTATTCTGTATTTGAGAAAACTTTCAGCAGAACTTCTGAGCAGGTATAAGAGAAATAATTATTACCTTTTTAAATTTACAGAAGATCCATCTTTCCCAGCCCATTTACCCAGCCAATTCAGGTTCAGTTTTCTGGCTGCAATGTACTTGAAATAATGTCCTAACAGCAAACAACGATTTGAGTGCTGAAACCCAGAATATTAATACCTAGGCTGAGAAACAAACTGGGTTTTATCACTTTTCGTGTCCAGTGAAAAGTGTTCACATGTGGAGCTGTTTCCTTTGTTCAGAGCATTAAAAGGATATCTTTTACCCAGCTACCTGCTTTCATTAACAATGCAGAAATTTAGAGCATTAGCAGCTGCCCTCCATTTTTTTATACAATTCCTGGTCATTCAAGACTAGTTGTGCTAGTCCAGCTACTGGCAAGGACAGCATGGGGCATTAAACAAGCTCAGGGAAGCAGTGCACATTTAAACCATCCCAACAAGAGTGTCTGTCTGGGAGCTAAACCAGCAACATGAGCCACTTCATTGGTCCAGTTAAGGGGCTGTATGGAAGAAAGCAATTGTGAGCCACCAAAAGAAATGTTTACCATCCTTACAAACTTGGGCTGAAATCAGCCCTTCAACTCAGAGGCTGGCAGGGACATGCGTGCAAGCACACATGCACAGAGGAAATGAGTGAAAAGGAAGCACTTCAAAGCAGGGCAAACCCAGGAAAACCTTTCCAGCCTAACTGCTTATTACATGCAGTAAGCATCTAGCTAAATCACGAGTGGAAGGTGAGATTAGTGCAGTGGAAGGCCTGTGTCAAGTCAACATATTTCTACAGCTTACACTGGTTCCTTACTTAGATTTTTCTAGACCCACCTGCCAGAATTGTTTTGTACAAACATTGAGAGGGAATAACTGTCCTATGAACAGTAAATTACAGACTTCTCTGATCATATGTCTGTCTGCAAATAACAACTCAATACTTGAAGTTTTGGGCTCAAAATTATTATAATCAGATTAATGAAATTAAATAAAGGGGAGACACCCTTCAAATTTTAAAAAATGCCTGAAAGGAAAAGGAAGTATACAACGCTTCACTCACCCCATAGTGTCAATTTCCTTGTTTTATTGAATTGTCACCAACAAGGACATTAGTACTCTTACTTGTGTATGTCACTGCTGTTTTACCAATTTGGATTACTCATCCTGAGGAAATAGAGTGAGAGACATCTATTTAGCTTTATATTGCACCATTGTTGGAAGCCATTTAGGTTTTCTGATTTAAAATGCAACAGCAGGTAAACATATTTGCAGCTATCCTTGAAAGGGGTGGGGTGGGTGGGGATGGGTGGATGATTGAGAGAACAGCTCTATAATCAAGGTAATGGAATAAGGTTGGGGTTTTGAATGTGAGCAGTTCAGCAAGAGGCAGAATGCACTCAATTTAACTTGACATAAAGTAAGTGAAGAATACACAGAGATTTGTCTCCTAACTGGAGAAGAGATAGAGAATTTGTCTCAGATCTCTCAGTATCTGATAGTGCAATACACTAGAATGTATAGTATTATTGGTGTCTAAAATGTCACTTTGTCATTGATGTTTTAATTTGCAGTTAAAATAAAGTAATTTCTAATTTACTAGTATTTTTTTTTTATCACTGGGTTTTAAGTGTAGAGGAAACAGGTTCTTTTAGATTGCTTTATGCACAGTCTATTTTTATATATGCTTTCTTAGAATATTTTTCTTTTTTTCTTTTTATTTTTTTTTATTTTCTTCTGATGGCATCTGATGTCCTTGGCAGTGGGTTTCTTAAAATATGTTGCATGATTGCTTTTGTCTTTTTTTCTTGCCATTTGGAGAGCTTTGAACATCTTGTGGGCAATGGGTGGTTTGGGTGGAACAGTGAACTGAGGGTTCTGCCATTTCCCCATCACCTGTCTGCTAAATACTTTTCAAACCTTGAGTTCACTGTTCTTAATCTCTATCTCATCCACTTTCTGCTTTTTGGGCCATAGCCTGTGTGATCAAGATATGGACAAGTGAGAAAGAGTCCAGCTGAAGGACAAACATCACCTGCAGCTTAGGACAGCACCAAGGTAGAAGATGCAGCTTGGACTGCTCATGAAAAAAATATGAATGTACTCAGAGAAATCAGAAATCTGCTTAGATATTACGTACTAGAAGACTAGATTTTGACAATAGTATTAGCAGATAAAAATATCTTATCAATAGACATGTGTTCAATAGTTATCCTTTTTGTATCAGTGAGGACTGGAGTGGGACATCCTTATTTTGGAGACTGAAAAAAATGAATGTTTTGAAAAGAAACTAGCCATGGTTGGTAAAAGCTGCTTTTGCAGAAGAGATCTGTAAAAAGCAGGAAATACTACTATCAAAGCTAAAAAATGATAAAAAAATTTCTTCAGATCCTTTGACCTAATATTCAAATGTATATCATAGCTCTGGATGAAAGAAAATAACTGCATGAGAAGTGACACAATTCCCACAGATTGCTTATTATATATTTATTAGATTATCTTCCCACCTTCAGAAGTTTAATATGAGCTGTTGTAACACTGAGAGTAAGAAGATTTCTCATATCTTTCCCTCTTGTTTTTCTCAATCTTGTTCTAAGCATTATTAAATGAACTTATGATGCAACGATGAGATACAGAAGAAGCAAGAAAGATTTGCACCTGTGTCACCATTTTTTCTTTTTTTTTCCCCCATAAAGTCATGTTTTTACCAATTTTGGTGAGTGACAATTCTGTTGCTGTGAGTATAAACCTAGACAAGGCTGCTTCAAGGAGTATTTGATGGCAGAAAACAGTTTGTGTAGAAGAGTAAGTCTGCATATTACACAGTCTGGGCTCTGTCTGTTTAGGCACAGATATGTAACTGTTGTCAGAAGTAAATAACTACCTGAGATATGTAAAACTGAAAAATAAAAATTTTACAAAACAAACTAAAGCTGAGAGCAACCCAGTAACTATATCACCATATCAGATGTCTACCCAAGCTGGCTGACATGAAGAGAGAAGTGTTGGCTTTTGGCCTGTCTTCAGACCTCAAGAGAAAAACAAGAAAACTCCAACATTAAAATAAGTCTGGATTAAAATTAAACATGAAATATTCAAAACTCATAACAAATACTGCCAACATACGGGTATGTGGTGTCGGACTTGAAGATGCTAGGGTTTTAAATTTTTTTTCTTCTTTTGAAAGTTTGAATATTTCTTCCAGTACAACAAGTACAATCAGGTTTGCTCAAAAGTAATCTTGTGTAAAGCAGCCATGTTTCTTTTGGTTCTTAGCTATGAATGGTAAGTTACTTTTCTTTGAAAGAAGAAATCTAAACAAACTTATCATAGGTTACAAATAAAGATAAAATTCTAATATTTAAAGCTATTTGAACATTACAAGAAGTGATGAGGGCTCTGCAGAAGTAATAAAAATCAGGAATAGGGCAGTATGCGAGAAGAAGGCATAAGGATTTTACCAGCCACAAAAGGCTTCAAAAATATCTAAAAACAAACAGTTTGAAAAGCCCAGGGCAAATATGTGCTACAAAAGAAAACAGCAATTCCCATGGAAACACACTGCTCATAGAGATAGAAAGCATTCCTTAGAAATCAGGATCTGTTATCACCTCCTCTGGAAGAGCACATCCCTCTTATTTTAGGGAAGCTATAATCTCTACACTGTTGTATTGAGAAAACCACCTATCCTTCCAAATTATCTTACTGAGAGCAAAGGTGACCTGCTCAGTTCCCAGACTTTTCCAGAGTTTTTTCATCTGAATAGCTGCTCTGCACATCAGTTTTCATCTGAAACGTGCTTCCAGCTTGTTCAAACACTCAATCTTTGTAAAAGTGCACACAATCAAAAAGTAGATTTCTGCCCCAGTTACACAGAGATGTATGGTGTGGTTTGTTTTAATGAGAATTGGCCCCTTGGGTCATACATTAAAAAGTGTGCTGTCTTCTGTTTCTGTGTAAGCACTTAGCTGGCAACCTACAGATAAACAAAAGTTTGGGTTTTTTTTTTGTGTCCCAATTCAAGTACTGCAACATGAAGAAGAAAACTCTAACCCACCAAACTCAAGAGGACACTGTAAACTCCCCATAAAACTAATCTTCTTTGAGACATCATTTTCAAGTGTTTGAATTATGTTATGAAGTGGTGAATTTCAACTGATTCCATCAGGGACCTATGAGTCTCAAAATATTAATTTCTTAAAACGAATACTAGGTAGAGCAAGAGACCATGGCAGAATAAAAAAAAAAGAAAAGGAAACATTGGAGCTTGCATGTGGGCGCAACTGAAGGGATCTAGGAAGGAATAAGTTTTGTCAAAGCTCTGACAATGGGAAGGGTTTCAGTTAAGATGTCTGTTTTTTAGTTGTCTTTGTGAGCCGTGTGCTAGGGAAAACAAAAATGTGTTAATTTTAATGTATGGGACGATACTTGCTTATAGACTACAATGAAATGCAATGCCACTATCAGGAAGATGACAAGACAGGACCTTTCAGACATTTAGAGTC
Source organism: Luscinia megarhynchos (assembly GCA_034336665.1). NCBI lineage: Eukaryota > Metazoa > Chordata > Aves > Passeriformes > Muscicapidae > Luscinia > Luscinia megarhynchos. Next base: position 52,007,798 of record CM067592.1, on the reverse strand, counting down.
TATGTAAATGATAATTTATGCATCTTTGTTCTTACAGTCATGCATTACTTGAATTTCTAAGTACATGTATGCCCATATGTGTTTAGGGAACAAGGGTTAACATAGATGTTTAAGTAGTGTGCAGATTGCCTTGTATTGCAGCAATACATTGTTATATATTAGAATTCATAATGGGAATGGATGAAAACTAAAACTTGCTAGTGCTTATGCAAAAAAAGATTTAGTAGTAAAAATTATTAGGAAAAGAGTAGAGAACAAACCAGAAAATTACATTACGCTGTAAGGACTCAGTGCAGTTTATAATTAGAGTGCTATAAGTGCATCTATATTCCCTTTTCTCCACTCCTTAACTCCAAAGGACATATTAAGATTTGGTAAGAAAAAAGAAAAGTGATACGGAAGGGTTGTTGGGCTTCTAGAACAAAAAGAGATTATGAAGACATGTAGACTGGTTGAGAGGGGAATGTGATAGAGAATTTGGTAGATCGTGAAAAGGACAGGAGTGGTTAAAGGGGGAGAACTTTCAGTGCCAATGACAAATCCATGGGTCATCAGATAAAGCTAGGAGGTAGTTACTTTAAACAAACTAAAGAAGAATATTTTGCACAAGCAATTACTGAGCTATGGGATTAATATTGAGGGATAGTCAGGTACTGACGTGCTAGATGAGATCAAAAATTATAGACTTGTTACGACCCAAAGGTAAAGACCATGAGAAATTCCATGAGTGTACTGCAGAGGTCTCCCGGGCGGGTTGACTGTGCATACTCTTTTTCCTACTCTTAATGAACACCATCAGGGTGTTTGATCTGTTGCTGTACCATATGCTTTTTATAGAGTACTTGAATTCTAGCTGCATCTGAAGGAAGCGAGGGAAGAAAACCGTCAAAAATATTCAAGACAGTAATATAATTTGCGTTATTCTAGTAAATTCTTCATTACTGTTTTTTGCTTTTTTTTTTTTAAATGAAATACATTTTAAAATTACATTGCAATTCCATATTTTTTGGAAGTATGTACATTATCTCTAAAGCAAATGAATGACCATAGGACACAGAATCACAGAACAGTTTGAGCTGAAAAGGACCTTTAATGATTGTTTAATCTAATCCCCCTGGTATGGGCAGGGATACCTTTGATTTGATGAGATTATTAAAACCCCATCCAAACATTTGAACATTTGCAGTAATGGACATCCACAACTTCTGGATGTACGGACAGCTAATTAGTACAGAATGTGTGGATAACTATTTGGTACAGATTCTGTATTTTGATTTTATTTGCAAACTAATTATGAATCATAACTTTAAATAAAGCTTAAAACGTTACTAATAATATTACTGTTTAAACAGTAATAATTTACACACTAAAATAATTTGTGTCTTCTCTTTTGTGTTTAGTGGAAAGACTCAGGTACCTACATGCTAAGAAGCATTTGTTGTCCAGACACAAAGAGGCTTAGCTGACTAAGCATGGTGCTTGAAGATTTGGCCAAAAGTTTGAAAAGCCTCTTGTCATTATGAATGACTGTTGACATTCAAAGATAAAAGTAGTGCCTGACTTTTCAAATATTTAGACTGTTTTTAGCCTTCTCAAAACACAATCCTTAAGGCAAAACTCAAAATTGTTCAGAAGTTTAAAGACAAAAACATAAGAAAAAGAGAATATTTACAAGTTAGTTAAGCAATGAATGCAGTATATTAATAATTTCTCTCCTTTTCTTTTTGTACCTCTTTTATCCTCTTTAAGAGATATGATGATTATATAGCAATTTAAAACAAATGACCAGGAGAAATTGATATAAACATTGAATTCCATCAGCTGAATCTGATTTCCCTGAAGTTTAGTAAATATATCTTTAATAAGTGCAGCGTGGCTCACTTGATTTGAAATGGCTAAAAGTGATGTTTCCATACAGTAGTCAAAAATATTTACAGCTTTCACTTTAAAATGTGTCATATTAAATAATAATCTCCATCTACGTACCTCTGTTATATAATTTCTGTCCTTCTGCTCACAATTATCGATTTGCTTTGGCAAATGGTAGCCCTGGTAAGGCTAGGAAGAATGATTGCCATTCAGCTGTAACTTATGGACAAATCCCAGGTTTTGTTGCTGACCTGAATTGCCCAGGTTAAGTAAACAAAGGTCTTGTGTGCTTAATAAAATAACTTTGTCCCATGCATTGCAAGCATCAGTCTCTTCTCTTAAGACTTACCTGAGCCTCACACTGCCCCAAAGATAAGCTGTATCAAAACTATTTGGAATTGCATGATCATATATCCTGATTAGTTTTACTAGATATGTAAGTATGCAAATTATCTTTCATGGGTTTTCCACGTGTGGTGTCCTTAAGTTTACAAACAAATATGTACAGTTTTAAGAGCTGTTGGGTAGCAGTCAATATCACAAGGGACTGCAAAAGAATAACTGAAAGCATTTTTGCATCTTGCAACCAGTCACAAATACTTTCCAAATTGCTTCCACTTGATGTCGAATTACTGATGCAGTCATCCAGCTTGTAAGGAAGTCATAATTAGAAAAAAAAGATCAATAGAAATCTACCTAGCTGAAGTATCTAACAGATGCTTCTGATGATAAGGGACCAGGTATTACAAAATTTGTGGGACATGGAAGTAGTGAGTATTTTTATGTGTGCAACGTTTCAGACTGGGCAAACCACTACTAAATAGCCTATGACATATTTATATTGTTGAAGTCCTTGTAAAATACAGAATTACTTCTGTGCACTAAAAATTCAGTGAAATATCTGAGCAAAACTGCAGCCTAACACTTTTAGAGAGCACAAACTCCTCCAACATTCATGCACAAGCTAGCCCCAAAGCTAAAAAAACTCTGAAAATTGTGAGAATTTCTGCTTTATTTTTCCTACATCTCAGTTGTGACTCAAAGTTCTAGTCTAAAGGCCAATATGAAAGTCTTCTTTGTGTTTTATGTTGTTTTTTGAATAAGTTTTTCTGTCTGTCACTCTTGGTACCTTAATGTTTTTTCTCCAACAAAGTTTACCTATTTCATCTATTACAACCTTTGTCTGGTTCACCTCCAAAGCTGATTTTCCTCCAGTTTCAATAGCAGCAAGATTTAAGCTTTTGGGTCACTATTCAGAGAGCTTGGATTTCTGTTTTTCATATCCTAAAATATATTTGTCCTTATTAATAGTGGTTTATTAATTATGAAGTCAGTGGCAATATTCTGACAGCATATTTGCAATATGGGCAGGTCAATAGTTCAATTTGATGTAGAAACTTCCAGGGATAATGGTTTAAGTATTATTAAATTGCACTGTCGGGAGCATTTTGTTCATGAAAAACCATGCTGTAAAAATTGTTGTAAAAGGATGCCTTCTAGTTAATTCTCAAATCAGTTGTGCTCGTCTTGGTAAATGAAAAGCTTTGTTTTTTTAAGATATTTTTGCTATCTAATTTCCAAGGGAATGGAAAGAGACCAACAGAAAGACAAAGGTAAAAAGGCTGACACAACAAAGTAAATGAGAAAGATGAGATTAGTGAGGCTCAATGTGTAAACAATGGCACCTACATCAAAGATCACAGTGTCTTGACAACCAAAACAAGTACAGTTTTGAATTGGAGTTGGAAGGGAAGAATTCAGTAGAACAGAAAGAGCATTATCGGTCTTTCTGCAGTTGAAGATTAGCCTACTTTACTGAAAACCATAAATATTTAGTATATTTCCTTTAAAGTAGCTGTGAATTGTTGTGTGTTTTTAAAATGTTTCTAAAATAGTGGCAATGCACAGTACAGTGTGAACATAGATAAAGCACATGTATTGTATACACTGTAGGTAAACACAGTTTACTTGGGTATAGGAATCTTTCTATTTCATGTGATATAAAGTGTGATAGGCCTGCTAATAGGAATACAGCCACAGAATGAAAATGGAAATGGAGAAATGAAACTTAGAAAGTGCTCCACTATCTGTACAAATTACAGCAAAACAAGAGCTGATTTAAAGATGAATTGTAATGTGAGGAGAAGAGTAGAGGCAATGACTGATTTACATTAAGGAATGTCCAAGCTTTATTTCAAAATGCAGGTACTCTGGCTGTGACTGTCAAATATCCCTTTGTACTGCTGATATCAAATTGTGCCCTTCAATATGAGATGTACAGTGAAACTTTATAATATTTTTAATACTTTGCAAAGAGAGTCTGCAAAGGATAATATTTTGTAAGAAGAGGAATTCTAGCCATGCCTTGGAGTGGCAACCTGGACCAGAGGATAGACAAGGTTAAGAGAATAAAGTAGGTGTTTATTAAAGCCTTCAATAGATACATCTTGGGCAGTCAAAATCCGCCAAGAGGGACTAACTCAAGATGGATGGTGGTCACGAGTTTTTCAGACAGATTAGAGTTTGGTCTACTTACATATCAGGGGTTAATCCTCCAATTCAGCTTCAGGTAACGAAGTCATATTCCTCCAGTTTGCTTCCCATCCCAATTCACTTTTGTTTATTCCCTTTGGGGCCTGAGGCACCAGGATGTCTTTGAGTTTCAGGCCTAGGATTGTTTTGTGTGACCAAAGTGTGAAGACAATTAGCTAAGACTCCATATGAAGTTCAGAGTTATACACTAATGCAGTCCAGGATATGAAAAATATAAAAGCTAAAATCTTAAGGCATCACTAGTCCATCACTTTTTCACGATTTACTGTAAGAAGACAGTATATAATGATAATCTATACTGAATCATTCATGTTTCTCATAAGTTGAATTAGAGCAGCTCTCAGGAGATTAAATTACTTGTTGCAGTTGTACCCTTCTGCATTTACCCTCTTCTGCTGAAGACTGATCAGGGTAGTAACTTTGATATGCCTTCTTGTGTGCCATTTATGCACTTACATTTGAATCCCATCCAGTAGTACAGTCTGATTACCCATGAAATAGCAATTGTGAAAACAAAAATCTTTGTACATTTTCACCTTAACACCATAATTCATACTCAGACTGCAGCAGTTGTTTGCCAGAAGTAATGTGTATTAACATAATACATTTGTGAAACTTCTAGTTGGTTGCAACTTTGTAATGACTTTCAGTTTATTTTTACTATGATATAGCAGCTTTCTTCCCAATGTGGTAGAACTGGGATTAGGTTTTGGACAGTGCCCCCAGTGAGGTCAGATCGTTTACTAATTCCATCCATCTCATGTGAGGTAAAACTAAATCAGGGCCAAGATTACCAAGCAATAGTTCCGTGTATGGGCATTCCTCTGTGTAGCAATGGTAGAGAATATTACACAAGAAGAGAATTTACTGTCTTAATTCCTGCATGCAGAAATACACAATATGAATGGTCTGTCCAGGTATCCAAAGAATAATTTGTAAAAATTTTGATGGTTGAGCTTAACAAGAAAATTCTCCCTGACGGTGCCCTATGGGAGTATTTCTCTGAAATGTTCTTTAAGTATGTTCCCCTCAGGTCTCATGAAACTCATCAGGCTTGATGAATATTGTAAGGCAGAAATTCCTGATTTACTGGCAATGCTTTTTGCTACAGGTAACCTGCTTTTACTGAAACACTCACTTGGGCCCTGAATCAACAGATATTTAAAGGAATGCTGTGGTTCAAGGCTGGAGCAGTCTTGCTTCTAAAAATGTAACTTCAAGATCATCAAATATATTACCTTTCTTTATGATGTCAACACTGACAGCTGGGAAAAATCTGTGTGGACTTACATTGACATTGAGGCCCTCAAGATTTGAGCCCCTCAAGACCTGAATCAAACTTTGCAATTTTTTTCAAGTTAATCACTAGCTAGGCAGTTATGACTAAGCAATTCCATTTTGAACATTGCATGCTTGGCTAATCTATTGTTTTAAGTAAAAGGGAAGGCAATCTCAAGATGAATGGGCTATCTGGATGAAAGCCACCAGGAGTGAAGTCAGCAGAACTGAGCTGACTAAGGCATTTCAGACATTGGGAGATCACGTCCAGCAAGACATTGACCACTCAAAATAAACCCCAGGCTCAAATGGAGGGGAGAATTGCTAATGTAGATTAATTAGCATGAGAAGTCAGAGCTGTAACAAGTAGGGGCTTGAGTACTAAGTTCCGCAATCTGGAGCCAGAAAAAGCTGATTCCTTTGTTAAAATGGACAAACAGTGTAAAATTTTGGTGATCAGGAGTCCTGACTTTTAGCATCCAGCTCCCTACTTAGCGCATAGTAGAATTAAAGTTAGAAACACCCCTCCCTGCAGTGTGAATTGGCACTTTGCACTGGGTAACGAGCCTGCATTTTGGACAACAATAACACTGAAAGGATATAATAACCAGATAACTTGCTTTGGAGTGCTAAATAATGTGCAATTTTGCAAGCTATTCCACAGGAATCTTTCTTTGGGTTGTTAATATTTTTTGACATAATAAAGTACTTCGGCCAGGCAGTGTGCTGAGCATTGTTCTAAAACTTAGTGACAATGATGAATCCAGCATATTTCTATAATTAGAAGCTGAGCCTTTACTGTGCAAGTTTTTGACATAAATGACTCATAGTCTGTGAAGCTACTGTAGAATTGGCATACAAGGAATTTTAAGAGATGTAATTGAAAAAATCAAAACTGACTTGATGCTTGCCTTATCATATGCATAAACATAATTTTCCAAACAAGGTTTTTGAATGTATTTGCACAGTATAACTAATGATATGACTAATTTCTATCCATATGTGTCCATGGTGCTTTACAGATGTAATGAAAATGACTGTGGACAAAAGTTTTACCAGGTTCGCACAAAACAAAATAGACAGAGGCATAAGGAAAAAAAAAGTCTTAAAATTTGCAGTTACTCTCCTCATAAGCTCTCATTGTTTTACAAACTTGATGTAAAAATGTTGTAATTCAATAAATGAGATATAAGGAATGAATCAACAAACCTGGCCATCTCCTTCCGGCTAGCTCCCGGTTCATGTCCCCCTTCCTGTAACCTTTACCTGTGACATTGCACCCTACCAGGACTTCCTGTATCCTGATCCGATCCCCCTGTGTCCTTACCCCATTGGCTGCTAGCCAAGGCCACTCCCCATTCCCTCTCCTGAAGACGGAGGTCCCAGGGGAGATCTCTCTCTTTCCTCTTTCCTCCTTCATCCATTGGCCACGCCATCGCCTTAGAATAAAGCTGACATAAGGAAGAGCCTCTTTTGTAATCCTTTTCCATCCATGCTAAAACATACATTGTCTTATCTTAAGTAATTAGGAAAAGACAAAGAATCGATTTAGCAGTTGGCGCCCAACGTGGGGCTTAATTTTAGACCCCATTTTGCCTGAAGTCCCAGTTTTAGGACTTTAAAGGCCGGTTAGGTTGATCAACTACCTCCGTGGTTGGAGCGGTTTTTACCAGCCCCGAGCCTAGGAGGGTGAGACGGACAACTTCTTCGTGACTCGGAGAAGCTGGCTCTGGATCGGAACTTTGCAGTGTTACGGGCGAGACCGCCTGCCTCGAGAAAGGTAACCCCAAAGGTAACCCCGAGGGACAGGGGGAGGGGGTTTTCGGGCGGATTAGCTCAGACTCGTGGGGAGGTTGGTACCCCGCTGGTGGAGCAGCGGCGCAGTCCCAGCGTGGAGCGGGAGCGCTGGGCGTGTTGTAATCCCTACCGGCAGTACACGTGCTCAGCCGGCTCTGCCTGGCGTGTGTTGCGGTATTGGCGCGACGACAGCCAGAGCTCTCCCTGCAGTGGGATTGCTCCCGACCGCCTGTGTCGCCCTTAACGGGCAACCACGTAGTAATAAAGCCCAGCACCCCCACCTGGGTTTTTGCAAACGGACTGCTATTGTGTAACTTTTTCTGTAAAAGACAGGGAATGCGGCATTTTGTTTTATAACATCTAAATGGGGGCTAATGTTTCAGCACAACAAAAGAGTATTATTTCTCAGCTTAAAGAAATGTTAGATGCACAGCATGTTGTAATTTCAAGAAACAAATTAGAAAGTTTGTTAAGTGGTTGTCACGAGAAGTTATGGAATTTGAAAAGCAAAATATCAAATCTATTTTTATTTTGGGACAGTGTCGGAGATTTATTAACTTCTAAAATTCAAAAAGGCGATACCACTGTTGCTTTATTTTTGCCTATATTTTTAAATATTCACAAACAATTATCACAATTGGAGAACAAAAATCAACCACAGGAAAAATTCTCTTTACAACCCTTCTTTACCTAATTCGAACCTCCTGTCCCTGAATTAAAAAGAGAAATCAGAAATATCTCCAGAAACTACTAATACTAAGGTTCCTCCAAAATACACAGAATTCGAATCTCCTGAACAATTTGCTACAAACTTAGCATCGTATCCTCCTCTGTCGCTATTGCCCTCTCAGCAACCTAGTTTAGAAAATCGCCCTTCTCTAGTGCAAGGGGGAAAACCTGTAGTAAATTCTAATACTATGCCTTTTTCTTCCAATAATCCGTTCCTACATCCACCTCCCATTTCTGCTCAATACCTTTCTGGTTATTGTAACCCATCTTTCCAAGCTATATCGCTTTCTAACGCTTTTTCTAACCCCGGGACGCAGAACAATGGGAGCACCAGGAGTGCAGCCGCAGAGGGAGGGGGAGGGGAAGCACGTGTCGCAGGTACACAGACACAGTCTGCAGAGGCACAGAAACAATTAACCTCTAACTCACTGACTAACCCTGAATCTCACCAGGTTTTTGAAGCAGCACCAGTTGTTTATTTAGGTAAAAGGAACGGTAAAAGAAGCTACCAACCGTTACCATACCAAGATAAAAAAGAAATTTGCAAGGTACAAAGGGAGTTTGGAAGGCAAAGTGCCATATTTAAGGGAATGATGACAGCAACTTTTACATCAAATGAACTAGTTCCACATGATTTAAAAGACCTTTTCAGGTGTTTGCTAACCCCTTCGGAATATGAATTGTGGTTTAATGTTTGGAAACGTTCTTTAAGCAGTCTTTTAACAGAGCTTCACAAAAATCCTGAACATTCCAAAGATTCTGAGGATAATGAAATTACATTAGATCATTTATGTGGGGAGGGGGAAATACATTGCCCAGAAAGGCAAACTCGGTTATTGTCTAAATTTATTTTAGATAAGGTTTCTGAGGTAGCTGAACAGGCTTTTATCAAATTGCCATCTGTTGAAGTAACTTCTAGTTATGTAAATATTAAACAATATCCTTCTGAGAATTTTTTGAGCTTTATAGATCGTTTGAAGACACAGGTGGAACGCCAGGTACAGAATCCAGCCATGCAGGCAGAACTGATTAAGGAATTAGCAGAGAAAAACGCCAATGACGCCGGTCGCAGAGTCATTCTAAGCCTGCCACTGTACCCAGAACCAACGCTAGCACAGATGATTGAAGCTTGCACCCGGAGAGCAGAATTGTTCAGTGTTCCAGAGAAAACACCAAGTCCAACACCTCCTGAGCCTCCAGGACCTGATCCACCACAAATGAGGAAGCCGCAGTTATCATCGCAGCAGCTGAAGAAGATCACCTGTTTCCAGTGTCAGCAGCAAGGACATTTTGCTAGGGACTGTCCTCAAAGCAGGAAACAGAACAAAATCAGCAAACAAAAAAACTAGAACTGAGGCGCGGGCCTGCCTTAAACACCATAGCGCGCCAGGATATAAATTCTGCAGGCTATACTGTAGCAAAAGCCTCTCTCTTAAAAGCAAGGGGGGAGGATGGGATGGACAATGTGGGTATAACTGATAATGTTAATGTTAAATGTTCTCCTAACAAAGTCAGGCAGTTCTGTGGCCGTATTAGGCTACAAACTACCAAAGGTTTTCATTTCAGATCTGCTGAGTGGACCATCATTACAGTGGACATCTCAAGTCCTTTAATTGATATGACAGTTTACCACATGGAGAGTGAGTATTTTGTTGTGGGAGACACAGCACACACACCCTCAGAAATTGAAATAGCTCCTATGATCATTAAGGGGAATATATCTGTCACTGTCTGGGGGTCTCTTTGTGGCCGAGACCACTCAGATGGACATAGGAGGGTGGTTCAGGGCGCAGGGAATCCTTGAAGCAACCGAAGAGAAACCGCAGGAGACAGTCGTCCGGGCTCAAGGTCTGTTTATTATTTGTTATCTATAAAGTGTTCTTTGCTCGCGAGCAGCAGTCTGGTCACCACCGTGTCCAGGACGAAAGTCTGCCCAAGGAGGGCCGAACTTATCTTTTATACTCTATGCTACGTATTCCATGTTTACAATAATATTCCAATACTACAAAGTTTTATTACTATGTCTAGTTTTGTCCCCAACCAATCTGTGATTCCCAGCATCCCACACCAACATGGAGGGTAAGAAGAAGAAGAAGAAAAAAGATACCACACCCCAAATTCTCCATCTTGGCTTTGTGACTGATAATATAAACAATCCTAAAACCACATTTTCTACATGTTAAATATATAATTCAGACCCTAGTTACTCTCAAAGGTCCCATTTCTCCTCTGCAGGAAAGCAAATGTCCCTGACGAGCTGAATCCAGCTCTCTGACCCCCCTGGCCTCGCTCGGGGGTCTCTCAGGGGTTGGACAGGGGGGTCTCCGCTCTCCTGGAAGGTCCAGAGGGACTCCCTGGACCCCCACATCTCCCCCTTCTGTTTGCACCAAAAATATATCTTTTACAGTTGTGTCCAATGCTCTCTGAAGGCAGTGAAAAATGCAAGGCAAAATAACCAGAAAAAGAATAAAGAAAATAGCAATCCCAACTAATATGTAAAAACCCACTTTCAAAATTTCTCTTTACAAAGATAAAAGATCAAAAAGGCCAAACAGACCATCCAACCATGATTTAGTTACTTTTTCAAGCTTTGCCTTACCATTCCGCAACTGTCTTATATTCTTATAAATTGATTTCAGATGATCAAACAAATTCATGCAGTACATTCCTTCAAATTCTTCAAATTCACATCCATGCCCATGAGCCAGCAGTAAGTAATCAATTGCTGCTTTGTTTTGAAGGGTTGCTTTTCTCACACTGCTGACATCCGTTAAACATGTCACTCAGTGCATTAGAAATAGCTTTGGTGTTTTTGCTCAACCAACAACCCATACGATTCAATTGAGCCAAGGCCACCCCTGATGCCATTTGAGGTGAGAATAGCGCTGCCGCAATTCTCTGTGCCTTGTTCCATGTATAAAATTTATCATCACAATTCAGATCATATTCCTTGATTGCCCTCTTTTTTTTGTGCTTTGGTTTTCTTAGAAATTTTTAAATCTGGGGTTAACAATAAAAATCTTCCAATGCTTCATGGACCTCCTCTGACTTTCGCAGGGATACCAGCCTAAATTCTGTCCCTACAAATAAAAAATGTTCCCCACAGTAACTGTGCTGCAACTCGGAAGGATGGTTTGTTTGAGACTACAATACAATTACTATATACATCTTGATTCAGAGTAACGTCCATTGTTTGGTTCTTTGTCACTCCTGAAACATTAAATACAATACAAAAGTCCATCCTTGTCGAAGCAAAACATTTCTAATTCTTCTGATTCGAAAAAGGCCACCGGGAGAAACTGAACCCACACATGCCATCCGTCCACAGGAGTTGTCACAACTCGCATCACCCATGAAGGGATGCCCTCCGGAATGGGCCATTCTTTCACTGGCAATCCCACTAAACATGTTCAAAATGCTTTTTTGGCCTGGGATGTCTGAAACAAATTGTGTCCAACCCCGCTGTCTATGCTAAACTTTTCCAAACCTTCTCCCTTGGCTGCATCACTGGTAAATCCACTTTGTTACCTAACATATTTGACAAAAAGATACAACAGCATATAAACAAACATGCTTCTAACAGTGAAGTTCTTAAGTCTTTTATATTTTGTTTGAAGAGAAGTTCACATCCTTTGTTTTTGATTCTGTCTGCGAGCTCCCTTCCTCACTTCCAGGATTGACTTCTACTTGCGTTTGGGCCCAATACAGTTTCACGTATTTTGCAGGAACCCATTTCAATCCTCTATCTGTGGAAACACAAGCACAATCTTTTCCCTACATAATTAGTTTGAAAGGCCCTTCAGTTTTACCTGTTTCTAAATTTCTAATTAAAACCAAATTATTTTCTTTTAGCTTTGCCCTTGTATCATTTGTAAAATGTCTTATAATTGATAGAGTTCGCTCTGAAAAAGAACTATTTAAGAAGTTTAATATATCTAAAACTTTTGTTCAACCACATGTGAGGTGCAGCTTCTGCCTCCTTCCTTTTTGTTCTTTTGAAATTGCTCCTAAAAAAGATGTCAACTAAAATATAAATGTTTTTCAGTTTTCCAAAAAGTATTTTGTCAACTCTGTCTGCTACAGTTGAAGACCTTGCAGTCCCCTAGGGTTGACTGCTCTCATAAAAACTGGTGGCTGTACCATTTGACAATCTGGACAGGACTAAATACTTTCTTTTGCCTGGCTTTTGAAATGTGAAAAGATTCAATCAATGCTTGTGTATTTTGATGAAAAAATGCATGGCTTAATTTTGCCTGCTCAAAAATATCTGGCAAGGTTTGCAAAAAAGACATGGTCAATTTGTCTGCTTGCACGTTTCCTTTTACTAAAATTTTTGGGAGTAATAAGTCTGCTTTAATATGTATAATAAAATATTTATGTGTCCTGTTTTTCAGCAATGTTTTCATACATGATAAATATGAATACAGAATGTCATTGCTTATTTCCTTTAAAATTGATTTTTCCAATTCTTTAACTACGTTGGTCACATATGCTAAATTTTTGATTAAATTGAGGGGTTGCTAAAACAATTTAAAAACTCTGACATTGCTGCCAATTCCACAATTTGTTGTGAACCTTGCACTATTTCCACATTTGACTCCCATTTTCCTGTGACTGAATTCTGCCATGTAATTATTGATTTGTGAGTTTACCCTGAACCTGAACCATCAGTGAATACTGTGATCCCATCCAATGGTTCCTCACTCATTTTTGATTTTTCTTTGAAACTCAATTTTGCTTTTAACAACCTATGACTCGGGTAAAGAATTGTACAAATATCTGTATAATTTAACAATGCAATTGCCAAATCCTGTGATTTTGGTGTGCCCAATCAAAACATTGCTTTCTCAAGGGTAAATACATTATAAAAAAATCTCTGCCTGTCATTGTCATCAGCCTTATCTTTCCCTCTATTATGGTCTGAGCTATTATTTTTAAATCTGTAAAAATTGTTTTTGGGGATTAGTAAAATAGAAAAGTGGTTGTAGGTCTTGCAAATTGTTGATTTTTGAGCTGACTTCTATTTTCTGAGGCTTTACAATCTCATTCAGCTCTCTGAGATCATGAAACAATTTCCATGAACCAGAGGTCTTCTTCAAATTAACAAACATAAAAAAATTCCAGGGTGCAATTTCCCAAATCTTGAAATGCTAATTTCCAAACCAGCCTTTTGCACTTCTGCGATCAGACAGTCATGAGCTTCTTGCAGCTTCTGTTGCATGAATGCCACAATGAGCAAATCACCATCTTGACTAAATTCTTCAAAGCACTCAATTGCTTTTTTTTGAAGGCCCCCATCTAAAGAGGTTTATCAGTTTTCCAAGTCAGCTGTCCGGAGAGAAGTTCATGATCTTTGTTTCTGATTCAATCTGTGAGCTTGCCCCTTCACTTCCAGGGCTGGCATCTGCCCGCGTCTTGGCCGGACATTGCCTCATCTGTCTCACTGGCTCTCATCTCTGTCCTCTCTCTGTGGAGACACAAGCAGAACCCTTCCCCCAAATGCTTACTTTGAAAGCTTTTCAACTTTCTCTGTCTCTAGATTTTTGATCAAAACTGGAGAATTTTCCTTTAACTATTATCTAACAAAAACTTACAATGCCACAATACTATTTAAAAAACAAACCAAACCTCCTAAAATTTACATCTTCTGCAGGTAAAACACAATACAACAATTAACAATACTTTAAATAACAGACATACATTTACAAAATTAGATAATCATCAATCTTAAAAAAACTGTGTCATCACCTCAGGGTCTGCAAACAGCTGACAAACCTTGATTCAATGAAGAATTAGATGGTCATCTCCGGAAAATGAACACCAAATTCACTTCAAAGTCAGCTTCAGCTGCTATATCGATAAGGTCAAATTGCCAATCTAAACGACTGGAATATTATTTTGATGCAGAAAACACCTGGGTTTACACATTTTTCTCTTTAGTCAGAATCAAGGCTTGGCCAGAGCATAAACTCTAATCGGAAGAGAACTCCTTGACATCTTCTTATTAAAGAAAAAAAACCCACAAGTCTTAACAAAACTACAATTAAACATTTCAAGGTGAAAAAGAAATCAAATTCCTTTTGCAACTCGTTTTCTCTAAAATTCTTCTTTAGGGTGAAATGTTTTGAACATGGCAAGCTGTTGCAGTGCTTCTGTGATAGCAACTCAGAAAAACCATAACACTAAAGATTCATTCTGAGAGTGAAGCTCAAACAATTTTTTGGGATTCTAAAAAAACTCAAAACCAGCACAGGGCCAGGTCACAAAAGACCTCCTAAAATAGAGAATTAACAAAAGAAAAACAAAGAAATGATAAGTTCACAACTTAACTAATTATCTTTACATTTTTGATTCAAGGACTGGAGGCTTTCCAAAACTTACTTGAAATATTGAAAGGCTTCAAATTAAACAATGAAACAGTGGATCCAGAATTCATACAATCCTATTACAGTGTTTTAAAAATTAAATACTGAAACTAAATTTGAATTTTAAAATCAAACTGATAGATAAATACTGCTTTTCCAATATATATAAAGAATTTTTGATTCAGATTAAATTTTACAATTCAAATGATGATCCTAGAAGTGGTCTTGATTTATGTTCACACAGCATTTCATTAATAATTTGAAAAATGTAAACTAGAAATCCAATGCAATTTGGTTTGAAGAAAAACTAAAATATTGATATATAAAATAAATTTGCAAAACATAAATTTACAAGCTTCTTCCTTATAAAATCCAAAATCTATTACTTTACATTGACAGTATTGCAAATGCTTAAAAACTGGTTTCTTTGAAACAATTAATTATAGAAAAATTAAAACTCAATGTTAACATTTAAATAAACGTCCACTCATATCTGAGAAATAGCAAGTCACTAAATATATGTAATATCTATTCAAATCAAATACCAAATACCTTATTATACCTTCAATTATTAAAATACCTAATATTATTAAAATACCTTTACCATTTTTAAAATTTCAGCATCTTTCTAACAACAATACAAAACCAAACACCTTAGTTTAACATACAAGAACTGAAAATAAAACTGAGTCTCTTATCAATTCCCTGGTTCTGCTTGTTCTCCACAATATAGATAAAACAGCTCTTGGCATCTCTGCACCGCCCATTCCCCTCCCCTCTGCAGCACTGGCTCTGTGCGTGGCAGGGGATGGCAGCGGGGGCGCTGTCAGTGCCCTCTGGGAGCGGGGCGGCTGTGCCCCCTCCCTCGGAGAGCTCCGGGCTGCTGGCCTCACGCTGCTGTGCCCTGCAAATTGCTTAAAAGTTGTTACATTTCTCTCCTTTGATTTTACAAAGCATGAATTTTTTCCCCTTTTTGAATCTGTCTTTCCCTGAAACAGGGCTCTGTGTCCCTATCGCTGACACTTCCAGGTTTTGTGTTTCCCGCCAGCCTCGCTGAATCCTTGGCGTGGCTTTTTCCACGCCCCTCGCGAAGTGCTCGGCGCAGCTTTCCTACGCCTCGAATTCTCTCCTCCCCTCTGTCCCCCACGGCCCGGGGAGTCGCCTGTAGCGCCCTCCCACCTCCTGGGGATCAGGGTTTATGAAGGGGTGAAGAAGTAAAAATCTGAGCTCTTTAACTCACTTGAAAATATTTTAACTTAATTTTTCCCGACCTTGCTACTACTAACAAGGCTTTGTTGAACTGGCTGCCGCCGGCAAGGCAGCTATAAACTTCCCTCCCCAGCTCATGGCTAGGTGAGAATCCTTCCCCAGTCTCAAAGGGACTTTAATTGCTTTTGCCAAGGACTTCCCTCCCCAGCTCATGGCTAGGAGAGACTGGATAAAACTACACTTTCGGGAGTCCTTCACTCCCTTATCTCTCAGAGTTCTAAATAGCACATTTGTTTCTGCCTGTGGGTAATGAAGCTTCACCCACACAAGTAAATCTCTGAATTCCTTCTCTGTGACAGAGACAGGCTAAACAGAAGCTAAACTTTTTAAAGTAAATAGTAGAGTGAACTGTTCCTTGCTAAAAGCTCTGCCTATAGTGTTCCTATGATGTGTCTGAAATCTGAACCGTCTTACCCAAAAGCAATTTGCCCAAAATCGATTCGGAGGTTCCTGAAACCGACCAGCAGTGCACAGGAGCGAGGCTTCCCGGGACACCTCCTCTCCGACTCGCGTCTGGACCTCGGCTTTTCTTGGCAGAGGGCCAGAAATCTCCTCTGCAGTCCTTTTCAACAGCGTGCCTCTTCTGAAGCTCGGTCTTCTGGGGGTCTGTACCTGTTTTTGCAGGCAACAAGGATCCACCACGGCCCGTGCCAAATGTCTCTGCCTGGGGGGGTCTCCTCCATCTCTGTGCCTGGTAGCTGGTTTCTGGCAACTGTTCAAGGTCTCTTCTCTGCAGTTTTCTCTTCAGGTGGCTTCTTCTGTCAGGGGAGTTTTTTCTGGATCGGAGCTCTTCTGTATCTACCTTTGTAGATCACAGCAGCTGAAGCTGGCGCCCACCACGGCCAAGCTGATGCCCCGGCCAAGGTGGAGCCCACCGAGCCCACCCAGGGACGCCAGATGTCACTGTCTGGGGGTCTCTTTGTGGCCGAGACCACTCAGATGGACATAGGAGGGTGGTTCAGGGCACAGGGAATCCTTGAAGCAACCGAAGAGAAACCGCAGGAGACAGTCGTCCGGGCTCAAGGTCTGTTTATTATTTGTTATCTATAAAGTGTTCTTTGCTCGCGAGCAGCAGTCTGGTCACCACCGTGTCCAGGACGAAAGTCTGCCCAAGGAGGGCCGAACTTATCTTTTATACTCTATGCTACGTATTCCATGTTTACAATAATATTCCAATACTACAAAGTTTTATTACTATGTCTAGTTTTGTCCCCAACCAATCTGTGATTCCCAGCATCCCACACCAACATGGAGGGTAAGAAGAAGAAGAAGAAAAAAGATACCACACCCCAAATTCTCCATCTTGGCTTTGTGACTGATAATATAAACAATCCTAAAAACCACATTTTCTACATGTTAAATATATAATTCAGACCCTAGTTACTCTCAAAGGTCCCACTTCTCCTCTGCAGGAAAGCAAATGTCCCTGACGAGCTGAATCCAGCTCTCTGACCCCCCTGGCCTCGCTCGGGGGTCTCTCAGGGGTTGGACAGGGGGGTCTCCGCTCTCCTGGAAGGTCCAGAGGGACTCCCTGGACCCCCACATATATCTGGTATTATCATATTAGCTCGTTGTTCACAAGCACCTTTCTATTTGGGTGAGGGACAAGTACTGGCCCAAGCTTTTCCTATTCCAGCAAATATCACAGCAGATAATAAATCACCAGAGGTTTACTGGGCAGAGACAGTGAAGGAGGAAAAGCCTTCTCTAGCATGCAACATGACACATGGAACAGACCATCTACATGTGAAGGGTGTTTTGGATACAGGTTCTGATGTAACCATAATACCTGAAAAGATGTGGCCTTCACATTGGGAATTACAACCTGTTGCAGGGCACCTTCAGGGCATCGGTAGTATTAAAATAGCGCAAATATCAAAACGGATTGTACAAATTGAGGGACCGGACGGCAAATTGGCCAGTGTTCGTCCGTTTGTAATAGATTATAAGTGTCCCCTGTGGGGAAGAGATTCCATGTCACAATGGGGAGTTAAAATGATAATTCCAAAAACTCCCCAGGATTTTTAGAAGCGGCCACCGTGGAGTGCCGGGTCCAGAAGCTGACATGGCTAAGTGACACACCTATCTGGACTACACAGTGGCCGTTAAGAAAGGAAAAGTTACAGGCACTTCAAAAACTTGTAGATGAACAATTGGCAAGAGGTCATATAGTAGAAACAACAAGCCCCTGGAATTCTCCAATTTTTGTAATAAAAAAACCAAAAACAGACAAATGGAGATTATTGCATGATCTTAGGGGAATAAATAAAGTAATTCAAGACATGGGATCTCCTCAACCTGGGATGCCTTCTCCAACTATGTTACCCAGAGATTGGCAATTGGCAGTTATAGATATCAAAGATTGTTTTTTCCATATCCCATTACACCCTGAAGATGCTCCCAGGTTTGCATTCTCAGTACCATCATTAAACAGAGAGGCACCAATGAAGAGATATCACTGGAAAGTGCTTCCACAGGGCATGAAGTGTAGTCCTGCTATCTGCCAGTGGTATGTAGCTTCATTGTTGTCTCCGGTGCGGGCACAGAAAAAGAAAGCCATAATTCTGCATTATATTGATGATGTGCTGGTGTGTGCTCCTGATAACTCCACCCTCCAGGACACGCTTGACCTAGTAGTTAAAGTTTTAACCTCTGCTGGATTTCAATTACAGGATGACAAGGTTCAAAGGATGCCACCTTGGAAGTATCTGGGCCTAGAGATCACTGCCAGGACCATTGTTCCACTGAAATTAGAAATTAATTGTAATCCTAAAACTTTAGCAGATCTCCACTCCCTGTGTGGATCTCTGAATTGGGTAAGACCATGGTTAGGCCTCACTAATGAGGACTTAGAACCCCTTTTCAATTTATTGAAAGGGGAGAGAGAGCTGGTTTCTCCTAGGGAACTGACACCTGAGGCAAAAGCTGCAATTGAAAAGGTACAGAAAGCTCTGTCTGAAAGGCAGGCACACCGCTATCACCCTGAACTGCCTTTCAAATTCATTGTTTTGGGGAAACTGCCACACTTGCATGGGTTAATATTCCAGTGGATTGAGGGGCAGAGAGACTCACTCTTAATCATAGAATGGGTCTTCCTCTCCCACCAAAGATCCAAAACTATTACACAACCGCAAGAGCTGATGGCACAGTTAATTCAAAAAGCAAGGATGAGGCTGCGTGAGCTGTCTGGGTCTGATTTCACATGCATACACCTGCCAGTTAAACTTTCTGGGGAGGGAAAGAATTCTCCTGAAAGGTTAACAAAAGAGATGTTTGAGCATTTGCTGCAGAGCAATGCCAGCCTCCAGATATCTCTGGACAGCTACAGTGGACAGATATCTGTTCACAGCCCAGCTCATAAGTTGTTCAATGAGGAATTTCACCTCATACCTCGTGAAAGGAGGAGCAGGAGACCGCTCGAGGCACTCACAGTGTTTACAGATGCATCGGGGGCCTCCCATAAGTCGGTGATGACTTGGAGAAATCCCCAGACTCAGCATTGGGAAGCTGATGTTGAGTTTGTGGAGGGGTCACCCCAGATTGCAGAACTGGCTGCAGTTGTGAGAGCCTTTGAAAAGTTCTCAGAGCCTCTTAACCTGGTAACAGATTCAGCTTATGTTGCTGGGGTAGTGTCCAGAGCGGAGCAGGCAGTGCTCAAAGACATTGATAATGAGCAGCTCTTTAGGCTGCTGTCCAAACTAATCTATTTGGTTTCGCACAGAGAACATCCATTCTATGTAATGCATGTGAGGTCACACATGGATTTGCCAGGTGAGATCACAGAAGGGAACCGTATGGCAGACACCCTTGCAGCTCCAGCAGAAAAGGCATGCCTCCCTGACATCTTCCAACAGGCAAAGCTGAGCCACCAGCAATACCACCAGAATGTACCAGGTTTGGTCTGTCAGTTCCAGCTAACACGGAGTCAGGCCAGGGCTATAGTAGCCACCTGTCCCAACTGCCAGCTCCAGGCCATGCCATCGCTGGGTATTGGGGTTAACCCCCGGGGCCTTGGCAGCTGTGAGGTGTGGCAAACAGATATCACCCACATTCCTAGTTTTGGTCACCTCAAATATGTTTATGTAAGTATAGACACATATTCAGGTGCAGTTTATGCCTCCGCTCATGCAGGGGAAAAGGCTGTACATGCAAAACAACACCTAGTACAAGCCTTCTCAGTTTTGGGGATCCCTAGAGAAATAGAAACAGACAATGGCCCAGCATACACATCCAAGGAGTTCCTGGAATTCGTCCAGCAGTGGGGAGTGAATCATAAGACAGGCATCCCACACTCCCCTACAGGCCAAGCAGTGATCGAGCGCACACACCAGACACTCAAACAAGTTTTAGCCAGACAAAGCAGTTCAACTGTGTGGATGTCTCCCCAACAAAAGCTCTGTAAAGCTTTGTTTACAATCAATTTCCTAAATTGTTCTTTTGAAAATATGACTCCTCCAGTGGTTCGTCATTTTAACAGCAGTAAACAGTTCAAATTATCTCAGCATCCACCAGTTTTGATTAGGGACCCAGAAACATGGAAAACCAAAGGTCCCTATGAGCTAGTAACCTGGGGAAGAGGTTATGCATGTGTGTCAACTCCCTCAGGACCTCAATGGATTCCCCAAAAGTGGGTAAAACCTTTTCTCCCTAAAACCCCAGCTACAGCAGAAGAAGATGAGAAGCAAGTAAGCATTGCTTCAAAAAGAAGACGCCACAAAGAAAAAGGAATACCCTCAAACAGAGACTTATAACATGTCTTAAAATGTTTGTTTTTCTTTTTAGAAAAAGCTACCCTCCAGTTAACCCTGTGTGGAACCCCATCCAAGTTGTCTTCTTGTTAGCCTTAACAAAGGAAACAAGAATCAGAGGACTGGTTTAATAAACTGTCTAAGGGGTGGGGATTTTCTGGGTGGGGGTTTCCAAAGTCAAAACCATTATGTTCATTGTTATTCTTTTCTTTGTAGCAATGCCATTTGGAATCATAAGTCATTTAATGTTTCAGGCCATTAGTGGTATCATTCCTTCTACCTCAGGGAACAATCATATAGAAATGACAAATATAAAACAATCTGATTCTCCCATTTATCACAAATGGTGGTCAAAATAATAAATTCGGACTAGAATTAGTTTAATATCACCCCCCTACATAAAAAACAAAAAACGGGGAGATGTTGTAATTCAATAAATGAGATATAAGGAATGAATCAACAAACCTGGCCATCTCCTTCCGGCTAGCTCCCGGTTCATGTCCCCCTTCCTGTAACCTTTACCTGTGACATTGCACCCTACCGGGACTTCCTGTATCCTGATCCGATCCCCCTGTGTCCTTACCCCATTGGCTGCTAGCCAAGGCCACTCCCCATTCCCTCTCCTGAAGACGGAGGTCCCAGGGGAGATCTCTCTCTTTCCTCTTTCCTCCTTCATCCATTGGCCACGCCATCGCCTTAGAATAAAGCTGACATAAGGAAGAGCCTCTTTTGTAATCCTTTCCATCCATGCTAAAACATACATTGTCTTATCTTAAGTAATTAGGAAAAGACAAAGAATCGATTTAGCATAAAAACAATGATTCAGATCTGTGAGCTGCCATTTGAGAACTGGGAGCATATGCATGTTTACCCTACTGTCTGCTTATTGACTGTGGAGATATTAATCAAAATCTCATTTTAAATCTTCCTGGCTTCCAATAAGATGGTACACAAAATTTTCCATAAATTATGCATTTTTTTAAAATGGAGTTGAAAAATCTGCTTTATTTCCAAACGTTTTGAGGCTTCTGGACATGCTAGGAACATTTGCAGTAAAAATGCTCAAGTCTGTACTGGGGGAGGGAGGAGAAATATCTAACTACAACTAGAAACTTCTAACTGCTTGGAGAGAAGTTATTGTAGATTTTGCAACATTAATAGTGATAGGGAAATGTTGTGACCAGCCTTCCTGTAATCCAGTGGTAACTCTGGCAGTATTTCTTCCACAGTGCTTCACCTTGAACTAGAGTGTTACATAATCCTTTTTTCTCTGACTTTCCTTCCTCTAGGAAACACATAGGCAGCCCAGAATACCATTTGTGTTGATAGTTTTTATACTTGATGCCAGTGTATTCTAGTATACTATAATGTATTTCTTTCTTGTGGAAAGTATCTAGGCTCTGCATAACCAATAATACATCACATAAATAGGATAGAGTTTTTCAAGTCTATACTACTTTAAGTTCTCATGAACTCTCAAAATACCTGCAAAGAGCTTTAGGTTTAGGTAGTTGAAGATACTGTCAGAAGTGCCAAGTGGCTCTAGGTGAAGTGCAGTGCTCCCTGTCAGATGAAGACCTAGTACAAAGTTGGGTCCAGTTATTCTCATTGGATGCATTTATACTGCCCACTGCTTCCAGGTAAAACCAGTCTATTCTAAACAAATTGCAAAACAGAGAGTATAACCAGACAAATTATCTCTGCTACTGGTAAATCCTCTGTGTGTTCCCAAATGTGTTCAGTGTGACATTGAGTTTTATCATAGATTTGCTCCAAGTGATGTACAAAGAAGTGATGAGAACAAATTTCTAACGTTTTTAAAAGTAGACATTAGGTATTTCTTGTTTATGTTTACTTATGTTTTAAGTAGTGACCTTGGCTTTCCAAGATAGCTTCTGTGTGTGTGACACCTTTCACAACATGCCTTGTTTTTGTCCAGTTTTCGGTCACACCATAATTAGAGTGGTTCATAATAAAAGTAAGGCACATAAAGCCCCCTTATTTTCAATAACAAATATGTCTGAAAACATTTTTAAAGATCTGAGACCATACAAAAATTCAGATTCCAATGAACTTGAAGGCATGGGAAAGTACTAGACTGTACATTTCAGAACAATAGGCATAATTAGCATAATACACCAGGGATTTTTTACCTAATGTTTTGAAGTTTTAGTGCTGTGGGATTCTTGGGTTAAATTTTGTTTTTTTAATCCCCACCATGCAAGAAAAAGCCTTTGTAAAAGCTCTTATATTTTGAAAAGAGAAAGTAAACATTTCTCTTGCTCTCAATTTTCCAGTCTCTGTTACTCAGTGATGGCTGTGAGGTGTCAAATCAAGGCTCTTCATGTTTTATTCTTAACTTATAATTAGAACAAAATTATTCTAATATGTGTTCTAATGTGTGCTATTTGAAATCTATCTAAATCAGAGCTTCTTACATCAGGTCTATAAGTGATACACTGTCACACCAAAAGTTCCAATTTGTACTGGGGCCTCAAATCACGAACACCAATGGCATAAGTCTACTATGATGTCTTTTGATAATTTCACATCTGTGTAGGCTGACCTAAATCTCAGTCCCCTGTGCTTTCAGTCACACAAAGTGCCCAGCACAGCTGGATGTCTTTGTTGCTGGGTTTCTCAGTATCAGATTCCTGATGTTCTTGCCTGCTAAGCTCTGGACGTGCTGGGAGGATTAGGTGTAGGGGAATAATGTATCTGCATCCCACAGAAAGATGTCATGTTGCCAAGCACGTCTGGGGCTCTGGGTGTAGGTGCTGGTGTAGGTATGTCAGGCTGGAGCCCAGCCTCAGTGCAAGAGACTTGGCAGGTCTCTGTGTGAATGGTTTCACCCTCATTGAGAGTGTGTGGTAAACACTCTGACTAGGTGACAGGTGTCCACCAAAACCCCTCTGTTGCTCTGATCCTCAGCTGGACAGAGGAGAGAAAATACAGCAAAAAAGCTCTTGCATGCACACAAGGACAGGAAGAGATCACTCACCAATTACCTTCACAGTCATAACAGACTCTGGTAAATTAGTTTAACTTTTTACTATACAAATCAGAGTAGAATAATGAGAGATAAAACCAAATCTTAAAAACATCTTCCACCCATCCCTCCATCTTTCCCGGGCTTAACTTTACCCCGGATTCATTCCTCCTCCCCTCCAGTGGCACAGTGAGGTGGTCATTTCATCACACTTTGTTTCTGCTGCTCCTACCTCCACAGGCTTCTCACACTCTTCCCCAGTGTGTGGTCCCTCCCACAGGAGACAGAACTCCACGAACTTGTCCAGGATGAGTCCCTGTCACACAGTGCAGTCCTCCAGGATCAGTTTGCTCCAGTGTGGTTCCACGCCACAGGGTGCAGTCCTTCAGGGATGCACTGCTCCAGTGTGCACTCCTCTCTTCACAGGGGCACAGGTCCTGCCAGGAGCCTGCTCCAGCACAGGCTTCCCACAGGGTGCCATGCTGCTTCAGGCACCCCCGCTGCTCCAGCATGAGGTCCTCCATGGGCTGCAGGGACACAGCTGCCTCACCATGGCTGCACCTTGGGCTGTGGGGGAACACAGCACCTTGGGCACCTCCTCCTATTTCTTCTTCACTGACTTTGGTGCCTGCATGGCTGTTCCCATCATATATTCTCACCTTCTCTGGCTACAATTTGCTTCTGTGCAATAACTTCCTTTCCTTTTTAAATCTGTTGTCCTCCAGGCACTGCCACTACTGTTGAGGGGCTGAGCCCTGGCCAGTGGCAGGTCTGCCTGGGAGCCATGGGGCATTGGAACCTTTAGACACCAAGGAAACTTATGGCAGCTTCTCACAGAAGCTACCCCTGTACCTCCCTGCTGCCAAAACCCTGCCGTGCAAACCCAGCACACAAACAGAGCTGTTACCCTGTGCAGCTCTCAGGGACCTGCGCCCTGGCAGTAAAGACTGGTTTTGCTGTTGACTGCAGAGTTACTCTTGGATTAGGCCATACATAGAACACAATCAACCTAACATTTTCTTTGGGCAGTATTTTGTTTGTGCATCTCTATGCATGAATGTATGTATGTGTTTTTTGCCTTGAAATATGCCCTTGAGATAAAACATATGCTTTTCATTAACTTGAAGTATCCTTCTTCTGTTGAATAACTTGCAAAACTTAATCTCAGTTTATTTATTTTTGTTGCTTTCATTTTACACATGCTGTAAGAGCAGAAGTTTGTAACTTTTCTAAGCTGTTGCTCTCTATCACTTGAGTTGGTAGCTCCAAATGTTCATGTAAATGTTTGGATTTCTGTCTGGACTTATGAACATCAGTTGGAAGTGTCATGAACTTGTCTCAGATCATGACACCTAATTAATAACTGCTAAGTTGAGCTGAATGGGGGAGCTGAAGTTATTTTCACCCCAGTAACAGGAGGAATGCTGCCCAGAAATCCGCAGCTTTTGCTGAGAGTGAAATGCAGTCATTGTTAGCAGTTTATTGGTTTGTGCCTCTGTTAAGTTTTGCTTTCTGGTCATATTTCCTTGCTGGTGTATGCCGTGATTTTAATTTGATTTTGTTGTGGCCACTTGAGGTTGTCTTTTACTTACAGTGAGACGTTATGATTTATAATATCATCAGGAGCAAAAATTTAGGTTTAGTCATTGTGGGAATCATGAGCACGTGCTAGTTTTCCTGTTAGTTATTTCCTAGTCCATAAAACTTTTAAATTATACAGGATTTGCACAATGAGGACTGCCATTCTGCTTCTCCTGTGTCTCTGGATATATCCAAAGAGAACGGATTAACCCTGATAGATCTGTTCTTTAGCATAGCATACCAGATAATGTGCCATATAAATTATTAATTGCCCATGTAAATGGCTCTAAATTCTTCCCCATTCCTCTGTATTGCACAATGGAAAAAGGCAGTCAGTATAAGGTGATCTGTGGTGACTTCACTTGGAACTAAATTAATCTACTCTGTTGTCTAAAACTGGGAGGTTTCTAGTAAAGTGAACACCCAAAATCCATTGTGAGAAATTTGGTACTTCAAATGTATGATCTTTCCCATATGAGGAAAGGCAGTGAAAACACACAGTGTAAATTATTACCTGCAGGCAGATTTTTCTGGGTGGTGACTACAGAGAGAGTCTAGATAAATAGCCTAGATACATCAATTTTAGAATATGTTGTTGAATGAAACAATTTTGTTCTCCGTCTAGATGGCTTTTTACCGTACTCATTCCCCACAGGTTGAGGCAATGAATCTTGCAGCTGCCACAGCTCCACAGGGCTAATGGCAAAATACATTTAAAGAAACAGATTCAAGCAATTACATTCCTTGCTTTCTAATAATGATGTTCCAAACACAGCCTCTGGCTCAGCAAGTTAATAAGTTGTAGGTGCCGGAAGATAGGAAAGTATCTCATAATTTACCCACTTAAACATTATGTGTTCTTAGTTAATATCTCCAATAATTTACCCCCCCAAAAATGTGCAAGGCTTTCAAATCCAATCACATTACCCAGCCCCAATAACATCCCAGAAGAGGATACTATGGACATAGTTCTGCCATCTTTGTTCATTTCTTAAAAGCATCTGGATATTTACTGGTCATGGATCCTCTGTAGCCATTTGTTCTTTCTTGCAAACTCAGTATAAAATATCACCCTACTGACTGTTCAGTGCTTTACATCTGCTTTGGATGAGGATAAGTGAAAACTACAAAAAGCAGCTGAAATTTATAGCTAAGAAAAACATAATAATTGCGACAAGAAAGAAGAATAAGTTTCAACACAGCACTGTGGGAATAAAAAGTAGAAAATGAAAGTGTTTTGGAGAGGACAAAAGAGGTCACAGAGACAGAATGAGTAGGTAATACTTGAGACCTAGATCAGCAAATGAGCTAAAGCTAAATAAATAGTATTTCCTACAATGAAGACAGATGCTTGTCCATTTCAGAGTATTTTCACTGGATCATAACAAAACCTCAGGGAGTAGCATGAATCCTGTCCACAAAAAGAGTGAGCAAAGTATGAGGCTGAAGGAGGACTGGATGCTCAGAGGCAGCATCTGGTAGAGGCTCACCTGGGGAAATGGAGTAAAATACTCTGGTTTCTGTAAACAGTTTTAGAGTCCAGTTGTTGGGAGGTTTTTTGTTGATTTTTTTTTCTCTTAATAAACTGTGGACAGAACTTTGTTGAGGGACAGCACTGCTCTGTGAGGCTGATGAAGAGGCATCCCTGTTTAGTATAGATCAATTTTTTACCAGCCATGCAATAATAAGTGAAGTGAGAAACATTTCCCTGAGATGAATGGCCTTGCAGGCGGGCTGGTGACCATTTGCCTTACCAGATCATTACTCTTATGCCCTGTGCTTCAGTTATCACTGCTGTTAGAAGCAGAGTGTGGAAATAAACATTCACTGGGGCCATTCATTGTTAGTGGTTATAGGCTGAGCTTATTGACCATGTAAAAATACATCTACATTAGAATAACTGATATCTGTGTGGAGACAGAATGTATTTTCACTGCCAATTCAGTACTCTTCTGTGGATTTTATGATGTAAGCATGAGTCAGTTCGCAACATTTGAACTGTCCCTCAGGGTATTATTGAAGCAATGTATTTTGGCATATATCCCTCACTATTGTGGTACAGTTTTTAAAATAATTACAGATTTTTAGGCGTATGATTTTATGTTAATGCTTATGCAGTATTTTTCTTGCTTGCTTTACACAACTTTTTTTTTACAAAAACCTTTAATTTTATCTCTGCTTCAATTTTTACAGTAGGGCAAGAGACAGATGAAATCCAGTAAATTGAATAATTGTCTTTAACTCTTGTTTTTATCATATGCATACAAATAATAATGCTGTGATTAATTTTTTTCTAACATGAATAGTTATACGATAGAAAATCTTTATTTAAACATTCATAAATTGTTATTTTGATATATTAGAAGTGGCCCTTTGCCAAAATCCCGCAAAAGAACTGGATATACACACAGGAAAACTGAACAAGATCTGTATTCAAAATCCAAATATTGCCTATTTTTATGGCTCAAACCATGTTTTCTATCTGAAGCACATTTCCCTCTGGAATTTTTAAAACTAAAATTATTGCATAGGTATCATCCTTTACAACAGTAACAGCAAAATGCTTTGGAAATTAAACATCAATGTGCTGGAAATTAAAAATGTCAACACTTTGAATCTCTTTATCTCAGGTATATTTGAAATTTGTGTTATACCAGTTGCTTTGACATTTTCACTTCTTTATCTCCTTGACCCTTTGATGTGTTCTGGTGGATATTTTTAAAGGCATTAATTCTTTGAGATTGAGGATGCAAAAGAAACAGCTGTCCTACCAGAGCTGTCATATGATGAACAGCTCCTCTGTAAAGATCACTTACTTCCATAAGATGTAAAATGTATTATGGAAGCAAAGAGATTATTATGGCTGTTATTTTTCCTATGGGAAAACTGAGCATATTCATCTGTGGATTTTATTGAACACATTCATTTGTGTGTTTTATTGCTGCATAGAATGGTTTGGATGGGAAGGAGCCTTAAAGATCATCCTGTATGAACCTGCCTGCCATGGACAGGGACATTTTGCATTAGACCAAGTTGCTTAGAACTCTATTCAGCCTTGAACACTTCCAGGGATGGGGCAGTCTACAGCTTCTCTGGACAATCTGTTCCAGTGTCTCACAGTAAATAATTTCTTCCTAATATTTAATCCAAACCAACCCTCTTCCAGTTTAAAGCCATTTCTGCTTGTCCTATCACACCATGCCCTAGTAAAAAGTCTCTCTTCAGCCATCCTGTAGCCCTCCCTTAGCACCCTATGGAAAAGTGCCCTAAGGTACTCCTGGAGCCTTTGTCTTTCCAGGCTGAGCAACCCTAATTCTCTCAGCCTGTCTCTGAGGGCAAAGGTGCTCCAGCCCTTGGATCATTTTCACTTTCCTTGTTGGACTTGCTCAAACAGATCCACATCCTTCCTCTGTTTCAGCCTGCAGTGCTGGATGTAGTACCCAAGTCTCATGAGAGCAAATATATATTTGTGTTCAGGTACATACAGGTGTACAAAAGAGTAGGAAAGCCATGATCAAATACAATGTAGAAAATACCAATCATTCGCAACCTAACCTTTTAGAAGCTGAAAGGTAGTTTTTTTATGAGGTTTACTTAGCTTATCTACAGAACTGGGAGATCCAGAAAACTATTTTATTTAGAAAACTATTTGTTCCACAGTCTTATTCATAACATCAATAGGACAAATCTGTTTGATTTTCTATGGCTAAAAATATTACTGAAGAAAAAAACTCTTTATGACATTAAGGCTTATCTGCTTTGGTTTGCATCCTGTTTTGTATTGCCTAGATCCTTCTTTGTGATAACATTACAGAAATACAATTATGATGATTTTCACCTGAGGAATAGGTTACAGAGAGCTAATGTCCTTGTAACAAAAATATAAGGAGAAAATAACTTAAATACAATATCAGCAGAGGTGTTTCTAAATTGACACCATCTAGAGGTTTATATTGTGACTCTGCTATTTTGTGAAGATAAGTAATAACAAGGACCTAGATAGTAAATATATGGAGAAACTCTCTAGGATTTAAAAGTGCAATGGATAGCTTTTGAAGACCAAAATGCAATCCAGTATCCTTTTATTAAGAAATATAAAAAGAACATAATTTCTGGTTAACAATTTTTAGAAATAGAAGGGGATGTATTCAGCAAAGATTTGGAAGCAAGCTTTGGAAGATTGAATTTTAAAAAAAGTGAAAAATAGAAGCTATGAGCATCACAGAAATGAAAAAATATTCAACAGATTTAATGTCCCTTAATCTGGAATCCAGTTGTAGCTTGCAAGAACAGCTCCCATCACTGAAGTGTGTTCATGTCTAGATTTGCCTTTTTCTGAAGCTCAAACTATTATTTGATGTCGAGACTTCTGATGATTGTGTCTTGCTTGTCCTTTGGTTTTAAATTCTTTTCAAATTCAATGGACTTTCTGGCTTCACTTGTCCTGTGTTGAGTGTTCTTAACACTCTTTTTGAGAACTGAGGAGCAGCACCACCTGGTTACTAAGAGACATCTTTTACCTAACAAAGTTTCTGGCCAATATAAGCTCTCTACAAAACAGAACACACATTCCACCCCATTTCTTCCTCAAGCCTGGGTCAAGTTGAAATGGCTGCAACACCTTTACTGTTGACATGGAGTAGATTTTGCAGTCTGGTTTGTGGAAGCCTGCCCAACACCACCAGTAGATCTCCACTGTGTGTTGTACTGAGTCTTCACAAGGAAAACTGCTGGTACTGTAGGACCATTGATAACTTTTCCAACATTCAACTCAAGAATTTAGTGTAAGGAGGGTGTGTTTAGTCTAGACATGCATTTTTCTATAAGTGAAACAAGGGTGCAGGTTGCCCAGAGAGCGGGTACCCCATCCCTGGAAACATTCAAGGTCAGGCTGGATGGGTCTTTAGGCAACATGATCTAGTTGAAGATATGCCAGTTTATAGAAGGAACCTGGACTAGATGACCTTTAAAAGTTTCTTTCCAAATCAACTCTTCTATGATTCTTTGTTTTATGTGACTATGGTTTTAAACGTAATTTCTGTAGCATCAAATAACAAGGGAATGAGTCTTGTTTAATTGAAGATTCTATTTTTGTGTTAGTGCAGTCTGTAATAAACTGAGAGCAAGCTTTACCAGCTTCATGACTAAGCAGTTTTACCTCCATCTGTCCTTTATACATTGTAGGTGCTTGTGCTTTAAAAATTCTGTGAATGAACAGCAAACTGAGACTTCACTCGTATTATTGTTGTTGAAATGAAGTGCCCATTCTCTATTATTTACCTGAATTCTCTATTAAACATAGAGGAAGATAACATCCCTGGCTCATTTAGCATGCTGTCTAAACAAACAGGCAAAATGACACATCCTGGATGACCAAGCATTACAGTATGATGAACTCAACCCCTAACATGGGTGCATTGCTGAGGTGCTGGTTGGAAGGCACTATCAGCACACCTGAACTGCACAGAGCTTCTGCTCTGTGAAAGCAGCTTTCTATTGTGTATTCTGGCTAGCTCTATTCATGGAGCTCACTCCTGTCAGTAAGACATGCAGAACTGGGGTGGAATATGCAATAACACCCCTGATATTATAGGGCTCCAGTCTGGTGCCTGGAGTGTGTTGCCATTAGGCTGGTGCTTCTTAAAACAATGCAGAAGAATCTGTCATTACTCAGGCAACAGGCATATCTGAAAATATTTTATTGATGTTGCATAGTTAACTTCTGTGGATTTTTTAAAAAAATGCATTACACATATATATATATATAATTTTCATTATATATATTCCACACAGAAAATGACAAGCCATCCAATTTTATTTGAACTACAACAGAGATGCAACTACACCTATGGCATTTCACATGACACACCTGTCTGATAAATGAAGAATAAAGCTAGAAGCCAAGTTCTTGCAATCTGAGTGAGAGTCTGATATTTGTAACTTCGATTTTTTATTCTGTGTCCCTAAGAAAAAAGTGCAAGAATGTAATGAGTCAGCTCTGACATTTGCTGGTTAAGTATAGTAAGTATACTGGGCCCTAAAATGTCTCTGTTGGAATACACTACTGGGAGCTGTAATTTGATCCATCTTCTCCTCTGAGAGATCCAGGGAAAACGCAAAGAACAGAGTCTCAGAACATAATTTTTATAAGATACTTCCCAGTTACAATTGGAGTGTATTGGGTGCTTTGATATTATCCTGTACATGGCCTACCCATTTCTCTGTCTCTTCAAAGACTGCTTAAGCTGGAATTCTGAATTAATGATTTGAAAAATGCTGCTTTTGCCTGAAATTATTGACTTCAGTGCACAATAAACTTGGCCCAATATATTATCACTTCTCAGATGTGGGTCTTATCCTTTCTGTAGCAGGTTGAAATTCGTAGAAGTTTTTTCTTGTCCATTTTGTCAGTAAGAGGTATGGCACCAATGGTACTTTTATTTCAGAGTTTTTTATATATATGTTCTAGTCCTATTTGGCAAAAACTGCTATAATTGTTTTCCATCTGAAAACTATGTTATGACATAATCTATAATCACGATGATGTGCTATTGTTTGCAAATTTCCCTTTTATGGTATAAAACTGTATATCTTGGGCTGATGAAGCTTCAAGAATTCAGTGCCCCTACAGATAAGGCTGCTTTTCTTTAGGAAATTTAGTGTAAACAGAGAAGCATTAAGCAGTAGGAATTATGGCCTTCACTCAAATACTCTATGATGCTATAAAAGATTTACTTAAGGATTTTGACATGTAAGAGATTTCAGTGTTACTGTATCTAAAATAGCAGAGAGGAAGATGGAGTTACCTGGGCAAATGGTATCCTTAAGTCAACCATTCATGGTATTTTGATAACCACAGAGTAAACAGTCCTTCTGCAAGAAATTAAAAATGACATTTTTTTGATATGTCTGCTCTGTGCTGTTTGGTCAGAGGTCTGGTGCTCTGGCATGCCAGGTGAGACACGCTGGCACACTAACAGAGGGTTTTACAGCACATTTGTCTGCTTGTTGTAGCTTGTTGTGACACTGAAATTCCATTCTTGAGGGAGAATAGTACTTTGCATTCAGATTTCACATTCTCTTGCAAAAACACACGCTCCTGCTTTGTTTCAGACTTTTTGTTTTAAACTCTTTATGTCACCCCTTTTCGGTAAATATGAAGATGATTTTTGCTGCAAGTTTATGTTTAGAATCTGGTTTAGGTTTAGATTTTCTGTGACAGAGGCATAAAACCAGCATACAACACTGCTATAGGCGGAACATTTATATGTTCCTCATTCATACAGCAGGATAATATGATGATTTCTCTCAGTCCCTTTGCTATCGAAGCAACATGAGCAGTAGTCACAACACTAGTGTGTGCAAATGGCAGGCAAAAGTCACTGGTGAGAAATTTGCTCAGCTTTGCTTCTTCTGTGGGAAAATAAAAGACCCAAAGATACAGAAAATAAATGAAAGGGTTTACAGGATCAGTAAATGATCTTTGTGATCATGGCAGGTCTTGAGAACTATACCCAGCACAAGCTAGTTATTCTGGATTTCTAGGAGATTGTAATGAAAAGTGGCTGGGAAATCAAGAAAATATCTTAAAGTGTACATGATAAGGGTATATTCTTGCTAAGAAATTACAAAAGTTTAATGATTTCCACTTATTAATGTTAGGGTTTATTAATATTTATGAATATATATTTATATTTATTTGTATCTATTAATAATAGCACATTATACAGCTATTTATCTACTCATTATTTTTTGTCAGTATATTTATCAATAACACTATATGTGTTAGTATTTATTTTATATATTTATTTATATTTAGTATTACTATTTTCTTGTTGAGGATTCATCCCCACTAATAAATTGTAAAGAAATCTAAAGCATAGCCACTTTGCAGAAGGGCAGAGGATTGAAAAAGAAAGAAAGTGAGAGTGTTAGGGATTTCATTTTACATGAAAGCAATTTACTTTTGGAAAGTGAATTTTTCTTGTATTTGGTGTGGGAAACAGTGAAGTGCCTCTTACTTTAAATGTATTGTTTTATTAATAGATTTGAAATACTGTTCAGAAGGAAGGCTGGCACTTTTCAGGTGGTTTTGAATATAGGGTGTCCTTGGACAGTGTTTGAATAGAGCAGTGACTGACAGCCTCTTGTAAAACCTCTCAAAGGAGAAGGACTCTTTAAGAGAAATTTCTGCTTCTGATATAGCTGCCCTCATCTGATGGCAACCTGTTCTGACCTAAAACTCTTTGAATGCAGTTTAAACTTCAGTGTGCCCTGAAACTTCAATTAACCTAGAAGTATACAGCAGCAGGCTGTTGTAAAAGTTATGGAAATTTCAGGTAACCCTCATGAAGCAAAATATTTATTTTCCATCTCTTGCCTGTTTCTTTGCTCACATAACTGTTGTGCACACTGGTTACTCTCCAGACTATTTCAGAGTACCTAGGAGCTTCTTTTGAGCTACTGAGCATCTTCCATTCCTGTTTTCAGCACTGGTAGGAATAAAGCTTTGTCATTTCAGTAAAGGTTTTAGG
The DNA here is from genome assembly GCA_034336665.1 of Luscinia megarhynchos. Classification (NCBI taxonomy): domain Eukaryota; kingdom Metazoa; phylum Chordata; class Aves; order Passeriformes; family Muscicapidae; genus Luscinia; species Luscinia megarhynchos. The sequence continues at coordinate 51,974,086 of CM067592.1, read as the reverse complement.
TTTTCTTCCAATTGTAATATCTAAAATGAGCTGACAGCTGATCTTTAAACATCAGAGGCTATGCCATAACAAGTACCTGTGCTACTGGTAGGGAAGCTGGGCAGTGTACTGGTGTAAGAGAAAATAACAAAATCCGTAGTGAAAAGGCCTGATGCATTTGGAAGAACGTATCAGACAAGTGTGCTTATCTTGTTTTTCCCCCTTCACACTGTTGTAGCAGGCACTGGTCACTTCTCCTCTACTGTGTTGGGTACTGCTCTCTCCTTCATCCATAGTCAGTCAGCTCCTGAGAGAAATTCTTGTTGCACAGGCAAGCTGGTTAAAATTTCAGTCTTTCTTATTATTTTGACATCAAGATAGAAACCCCAGTACAACACAACCTATGAGCAATCCCTGGGAACAAACTGTTATATTTTAGGGCAGTATAAGTAGTTTATTTTGTTTTGAGAGTGGATGGTAAAAAAAGCAAGACTTAGTCCAGGCTTAGTCCAGAATAAATCTTGAATAGTTTAGCATAAATACCTTTGAAGGAAGGATGAAAATTAAATTAGGGGAGTTGTGCTTCACTAGTTTTCAATTTTTCTGTGTTTTTGTGGTCAATGGCACACATATTAAAAACAGGTTTGAAATTCTGTACCTCATGGTACAGAAAGTGTAACACATCTTCACACATATCTAAATTACTCTGCAAAGCACAGGTAGTTAAAGAAAAATAGTTTTTAACATGTTTGGTTTTGGTGCAAATGCTTTTTTTCATTTTTTTTCATTCAGTGAGCAGTATATTGCTGCTGACAGTGGTGGAGTTTTCATCCCTAGTAAAGCACTTCTGTTTTGTAAAATGGGTATGAGATGAGACTGAAATGTTAACCTGACCAGGTTATAAGCATCAAAGCGGAGAAAGCGTGCATAGCACAGATGCAAAGCATTTGACAAAGATCTAAGTAGAGATCTAGATCTTAGAGGGAAAAGGTTTTGCTTACACTGTGGAGTCTGTTTGTTTCACTGATAGAACTCTTCATTCTAGACTCCTGTCCTGGCTGCATCTTTCATTCTCAGGAATAGATCCTTCATACTGATTTGCTGCTTCTGCTGTTATTCGGTTTTAGTTTTCATTGGTATTTTTTAAGCTTAAGCCCCACTTTTGTTCTTTTTCTTTTTTTTTCTTAAAGCATAAAGCTTCAAGCTGCTTTCTGTGTGGTAGATGTCACTAAGCTTAAAAATAAGCAAGATATATTCTCACTAAATAGTGAAAGGATAATGATAAAAACAGTGTTTCAATTAATGCTATGAAAGTTAGTTTGTTTCTGTTTAGCAAGCCATTAATGAAATGCTGTAAGGGGCATAAAGTATATATTTCCAGGGTTTTGGTCAGAAGAGCCCCCAGAACCCCAAAGCCTGTTGATCCCCTCCCAACAGCACAAAACCCACTAAGGTCAGGAGTGGTGGTGAGCCCAGCAGAGTCCCTGTAGCTGACATGGAGTGGGTGCATTCAGCTGCCACCAGAGGAGATGAGGATGAGGAACCGCTCCCAAGGTGAAAAGTGCCTGCAGGAATGGGTAAAGTCCAAACCATGGTCCCCAAATACCAATCCTCTTTCCACTGCAGCAAAGACTGAGGCCCTCTAAATTACACCATCTCTGCAAGAAGAGGAGTCTTCCTGGTGATTAATTTTGGGGTTCATATTCAGTTTTGGCTTTTAGGATGTAGCCAGATGATGTCAATAATCGATTGTATAGATAGACACACGCAGTTTTGAAATTTGGCTCTATTCATTTCAGGAAGTGTTAATACGACCAAGAAAGAAATTATTGATGAATTTGGCTAATCTTCAGGTGACTTACTGAGGCTACCATTCTTCTGATCCCTAAAAAATACGATAAATGAAGATAGGAATCCTAAAAGGGCACACAGGAAAGCACTTGCCTGTAAATTTCAATGAAAACTCAGCTGTAAGACAAAAAAGGCTATAAAGAATATTGCATTTGTATTACATGATAATTTATGATCTCTGCTGAATTGCTCTGAAGTCAGAGGCAATTCATGAAAGGTGACATTATACATATATATATATATATATATATGTATGTATGTATATGTGTGTGACTTTTGTTTTCTGTAAAATCAAAATGACACTTGGATGCAATAAAAGTAATCAACAAGTGAATATGCTTGTGGGAAGTTCACATTTGTATAAAACAAAACTGGAAAGTGTAATGTAGTCCTAGGCATCTTATGACTTGACTTCCATCTTATTGTCACACATATGTGATTACATTGCAATTTTTGATTAAATATCTTAGGGGTTGAAACAGGATAATCTTTAAGGACTCTCACAATGAAAAATAATCTCTGATTTTCTCTGGAAAACAATGACATGACACCAGAACACAGTGCAATTTGAAAGAAAAGAGCACTCAAGTCTCTCAAGAACAGCTCGATAACTACTTGCATTAAATAAAGTATCAGCATTCAAAACTTCCATGAAATTGAATCCTAGATTTCAAAGCACTGTCTTGTTTAAGCAAACTGCAGGGAAGTACTTTAACAGTTGCCAGGATTGTTTTTATTTTAGAAACCATATTTTTAAATCCTTGGGTAGATGAAGAATATTTACGAGTCTTTACTGCCTTGACTTACATCAGCTGCCAATAATGTGTCAATATTTAACATTTCAAATGATGGTATAATAACTCAGTAGAGGGGTAGCCAGGGTTGCCAAGATATTTTACTGGTGAGTATTGGCCATTTTATTTCCTTAAACTTCCTTCTTTCTCATCTTGGCAATATGAGTCATTACTGGTGGTGCTGTCTCTAATGTATAATTTAAAGCATCTTCACTTGCAAACATTCCAACTTAGTATCTGACAACACAACAGTCATATATCTACTGAAACTTCAATTACATGATCATTAATTTTAAGGCAATTTTTTTCCTGAGATTTCTTACATCATAACTCCTGAACTCCTGAAGAATTGCTATGAAGAAAGCAGAATGAAGAAAGTTTGATTTATGCATTTCACCAACTTAATAATGGAAATTTAAACATCAGTTAAGTAACATGAGAATAAAAAATTCTTCTAACTAAAGAAGGACTCATTACTGATTTATGACTTCTGTGACTTTTATTAATATATGTTTAATTCAGACTGAAGAACAGGAGACCTCACTTCATTCTTTGAAAGAGACATGAAAATGAATAGGAATTCATCAACTGATGAATCTGGATGGGTTTGTACTGTCATATATAATGATGATTACACAACAGAGAGGAGCACTAAAAGTTCTATCACTAAGCTTTTTGCCACTGCAGTAGTTGTGGATATGTTTACACTCATCCACAAATGAGACCCTCTCTTGGCAGCAAGTCCAATAAACAGTGGCTTTAAAATCTGATTCTGTAATATAGAGGTTTTACTGAAGTTTATGCTGGAAAACACAGAATTAGGTTGATGGCCTTACAGGCTGATCTGCTGACATCTCCCAGTCAGAGTCACTAGCAGGAAAAATACATCTTTCATTTGGTTTAAAAGAGATGCCCTGTTATTACCTACAGCGTAAAACAGGAATGATTATTCTGTTAATTGTTTGAGTGTCCTTTCAGGAAAATGCTGAACATCACTTTTTGTTAGGCAAATGGTCCTGAGGCTTGTCCTGCTGAGTCTTTTTTTTTAATATTCTGCTAGGGTACTGGTGTCAAATGTCTACACTTAACCCTTCAGACCGTTGTGGGAGAGCAAGTTAGACCAAATCTGTTCCTGTCTCTATTATAGGTATTGCTTTTTTAAAAGTAGCTATTTAGGACTGACAAAAAGTGTTGTCTTGATTCTGCTAGTAATTCACCATCCATCAACACCAGCAAAGACTAGAGGTATGGCATGAGAGGTCAGTGGAACAAGCCATCCTTGTTCATCCTGTTGAGTCAGTCCCTTGGTATCTCATCTCAGGGTGACATGTGAGTTAATAAATCTATTTTTTCTACATCCACAGAGCTAGAAAAACAATCATAATAGCACATATCTCATTCATGAGTACTGCAACTCCTCTGGCAGAACAATATATTACTCTACACGTCAAGGATATGTCCTGGCTGTGCCATGAACTGCCTTATCTCACAGATTTCCATCTGTGTGTAGGGAGAGATTCATCTGCTGTTGCATGAGAAACCTCAGAGGAGAGACTTCACTGAAAAAGAAATGCTCATCCATAGTATTTTGTGCTGTAGCAACTTATAGTTTAAGATCAAGATGGAGTTCAAGCTGATTGACTTGATAACTCTGGTGTTTCTAAATGATGCCATGTAATTGCTGTAAAGTTCTCACAGTGTGTTGCAGAACAACCAACAGGCTTTCTTTTTGAGCCATTATTTCAGGTAGGTGGAAAAATACAACCAAGCAGCCTTGTGATTGCAAAAGCTTTTCTTTCTTTTGTAAACAAGTCACAAAGAGCCTCCTACTACAGTTACAAAGGGAAAGACATAAATGGGAATTTTTAGATGCAGGGAAGGTCTCCTGTTGTTCCTGAATACATATCTTACAGCTCAGAGGGGGGTGACAACTGGTTCTGCCCCCATTCATGCTACCTCTCTAAGCAAATCCATTTTTGTCCAGCCAGTTTGAGCTGGAGGTAGATAACAGCTTAATTGGGCTCTCCTTACAAACCCAGGAAACTGAACTGTGGACTTGGTGGCAGGAATGTGTGCATGAAAACTGCCTGCTTTCCTGCCCTTGCCTCTCTGCTTCTGTTGCTGGGATTGCTGGGTGTTCCAGCTGAGCCACCACTGTTTCTCAAACCTCCCATTCATTCACAATCAGATCTATTGAGAAACTGACAGTCATCCTTGGCAGAAGAATAATGAAGGCACTCTTCAGCACAATATGTCTGAGATTTGCTGGACAACTGGTGCTTCTGGACAGCGGGTGGTACAGCTGCTGCAGGTGCCCCAGCCTGCTCTCCAAATGTGCTGCCAGGCTCAAAGCCCAGGTACAAAAAGAAAAATGGGGAAAGAACTAGCTTTTGAGAAAAGCAAGTTCATTTATGCAGGGCTTGGAAAAACACTGTTAAGAAGCAGCATAATTGGAGAGTGCCTGTGAAACAAAAGAACTGCAGTGCAGCTTTCAGACTATGCATCAAAGGTACTCTTCAGAAAAGACAAGAATACATACTGACTGAGGAAGGCTCTGTGAGATATCTTGGCCATGAAATTAAAGGCTTATCTCATGTGGGGATAGGAAGTTCCACCTGGGGCTATTAGACTTTCCTTCTCCTGGAAAGAAAAAAAGAAATTTGCAGATGCTTTTGGATTATGTGGCAGAAATCCTCCCACTGTAGTATTTTCTGGGTTTTGTTCTAGTTGTTGTACTGAAGACATCACACTCTCCACAGATTCAGCATTACTCACCCAGCTATTTTAAAGGTGTATAGTCTGCAGAACAACCCAAGGTTTTAAAATATATAGAGATATATTCCACTAGCTGCTGGCTGGGTTTGTTGTATTTAAGAATTCTAAGAATACAAATAAGAAGAATTTAAGATTATTCTTTAACCGCCTGACTCAATAGTAAGCTGTAAACAAAAATCAGCTATATCAGCCAAATTACAAGGGCATTCACCATTAGAGTTTGGATGTGGATGTCTGTAAGGAAATGTTTTTGTATGCAGGGGAAGAAAAAAGTAAACCCACTACTATTAGAGAAGTTAAAGAAGGTCCTTAATTAAAGAAGGTCCAGTGAGCACTTCACCAAATGAGAAATTCTGTTCTTAGCTTTAAAAGTCTGGATTCTGCATAAGAACAGCCAAAGGGAGAATCAAGTGGGAAGCAAATGCTCTGAGTCTTGGTGGAATAAGAAAGAAAATGTAGGCGACTTATCTGTGAAGTCATCAGTCAAAAGGGATTGAGAAATCAAATAACATTATCAGGAGAGTATTGAAAGAGCTCTACATTTGAAACAAAGCAGAAGACAGACTAAGCCTTGAAAACCTTGAAGTCTAAATGTAAGGTTCAACATAAAAATGAGATGAATACTGAAAAGTGCAGAGGCGACCTAAATAATCTTCATTCTGCTATTGTGTTGCCCATCTATATTGATAATAATCTACACTGATAGGACTGGCCTGAATTAAATATTTCTCTCTAACCACTACTGACCCCTAGTTGGAGCACTGAGGCATTATGAAAATACATATAATAATTGCACCAGTATTTTATAGAGCATCAGAATGCAGCAAACACTCTGAATCTGCAGACACATACATGTGCTTTACAGTGCCAGAGGAGCACAAATACCTTGCCAGTTGAAGGCCCTGTAACAGTACAGTATTCTTCAAAGGCACAGCTACTGGAGCGAGAGTGACAGAAGCGCTTGTGTGCTGTTCTCTGTTCTGTGAGTGGCACAGCCACCCTGTAGGTAAAGCTCCCTGACTCTGCTGCTCTTTTGCTACTGATAGGAGAACTACCCCAGACAATTCACAACTTGTCACTGCATGTCAATGGTCCAATTTAACTGACTGTAGACAACAGTGGAAAAAAAATATATAGGTTGTTTCCAGAAATTACGGAAGTAAAACTGTCTCATAAATTAAGTTCCATCATGATGGCTTTAAGGCAATTTTGAAGTTAATGGTTCATTCATACCTGAAATATGAGATATATAAAAATAAAATATAATAATAAAAATATAATATAATTATATTGCATACCTGAAATAAGAGATATTACATTTTAAAACCACAAAACTAATATGACTGAAATAGTACTTTTACACCATAGAAATTCTGGTTTTCTTCCTGACTACATTTTTTTACATTTCAGTAAGTAGATAGAAGAAGCTAACTTTGTGTCTACTGTACTGCAGAATTATTTTCTAACATAGTATGTAAAAAACTGTCAAAAACAAAACTTCTTTTTTCCCCCCCTGAGAAGATGTAGCAAATCCACTGAGAGGTCTGTATTGCCAGAAATAAAAGATGGGATTTGCCAAATTATTTTTAAATTCTATCATCTGTTGCCACACACACAATATTTATTGTTTTGAAGTTTACTTAGGAACAGCTGAGACTTTTGCTGTTAAGTTGCCTGGCAATTCATATTTTTACATGAACATGAATCATACAACAAAAACTGTAACATCCACTGATATTATTCTTTATTGAGAAATTTTTACTAAATTATTTTGCCAATTTTATTTTATAGCCATTATTGTTATTTGATGCTAATTTGGAATAACAAGTGTTCTAAAGGATATCTTGGTGCATTAAATAACCTTCAGATTCTGCCCAGTATAAAGAATGGATGAGAAATCTGTGATGTCAGCATATTCCATTTAAAATAGTATTCAGCTTTGTGGTAGACTTGACTAAATAGGTCTTGAGAAGAAACACTTGTTCTGCTGAAATACTTAGACTCAGATTATGGTTTGTTTTTTTCCTTTTTAAAAAAATTCTTTTTTAGAAAACTCCCATTTCAAATTACTTCACTGCTTTTTAATTTGTGTGAAATACAGACTTAATGAGTAAGGGGAATTTCCTGTAAGAGATACAGGCTTGAGTTATAAAATTAATTCAAGCAAAGTACAAAGAAATAAAATTTATATATCTGAATAACTCACACCATGGGACCCATTAACACTTCTCTACAAAATTATTTTAGATAGATGGCTAGGAATTTCTTTTGACCTATGCACTATTTTGCATTATCTTCAGGAGAGCTATGGCTGATGTTCTGTCCTCCAGGGGTTTCAAATGACTCAGAAGAGCATTCAAAAAATAGGGCAATAAAAGTCATAAATTATTTCAAAAGGATCAAGGGAATTAATTGAATGAATAGACAGCACTTTTTAAAGAAGTTAGGAAGAATTTTAGGTTATGTATTTCCCTGTCCCATCAAGAGTAAACTTGAGCAGTATATTAAACATCTCAAAATTATAGAGAAATCTTATTATGGGCTAATAGTTCAGTTTAGTGCTGTCATTACAGCAATATGGCTGCTGTAATTTTCAAATGTTGATGTTTTTTATGAAAATTGTTTGGTTGGAATAGTGCCTCTCTTTGTATCCAGGTTTTCTGTGTCACAGGGCATCACAAGAGGCCCAGAGCATCCATTAACTTGCATTACCATTTTTGGGTATTGTGTGTCTCTCAGATTACTTTTACCTGTCACAGCCTAGCTACCAGCTGATAATTCATATCCATTCTACAGGTGCTTGCACTTCCCACCCCACACAAGTGCCCAGTCACATCCTAGGACACAGGATATGCTGCACAAGTGCTCAGCCTCAGGATTTTCTGCATTTTTGCATGGTCTCCTGCAGTGGATGTCAAAGCTTGTGGAACTAACTACAAAGGCATGCAGTGACAAGAAAATGGGAATGGATTTAAACTGAAAGAGGGCAGATTTAGACTATATATTTGGAAGAAAATTTTTGACTGTGAAGGTGGTGAGTCATATGAGCAGATTGCCCAGAGAAAATCTGGATTACCTGGAAGTGTTCTAAACCAGGGTGGGCAGGTCTCAGAGCAACCTGGTCTGGTGGGAGATGTCCCTGCCCAGGACAAGGCTGTTGGAACGTGGTGATTTTAAGGTCCCTTCAAACCACAACCATTCTATGATTCTGTGACATGCTGTGGTACTATGATACACAATGGACAAATACTCATTGACTTTCAAATTGCTTAATATGAGCTACAGAAGGAATCCCAAACAACATTCTCCACAGAAGATCAACTTCTGCAGAACAATTCCCTTTATGTAATTTTATTCTACAGTAGACTGTTTTCCTTAGCTGTAGACATAGGGATTGTGTTTGTAGACATTATATATGTAAATATCGCCATGTGAAGTTAAGGCTTGGATTGAATATTTGATGGAATAAAGCCTTTGGTGTCTTGCATTTTTCAAATGCCAATGTTTGCAGACAGTGAGTGACTGGTTGGGAGCCCTCTTGCACACTTTCATTATCCTGCAACTGACATAGATTATTTTTGAACCATCCAATGGAATTCTGCATGATTTAAGATAACTTTTATTTTTTAACTGACTAATGCATAAAGCATCTGAAACACCCAAGTTTTAGAGATATTATGGCAGCAAATGTAAATTCAGTAATCTGTACCTAATTTTCAGGTTAGAAAAATTCATCTACAGTAGATTTATGTTCATATTTAACTGCTTTTATATTATAGAAACCACAGATAATTTTTTTAATATTTTACATTCATGTCCCTAATTTCAGGAAGGACTGCAATTATAGAAATCAGAAAATATAGAAGCCCATTTATTTGAATTTGCTTTATCACAGGGGACCTAGAACACTTAGGAGTATGCAAAGTGCAAGTGAGCTGCAAACTCTTTTGTGCTTCAGAAGGATTTAATCTGATGTTTATGTCATGCTCAAACACACACACACACACACACACACACACACACACACACACACAGAGTGAGAGAGCAGTAATCAAAAGCAACTCTGTAAATTTGGTTCAGTCACATGTTTTCTATGTACAAACTATATCATTGTCCTGCCATATCACCTATAGGTGGGTGATACCAAAGTTTTTAAGGACTGTGTAAATCAGATGGGTAGTTTTTCTTGCTGCTACCTTCCTTTATTCACAAAAATGCACAAACCCACGCCCAGAGGAAACCATCAGTGTGCCAGCCTGGCCAATGTCTTGCAGGCAGCTTGCCACTGCTTGTTACTGCAAGATGTTGCCTGCTCTTTGAAGGGGAGGATAAGATTGCACCAGAACGACATAAAAGCGGGTTTTTTCCTTCTAAATAGGAGTACAAAGGAAGCAAACACCACTTGATTGGTCACAGCTAATGGGAGGAAAGTCCTGCTTATCAAACCTGATTCCCTTTTATGACGAGGTAACCCACCTAGTTGACCAAGGGAAGCCAGTGAAGATAATCTTTCTGGATTTCATCAGAGCTTTCAATACTCTCATAGTATCCTTCTGGATAAAATATCCAGTGCTCAGCTGGATAAACATGGCGTGGAAGGGGTGAGCAACTGGCTCAGAGCTCAGGCACAAAGGGTCACAGAGAATGGGGTGACACCAGACTGGTGACCTGTCACTGGGGGGTTCCACAGGGCTCCATCCTCAGCCCTGTGCTCTTCATGAATGGCTTGGACACAGGACTGGCCAGGAGATTAAGCAAGTTCACAGGTGGTACAAAACTGGGAGAAGCAATTTACTCCCTCCAGGGCAGAGATGCCCTGAAGAGACCTTGACAAATGAGAGGACTGGGCAGGAACCAACCACATGAAATTCAACAAGGGAAAGAGCCAGATTCTGATACTGGGATGGGGCAACCCTGGAATTACAGACAGACTGGGAAAGGAGAGACTGCAGAAAGGGCCCTGGGGTTCCTGGTCAATGGCAAGTTGACCATGAGCCAGCAGTGCCCTGGCACCAGGAGGGTCACCCCTGTCCTGGGGAGCATCAGGCACAGCATCACAGCCGGGCAAGGGAGGGGATTGTCCTGCTCTGCTCTGAGCTGGGGCAGCCTCACCTCCAGGGCTGGGCCAGCTCTGGTGCCACAACACAAAAAGACACTGAGCTGTCAGAGAGTGTCCAGAGGAGGCCGTGAGGGTGTGAAGGGTTTGGAGGGGAAGCCGTGTGAGCAGTGGCTGAGGGCACTTGGTCTGCTCAGCCTGGAGGAGACTGAGGGGAGACCTCACTGCAGTCACAGCTTCTTGTGAGGGAACAGGAGGGGCAGGCACTGATCCCTGCTCTGTGGGGACAGGGACAGGACCCGGGGGAATGACCTGAAGTTGTGTCAGGGGAGGTTTAGTTCTTCACCCAGAGGATGGCTGGGCACTGAACAGGCTCCCCAAGGAAGCTGTCACAACATCAGCCTGACAGAACTCAAGAGGTGTTTGAGCAATGTTCTCAGCAAATTGTGTGACTCTGGGGAAGGGGTTGTGCAGTGCCGGGAGTGGGGCTTGAAAATCCACGTGGATCTCTTCCAACTCAGCATGTTCTGTGATTCTATTATTCAGTCTGAGTTTATCAAGGTTATTCAGGAGAATAACCTTCCTGCTAAACCCACAGGTAAGATCTCTTTGGAGGCAAGGGATACATTGCTTATCCTGTATCTGAAAGCAGCCTGGGAGGCACCTTCATAGAAAGGTGTGATGAATAGGAAAAGCTGTTTTTGACATGCTGGAAGCCCAGGGCATGGGAGACTCATGGAAGCCTCAGAGGCAGGGTAGATATAGATGCTGTCTGCCCCTTGGGGGACTTCTCACCACAACCCCCATCCCGATGGTTCTCCTGTCATGTCATGAGCTGGCAGTATTTAGTTTCCACTCTCTGGCTGTAGATACGTACGACATCACATTCTCTTTTCCCAGGTTACTTTGCCTGTGCAGACACCTCCACAGGATGGTTATGAACAGCCCACTCTATGTACTGCAGATGTGATCCTCAGCACTTGGACCTCGGCTGTCTGACCTGTGAGCCTGCCTCAAAGTGAAGGATGGGGGCTACAGGATGAGCTTGTTATTTGATTTCATTGCATTAATGTTTGTCACTGCAGCTATATGTATGATCTGAGATGCGCCAGGTAAGGTTTGCTCAATAATCTGGGATCACTGGCTACTCATTAGTCCATTTAGCCTTTCCAAGGATGTCTCTCTTATTCAATAGGGTCTGGACTAGTAGAATGCAAGTCCAGGGTCCATAAGACAGGGGAGCTCCCATTTGCTCTGGATGACAGAAGGCTCTTGGCAGCCTTTGAGGGTTCAAGATATGTTCACAAGTTTCACATGTTTAAGATTGAATGTGCTTAACAACTGGAATGGCAGAACGTGGGTTTGAAATGCAAATGTTCAAAATGCAAAATTGCTGTAATCAGGTGTCAGTAGTAACGGTGTAGTTGGGTTTTATTCATTGAAAGTAAAGGAAAATGTACTGACGTCAGTGAGTTCAGTCACCATGAAAAAATTGTGATTTGACTCTACTCTGAGAAAAGTAAGTGTGAAGTGTTAGGTATGGGACTTTCAACAGAAAAAGACAACATGAACTTCCTTGCACAAGATCATCAGGTTAAACCTCCCTGGGAATCTCAGAGACATTTCTTGGCTGAAACTGAAATAAATGCCTCAGGTATATGTGGTGATTTTGGAACAACTCAAAAAGCATGGAGTTTGCATTCTTTTACATTAGGCAGAGAGGAAGTCTGATTTCTGTACAGTCTGATTTCTATATATGTCCTGCTAGAGATGAAGTAGAAACCAGATCAGATCAAAGATTTTGGGATTTCCAAAAGAAGCAGGAAAATGACATAACTACCCTAGAGGTGATCTTTAATCCTTTTAATTTAGAAGAAGTTGTATGGTGGAAATAGTTCTTTATGACTTTTAGGAAGTCAGTTTTAGGTCTCCTAGGAACACATTTCAGTCAGCCTTATTGTTCAGTCAGGCTGTCTGACATATTGATGAAATAGCTACACATGAATGCTTTTTTCTTTCACAATTCAAAAATAAAATTTTAAATTATGTCCCATTTAGATAGAAAAAGAAGTGATCAAATTAAAGAAATTTTTTAAAATCAAGCTTTAAATCTTTACACTTTACAAGCAGAGATCAATCACTTTGTGGAGACATTTTCACATTTCAATACCATTTCTCTTGAATTTCACTAATCCATAAAAGAGCATATACCAAATTGTGAAGCCTTCACACAGACAAACAGTGCTTCACTGTCATTAATGGGCTTCTGAAACTTATGTTTGTTCTGAGATGTTGTTACACAGTCATGGCTTGTTGAACAAATATATGTAAGGAATATGTAAGGCAACAGTCATGGTGACATTTATACTTTTTTTTTATTTTTTAAAAAATTTATTACTGAAACTAGTTTTATAAACAACACAATACTGACTGTGTATTACAGAAGGTGTTAGAACCCATTCGCCTTTAATAATCCTTTCAGCAATAGTAATTACTTAGGAAAACATCCTAAATGGACAAGAGCAAGAAGAGGAAAAAGAATGTGTATTGTGTAGGTAGGGCAGACAGGTGGGAGAGAACTAACATAGGCACATAATATCTTAGAATTTTTAGGGCTGGGGGTGACCTAAAAGTTCTGCTTCCAACCCCATTACCATGGGCAGGGACACCTTCCACTAGATCAGGTTACTCAGAGCCCCATCCAGCCTGGCCTTGGACACTTCCAGGGATGGAGCATTGTCAGCTTCTCTGGATAGCTGTGCCAGGGCCTGACCAACCTCACAGTGAAGAATTTCTTCCTAATTTCTTCATTTCAGAGTACATACATTTTTACTGCACATTGGAATACTCCTAATATAGCTATACATTATAGTCTAAAAGTTTTCTAATAAACAAAGCTTCTAGTATAATTGAATTTAAATAAAGCACCATCTACTCAGTAGACAATATTTTCTTCTTCAACCTATTCTACCATTCTGACCAGCATGTCTCTGACAGACAGAATGATTTTTATATTTACAAGTAGATATTAATCTTTAATCTCTATCAGTCAGTCTAAGTGTAGGAAAATATACCACTTGCCCAGCAGCCTAAAGAATTTTTTAAAATTATAAAATAATATAGAAATACATAAACAGTTTTCATGCATTTATGTGGTATTTATTTTGTAAAAAAAGGTGAAAAAAAGAAAAACTGCCCTGAGAAATGTGTTAATAATAAAAGCCTAGAGCTGTAGGCCTGGATTTGGGTAAAATAGCATTCATGATAGTTTGATTTGCTTTATCCTGTAGGGATTTATAATTTTTTGTTCCTTTTTAGAAAAAAAATTAAAACATTAACACAACCCTGACCTGAAAGGGACCGTCTGAAGTCATATACAAATAAAGTTTCAAAATAATTCCAAAATAATTCTTGTCAGAAGAATTGCAATAGCTAATGAATGAAAGAAAGGGTCAGAATATGACAAATTTCTCAAAACACTGAACATAATTTTTCTCCAGGCTGGCTGATGCTGGTAAAATATTATATCATTCCAGACAAGTCCATCATAGCATTAGTCATGGATTCAATAAATCCATTTTAAAACAATTTTCTAGACAATTTAGTAGTGTCAAATGATGAAAAATTTAACCTTCATGGACTTTTTTGATTTCTTTCCCAAACACGAAACTACAGTGTCAAAGGAGTTTCCTGACTTAGTTAAGTCTTAGAGCAAGTTGTCTGATGGGATAGCACAAAAAAAATCAGGAAATAACACCACCTAGAAAGCTCATGAGACACAACCTTACTAGTTTTCTACTTTAATACATCCATTTTTCCACTGACATGAATTCTTACAGTGTTATGTTTCTTGTAAACAAGAATGAGAAGAAAAGTAATGCATATTTTCTGACATATGATTTTCAGGGAAGGTCTCTTTAATGGCTCTTCCCTGCTAAACAAGGCATTTTATTGGTTGTGTGCAAATGTAAAGAAAAAATAAGTCAGAAAGGGGAGAGGATCCATGGCTTTTTTGCACAAATATTGAGCTAATAAAAATGCCTGAATCATGAAGTGCACAAGTATTTAATTTCATTTAACATCAACCATAAGACATTGCTCTATCTTCCCAAATTGAATACATCCAAATCATGGACTGAGAAATCTGTGGTCACATTGGGTAATGTGGGCTTGTTTATAACAGTTTTCACATTAAATCCACATAATGGACAATATAAAAAAGTGTTTGAGCCTCATATTAAATAAAGGCATGAGCATTTGTTTTTAATATCCCTTCCTATACATTAAACACCTTCATTTAGACTATTTTATAACCTTTAATTTTTAAATTTTGTTGCTAAACTGTAGCCAAACACCTAAGATGACCTGTAAAAATTAGCTATTAAGCCTGTGGCAGGAAACCTACAAATCCTTGTTAAGTTCTTCACTCAGTTTTTGGGGCACCAGAACAAAAATTTTTTTCTTTCTACAGTGTTAGCTGCAGAATGAAGCAGAAAAAAAACTGACCACAACTACGAAGTGTTGATGTCATTTCCAGTGATTTGCTCCCAATGAATCACAGCCAAAACAAAATGGTTTTCCTAACCTTGCTGACCTATATTCCTCTGAAACAGAGGAAAATCATGTGCCTTTCCCAGTGACGTAAAGTTCTGGTTGGTATTTTGGGCACGATATAACTTCGTGCCTTTGTGTCCTCAGAGGAAATAGAAAAATCAATAAAGAAATCCAGAATGCCTGTATGTTTTCATGATCTCAAAAAATAAGGTCAATAGAAGATGGAAATAAAAAAAGTGACCACCATATTCTTGTTCACATCCCCTTTGGATACTAAAACTTTTACCTCATTCTCAAATTGACATCATACTTCCTACTACGAAATGAAGTGTCTGGGAAGAGTTATTGAGTGGTAGTACCTGCTGCAGCAATGTTAAAGAAGGGTTTTATTGCAGGTCCTGCTCAGAAGGATGGTCTGACTGACTGTTGTGACTCCACAGAATTTTTTCAAGAGCTGTGAGAGATTTACAGCAGGGAGTTAACAACTCAGCTCTTTCCTATTTTGTATTTTGTAACCAACTTTGATTTTAAGCCAAAGAATTTTTAAAGCAGTCTTAGGGCTTCCATACAGTTTGAGGAATTTGAGAGGACTCTTCCCCCTCAACACACACTCGAACAAATATGCCATATTAGACTACTTATAAAGAATTTAAACCGATGTTGGGAACTCTCCAGCTGACACTAGAATTTTACTGCCCTTTTTTACCCTCCAGCAGGTAAAGAATGGCAAATCTGCTGTGCCACTGTTTGGGGCTCCTCTTGGGAAGACCACTACCTTATTTCCTAAAGTGAGGATAGTTTCTCCGTCTTTGCCAGCAATTTTTTTTCCTGTCTCCAGAAGCTGGAGACTATTGTCTATTTTTTTGTCGTGTCTTTCTTCCTTGCTACAGTAATACACTGCCTCAATCATCTCCACTGACAGAAAAGCTGTGTTTTGCAGATTCCAAGGCACTGTAGGAACTGTCATTGTCAGAAGAGTAGGTAAGCCAGAGGAAATATTACAGGCTCCATCATTTTTCTGCAGTAAATTCCCTATGAAGCTGGTGAATCTGATCTCCATTACACAAACAACGATCACTTGAAGAAGAGTTGGCTTCCAAGTTTTCATTCCTAACCTCCTCCACACTCACCCCCACAGTGTGCAAAGTCACTGTGTGTTTAATTTAAGCCATAGTTTCAAGAAATCGCAAAATTCCAGACCAGGTCTGAATAATTTTTGATTTTGGATTTTGAAGATGAAAATCTATGAGTTCATTTTTATAAAAACAAATAGTGACAGATGTAGGAAGATGAGAGTTCTTATTGCTAAGTATTAAACATTTACTGTCTAAATGTAAAAAGCACCACTTTAGGTAAGATAGTAGTGCTCTATATTGTCACTCTGTAAGTGCTGTTTGTTGTAAAAATAAGTAACAACTACAGACTTGAAATCTTAAACCACACATAGTAATGCTTTTATTAGTTCACCCTGCATGAGTCATTACCCAGAGCTGTCAATAGAAATTCCTAGGAGGCTTAACACCAGTGTGTCTCTCTGTTTTCGCTTCAAGTGCTCTATTGAAATTACTTGTGTCCTGATTATTTTGATCAGGGACAGTTTTCTTAAGTGCATGATTGACTACCTCAGCTTGGTTTTGCTGCCCAGTCTTACTGGCATTCCAGTGTGTCAATAATCTATTTTCTTTTCTGCTTAACCTTTTCATCCTTCAATACATTTTCAGAGCACAGATTTGGACTTCTAATCTCTCATTACTGAGAGACACTTATTCAACTATTTCCAAATGCATTACATTTTCTGAAAAAGATTGGCATAAATATTCTTTGCTATAATGAAATGTGAAGGAGGGAAACAGATTTAATTATCCAAAATAAATTGCTGGCTCAGGCTTCCACTGTCATAAAGAAATCCAGAGGAAAGTCTTTAATTAAAGCCAAGATATATTCTGTCTTATTTTTTCTATGTCTGCTTGTTGATTTGCTTTCAAATTTCAGACAGATTTCTTTCTTTTTCTGAATACCTATCAGGACAAAAAAAAAAATTAAAAGTAAGCAAATATGATTTTGAATGATCTGTGGTAAAATTACCTAACGTTTTCCCACGGTCTGTTTTGAGATCTGCCAGGTCTAGAAGACCTCAGTGTTTTGAACTGATATTTTCTGGTCAGGTCTCTGTTGCAAGCTGGTTACCTGAGGAGAAATTTTACGTGAGAGATTGGCAATCAAAATAGATCCTCCAAAGAGAGGAATTTGGAAATGCTAAGACCTGGTACTTGAATCTTCCTGTGTGCTGGACACTGAAGATTTCTGTTTGGACAGGAGTTGGTCTTCATATCAGAAATCAATTTTCTCTACTCTTTGATTTTACCAGCTCTTAGATCCTCAAGAAAAAAATTATTGCTGGCAGAAGCATAGTAGAGGCCTTCAGTGATTTTTGGTGTGTAATATTCCAGAAATTTCCTCATGTCTTGAGCTTCCTCCAAGCAACAGAATGATCAGAGTTTACTTTGCAGTTCCAAGTATGAGCTGTTCTACTCTTTGCTGCTGAAGTGGCATCTTGAATACAATCCACATTTTAAGAATAAATGGGTCAGCCTGCCTTTAGAGGAGGACAGCAAAACCGAGGAAGCTGAAAACTTACATCTTGTCTAGGTTAGAATGGGGAAGCAGTCTATTATGTTAGGACAAAACAGCACTAAAATGAAGAAAAAAGGCTGTTTGTAACAGCATAGTAAAGCAATGGAATCTGCTGCTTATAGAATCTACACAACTAAATTTTTTCCAGAACAGCAAAGAAGTGTTACCTTCAGTGTTTGATACATCCTTGTTCCTGTCTTGAAGCAGATAATGGATTTAAGTGTTCCCTACATTTGTCTAAACATGTGTGTAATCATAAACATTCAGAGCAAGACATGAATAGGAAGTTTTCCACTTTCCATTCTGCCCCTGATAAAGGTTGTGAAAACAGCAAACTCTACAATGTTTACAAACTGTGGCTTGTTGTAATTGTGAAAGTGAATGCTGTTTAAAAATTGCATAAAATAATATCTCTGAATCATTCTTTCAAGACAATCTCTTTCCAGGGACAGAAGAATGGTGGTGCTTATGATGCAGAACAGCATCAGAACAGTAGAAGGTGGTTAATTGCACAAGCAGCTGAAAAGCTGCACATGCAATGTGTTTTGCACTGTTGAAACTTGAGCTGCTATATCGCTCTTTCATTACCAGTTCAGATATCAGCAGTACTTCAGTTTAGAGCCCCTTTCACCAAATGGCCATCAAGCTCCATATTAAAGCACCATCTGAGTCAAGATGGTGCACTATTAAGGAGGTACTCTCAATACTTGCATGCACAGTTGTCTGGATAATAGTTACCAGACCAAGTTAATGAGACTGAAAGAAATGTGAGACAAGGCAACAGGAGCTTTAGTTCATGGCGTGCTGCTTTAACTTAATTTTTGTTGTAAACTTTGTTTAAAAATGCTCTAAAGGGACTATAAAGAGCCTCACCATCTGCATCAAAATTTGCTTACTCTTAGTGTAAACTGATTGTTCAAACAGTGGTTCAAATTTTGTCACAAAACTGATTCCTATCTATACATGGCATCCCTAGTTTGCATCACCTGACAGAGTGCCAACAGTGCAATGAATACATATTCTCCTTGGCAAACCACCTA
The DNA here is from genome assembly GCA_034336665.1 of Luscinia megarhynchos. Classification (NCBI taxonomy): domain Eukaryota; kingdom Metazoa; phylum Chordata; class Aves; order Passeriformes; family Muscicapidae; genus Luscinia; species Luscinia megarhynchos. The sequence continues at coordinate 51,955,403 of CM067592.1, read as the reverse complement.
ACTCCACAAGGAAATGGTCAGCAATTACAGTATCATGTCTGTGCTTTCAATTTAGAGAAATCTTAAGAATTCCTGTTATTACTGAAGTTAATAACAAATATGTATGTTATCATTCCATAAGATTTGGGGCTGATTATTATTGATGTTATTTAGCAAGTGAATAATTTTGTATCTACAGTGTTTCTTTGTGTTTTGTTTTCCACACCTCCAGTGCAACAGCAGCCCTTTTTGTAATTGCAGTTTCTGGCAGGCAGTAACCAGTGATAAGTTCTTACTGCGATTACAGACCTACTTTTTCTCATCAGTATTCCCCATAATTTTGATTAAATAATAAGAAATTACATAAGAAAATAACTTTTTAAAAATCTTATTAAAATCAGAAAAAAAAAAAAAAAATCAGAAAAGTGAAAAAAAGCATCCACACCAAAACAAAATGGAACACAGGGAAACATGAGCAACTCTAAGCTGCCTGCTTCCCCCAGTTTGCAATATGTTCCAATTAATGGAATATTCTTAAGACCATAAGTTTTGGGAAAGGAACCAAAAAATGACAGATCTCACTGAGATAGCATTCCTTAGACATAAATTGGTGCAAGTTTTATAAACTTGTTAGCAAAGAGAACTTATTCTGGGCATGAGGAATCCATGATTAATGGTCTCAAGAATCTCCTACTTGGCCAGTACACCATTTAGAAAAAGAAATTGCAAAAGGAGAAGACAATAGGACTAATAACTCAATAGTGTTTAAGCCATATCTCTTTTTCCCACAAATGAGGAAAACTCTTCAGGAAAACAGTGCTCATTTTGGTGTGGATTGGATTTCTGCCATTACACATTTCTGTATGTGCTTTGCAAAGACAAAGATGCAAGGGGAACTTCTGTCTTTCAGATAAAGAGAGAGATTTGGGTTTTCAGTCTCCTGCAGTTCTGTCTAGTCAGCATGACTTTGAAGCCATCCAGTATATTTCCTTATCAGGCTGAGGGGTTTGGAGACAGACACTAAATACCATCTTAATCCAAATAAAAAGAAACTAGCACTTAGGTGTAAGTGAAAAAGGAACCTCTTGGCTGTAAGAGATACAGATTATTCTAAATATCTTACGATTTTTTTGATGCCCACTGTAGAAGGAAGGCCAGAAGGCAGGCTACATGTCTGTGGAGTAGTAAAGTAGCAGAGTTTGATGACACCAGAGACCTGTAGTGATGTCCAGAAAGGAAACTGCTCAAATGAAATAACTAGAAATTAGTAGATTATGAGCTGGTCTTCTCCCACTGATGTTATGAATGGTTGTATTAAGTGCCTATAGATTATTTATATAGAAGCCACATCTTTTTATCCTATTGTATCACAGAATCTATGTGCAGATGTGCCAGAAACATATTTTTCAGTCTTTATTAAGGAGACTTGTAAGGTAAAATTGGTGGTGGGAGTTTAATTTACACCCTGTAACTGGAGATTATCAAAACAAAAATGAACCTTGCTACTTTTTTTTTATTTAAGTCTAAATACAAGATCTGAACATTAACCCAGAAGTACCACTGTAATTTCACTGAACTGTTGCATCTGAAATTATCTTGTGAGAATGATTTCACCTGTGCTTCCTCAGATTTCTGGCAAAGTCCACTGAACCAGCTGCCACGGGGTGAAGCCTGTGCTAAGCCTGTGCTCAGGGGATGGACACCTTGACCCCTCCTGCCATACTTCTACCAACTGAAACAATCTGCTGTATGCTGGAAAACCAAAATGATAGAAGATCTTTGTTTGGTAAATGCTGAAAACTTTGCGCTCATGTAACACTTTTGGAGTGGAAGATGGGATAATTAAAAAACCCTGGCTGACAGGGGAAGGTCAAGCACTTGTCCTGGGGCTGCACCATTTGCAAGGCCCCTGGCAGCATGTGCCTACATTTTTCTATAGCAGGTAATGAAACAGTTAAGCTAGTAGGCCGTGCTAACACAGTATTCCACATTAAAATTAAACATATTATCTGAGACCTACTGACCCAGTGCTGAAACATTTTAACATTTACAATAACATCTTCAAGGAGCCTAGATGTTAAAATGACTAAGAGGAATAAAAGAGGCTTTAATGCTTTTAGGCATTTCTAAGTTGACACAAGCCTTTCCCAGGTATTCCCCAAAATCTTGGATTAGGTACATTTGACAAGAGCTCTTCAATTTCTGTTAGTGTCAGAAATTGCCTGCACACACATTTTTAAGTAAATATCTTCTAAGTGTTGTTCACAGCACAGACTGTCACAAGCATTTCTTTATTGGCAGAGCTGCTCAGAATATTTTATTTTAAATATTTTTTGCTCTGAATAATAACACACTCATTTTCTTTTTGAAAATCACACACTTTATTAAAAATTTATTCCAAGTTTTCTGAAGAGCATCTTTAGAATAACAGTTTTGAAAACTTGCTTTTCCATTTCCAAATGTATTTTGAAGGAACTGTTTTTAAAATAAGCCTTTCAAGGATCTATAGGAGCACTGCTTGAAAATGTGCTTCACAAAAAAGAAAAAAAAGGGTGCCATTTTGATTGAAAATCTTTAATTAGAATAATTTTTCTCTTGAAATCTCAAGATGTCTTGCACCAGAATAAAGAAAATAAATATAAAAGAGCACAGAATATTTTGCTGATCGAATATATTAATTTATGTGTAGGGGCATAATCTTGTACCATAATCTTGCACAGCACCATTAAATGTTTGTTTCAAGTTTCTAAGTTAAAGTATGTTTTAAAGTGTGGTTAGAAAAAAAAGTAACAAAATAAAACCAAAATACCAGACACACCAGCACTAAAGAAAACCCCAAGCCTGCCTCTTTTAAAATGACACAGCAGACCTCTGTGGAGGCAATGCAACACTAACTGGCCATCTAGATGTTCCAAACTGATTAAGAGCTCTCTCAGCCCTGACAGACGTTCATTGATATTTGAGGACTCTCCCTCAGTGAAAAAGCATCCTCTGTGTCCTCCCTGCTTTCTACAGCTTGTCAATCTCAGGTGAAGAAGAACATGTTAATTGACTGCCTTGTTAATTTATTAATGAGTAATGACAGAAAGAGTAGTGCTGAATACTTATAAAATTCATCTTTCACTGAAGAACTGTCTGCGTTTTAATACTTTTAACTACCTTTCATTACTAATTTAGTCATCATTGTACATTATACTTAAAGATCAACAACACCCAGCAAACTGCTGCTTTATTATGGAGGTGAATGTATTGAAGAGGAAAGAATTACATGTACCAGACAACAGTTGGGGCTCTCATCTGTATTGTGTTACAAGGAGAGGTGAAACTGCATTAGCATTTGAAAGTAGGATGCAGAATAATTATATTCAATTAACTAAGGACTCCTTGGGCAGCAGCCCAACAGAGAACTACACATGACAAGATCAAGCAGTAACAGAAAGCAGCAAACTGGTTTGAATTCTCTGCTAAGACTACCAAGCACTAATAAATATGCTGTTAAATATGCAGTTACAGGGAAGAGTAGATGGTTTAATACTGAAAGGAAAGAATTGGCATCGTTTACTGCTTCGCAACAGTTCTGCAAGCCCCCCTGAGGCTTGTGGGTGGTATTTGGCTTTCTCTGCAAGAATATGGACATGCTAAGTACCTGTTTCCATACTTCACTTTCTACCTTACTCCAAAAGGAAAGAAGTTTGCATTCATTAGCAGGTGCTCCTGTTTCTATTAGACTGCATTAGCAGCAAAAAAACTTCATACCATTGATGTTATTCCACCACTAGCAGATCAGTAATTTCTTGAAAATTTCACTCGCTGGGTAATGAAGCTAATGGTGCCTGTCTCTGAATTGGGAAGTAAAACACATATGGTGCAGAGATGGACACACAGAAGTAAGTATTTCATGCTGCTTTCAAGGTGCTGCCAGTAAGCCCCCCACCAAAACAGAGTTAGTATTTCAGAATTGCTTTCTAACGTTTGCACCCAAGAAAAGCAGAGTTTCTTCCCAGATGCTCTGGCTTTCACTGGGGCACATGTGGACACTCAGGCTTACTTCAGCAGAAAACCCTAACTGGGAATATCCGTGAGAGAAGTCTGGGGTTACAGCTAGTCAAATGCAATTTGAGAGTACGTAACTTCTGTAAGATTACATCCTCTTAACATGACTTCCACCCTGAAAACACTAGCATACCTTGAATTTTTTTGATTTCCATGACAATTAACAACAGGTGTTACAAAGATACATTTCCATGAAACATTTCCTGATGGTCTAATTTATCTCCTTCTATATCCCCTCTTTTTCCTCTTCACAGAATCACAGGTTATTCTGAGTTGGAAGGAGCATGAAAGGATCAAGTTCCAAGTCTTAAGTGAGCTTGGTCATTTAAAAAGTGATTTGTCTGGGATACACGATCTCTTATCCAGCTGGTCATCCCGTTCTGTTAATGCTATCCTCCTGAAAGATGTAGGTGTCCTTCCTAGCTCACATCCTTTGTCTAAGTTGGTTTATACCACTGCTCTCCGTTTGTTTATATCACGAGTGTAGTCGTGTGGAGGGATGGCAGTTGCTAGAGGAGCTGCCACTGTTGCAGCTTTGGCAGAAGCACTTTGCATTTCTGCTTCCTCCCCAGCTCTCATGCCTCAAGCGGCTCTGTGGTTTTTGCCCTAGTTTACATGCCAAGGCTGATGGATAGGGCTTCCCACTAGAAGTTAATCCACATGGTCTTCTCAGCGTTTGGTTACGTCAGGAAATCAGTAAGGTTTCTGCAAAGATTTTGGTGTGCTGTCAACTGTTGCTATAAATCTAGCTGTAACTTAGATGAAGACTACAGGAAATGCTGCAAATAACCTTATTTTAAAAATTTTTAGTAATATTATAAGTAAGTTTTATTCTGGAGTTTTCAGACCTTTACTTTCTGTAGCAGTGAATAGCTCTTAATATTTTCCTTCCATGACAATATAAGGAAAAAATGGAAAAATAGGCTTATGTTCATTAATACTTCCTTACAATATGAGCTGCAGGCTTGAGCAATCTCTCAAGATGGCTTTTTCTACATACATTAATGATTTATGCAACATAAGAATAAGTGGTGACAGAAGAACTACAGCAATGGTTATGAAAGAAAAGACTGAAAGATAGGCATTTTTTTTCCTCATACATTTGAATGGTTTGTTAGTTTCTCTTCTGTTAATAAATTCTGTAAATAAGCTTGAATTGTCACTTAGCTGCAAAGATGGCTTTGGCAGCCTTTCAGCAATGCCCTCTCAAGTCAAACCTTGGAGACATGTCTTAAAAAATTTTGACAAGTCCAATAGTATCAAGGAGAAGAAAATCTGTATTCATTTTATCATTTGAAACATGCATAAGTGCAGCCAGTGGTGGAGGAAATTAGAAGCCCTTAAGTTTCCAGAAGGCTAACTCTATAAACTTTTGACATATTTAGGAGGAAAGGGAATAACCTCAGAAAGATCTCCAGGAGAAGTAAAGGAGAGAAATATAGCAACACCTTAAATAACCCACGTTAATCTTCACAACTTCTAGGATTTATTTCTAGTAATTTGCATGGGGAAAATAAATGTTATCTGTAATTGGATTTGAACGTATTGTATAAGATGCTAATGATGCATTTTTATTGGTATCCATGAAGCTTAGAAGGGAAAATAATTTTGAAGAGGATTTTAACAGTGACCTTTTACTCTTCTCTGATCTTTTCTTTTGGAGTCTCAGAAAAGGGTTTGTTTGTTTGGTTGTTGTTGATGTTGCTTTGTTTTTTCCTGAAAATAATTACTCAGATGATCCAGAACTCCATAGGAATATTCTATTCAGCTTCAGAGGACTTTTGAAGATGTTTAGTAATAACAAGGACTATAGTTTCTTTAAATAACAGAAACTCACATGTTTCTATGATTTATTGCTATGTTTTCTCTGTGTGGCAAATCCTGTCGAACATTTGGCTCTGAATTGCTGTTGCCATAGAGAATGGATCTTCCTCTTTAAGAGACAGAGACCTCTGATTATTCAAATGAGCTGCATTGCTATGTTGGGCTGTCTGTTGTTTTTGCAGGATATCCAAAGTGACATCTTCCTTGGCTGCAAGTCAGGCAGGCATCTTATCTGAAAAGTGCTTGGCCTGGCAAGTGCATTTTTTTTCTGAGGCAAGCCTTGCAGAAGCTAAGGGGAGTCTGCTATGAATTATGGAGAAGGGAAGTCACTCTTTATTCCTATTTGGAAAGCTGTCCTTTGAAAATGGGAAACCTACCAATTTTAATTTCAACTATATTCTTCTACATCTGGGAAGAATCAGCATCTTGAACTTCTACTTTTTTACAGATTGCAAGTGTTAACAGTAAAATAGAGTAGGCAAGTATCCACCAGAAGAATAGTACACTTTATTTTCAGGGAAATAAGCTTCAAAAGAATAGGAAAAATATATTTCTGAAGTCTCATGTCTCAGTCCAAATCTAGAGCAAGGCTTCTCTGAATTTAATTTTTCTAGTGAGAGAAATTTTTTAGACCAAACCATGGAAGTGATGCTTGCAAATACATTCGATTTTTGAATAAATGTTTTCTAAAGTCAGACTTATCTTTCTGGAGTTCATTTTCACCTCTTTTCTTTTAAAATTTTATTACTGATAAATAAATATTTATAGATTATTACTCTGCTACCATTCTCATCCACAAATACATATTTTGCTCCCAAATGAACTATCTTTGTAAAACCCAAGAACAAGGTTTTTTTCTCCCTGGAAGAGCCATTGCTGTTCTTTCTCCTTTTATGGCTCCTTTTCATGGAAATTATGTCAGCAAAGTGAAGCAACTCAGAATCATGTCAGTGTGCACAGCATGTCTGAAAGCTCTTTATAAATTAATACTCTGTAGTGCATTGTTTGTCTTTACAGTATTTGAATGCTGAATAAATTTTTTGGAGAGAATTTCTTCTTTAAAAGAAAAATTCCTAACATTCTGTGGGTCTTCATGACTAGCATTTTAAATATAAGAAATTCTGTAAGTGTTACTCACTGTAGTTGTATGATTGCTTTGTATAACAGCTTAATTTTCATCAGTATTTGCCCAAAGGAAAACATTACATTTTTCTTCCTTTAAACTTCACAAGAGCAAGAGGTAGCTTCCAAAGTATATGTACACTACCCCCAGAATGTATTTTTTCTCTCCTTTTTTTCTTTTATTTTTTAAACAGCAAAGTGAGAACACAGAATAAAGAACAGTGTGTGGTAGATGTAATTCATATTGATTAGAGTGCTTTCTTGAGTCTCACATACAACTGAAATGAGGCTGAGAATTAGAAGAGGTTTGAGTAGCAGAGCAGAGTTTCACGAGTGCAGCATCTTTCAGCAGTTGCTCCCAGAGGCAATATGGTCTCCTACCATCTTTCCTAGGAAAAGGTCTTTCAAGACCAGCTTAAAATCTTTATAACAGGTACGATGGTCCCATGCTTTTGAACCTGTGGCCAAAAGCGTGGTCTTATTCTGTGGGAATTCCATTTTTGCAGCTCATAAATTGTACGTGCAAACTATGATTTTCTTCTTCCATGGCTTTCTAAAGCAGTTTAGAAACTTGAGTGGTATTCATTTTCTTCAGTGCTATTTTTTGCACCTGACTGCAGGCTTGCCATATTCTAGATAGGTAATTGTCCTGAAAACAGTATCCAGATCTAGAGGGGCAGCCAACAGCACTTATTTGGTGTGGATTCAGAGGTTTTTGGATGTACAATTTTCAACTTCAAAGCTAAACGTGGCTGCACTACAACAAGTTGTGTCCATCAGTGATGAGATAAAATAAGAATAGAATGTGATTATGTTATTATATAAACTTTAGTAGGAATAGAGATTTGCAGGTGGAAATAAGACTTTCAGTAGAAGAAATCCAACCTCATTTTCCTCTGAGAGATTCCAGAGCAACCATTATCATTCCATCCAGATGAAGATGTAATGGTTAGAGGTAATTCATATTTCCACTGCCAGTTTTATGCTAAGGGAGTTCTACTGGTGTCACTGGTTCCATGATGGTATAAAACTGAAGCAATATGAAGAAAAATTGAGTTGTCCCTGAATAACAACCAACTATACCCCTTGTTTTCATAAAAGAAATTTAAATTATTTCATAGAGATAGTGTAAACAAAATGGAGCAGTACTTTTAGCCAGTATTGTCTTTAAAGACTCTTTAAATTGACACAACAAATATGTCTGGGTGGTATGTATCACAGTTGGTGAGTAATTGGGGCCAGGGTAAAATTTGCATTGGAGGAGGACTACAGTAAACTTACAGCTAGTTTTTGCCTCTCATACTGTGTGGGAAATATGTGCCTACTTGCTTTCATGGCTCTCTTCCCATTTTAGCAAGCTACCAGTATTTCATCTATGCCTCATCCCCTTGCAATGAACTATTTTTGTAAAGAGATCTTATCCACTGTGTCATACTCACCAATGTAGAAAACAATTTAGAGTTCAAGCCCGGTGTAACGAAATTTCTGAGATCTTCTAATATTCTGTACCTACTTGAGTGTCTAAATAGATATTAATCTGACTTTTATTTCAAACATCACTTTTTGTGGTCTCCTTTTTAATTGGTGAGATATGAAAACAACACTAATTGGGCAATTGGACATCAGTCCATTTTAGTATGTCTGTTATTTTGTCTTTATAGGCATCAAGTTTAAACCAAAGCCATCCAGAGCAATCAGAGTGAGTTGATGCTGTTCAATACCCCCTGTTTCTGTAACAAACTGGGGGGCCAGAGGATGAACAGAAACAGAGACTGCTGAGTAACTGAGTAGTTACAGATATGTGAAGGTGGGCAGTTCTCTCTGAGCTTGCAAAGTTTTCATCCCTGGACTTGGATTGTCTGTTGTCATCAGCCATTTTTCAGGGATAGCCATTGTCTTGCTGAACACTGGTCAAAGAGACCTGGGAAACTGAAAGTGTGTCTTATCTGCTTGAAATAAATAGGGAGTGTGACCTTTATGAGCCAAGTGTGGCAAAGAAGACACGAAATGCATGGACTGGTGAGTTGTATTCACCTCAAATGGAAAATGCTTTTTAAAAAATGCTTTGATTCAAAGGGTCAAAACAATCTTCAGAATTTTCATTTTCACCCTCCCTCTTGCACAGTTCAATTTAAATTTTACATTTTGAAGGCAGTGGAAAACTTTTAAATGAGCCCTGAGGATCACAAGGGAAATATATTCTAAAACAGACCTCTAGGAGTACAAACTTCTGAGGGTTTGTTTTGTTGTTTTTTGGGTTTTTTTTTGTTTGTTTTGTTTTGTTTTCTCTTGTTTTTAATTAGTAGTATATCTAGTATGCAATTTGTTGTAATTATTTTCCTATTAAAAAAGAAAAAAGGTAGCCTCATTCAGAAGACTTTCAATTGTGAATTAAGAGTCCTAATGCATAATTTGGTTAATAAAACATTGACTTCTAGTTGCAGTTCAATTTGGAAGAACAAAAGGGAATTTCTAGTCTGCAGTTTAATCAGTTTGTGAGGGTGAAGGAAACGTGCTAATAGTGTAGGAGTAATGGCCTTGTTTTCAGAGGGAATTTCATTACTTTCAGCAGCCTACCATCCCACAGGCATTACAGACTCAACCCGTATCTTTTTGTCCTAAGTCAGGTAAAGCAAGTGGATTAAGAAAACAAATAGTTAAAGCACTTGGCTTCTGAACACCTGTATGCATTTGCTATTGATAGAGCCTGTAAATGCCATTTTGCTTCATAAAATGTAGAATATATTTGTAGCTGTTATCAGAGCAGAATGAAGCATCATAAGTCTATTTTTTCCCTATAAAACTGCTTTACTAATTAGAAACAAAGTTTTAGGACTGTTGTATCAGGCATTGGAAAACTATTTGGCCTCTTCTACTATAAAATGAGAGCTGTCTATATTTGCTCTATTTTATCAATCTATACTTGCAAAACAGCTACAGACACTGCTCTATCACCTAGAAATAACTGCAAATCTCGCTGCACTGTTTTTTATGCAGGATAGGATTTTAAACATGTATTAATTTGGGCAAATGTACAGGACAGCTAGACAATAGCATGCAAGTTGTGGAAAGTGCACACACAAGGATAGAAGAGAATGCATTTAACCTTTACATATTAGATATTACCACTGCAATCACCTGGCAGAGTAGGAAATCTAAGAGGTTGATTTGAAAAGCAAAATACTTGGTATTCGTAATGCTGAAAATCTTCCATTTTCACAATGCAGCAGATCTTTCTATTGTTTAATTGATTTGGAGAAGTTGCTTGAAAGAAAAGCAGAATTTTTTCCTTCTGGGTTCACAAGTTCAACTTTTGGTATGCTTCATATATATATATATATACATATATATATTTATATGTGTGTGTGTGCTTGAATTTGGGATCTGATGTATGGTAGAAAATTTTGGTGGTAAGGAAGTAGATTTTTCTCTAATCCTCTGGGAAGGGTGTTTCTGACTTTAGATCTGAAAATGATATGTTGCTCCTCTGTCTTGTGTTTCACTGAAATGGATACTTAATGTATATATCACTTATCCTGATAGCCTTCTATAGTGCAGCACTAAAATCATCACTGAAAAATTTCACACTGAAGTGAAATAGTCTTCGTAACATCATAACAGTCAAAGATTCAGAACATGATACTGTCAGTTTTGCGTAAATGTGATTCCATGGATTCTCCTGGAGATGTTCTTGGTCTAGCCTTGTGTAAGGAGAGGATGAGATTTTCCCCTTCTCTTTTCTTTGTTTAATGAAAGCAAATATCTGAAGTAATTTCTACTAGACAGTATTTTGAGAGAGCACAATCTTTGAGTTTTTTCTGAGCCTGCTTCTTAAATTATTAGATAGAGACCTGTATCACCTGCATCTGACTTTCAAAAGGAGACATATGCAATTGCATAAAAATTATATGGAAAAGTTGCACTTTTTCATTTTCTAAAATTTGCCTAATTTGGAAATTGAGAATGATATTTTCTTTTCCTAATTTCTCTGTCTGAGCTAAATATTCTAGCTAAGTATCTCTGCCTGACTGTCTGACTGCTCTTCCCATCACTTTCTGTCCATTTCTGTCAGATTTCATTACTCCAAAACTTGTTTCCTTTTCATATTGGAGTAAGTTCTTGCCAATGTTGTTTGCTACTCAACATTGTCACACATATTCCTCTGCAGCCCAGTAGTATCCCTCAATGTCTGACTCTCCTCCTGACTCTCCTTATTCACCTCCTTCTTTATTATTCTTATCCTTTTTCAGACCTTTTTATGTGAACACCAATCACAGACCACTTAATAAATTTACTTTTGTAAAAGTAAATGTTTAAGCAATTGGTGATGCAGATTTGGAATTGTGTGATACATTGTCCATTGCAGGGGTTATTGGAACTAGGTGACCCTTGGGGACGTTTCCAAACCAAATTGTTCTGTGATTCTGTGATTGTCACTGATTTTCCCATTGTTTTCTATTAGAAGAATGACAGTGTTTTTAAGAATTTATGTAATCTGTACTGTTTACTAAGCATTAATAAAGAAAATTGAAAGTATTGATCCTTACACATTTTTATTTAGGTTATAGTCAGGAAGTAATGCATGCAAAAATGTGTTAATAGATAGGGTCTGTGAGCTTTTCAGAAGTAATCGTGCATCAGCAACAGCTATGAACTCACCAGACTTACTTTAAACAAATACCAAACACTGCAGCCCTGGCAAAAGTAGCTGAGGTGATATACCACAGTATGGCATCAGAAACAAAACTCTCTAAGAAGACAGAGCACTGATGGCTGGGGTGGTGTGAATTAAAAATTTGACTTTCTTATTAATTACACGCCTTTATCCTACATAAAAGTTTGTTAGGTCACCTGAAAGCTTCCTTGATGTACTGAGTTTCTTTGAGCTTTTCTTGTGCCTAAAGCTTCACAAGATAAGAGGTTAAAAGACCTTTTTTTTAGAAAAGGGAGGGTTGTGCACATCTCCTCCTCTGAAAGACAGCATTATATGCCATGGGACCCCTGGCCCCCAAGCCCCCAAGGAGGCAGGTCAGTGACCTGGCACTGATTGCTAGGATATTCTTAGACTTTCCTGGTCCTTCTCCTTTCAATAACAGATTTTATTTTTTTTTAAATTTAATTCAAATTCAAATGCCTCTCATTTAAGAGAAGTCTTGAAAATATAAAACTGGTGGGAAGTTACGTTCCAATTTCAACCCCCAGCAGGGATGCCAAGAGACATAATCTCAGGCACCTGCTGCAAATGCAAACCACAGGAGCCATGGTTACACTGCCCCTCTCCACCCAAGCAATCCATTCCCCATTTTACTTATATCCTGTGGTACCCCCTTTAAAATAAATATTGATAATAATACAACCATTAATTTTCTAGCTATCTTAAGATGTTCTTCAGATAAATGTATCAGTCTTGCAAAGCATGCTACCCATCATTAATATAATAGTTCTGAGATGCCACTTGGCAAACAGACCATTATGCAACCTTTATAGCTCTTACACAGCAAAGCCTCGAAGGGCAATATAATTTTAAGCTTTTCAGAGTCTTAAGAAGGTCACAGAGCTTAAACACTTAGAGACATTGAACTGAGAAAGATTTCCCGCACCACTGACTCGGCTCACCCTCCTATTTTGGGCAATCAGGTCATACAAACTCTTGAAGGAACTTAGCAAGCTCCTTATATATAAGTATTCAGACTCTTTTGAGCAGTGAGGAAATTGCAACTAATGAGTCAGTTATCTCTGGAATAAAGAAGTACACCAATACCAAGTAGGGACTTCTAAATATGATTGTGTATTAGGAGCACATGGCCTTGGCCAATGTACTTGCAGATTAGGTATGGAACTGTATGCTTATTTTGAATTTTCAAGAGTGTGATTGAATAAATCTCTGCTGTTTTTGGGGTTGGAATAGAGTGTGTAAATTTTCATTCATCACATTTATCACATTTTCATTCATCACATTTCTTTATAGCTAACATTTTAAAGCATATTATTTTAAATGGAAGCTCAGAAAACCAATGCAGATTGAAAAAAAGTGCATTATTAATATATTAATATATTACTATTTTGAACAACTCAGCTGAGTAAATCTTTGCCTGAACATTTCTGATCAATGGCAAAAAAAGTCTCTTCAGTTCAAAATGTTAAATATTATTTTGGCATGCTACTTGCAAAGAGGAAGACATAGATAAGAATCCTTTTCAAGCTTCAGGTTTATAGAAGCTGTTTCAAATCTGTCATTCTAAGAAGATGAAGAGGCACTCAGGGCTGCAGAATGCTGCATGTTGATACTAGAGATAGAATCTGAGATTATCTAGCAAGTGAATTACCTAGGTGTAATACAGCAATGTACCAGCTCTTCTGCTGATTAATTTGGTAAGCTAGTTGCACACAAGAACAGTAAAATAATAAGGTTTTTCAGTGTTCTTTCTTTAATTTTCAGTATCTCTGATCAATTTTGTGGGTATCCTGGCTGCATCTTTTCCCAATTTTCCTACCATTTTTTATTAATTTACTGGTTTAATGTTAGCCTGGCAATAGATCCCAAGTAGTCATGAAGGCACCCTTGTTCTGGGAACCACATTGTTTGCTCTGTCACAGGAAAAAGTTGTCTGTAGTTTAAGAAGAAGGTAAAATAATCTGTAATAAGAAAATAATCTGTAATAAGAATTATATAACCTTTAATATGTAACATACATATAATAAAATAATCTATAATAAGATTATCTAAAGTTCACCAACAGACAAGATAATGTGGCTCCAATGAAAAATCAAACCATGGACTTACATTGCAGCTTAAATATTACACAACTGGAGAGCCCCAAATTGTCTGAATTTTAAGACCATATAAACACACACAAAAATAACCTCAGCTGCTGCTCAAGCTGGCCTTCACTGTTTGAAACTTGGCCAGCACTGCTCAGAACTTGAAGTGTTTTTATCTATGAAGTATGTTCTGCACTAATAAATCACAAGGACATTTCACCATGTCCTGTTCTGTATTGCTTTTGCTTGGCACTACGAGTCTTGCTGTGCCCTTCTGATACCAGTGGAACTTATGCTGCTTGCAAATTTATGCTTATTTTAAATAAAATTTCAACTTCTTCTAAAGACAAAATAGCAACAAATTCACTGTTCATAATAAGTTAGTGTGGAATAGTTATTGCATTGTTTAGAGAAACACCTGAGGCTCTAGTCATTTTTTTAAAGAAAATTTCAAGGAGGTTTGAAACAGTAAGGAGTTAGCACACCATTTTTCCCCCAGAAAATATGAACATTTGCCTTCTGATTTTTTTTTTTAATTTGGAAAATTTTTGCTATAGAGAAATTTTGAAGTGCTGAGGTACTCGGAATGATAATGACACAGTTTATTTTCCAGCATAAGTACATTTATTTGTGGAAGTCCACTGGTAGTTTTCCATATATAAAACCAGGAGGCTATCTTTCTTTCTGAGTAGATCCTATCACATTTGTTCTGAAATGGGCTTGTATATAAGGGTGAGGTATGACAATACAGACAAAGTTATTCCTCTCATATTAACTGAAAGGAGAGAAATGAAGTCTTTTGGTCTTACATTCCTCTGTCTTTAACCTTTGTCTATTTAATATGATGAGTTTACGGGAAATTACATATTTTTTTTATTCTAGTTTTTTCTGTTACATATGAATCTCTGTCTAAGTGCAATGTTCTCCTATGTTCTTCTCTACCACAGTACCAATCTCAAAACTCCATCTCAATGGAATTTTACAAAACTTGCAGTATTATCAAACAGTATCCAGCTGATTCCATACAAGAACTTGGTTTATGTCTTTAAGGGCATGTTGGAGCAGATCTGTCCCCTCTAAGGCATAAAAACAAAATAATATTCTAAAGAAAAGGAGTCATGGTACTACTGCACCAATAGAAAGCAATTGTGAATTTACACCTATCACTGAACATTGCATCAAAACAGTATATTCTGAACTTCATCCTGTTTTCTAAAGCCACTTTTCTTTGGATGAGTATAATAAAATGACACATAGACTGACTGCCCCTTATTTTACAAAATAAAACCATTCAAAGCTTGGTGCTTCTATATTAAATTTTTGCACAAACTTGGCTATGTTGTACTAGAACAGAGAATCCACCTGGAAAAAGATCAGAAATCTTGTCACAACCAGAGTTTTCACCTGGAACTGGTTTGAAATGTTTGAACATTTATTCCATTAATCAGATAGTCCACAGATTCAATTAACTTTACTTCAAAACACAGACTCTTCACAACATACTTTGTCCAGACAGCAAAGTCAAATGTCCAATTCAAAGAAGATAAAAAACAGTTAATTTTTTCTGGGGAGAAGGACAAAACAAGCTTAAACCAGAACTCCCATATTGTAGTAAAATAACACTGAAATATAAATTTAGACAAAATCTCATGGATTGGTCTGAAAAACAGAGCAGTGCAAAGGACATACAGTATAAATATTCAAAGAAATTTTTATTACAGACGTGCCTTCATTTTCAGCAAGCGTGAAATACAAGCTGGTCTTCAAATTTCAGCCATCTACTGATGGTATACAATAATCCAGCACAGCAATGTTCAGCTTTAATCCAATTTTCGTATGGGAATTGTGACCTGAAATAAACTTTCTTATGGACTGCTTGCAGAGTCTGGGAAGGAAAATGCATGTAGCATGGTCATTGATGTTAAATAAGTTTCTTCATAAGGTTTTTAAATGGTACATTCACGAATCACATTTATGATGATTTTTATTTAAATTCTTATATGTTTAAGTAAAGCTTTGATGTTCAGACATGTGATTCTCAGGGGCCATTATCTTCCAAAGATCCAGCTTTGTATGTTCAGACTAGTCCCCTGGAAATGGATAGCTCACACATCAGGAAGTTTAGAGGGATCTGAACTATTTCTGCATGAAGCCATTAACCCCGAACTACAGGGTATTAACAAGAGAAGGGTTAGCAAAACCTTGCATGTCCATGTCTCTATCTGCATTTTTAATTTATGCCAGTATTTTCTTATTTCATGGCAATCCACAGTAAATTCACTGTGTCTCTGGCAATACAAATCACCTGTCTGGCTCCTTCTTAAGATTGTTTCAATCCTTGGTGCTGAGTTTCTGCAGGTATCTCTTTTTCAAGGCAATTTTCATTTACCCCTGTGACCTAATCTCTTCCTTTTCTGTTAAATTCAATTAACACATATACTAGCATGAGGGCCTTTCCATTCTCAACAACTTTGACAGTCTTGTTTTTTTCAAGGCAAGTGCAGCAAGTCTTTTTGCTTCGGTCTACAGAATGGGATGAAACGGCAGAGTCCACAAAAGAAGGGTACTCTGACTGCCTAAATCAAACAAGATATATCTCTTAACAATACCAGTTCTCATGGTAATTTGTTCAATTGTAGCTGATGGGCCATTAGTGGTGGCTGACAGAAAATGAGGCAATTCCAGAGGGCAGCATTTCAACTGCCTGGTGCATTTGCAGACAAAGATGAGACATCTCAAACAAGAACACTTTTCTTAGGGGACAGCATTCTACTTTTTCTAATGCACAATTTTGTGCACAACTTCTTCATTTTTTCCCAACATAACTGTTCAGCCTTTTCATATTTCAGCGACCAGCTAAGTTCTAAAGAAATGTCATAGGGGTTAGCACAAGATATTGCAAACTCAAACATAATTGGAAAGTCTGAATCATTTGATAATGGGCAATTTGATGAGCCTCGATGGATACACAGTGTTTGCCCTAATAGATGCTGATACACTCTTAACAACAATAATCACATCCCATCTGTGCTACCATAATGCATTGGCTTTTCAAACTGAAGCCATAGAGTGATAGAGAAGACTTTCAGCAAAATCTGGAAGGGGTTCTTTTGAGGCATCTAAATTAGACTATTATGGATTTTAAGTGCTTCAGTGATAGCTTTTAGATTGTCAGCTTTGATTTATGTAATTTATAGTTTGCAGTACACAACATGCAGATTGCCTCAGCACTTATCAAAATATGAGGTAGAATTTTGAAAACATTTAAGGCTTATGCTACTATGGGTGGACCAATTCTTGAAGCACTGGGGCCTAGAAAATCTCAGATGTTAAATCAGAATATCCAGACAATTTTCATAAAATATATTTTTTGTCTCACTATTGCTTTAGTTATTCCTTATATATCCCCTCCTTCTCTCAGAAATTTTTCTATTTGACCTGTGCTGAAACTACAAAAAACAAGAGTGGAAAGTCTAGCTGTGGTAAAGTACATGGAGAAGTGATGACAGTTTAGGTAACAATTAATTATCATTCCTGAATATTAGTACAGTGTATGTGGATGTTTACTGGATGATCCTCTAGGCATGGATATGTATACCCTCTGGAATATGGCAGGTCTAGTAGCTCTGGGTGTATTTTAGAAAAAGACTTTAAGGTGCCTATAAGACAAATGTAGATCTCTGAAAACAAACAAAGTGAAGCCTACAACCTTATACAAATGTTGTTTCCCTCAAAATGAAAATCTCATTACTTGTATAAAGAACTGAAGTCTCATTTCCTGAATGTGTCTCCTGTCACTGCAATGAGTAACCCTCAGATTTGATGAACTTTACATCTAACATTGAATTTCAGGACAGATTTTGACAGAAAGCATGATTCTCTTTCTTTGACAATATGTATACAGGCTAGACATTATTCTTCAGTGAGCATGTGTTTTTGGACAGTCTTTTCTTGGCTGTTGTGTGCTGGGCCATGTGAAAAATCTAAATGTTTTCAGTGGGGAGCATCTTTCTAGTGTGCAGGGTTAGGTCAGGTGGAGAGAGATGCAGTCATGATGCATCTGAAGATCTATCCCAGGCCCCTGAGAGAAACAGAGAGCAGACAAGAAGGCAAATATCAGACAGAGAGGAAAGGAAGTTCAGAAAGTTTATAGCGGTTGAGAAAGTCACTGCAACATGCTGGACTGGGATAAAACACAAATGTTGCTCTCGACCGAGGCATTGTCCTGGAGAAGCTGTCAGCCCACAGCTTGGACAGGTGCACGGTTCACTGAGCTAAAGTCTGGCTGGATGGCCAGGACCAGGGAGAGGAGGGCAATTGTGCCGCATCCAGTTGGTGGATTCTCAGTTGTGTCATTCCCCAAGGCTCAGTACTGGGTCCTGTTTAATAACTTTATTGAAAATCTGGTAAACAGGACTGAGAACAGTCTCAGTGTCCTGCAATTGACACTAATTTGGGTGGAAGCATTGCTCTGCTGGATGGTAGGAGGGCTCTGCAGACAGCTCTGGACAGGCTGGATGAATGAGCTGAAGCCAACTGAATGAGGTTCAGCAAGGCCAGCTGCTGGGTCCTGCAAACCTTCCAAAATTCCATGTAGTGCTACAGGTTGGGGAATGTCACTGGAAAATGGTCCAGCAGTAAAGGAGCTGCTGAACATGAGCCAGCATGTGCTGAGGTGGCCAAAAAGGCCAAGGGCATCCTGGCTTATGTCAGCAGTAGTGTGACCAGCAGGATCACATCAGTGACTGTCCCCAAATACTCAGAATAGTCACACTTCGAGTCCTGTGCTCAGTTTTGGGCCACTCACAAGAAAGACATTGAGGTGCTGGACTCATCCAGGGAAGGGCAACAGAGCTGGGGTACATTTTGGAACAGAAGTCCTGTCAGGAGCAACTGAGGGAGCTGGGGTATTTTAGCTTGGAGAAAAGGAGACTCCAAGGGTGAACTTATAGCTGTCTTCAATTCCCTCAAAGGAAGTTGTATCCAGGTGAAGATGTCAGCCTCTTCTCCCAAGCAACAAGTGACAGGACAAGAGGAGATACCCTCATGCTGCTCCAGAGAGGGTTCAGGTTGGACATTAGAAGGAGTTTCTTTGTGTAAAATGTGGGTAAACGTTGGAACAAGCTGCACAGGAAGGTAGATGCACCATCTCTGGAAGTGTTCAAGAAAAAATTTGGTGTAGGATTTAATGTCATGGTCTAGGTGACCTTCTGGCTACTAGTCAAAGGCTAGACTTGATTATCTTAGAGGTTTTTGCAACCTAAATGGACAGAGTGGGCAAGGTAAGGCTTTTTAGTTACTTTATTAGTTTGTTCCACTGGGCAGATCTAGGGCTCCCTCTAGTTAAAGCTCACCCGTTCTAATGAAACAACATTAAAGTTTCAAAGACCTTTTCAGTTCGAAAAAAGTTCAGTTCAGTTCAGTTCAGTCCAGTTCAGTTCAGTTCAGTTCAGCTCAGCTCAGAAAAAGGGGCAACCTTTTCTTAAAGCTGTGGCCAACATAGAGCCATATCAGAAGATATAGCAGGGGTGTTGGAACTGGATGATCTTTGAGGTCCTTTCCAACTCAAGCCATTCTGTGATTCAATATTCAAACATGCTACATTTCCATTTCTGATTCAAAGATTTTGCTGATTCAAAGAAATGCTATTATCCTTTATGGCAGCATCAATATCTCATCTTGATTTCTTGTTGTTAAATTGATTGTACTTAGTTTTTGTTTATGTACTGGACACATAAGGAGTATACAGCAATCCAGAGAAATGTAACCATTTTATGGAAGGAAGGTAGAGGTGCACACCCATAAACACAGACTCACAACTTGGCTACGAAAAGGTTGTCTTCAAGGTACTTAAATTCTAATTTTGGAGAGGAGAGAAGCTGCACTACATAATGGTGAAGCAATAATCAACAAATATTGTCATGCTTTATAGCAAAAATCTACTGGAAGAACATAGGTCACTACCGTGCAAGTGTGCACAAAAGAATGCATATATGTATGGATCTTAAGTGAAATGCATCACACACATATCAATGTGCTTGTGTGTGCATGTTTGTGTATGTGTGTGTCCAGAGTCCTGCCTAGCATCATTCTTCTCTCCTCCATTTTATTCTTGTTATTCTTCAAGATGTGTCACAAGGGGGAGTGTTCAGGAATCTGTTTCTTCTTATTAGTCATGGATTGAAGTGATCCTTAAAAAATCAGACAGCAACACGTGGGTAAGAACATACCAGTGCAACCTGAAGGCAATGCCTGTACAGATGTGTGAGTGCTAGTCATCTGAACGCTTTCCTGTGAGCTCTAATGTAAGAGGGAAAAAGCCCAACTTGACCTTCAGAGCTGAGGCTGAATTTTCAAGACAGGTGGAAAAATATTGTGAACTGTGCAAAGGCAATGTCAAGTCACTAACAAACACTGCATGGGCATGGGTTCAACTCCTTTCTGCAGGCCTCAGTGCAAAAGACTATTCTGTTGCTTATGCACCATCATTTTTGCTTTCTTCCTCTCAACTTTTTCCCTTTCCTCATCTAACATTGGTGCCTAGATAATATATAGAAAGTAAAATCCCGTAGCATCTGTTTGTCGTGGTTCCTTTCCTTTTTTGGCACTCATTTGTCAAGGAGTGAAAGTATCTTGGTGAGTATTTATTGCAGAGTAAGATCAAAGATTGAGGACACTGTCACTGTCACAGTCACTGAAGCTTTCCTTGATCCACAAATAGTATTGCCATGAAAGGCACGTTTGTCTTTGATTTTCCACCAAATTTTACATCATAGCCTATTTCCCTTGTCTCATACTGCAGTCTTCCAAGGAAGTGTCATCTAATTATTATTATTTGTTTTTTAGACCCTCCTCAAGAACTTAGTCTTAGTCACATGACTGTCCAACTCTTGTTTTTGACTGTGATGCTGAACAAGGACAATCCCTGTGGGATATTAAGATAGTTCTTCTGAAGATTGAATTCCTTTATCTTGTCTGCATTACTTGCTTTATTTCTAAGTACATGCTTAATAGAATTTAAAAATATTTTAATTACTAGCACTAATTTTACACCATTGCACACCATTCCTGTGCAGGACTTCACCTCTCATTTTAAAGAAGGTGCAGCATGTGTTAGCTAGATGATAGAAAAGTTAATAATGACAAAAGATGAAGTGAAATATCAAACAAATTTAATTATTAACAAGGAGAGCAAAAGTTAGACAGGCAGAGCTAACATTATTCTCAGAAAAAGGAGACTTGTAAATTCATGTAGTTACAGAAGAAATGAGATTTTTGTTTGGTTTAAAAAGACTTAACTGGATAATCTAGGCACTTAGAAAGCCCCCCAGTATTTGCCAGTCATTGCCAAATTATTTAAGCAACAGGAAAACAGCTCACCATCAATAAATCAGCACTGTCATTCTTTCAATACAGCCACATCACCGTATAAATGGAAACATGGTAATGAAGATACAATAACTAACACAAATCCCCCCTTCTGCAAAATCTGCACAGATATTTATGGAAATTACATGGAGTTTTGAGCCATTTATTCAAACCAGAAATCATTCTTCAATTCTACTTGGTGATGCTATCTTAATCTATGTCCAGCATATTATACAGCTGCTTTGTAATAACACTTGACCCTTCATCTTAAGAATTTTTCAGATATTTCATGTCCAGACATGGAGAATTCTCTTTCTTTTCTTACCAGCAGTGGTTTATATTGACTGAAGATGGAGTTACAGTGTTTTAAAGTTCTGTCTCCTATCACCAGGTAAGATATTTGTAAGACATTTGTTACTTCTCTTTGTGCACATTTGCAACTGCTAGGTTAACCAAACAATAAAACATGGAGAGTCAGGTCATATTTAAATTACCTGTTATTATGCAAAAATTCTTGTAAGGTTTTTAAAGCCATGTATAATTTTCCAATTCGTACATGACTCTTCACTTGCTCACACACTCACACAAACAAAAAAAACATTAAAAAAATAGAGGAAGGAGCTATACAAAGAAGTTGGTAATTTCTGTTTGTCTAAAATAAATTGACTCAGAAGACCATTCCTGTTAACTCTGAGAGTTAACTCTTGATCAACAACCAGTAATCTCCTAATAGAAGCAATTTGCAGGAAAAAATAACCTGAACAAAATCATGAGCATGTCATTTTTCTCCTAATCTGACATAAAAATTGATTTAGGTTGCTTCCTAGATAAAGTTCTGTGCTGGCTTGTCCAGCATTGCCTGTTAGCATATGAAAGTCTCTCACCTCAGAAATATTTGGCTCTTGGGAAATCATGGTTTGCAAGAGGTAATAAATATCTCTGCTTAGATCAAAACCAGTAGTTATTACAACACAAGCTTTTATGTTCCAACTCACCTTTGGGTTTAGAGAACAATAACATTTAGTTTCTTTTTAACCTCTGCATTTCCTTGTTGTTAAAATTGGATGTTTGACTCATAGGAGATGGAGGTCTTGGAGAGTATTTCTTCCAAGTGTTAGAACTGCTCGTTTCAAACTGCTGAGTGGTTTTTTTCATGTTTGCATTTTTCGCTGTTTTTCACTTAGATAGATTCTTGAATTAAAGTCTGGTGGATTTCCTAAGTATCAGGAATTAAGAGACTTACAATTGTCATATTATTGTTACATATTATAATAACACATTACTTATGTAACTACTTCAGCAATATTATTACCTTACTTAAGTAGAAAATCAAGCAATGCCTTAAACATAGGATCAAGCAAATAAACCTATGCGATTTTATGAGTTCTACATTGCATTAATATGGTTTGAAATGCTTTTCATTTGTGTGCCCAGGACATGAGCCCAGGAAATAGGCTTTTGCATTCCAGGAGAGGTATGCAAATAAAATTCACCTCTGGGCTGAGAGGGAGCACACAATCTGTGTACAGTGTAAAAACCCACTGTCTATATTAAACAGGCCCATGTGCTGGCTCCATGAGGTGAGTTTCATCTGCACCTAATGATACTTACACAAAATGCACAATGACCCCTTACTGACACCTCAAATATACAGTTGTTTATAGTTATTGTCTTTGGAAATTATACAAAATTACTGATGCGGAGCTCACTGTACTCTGGTCCATTTTTTTCTGATTTTATGGAGTGGAGGGCCAGCTAGGTTTAATGACAAAGATAAGGAAGTTCAGCCAAGTAGTGGAAGTCGGGAGTTTTAACTCTGAATGCTCCATACCACTGGGTTGGTTTGACATGTTGCCAAAGAGCACCAGGAAATGCATGTGATTATTTGAATAACCTTGCTAAAGCTAGGAAAATTCTGTTTGAGCTGCATAAGGAAACAAAGCAAAATTGCCAACAGCATAAACAGAAAACCAGGAAATAGCCAGTCAAAAGAAGTATAAAAAAATGTTCTGAAAGTAAACAGCAAACTTGGAATCCATTTGTGTAGATGCTTCTAACAGCACTCTGATTTGAGCCACTTTCTGAACTGAACATGGTCTAAAAATTAAGTTTATCTGGGGCATACAGGATGTGTGTGGTAGCTCACAGAAGGAGACTGTACACCAGAAAGAGAGCCTGAAGCAACAACTAGAAGAAGAAGCTCCATAAATAGTTGTATGTAATATTATACATGTTGTAGCTAGATCCAGTGCAAGTGAAACCTTTTTAGAAGAAAGATTTGTTTTAATATTCTTGTGGGAAGACCCAGCTTGAGTTTTCAAAAGGATCTGCACTGAGAAGGCAGATGCTCAGCATATTTTGTAGGCTGGGACCTCTTCAGATTTGGTCAGTAAAACTGGAGCACTCAAATAACTTAGTCACTGCCAGGTTTTTGTGTAATCCTCTGATTTTGATGGGAATCCTCACAGACTAACACAGGACCTGAGTTGATAAACCCATGCCCTGGCTCTTGTATTTCAGATCTGGACTTCCCTCTCAGAATAATTACCTGTATATAATTGCAGGTTGTTTGTAAAGATGAATTAACAGGCTTATTTTTCTACTGAGTTGAAAAAGATCTATTCCTATGTAGTTCTAGCACAAAAAAACACTGTACAGTGACTTTTAAGTTAGCCTTTTTCTTGAAACCATGAGTAAAACATTTCAGAACTAAGGCAAGTAATAATTGATGACATAATCTTATCTATAATCTTATATCTGACCATGAATTCAATGCAGTTTTTAATTAATTGGAATTCCCACCTTTTTGTCCAAGTGGCTAAATCTCTCTTTACTCTAGAGGTGAAACATACTGAAGCAAGAAATTGGATTAAAATGTTTTTTTTTTTAGTAACTGACTACATACATATTTTTTTTCCTGTGCTTAGTGTGGTCGAGTCTGAGTGAATCTCATTGCAAGGGGAAAAACATAGCAGCTGTCCAGTAAATTGGTAGACTTCTAGTTGTGTGAAATGGAGTCTGCCTAGACTACTGATTACATACAAATGTTTAGGGCAACTCAAATCCTCTAAAAAGCAGATTGCTAGTTCTCTGCTTATGAACACTATAATGCCATATATAATTCTTGTAGCACTATAAGTATCCCACTATAAAATACAAACTATGAGACTGAAACTATTTCTCAGTGTTTTGGCAGTGCTACAAGCAATGATGGTCTTATCTTACTGTGCCTTCTTAATAGCATGGGTTGGGTCAAAACTTCTTTTTTTTATCTTTGTCTCTGTTAGTAATAAATTTTATTAATAGACATAATTAACATTGTAGCATACAGCATTAGTGGTTTATTTTCTTGTACGAGATGTTACTTACTTCATAATTCATTTCTCTTAAAAAAGCAAGTCTTTAGCTGTTTTGCTTAGGATTTCAGAAATTTAGTGACCCAATTGGACTTTATATAATCCCCTGGTTCCTCAGGGACAATTAGCTATTATTTCCAACACAGGCCCATCTCTCTGGTGCCAGTTACATTCACAAAATTAAAATGCCTCTTAGTCCATCTCAACACAGCTGCCAAATAATAAAAATATTAGAGTAACATTGTGCATCTGTAAGCCTCTTTTGACTTCTGCATAGTCATACATTTTTTTAAAAGCTAGTTTTATAGTATTAAATGAATCCATTTAATCCATTTAGTTGGCTACTGTTTCCATTAGGATTGCCCAGTTTTCATTAATTTCAATGCTATTTTCCTTTGAAACTAATTTGTTTTTCAGACAGTGAAGAGTACAAGAAATACAGTCATTATAGGCAACATGAGAGATTCTGATAGCATGGAAAATGCTGTCAAGGTGCAGTTTTGGTGTATCTTTGTGAAGATCAATTGAAGCAATACAAGTGGGAAAGAAGGAGATAAACTTTTAATTGTAACAGAATTCATTGTTATTATTAAAAAAAACTTTCCAAGCAGCTTGAGAAATAAATCTTTAATGTCACTTTCTGAAAGCAAACTAAGAAAAAAAAATATAGCTTTAGCATTTTGAAAGCTTTTCTCTTTTTTTCCATCTTTTGGCCAAAATTCTTTATGACATAAGCCTTTACAATTTCCTGGAAGACCCTCAATGAACTGCTTGTTAGTCTAAGTTGTTCTATGTTGTCTGCACATCCTGTCATGCTTGTACTCTGACTCCAACATGGTGATCCCTCTTGGCCTCACAAAAACTGGTGCTGAGGCACCAGGTTGGTCTCTGACCACTGTTGTGCCTTGCTCAAACTTTTATTCCTTTATTCATTGTATCTTTGTATCTTTTATTTTTCTTTCTTTTTTGTATCCCGAGAGTCAGCATTACTGTTACATGAATCCAAACTTCTTTCTTATGTTCTCCAAGCAGTTCAAATGTAAACATATAGTCTTTGTCTATAGGAATGCCAAAACTAAGCTTGGCTGCACACTCTGGAGATTAGCAGAGCCTGTTCCCCTCACCTGTGTTGGATAGAAAACAAATATTGATGCCAGTCCTGATCTCTGTCAAGAAGTATGCCCAACACTCATATTTTGTCCAAAAGCAATAATTTGCTAAGACACGTTGTACAGGCTGACTTTGTCCTTCTGAAGCTACATTGGAATAAATTTGTTACTTGAGCAAGGTTACCAATTAGGTCAGGAGACATGAAAAAGCCATTATGGGCTTTTAACATGTTTTTGGCAGTTTTTAGGTTCCTCACTGACTTTAGCAAAGACCAAAGTTTAAATGAAGTCTTAGAGGGAGCTAAATCTGAGGTCATCACACAACACCACGTTACACAGAAGGATGTTTGAGAAACAGATAGGAAAGGGGTTTAAAGGAGGCTTAGGCCTGCAGGTTTGCTCTCATCTTACACTAAAAAGTGTTTGTAGACGATGGTGACAGAGGGAATCAGAGACACAGACCACAGACAAGGTTTTTCAGGTTAGAGTTCCACTGGGAATGAAAGGGTCTAATGGACACAAATACTGTGGAATTTCTTTCTAACTCATTTGCACTAAAGTTTTAAACTCAGTTTCTCCTAGGCAGTAGATTGATCCTTAGCTTGAATTCTTCAGCCCAACAGGAACTTATGAATGCTTCCTTTCCTATACAAAGTTTCTATAGGAAATTTTCTATAGGAAGTTTGGCATATTTCCAGGATCTCAAACTCAGTCCTACTTTGAGGTCTAGTTCAGCAATCCCTAAAGACAAAAACACCACAAATGTAAGATGCATAAATTTTGACATCTACCTTGATTTTGTTAAAAATTTAAAATAACTGCACCCCATTTACTTTTCCCATTTTTAACCATAACCATAATGAAACCCAGAATCTGGAGCCTCTTTCATCAGCTCTTACTGGCTATGTCCTGGTAATCACTTTAGCACAAAACTGGCACTAGAGTTTGATAGGCTTTATTTCTTATAAAGCCTTAAT
This sequence comes from Luscinia megarhynchos, assembly GCA_034336665.1. Lineage (NCBI taxonomy): Eukaryota > Metazoa > Chordata > Aves > Passeriformes > Muscicapidae > Luscinia > Luscinia megarhynchos. The sequence continues at coordinate 51,928,853 of CM067592.1, read as the reverse complement.
AAGTCTAAGCCTTAATTGCATGTGTTATATATCAAAATTGTATATCACCAATTAAATTACTTTTCACCTGTTTTTATTAGTTTCAAAACCAAGTAGAATGGATAAACATCCCTGTTAGAAGGGGTTCTTTAATGCAAATATTTTGCATTTCCAGTATTTCTTTAAATATATATTAGAAAGTACCTAACACTGGAAAAAATTGTTTTAAACTGTGATGTAGCGAATTAATTTGTTTTAGAAACACTGCTTCAGCTAGATCTTCATGAGCCATGTTTTGTGAAAATATAAGGAAAACCTGCTTTTCACAGGTTTTTTATGTTCAACACAGATTGTTCCAAAAAATCTGACTCATAAAGTTTTCTTATATTCTGTAAGTGTTGGGCACACTATAATACTGGAAACATTTTTTAAAATAGCAGAACATATTTTACAATTATTTAAAAGAGTTTAGCCTACAGATGTAAGACTGGTAAGGCTTACTTTCTGGTAGAAGATAGTCTGACATACCATTTTTCTCAATTAAGCATTCCAATTGACAGTAACTTGACAATATTCTTAACCTGTACCCCTTAAGTGCTTGCCTGCAATGTATTTTAAAGGTAAAAATCTGTAGTGAAATACCAAACTGGTCTTTTGTATTTTTCTATGGCCACTGCTGAAGACATTGATTGATTTAGCACAAAGTGATCATTTACAGATTCACATTACTATGAATGAAATACCTAGAGATTTAACTGGCAATTATTCTTCTAGTACATTGCAGGTATTGTTTGTGGAAGGGTGGGTGTGGCAATAGTTGCAGACCATCCTAAAAAAAGAGATCTTATCTTGCAATGAGTTTGAGAGTATTTTCTGTAGGGGGTAGAACAGTGTCTGCTAGAAGAGTGACTTGCCCCACCAGCTGGTTCATATGTGTAAGCTAAATACCATTGTTAGGCTAGAAAGAAGGGAAAAGAATTAAGGAATATACTAAGAAAGCAGCAAATGCAATATTGCAATATTGCATAGTTAGCTGTTCCTTATGAAATGGGATGCAGCTCCAAGAATCATTAATCCTATCTCATGCTTTGCCAATCTTGATGTTACAGAAGTGGTGGGAGTAGAGCTGGTGGGATATGGGTATTAATTCAGCTTTTGTAGTTTCTTGTTCAGTTTGTTTTTGAGATTACTGTTGCATGCAAAAGAGGAAACAAGACTTCTACAAGATACAAAATAAACAAGGATATTTAAAAAATAGATTAAGTAGTTCCTAAGAATGAAGAACTGCTCAAACAGAAGTAATTTTATATCTGACATGAGAAATGTCTCAGATTTATATCAATGTTTGACAAAGATTTTTTTTTAACATGTGCCTTTGTTGACTCCTAAAGTGTCAGAAAATCACCTACAGAATTTTTCCCTCCTTTTTATTCACCCTGCTATTCTTCAACATGCACAATGACCCTTATATCAACATATACTCCAAATTTTTCTTCTCAATCAGTTTGCCAAAATTCAGAGACACCATGGAATAACTTGGACTTAGCAGCTCTGTTATCTTTCTTGTAAGCTTTTGACGCAACATATTATACATCATCAAGTTCATTTGTTAAATTATGTTTAATTCAACCTTTTTGCTGGGAATCAGCTCTGTTCTGAGAACTTTTGCCTGTTAGGGGTAGGCAGTCAGGGGTTAGAAATCAGAATAATAAGTCAAAGCAATGTCTGAACAATCAGAGCTTCACAATTCCTTTCCTTGCCATATCCGGGATCAGACAAAGGGAAGTTTTTGAATACAATAACAGGGATCATCAGGAGACATATGCACTCTGTGGAGGCCTTGAACAGCCATAAATGAGAGAGACTGAAGATTTCAGAGTCTGGTGGACGTGCTGTTACAGGATCTGGAGACAACAGAGCATGTGGGCACCAGCAGCTATTCTGAATTTCTCAGCCACATTTTATTTCTTGCGTTACTCATTGCAGAATCCAGCAGTCAGAACTCCACCAACAAATCATTCCCTTCCAGAAAAAATAACCAAGGGCTCAGAGTAACTGTTACAGAGCTAATTTTCTTGGCACTTGTGCAAAAGCTATGGTTGCACCTAAGCAAGACAGGATTTTTCACGTAGATTCATTGGCTTTGCAGGATATATGCCACTGTACCTTAAAAAATGCATTTCTGTAATAAAAACGGGGACTGAAATAACAGGGATTGCATGGAGATTTTATGGTCTTTATAACATCTGGCCTCCCATCTGCCCTTTTTCCTGCTGCTAGCTGTTGTCTGAGCAGACTCAGCTGATGCAGCAAGCTGGCTGGGCTCCCTAGGCTGGAATGTGGATAGTGCAGGGTGGAAGCAGTGAGGCTGACTGCTGGAGTGAGTGGTGAACAGCATTGTGCTTTCAACCTACAGGCAGGTGACTCAAGGCACAATGGTACCTGCCATTCAAATCCATCTGTGTCTGAGAGACAGGCAGGGGAATGGTCCCAAACTGGTTTTGATCCAGAGAGTGAAGTTGGAGAAGATCCCAATGAAGCTGATGTCCTTGATTATGGTGCCAGTGAGTCCTCCCCAGTGGCCCTGCAGGGTTTGCAAACCTGCAGAATGGTAGCACTTGTTTGCACAACATGTTGGGTGAGGGACAGTCTTACTGTCTGCCTATGAGCCAGCAATGTGGGCATGAGCACAGCCCAGAAATTTAACTTCATCCTGGGCTGCATCCAAAGCAGAGTGGGCAGCAGGTAATGGAGGGGATTCTGCCTCTCTGCTCTGCTCTCATGAGACCCCACCTGGAGCACTACATCCAGCTCTGGGGCCCTCAAAACAATAAAGATATGGACCTCTTGGAGCAGGTCCAGAGGAAAGCCACAAAAATTCTCAGAAGGCTGAGGCACCTCTCCTAGGAGGAAAGACTGAGAGCGCTGAGCTTGTTCTGAAGAAGAGCTGGTAGTATTAGGAAAAGTAGTAAAGTAAAAGGCTCTAAGGAAGAAACTCCTTACCAGGAGAGTGCTGAAACACTGGCACCGGTCACCGAGAGAGCTGGGAGGTGTCCCACACTTGGCAACATTCAAGGACATGTTGGATGGGGCTCTGAGCAACCTGATGTACTTCAAGATGTCACTGCAGGGGGTTTGCACTAGAGGACCTTTAAAGAGCCCTTCCAACTCAAACCAGTCTCTGGTTTGATTCTGATTCTGTAATTCTACACAAAGCTCAGAGCTGTTTATCTGTAGACAGGGCTAAGATGACTTTGGAAGATTCTAAAATAATTTTAATACAGAAAATTAACAATTATGAGTGTTTTTGCATATTTCCAAGTCCACTACCACTTTTTTCCTTTGATTAGGTGGGCTGCATAAAAGAGAGATGTCTCTAGCTGTCCTCAGAGGCAAGTCATTAATATGTTAATATTTTACCCACCAAGTTACTGGATGTATTCTGTGTGCCTGGTCTCACAGACTCAATTAAATGGAAGCCAGTATCAACTGCTTTGATTGTGTTACAGCTCCTTTTCTTTTTGTTATATCAGTTTCCATTTTATAGAAGAGTTGGCTTTTGGTAGTCATTTGTCAACAACTGATAAAAGATTTCTATCTTCATTTCATAATTATTTGAAGAATTCCATAATGATTCTACTCTTTGTTACTACTGTATGCATGGTTTCATCCACTGCATCATCACTGTTACTCAGAAATGAATGTTATCAAATTATCAAATACTGAAAAGATGTTTCTGACCAAGATACACAATATTTAGTATAAAATAAAAAAGGAACAAAGTTTAATTTGCTTTTATAGTTCAGGTGAAACATAAATAATTTAATTATATTTGAAATCTCAAAGGTATCAAACCCCATTTTCTTTTAAAATCTCTCACCATGTTTGTAGACTCATGAGATCTGAGCATTTAATTGTTTTACCTGACTTTTGCATTTTCCCTTTCATTGATCTCTAAAATGCAGCTGCTTCTTTTCACTAGGTGATTCTGCAGAAAGCAGGTAAGTGTGCCCAACTGGATAATAAGAAAAATCAAAATGAATGCTACTATGCTGGTAAATGAAGGGATGTTAAAAAAATGAAAAAGAAAAAAAAAAGAAAATAAACCAAAAACCAAAACAACAAAAAACCCAAGAAATCCAAAAGGAAACAAAACAGCAGACAAGCAAAAAATCACCAAAACAACAATATTGAAGTTTTTCCAGCTTGGGACCTCTTTCAAACTAAGAGCATTTATACATATTTTAAAGACCCCTCATATGAAAAAGAAACCCCATATTAGTTGTATTTTATAGTCAATAAGTGTCAACAGAAGAAATAAACTTGTTGGACGACACAGTGAAGCGTTAGAAAGCTGAATGTAATGCTACAGAAAAAAATAATTTGTTCTTAAGAGCAAGAAGTTTGAATTTGAGTGGGTTTAGGAATTGCAAATCTTTCAAAGGTTACCTTTTGCATATTTTCTATTACTAAAGAAGTAGTTGTCTTTATGCAAAGTATTTTGGAAATTGTTGAAAGGCTTTTTTTCTCAGTCCTTTATCTACTTAAGAATATAAATTCATACTAATAACCATTAAATCTTGCTCTTTTCTCCAGGTTGCTTTCAGGAGCAGCTCAGCAGAAACATGCATTTTTATGAATGTTCTTCTCTCTTTCATTTCTAGAAAAGAAAAGGAGAAATAAAGAACCTCTGCAATTACTTTGTACCAACTGTAGCAATGCCAAAAATCTTTGTAATCTAAATTACTTTCTTCTATGTGTGAAAACAGTTAATAGCGACTCCCTGTAGCTAACTGCAGACTAAGCACTGGAGCAGAATATTAAACAGTCATACCTCTTTGTGAAATATGAAGGGTTTTTTTAGTCCACAAAGCTAGCAGTACTATACCTGTCATCCACTGTCTCTCATACACAATGTGTGAAACTGGTACCATATGCAGAGATGTCAAAATGGACTTACAGTAACAAATGGTGATTTATTTCTCTCTCATTGAAGAAAAGAACAAGAAATTTCTTACAAAACCCCAAGCTGGGGAGCACAAAAAGAAAGCCCTGAATTGCCCTCCTTGTTCATGAGTTGCACTTTTTCAGAGTTGCATTTCTTGTGCAGCAGACAGCCACCATGTGATGCTGATGTCCACACTCAGTGGCTGAGCAGGGAAATGTGTTGATTTCACTGCCTCTTCATCTTTTCTAGGTTTTTCTAAGGAAGAAAATCTTTGCTGGTCTCTGGACGAGTGATAAACAAACTAGCATAATGACAACATGGGTACAACTTCCCTACTCTCTTTTGAAAAATAGGTGGGATGTTAAGGGCTCCAAGTAAGTCAAAGTCAATTTTAAAAACTTGTCACCATGCTATGCAGTGAAGCCCTATCAGGCTTCATAAATCTCTGGAACACCTACAGTTATTTGTGAGCTAGGTCTCCCATTAGATCACCTCACAGAGGCAGAAGTGTCATCCAGCTGGCTTCAGAAAAATGGTGGAAATTGAATTAAGTTATATATAGTATTATTACATATTGTGTATAATGTATATGTCTATATATGTGTGTGTGTGTGTGTGTATGTGTATATATGTATATATATCTCTCAAATGAAGACTGTCGAGGTCAGGCTTCAGAATCTATCCTGTTATGGAAGGGAACTGCCAGCTATGGCTTATAAAATGTCTTTGAAGTGCTTTATGAGTAGATTTATTCGAATACCAGGCAGAGTTTATGAAGTGCAATATTACACAGTATGCTACAAAGTATATACCACTAATGGAGATTTGACCTGTTTCACAACAGCCACAATCAGTGACTGCAATCCTCCTTCGGGTTTCCCTTTGGCTTGGCTTCATGAATGAATCTGATAGACAAACTTACAGGTCTGACTAAGAAAGACTTATTGCTATGAGAGGTGAGCTATAGGGTCATCAGAACCGCACCTACATTTATCAGAACAGAAGAATTTTTGTTGATCCTTTCCTTACTGTAAATTCAGCAAGAAAAATGGAGATTGATATAAAAAACTACAGTTTTCTGGTAAAGAGAAACAAACATGGTATATAACCTGGTAAAACGGAGGACAAGGTCAGTAAATAATTTCATGGTTGTTACTGCATTTAGAAGTGGAGCTAATTGCTTTACTAAGAAAATAAACAAAATAATGAGCAATATATTCATCCAAATGCACCTCATATGTGGCTCATTACATATGTGGAAGGAGCTCCTGAAATTAAACAATGCAGTTTTTTTCTGAATATCTGACATAATAGATTTAACAAAACTTCTTACCCTGTGATATAGTATGAGCACCTCAGAATTCTCTGCATTTTATTAGAGTGTGACTTCATTAAGATGTTGAAAATTCTTTAAAAATTTGGAATATTTTTATTTCTTTTCCGTCAGTAAAATTTTTTATTGTTTATTTTTTAAATGTTATTTTATTGCTGTTTTCCCTATAGCAGTAGAGAGGAGTTTTTCCCAGACAAAGAAATCTCAAGATTGAAAAGGCACTTAAGAAAAATTTTTCTTTTATCTTTATAGTAAATTATAATCAATGGATAAGTAGTTTTGTCATTTGGGGTCTGGAGATTATCAGTAGGGACAAATAGGCTTGCAGACCATGTGTAAGAACAACTATGCCAACTGAAAAATATCAGAAGACAATGCTCAACACCACTGATGAGGAAGTCCAAGCAACCCAGTTGCAGCAACGGTGCTGTCATTATCCACAGAATTTCATTGTTAATTGACCCCCTGGCTCTGTTTCAAACCACTAAAATGGGGTCTGTCTCAGAAAACCTCTTTGAAGTGCTCAAGCAACATCAACACTGGCTTTAGCACCAGTGAGCAGTGCTTGTCCCTCTTTCATCTAGTGGTATAGACAGAGTGAGAGACTCAGAGACAAGCAGTCAGCATCCTGATTTTTACCTAAGCTTGGTGTCAGCCCCAGGCTTGTACAAGCTTGCACCTGCATCTTTTTTACAACACTTATGAAAGTATTGGTGAGAAGAGCTGTTCAAGTGCTAAATATTAACTTATTACTATTATTACAAACATTGCAAAGTTTCCTTGCTGGGGGTGTTCAGCCTTAATCACTGGTAATGAGAGATGAGCAGGAAAGGACATGGATTCCTGTGGAGAAATGTACTGCAGTACAGAAAACGCTCATTTTTCCCCTCCTAAAATCCTAATAGCTCTGTGTTACTGTTTATCATCCTGTAATTGCAAGTACTTCCAAAGGAAAAATAGTTGTTCTCTTTGGATTGGAGTGGAAGTGTGCATTTAGAAAGAGCCTAATGTGAAATTGCAATAACACAGGAAAGTGGAAGGAAACCCAAGGGTTACATATTCCCTTCTTAGAGAGCTTCCTAAGTGTAAATTAACAAAACTAACATCAACATGTGTTATACATATACTGTGCAAAGTCTAGCATCCCTACTACACAATGTTACTATGCAGACACAATTAATAACTATGCAATGTTCCTGTGTATTGAATTTGGACTGAACTCCAGATGGAAAGTATTAAGAAAGTTTTAAATATGTCTTTGCATTTAACACAGTTGCAGTTCTGGGATTGTCTGGAGAAAGATACAATAGAAAAGGAAGAGCAGCTTATAATGGAAACAGTTATATGCACACTGAAATAGTTTGCTGCAGAATCTTTTAATAAAAGTTAGAATTGTGTAAAATATATTTCTATTACTGTTTTCTCCACTTTCTCTCGTTTTTTTGGTATAAACAGTACTTATATATAGTCTGGTATGGAGCTGTTTTGCTAATCTACAGATAGTATCTAAACAGTTACTTAGAGAGAAATAAATGAAGGTAAGATATTGTAGAAATTAAGATGATTAGCACTGCTGCTGTATGTCAGAATATCCTAAAACATGATAAACTGTTGATGTGAAGGTCTTAGAACTAAATACTTTTTAAGAATATGAATACTTACAGAAAAAAATGTGTTTGAGAAGGCCCATTTTGAAAAGGCTAAGTGAAGAAGAAATAAAGATCTGTAAGTTCTCACACAAAAGTGCTATGAGGGAAAGTCAGAAGGCAGATTAGATATGCCAAAAATACAACCAAATAAAATAGAAGAACACATGCTGATGTTAAGGAAATAAATGTTTTCTTAGGGCAAGGTAGGTAGAGATTCTTTTGTGCCAAATGGACAAAAAATCTCTGTACTTCTTTTGTTACTGTGCTCACTTCCCTGTAATTTTGCATATTGAATTTAATGTTGTTAAACCTTGTGCTCTTGCCATAAGAGGTCTAATTGTGAATTAATGGGCATGCTTGTAGGCATTTTGCAGAGGAGTATGCATTGAAATTCACAAATGTGCATTCTCATTACTTTCAGTATTTTATGTTTGTAGGAAACTGGGTCTTACACCCCCACCAAAACCAGCCTAAAACTTTATTCCATATTCAATATTTCTTAAGGGTGACGCCAGCGGAGAACTGATTCTCAAAAGCTGTAAAAGCAATATTTCTGTCTTTAGAAGTGGATGTTAGTAAAACTGGGAACTTTTACACATAGAGAAAGTCTGCAGAGCCAGAACAATAAACCTGAGCATATTTGTCCTCCTGCCAGCCTCTGTCAATTAATGAAAAGAGCAGAGTGCCTGCTGCAGTCATGGAGAGCAGTGGTGTCACTAGAACCAAGCCAGCTCCCCCTGGCCTTGTCACACAGGCAGTCCATCACTTTCTGCAGCAGGGAAGAGGACCTGCTTGAAATTCAAAGAAGAAGGGAAATATCAGCCCAAAACTTGCTCTTTTTCTTAATTTCTTTTTCTTTCTTGAAATAGAGTTTATGGTAGGAGATGAGCACAGGCTGTACTACAGCTACAGTCATCAGCTCACTTTTCCCAGATATTAGTAATCATGGTGTATCCTGAAGGGGAACTCAGAAGCTTGTGACATCTGAGGCACCTTACAAACATATTTAACAGTTCTTGCTGCATAAGAAGGCAAATTGAAATGCTTGTCAATCTTTGTTAATAGATTTGTTAGTAGAAGATGAATCTGAAAATCTTCCATAAGTCCTTTTGAATTTCAGTACTTTTGATTTCAGTCCTTGGACTATGAATGAAAAGTGACAGGAGCTGCCATTCACATGTTTGTAGAGATTCCAGGTAATTAGTGTTTAATTTCCCTTCCTTTGCTGGGCTTCCTCTTGTTTACAGCTTGGTGGAGGCTGATTAGAGAGGAGGAGTGATTGGCTAAGGAGACAAGGATAAAACCACACCTTAGGTCAATACAAATCTTTATTAAAGAAAATTGATACATAGTTGCTGTAACTAGAGCTTTCATTCCAGCTACATGGACTAATTCCATATTCTTTTACATAAGGCTGTTATTCCAGCTTCTCCTGCCCTTCAAATTGTATTTTTATCCCAAGACACTAGAAACTCATGTATTTACTTTCGTCTCCTTTTTATCCCTTAAGAAATTAAGTTCTGGTTTTTCACAAATGTGACGTCCAATTTTCATTTGAAATATGTTTCTCTTTTCCCTAAACTTTTCTTTTTGACATTGGATAATTTCTACTGTATTGTGCCTCTGCTTTCAATATTACTTACATCATGATTTGTGTCTAAACATGGTGGACAGAGCTGTGGCTGGGTTTTTTGGCTAGGTTTTTATTATCAGTTTACTACCACCACAGGCTGCAAAGAGATTACAGAACTGCTTACTGTTTGCCATGTGACTTCTCTAAGTATGGTTTCTTCATATCACTTCACTTCATATTTCCTTGTTGTGCACCCCATTCTCTTGTGTTACAAAGAGGACCTTTTGTAAAGCAGATGATTTACTACGTGCTTTGTTGTACCTTTGCTGCTGCATTTTCACATAATTTTCTGTTATAGGCAATTGATGAGCTGAAACATACTTCATAGTTTTAGCTGTGGTGTCTTAGACTTGGCATGAGGGATAAAAGAATTAATACTTATGATAGCAAATTTAATTTGGCCCAGTACATTTACTAGGGAATGGTCTGAGGCTAAAGAATTATGATGTGAAAATTTAATTTGGAGACATTGATAAGGGTGTGTTTAATCTCTGTCCAACTGCAAAGCATTCCCACATAAAGATTGTTTTTATTTTATTAGGCAGATCATGACAGCTGAGGTCAGCAGAGGTAGCAACTGGATGTCTACAGCCAGAGAATGTGATCGAATTCCTTCCCCAAGGAGCAGTGGAAATACAGTCTGCAGGCCAATCATTTTGACTGGTGCAGGCATTCTTCCAAGCTCAAGAGAAATTTTGTAATACTGGGGCTAGAGGCAAAGTAGGGAGAGATTAGAAGGTAAATAGCCTTAGATGAGATCAGGCAATTTTTTTGGTATCAGTCTTGAAACCAAATGCTCCTCTGGTCATATAAAATTAATTTCATCCTGAAACAGCACTGAACAGGACAATAGCTGAAAAGTGTCATGCAAGCTCTTTCTTTTACTTTCGTCCTATTCTCCATCTTTTGAAAGATATTTTATCTCTGGATGAAATAGCATAATACAGATTCAATAGGCAGTCTAAGTGTAGAGTTTTCTCCCTTAAGGGAGACTTCAAGCAAAAAAAAAATCTATCCGTGGCTCAAACCCACATTAATTTCTTTCATTAGAAGGCAGGTATACCAAAGCCATAGGTCTACCTAAAGCAAATCTCTACAGAGCTGTATTAGAGGTGAGCAGAAGCACTTGTCACTTGAAAAATCAGAGTTTTTCAGAGCTGCCCCTGGAAGAAAGGCAGAGGAGCCACCGGTGTGTGAGAGAATATTTAAACTGCTGGCATTCCTGTTCTGGATGGGCATCCCCAGCCCTGTCTGGAAACAGGGTAACTCAGCTGGCTTGCTGGCAGAGAGTTTGTCATGGTCACAGTGTGGTCATCAGCAAAGGGTCAGCCACTGGTGTAGCTACACAGCCCCTGCACAAGAGATGGCTTCAGCATTCAGCTGGATGGGCAGCCTGAAGGCAGGTGGAGTAGAAGGTGCTTCACCCACACCTGACTACTGGTGGACCTATTACTAAACACCTACATATAACAAGTGGTAGACAGAGAACTATGAAAGGAGTGAAGTATTGGAAATAAGAGTAAATATATGTACCTTGTAAAACAGGGGAAGTAACAATAGTTTTCCAGTTCTATTATTTCTATACTCTTTTGCTAGAGAGAAGTTTTAAAGTTTTTCTAAAACAATTTGTACACAAACTTTAAATGTCTGGACTATTACTGTCTGGTGCCTTCCATGAGACAAGCAACTTGGTTCTATATGAAGTTACTTGTTGAAAGTGTTTTTTCTTGGAAATCAATGATTTCCTATGAGGACCAAGAAGCAACTTTGAGGAGATAAATTTTCCTGCGCCTTGGAGGTTCGAGTAGTCCCCAGACAGGTTCTAAACCATCGCTCACAGTGCTATCAGGCTCAGACTTGGTATTACTGGTAAAAAAGTTTTGTACAATAAAATTTGTATTATCACAAACTACTGAAAAATAATCATGTTTGATTACTGAGTATTTGGTAAAAGCTGCTAAGCTGCTTCTTCATTCACTTTCTTTTCACTTCCTCTCTGTAGCTAAGTATTTTGATATAGAGATAACTCATCTCTGTCATTTTACTATATCACTTCTTAGTTTTAGATTTCTGTATGTCACAGAAAAATCCAGCAATTACTTATTATTTATATATTAAGATGTTGCATTACTTGCCACCACTTACATATTGGAAATAGAAACACCGTTGAGTACAGTTTAGACTATGTTGTAAAGGACAACCCACATTTTCATTTGGGACCTTAAGAATCTGGAAATTTCAGAAGTAATTTTCTTGATTGCCTGGATTTTTTATAACAGTATTTTTGTCATACTCAGACTTACACCTCTGTCATCATAGTTTTTCTTTGAAGAATTAAAAATATTATACAATTGTAGAGACTGTTAGTGTAGACCTCCTCACATAAAGCTTTGTGGATACCTTTCTATGTGGTTTGATTTTTGTATCATATACACCATGGTAGATATTTTACCAGTGTGACCTGGATTTATGAAGCAACACTATCAGCTTGTAGTTGATAGTACTCACTGCTTCCAGAGGAATAGTGAGAATCCAAAAACTCAAAAAACCTCTGGATTCATTCTCACTTTTTGCTCCTTTGGTGTCATCTATTCCTTCTCTCTGTTTTTGCTTTTTGCTACCAGACGTAGATCCTCGTGTAGTGAGTGAGTGAGTAGTGAGAAGCATCTCTAGAAGTTTTTTCCTCGTTCCTTTGTCTCCAGCTGAGAGGAAGTGTTGCAGAAGGCAGACTCTCTACTCAGCTACTGTGGAACATAACCATAATCATGTTGGCTTGATGAGCACATGAAAAATCAGGGAAGAGTTTTGAAACAGTAGGTTAGTTAGCATATGAGTACCAAGTAAGGATGTTATTTTGTTTTACAAATAATGTTCTTCTTAATGCTTCTGCCTCATTTTTGTCTTGAGGTAGTCTATACAGAAATCCTGGAAAATCCGTATTTCAGATTCTGAGGCTATGTGTTTTCAAACAGCGACCTGATGGCCATCATTGCCATCAATTACCTCAATTGCCATCATTGCCATCAATCACACAATGCTAAACATGTGACAGATAAACCAAGGGAATGCTGAAATCTTGCTGTACTGTGTATTGACATAGAAGACTTCTCTTTAATGTGTTGTGGATTTTAGATTCAAAGTAGTGTTGATTTAGATCAGTTGCCTTAGCTTCCTGGGCTCACTGGATCTCTTCAGGATTAGTATTGAAGAGAAAGATATTTTCAAAGTGTTTCTTTACAAAATACCCTTCTTTATTTTGAGGCACATTCCTCAGTTTTAGAGTTCTGCTTCTCATTTTACACTTTTAACTGATTAAAAGTTCCTGCCCAGGAAGTGGTATTTAAAAAACTTGTGCTTAGCCATCTGATTTAGTGGAAGACTTGGCATTATCAGATGTATTGTTGAACTCAGTGATATTGTGTCCCTTCCAACCTAAATGATTCTGTAATTTTGTGATTCTAAGTTTTCATTTGGCCACCTCGATTTTCTTTGTAATTTGGTCAAGCATTATAACTAAGGTTAATCCAAAACTCTGAACATGTGTATATTCCTTTTTTTATAATCAATTATAAAGCTAAGCTGAGTTTCCTGTCATCTGAATAAACTGTCAAATGTTATACTGAGCTGCCTAGGAATTATTTGCAAGCACTCACATTCCCATGGTGTTCTGGTTTTAAGTATTAAGAGAAACCATGTCACTGGCAACTGAAAGTTCCATTGTTTTTTAACTCAACCACGCAGTTGGGTTTTGTTGAATCTTCTTTTAAAAATCTGTTTTGTGCAATCTACTGAACAGAGTGAGAGAACGGATTCAGCATGGGACTTGAATATCTGCCTGGCAGTAAGCATTCAGTAATTCCACTGATTACAATTAAAGGGTTCATGTGTTTAAAGTTAAACACATTTAAAATGCTCTTCTGAGTGGTACATGTTTTAAACTGATGTCACTCAGCTACCAAGAATATAACAATAGGCCTAGAGATCCTTATAATTAGACTTATTAAAACAAATTACTTAAGGCTATGATTGTCTAGGTGATGTAGTTTCCCAGACTGTGTTTCTAGTTTTCTTCCCCTCAATACAATGAAAACTAGCATTAGATTTTCCCAGATTTCTCATGAAAGCCTTGTAGTGTTTTTGCTTTTTTGTATTCACTTTCTGACTTTATAATGTTCAGGTGCTGCTTACTCTTCTTTTTATAAAAAGGTCAGAATGAATTTAACTTATTTAAATGTGCTTGTTATCTGGACTCAGAAACTGAGCCCAGAAAATCTGGACTCTCTGCTTGTTGCCAAAACCAAGTAATCATTTAGGCTTACCCTCCAAGTTGTCATGAAGGCCATCCTACAGTTGGAGAAACAAGGAGGTACTTCAGTTAGAATAATTTATGTATGCCATATGCTACCTTCACTTGGAACTGCAATTTCTAGCATGGAGAGTTCTGTTTTTTGTTCTTTAATGTCAGCTTCCCCCTCCATGCATACCCCCAAATCCCAGGCTGTCTGAAGACATTCATATCTGTGTGATACTTAAGGTGGGAAACATGGAAGAAATAGGACATATGGCGGATTCAAGGAAAGTGATAGTATTTTAAAAGTGTATATACTTATTCCAGGTGTATCATATCTATGACTTCTTGGCCTGAATATTATTTTCAGCTCAATTAAATTCTCAGCCTTTCATATTTTTTAATTTAGGATACTGGTCAAACTATAATAATAAATGTCTGTAGAAATATTACTTATGAATATCTATTATTTTTTAGGAGCTAAACAGTTGTCTAGTTTCAGACCACTGCTTTTACAGCAACTCTTCTCATTTGCATTTACTGATCACAGAACAACCTTAAAGAAGTCTATACCTAGTTATGATATTGTGCTACCCTTCTCAGGTACCTGCATAACTAATTTGCTGCCATTTGCTTCCTCTGGAGTGTGTTGGGCTGGAAACTGCAGAGATGAGCTCCAGAAACGTCTGTTTATTTTCACTGTCTTAAAATGGGTTGGTGTTTCCTCTGATAAAGTCCTGGTTTCTGGAGGCCTCTGCAGTTGTGAAATGTGTGCAAGCAGAGAGGCAGGCTGAGGTTTCCCAGCCCATGAGAGTCACTTTAACAAATGCTCTCCTGGATGAGGTCTTCTGCTTGGAAGGCTGCAGATGTTACAAGCCTGATGGGTGTCTGATGAAATTTGATGACTAGTTCTCAGTAAATGAAATCAGGTATTGACCTTCATCATCAAATGTGAGTATTGGTGCCAAGTCCATACACTTCTAAAGTATCTTCACCATACAAACCTGAAATTTTGCTAATTTTTCTTACTAAACCTTCCTCACTGAAAAGGGAATGAGAGGGTAAATAATCTGGAGAGGGAAACAATTTTTTTTTTCCTTGCTTCAAATAAAACACAAAAAGTTGCAATTATGTACAATTATGAAAATGAAGCCGTACATACCATGTGTAGAAGTGATTAATTAAAGGTCTGTATATTGCTGTACCAAGAAAAGCCCACACAAACAATTAGATGTCAATCTGCTTTTCCATAAAGTGTGCCTGAAACACAATGTCCTATTTTCCTCTTTTCTCCCACACAGCCTTGGCGTAAGGTTGAAAGCACACACAGAATGGAGAATTTTGTTTTGTGTTGGATGATGACTTTCAGGTAATTTGCACACTGTAGTGTTGACTAATTTATTTAACATACAACACCAACCACCAGAAGTTTACAATGAAACATTGTAAGTGATGGAAACCATGTTTTGGAAATTAAGAAAGCATCTCTGTCAGGAAATTAGTCATGGTCAGAGACTGGAAGGAAAAGATTATGCATCAAAAGCATTTTAAGATTCAGGGGCATTCAGTGTAACTTAAAGCCCCTCCTACAAACCCACAACAAGGAAAGTATCATAATGTAAATAATTAATTTGAAATAAAGCTGTCACTAAAATATTTTAAATCGCCTGGAGAAAATCAGTCTTGAAATAATTGGAGAGTCACTGAAAACTCTCCTGGCCTCTCTAAAATCTCCTGAGTCTGATGTGTAGAAGACACAAATATTAAACTCTCCAGGCTTAGAAGAAAGGTTTCTTTACAGAATCTACACAACCAGCAATAATTTGTGCAGTTTGATTCAAATTACAGTAATTTTCACAGTTCAGTTGATTTTATGATAGATAAGGATCCTGATCAAGATGGAATTTTTTTCCTCTCTTTACTTGGCAATGGCTTGACTTGTTGCTCCTTGCTGTCTTTTTCTCTCTCTGTATTACAATGTCTACTGCAGTTTTAACTCTTTATGTTTGTTGTCTTTGTTTGCCTTCTGTCTGAATTTCATTTTTGGGTATCTCTTTAATTTTAAATATTTTGGATTTTGGGGTTTTTTTGTTTGATTTTTTTGTTTTTTTTTGATTTTTTTTTAAATCTGGGTTTGTTGAGTGCAGGCAATCCATAGAGACAAGTTCTCGACAGGTCTGACTTCTTTCATTTAAAGCAGAATACATGCTGCAGAGAAAATTCTGAACACATTAATCATTGTTTCTGACAAAATTTTTCAACTACATTAGACATTAGAAACCAACATTTTTCCATCAATCTTCTAAAGTCACTGGTTTTTTAGAAAGAGCAGATTATGGTTTTCTATTTTAAAAATCATCTATAAAACCAAAATTCTGTTTACACAGATTGTTTGTTTGAGTTGGACAGTCAGTACTCTGAATTCTCAAAAAAGGTGCAGGTTCAATTCTTATGCATAGCCCTCATTGACTTCCCACTGAAATAGTGGCAGACCTCTGACAAAATAATCACTGACTTCTTACATTCTGAAAACTGTAGTTTTTTTTTCTCTTTTCCCTTGAACAGTCATTATTTTGATATGTTGAGTAATAAGTCAAACAATCTTTACTTTTGAATTTTTGCATTAACCAAATGTTTTAGGGGAACATCGTCCTGAATGATAAATAAGCAAGACCTATTTTACTTTGAAAACCCTGTAAATGTTTATTTGTATTTTGTATTCCAAATAAAATAAATAAAAAATATTTATTTATAGGGAAAAGAAATAGAAAAAAAAACTTGAAGAAAGTGGCAAAATTTTCAAAGTACTTATAAGAATTTAAAACATAAAGTAGAGCAAGATTTTACTTCACAATTTCTGTCTGAAACAGAAAGAAAATTGTATTCTGAGGCATTTCATATGCCTTTTGGAGAGCAGAATATACATGTTGTGAAATCCTTTTCTATTGAAAATTTCCCTGAAAAAATTTGTACTTAACATATTTTGTAACTCTTTTTATACTGATCATGAACATTCCTGCATACCTGGGAAGCAAGACACACATTTTTCATTTTAATCTGTGAATGGCATCTATTTCCATTTGAGGAAAGCCAGTAAAGAGAAATTACCTGGTTACCACTGGAAAGAACATCCTCTTTGTTCTTCAGCAGTCTGACTCTGTACCTAAATCTTCTCTATGCAAAGCAGCTCTGAAGAAATAAGTGAACATTTGATTTTAGTTACAGAACTATTTCAATTGCAGTAGAAATTGGCTACAATTTACTGAGTCAAAGTGAAGGTATGATTTGTGAGGTAGACTTTAAAAAAGACACAACAGGAGTTATACCATAGTCACAGATGTTAGTAGTAAATATTTAATTAAGGAAAAAGCATATTCTGCTCTCTGCCTTGTATTGAATTGCCTTGCTCTAACAAGGGTACTAGACTAACTCTGAATAAACAATAGAAAAGAAGATTTCCAAAGAATTAAGGAACACATTATTAGATTGATACAATTTTTTAATCTTGTATAGTCCTGCCATAGCTTTTCAAAAGCAGTGAGCTAGATGACCAGGCTGTGGCAATATGACCATGCCCAGGGACTGAAATTTGTCCCCTGCAAACCTCAAAATGATATGTAGGCCTGGGGCATCCCAGTCAACAGCCTGGCTGATAAACACCTCAGCTAGAAGTTAAATATATTTATCTAGTATATATGCCTTCAGTACTTTCTTGTGAATTCAGTAAAATATTTAGGAATAATTAAAATCTATGATGGTATCACATGGCTTCACAAATATGAGATCTGGAACAAACTTTCACTGTAGGCATAATGTAAGCTGCTAACAAATTATTTCACCAGTCTGAAGCCTGAGGTGAGCAGTGGAGGCTCCAAATCTTGTGGAGGCTGAAAGGCAACAACAAATATGTTACAACACAGACATGACCTTTCTAGTAGGACATGACCTCAACGACATCCATAGGAATCAATGTAGACTGAACTATATTTTAAATATTATGTGAACATAGATGTCTTTACCTACCTGTTTTTCAGGTAGTCTCTGAAATGTAAGACATTTTCAATTATTTGAATCAAAACATACAAAAAAAGTTGCTAAAATAACCCCTTATTAAAAAAATGAACCCAAAGTCTGGCAATCAGACATTGTTAATATTTAGGTTGTTAAATGGCAGGTTTTTCAATTCAAGCTTATTTCTATTTTTAATGCAATCTAATTACTTGATGCTCACTGTTGTTCCTTTCTTCTGTAGAGTATTACATCTGCTAATGTTAATAAATATTACATTCACTTACAACAATAAATGCATCTTAGTGGACTAATTTACTCTCTGTTGGGATATTTCCAAATTGATGATTCTTACTAGCATTAATGAAATTGCTAATGGCATGCAGTCTTGGGGGAGACCTCATCAAAAATGACAGCCTGAAGTAGTGTACCCTTCCATCATATAAGTATGCAGTTAAATTTAAGAATGCAGCTCAAAGAGATAACTAAATTAATTATGGCATCTGCAAAATTCAATATGACCCTCTTCTTTGCTGCACAGTCACCACACAAAATTCAGCTTTGCTGGTTTTCTTCGTTAATCATGTTTGTGTATAATAAATTGTATGAAATTAATCTACCTCTAGTTGCTAAAATAATTTTAGCAATTTTGATATGCACAGAATAGTCATTTGCATGAACACAATATATAGCAATTTTACATGTAGGCATTAAGGCATCGAATTTCTCAGAGAACTCTATTTAAGTTACAACAGCGTGTTTTGCTATACCTCATTGTGTTGTTAGATTTTTTGTTTTTTTAAAGTTTGCAGTCTTGTGTCATGCAAATATGGCACATGAACTCCATAAATATCACCAAAGAACTGCACTCAGATAGGCAGGAACTGTGGTCTGTGCAAGGCAGGTGTTCTGCAGGTAATTTTCTTTAATAACACTTTGCTTCTTGATCTCTATCTGCAACACACACTAGTCCTAACTCGACACATACCAGTGTGGGAAGAGAAGTCCCTTGCTTTTGCTGAATTTCTGGATGCCTTCAGTTGCTGAAAAAGATGGGTTTATAAAGGTACTTCTATCTATTGTATTAAATGCCTATGGAAAAACCTTTGGGAGTCATGACAAAAATAATACATACAATACTATTGATCAGGTTTATTTTTTCAAAAATAAACAAGGACAGCCTTTAATTTCTTAACACCTTTTATCACTCAACAGAAAGGTTTTGGCCAAGAATCCTTTTTCTCTTTGTACTGCTTTGAGAAATATTATCTGACAGACCCAAGAAATAACCATGCCCAGACATTTGAATAGGGTCTCTGAGCTTCAAGCTATGCCTCTGAAATTCTTAGTTTTCTTTAACCAATATATGATCTGCATGACTTATCACTATGCACAGTTTAGAGCTGGTACATATTCTTCCACATGTCATTGTTCAATTGTAGGGTGTATAAGCATTTATAAGTTTCCTATGGTATTAACATCTTTCTTGTGGAAAAAGACCATGGGCATCTCACAGGTCTTTCTGTGTGTAAAAGTATGGCTCTGAATTTACTGGCTTATGTGCACTGTCTATTTTTGCTGATGAATTGAAATTACCAGAAATACTACCTTAAGTATTGTCATAAATAACAAATAGAAAAATCAAGACTCCAGAGATGAAATTACCTACAAAAGCAGAGAATACCTTTTGCATCTGTTGCTGCCTCTGTGCAATTTTTTATCCAGTGTTCTGGGGTTTTTTTGGTTTTGAAGATCTACCATTTCTTCTTGGGGTGCATTCCACAAGCAAGGTGATGAATTGTCATGAACTCTTCCGTGTATGTCTCACACCCTTACACCCTTTGTCATTTGAGCTAATATTTTGGAATTATATTTCTCTATATATTCTAATTTCATATCCATTTTTGCAAGCTAAGAAATTCTCAGGTAAGCAAATAGAGGCAATCTGGCAACTTTGCCCATGAGAATAGTGAAAAAACCCTTATCTTTAAAATTCCTTGGGGCACAGATCCTTTTTGCCTCTGTGGTTATGAGTGGCAAGTGTGGTGGGATCAAATCCACAGCTGAGCTCCTATGTAATATTGCAGCTGAAATTAAATATTAGCTTATAAAAGTAGCAGTGTGTAAAAACAACTTTCAGAGTGCATAGGTATGTTATGTAATGTAGGAATTTTCCACTGAAGTGATTTTTACATTTCACTGGGGAAGTTTGACATTAGTGAGCCCAGCTCAACCTACAGTATGCACAGCAGAATCATAGCAGAGGCTGTGTGTGTCTCAGTGTTATTATCCTGGCTGTTCAGCTGCAGTGCACAGGAGCCTACTCAGTGATGTTTGACTAGTGAAACAAAAAGTGAGCATGGAGAATTACCAACGTTCCGAATTCTGAATCACAAAACCTAGTGAATTTTATTTTAAAACAAACCCTTTACACTGTTCTGTGGTAATTTCTATAATTTGCTAGTAAATATAAATTCATTATTTTCATGTGTTGTTATCTTTTATAAAACCTTGATAGTTAGAGATGGTTGTCCTATATATATCTAACTTGAATACCTCTATATTTTTAGAGTTATAACAGTTATACTTTGACTCAGCAGTGATTCAGCCAATGATTCCTTTGGAACAATAATGAACATATATATTAGGCATGTTTAATGTGCTATTTTTATAATACACCTACATTAAAAGAAAAACAAGCCCAAACCACAACTATATGCTGGGGATAAATGTGTTGCACTTTATAATTTCTGGATAAAATGAAACATTATCTTCATCTCTCATAATTTGATCTCTGAGAAAAATTATAGACAATTATTCTTTTTTAATTCTTTTCACATTTAATTCAAGTCACATCCAGAAAAACATATAATAGCATTTAACTATTCATATTACAACGCAAAACTTCTGCAGTAGTTTCAGTGTAAACATGGTTGTGATGGCTTTTCCTGGTCCTAAAATCAGGAGCCAGACACAGGTGATAAAATGCAGTTATCTTTATAAAGGATCCTCTATGGAGCACAACACACCGAAATACACACCGAAAATGCGCCGAGGATGCACACCATAACATAAAGCAGGCACAACTTCATATGCTTAACAAATTAGCAAAACTGACAAGAATCCCCAGTTAGAGACACAGGTGATGAGGTAATTCCCCTTTGGTTCAACTCTTCTCTAAAACTCTCCCTTTAGATACTAACTAAACTTTGTTTATGAAAAAGTGTCTCGAAAAGCTATTTTAGCCTTGGTTCCCAGAGGAAGTGAGATTAATATTGGAGGCTTTAGGAATGTGTTTTGCCTTTCTGTCTAAAAGAGGAGGTGAAATGCTAGCTATTAATATATGCCATTATATAATAATAGGCTACAGAGCTACAAATATATATATATAAATAAGTATAAAAACAAAATGGCAAAAATCAGTATGGCATCGGTTGGACAGAATCAAATGGTGAATTATAAGATAAAATATACAGATGATCTGTCCCTCCATGTATCTCCTTAGGATATTTTAGAGTAACAATTAAAATGTTACCTGAGAACTTACGAAAAATGACGAAACACCAGTGGAAATGCACCAGAGACACCCGGGGCCAAGAGGACACAAAGTGAGTTCAAGTGAAGTTTCCTAATCTATAAAGAGGTTCCCTTCCCTGTCAAATCTATCCTTTTCAGTCATAATGTGCTTGAGACCAAAATGGATAAGGAACCAGATGCCCCTTCCACAATAGTCACCTGAGAAAGTGGGTAACTGGTGAAAGAATCAGAAAGCTCAGATCCTGTTAGACCAACAACATTGTTCTACTGTGACATGTGTCTAATGTTACTCCTGCCACCTCACAACATGGACTATTGGATGTACATATAACATGGTTTGCTATGTTTGTAACTGCTAAAGACAGAGGGGCTCCTTTCTTTTAACAGAATTTGAGTGTATCTTTACCAAATTTAGCTTTCTCTTTTTATTGTGGTTTTGCTACCCTGCTCAATACAAAGTACAGATATGATATCTTCTTTATAGCTCAGATCTGGCTAGCTGAAACTATTGCTGTTCTGCCCTGTCTTGGCAGCACAGCCTCCATCAGGAGGCTGGGAATCCCACTGATGCCAGCAGTGGGTTTTAGTATCCCCTAAAAAGGAAGGCTTAGCTGAAGTGCCAAAGGAGAGACCCATGGATTTGTTTTGTAACAGAAAGGATTTATTAGGGCTCCTCAGGTGAGAAAGAGAGAAAGAAATTCAAAAGGATGAAAGTCAGATGCCTTATACTTACTACGAGAAAAAAAATCATTGTCATTGAAGTGAAAAATAGTGATGTAAAATTTTAGGCATCCAAAATCCAAGTGAAACATCAGTGAACCTGTGAAAGACTGTGAACCTTATCTCCCTCAAAGAAACAGTCCACATATGAAAGCTCTGTCTTTTTAACTTCCTTGAACTGAGTTTTTACAGCAAAATGAGCAGTAGTTCTATGCAGAACAGCAGGGTATATCCCCATGACATAAGCACAACCTTTTGAATAGGATTTATTAATGAAATACCTTGAAGCCGCTCTTGTCTGGGAATCAGAGCAAAACCAGTGCAAAATGTCCAGCAGACCGTGTCTGTCTGATGGCAGCCGTTCAGGGTGGAGCAGCACAGGCTGCAGGCTCCTTCTCCTTTTCACTCAGACAGGGGAGCACTACCTGCTCGGGCTGCATGCCTCCCTGGCACGGCAGAGCGGGGCACCCTGCCTCTCTGCTGCCAGCTATGGCTTGGCAGGACACACACAGGCATTAAAGCACTTCCTCTCATCAAGCACACAGCTAAGCTGAAATAGCAGTTTTTAATAACGTAAGAAAAAGTCTTTGGAAAAAAGGCTTTGTCAATGTCTGGCTCATCCTTTATTTCTTCTCCCCTCTCAATGACAAATGAAGGACAGCAGGGCTTTTTCTGCGCTAAGTATTTTTAACCTCCAGGTGATTTTAAAAGCAGGTTTTATTATGAAGGTTTTCAGACAATCTTTCTTTAGAACTGAATTTATTATTATCTACAATATTGTTTTTTAAATTTTCTGAGCATAAAATAATGGGGTCAATCTCAAGACCTCTTTTATAATTACAACAAATTAATGGTTGAAGTGTTCTAAATATCAGCTTAGAAATTAATTCTGAGTAAAAAATGTGCTGTTTGATTTCAGTTTCTGCATATACAGTCTCAGAATTTATTTTTGGTATCTCACCAGTGTTTGTTTTGCAGTTAATTCAAATTAATCCTCATCAGCTTCTACATGAATCCTTATAAATTTTGAATATCTATAATATCACCAGTAATATATCACCTGTTATACTCTACTCTGATAAATAGAAATTACTATTTTCTGAAGAAATTACTCAAATTTACTTTATTATACCTTAATTTATCTATTTATTTATCTATCTATCTACATATATATATCTCCCTCTCACTGTAGTCTTAATGGCAAGTATGTTTCTGGGTAGAAGGGTTGACAGTCAAGCACCTATGTATTCAAGTAATTGCTTGCAATCAGAAAAGGCAGAAAGGGCCAGGATACAGCTGCTCATGAGTGAAAACAATGCTGAGTAAGCTCTATCTAATCACAGAGACTAGACTTTGCTTTGTTCCTTATCTGAGGAAAAATCAGGGGCAAATGCAAGGATTAGTCTGCGTCAGCAATTTTCAGCAGTGCATGAATATCTAGAGTCCTATCAAAGTACAAACACACTTCTGTTTGAGTGAATGGATAAAAACTATAATTAATGCCCTTTATTTTACCATTGTAAGTGTAAATCATATTTTTACATATAGAGATATAGAATTGTTCAGTACAGCTGTATCAGACTAAAGCCTTCTGCATAAGGAAATGACCTCATATACTTCTGTCATGTTACATTTAGACTTCTACTATGATACTGTGAAGAAATTTTTCTTTTTTTTCTAATGGAAATGATGCAGATTTAAGATGCAGAACCCTATCTGCCTTATGTCTTTTTAAAATAATTCTTAACTTCTAGTAGTTGTGGTTAATGGATGTTCTCAATTCTAGAAGTACCGTGTTAAATATGATTAACCTCCACAGCTCTCAGATTTTCATTATCTGAGTGAGATACTTCTCAAACAAACTGGAAATTTGTGTACTTTTGTTTCAGGTGGGTAAAAGAACTTTATTCTGAGTCTACAGTTACTTTACAAAACAGCTCTCCTGATATATTGCATTATTGTTCGCAACCTAAGCAGCGAAAGTCTGACAGACGGAAACTTGATTTACAGTCATAACTTCTGAGAACAAAGTAGTTAAGAAAAAGATGCCTTTTATTCCCCTGTTATTTCAAATTTAAAAGAACAAAAATACCTAATTTTTTAATCTATTTTCTGAGTAGGAGGTTATGGTTCATTTCATAAATAAGTGTATGAATGAAAAAGTACTTTTGAAAAGTACTTTTGAAAAGTACTTTCTTTTGATCTAATAGAAAATAATTTTTTTTTTGCTCTTTCTTAGTTATTTACCTATTAGTGTAGATAGGATAATCAAATATCATGTGCTATAAGGAAAGGAGAGGCTTAGGGGTTTTCTGCATAAAAAGATTCTTTGAAGAGGATGTTTGAGACTTTTCAAGACCCGCATGCGTGTCTTGAACCTGCTATAAAAACACAGCCACCCTTTGTAATCTAAATACACATTGGAGGTCTTTGGGTTTCTCATTTGAATGCAGAGAATACTGGATCAGGAGTAAACTGTCTCCATAGACAGTCACCTGAGCATTTTGAGGGATTGTGATTGTATGCATGGAGCCTGTGGTCCAAGTGCCACATACTGTTGTGCAGAGCCAGCCTGTGCCCCTCAGTCTGCTGAGATAAGTCACTGTAGGAGACAGAGCTCAGGCAGAAGGCAGCAGATCACATGCTTTCCTTCAAGTAACCCGTAGCTATGGCTGTGTACTAGAAATTGTCCTTAAATGCAGTAGAAACAAGATTTTGTAAAGATTTCTTTAAAATAATAGTTGTAGATGTGACATAGTCTTGAAGAGGAAATTAAGAAGCTGTGCTGTGGACTTTTGTTAAGTACAAAGATAAGTTTTAACAGCAGGAGTTTTCAGCATGGAAGTGGCATAGTTATTTTACCAGTAGAAATTACCTCAGAAAAAAAAAATGTTGAAAGATTCCTTATACCATTTATTCTGCTGTGGAAAAAGCATATGGAATATTATAGTGCCAGTCTTGCAAGACCTGTCTTGTTGGGTGTCCAGAAGGGTCTTCCTGAGTTTGGTGTGAGTTCACACATTGACTTCTGGGATAACAATCTCTCAGTTTTTCCTTTAAAAGTGTTGGGGGCATTACTCTCAGCTTTTCCTGGGGTTCAATTAGTAATGCATTGTTTATTCTCTTTCCAGCATACAAAGCTAAAGCTTCAAATTCACTTACTTCCTTCGAGATGTTACGTTTAAAGAAAAAAAATATTGGTCCTCTGGATATTTTGTCATGTAACTTTGAATGGAAAATATAGTGACTATTGCCTTTTTCTCTAATGACTTCCTGTTTATTAATGATTTCTTTGAATTCCCTAGTGATGTCAAACCAGCAACAGAGCACTGGTTATGTAGCAACAGGCTTCCTAAGCCTATTCTATTTTTTCCCAACTTCTTGTACTGTCTGTTGAGCACACCAAAGACTAGGCCTTTGAAAAAACAGATCAAAAGATGATAGTAACTTCAGGAGAAAGATTTTAGAATTCATTAATTGATTAACCTGGTAGTACAATTTTTTTTCGTAGTAGTGCTTAAGTGGTTTAAGTATTGCTCTGTGTAACCTAAATTTTAACTCCAAGCATAGGATAACACATTCCTCTTTTACTGCTGTTTGATTTGGGGTATGCCCACCATCAGTTGTCACTCCTATGGTCCAATGCTTCATCATATAAAGAAAAATAATAAATAAGGGAATCTCCTCGTATTTGAAGGAAAAATTCTACACAGAAATGCTATGCAGAAGGATGCTAATTTTTGCATGGGTCACCTTGTGCTAGTCAGCTACAGTCTTCTCATTTTCTCAGAATTAGCTGTAGTAGTAGTACAGCATATCCTGAGGAAGAGGCATGATATTGAATAATGTAGGATGTGGCTTGGGCCATCCTTTCAGAGATGCTGGAACCTTGGAGAAGCACAAGACTCTTCCCCATCCTGAATCTTACAATCTCTGCAGCTGTCAGGCCTTCATTGAGTGTTCTGTATGTGCCTTTTCACACATTCCCTACTCCAAGCAGCTGGATGATTTTCCTTCTCCTCATCCCAGCCCTGAGCTCAGCCTGTCTGCAGCCACTGGAGGAGTCCAGTTTGTTGTGACATTGCTCACAACTGGCATGAAGGTACAGGGACAAGCAAACAACTCTGTGGATAGCTTGAGCATTCCTAGCAAACAAGGGGAGTGAAAGAAGGAGCTGCAAGATGTTGGCCTTGTATGAGTGTTCAGTACATAGGACTGCCTGCAACATGAGAAGCAGGTTGAAAACTACAATGCTGAAGATGCTTACAGCAGCTAAATTTATGAGAAGGAGGAGCCTGCACGAATGAGGAGAGAGCAGAGGAGCAGGTGACTGGGCCTGAGTGTGTGACTTAACCCGTGGGACAAGACAGATGAGGGGTGTGTGTCTCCTCCTTTCTGCCTCCCTGTCTCAGCACCGGGTCCTGAACTGTTCGCTGTAGCAGCTGCCAAGGAAATGACAGTGCAGAACAAAAACCTAGGTGCTTCTCAGTTTTGTTACAGTAGTGGTCTTTAAAAAAGAGTGGAAGGAAAATGGCAGAGGAATGTGCTTTGTTTAGTGTGTCTGGCTCTGAAGCACGTTAGTGTGGCTAGCTCTGAAGCCTGCACCCTGTCTCAATATCTGCATTATCAGACATAGATATTTCAGGATCAGCAGCTCTTTCTTATTTTATTGTTAGGTCGAATTTGCACAAAGTTCTTGTTAAACTTGTCATTTTGTTTTTCTTTCTTATTTGCTCCAGTTTGTCTCTATTTCCATATAGGGGAACACCCTAGAAATAAATGGTCTGTTTTGCATACAGTCATAGTAAATCTGCTTAGCTGCAATTTGTGACTTCCTTTTCCTCTGTATAGAAATGGAAACTGTGCTGTTCCTTTTTATAATAACCCATGGCCTTGCACGTGCATGCATTTGCAATTTACCATTGCTGGCAAAATAAATGTTTTAACTGCTTAACTGCCCAGGTTCTCCTGACTTTTCAACACCATTTTTCCTGTACTTTATCAAGAAAAGTGTTCTTATTATGAGTAGCAAGGAAAACAATTTCGTGCCTGTAGTCTTTTTAATTTACAGAATTTCTTCTTTCTTCTTCTTCCACTATTCTTTGGGCTCCAGCCTGTTAAGTTTTCCAGAACTATCCAGAAATAGCATTACTACTCTGAAATTCATATTTTCTGCCTTCCCAGTTTTTATAGATATGTGATTTGACTAAACACTAAATTAAAAAATGGAGACAAACATCAGAAAATTTTCTTCATGGATGTCTCTCTAGAACTTCCAGTAGTCTTTATGTTACAATGAAGGCCCTATTGTTTCTAAAAAGAAAATAAAGTACCTTTATGTCCCATCCTCCTTTGTACTCCTTGTTTCTGTGTGGTGAAGACTTCTTACCTCAGTAATTTTGTACATTTCCCTTTCTTAGATGTTTACATGCTCTCAGAGTTTAATCTTCTTTTTATGTAGCCAAAGGTATCATAGCCAAATGTATCCTGAAGATCTTAAAGGATACTCATGAGCATTTGCTATCACTTATGGATTTAAACTAAACCTTATAGAAATGTTATTCTACAATAACACAAACAATTCGAGTTGTTTTGTTTCATCAGGAATCTATTTCCCTGCAGTGTCATCCTACACATGAGTGAAGACACGGAGCCTTTATGAATCCATATCCAGAGCTCCAGGTAGGAACAAAACAACACAGGGCTTTTACAACAAAGCTATGATATTGAATAAGATCAGTATATGAGCTGCTGTGTTAGCAGACAAGGCAAGAGTTGCAGAGTTTTATAATATGACCTTGTGATGGTTTGTGGGCTGGTGTCATAAACGAAGGAAATATTGACTGATTAGGTCATCATGATGATGTTTCCAAGCATCTCACTAAGAGAGGGTTTAACTTTACACATGAGAAAAAAGAGCTGTAAGAACTGTGGAAAAAACCCTGATAGATTCTATGTGAGCACTTTAAATAGCAAGACAATTTCTTTCTTAGATGCGTGAAATTTGTGACAAAAAGCAGTGGCATGGACAGGGTGGAAAGAATTACATGTAAATAGAAATACGGCCCTAAAGTAATCAGTTAAACCAGATGGCACAGCCAGGGCATGGAAAAACATTTTTCATCAAGTATGCCCTAGCAAATTTAAAGCGAAGTAAGTTTTAAGTTAGCCTGCTACTCAGCTAGACAACATCAGGGATAGGAAATGTATGGGGCAGAAGGAAAGCTGATCAAAGAGGAAAGAGACTTGGAATCAGCTGTAGCTTGAGGAGCTGTCATCTCCAGCTGGCTGCACCTTATAGCCAATACAAGTCCTCTCAGGCAAGTGTCCAATGCAAAGGGGTAGCCAAAGCCCTTGAGGAACACACAGGAGAAGTTTTCAAGACCTTAACTCATGGCTGCAGAGCCAGCTTGCACAAGTGAAGATCTGAATGAGTTGAAGACATGTTAGGTTACAAGAGTAGGTGTTGAGAAGGCATCATTATACCTTTTAAACAGGCATCATGGTCTGAGGGACCATCTAGCTCCTTCTGTGTTTCCTTTTCTTCTTTGAAGATGTGAATGGGAAAAACTAATATCTTTTCATTTTTGTTGCTGGCATATTTCACTTGCGTTCATTTTATTGTCATGAACAAACAAAGGTCAAGATGACAGTTCTCAGATCTTCCTACAACTCCTGCATGACTGTTGAGCCATGAAGATGAACACTACAATTTCAGCACATAAATTCTGAGTCCTAAATTTCAGTGCTGCTGTTTCCTAACCTGTAACTTATGGTGAGCTTTAAAGGAAATTCAACTCCTATGTGGATAAAAATAATAGTGTGGTACAAGATAAATAAAAGAAAAAGGCAAAATATCTTTTGGTCTGAAGAGATCTCCATCACCCACCTAGCCTCCTGCTTTCCTGAACAGAGAGATAGAAAAATTAATTTTCTTTTTTTCACGTCCATTTAAGTATCAAAAGGCAACTGCATCATAGCCATTTCTCCTAAAATAATGCACAATAATAAATAACTTACAGAATAAACAAAATTAAAATTTGGCTCACAGAACTGTTCCACAATTGACTTTACTATGATAAAAAACAGAACAGAAGTCATAGAGATGTGATCAATTCTGTACTGAATACTTTGGAAAAGCTGGTTAGTATCACTTTCTACAGTGCTTAGCTTTCTTTTCAAGTACTGACTAGTCTTGAGGCTACTGACTATTCCATGAGACAAGATCAGTGGTACTGGTGACATGGTTGCTGTGGAAAGAAGAGTACCCCTAGAAGAGATGATAATGAAACATTGGAAAACAGCAAAAAATATTTAAACATTGTGAGAAAACTGATTGCTAGAAGCACTAAATGAACACTTATAAGGGAAGAGATGATAATATTTAGAGCTGAATTATGCTGTGGGATTTGAATTGTGCACACTTTCAGGCTGCAGCACTGGAAAAAAAGAGACATTTCAGGTACTTGAGTTAGTATTTGCCATCATGATACCTGAATTTACTCGATGTTGAGTGTCATGACATCCAAAGGCAAATTGTTATCAGAGAGGTTAAAAACTAAAATAATCAGGATGCTTTAGGAAAATTCAGTATTCTCTATTAAAAAAAATTGTTGGGAACTGTACATTTAGGTGACTGTCAGTTTCCAATTAGAGAAGAAAGAAGTTCTAATGCAAAAATATTTTGTTATCTCCCTAAGTAGAGAAAATTGACTTTAGATAGTCTACTAGTACTTTTGTAAGTAGTGTGAAATGTTAATTTACTGAAAACTTCTAATAAAATGAGATAATCTCCCCTGAGACTTCTGGAACGTAGATTAAAAAGAGAAATAGGAGGACGCAATCTCAAAGCCAAAAATAGCTGAAATAAAATGAGCACCACTGCTTAACTCTGGGGTAAAAGAGGAGATTGAAAGGCCTAGGATATCATCAGGGAGCTAACACTCTTGTAAGAGCCAAGGGGAAGTATTGAGGGTGTTAACAAGGTTGGCAGGACTACGCCTGCATCAGCCCATGTACAGACCCATCCCATCCCATCCCATCCCAACAAAAGAATGGCATAGGGCTGAGTGATCAGGAATGGCTGAGGGATCTGTGACCACCACAGCTGCAGCACTGAGGAGAATGTTCCAGGCACAGCCAAGAAACTGAGTCAAGGATGGCCAGGGTCTGCCTGGGCTGTGCTGCAGCTCCCAAGCCAGGAAGGTAGGGGTGGCTAGCAGGTCATTGCACAGCGCACTCTTCTTTCTCTCCAGGAAAACACTGTGTTCTCCCAGCAGTTCCATTCAAGTTTGTGCCATGGCAGAGATGACTTTGAATGCAGGCATCTAAAAACTTGTGGCAGAGGGGGCCATTTGAGACATTGACTTTAACAGTGCCAGGCCATGAAGCTGTGGTTAGCTTCCCCTCAGTATAAATAACAGTCTTGTGTTAACTAATATTAAAGCAGAAGGTCTCAAGAAAAGAGAACTGGTACAGTTACAGAAAACAAAAGCCAATGGAGAGACACTTAATGAAGACCTTAGAGTTATCTCCCATTAACTTTGCATGTGCTACTCAGGAACAGAATTTACTAGGTTCATTGTCTTATAAACATCTCTTCCATTTTTGAATGCTGCTTCTACAATCATAAAACAGGATGGGCACAGTATGAACTCAAGCCAGTCATGGAGGAAAATCTGGATCAGGCATGGCACGGGGACCACAACTCTGTAGAACTTGTCAAATGATGTGGTAAAGTAAATAGAAGAGGCAAAAGCTTATCTTTCATTTATTTGCCAGGATAAAACCAGCCCAAAGCCTGCTTATGCAAAATTGATCTTTTTGCAAGAGTGTGGTTTATCCACAATGGTTTATACCACAGCAGAACTGTGCACTTCATGGCTGCAGCTTCTTGTGGTTCAGCACTGGGGGTTCAAGAGCTAAAGGCACTGTGATGCTAGAATTGCAGTGTAAATACCTTTGTTATCCACGGATTCAAAGCCACCAGAATCTCATCTTGATCGTCTCACTCAAACCTAATGTTCACACATTAATTTTATTCCACCTCGAAAATGTATTGACTCTTGTGCAAATGGGAAATGAATTTAGAAAAGAGGTGGAATTTTGTTCTCACGGAGTTGTAAAGTGGATTGTCTCTAGTCCACTAGTGTGAATTCATTTTTAAAGAATGTATTGCTTTAATTCTTTATTTTTATTTTAAGATGTTATCTGAGTTATGTAAGATTGCAAAACTCTTTTGAACCCTAATCTAAGAGGATGATACAGGATGATTTCCTGCTGTGACCCATGAACCTAACATAACATATTTGGTCTTTTTTTTACAATGATGACTGAATCTCAGTGTGAAAAATACTTTGTTTTTGAGCTACTCTTACATATTTTATGTAAGCTGCAGGCAGTGTGGCATGCAATACTAAAGACACCTTTCAGAGAGGAGTGGAAAACTGTGCTCATAGTCTAAGTTGTCTTCAAGCACAGCAGAAGCCCAGGCCTGGAAAAAAAAACTGTTAATTTTCATATGCCTGAAGGTAGTGAGCAGGAGATACCTTGGAGTGCTAAGTTCACCTAGGTTGGCATTTATACCTCTGTGGTGGTTCATTCTCCCCTGTCCCTTTCCAGGTTGCAGTGTGATCTGAGAAATTCTTGTTAGGCCTTGGCCTTGAGAACAGCACCTGGGCTCAGCTCTTTCCAAGCTTATCAGAAACACTGTCTACTCCCAGGAACTGCAAAAAAAGCTCCTGTTTTTCCTGTGACGAGCTTTGGAAAACAATCCCCTGGCCTGAATGGTGTGACATGCCTATTTTCACACTTTCAAATAGAGTGCCAATAAACGGTGGCTGTGATGAAATGTTGTTGTGACTAAAGCCCACTCTTGTGACCCTATAAACTGGTCCAAAATGGGGCCCCTTGAGCTCTCCTGGACCAGCTACCAGTGGGCCTGTGACCAGCAATCTCCCTCTGAGGGGGATGCCCCTCAGAGCCAGCCAGCAGCTGCTATGTGAACAGCAGACCAGGAAGGGGTTCATACAGAGGTGTATGACAAGGACCTAAGCCTTGGGCTTGTTTCCTGTTAAATTGATGAAACTCAGCATGGGGCTTGCTTTTACCTGTCTCCCAGGAGATTTTGCTCTTAAAAGGCAATAGTAGTTTCTGATAGAAGTAACAATAGTTAATTATAATTACAAAGGAGAAGTGAGTTTGCCAAAAAACAAGCAGAAACTAAATGTATAGGGAGGGGGAAAAAGTGCATCTGAGGTTTTTGTTTT
This sequence comes from Luscinia megarhynchos, assembly GCA_034336665.1. Lineage (NCBI taxonomy): Eukaryota > Metazoa > Chordata > Aves > Passeriformes > Muscicapidae > Luscinia > Luscinia megarhynchos. The sequence goes on along the minus strand of CM067592.1, from coordinate 51,896,490 downwards.
GTTTTGTTTTTCTTTTTTCTTTGTTGTTTCTTTCTGGTTTGTTTTTGGTCTTTTTTTTAAACTTTTTTATTTTTTCTGCTGGGGAAGAAGATTGGTTGTGGCAGATTTCAAAGTTAAAGTGTATTCAAGTTAAAGGAGATTCAAAGTTAAAGGAGATCCTAGGAAAAAGATATATGCCTACCTTATTTGCACCTAGAAGTCCTTTCCCTGCAACCTTACAGGTGCCTGACTCCTTTTGGCATGTATTTCCACATGTATTCTATGTCTGACCAGAAAAAATAGACTCTAAGTGGTTCTGAGACTCTGCATAATCAATTAAATCTGTAGAAAGTTACAGAAAAATGCCTCAGTATTTCCCCAGTAGTTTGCTGTCTGCAACCACATTCTGTGGCATTGAAGAAAAAAAAACCAAACCAAAACCAAGCAAAAATGTGCAAACAACAACAACATCAAAGCAACAATAAAAAAATTCCTGTCTCTTCTTTGTCTCCTTTTTTTAAAGCATAGGTTCAGGGAGGGAAAAGTCTTTCTTAAATGCTTTTTTCCTTCCCACTTTTCATGCTGCATTGAACTTTGCTTTATTTGCATGCTGAATAAACTTTAACTGTAGTTTTAATTCTAAATGTTATTTATCTTGCCTTTTAATGAAAGCTATGGGACTAATTAAAGTCAGGAAAGGCAACGCTTTAATGTAGTAGAGGGATAATATTTGATTTAGTTCTGCAGCCACTCAATTAATCTTGGATTGAAACAAAAATTCTCAGAATGAGTTTGAGAAGACTATATAACAAACCATGCTGATTTTCTGGTTGCTATCTTGGCCTTTTGGAAGATTTTTTTGATGCATCTGATTTTCTGTTTCTGAGTTTCTATGAGGCTGAGATGTGCAGCCTCAAAAAATCCTCGTGACACTTGGAAATACATTCAAGAAGCTAATATTTTAGCTACAAAGGTTTGGGCCAGGAGCAATGCCAAACTCACTTGCTCTGTAATCACTGTGAGGCTTTAAAAACACCTGCAGAGCAACTCTTCCTTATCAAAGAAAAATTAATAACTAGTAGCCAGTCGTGGTCAATACAGCACGTGGAAGAGTTGATGGCAGTGGTGAGGAAAGGCAGTTTTGGTTTAATTTTGCAGCAGTGGGGTGGGTGTTTTTTTAGAGCAATTTGCTGAGAAGGCAGGTCAGTTGGGGCAGCATATGGTATGAGAGTTTGTGAGATGATTTTGCTAGAGAAAAATTGATATGATGGTGTGGGAAGTAATACTGAAACTATCAAACTAAACGTTTAATAACACTGGATAAGGTGCAGTAGTGACAGACCTCAAAGTCCAGTGCTGCTGGCAGCTGGATTCCTGTCTATATACATCAGACTTTGCAAACAGCAACTTGCTGAAAACGTGAAATATTTGAAATATATGACAGAACCACATTGCAACATGTGTACTATTAAACTAGTGCAATCCTAACAACTGTTTTTTTCTGGAATGCAAGTGTGCGTGGTGTGGGGACAACTCACTGTTTATACATAAAGAGCTGCGTTTTTTTAAAATTTAGCATTACATGGTAAAAAATTCTATTCCTGATGGAAATTAGAGTAAAATAGAAGGTTTAATTTGAAACATGAGATAGCTCAGAGTAGCTGCATTTATATGCCAGCAACTTGCAGAAATTGGTGTATTATAAAATACAGTGCCACATTTTTAACAAGCACAAAACTAAATGCTTGCAATGGAAAGTTTTTTTGCTACATAGTTCACATGCCAAAATGAACATGGTAACTTGCTAAAGAAACTCCCACTAATTGGTGATGTGATATTATGTATTTGTAAAGATTTTTTTGGGGAGATTTTTAAAGGAATAATTCCCAGTATCTTAATAAGATGTTGGGTGAAAGAAGAGGAATGAGAGTTTTCTATTCCTCCTATCCAGCAAAAAACTATTTCTTCATATCACAACAAAAGGACATGTTATCTTTCTTCCAGATAATATTTAATTTTTCTGTTGCGCTATATGAAAGTGAACAGCAAAGCAGCAAATGCCTGATCCAAATCAATAGCATGTGGGAAGTGCTCCAGATTAGCCTAACCCTCCTTTCCAGACAAGCCTCAGAAGCTGAAGAAATGAAAGTTCCCAAATGGGCACTTAATTCACTGGAATGATTGCAAGCATTTTTCAGTGAGTGTTTCCAGAGATTTCTGACATGTTCTGAAAACAGAACTGAAATTACAATAATTTGATGCCTAGGGGCTGCAGTGCAGCAGAGCAGAACAAATATGTAAGAAGGAGTACCCCTTCCCTGAAGCAGATATAATTTGTGAATTATACATCCTCCAATCTGTCCTCATTTCTGGTTTTGAGCACTCCTGGAATCCCATGCAGACTGCCAGGATGATTGGCATGCAGTTTTACAGGGTGAGTGAGAAGATATATATGCTCTTCATGGATTTCCCCACCTGCCACCCCCACTCAAACATGAACAAATTCTGAAAGTCATCAGGCTCTCCTGCTTTCTGTTCCTGGCACCCAGGCTTAGCCTTGCAAGAGAAAAATAAGCAGAAAGGGCAAGAGAACACCTGCTCAGGATGTTCTGGGGTGGGCATCCCTGAAAGAAAGCAGAAAATCAACTGCAGAAGGGGTAGCCTAGTGCATCCTCCAGAGCTTGTGATGCCAATACTTGATACACCTCTGGTTTAAAAGTTGTTTTGTTCTCAAGACAGACTTTGTCAAGGACCAGCTGCTGGCAAAGGCAGGCAGAGTGAAATGTGTATCTGCTCAGTGGCTTGGGCAATGACCAAGGATCAGCACCCTGAGATTAGATGTATCTCCTCAGCCAAGGGCGCTCCAAGAGTCATCACACAGCTCTTTCTCACAATAAAACTGTTAACACAGGAATTTCACCCAAGACTGTACTGTGGCAGAGCCACCATAACCACTAAACTTTGAGAAGCAGCATGGGAGATTACAGTGTCCCCTCCTCACAGGGCCCTGGCATCCCACAACATTAAAAAAAAAAAAAAAGATTCCCGCAAAACACTTTGTCTCGGTTAATTGTAAAATGTAAATAACTCCAGGCTCATGGAACTCTTAATATGATATTTCATAAGTTCTCTTTTAGGATTGTCTTTCCACCATGGACTTCAGCTTATGGACTAGGAAGACATACTGCAAGTAGCACTGTATCAGGCAGAATATTAAGGTTCATTTCTTTCAAAAGTTCAGTTAGAATTAAGCAAAACAAACATACGTTTTGAAATTACATTCTCAACAGAACATTACAACTGCAGAAAGTATTAGAAATGGAAAACTCTTAACCTTGTCTTGGCTGGCTGCCTTGATCCCAGTATTACATGCCACCAGTGGAGATCTGTGACTCCCTGTCCCCATTCCTGTTGAATCTGTTCTCCAATTCCAAAAATGAATGCGGCAGCCACATACTCTTCCTCTGAAACCTTCCCTTTCATACCTTCTTCTGGCACTACTTATTCTAGCAAACCAAACAACAGAAAGGGATGAAACAGAGCAGCTGCAGTGATGGGGGTGGAGCTTTATGGGGGTATGTGAAAGAGGCAACACTTTCCCTTGGCCCTAATGCTGAGCTATCATATTAACTCAGTTTGGTACCATGTGAGTTTGAGACACCCACATTGGCAGAAAAGTGCAATAGTGTGAGAACTGAGTGTGAAAGGCTGTGAACTGTTTGGATGAGACATCTTGTAAATGGAGAAAACACCTCTTGAGTTATACTCAAAGGATCTTGACAGTTCCCAAGAGTGAACTCCCATCTTTCATTTTCCTCTCTCCTCCCCTTTCTTTAAGTCCTCATGTAGTACCAAAATGACCAAAAATGTAGAAAAGTCAGGGTTTGGAAGCATACTACACTGACTATTCTGAGTTTGTAGGGATGAACTCAGATTTGGCTCTTTTCCTTTTACAAATGTGCTACCTATCATTATTTGATTGTGATTTTTTTAGCTTTGACTTTTGTGATGAAATAAGTTTGGATTCTGACAGACCTGCCTAAGTGACACCTTCCCATAAATCCACCCAGGAGCAGATGCAGCTCTCGTGTGGGTGAGCCACCCCATGTCCTGTCATGTCCTGTGACAAAAGACATGTGTGGGACTGCCTGAGCATGGATGCAGACAGCAGGCCAACCTTTCCCAGGGGAGTTCTGCAGCTCAAGTTGGGTGCCCTCCTTCTGACTGGAGCAATGAAAAGGCTGGAAAGCTTATGAGAGATGCAGGGAGAGAGCTCAGCATCCTCAAAATGTTTCTGTGCTCTCCACTCCAATCCTGAGCTGCAGTTTTGAGTTACAAGCTGGGAAAGGGTAGAGGAAGGATTAATGCTGGAGTCATGGGGGCTGTGCAGACCTACAGCAGTTTGTTCATATTCCTTTTAAGTGCTATCCTCTTGAACACACCAAATTGGGGTTAGGCCCAAAACTGCCAATTTGCCCTACCCAAACACAGCTAAACCCACTTTTACAAATACGGCAAAATCCATGCAGCTTTTTACGCTCACATGATATTTTTTTTGCTGAGTAAAAATTCGTTGTTTGGGCTATAAATGGCTTTATATTCTCTGGGTGTTTTTTAAAAATAGGTTAAGCAGCTCCACTTGCTCTAATGTGGCAGTAGTTAGAGAAGAGAGAAGCCATGACAGATGAGCTAGCTGCTGTTCAGAGTGCAACAGCTGCTCTTGGGTGGCTCTTCCTGAGATCTGGGTGCATTGTGCCTCTGCAGATGCCTTATTAAGGAGTTCTCAACTCCTTTCCTCATTCCTCCAGTTTAGATTTTGAACACTCTTCTGTAAAATAGGATTTCTTGCCAGTATTACAAAGCCAATATTATGGTCTATGAGTAAAAAATTTCCTATTTGTATTAATCACATGTCTGAAAACTTCTGGAAAGTAATGTTTGCTGTGATTCTGTGTGAATCTTTTGCGGCAGCAACCAGAAAAAAAAAAGCTCAGAATCTGGAAATCCTTTTGTGATGTTTATAGTTACCTATTTTCAACTCATTGGAGAAAAGCAACTTTTGGGGAATTTCTTGACTGTCCTCTGTAGCAGAGGGAATGGAATACAAGATGGTTTAACTTGCATTGTAAGCAATCCTAGATTTCTAAAAATAGATCAAGTGTTGTCTCCCTGATAGCTACTGAGTTGGCTGCTTCAGTCCCTACCAGTGAAAGGGATGCTATCAGTGCCTGAAAGTCTGGTGGGTTAGCAAGAAATCAAGAGAAAAATGAGCTCTCTGACCCAGAAAGTTTTAAAAATTCCTCTGACCCTTGTATCAAGAGAATTTGTTCTTGAGCCTGGAAAAATCTCTCTGTGAGGAGCTGGCAGTTTAAAAACATTGAAGCTGAACTCCTCAGGCACAGCTGCTCATTACAGGCTATTTTGTTTCACAGTCTTGCCTCCAATACAGTTCAAGTTTCATGGTGATTTCAACAAGCCCTTACAAACAGCTGCTGCATTTTAACAGAAGACTCCTGCTTTCTTATGCTGCTGAGCTTTCCCTCAGAGCGACTGACAGAATGGCTAATTAAAAATAAAAAAACACAACACGGTGTTTCATCATTTCATTTTCAGAATATGAATTTGGGACCAGTCTAAGATAATTGAACTTCCTCTTATGACACTGGGATTGACAGTATTTATAGCAACCTAATTTAAGTTTTCCCTTCCCCAAATGGATATGCAGTTAATGCTAAGTATGAAGAAGTACTTGGATATCCCACTAGGCTCAGTTTTCTAGTCTACAAGACTGTGGTAAGTGGTTTTCAGGAAGCTGCTGGAAGACAACCTTGTGGTCTCAATAATAAGTTTGCTCATGTTCAACTACTCATGGAATTTCAGTCTATCGGCAGAAATTAATGTGTGCTGCAGGACTGTGGATTTGTGAAGTTAAAAGTTATTTTTAGGTGTTTCTTATGGCTGTTCTCCCCTCACTAATAATGTCCGCCTCCGCCCTCCCCAAACTTCATTAAAAAAGAGTTAGGCTTCCTTGGTATAGATGTTTGCAGATTCCATATTTGTATTCTCAAGTATTACATTGTATACAACACAAAACTTGCCTGTAGGTAAACGAAAAGATAAAACAACACTTGGTCAATAGGATTTCCTGTCAGATTCCTTCAGGATTTCCTGAAGACAGTTCAGAAGATAGTCACAATACAATCATTTTGTTAATGAGCCTCTTTATCTCCTTTATCTTTTCAACAGCCCTTTACCTTCCAGCTGTGACCATACTTTCAGAAAAAGAAATCATGTTGACATTTTATGACCTCAATCATAAGACAGGAGATTTTCATGGACTCTTCACAAACCTATAAAAGACCTTTTAGATGGTAAATCAAAATAATTCCATAATAATTTTGTGCGCAAAAAGAAATAATTTTATTTTAAAAATTATATCTTTTCAACTCCTTAGTTTTCTGAGTGAAAGTGGCAGTCCTGCTATTTTATTCAATTTTCTTGAGTGCTTCCACATTTACAGAGTCAAATGGCTGCTATCAGTGGTTTAATGGTAGCCAGCAAAATCTTGATACTCTAGAAAATTTTCACTAACTGTCCAGCCAGATGGTCCTTAATTCTACTTCTGTGGGTTTTGAGGGAAAGGACGCTGAGAGCAGTAGGCAGAACAAGGTTTTGTCTGAGCGCCATGACTTGGCCAGGGGTCGAGGATCAAGATATATGAACTCTCAGCTCCTGAGGTCTGTTGTTTAGTTGGTTTCTTGTTGGTGTGAGGGCTGCAGCTTGCATCAGTACAAGGCAGCTCACCCGTGTGGAGCCCTGCTCATTAGGTGACCCCAGCACCAGAACTGTATGGCTCAACAGGGGTATCCACTGAAATCCCACAGCTGTGGAGAACTGCTGCATCTTCCTGTGAAGATGCAGATGATGACAGAAATACTGCTGTCATCCAGGATAACAAAATCCAGCTACGTTCTTCATTTGTCTCTCCCACACATCCAGTTGTTGTTGGGCACATCTGTAAGGGGCACACAGTACCCCTGCAGACTGCTAAAGGTTGTCTTTATGACAGCAATAAGTCTAAAACAAAGCCCTTACTTGCATCAGCCTCTGATCAGATCTTTAAAGCAGCAAGATAGAATTGCAAAGGGCTGAGACTGTATTTCTGCTTTGTGCTAAGTAAGAATAGACTCAGTATGTGCTTCCTACTCTAGCTGCCTGCTGTGAAGCTGTGGAAGCCTTAACACTTAGCACAAGGATCCTCCACTATTTAGTGACACTGGGAGGGGGAAAAAAAGTCTAGTTAACGCCAAAAAACAGTTCCCAAAGGAACTCAATGCCAGTGGAGCCAGAAATGAATTTTTATTCCAGTGTCATCATGGTGAGAAATATCATTGCTCAAAAAAGTTTTGACTAAGGTAGTTATTTGTTTAGGAAGATAGAATAGCATTCAGTAATATGTATATATTTTAAAATATGTGATCTTTGCACCTGTGTAACAAATATAATATTTTTGACCCATACTTTTTGAGGTGCAATTTCAGAATTGCAGTGCTAAGATGAATCTCCTCTGGTTTTGCTCTCCTTCTTTTCCCAGTCTCCTCCTTCTCCAAGGTCTCAGGTCTGAAAGCACCCAGTTACATTTTTCTTCATTATCTCATATAGGAAGTACAAAGAAAAAGGATCACCTCCTTAAAGATTTTGGTCCATACCTCTTCTTGAAGCAAAGAATTTAGGAACTAAAAATACACTGCTTTTAATTTTAAATGGCATTCGCTTAAATTTAAAAGAAATTTTTGGTAGAATTCACACAATTTTGAAAGCAATAAATCTAGGATACCATATTCTATACTAGTGTCAGGCACTAAAGAGCACAGGCTGAGTGTCTCTAGAGATGTGTGATACTGGCTGAAGCTGCCTGTGACACCAAAGTACCAGGGAATACGAGGCCACAAGAAAAACAAGCACAGTTGTTCCATGTTTTGTCTGCCATCACTGGACCTTCACATTAATTCTTGGTTGTAGTCAGCCTTGCATCTTGCTCTCCAGCTGCCAAAGCAATGGTTCCTATGAGAAACAAAGGGCTGCTCCCTGCAAGGGAGACTGCAGTTGATATTTATTTTGCAGTATGATACTTGAATTTCCTTTGCAATAGGATGTTTAACATTCTTACTTAGTATGTACTTAATATGAACTACATATTTTCCTTTTACCATTAATGTATTAAAAAAACCCAAACCAATTATGCAACACAAGTGGATTCAATTATACTGTCCTGGCTTTCAACCACATTTGAGAGACTCTTCATTTTGCTGTCAGAGAATACAATAATTACCTCAGAACTGTTTATTTTCATGCCTAATTTCACCTTATCACTAAGGTCTGATTTTTTCCTTTTATTTTCTCAGAGGTTTACCTCCAAGATTCAGTGACTGACTGGAAGGATAGCTGATCTTTCCATTTTCTGCAACTAATCTTGATAGCAGACAGAAGAAAGGTCCCATTTCATGAGATCATGCATCATCAAGAGAGGATGTCTGTCTTCCTTATGAGTTGTAGTACTAAGCAACCCTCTCTCTAGCACTGCTGGATGTTCTGGATTTGTTTTGGAGAAAAAAAATAATAACAAACCACCATCCACTATCTCTTCCTATTTTATTTAGTGCATCTCCACGAAATGAGATGCATACAGTGCCTCAAGTAAAATGTAACATAATTAAGAGAGTGGCGACTCAGTATCTGCAAAAACAGTAGCAGATGATGCAATTAAAGTTCAGTGTTAGTTTTTTGGAGGGTGCAGTCAATTATGTTGAAGTTGAAGCTGATCAAATTGGACACTGGTGTTTTTGTTTACAGCACAGCCAGCAGTTTCACAAAACACATATAATAATTAAACAGACTATGCTCAGAATTCATGGACGTGTGCTGTTGTTTAGGGAAGCAAAGTGCTTCACAAATATTACAATATGTGAAGTATCAGGAAATTTGGTAGAGGCTAATGCATTCTCCAAGCTCTAAAACTAAGCAGGCTGTTTCTGTACTGGCATATGGATTCAGGAGCTATATCTGGAGTCTTTTAAGGCCAACACAGAGGTCAATATTTCTCCTCAAACTTACACCAAGAAATGTGTGACCACGTAACTGTGTACAGTGACTAATACTAAGTCCTGCTAACAGCATAAAAACTTTGAAGTTGATTTACTGTGTTTAGGAAAACCAATGTGTACTATATATTCACCAAAAATTTGGTTTATGTATTGGAATCTCTCTCCAATTATTTCTCACATAGCATCATCCAGTCTTTTTTTTTTTTTTTTTTTTTTTTCAATCCATGGCAAATAAAAGCTGGACAGGTGTTCAAGTTTAATGAACTGGGCTCTTTAGTAAAAGCTGTTGCAGAAAGAAAGTCCTAAAGAGGAAACTTAATAACTGATATGCCAAAGTAATATTTACAAGACTTTTATTTCCAGAATAAGAAAAGAAGAAATAATGCTAACTGTTTTTGAGGAAAATAATTTTGGTCTGTTTAAGTCCTTGCATGTGTGAATGTAATGTACATCCTGTCGACTGGAGTAACACATGATTAGTGACCAAGAACTGTGGACTTACTCTGCAAAATAGTAACTCATGGGCATGACTGCCAAGATGTGCAGAAAGGGTTGAGAATCAGTAGTAATACCTGTACATCTTTTTTTTTCAGTTATGTGTGTGCAATAAAATATCTGAATACATAGTTATTGAAGACATGTTTGTTGAATATAAGTGTCTAGGAGGGAACTAGTACGGTATGGACTCTCTTCTCCTATGAAATTTGGGGTATCTGGTAAAGTGGAGATGAGGGAGGAAGAAATAAAAATCTTTGACTTTGTTGCTGTCAGGCTTAAGACAACTGCACAATTTATCTCCCTTTCATTAACTATTCTTCATGTCTTCTGTGATTCTTGGACCTCTAGGAAAAGTGGGTTGAGGTGTTGTACCTTACCAGTGAACATACACACACTAAAAACAAGAATGGATAGCTAATACCACATTATATGGAGAAGAAATCAAAGCATCTATGGTAAATGTGGGCTGAGAGGAAAAAGTATGTTTCTGTACATATACATGAATAAATGTTGGTTTGCTCCTGTATTTATGTGGTTAGGTAACTGTGGCCTGAAAAGCTGCATTACAAGGCAGTCAGGATCTGATGTCTTCCAGATCCTGTGGACTCCAGCTCCCAAGGAACTGACAGAAGTAGTCCTGTAGTTAAAAGGCATATATTAGAAAGCTATAGGCAAACATTTTCCTGTTTTTACTCCTTCACCTGAACCCACCAGCTGCCTCTTAATGGTGAGCATGCACATCCTCACCACAGGCAGAAGATTTAATTAGCAGATGTCTGTGTATGGAAGGAGCCTTATGGAGACATCCATCTGAAGATTCTTTGCAGTTCTAGGGGAACCAGATTTTGTTACTCAGGCAGCTACCAATAACTGCAACAGCAAAATAGCTAGCTAGTTTTGATAGAGTTTGATATCAATCTTTACCAAAGCTCTTATGTGCTGTGTACAGTATGTAAAGTGCTTTGACCTTGGTTCCTAAAGCAGGGGGGCATGAAAGGTTATAAAATTAATCAGTTCTTTTTCTTTCTTTCTTTTTCTTTCTTTCTTTCTTTCTTTCTTTCTTTCTTTCTTTCTTTCTTTCTTTCTTTCTTTCTTTCTTTCTTTCTTTCTTTCTTTCTTTCTTTCTTTCTTTCTTTCTTTCTTTCTTTCTTTCTTTCTTTCTTTCTTTCTCTTTCTCTCTTTCTCTCTTTCTCTCTTTCTCTCTTTCTCTCTCTCTCTCTTTCTTTCTCTCTCTCTTTCTTTCTTTCTCTCTTTCTTTCTCTCTCTCTTTCTTTCTCTCTTTCTTTCTTTCTCTCTTTCTTTCTCTCTTTCTTTCTTTCTCTCTTTCTTTCTCTCTCTCTTTCTTTCTCTCTCTCTTTCTTTCTTTCTTTCTTTCTTTCTTTCTTTCTTTCTTTCTTTCTTTCTTTCTTTCTTTCTTTCTTTCTTTCTTTCTTTCTTTCTTTCTTTCTTTCTTTTCTCTCTTTCTTTCTCTCTTTCTTTCTCTCTCTCTTTCTTTCTTTCTTTCTTTCTTTCTTTCTTTCTTTCTTTCTTTCTTTCTTTCTTTCTTTCTTTCTTTCTTTCTTTCTTTCTTTCTTTCTAAGTGTCGTCTAATTTCAGAAAAAACCCTAACATTATAGTAAAAACTTTTATTTTTTTAAAAACTTCTAGGATCTTAGCAACTGGAGAAAGAGAGGATCCATTACTACACCACTCATGGAGGACAACCCCCTTGCATGAGCTGGATCCTCCGAGAGTTTCTGTTGGGCAATCAATATTGAATTATTTGGTTCCTCCGTTCAATGAAATGTTTACCTGCCAGCATTTGTGAATTATGTGGACGGTGTTGGGTGATATGCTTGGAGAAAGTTAAATGGGCTTGAGCTTGGAGTTTTGTTGTCAGTTTTTTAATTGCCTTTGTAGAGGATTTGGGCTTGAGGTTTGTTTTGTTTCGTTTTGTTTTGTTTTTTCCTTTAAGAAGGTGGTGGGATCATCCTGACTGTTCTGGAATATTACACCAACTTTCTTGCACCAAAAGACACATTTTAGTCTTTTAGATCAGTTTGTTACAACCAAGCTAAAAACAGCTCTCTGAAGCTTGGTAAAGTTACCAGCTGTGCAAATCCTGCTATGTATGAGCTGAAAGAGTGCTCAGTTTTAGAAATATCTGTGAGGGCTCCCATTTGATGAAGCTGACCCAGCTATGGCCAGAAATCCCCCTCTTTTTTGTCTCACAGCTGTACTAAAACTTGCAAGTATTTGTAGTGAAGGTCCAGATATCACAAAAGGATTTCCCAATATTATTCTTGTCTAACTGGTAACATACTTTTAATCAACATGGACTTGTCTCTTTCCTTTTCTAGCTTTATCTCTTGCTATAAGCATTTTTGTATTTGTCTCTGTGGAACTCTCGAGGGAAATTTGCCACTTCTTTGGTCTCTGGCTCCTTCTCTCAGGGAAAAATAACTGTGCAACATTGTAATGACTGAAGTTCTTGGGTGAGAGTTCCAAAGCAAATAGCGAAATTGCAGAAACTCTCAGGAATTTAGGAATAGAAGAAAAATAGCAAAAACTAAATATTCAGGTAAATTAATTTTAGAAATACTTTTTTTCCACCTTAAATCTTGCAAACAAGTTGTCTATAGTATTAGCTTCTTATTTAGCTTTCTTAATGCTAGATAGAGAATAGCCTTCAAATTTTTATGGTATTTGGTATCCATCCAGGTCTGTTGCTGTGGCCAAGGAAGTTACAGTGGATGTCCAGAGAGACCTCAAACCTTGAAACCAACATAATAAGGAAAGTGAAAGGAAAACTACATAAAGAAGAGCATAGAAATCCAAAGTCTTAATAAATTTTTTCAGATTTTTTGTACTATAACTTGACAGAGTGGAAGAGGTTTCTTTGGGCAAAATATATCTTGGGCCAAAGGCACTATATAGTGTAAAAAATGTACTAATGAAATCAATACATATCAACCTTTTTTAATAAATAAACCCAAAACAACCTAATGCCCCACAGAAAAGAAAGAAAACCCTCCTAAAAAGCAAACAAGAAAGGAAGGCAGGAGCTGTCATGACAAAAGTTTTGGTTATGTGAGAGTTGTGCACTTCCTTGTTTATCCTGTGTGACCCTGACTGGCAAGGTTATGTGTCAAGGATTTGCAGGCAATGTATCTGAAAGGTTATGTCTTTTTGAAATATGAGATGCAGATTCCACATGCTTAGGAGGGAGCTGCCAAGAGATTGCTGGGAGCAATACTGGTAGAGAAGCAGGTGGCCTATGAGCTTAGGGGTCCAGCCTAGACTGAAACCTTGAAATTCCATGATAGTTTCATGTGACAAACTTGGTGCATGAGTTTCCCCCATGCTTTTAAACTTGTATAGACTGAAATGAATTTGAGAGAGACTTGTTTCACTGTGGTCAGTGGCACCCTAAACACAAGCCAGCCCCAATCTTTTCTAAATAGATTATACTTACTTTGCCTTATTGTCATTACAGATCACCCACAGTACTAGTAAGAAAGAAAAGAAAACAGAGAAGAGTGTAGTGCACCGATTGACTTCAAGAGCCTGTTGCTTTATTTTGCTGCTTTCTGTTCTATTCTCTGGTAGATGTCACATAGTTTGAAGCAGAGAGACCAAGGTAACTGCAAAGATGAAGGTGTGTGTGTAAAAAAATGCAGAGAAGTACTCTTCTCTTACTGAAATGAAGGAAAAGAATTAATAATGTATAAACACCTTACATTAAGTAAAGGAAAAAAAATACATTAAGGGAAAAAAGTAAGTTGTACTTAAATACCAGAAAACAAAAGCACAGAACTTCAAAGGGCAACAGGTGAAACTGCTCATCTTTAATTTTGCCTCCTTATAGGATTAGTCTCCAAAGTGCGGAATGATTCCATTATTTATAGAGCACCTCTTTCTTTCCCACAAAACCAGACTGGGGACAGGAAGAGTCCAGACTAACTCACATGAGGTATTTAACAATGGCATTAGTTCTCAAACAGTGCCTGGCACTTGTATAATTGACCTGCTCACTGTCTTTCAAAGCCCACCAGGAACAGCTTCATGTTTTTTGTAATGTTACACTTGTACAGTGCTGCCTGATTGCAGAAGTTCAGACTGTCTCTGACTCACAGAGGAAGAAGCTCAGCACCAAGCTATCCAGGGTTCTTCCCAGACAATAAGGCAAGAAAGAAGCTGTAGAAAAGTATGTATGTACTACTTTCTACAGGGATCTACAGTTTTCCGTCTTTCTCAGAGAGAGCATCCTGCCACTGAAAGAATGAAGTGATAAATGCATAGCTATTACAGCATGTACCTGGAAAGGAGCAGGGGAAGAAATCTGCTTGCTGGTGCTTGCTCTAAGTATCTTTATATTTCAATCCTCTGAGGACATAGAGAAAATTAGGCAGCTAAACCTTCCAGAAATGAAAAGTACCTTTTTCCTACAAATGTCATTGCTACCCTGTTTTGGGGTTAATTCAAATGTTCCTCCTCCCTCACCTTCCTGAAAATAAAAGAAAATGTCTATTTACAGGTGTGGGTGATGCACATCCATCCCTGATGGGTAAGAAATCAACTCTCAGTGAAAAGAGTGGTATTTTCTATAATTACTTTGGACAAATAACTTCATTGTTCTCAGAGACTTCCATTCTGTATGAGAGCTATCTAGCAGAAATGCCAAGGCTTGCAACATAATTTATTTCTACCAAGATTGTCTGACAGTCATCTTGGAAGTTACTTGGAACAATAATATACATTCAGGGAAGCTTCTGGCTCTGTTTAAGTGAATTAAACAGAGTCGTGAGAAAACGTTTCTTCATTCACAAAAACAAACACCCCACTCTTTGTTGGGCTCATTTGTGCAGCTGCTTTGTACCCAGCCGTGTTGCTCAGCCTTTAGCATTTGTCATGCCCTCAGCTGAACTGAGCCAGAACTGTTCAAAAAACTGAAACTTGAGAAGTGTGAGGTGTGCTACTCGGCAGCTCCTTGAAGGGCAAATTGCATGAGTCACAGGGGGCAGAACTCAGTATCCTGAATTGTGCATTCAAGTGCCACCAGCAAGTCTCTGGCCATTTCATACACACAAGGTATTTTCTCCCACGTTTCTTTTTTTTTTTTTTTTTCCTGGTGTGTAGTCCTTTTTGAATATTGTATACTACACTGCAGATCTTTGAGCAGAAAGCTGATGGGGAAGTAGAGGCTCACATGAGTGAAGTGTGGGCAACAAAGAGATGCCCTTGTGCTGCTAGCAGACACCAGGCTCTGTTGCACTGTCTGCAGATATGGCCTGTTTCCTCTCCATGGCAGATGTGGGCACAGCCTTCAAGGGACAGCTAAGATGTATCCATAGTCCACTAATAGAGACTCTGAGGATCAAGCTCTCTCTGTCCTATTTTTGCCTCTCCGAAATTCATTGCAAAAGTTATCTGAAAAGCCTACCTGCTTTTTGCCCATCTTTCTTCTGTTTCCCTTCAACTGAAAAGAGTATCTGCTATTCTGGAAATGCATATATTCATGCTGCTGTATTATAGTAATTGCTTCAAATTGAAAATAAGTACAGATGAATTACTAAATGCATTTTAAAGGCTGGATAAAACAGGGTAGAAAGGCAGGAAATATAACCCTGAATATATAAGTTCTAGAGAAGCAATCTATTTCTTATGTTCAATTTTTGTGTTCATTTTTATGCACTTGATAACTGAAAAAAATATGACCTAAATTCCTACCACTGTGCTTTCAATAACTGAACAGCTTCCTCTGTGTGTAGATTGCAACCAAAAAGTCTGAAAGAAATTCTTCCAGCTGTTCTTCCATTATTTTCCAAAGTAGCTTGGGAAATCATGAAAAAGCTTCCTCTCTGCAGACCTGGCTGGGGGTGATGTCCTGAGCTCAGTGGAAGATGTTACACTATGGCTGACCAGGTGGATTCAATGGGCACAGATGTTTTCTGTCATGTCTGTGGAACTGGCTGGGCAGTGCCAGCTGAGCAGCCTCAAGTCAGTGCACAGGCACTGAGCTCTGCAGCAAGAAGCGCTCTCAAAACATGTTGAAACCACCAGGACTGTGATGTGTTTGATCCATTACTAGCCACACTGACAGACAGCTCTGTTTCAAAGAAAGCCAGAGAAGCTAGGTGGTTTGCTAGCACATTTCAGCCTAGGGAGTGTTTTCTGAACTTGCGTGGTTAGGAGTCAATCTACACGTCTTCTGTCTCCTAGTCATGCAGCACAAGTGAGATGGAACTCTAGCCAACAAATTGGGCTAATTGATATATTTTCTTGTGCCATTTTTTCCCTCTCTATTTTTTTTTTTTTAAGGGTAGATTTAATGTTTAACTATCGAGAAGCCAAGATCTCAAATCTCATGGCCAAGCCAAAACACTTTTCTAAGGTTTATTTCCCTTGAATTCTGGTAACTAGTGCTGGTGGATTGTTGATTTCTATCTTGAAAGCTGGTCATTGTCTGAAAGAGTGGCACAGCATTGTCCTTGCCTACAGTGGAGAAGCAGACTGAGCTTTCTTCACAGTGGTAGCACAGACTGTCACAAAGCGTGACATCTTATCATGCTTCAGATGTGATAAAAAAAGCATTTTTCGGTCTATCAGACCATTTAAGAAACAGAAGAATGTAGTGATATAGTGGTGTGGGAGGAAAACAGAGGTTCCACGCTGCTGCCCCACTGAGGGGCCATGGCCCCCTTCAGGTTGGATGCTGCTGTCTGCTCTCTCCAGTAACAGGCACTGGGCCAGTGGCCTCTTAAGTGCCCCAGGGCCACCTCCTTTCAGATCATACCAGCGATGTGACAGATTCAACCACAGTTCCCAGTGCTCAGCAGCCGTTGGAGGAATAAACTCAGAGTGAAGGGGGGTGTGCTGGAACAATGGAGGGAGTGGCATGCACCCTTCAGAGGCCTCTTACCCAAAGTGCATTCATTTGTGCTAAGAAGTGTTTGCAAAATTAAAAAAAAATAATTTGGGGCTCTGACGGTTACTATCATATTACCTAGGGTGACATACTATTTGAAACTGCACATTAATTTAAAGAGTGGTTCCAGGATAGATTTCTTTTGTCCCGCATGCATGTCATGTTCATGTGACTATCATTCCAACTCCTCCATCAGGAAAACTGATTTGTCACATTTCATTTTGTGCAGATTTGTGGTACTGAGCACAAACACAGTGATGTTTAGTAAGTTGCAAACTATTCCTGAGACAATATGTTTTGTTTGATTTTTGCTTGAAACCACTTGAAACCTCATCTCTTGCAATTTATATTAGCCTATGGAGGCTAGGTACCTGTCTTTTGAGAGAACAGTCTAGGACAATGTCTTTCAGATCTTCTCCACACATCTATTAGAGTTTTGAGTTCTTTGTTAAAAAAATCCTGCTTTATTTCTGTCTGATGATCAGCCTTTATATTACTCACATTTTGAGAACTTCTCCATGTAAGATGATAAGCTGGTTTTAAACATTTGCAGTGTGTCCCTGTAATTCATTGTCAGGAAATATAATTGCACAGTCTCTTACATTTCATTGATCCCCATGAACTTCATATCTAGAGTGAGGCTTCACTTATACCTTTTCTAAGCTCTGAAGCCTGTAGCTAGTCAATTTGCTACTCAAATGTTTTAACTCCATTATTATTCCTGGTGCTATATGTTGGTTGGTCATTTGCCTGGACTGGATATGCCTTTTTGTTCAGAGACCTACTTTGCTGTAATCCACATAGAATATGCATGCCCTCTTTAGACTCAAGGTACTTTGAAATTCAGGTTAGAATGGGAACAGCAGGTCAGAATAGGCATAGTCTTAAAGTAGAACCTTTTAATCTAACTAAAAGCTTGTAGCTCGCTTCATGTATAATTGAAAACAGTATAGATTCTCCTAAATATTTGAAGATACTAATGGGTTTAAGTGAATCTGAATGAAAGGGAAGTCAGCACAAAGCTTCAGTTCTCCATCTGATTTTGTTACTTGCCATGCTAGTTCGCAACAGGTTCAAGATCGTGGCTTATGTTTTGTCTTTCACTGACACTGCGTTGCACACCCTCCAATATGCAGGAAAGATTTGCAATCCTCTGCAGGGGAACCTTCTTCATATAAAGAACTGAAAATTATTTATCTAATAGATCTTCAGCTATATCACTGTAACGAAGTCTAATATATGGCAGTGTGGTGATGCTAATTCTGGTAACTGCCTTTAGGATGTCTACATACCCTAGTCCACACCACACTGCACCTGCTCCCACCATGTGCTATACTGTCCAGCTGCAAGCAATTCTTGGCAGGGAATCAAGTGTCTGCATTGGACTTGATGCTGTGCTAAGCCAGAAGTTTTGAGCAGAGTTGCATAAATTAACACAATCCTCCTCTCCTATTTATTTCATCGTCTTGCACCACGGGCTGCTCTTGAGAGACAGGACTTACTTGCTCAGTGCTGTGCTAACTCCCTCTATAGTGAGAAAAACCTGGTCTTTCTGGTGTGAATAAACCCCTGTGGTTTCTGGACCAAAACTGATGTGCAGTGAGGCACTCAAGCAAGTCAGAGCTAACCGTATGCACAGCTGACTGAAAAGCATCTTCTAAGCATTTCTTTTTCTTTATTCTCTCAGTCATGGAGAGAGATCAGATCTTACAGATACCCTTTAAAAGGTTCAGAATAAAAAGGCTAATGTACATGCTAGCCTAGTTTTCTCTGAATTTGTGCCAACAGATATATGATAATATTCATAAGCCCTAATTGACAGATGTAGGTTAATTTTATTACGCACATATAAGGTTCCGTGTACATAAACTTCCACACACATAAATGGTTGGCTTTGAGTGTGTGTAAGCTCCACCTCAGAATTGTTCAGATATGGCAGTGCTCTTCCCAGGCCAGGGCTGGCTCAGACCTGGGTAGCCAGGAGTGCTGGCTAAAATTTGTGTTCATTTCTACCTGTGCATTTAGATATGCTGATGCAGAGCTGGAGCTCTGAAAATGACACACATAAGTAAGTGTTACCTCCTTCCTACCTTCCCCTCAATTTCACTGCTTGTCACCCCTTAATAACTAATTTGCCGCCCCTTAATAATTATTAATAAAAGGGTAAAAAGACTTTAAGGAGTTTGACTTTTAAAAAGAATGGATATGAACAAAAGGTTTGGCAGATGGTGAGAACACACTTATTAATCGGAAAACCTTCTGTGAATAAAACTTAGTAAGAATTTCCATAACTTTTAGTTAAGGGAAAGGAGTTTTCAAACAATTTTAATTTTCAGTATTGATAAGGGTTACAGGTTTTATTCTGAATTTTAGACACATTGAACACCTTTTATTCTTTTATGCTTAGATATGCTCTTAATGCATGGCATATCAACTTGAATGTTTACATATGATCTGACACGGAAAGAGTCTTACAATTCGTAAAAACAGTATGCTTAGCATTTATCTTTGCTCTAATGATGACAGTGATTCCAACTCAGTCTGGGGAGCCATGGTTTTGAAACAGCTCACAAGGTATGGACCTCCAGAAGGCATTGAGAGCTCCTAAGCTGGATGCCAAACTTTTAGATGGTAAATCTTTTTCCACAAGAGATACATCCTTGTGGAGCAGCAGGAGGTAAAGAAAAGCTGAGTTGCACAAGTCTGTCTGGAAAGATCTGCAGGCTTAAAATATATAATGATTTACAGAACCAAGAATTGCAAAGCATTTGCAAGCATAAAACATATGAATGTATTATTCTGATTCTGCAAAAAACCTAAATGTAAGTAAAAAGTACTATTTAAATCAATGCATTTAATTGCAAGCATAGTGAACAGGTCTACTTGTGATCTTACATTTCAGTCCTTCCGAGCAAGGTATCTTTGCTCGGTATCTTTAAAAAAGCAGACTAGCAACAAGACTCCCAAGAAACTTAAAGATGGAATCAGTGTCTGGAATGTAGTGAAAAGAAAGAGTTCAATAGCAACGGAAAGCAGAATTTTCCTACTGGTGAAACTAAGGCAAGAGGTGCATGAAGCTTTACAATTGTAATATGGTAAATATGCCATATGAATTGAGAAAGACTCCTTGTCATTTGTAAACAATCTTTCTAAGAAAAGTCTACATTTAAATATACAGTTTCCACGATCTATCATAACGATATGTTTTCCTTTTGATGATCATATATGTTGACAACGATCAAGCTAAAGTTTTCAAACTAAAAAGTCAGTAATGGAATTTGTGGTACTACAAAAGTCAGACAAGGGAAGACTAAAAGGAGTTTAGTGTCAGGAGTAAGAAAATCAAACCAAGAGTGCTTTGTGCTCTCCTGAATAAAAGTTTATATCTGTCCTTTCATGTAGTATATCCCCATGCAGCACCTTAGTGCTGAAATCAGGTATTACAAGAATAAAGTCATATGTGCTGAAAATGCAGACAAAATATCTGTAGTGAGCTTGAAGGTGCATTAAGACATAGAACTGGAGTATTACATTATAACATTTGTTTTTTGCTTTACAAAGAAAGGAAGGAATCCAAAATAATTTGGCAGGTTGTTACAGAATGCTACTGATGGAAATAATCCTGATGCATCTCACCATTGCATAAAGCTGTGGCAATAACATTAAGTTCAGGCTTCTGAGTCCTAGTGAGTAAAAGAAATGGAGAAGTCAAAGATTGACAGCTGCTCTTTCACAACAGAAATAGCCAGCTCAATACTTATAGCTGGATCTTAATTAAAATTGACGGATTGACAAGAATTTTTGAAGTGGAGCTACGGTTCTTTAAAAACCCAGTTGTGCAAAAAATGGATGTTATACATATATTAAAAAGATGTAAACAATGAAAGAGCTAGTTCAAGCTGACAGGAGAAAAAGGAATGTATTCAAGCTACAGAAAGTGTATTTCACATTCAATGTCAAGAAAAGTATTCTAAACTAAATGCAAAAAAGGAGAAAAAAGAATTCTAAAACTTGACTATTAAATTCCAATATTATTAATCACTACTGGCCTTATGACCACTCACAATCTCATCTAGTTAAGGACTGCACTAGAAAAGTATTAGGACTATATAATATCCACCTTTTCCTTTGGAAATGAACTCCATAAAAACAAAAGCAGAACTGCAAATACTATGCAATACTGCTTGTTATTTCCAGTCACAAAATACCACAGCCTGTAAATAAGGCACGCCAAAGGCATGCAACTGTCCTGCTCTAGGGGGAAAAATACTGGAAAGTCATCATCTTTCTCAAGGACATTAAAAGTTGGAGAAATTCTTGACCTTTTAGTAAGCATGCAATACCTCTGGATGTCACTTATACATTCATAATTTATACATTCGTAACACCAGAAAAGGAAGATCCTTTAATTTGAATAGGCCTAAAGTATCTGCTGTTTTTCAGATTATGTATTTGGTTTGGGGAATTCTGGTTGCTGGAAAGAACAGCTCTTCTGTCTTGCCCAGAAGGGTCTGCCCTGACTTCCTGCGTTACTCTTTCCTGCCTGTCCTTGCTGACCAGAAGTCACAGTGTTTCATGGAGCAATGCGCCTTTCCTTCAAGGAGCAAACTGGTTACCTCTAGGCAGACATAGTATCACTTAGAAACAGCCATGTCTAACTTGTTTAGCTACAGATGTCACCCTTGTCTGTAAACCAGGGGACAGGCAGACTGAACTGGCATATTTTGTAAATAGTAAGTACTAAAAAATGTCTCATAAAGTCAAATAATTTCCTTTTTATAGTTAGGAATTTTGAATGCAAGTTGTATGTACTGAGCATTTAAACTTACCTAGTTTTGCTCCTCTGGAGCATAAACCAGGAGAAATGTCAGTCAAAACCTTTTCACCAGTGCCTACTGGTGACTATGCTTTGTGATTTTTGGTTTTTTTTTTTTTTTTTTCTTTATTAAAGTAAGAGACCTTATTTTTATGCATGAAAATAAAGTACTATAGATACCCTACTGTTGTAACTCCAGTCTACAGCTGGCTTTTTACAGGAGATTTTGGAAATATTGCTAGAAGTGTTTTGCTAAGCTTGACTGCATAGCAGGAACCATGGGGATTGCCCACACATAATGTATACAGAACACTGTGCTGCTATCACACAACCGTGTATACTGTTAGTCTTGTGTCAGTCATTCACTCCAGAAACACAAAGAAAGGAGTGGAGAAAGTAGCAACCTAACACTTTCAAAACCCAAATAGCATTATTAGGAGACTTCTGGGTGAAAGTGGTGCTTTTGATCTGGACAAACCTGGCATTGTTGTGAGACTCTGAATAAGTAAACAGGACTTTGCCTGTGCTTTTTGCATGCCAGTAGCTTTATGAATAGTCAGTTTAAAAGATCATTGCTATGGGCATTGCATAAATAATTTTATATACATAAATACATATGTATATATATATTATCTATGTGTGTGTGTACCAATGCATGTTAAAAAAAAGCCCTAACAATATTTTAAAAACCCATAGCTTACTTCGAGACTTCTTTTCTACTATCAACTATATTTTTAATTAATCACTTCAGACATCAAATTCACCATGACCTTTTAAAATGACTATACATATACAGCACACTGTTAGATTAATATTGGTTTTTTTCCCCCTCCACTGCAAGCAAAGTTTAGACAGTTAGCTTTCATACTTAGAAATAATTATTAAGCTTAAATTTAGTTTCTTAAGAGTTCATAATTAGGTCTTTTGACTGTGATTTTTTTTTTGGTTGTTAGGTCAAAGAAATCAATTAACTATGTGCAGAAATTAACATTTTCATTATATTAGATTATGTATTGTAGCAGTAAAGCTTGTTTGAAGTGCATGAATAAAAAGTGAAATTACAGGAAGAACAATCTAATATAGCAATACTAGGTGCATTCACTGTGCATCTGAGAGGAGGAGGGGGGAAAAAAAGAGAGTTTTCACTCATTTTGGCCTAAAATGTGTTCAGGTTTCCAGGATTCTGACATCAGAACCCAGATAACGCTGGCTAGAACCATAGGGCTTTACAATAAAAGCTAAAATATTGACCATATGATGGCAAAAAGTCTTTATTTTGCAGTTAACTTATTCTCTTCTAGCTACTCTCTGATGAAGTTGGTGGTGCTGTGGAGGATGATCTCCTTCTTCTTGACAAAGATCGTGATCGTTCAGCACTGTAGGCAACATGCTTATCGTAATTTTGTATCTGAGCCTCGAGGAATTCCCTCTGTTGCTGGCTGATTGTCTGGCTAATCAGTCCAGGAAGGGCTTGAATGCTACCAATTAAAGTTTCCAGTTTAGTTTCCAGAGTAACAATTCTCTTCTCAAAATCTTCACTTCTTTCATTTAAGTCAGAAATCATGTCATACATGATGTTTTGAGTCTGAAAGTAGAAGGATGTAAGTAAAGGTTTAGAGAGACCTTACAAGTATTGTATCAAGTAGCACAACTCTACAAAGGTTTGTAAAAGAGGATATGAGTACTATAACAATATCTAGTCTCCTGAAATAATTTCCCTTGTAGATTAAATTACTCTAGACTAAACTTTCTACTAGATTTCTTAAGCAGAAATGTAATGCCTTTTAGTGTCACTTTAGATGTTGAAGTCAAAATCAATTAAAGACCAGACCTTTTTCAGAAATTCTAGTGTTTAGGAGCGCACCAGGCTAAGCTTTTTGAACAGACAGTGTAAGCCACCAGGGGACTGAATGCTCCACTGATGTGCTTCATCCTTAACTGTTCTTGATTCTGATTTTAAATACCTTCATTCTTCTAGGCAGAGCACAAATGTTCATGGCTTGCTCCTTAAACCGAGTAGATTTTCTTGAACTGGCAGTAAGAGGAGTTGAGTGAATTTTTTTTAAAAGCAATGCAAGGAATAAAAACTCAATTGTGTGCTTTTTTAATTTTGCACTCTCCAATCTATCTCTACAAAACACTGCTTGAATAGAGCAAATAGATGGAGTGTACTTTAAAATGACACAATGGTCAGTAAAAATGTAATCTGAAATGGGATTCATAGAGATTTTGTTATAAATAATGGCTGAATGTCTGCTCTTATGGACTGAGGTTTCAGATTATTTAAACTAGAGTCAAAACTGGATGTGATTCAGTAGAAAACCCGTTTGAAATTTATGAACCATCCAAAGGAAAGAAAAATTAATTGAATGACTGCCTGAAGTGTAAACCACTTCAGTATCAGATGTGTCATAACCTATTGTTCTGCCTCCTGTTTCAGGATGCTAGCATAACCCTTGAAAAGTGGTCTACACAAAATAGTATATCAAAAGTCCTTGTTAGTTGCCAGAAGCATTAGACTGAGCTGTATTTTCATCTGAAGTTGTCAGGTGATTCTACAAAGCAAGAGGTAAATGAACACCGAAGAGTTTAATCTTTGATTTGATGCACTTGAAATTGAGGAGGATTTTGAGGTAAACGAAGAGGTGTACAAGAAACTCTTAGGAAGAGCCCATTAATGCTTTTAATGTAGCCTTAAATTAAGCTCACAGTAACTGTTAAATATTAAGATCTAATGAGAAATCCAAAATGCTATCAGCTTAAACTTCTAGCTTTCTAGTTATTATATATTTATGAAAAATTCTAGCAACAATAAAGCAGCTTGCAACTGAATAGCCTCTTTCACCTCAACTCAAATGGTTTAAAGAAAATTTAAAAAGCCTTATGATATATTGGCAAAGTAGACAGCTATTATTCATTATAAAAACTTAAGTAAATGCCGGTCTCAATTTACTTGTCCAAAGTTCCTGCTGCGTAAGACAATAGGAACAGGAAACCAGAACCTCTAACTCCAGTCCAGAGGGTATTTACTACGTAAATAGTAAATCTGTCTGTCATGGCACAGTCACTATCACCACATGGCAGATCTTCTTACTACACAGCACTACACCACTACAGCCCACTCACAGTTCAGCATTTACCATGAGCACTGCAGTCACCTCAGGAGCTCTCAGGATCAGCCTCTCAATTGTGAAGTCTTTTTCAAATGTACAAAAAAATAAATAAATATGGTACATTCAAACTTTCATCAGGTTGTTTCTTTCAGTAGGTGCTATCACAAAACACACATATTTTTGTTTGCTACAAATAACAACCTTGTTAACAACAATATTTGCACATAAAATGCATAACATTTACACTTAAAAACTCTTCATTTTGAAAGGATAAATATTGAAACAACAGTAACTGCCTACTGACCTTTGCCAGGTCCACCAAAGTGTTGGCTTGATCATTCAGTTTCCTTTGTTCCATTTTTACACTTCTTAATCTAAAAAGTGAAATTTTAAGTCAGATTTTTTTTTTTTGTTATGAGGTCATACTAGGATTTCTATAGAGCATGCACAAAACTTACAAGAGCAAATAACTGCATGGACAATGCCTTGACTACTTTGTGTAGAGTCAGAATCGGTCATGTGCCTGCTACAATGAGAAGCATGCTTCTTCAACACCGCAAAAAAGGAAAGAGCAAGGAAATGTGATGTCCTTGAGAATACCATTGGCCATGGTCAAAGTTGAATTCAAAAAGGAAGATAACGATTTATCCAGACTACATGAAAGAAAGCCAAAACATTCCTGAAAGCCTCAGTATCGTGACAAGTAGATATAGGAAGAAACACAGAACAACAGTTTTTTGTCATTATTGTTGTAGTAAACAAGAATCTTCCCATGTCTACATGACTAGATACAGGTATTAGCCCTGTTCTGTCGGAAATGGATTGGGTTAGCAGGTGTTGGAACCTGATGAACATACAGTGATAAGTGAGTTTCTCCTTACTTTAAACAGAACTTCCATCTGACCAGCAGCTAAATAACCAACATGCTTGCCAATACATTTGGTTTTCTTAGATAATTTGTAAATCTAAATATGATTATATATTAATTTACATCATTCTTTTTCAAAGCACTATTTAAACTGTAGCATTGAAAAACTATGAAAGAAGCAACAAGGGTACATTTTTTTTAAATTTCATGCGCACCTATCTGCATTATTGTTGGTTATGCAC
The DNA here is from genome assembly GCA_034336665.1 of Luscinia megarhynchos. Lineage (NCBI taxonomy): Eukaryota > Metazoa > Chordata > Aves > Passeriformes > Muscicapidae > Luscinia > Luscinia megarhynchos. The sequence continues at coordinate 51,870,963 of CM067592.1, read as the reverse complement.
GTTTTCTGCAAGATATATATGACCCTTCTTATATATTCTCTGATATGAACCTCACGTTTTCCAGATTACTAGAGGAGTGGTTTAGACTTAATTTTCACAAATAGGCAATTTCTCCCTTAAGTACGATTCATTCGTTCAACATTTCATAATAGAGCCATACTTGGACTTTCAATGACTTTTCTGGCAGTTCTAGAGCTGGAAATAGGGTTTTGCAAAACCTAGGTATCAATTTATAAACAATATGTCATAAGATACCACTTCAGTCCACCAGTGTGTCAAGGGCTGACCAAAATAACAATTTGGTTAGCTGTCAAATGGAAGTAAGTTTGGCAGCATTTTGTGACAGGTGGGTTGCTAATGCATCCTCTGCCCATTTCTCAGTGATGGTATTACTCAGAACTAGTTTAAAGAAAACCTTCTTGAAGGTATTCCAAAACCAGAAAGTTTCTTTCATCTCTTCTGTTTACAATAATTTCCTTTCACATCTCGGCTAACTAGCATGAGAAAGTAAGTTGGGGAGAGTGAAATATTTAAAAGTATCGCTAAAATAAAAATGTAAATAATTCTGTTAAGGTAGAAATTAATTAATCACATAAAACTGGCATTCCAGGAGCTTGTTACTGGAATGTCATATGCTCTTCCTCCCTGGAAGCTTCTTTCAGAGCACAACATAAATGCAGACTGTAGGAGTGGGGTTTTCAGAGGCTACAAGCTGGAGTTTTTCTAAAACAAAAAAATATGAAGGCATTCCAAGGTACAGAATTATATCATCACAGTGTCAGAAGAGAATAATTATTAAAAGGAAATTATTTCACTGGAGAATGACAACCCCAGTGTTTTGGTGACCATTCTCTGATAATTTGCAGAATATGTGATTTCTGCTTTTCTTAAAGATTCATTGACTCATCTGTTTGACAACCAGTATTTTAATTTCAAAATTTCAGAAAGTTCATTATCATTGTAGTAGTACAAGTACCAGTTGACACCAACATGATAATTCTTCATGGGAACCAACCCAAGACCTACCACAGGCTGTAAGAATGTATAGATATGGCAAGTCTTTAGCTGCAGCAGCCGGATTTAAAGAAAACCAAAAGACTTTCATAGTGTAATTCATTAAGATAAAATTTTGATTTAATGAACTTCACTTATCACAGAAAAAGATCATGACTCTGCATTGCGTTTCCATGGCAGCAATCAGACCACTGAAGTTCACAAATAAAAACTCTATTTTTTGCATGCAGACAGTGGTAAATTCTGCAAGTTTAGAAAGGAACAGCTTATACAACTTACTTCCGAGCTCTATTTTCATTTTGTTGAAAAAAAGACAAAACAAAAGAAAACAAAGTGTAAAATATACTAAAACAACCAAATGAGCACAGTGGGCTCGATTCAGCACGTGGAAAGTCCTAGAGAGTTGCTACTTTTGATCAGTAGCTGCCTGAGGAGGAATCTAACTCACTTGCATTCATGACGAAGGAATCTGCAATATCTTCAAGCCTTCCCATTAACTATACCTGTAGATTTTCTAATTCATACAATACATAACATACCTTTTTATTATTTCATCTTATCTAGTGCGCATGAGAAGCAGAACACTCAGACCAGCTGAATGCATTTCAGAGCTGTGACCATGACTGTTATCATGATCTAGTCTGGTTTCTTTTATGAAATTGGCCCTGAAATGCCACTCCTTTCATTTTTGTCTCCAGAGAAATGGTTGGAAGGTGAAGAAGTGGGACCAAAAAAACCTTAAGACTCTGGAAAGATGGAAAACTGTAAGTCACTTGAGAAAAAGTGCAAAGATGCGAAGGGATGAAAAATTAATTTATATCCATCTACTCAGCTACTGGAAGAAAGCAAACTGCTAGTGCAATGAGTTCATCCATGGTGCATTCTTCAGCATACTGAAAAAATTATCTTTTGTTTGTCTTCCTGAATGCAAAAGTTTTGGGGCAGTAATGCGCCCCAAAGTGGGTGAAGTGATAAAGGAGAGAGAGAAATTATTAAGATAGCTGTGCAATCTAGCTGTCAGAGCTATGAAAAAGTTACTGATGCCACCTTCTTCACCCCACCTGATTAATTAATTTTTAAGGAAGGTGCAGAACCCACTTTATATCCTGTAAAGTTCTTCTGAGCTTGAGTGATACAAAAAGCTGGAGATCGAGCCTGCTGTGCTTTTTAGACTTTTCTGAACATACGTGCTCATACACACGCAGACACACAAACACACACATACACAAAATAAATAGCAGAGTTAAAATGTTAAGGAACAACCTTTGCAATCAAGGATTCAAGTCCAGCAAGGATGCACATGACATGCCATCCTCTCCCCAAAACCTCTGCCACTCCCCTCCCCCTCCCAATCCTTTAAGCCAAGTAGGATGGCCAAACTACTATACAAAAATCTACTTTCTATATTCACACAAAAATGCCTCAACTTCTGTTGTCTTTTAATTCCTCAAAGTATTTCCACAATGGCACAGTAACATTTAATCCTGCAAGTTTGCTAAATGTAATACAGTAATCAAAGTTTACAGAATACTTATTAACTTAACCTTAGCTACCTACTGCTTTAAAACATTGCTGTGAAAGACAGAACGATTGTTAGTCTAAATTTACTACTAGGAAATGAGTAAACCTGGCCTTTCCTTCCTGTCTTTCCTGCAAGACGCTACACAGATATTCCTTTCATCATAGATACTTCCTTCACATCTGTACACTGGCTGTCTCAGTCACAGACCTACGCTCAAAAGTAATGAAATCATCAGTTTGAAATTAAACTTAATTTATCTACTTCTTCCCTGTAACTCATGGGAAATATCTTCATCAGCTGTACAAATGGCTGCCTCAGGCTGGATGGGGATAACAAGTAGAACAGATAAACAGATCCTGACCATTTCTCAAAAGAATTCTGGTTCCTGAGGACAAAACTCTGGGGTTTTTTCCTCACATGTAGTTCAAGAAATAGTGACCACTATGCAATTCTTCTCATTTGGATGTGCTTTATGACAAATATATACTGCAAATTCTAGATAAATACTTGCACTTTGGCAATACTGTGGCACAGCTTAATCCAAATACTAGTTTGAACAAAAAAGTCTAAGGCTTGTTTTCAGACCCTCAAGTAGAGGGGAAGAACTCATTTGAATAATGCCAGAGGTTTTTAATGGTCTCAACTACTGGCATACACTCCATTTTCTAGAACAGATGGCAGGGATCATGGCTGACATACCAACAGTTCATCTTATGCACTGAGAATATACAGTGGAGAGAGGCAACCAAATGCTCGTGGGCCATAAAATGATACTTGATGAATATTCTTTTCATTAAACTCTACATACAGACTCTGTTCACATCATTCTGATTTTTATATATTAAAACAACTATTATAAAGAAAATGGGGTTTTTTTGTTGTTTTTTTTTTTTATTTTCCTTTTGTCTATTGTAGCTTGCATCTTTTTACCCAGTAGCAAATGCATAAAAACAAAGGATAGCCTTAGTGGCAAAAAACAAGAAAAGGATTAGATACTTCAAGAACAATGGGAAACTTCTAAAAAAACATTAACCATTTTATATGGACATAAACTGCCAGTGCACCTTTCTATTTTACTGCAAACAGATAATACAGTAAAACCTTGTCTTTCTCTTACTGTGGAAGAAAATTTACCTCCAGTACAATCCTCTATGAAGGGAAGGGAATGGGGGGGGAGAGGAGGGAGGGGGCAGGATGGGACTAAGAGTGATTGAGAGACAAGAAAACTGACAGATAAAACACCTTGAAAGGAAAAACAAAGCAAAATAATACTTACTGATGAATAGCTTGCAAGAATTTGCGTTGATGTTTCCTTACTTTTGCATGGTCTATTTTTTTAACCAGCTTTGTGTTTTTATAAATTAACCATGTTTCCCTGAGTACATTGGCCGCTGCATTTTTCACCTGTTTAATGAAAGAAAAACACCAGACTGACAAAAGTAATATTATGCTATGTTTACACTTTTCTGTTATTAACTCTTCCTAAAGCTTTTGAAATGCTGTCTTAGCTGTGGGAAGTGGGTCCCTCAAGAAGCCCTGAGGGAAAAAAGCAATAACTGGATTAAGGGGACGGAAGAGCAGTTTCCTTTTTATATAGATGTGATGTTCAGATCAAATATTTTTGCATCCAGGAATATATTTCCCTCTTCAAAGAGTTGTAACTGCTTGGTGTTTATGGCAATATAAATTACAGTGAGGAAATACTAATGCATTATCTACAAGTTAATTAAGTGCATTCAATAGGGCCATAACATTTCTCTCTTTCTTGTTCTATGGTTAGCACTTGTTAATTCTCTTGGCAATTTAACAATCTTTTAAATTTCCAGAGCTGTTTGTACACTTTTTCTCTTTTTCTCCTTTTTTTTTTTTTGGGGTGGCATTTAGTTTTTAAACTGTTCTATTTTAAAAGTGCTTTGACTTTTTTTTTTATTGAGTCTTTCCATAAAATGTTAAGGGTACCTATAGTTCTTTTTTTAGGCTATCCAAAATTTTCAAAAATGCTTAAAAACATACAAATAATTTGAAAGCAATGTCGATTAATGGCTGAAAGACTAGGTTACTTGCAAACTAAAACTGTCCTAATTATTCATCTTTCTCTCCAGCCAGCTTTACATGATGTCACTAACTGCAGTGCCAGAGCTAAGTCAATGGCTAAGATACTGCAGGAATGTCATGCAATAGCTTGGCCCAGCAACAGGGCACCCCACCTTGTACCTCTGAGCGTTGGAGAACCTTGTCCTGTCTTTGCTGAAAGTACATGGTTTATAGACCTCCTCACCACCCCAAAGTAGCCCTTGCACTTCCACAAGGTATGGCTATCCTCAGGCTGTAAGGAGAGCTCCCCAGCACCTGCATGACTTGTGATCCAATGTGCATCTCGGATTTGTTTGCTTGGTTCACTTTTCACATGCTTTAAGTTTCATGAGCTTGAAGCTATGAAAGCACCACTTGGATAAAGTATTAAACTAACATTGAGATTTATATGAGGAATAGATGAACAAAATAAACTTCAAAGGGCATAAATAAACACCAGCCTCAAAATCTGGCCAATCTCTGAGTTCCTGTTGTGATTATAAGGACCTTTGTCTCCACAGTGGCTCTTCTCTGTTGCAGACTCTGCAATTTATTGCCTTGTTTGCTGCATTTTCTTTAATTTAAAGTATTTCTATAACTACCAAGGATTTCTATTTTGTAAAAAATAGTCTCTTCCAGAAATAATATATACAAACATCTTTCAAGGTCCTTCAGTACTGTGTGCCACTAAATAAACCATACGTTGTGTACAAAAAGCAGTTAGAAAGACTGTCACCCTCACAAACCCTGAATATGTTGTTTTCTTAAGAGTATCTCTCATAGTTGAAGTTCTTGGTTTTATCTGTCATTTCACCTGTTTTAGCTACAAAAAAATACATTTTCATATGCCATGCAAAAGCTTTTGGTTTAATACAATAGTCTAGTTTCATAGCACTTAACTGCTGTTAAACTAGACTATTAACTAATTAGCATCAAATACCTTCCAGCTACAAGGACCCTCTATACAATATTCAAATCCTTAAAATTTGCTCACAACTTTCAGTTGCCCTCAATTTAGAGAAAAACTCAAGGCATTCAATTTCTAATCTTTCAAAACAACACCCATGATAAAGTTCAGCAAGGGTACCAAGCAGGAGACTACTTAAAAACAAATGCAGAAATAAATTAATAGACAGTATCCCTTTTCAGTTGTGAATATAAAGTGTGACTTACTCTTTTAGTTAGCTGGGTGTCCATCATGAAATTATGCACATGTTTTTCAGCTTTGGTAAGTTCTAACTTCCTTGCCACCACAGCTACCACCAGTGCAGTGCACCCAGCACCCTGAAAACAATAAAACAAACCCCCAAGATGTTACTACTGCATTTTGTAGAGTTTTTAAAGGAAGTTTTTCCTTTCCTGTAGAAGTATGGCAGGCATCAGGTGATTCATCCCAGGTAAATACAGTGAACATGCTACAGCTATTTCATTTCAGAATACTATGAAAAGTCAGTATTTACAGGCTGGCAAACTATCAAGGCACTAAAATAACTACTGAGCAGCAAAATTTAAAAGTTCTGCTTTTTTTTTTCTTTTTTACCTGGCAGGGGTTGAAAATTTGAACATATCCCATTTCTAATGCATAAGCAAAGGAGGTGAAAAAACAACTTTTAAACCCATAATGTTAGGAACAGAGTACCCTGTTCTTAAAAATTTTCTCAAGGTTATAGTAACTGCTAAAGAGGAAATAAGATTAGATTAGTATTCAGCACACACACACAAAAGAAAGTTTCTTAGGATTTTCTGTAAGGCCTAAAAATAATAGTAAAATTACCATTTACTCACTTCAGTATATTTTCCTGTTGTTCTGAGTCCTTGATCCTTTCCTATATTACTCCTGCTTATCTTATTACCATATGAAATAGAACACATACACAGGACCATGTCTTCAAAACCTGGACGGTGAAAATACCGATTCTCTAATTTGTGCTATATGCACAAGCATGCATGTGCACAACAGGCTAATTCCAGAAGGTGCCTGTCTCTTTGGAATGGCAGTGCCTTTATCAGCATCACAAATTTAAAAGCTTCTTTATGGGGCAGGTGAAACAAAAAAGAGGCTAAAATGAGCCAGGTAATAAGCAGTGTCAGTTATGCACATCTAGAGGTATCATTTACTTTACATTATCTATAAATTCTGCTGTCTTAATATTTTATTAAAAGAAACAAATTTTTACAGGCTCTTAAAAAAAAAAAAGTAGAAATATCTTATTAAATATATGAGGTTGTATTTAACTTGCAGATTCATTTCAATCTAGTTCTTATTGCACTTGGGTCAGTTACTCTCCAATATAAAACAATCTCTCGTTGCATCTCATTGAAGCTTAACACATTTTCATTCACAGAGCTTTCTTCTAGTCATTCTGTATTTCTCCCATAAATTTATTCTCTAACCCCCACATCTATAAATGCCTTAACCTCCCCAGGAAATCCAGAAGAAATCTCAGAATTTAGCTTTCAAAATACAAAATCCATTAATAAACACATAGAAACTGCAAAATAAATTAACTCATTGGAAACCCTTTTTCCACACAGTGTCCTTAGAAAACTGGATCTTGTCTCTCTGTGTACTTACTGAGGTGCACAATGAATTTTGTGCAAGCCTTTAATTAATAAATACTCCATTTCCTTGACAGATTGTTCTAACAATCCATCCAAGCACCTTATTTTCTGCAATTAGTTCTCATCTTCCACCCTCAACAGCTCTCAGCATTCCTTCAAATGAGTCCTTCATAATTTTAATGCATTTCCTGCTTCTTTCCTGTCCTCAATGCTAAGCCTTTGCTGTTCTTTCTCTGTTGTCCAGTCTTGTGATGATGGAAGTTTATTTGAAGTTTTTCTCTCTCCATGAGTCAAAATGGTGCTAGAAGTTCTTTTTCTTCTCCAGACCACATTAACAGCTAAAAAGGAAGAACACAGCCCACAAAGCTTAAGGCTAAGCACTTCAGAAGCCCACTGAGCCTTCTGAAAAGAAGACAAGGCAGAAGATATTCTAACACATCCTACCTCCCCAGAAAACAGAAAGCGCTCTTTAGGTCTTCTTCCTGTCAAGAAAAATGCTAATATGCAGAAGAGTTCTCTGTAGGCAAATAAATTAATGAATGACCCCATATAATAGCAAGGAAATGAAGATAAAAGCGGACATCTTTTCTTTCAGTATGTCAGGAAAACCAGGGCCAGATGTTGATTTAATGACATAACCAGAGTTCTGCCTGCCCACAGCAAGAAAGCTAGAATGGAAATGAGCTTATTAATGCACACCCCACTGGCACGAAACACCTGTTTAAGCCAATTTACTGGAGGAGAGAAATACTAGACAGCTCTTTGGAAATCCCCCTCAAAAAGGCTAGAGGAATGGTGGCAGCCAATAGAGTTTAGTTTGAGGCAAAATCAATCCAGCTTTTGAGACTAATTCCCATGCTTTTTCAACGTGGCACAGCAGCTACAAGGGCCAAATGCTGGCAAAAGTAGGAATTTTATGTCTCACATAAAATACACTGCCTGCAGAGTCACAATACTGTCACTGGCAAGCTGTGACAACTTGCACTGCTATCTTCCTCATCTCCAGAACAGCTTGCTGTGATGGCAAGGTATTCTAGATTCAGTTTAAACCTCTTGGTTTTGTGGTATATGATAGGATCTCAAGACATGAACATGAGCTCTTTTAGTATTTCTCCAGAAGCAGGAAGTATTATACAATCTGCATGTTTACAGTTCACAGTACTGTGAAGGGAAAAAAGGAATCACTCATAGCAGCTTACAACAATGACTAAAATTCCACTTAAACTACATGATGCTAATTAACACTTTATAACAATGTGCAGTATTACATGGCTCCCCTAAAGAGCTCAACATCCTTAAAATACTAATAAAGTGAGAATGATTCAAAATTGCAGAAATTAAATGGAGGCAATATAGTTACTTTTAAAAATGCACTGTGTGCATGATACTTGTGATGTTTTTTGAATATGCTGATTCACAGAAAGATCAGTAGGTCAGTTTATATGCCCAGTTTGTTATATCAGTACTCTGTAATGCATCAGATACTTATTTATTAAAATCACTCAAATTAAGTAAAAGCACTAATAATTATTTCAACTGCAGGAGGAGTTTTCTAGAGAATAAAATTCTACGAAGTCTTATATTTGATTACTGCATTTTGTAACTTTCAGCATCATTATTTTTATCCAGTTTTCAAGTAAATAATAAAATAAATAATTGCTTCATGCTCTTGTTCAGGAGAATTATATGTAAGATAAAGAAAATGAAAAAGGCAGGAACGCCTATGTCTTAAGGTACCAAAGCTCTAATCAATTCTATCTGTAATGCACACTATAATAAGCTGCCTGACCATCTCCTTGCTGCATTACAGAGTTATTGCAGTGTATTTTGGCTTGGTAAGCAGCCTGATTTTAAGGGCACTTAGGACAGAAATTATTACAACACATGCAGTGTAAGCAAATTGATCAAGCCAAGGCTAAGGTTTGACTACATCATTCATTTGCTTCACTTAGTGGAAACAGGTAATAACAGAATTAACCATCCATTAATATGATGGTATTGAAGAACTCCATGATCAAGCATTGGCCAGCAACCTGTTTTAAAGCTGAATTCTTCTATTTTCCAGAAAGTGTGTACAAGCTGAATGAAATTACCTACTAAAGGATGAGAAGCCCTTAAAGATCACAGATTTAAGAACAGGACTCTGCTGATGAGTCAACCAAAGCCTGTTTCCTGTTTTCAAGGATCAGAAGATGAAGCACATGAATTTCATCCTGAACACACAGTATTTCTTGCTTGATACGAAGCGTAGCAGATTAGTCTACAGTAAAAGCAAGAACTCTGAAAATAAACATATCCACAGTGTTCCAGCTGAGCATATCAACAAACTCTGGACTTCACTCTGGCATCAGATCTCTGATGGGGATGTAGAATTTTCTTTTATGGGCAGTACAGCCTTTAGCATAAGGTTCACAACCATTTACACAGGACAGAACTCGTCTTGATTGTCAATATACTTAGCTGTTGTCCCTTATGAGAACAATTTGATGTGACTGCAAGCAACTTGAGGGCATTCTTTGTATCTTTAATTCTAAATATGCTGTTCCTCTTAAGGACAAAGAATGACATCTAAAGTTCAAATGCTCATGCAGGCACACAACAGTCTGTGAAAGCCATTTTCCTCTGACAGAAATGTAGGTGAACTGCATGAAGGCATTATATAGTGAGGCAGTGTTAGACACTGGTAGGATAATAATTTTCTCTGTTACGTAAGCCTAAATGATGACTGATACTCCTTAAAAGAATGAATGGAAGGATAGATTAAACTGAGGGGGAAAAATAATGTCATCAGGCATTGATGTCAAGCCTGTGCTATTTGAAAAGGGAAAGAGAAGAAAGGTGAAATTAATTGTATTTTAAGTTATACTTTAAATTTAGCAACTGAAAAAAAAGCTTAAACATGACCCTCAGAAAAAAGCATGACTATTACTTGGTGCTGTCCTTCACTTTACTTTCAGGCATCATAAATTGCAACTTTCCCTATCTTCAGCACAGTCTCTCCTCTTGGCACTAAGTTATGAATTATTGCAGGCCTCCTTTCAACTGCTTTAACAAAGCAAACTATGTCGTAGACACATCAGAGATTGCTGCAATGGTTATTTTCTTTGCCTGTCATTCCTGCAATGTTACTCTGCTCTCTGTTGATGTAGTCCCTTCTCTATGGCATTGTACTCAGAACATTTGCCCTCAGCTGCAGTATTTTATGACTCCTTGTGGATTTCAGCTCTAATAAGCTCTTTCAGACAAGATCCTCTGCATCACCTATTTACTTCATAAAATCTCCCTAGACACATATAAATCTAATATATTGTTTTCTTTTAAAACTTTCCCCTTTTCTGTTTAGGATTTTACTTACTACAAAGCCTAGCAAAACCAGTGAAGGTACATCATTGGCTGGTATGCCAATATGACTTCACCTGATCCTACATAATTCCTCCTTCTTTCCCGTTCTATTTGCTCTATGGGAATGGCAAACTCTTTAGAAATTTGGAATATGTATTTCTATTCTATTTATACAGTACAGTATCAATAGGATCAGGAGTCCTGAAGGGCTACAGGAATATAAATTAGAATTAATAAAGGTGGTAGGTCTGTATTACCCAGTTACAGCGTGCACATCATACTAGACCTGACTTTGCCTTTTTCTTCCTTGTCAAAATTATTCATCAATATACTTACTACATACCAGCTGAGATGCCTTTTGTAGTCCAATCACAATCCTCTGTCCTCTTCAATTATGCAACCCACCCTGAGCTTTCTGCTAATACCATCAGAATCACCACACCAAAGCTGACTAATTAAAGTTACTACAGGGAATTTTACGTTACAGTAAACCACACAGCCATGGCAGCTGGAGGGAAAAAGCTGGTGTTTCCCACAGCACACAATGAAAATGTGGCTATGGAATCTGGATCAAGAACACGCCTTTACTACCACTCACAAGTGCTTAGACTGAAGGTTCACACTGCTGCAAGACAGTGATTGCAAAACTGCAGGGCTCAGACTTCAAGTGTAGTCTAGCATGTACATCTAACATTCCCATCAAGGCTCAGTGTTACTGATAGCCAGAGAAGTGCTTTCAACTCCTCAAACAAAGGTTTTTCTAAGGCAAATAAAGCTTAGCACTGGCTGCATTTTCAGTTAGAACTGAAAGCAGCATTTGGTCAGTAGAGAAACCCTGTAGTCCGCTAAGTAAATGCCTCTGGCATTGTCAAGTGGTTCTTTTTTTGATAAGGTTTTGAAATACCTTTACAAGACAAAAGTGAATTGAGTCACTCCTGCAACCTGGAGGGTGCTGTTGGTGAGAAGGGAAGCAACACTGTGTATCAGTGTCTCTGTTGAAAGTCACCTGGCATCTTTGGTTTACTGTACTGGAAGTGAAGTGCAATCTTTAGTGGTGTAGGTGTCACAAAAATGTCCTGCTATACTTGCCTGTAGCTGAAAGAAGGCAGTTGCCACATTTCTTGCTCACTTCCCTTGGGATCCACTGAGGGAGAGAGAAGGTGCGCTTTGCAGACATATGGTTCTGGTGGGAAATTTAGCTCTGCACCAGAAAAGGCACAACATTCCTCCTGCTGCTCTGCATAAAATGAAAATCCTGTAAGAATTTAAACAGGCATTTTGTTCATTTGGCTCTCTCAAAGGTGGACATACATGACCACCAGCAAAGTGGAAAAAATTTTTAAAAATGTTGCTTGAGGTAAAAAAAAAAACTCTCCAAAACAAGACAGACAGAGGCTAGGGAAATGGTGCTGTATAAATGTGGGCTGGAATTTGTCACTGTTTACTGGGAGAGATGCGTAACCTTGCAAGACTGAAATAAAATGAGTAATAGGACATCAACTATGCTATCTCAGCCAAAAGGGTAATCTAAAATACCTTTACATTATTTATACTTCTATGTATTCAATATTTGCCTGGCTACTATTGTCTTCAGTGGAGTTTGTCTGCATTACATCTAGAATTTTATCTCAACATTTAAATTTCTCATCTATATAAGAGCAGATGAGCAGTTTTGTTTACTTCTAATAAATCCATAAGGATTTTAGCAATGTTGCAAAAATAAAAATAATGAAGACCAGTAAATGTTACATATAAATGTGAAATTGATTAAATATTGTCACATATAAGAATGGGTAGTCATAAGTGAGGGTGAAGTAAACTTCTTGAGAAGTGAAAGCTGGGTACTAGGAGAGACATCTGGCACAGCACAGGACATAATGATTTATAACATGAAGACAATATTTCTTCTACAGGGGAACCTATAAATGACTGCAGTGTTAACTCAGAGAAGTCTGACAGTTGAATATGCTCTGGCGACTGGGCTTCTGGTAAAACCGTCAGTGGTCAGCACAGATAAAACTTCCCTGGATAGTTTACCACAAAACACATAGAAAACTTTTTGCTGAGCAAGGGTTGAAGTCCAATTTCATTAAATGAGCAGGCTTAACAGCCTATAAGGCTGATAGGAAATACCACTTTAATAATTCAGGAGGAAAGCTATGAGTGATGTGCTTGTTCTTCACCTGTGTTGTAAATACAAAAGTTTCATGAGAATATGTGTAAAAGTATACAAAAACTTCTGTATTAAATTTAAGGTTATTCCAACTCAGAACAAAGAAGTTTTGCGAAAACAGGCATCAGCTCCAGTCATATCTACATGAATAACAGCAGCATGAGACAACTGCTTCTCTTTCCAGCAAGGAACTAATTGCCTTTGAATTTACTGAAACCCATGCATAACTAGACCTAAGTAGGAAACAGCTCCTGCGTCCTCTGACACTAACCTCCCTGCTCTACTGGTACAAACTAAAGACCTTCTGAAGAAGCTTTTGTCCCTCAATTTTTCTAGTTTTGAAAGACGGTGAAACCTTCCAAGAGATGTTTACTCAAATGGAGTAGAGCCTCTGCCATTCTCTCAGTTTTCAGATTACTGCCCTCTCAACCATTACTTCAGGGATCATGTTTTGAAGGTTCTCAACTTGATTTTGATAATTTATGATTCTTACTTCAGCTAGGAATTTCATTCCAACAAGCCACAGACATAAAATAACCCCAAACTATCTTTATTATAGTTTTCATTTTTGCAATCTGGTGTGCTGGAACAACAACAGTAGAGGAGCTGACAAATTTCTCAGCAGTCCAACTTTTAATAGCTTTAGCCCTAAGAATGCAGGCATCATTAACTGTCTTCCCCATATAAAATTTCTGCTCAATGCATTATCTACTTAGGTTGTACTATGCTAGAAGGAAAAAACACAATCTGTTCTAAATCCTGATGTCACTTCTATTTATTACTGAATTATCAGAATCATCTGAATTATATTCTAGCATACAGCTGTGACATGGACCCAAGATGCTATCAAAAGCTTTTCATATTTTCTGTACTCTCAGAGAAATAAAAACTGAGAAGAGTTCTAGATGTTTGAAATATCCTCTTATCCACAGAAGTATTCACCATAGTGCTCTAACTAGAATTGATCATACCTTTTCAGCTTTTACAGTGTAATTCAAAATATATTTCTGTGTTTTATAAACCATTATGTTTCTCTGACACACCAGAAAATTAATGTGAACAAAAGTTTTCATAAAATCTCACATTTCAGACATTATTATGCACAACAATTTATGACCTTTATGTACATTATCCATAAAGTTCCCTAAAATAATTTTCATATTTTTTCAAATCTCATGTTTACCTTATTTTTCTCTTTTTCGGGACTCATCCCAGAAGATATGCAGACAATGTTAACTATGCACTTAGAATCTACTTGGTTTTTGCCTCTTTTTTCTTACACTCTAGCAACAAATAAATTTCAAAAATAATAGAGTTCAGATTTTGCTACCAACAAAAGATAAGACAGAAAATGCTAGTTTTTAGTACCATGCTCCTCTTTTAGATAGCTCTCTATTTTTGTTGGTAAAACCAGACTGTCTACAATTACTATTTGCACAAACATCACAATTAAGCCTTAGACGAAGAGTCTTCTATTCTTACAGCAGAAACATCTCATCCTCATCCCTTTTTTCATGATTCATAGGGAAGAAACCATGATCGTTAAGAAATAAATGCAGACTACCAAAGGGCATTAAAACCTTCAGCATGAGAAGATTTAAGATGAGAGCTTATTAATTTTTGATTCACCATTTGGAACTAATGAAAACTATTGTCCCTAAAGCCCTAATGTACACAACGACTGCACTGCAACTACTCTAATAAGAACACTTCAGCTACATGAGCAGTCTTCAAATACTGTAGCTAAAACATGCCACATAAATTTTTTGCAAGAAAAAACTCTAATTTCCACAGTTATTGTATACAATTAAGAAACTTTTCTTATTTATTTGATTGTTTCACAGGCCTAACAATCTCTTTGAAGTTCATTTCAACAAGAGAAGCAATTAAAGTGGAATTTCCTCATCAGCAAAGCAGACACTTTGAAATAACATCTATTTCATTTAAAGCAAACTTCATCAAGCTATACCAAACCAACTGACAGGACAATTGAAATTCATCAATTTTATTTGTAGCAACATTGGTTTGGTCTACGTATCTGCCTCTAACTGCTGGTGAGTGGCTTTGCAGGAAGATTCTGCATGATAAACTCTTCATCATACAATTAATGCACTACCTCACCACATAATGCTGGATCTAAAAGGAAAAATGTCCTTCTTAAAAGATGCAACAGGTATTTGAAGTCAGAAGAACTGATTGCCATTGTTTTATCTTGTGACATTGTAAAAGCTTACAAAGTCTGCAAAAGTTACCCATCTCACAGTCCACAATCACGCACCTTTCCCTATCTTCTCATACTCTTTCTCGTACACCAATGCCTACTAACCTGCTTTAAGTTTTTGCTAACTCCATTATTCTCCTCATTGTGCTGGTTTCACATGGAGGGGTGGGCGGGGGCAGAGCCGCCTGAGGGAGGAGCACAGAGCCCGGCAACAGGAGGGGCTGTCCCCTCTCTGGGCGCTTCCCCCGTGGGATGCGGGGTCACTCGGAGGGCTGATTTAGTGGTTGGCATCCCAGGTGGCCAATGAGAGAGTTGTTCGTTTTCATAAATTACAGTGGTGGGAGTTGGTCCCTTCTCTTTTGGCTTGTGGCCTCTGGAGGTGAGGTCAGCTCTGGCCGGTTCCCCGGCCCCGGCCCGACTCCGGGCTCGGCCCCGGCCGTGGCCCCGCCGTGGCTCGGCTCGGGGTCCCGGCCCCTGCCCCGGCTCCAGCTCGGCAAGGGGGGCCCGGCACGGCAGCCCAGCCCCGGCTTGGCTCGGCGGGGCCCCAGCTCGGGGTTCGGCCCGGCTCCCGGGCTCAGCTCGGCAGGGCTCGGCTCGGCTCGGCTCGGCCCGGTTTCCTTCTCCACCCGGCCCGGCCCCTCGGGCGATGGGGGAGCCATCGAAGGCTCTCCCTTCCCCCAGCTGACCACGCAGGGGAAAGAAGTCCAGCCTTTTCCACGTGGTCCTTGCGGCCACGTTTTTCCCAGCATGGCTTGGTTCAGCTTCTTCGCTTTGTGGATCCAAGTTTAACCCTTTTAGTGCCTGAATGAGACTCCGGATTTCCTGAGCTCCCCGGAATGAGAGGAATGAAGCAGAAGTCTGCTAAAGTCAGTGAAACGAAAGCTAAGTTTTCCAGATGGAAAGACATTGAAAAGATGCCACTGTTAGGTAGTTGAAAAACTTTTTTTTTGTGGGCTATAAGGGGACTGTGACTACACTAAAATTCCTTTAAACTGTAAAATATACTTGGGGAGGTTTAAGTGCTTGAAAAGAAGACCTTTTTGCCTTGAGGAAATGGGGCTGTTTTGGGACTGGAAATATGGACAGAGATATTTAATAGAAAAAGAGATTAAGAGAATTTAGTTTTTCAGCAACCTGCCTTTAAAAGTAGTACCCCAAGTGTGCAGCATAACCCATAGCACAGCTCTGGAGGGACTGCGGGGATGGGAGGAAATTCATGGCTTGTGGGTCCGGACGGATGTAGACTGAAAGTAAAGTCATCCCCTAAGCCTAAACCAAAAAAGGAACTTTTCTCTCTAGAGTGAACTGAAATGATTATTTAACTGACTGAAGTGTTCTCTGTATGTTGCTGTTAAGAAATGTGTAATATGAAGGAAAGGGGAGGAGGGAATAATCTGGAAATCTTATTCTGAATTTCTTTTGTTTTTTGTGTTTTATTAATAAATCTTCTTATACCCTTTTAAGTTTTACGCCTGCCTTGTCTTTGCTCCTAAATCCTATCTCTAAAGGAAATTAAATATATTAAAATTGGCAAAGCCAAGTCAAACATTGACACTTATAATGCAAGAAAAATTTTGCAAACCACTCCAAGGCTCTAGCTGCAAAAAGACATTAAGAAAGTGGAAGTGTTGTAGCTCCGCTTAGAAACCATACAAGGAAAGTGTTCCACCTGCAGCTGAGATCACCCTGCTGAGGAGCATCCAAGAGATCTGCCTGGGTGTGTACTGACAACCAGGTATGGCACCTTCAGCAGGCATAAAACACATGCAAGTGCAGTACACCAGCAAGCTGCACAGTGTGGCAAAGATGGCACAGGTGTCCCCATTTCCTCCCCTGTTCTGAGAACAGTGACAGCAGCTGTACATCTATCCACCCATCTCACTCTTGCAGACCTACCTAATGTATACAGGGGGCAGAAGATAAAGCTGCTATGGATTTATAGTCCACCTGGCCCACAGCCTACTGCTGCTGTCTAGTAAAGTCCCAATGGAAAACCATGGATTGGTAACTGAGTTGAGGCATCCAGTTCAGTTTCACTTGCTTCACTGTAAAACATCTCTGCATTGACCCCTCTTTGTAACACAGTGTGTCAGTATTTTTATGAAAGTTTCATATATTTAAGTGCTTCACAAGACCAAAATGTAAACTGTTCATATTTTTTTACTGTTTGCCTTTTTTTTGATCACAGGATATTTTGCTTTTTTGTTTTTATTTTTTTCCCCCCAATTTCACTAATACATTAATTGAACTTCTTTGCTGTCTTACTCTCAACAGTTCTCAAGGCATTTTTCCTTTTGGTATAACCTGAATATCTGTAAAGAATTTCCTATTTCCAGCAGTGTTCCTCTGTAGAGTTTAAAAGATGTCACTTGACACCAGCGACCCAAGACAGCAGCAGCTACAATTTCAATGCCAACACAAATTGGTGCCACCAGCAGACTGCACACAGTCCACTTCCCAGGCTGGAGATGAAGGCAGAGTTCAGCCTGTGCACTTCCATTTCCATTGTCCAGAAAAAAATTCCAGATGCAGAAGTGGGAGGATGGACATGGCACCAGGGCTCTTCCTTCATAGGGATCAAGATACCAAAGAAGACTTCCTTGGGGCACCAGTTCCACAAAGCCAACTCTTCAGTGGTCTGTGTAACTACTCCTGTATTCACAAGTGTTTCTACGTATTCCCCCTTCCATCCTTTTTAATAAGGACCTTAGCCAAAATCACTCAGTGATCACACTAATTCAATGCATTTGCTGCTTCAGATGCTAGGCAATTATACTTTATCTCTTAACATCAAATATACACTTATATTTTTCTACCTCCATTCAACAATTACCCTTTTGTGTCTTT
This sequence comes from Luscinia megarhynchos, assembly GCA_034336665.1. Classification (NCBI taxonomy): domain Eukaryota; kingdom Metazoa; phylum Chordata; class Aves; order Passeriformes; family Muscicapidae; genus Luscinia; species Luscinia megarhynchos. The sequence goes on along the minus strand of CM067592.1, from coordinate 51,853,209 downwards.
TAATTAAATCACCAATTGCTTCTATTGAAATACAAATCATTAGCTCTGTTCTTACAGGGTTTTACACTTTCCACAACAAGCATTAATTAGTTACTGTACAAGTTTCAGAAGAATAATTGGTTTTAAAGAGTTATATTCAAGACGTGTAAGCTTTTTGGGATTGCAGGTTATGCTAGAAGAAAGTTCATTTTTATATTTACTGTGCCATACTGCATGTTCCTCATGTCCCTCACAGAAAAAAAAAAAACAACAAGAAAAGACAAACCAAAATACAAGACCCCAAAACCCAGAGTAATTCCAGCATCTGACTTTTTTCCTTTTCCTAATTTTTTTTACTCAAAGATTACTTTAATGTATTTAGTGGTGAGGCTTTCATTATTGTTTTACCTATCATAACACAGCAGCTACTTGGCTCTTTTTTTTATTAAGAGTGCTTTCTGTCTCTGAAGATGTTTATCCCAAATTACCATGACATCCTGATTGGAGCCTTTGTCTTTCCAAGGCAGCCGCAGAACTTATAATCACTAAAAAAAAACCCAATCAGAGACATGAAGGTACCATTCATACATTTTACAAGTATACCAGTTGTGAAAAAGAGATGTCAATGTGTGAAAATGGTAGGTATAAATCTGCACTTGAGTTTTCCATGGAAGCAGTGGAAGTGACTATATGGGCATTCTGTCCTCACTCTGCAATCCCTGCACTGCAGGGTGGCAACAAACACTGCTTCTCCACCCCTTTTCCTAGTGAATTTATGACCACATTTCATTCTCTCTGGCATCAATATCCAACACAGAAAGGAGTAAAGGCAAATACCCCAGAACATGGCAGATTTGAGCTCAGCCAACAGCCTTTAAAATGCCCTCTGAGCCATTCCTCTGCTTTTAGCCTTTACCCTTCAACTCCACTGTAAACTGTATTTAAAGATATATACATTTACCACCTCTTTGCAAAATATACTGGAAGTCTTTATAAACTTTTATCAGTAACGGTCAATAAACTGAAACTTAACAGGATTTTTAAAAAAATGGAAAAATTCGTAAAAATGCCTTTTTTACTCTCTGGACATAAGATATATAATTATTATAAACGAATATTCTATCAACCTATCTGTTCAAAAGGGTCAACACTTTGATACCGTTTTTTTTCAGCCATAATCCCAATATAGCTGTTTTAACAGAGGCAGGTATTGGAACTGTATTACTTACAATAAATGGCAAAAATTCAGAAGCAAGTATGTATCTTATTGCTGTATACAGTACATATATGGCAATCATTCAGCTTTTCTCTTCACAGGGACGTTTACACAGAAGTTGATAAAAATAAGAGTGGCAGAGCCCAGAACTTGTTACCATCTAATTTACTGAAGATATGTGTAAATTTTCCCAGCATTACAATACATTGCTTTATTCCCTGCCTGACTTTGACCAATTAGTGCAGTACAAAAAATTAAAACCAGACGTGAAAAACACTTAATAAATATATATTGAGCATGCATGACCTAACAACTACTACATGGTATCCATGGTAGCAAAAGCTCTTACTGTGCAAATTGCACAACATAACTCCACTTAAAGCAATTGTCTGCTATGAATAATATGTTATTAGACTCGTAAGAAATAGAGTAGAAAACTATGTACAAACAAAAGACTTTCAAGAGTTTAGCCACCACTATGTCTCTTTGTGATCAATTTTAAGAAACAAAAGTCAGAACCAAAGATCCATTATTAGTACTGGTCCAATTACACATGCCCAAAAATGATCAAGATGATATGACACTTTAACATTCAATGAAAGGCTTTACTGAGATTTCTGAAGCCATGAGTTATGTCAGGGTGCAATTTATTTCTCTGTATTTCATTACACTGCTACTAAATTTTTGCCCAAAGAAGAAGTAAACTCAATTTCATTACCAGGGATGAAGGACTACGGGAATGAACTGATTAAGTATACGCTCTACAAGACAGCAGATAAATATTTCTTTATGACTACCAAAAGTTATGGGCTTAATTTTAAACTAATTAACAGCAAATGTAATCTCATATCCAATTAACAAATTCACTCACCATGATTCCAGTAAGTAAACAGACCCCTTTTCCACAGTATGTATTTGGTACCATATCCCCATATCCAATGGATAGAAAAGTTATTGAAATCAACCACATTGCTCCAAGGAAATTGCTAGTAACATCCTGTTGGTCATGGTATCTGAAAAGAAGAAAATTTCTTTATTAGGAAAACATTTGTTCTCTCAGAAAAAATTGCATTAACCTGTCATACAATCATTTTTGTATACAATCTCATTTTAAAAGCAGCTGTAAGGAATTAAATATAACTCAGTTACATCAGCATTAAGGAATCAGAAGGTATAAAAATAGCATCAGTAGTAGAAATTATTTATAATTCAGTATTTGGTTATTATTGTAAATTAGCAGAAATCTCTATGTTTTCAACAGAATCTCTTAACCAGGGGTCAAGCGCTGGTAATACTCTGCAGTAGCATAAGGCACCTGTCCACCATAGTTGCTGCAGTCTGAGGCAAATATGAGAGTCAGAAAAGACTGTGTGCACAACCAGACAGCAAAGTGTGTCTTCATCTCCTTGGCCTACATGCAAGTCTATGATCAGAAATCCAATCCTGAGCTAACACATAAATGCTGACTTGGACAATTTATGGTCTTGTCTCTCCTTCTACAAGTTCAAGGTAAATAAAAAAATATTTCTCACCATCAAAACATGTTTATCTCAAATATAGCAAAAACTCCCATTAGTGTAAGTCAGCTATTACATGAAATTTCATGATGTGCCATTTCTTGGCTTAGTTTCAATATTATAATAGAATATGTTCATTTTTGCCTTCCAAAAACCAGATTAATAATCTTGCCTTCACATGACATATATACCTAATAGAGGGTGAAGATACATTTTACATGTTGTTACCACTCACTCTGTGGTGGGAAACAAAAATGCCTAATAGCCTAAAGTGGGTGGAATTTTTGTCCCTGGACAGAGCAGCTCTGCCACAGAGACTATCTGCAGCAGCCACTGCAGACTCAAGGTTGCAATCACCCCTGCAGCTGCTGTGAAGCTTCAGGTTAACTAAATGCTGTTAGATTCCCCAAGGGTACTATTTTAACCAGTCCCTAAATCTGTGTCTCACAGAGGGGGGGGGTCACAGAGGGCCATTTATTTAATTAGCTCACGAATCCGTAAACAACCTGCTTCCCACAACTGAAATAACTCCTTCTGTTTCCTTCCTTTCCGGACCGCAGTCTCCGTGACAGACCAAGAATGCAGAGCAAGCATACAGGCACCCTCAGGAAACTCCCTATTCTCACACTTGTAAGATATTTACCATAAATGTCTGCAAAATGCTATCTTCAAAGTCCCACCTATGCTTTGATGATTGCAACAACATAAAGGCTCTTTGGCTGACAGAGACCACAGCAATCATTCCAATCAAGCCTGTTCCACACTTCACCTGTATTTTCCTCTCTCCTGCCATCAGTGCTGCTCCCTCACATACTTTATACAAGTTTTTCTGTTTTGCCCAGAACAAAATTTAGAAGAATGTAGTAAAAGCCCACAATTGGAGGTCCTAAGGGCATAACCACCACAGCAAAAGGAATTAAAAAACAGAACAGCGGACTTAACTCATGACCACAGAGCTTTGCATATAGCAAAACACAATCTGGAATTATTTTTTTTCCCAGACTGCACTAAATGTTATGGATTTTAGTCTAAACAAACAGAGCTGTGAAATACATGGATGCATAGGGAGAAACAGCGTTGTCCCATCCAGAAGGCAAGAAGAAAGCCTGTGTACCTATCATGCTAATCCCTACAGAGTACCAAGTAAGAAATATGATCCATAGGGTGTGGATGAGCTTCACAGAAGGGTACTAAAGCCACAATACATTCTAAGGTTAGCAAATGAGGTAAATATTAATAAATGTTCACATAAATACTTATAATACATTTCTTTGATGCCTCTCTTTGGATTTTGAACCTGGTCATTTCCATGCTTCAAATGACTAAAAACAGAGCATTCAAAGACAACTAAGTTCTAGAAATAAATAGCCCATAAGAAATGTCAAAACTACTTTCTTAAGCCATGAATGACATGGGGAAGAGATAATGGGAGCCTTTATCCACTTACCCTCCTTTACCCATGTCAGAAAACATACAAGCCAACAGGTAGATTCTTTAAAAGAGGTGACATAAATTTTAAAAAGCACATCAGAAGTTTTTCAAGTTTCATTGGAGACATGGAGACAATTAAGGTTCCCTAGATGAAGTATTCATTAAAGCCATCTACATCACTATTTGTTAGCACAACTCAAGGACCTGCTTAAATGTTTCCATCTTGTTAGCCCAGGCCTCCTGGATTTCCTACTCAGAGTAATTAATCTAGTTATGATTTTAAGGCTATAGTACAGCAACCAAATGTTGCACACTTAATTTAAAAATCATCACCAGTACTTATGAATGAATTTACTGTGACTAAGAAACAAAGGCTGTTTTGTGTCTTCCCTATTGCTGCAACTGCTCAAGCACTGTAAAGCATGTAAATTACCTAATTTGCCTAATTTAATATTTAATTTTTTTTTCTCTTGCAACTGTACAAGGAAAGTCAAAGGGCTGACTTCTCAAGTTAAAAATCTGTAAGTAAAATTGAGACAATATAAAAAGGTACCACACTCATGATAATCCTATAATTTCTTTGCCATATTTTTAAGAAGGTGGTTTAATGTTGTATCATACTTTTTGCAACCTCACTTAAGATTTTTGAAACCCTGTGGTTAGCAGTTGTGGTACATGTCTACATGCTTTGGATTTTCATAAGATTACAGCTGTGTCAGCATAGTACTTTACTAAGCCACTAGACACCACTATCACTTGGGACTCAAGCCTGAACAAGCAACGCGGGGACAGTCTTCTGCTACCTTGTGTCCACAATCTGGTAAAAAATTATTACATCTGTATCAAGCTGGAAAAACAGTATCTTAAAGCAGTATTCCAGAATCTTATTTGTACAGCCATGGAAATGGCAAAAAATTAAAACTAGAGGCATTTGAATTGCTTTGTTTTGAGAAAGGGGAAAGAAATCAACCCAGTGCCTTTAAACTTGCTTTCAAAGTTATCAAAAACTGAACTTCTCCTTTTATGCACGGAATAATGAAATGGACACAGCAGAACTGAAACTTTCTCATGTTTTTCTCTAAGTGCAGCTCTAATGTGCAGCACCAGAAATCACCAGAAGACCTCATAAAAGCCATTCCTACAACTGTACCTTTCACTTCACTGTTGAGGTTATCCCCAGTAGAGCCAATTCCAGTGGATATTATAGAAAACAGAAAAGCCAACCACATCAGGACTGGAGCAGAGCTGTCTCACTCACTGTAAGTCATCATAAGCCACTACCATCATTTCCTCATTCAGGAAATACAGCTTGGATGTAACACATTCCAACAATCAACTGTAGTTCTCCTAAAGTAACCATTCAATCTATGTCTGAGATTTCTGAAAACCAACAGGAAAACACTTTGCCATGAAAAGCTAGAAAACCTCAAAGCTCAGTTAAAGAAAACAAAACAAAGATTTCCTTTCAGTGACAAGTTTCACACAAAGCAGAACTTGTCATTACCAACCAAATTCCAAAATGGAAGATTTGTTGTCCTTAATTCTTCTTTATAAAAAGATATTTTTAAATAATATTTTTATTTTTTTATTTTTTTTTAATTAGTCACAACAAATATATTCATGTAAATACGTAAAGCCCATTATTCTTAATCAATAAAACCTTGCATAAGAAAGACAGTGACTCACTTGAAGATAAGAACTAGTATTTAACTTGTTTTAAAACTGCGTCTATATACAGTTTGATTTTCTTGATTTCATCCAGCCTCTCATAGCCACGGAAAAAAGGGTCATTAAAAAAAGCTAGGTATTCCTGCAGTGTACAAAAATCACTGGCTGAAGTCACACAGGCGTTAAGAATTATCTATCACACTTCTTTTCTAATAAGGGATATGTCAGCAGGCAGGCAGTGCTGCAGCTGGAACACACTATTCACCAAGCAATCACCATCCTGTGAAACACCACTATCCAGCTCTCACCAATCAGCCTATATAAGTCTTGACACCACTATAATTTAAACCAAAAATAGCTGAATGATTATATTTGTAAAAAACTAGCATGGCTCAATTCCTTCTCAAGCCAAACTGAGTGGGAGTTTTACAACTCATCTCAGAAAAATATAAATATATTCCTCAGGCGACAATACTGCGGTGTCTTTGTTTGTCAAAGAAATATTTCAAAGTCTTTATCAAGCAGCAGTCTCTTTCTTCTGCTTTCAGTGTTAGTATCATGATTTTCTTTACTGCTTCCCTTCCCTGTTTTCATGTGATGAAGTTTCATTTAATTGGTAGAACATCTGCTTTTTAGCTGCATGTAATTATCACACATTCACATCTGGACATGTAAGACACATTCATCTTAAAAAGAGATTAATAAGAAGTAATCAAGCATAACAGTAAGCTTGACCACTGGTGCCTTAATTCCCTCTCAGCAGTTTCAATTCTGTAACTCTTGCCTCCATGAACAGATTCAGAACTTATTCTATCTTTGGTTTGCCTTCTTGAACAAGTCAAGGAAAGAACTAAAAATTACTGAAAAAACGACCATTTCTGTAGAAGAAAATTACCTGCGTTTACCATAATCATGAAGAAAATCCTGGCAATGGCAATTCAGGCTGAGTTTTTTCTTGTCAAACCTTAAAATCTTTAAGACTGTCAACAGCTGCAAACAGTCTTATCCCATTAAATCAGAAACTTGTCAATGCTCTGTTGAGAAACGGATTGATCTAACCACCTATTAAAGCTCCCCCACAGCATCAGACCATTCTGTTACTAACTGCCTTTTCAGTCTTGGTTAGATGGTTAGTACTGGCAGCATTTTATCTGTGATGATAACAGAGATGTCTTTGTATTCCTTCTCCCTTCCTCCCTTAAAAGAAAGCAAAAAAGAAATCCATAATGGCACATGGAAGGAATAGTGGAGCTGACTCCAAATATGATGAAGTCAGCAGAAGAAATGCTGCCTGCCTTGGGCTAAGGATGAGAAGGGCAGCTTGAAAAAATGTATGCCGCCCCTTATCTTTTTCCTAACACATCTATTGATGTCCCCCAAATATTTATGAAGAGCGGCAAAAATGTTCCTGTCACAATAACTGCTTAATGGAAGTATGAAACAACACAACAAATGCCTGCATTTCAAACAGACTGACTCACAGCAGTAGCAGTTGTGAACCCAATCAAAAGTAACGGGTAAGAGTCAGCTGATTGTATTGCTTCTACCACAGCCAAAAATGGCCATGATTTTTCTGCTAAGAGCATTTTCAGGCTATCTACAGAAAGCTCATAAAACCAAGAAATGTGAAGTATTCTATGTAATTAACATAAGTTAGGCTAGCTAAGATGAATGAAAAATATGATCAAAAAGAAAATGAAAGGACATAGGAGAGAAAAATCAACATAAAATCAGATGGGTGAGATAATAAGTTTTAAGAAATTTTATCATTATTTTTTAATATAAATTATGGTTTAAATATAAGGGTAAAGACATAAAATTACCCCAGTTGCTGTCAGACACCCACACATCAATGTTTGAGCAATAGATAACTGACCAGTAGACAAATAAGGATTAATTGCAATTTTTACTAAGGGTTCCAAGCGTTTATTTGTCCTTGAATGGTGTAGCCCTTGTCTTCAATGGCGCTGTAGAGAGCTGATGCTGTGCTAAATCAGTATCCCTGTCTGCACTGTAGTAGATGGGAAGATTTTCCATCTTTCCAAGAGAAGCCATTCAGTTACAAGCAAAAAAGCTGTTGAAGCTCCTTAAAAGTTCTTAACGCTGTGGTTTTTTTACATGCTTTCAATAATTGTGTTAAGAATGTTAAGGAGAATCTGTTGAATCAATTCTGTACATATTGGGAAATTGGGAAAGCTTTAAATTTGTGACAGACAGCAATCCACTAAAAAGAACAGAAGTAAAGACAGGAGAGCTCAGTATCAATGTATCAAAGACTAACTCTGCAAATAAAGTGGTAACTACTGCTTCAGAAGATCTTTTGACTATGTGGTAACAATTATGTGTGTTATCAAAGTTTTCAGAGAGTTTAAGGAGAACTTTTCCTTGCCTCAGCTAAGAAACACACCCACCTCTCCTCAAGTCCCAGTTTTGGTACTTATCCCCCAGTACAGGCGTATTCTTACTCCCACCCTGTTCTTTTCAGCAGTTTCAAGCTATTTTGTTCCTGCAGTGGCATAACTGAAGTTGTGACTTGTTGTGACTCAGCAGTATAATGAATATTCCTAAAGCTCTTGGAAAGCTCTACAAAAAGCCCTAAACAAACCCTTAACTCCTAGAGATCTGAGTGAGATTTGCCTATAAAAGTGTTCTTTAAACATATTATCTGTTTTGAAAAAAAAAATCAGGTTCACTGTGTCTAAACATGGCTCAATTTAATAAACATAAATGTGCATAACAGAACAGAAAGTAAGGTATTTAGGAATATTTTTGTATCTCTCAGAGGAGAAAGCTGGGACTAACAGTAGCAGCTGTCACAAAGGTTCCATAACTGATTCTTCTGACTTCAAAAAATTTACATTCATTAATCTTTGTACAAAATTCTGTCTAATCTTAAGAATTTGGACTAACACATTCTATTATGCTCAGACCATCTTCCTTCAGAAAGATCTGTCTTCTTCATGTTGTAGAACAGGCTCAGGAATTCAGCTTTTCTCAGCTCTATTTCTTTACATTTTAAAAAGAATTTGCATGTTTCAAAGGAATACCTTTAGATTTTAAAAACTCAACTCCTTAACCTTTCCAGTTCCTATATACACACCCAGATTGCAGAATAACTAAGCATGCTTCATATAGCTCAAGCTTTAAGAGGCAAAATCAGGCTTTAATGGTTGGTATTGGTTGCTGGATCAGGAGTAGCAATCAGCACTAAAACAGCACGGTATGAATAAGTACCCTTATTCATGGACTTTGGCACACGTATTACAATGTGCTCCACATGATTTCCATGCTCATATGTCACTTTTTGGTCTTCACAGACAACACACTAGTATCTTCTCCAATGCAAAGCATAACTGGCCACTGCATAAAACTACCTTATTGGCACAGCACTTTTTGCCTCATTTTTTTGGAAATCAAGTATCACTTTTTAATTCTTCATAGCTCTCTGACAGACTCTTTGGAGCTAAGAAATTAAGATTTTTGTTACAGCTAATGATTTTGGTGGCCTTTACCTTCTGAGCTCTCAGCTTCACAGTTTGGTTAGCCTGTTTGCCCAAAGCTTTGACTAAAACCCAATGAACTCAAAGTTCTCTAGAATGACACACAGGTTTAAAAATAATTCTTAAATCAGACATTAAAAAATTACGTAATGCTGAGATTCTTCATTTTGCCAAAAATAGTGGCACATCCCAAAGAAGCAAAATAGCCTTTAAATGCATCGGTGTCCTCACATGAAGCAACATGGAAAAAACTCCTTAGTGAACAAGCATCAGGCTTTCCATAAAGCACAGGAAAAATGAGTAGCTGATACCCTTTTGTTACTTTTAACAGCTTAGTGAGGAGAGCACTGACCATGGGGAGTGAACTTTTTGTCAGGCTCTTCTTAAGAACAAAGCTGATTTACATGAGCATCTCCATTTCACTGCTCTACCTGTTAGGATACAGGATGTCAAAGTATCTAAGAATATGTTTTCGAAGCTATTTAAATTTAAAATCAAATTTAAAATGATTCTTTAATCCTGGAGACACGTACTGTCTGAGAAGCTTAAGACAGAAGCTGGAAAAAGGAATATGTACATTAAGACCCTTGCCAAGCCACATTTTGGCACGAACATTAACTCCACTTTGAAAGCAAAATTCAACAAGTAATCCAGAAAGGACAGTGACTGCAAACATGCTGACCATAAGAAATAAAATCTGAAATATACAAGAGCTGCTCCTTCTGCAGCTCTGTACTTTATCAGAAGTTGTTCTGTAATATAAGCTACTATAATTATGCAGTCAATGTGACATTAAAATACATGAAAATGAAAGCAGGAAACTGAAGTGACATAAGCAAGCTTGAGGGCAAACTATTTGTCAGTACTTTTTAATCTTATTTTAAAATACATGCATTCAGATTTGCCAATACAATAAGAAGGAATTTTATTTTGAAAGTTTGCTTGAATTTTTCAAGATCTGCAAAAGCACAGGATAAAGCTGTGCTGTGATGGAAATATGAATCACACAAAATCGAAGTGTTTCTTAATGAGCTCTACTGTGCATCATTCATTATATTCATTATATTCTAACCCTTCTAAAATTTTCCCTTATTTTGCATTTTGCATTTCCTCTGGAGATACCCTGCTACTATTTTATACATAAGCGTCTCTCAGAAGGAGGAAAGATTGGTTTAAAAATTGAGATTATCAGAATCAACTGATATCTAAAGATTCTGAATTAGTTTGCTGAAGAAAAACTTTAGAAATAGAAGTTTTAGAAAGCAGAAATAATCACTACAGACTTTAAATGAAACATGCCTCTTTTTTTTTTTTCTTCTGGCATAAACCAGCAGAACTAAGTAAAAGTTAGCCTTTTACGGGGGAAGAGAACAGCAGGAGGGGAAATTATATAGCAAAGATTATGCTGAATTCTTCAAAAAGACCTTCTGACAAACGGAGCATTCCGAAGGCATTTTTCTCTAATGGAACTAATTTATCATCACAAAATTTGCTAATTCTGTAACTTATGTATTACCTTCTACAAAAAGGAATTATTTACAAGCTCATGGTCATAAAACCTACTGGTTTGGGGTTTTTTGTACAAATTCAACTAGGATATTAACAATTTTACCAACATATGCAAGTTCTCTAATATAATGGACATTGGGAACAGATGACTAAAATAAAATAAAATAAAATGCCAATTCCCTTTCATTTAGAACTGAAAAACAGAATACCGGATTCATCAAAATGTATATTCTAGATAAATTAGAGAATAAAATTGTTTTAAATAGGACAGCACCTTCTAAACATTCTAAAAAATCTAGACAGAATTTACTTAGTTTGGATCAGAACAGAAGTCTGCAGTCAGTACAAGTTTCATGGAGTTCTTCAGAACTGGGGACCAGCCTAACACTCTGTATTAGGAACACTGCTGCAGCTACATGTTCAATTTAAATCAGCCAAATTGAACTTATTGTTGATTATATTTTCATTTATTTTATAAAAAGGAATGACAGTATTTACAGTTTAGCTTCTGTAAGTCACTGCTTGAAGCTAAACAGATTTTACTGAATATTTTTAAAAATAATTCTGAACCCAAAGTCTGTGTACTTTTGAGAGTCAGCTGAAAGTTGTATCAGATTTCACTAACAGTTCATTAGTGAAGTACTGGGGACTATATTTAATGTTCTGAAATATAAAGTATAAAAACCTAACTATGGATTGCTGTATGGGAAAAGAAACAAAGAAAGCACTTTTAACAAATATTTTCCACTTACTTTTTTACGTATGAAACTTCAGCATGAGACTGTCAATATTTAAGAAAAAAAACCCCGGAGTTCTCCCTTTTGAAATTTTGTTCTCTTTGTCAAACTGATCAGAAGGTTAGGAAAATACTTTGGAGTAAATTTTTGTTATTAATGTAGAGAAGTCTGTTTACAGGGATTGAGAAAGGTTATCTACACAGAAGAGACTCTTGTGACTCCGTTACCACCTGTCTGACAGCACAGTGAGTTTTTACCCGGACCAGCTACAGGATGGACTTCTGCCACAAGGTCCTCAAGGCAAATGCAAGTTGAGAGAACACCATAATTTCAGACAGGCTAGGAAAAAATGCAATAGAGCCACATGTAGTACTTTACTCTGGCGATGGCAATAAAGGAACATCATCCTCATTTGCTTATACAGACCTCTGCAGTGTCACATTTGAAGACAGATGTGTTGCCCACCTAAATGCAACCAAAAAGAAAAGGCTTAGGAGACCTTCACCATAATATTTTAAATATGCTAGATGCAATTATGGTTTTCTTTGCTCTATTTTAGGCCTTGACATGTTGTCTGTTATATGGTCAGTGTGAGATCATATGAGGCCTGAACCTTGTACTTTTCTCCCCATTTTTGTCAGTAAAAAGAGTAAAATCTGACCTTTTGCTTGTCAGGCAAAAAACCCTTGCATTTTTAGCCTGTTTGTTATTTGCTTTCAAGACAGAATAGCTATTGTAGGGATCATCCTGATTTTAATGACAAACATTTACCAAAACCAAAGAATTTTGTACTAATCTCTCAAAAGACTATGAACATGACACAATACTTTCTACTGATAATTTTTTTACCAAAACTATTTTGTTGCCTGACAACCCAGCCTTCATTCAAGACTTTCTGACTGCATTTTAACTGCTTTCAGTGAAGCACTGAAGAAAGAAAGAAATTCTAGGCTCTGAAGGAACTTGAGCAGATTTTTAGAAAAAATCCCACATAGTTTTACTCTGTTTTTAATGGAGGGGAGTACTCTGGATGGTGTGGCAGCAGAACTTACCTTTTGCACTACCTATACTTGAACCAGGTGTCTAAGACTCTATATGTAGAACATGTTGGAAAAGTCCTTTAATAAACCAGAAATAATCTAATACTTATTGTTAACACCACGGGCAAATTGTATGTGAATCATACAGTAGATATGTGAGGTATCTACGTGACTTTCATGCTTCAACTCAGCTCCTTGGTCAAGATTTAGACAGGCAAGCACATAATCAGAGCTCATGCTTAACTAAGGCTCTACACAATGGCAACACTCAACTTTGGGACTGCTGTCTGTAACTATAGTGGTTTGCTTGGAAAACTAGATTTAATTTAAACTGCTACTAATTAATCATTATTCAGAGTGTTGAATGCTTCATAAAGGCTGTCAACATAATTAGCATTAAATTGCGACAACAAGCTGGTAGATGAAATGTTAAACAAACTTGAAATCTAATGTACAGTGCTCTCTTAGCCCTAGAGATGAGTTCACTGATGGGACAAATACACAGAAAGTGTAATATGCACAAGCAAGTCTAGTTCTAGCAAGAATGGTGCCCTTAGGTGGAGAGCTATTAAGCCTCCTCCATTCACCTGTTTGACTTGCAAGACTTTACAAATACAATAAAAATTCAATCCAGTTGAAAGAAAAAAAGAATAAGCATTTTTAAGAATTCCAAATATGACTGCAGAGCTACAACTTCTCAGGTATTTTAACTGTTTCAGCTGTTTGCTACATAAAAAGTATCCGAAATTACAACTCGAAAGAATCACAAAAACTAACAAAAAGAGACTATTTATTTGGGTTTTTTTCCCCCCCCCTTATTTTAAATGAGTAACAAAAACTTTCTTGCAGGTCAAAGACACCTTATTCCATTAGCAAAAATTCATGACAAAGAATAAACAGGTCTGAGATTTCATCATATTTGGTTTGGAAAAAAAAACTAGACACTTAACTGTAGACGTTTATCTCATTTGAGTAGAGTACGTGCCACGTTATACCTAAGCTGTATCTCTGAAGCTATAAAACTTTCATTTTAAAAATTTAGAAACAAGCATATGTTGATGATAGATAGATTAGATAGATAGGTACACAGACAGACAGATAGACAGATAGAGAGATGGATGGATGGATGGATGGATGGATGGATGGATGGATGGATGGATGGATGGATGGATGGATGGATGGATGGATGGATGGATGGATGGATGGATGGATGGATGGATGGATGGATGGATGGATGGATGGATGGATACACAGAAAAATTTTCCTATAAGAATTCAACTACATTTGACTGTTACCTTTTAAAGAACTCAAAAAATGATGCGACTAAAAGAAAAATTATCTTTCATGTTTAAAATAAAAAGCCCTTGATTTTAGATCTCTAGATTGCATCTGAGTTCCAAAAATTCGGTTGTGACTCCCTTAAAGGGGGAGAGGAAAAAAATTCCAACTATATGGATTAAAGATCCCTGGAAAACACATGAGATCTATAGCCTTTGTTTTCCATGAGGTACAGCTTCAGACAACTTGTCCTCCAGATTCTGGAGTCCTGACTGGAGAAGTATGTGTGGAGCTGAGGTACAGCCACAAGGACTTCAGCAGGGAATGGCTTATGTATTCTGAATATCTTTCCCAAAAGCATGAGAAAGAAAAATGTAAGCATGCAGAATTAACAACATTTCCTCTATTTTCATACCTCTCATTGGGTTTCTCAGAATGAGTATATCTAGATTGCATCTCTACTTGTACAATAATTTGAAACTTTAGTAGAATCCTTTGCTCACTAAGTTAAAATAAATTTTGTCATTCAGAATAGGGACATCACACCAAGCAATAGCAAATAAACATAATTCTATGCATGACAGATGCAAAGAGCTTAAATGACTTTGGTCAAGGTCACAACAGAATTGTAGGTTGGATTCTCAAACTTACGCTATTTTCAACAAACAGAACATCTATTTTGTCAGTAAATACTGCAGTTTGTCACTAAAAATGCACTGCTTATGGCTTTTGAGACTTTACAAATTATTTGTATATATTTAGCATACTTTTGTTGGTATACTAAAACCCTCATACCACTGTTCTACTACCAAAAATACTACTGCCACTTACCTCAATAACAGAAGAGTGCTAGGGGTTGATCCTACTACAAGCATGCTAATATTATTGTAGCCTAAATGTTTATTTCCTTTGGAAAAAAAAATAAAAATAAGCTGATAGAGTGTGTAATTCCTGGTACAGATTGCTGTGTGTCCTGCAGATACTAGATCAGGACACAGCATCTGCTTCTTGGCCTATTATCTGTGCTAGATGTGATTTTCTAAAAATCAAGAGAAATCATACTCCACAACATCAGAAATACAATCACTGAAGGACAACGGTGTCCTGCTGAGGTAAACTGACTGCATCAGCTGCTCTTCTGCCTCCCAGCACACAAGGAACAAGGAAGGCAACTCATGTGATCTGCTTGCAAGGAGAAAATACAACTCCAAAAAGCAGTATTATTAAGAATTATCATGCACATTTTTTGTTAAATCCTTGTAGGCTTGGGAAAGAAAATTGATGCAGAAGGTATTACTGAGAGCTGGCAAGTATCAAGGTGTTCAATTAACTAAATGTAACATATAATTTGCCTTTGAACACCTTGGAAAGAATCTACTGCAAAAGACTGCAATTTAACATCAAAGTTTAAACAGTCGGTTACCATTTTAGAAGCTCATTAGTCTGAAGGTGTATCATGATTTTCTGAAAAGATAAATGATTAAAACCAGAGTTAAAAAGAAAAGACATTTGGGCAGGAATACTTGATCTGAAATCTCTGTTCAATTTTAAGGAATGCTGTATCTCTGATTTCAGACTGTGAGAAGCTTTGCCAATTACATCCTCTGCATTCTTTTTGGTGCAAAATAATAAGAGGTGACCTTTAACTCAAGGAATTAGAACATCAAGTATCTTCTTTCTGAAATGCAGTGAAAATATTTTTTTTTTTTTAATTAGAAGGGTATTACCTAATGTAAATATTTTGCAAAGTTGTTTTGTACATGTACTAGTGCCTGCCCAAAAAATGCATAGTCCAGCTCCTGAACTGACACTAAGGTCATGTATATATTCTGGACAATTGTTAGGCCAAGCCAATTAAACTAGAGTGTCTACAAACTGGTAAATTCAGGTTATTCAATAACAACAAAGAATGCAGTGACTGAAGAACATGGAATAAAGATTAATGTCATCCTTCTGTAGCTTCCAAAAGCAAGCCTGAAGCTCTACATCTGCACTTACAAACAGCACCTGCACCAGAGTACACTCCACATTCTCCTCTCCCACTGCAAGCACAGCAGCTGGTGAGGCATGTGTTACAAACCACGCCAAGTTTCTCCCTCAGGTGTACTGTAGACAACCACTGAATTCAAAACAAACCAACTGACCCTGCTGGCACAACTGATCATAACCAAAATACCTCCCATGCTCTGCCGTACTTGTTGCCAGAGCTGACCAAGGGAGCAGCTTCTCTCCTCCAGAACTCATGTCCTGCATCCACACTGCACATACTAGAGAGGTGACAGCCAAAAAAAGGAAAACATGCTCAGCCAAAATCCTCTTCTTCCCTCAAGCAGAATTAACTCTACATAAAATTATTCAATTTAACTTTTATACAGCAGCTAATGTATTTTGACTCTTTGATGCTTTGTTTCACTAAAAAAGTGCCCAGACCATATGGGACTGCTAAAACACAGACTGGCTCACAGCTCTTTCTGTAAACTAAGACAAGGTACTCCTGCTAGATGTTTTTTGTGTTTACTAAAAAGATAATATATTTTACAGATAATAATTAGGCACTGGCTAAAGTCTTATTAAAAAAATGACACTTTCATATCACAGAACTTTTAACTCCTAAATAATTTATCAAGAGTTATTCAATCAGCACCCCTTCATGGATTTTCCATGGCAGAACATAACATGAGATCACCAGATTACTGCTTGAACTCAGCTTGAGAGCTGAGTCCCAAAGTTTTAAAGATTTTTAGTCACATTTATGTGTAACTGTTTACTCTACTGTGCAATGACCAGAAGCTCACTACTCTATAACCTTTTCCTTTCTACCTTTCCTAGTCTGCTGCTGGGTGTTCCCCATCAGAAAGAAACACCCAATCAAAGATAAAAGGATTTAAAGATAAAAGAAATAAAATCAAAGTTCAGTTGCTGCTGTGCTCAAGCAGCAAGATGCTCAAGCAGCAAGATACTCGAGTATTTCATCATATTCTAAAATGGATATGCATGTGTAAGCCTTAGGTAATAATCATTAATTTTTGCTTTAACTAAAAGGAATCCCCTCTTCTTGAGAAGTACGGTGTGTAGCTCAAGGATTCAAGGTCATTCCCAGTGTGGAAAGGTAAAGTCCTAAAGAAAATAAAAATTAAAACCAGAGGGCCAGTCAAGCTGGTTTCACTGGAGGCTGGCAGGATCATCCATCCATATCTGGAGAACACATATTTGGACAAAATACCACAAGAGCATGGCAAGAGGTGGGAATGCGGCAGCACAATGGGAGCAGAACCTGTGGAGAGCAGACCTTTACTGCCCAGCTCACTCCTGCATGGCCAGCAAAAGCTCTTTCGGCGTCTAAATGGGCTAGTGAGTGTCCTAATGTTGAGTCTAGTAGCCCACTAAATTCCAGCTTAGGCTTTTGCATGTTTTACGCACTAGTAAGTAAAAATTGGTTTGCACTTTCAACCTTACCTGCACCTGTTGGAGATGCACGAATAATCTGCTGCAAAAGAGGGATCACAGCACTACAGGCAAGAAAACTGAAGCACAAGCATAGTAACTGAAAGCCTTTGGATTGCACAGCTGCTTGTGGAAAAGTCAAGTTTTAGAATTCCAGTCTTATAGAAAATCCTGATCTTTGAAAAGTTAAGTTCATTTATCCAATCCTAAACATAACTTTCAAGTCCCACGTTTTTAAAATCTTTCTGCCTCGTGCTCCAAAACTGCCTACAACTTGAGGTATTTTTAATGCAGCCAGTCTATGAGACAAAACAAATGCTATGCAACTACATTAGTATCTACTGAAGTTTAGAAATATTAAGATATTCTTTAACATGACCAATGGCCTACTTCATAATGTCATCAAACAAAATAAGCACTGGTGAACAATGTATCATTGCACCCTATCATTGCACACAGTCTTGAAGTCTGGCATACCTGAATATTAATCCTATCCACAAACTTCACAATTAACACTAATATTAATAAAAATCTTCTGTTCTGCAGTTACAAATTTAAAAATTCATGTTTATGTATTAGAATAGGTTTTATTGTTTTAAAGATAGCACACACTGGTTTTTACTGCTACTTTCACATTTTAAGTAGATGTTTGCAAGTCAAACATTCTAAATATTTAGTTAATCCATGGAACAAATAAAGTTTTAAAAAACAACCCCCCCCCCCCCCACCAAAACAAAACCCAAAACTATGCAAAACCAATTTTCAGGCCTGTATACAATTCATGATACTGATACTTAAGTTTGTACTGAGGGCTTGTGCCAAGAACTTGCCATGATTTGCATGATTACACAGACAGCTGCAATCATTTTAACCCCACCATCAAAGGATTTTAAGTTACATAAAGCCCACTGGCTTCCACAGATTCTGCACCAGGTTCCAAACCAGCCCCCTCTTATTTCTGTGTGCTCTTATTCTGTTCAGGTACCTGCTACTCTGGAACATTTGGAGTACTTTTTACCTTCATTGCACCTTCCCAGTGATTAGGGACTAGTCTCTTTTGCTGTCAGGCTTGGCAGCAGAAGATACACTTAAGCCCTGTGTCACAAGCACTGCACACGGAGCACAGTACAGAGACTTAGTGCCAGGCTGTTCCAACCAGCCTGAGGTGAGACTGCAGACTGTGCTGAGCACGGTGCCTGCACACACCTGGCAGCAGCACAGCCGCACTGGCCTCACCAGACAGGGCACCTGAAGGTCCCACCACCAATCCAACAAGAATATATACACCCCTCTGCAAGTGAAACCACAGAGGCACTTGCCTCAGGCTTCTCCACTTGAGGCAGGGAGGACACAGGGAAAACAAGCCAGCTAGCAGGGTGTAATTCCTGCCTGGGCAGTGTTCTCAGCACAAGCTGTCAGCACAGCCAGCATCCATCAAAACTGAACAGTTCGGCTGAAACTGCTCTATCAACACGTGAAGGCATCATCTTCATCTGAGCACCACTAGCCTTCAGAAGTGTTTAGCTCCCTCTTTTCCTCACTAGAAATTACTGCATTTATTAATACTGCAGTATCATATATATAAGTGTTATTCTTGGACACCACTGCGCTGAGAAGTGTGCACAGTTCAAAGACAACCCCTGACCCAGAAGCTTGCAACATAAATAATTCAAGATACATTCCAATTCACATTGCACTGATGCCTAAAATACTCAATTAATATACTTCAGCGAACCACTCTTGTGGAAAGCCACAGGAATTTTGTCAGTGGATTTATCACAGAAAAAGGCTCAGAAAGAAATATTGGATATCAATCTGTTTTAGAGAAAATCAACTGCAAGTAGACTCACTTTCTATTTTCTCAATCAGAAATGTTCTAAACTGATCAGTCTGAGCTCTGAACTAGTACAGTATCACTGTTTTGGGGAACACAAGTGTAAATGATGATACACACCAATACTTACTACTTCCAACTGATATTGCAAATCACTTACTATCTCAAGAACAGCTGTAGTAAAAAGTATAGCTGATTTTGAACTTTTCAAAAAAAAATACAAACTACCCAAGCAAGAAAAAATCCGCTATTGAGACAACAAATTAAAAGGTTAAAATCACAGAAAATGAAAATAAAGAACATATAAAATATTGAAAAAGCACCTCCTCATGTTTCCTGCCATGAAACCACTAATTCCCTTGAATTGCGCAATTCCACAGCACTATCTATATCCTCATATTCACCTCATAAATTTGAATGAGGACTGAATTGCAATTTTCCAATAGAAGCCACTCTTCAACATCTAAGGCTAGAGTTCAGTCAGCATATTGGGAACTTACAGTAAAGTGATAACCATGGTCTGTACTCCTCACTTGGCCCAAGAAGCAAAAGAAAACCAGTAGAAAAGCTTATATTCACACTTCAGGGTGCACTTTTCAGAGATGTTAAACTACTGGAGCAAAAAATTCTGTTTTGAAGTGACAAGACATTGATTTTTGCTTCAGTATAGCCCTATTTTATAAGAATTGCTTTTGGTGGACTATGGCAAATAGCAATTCTAAAGCAAAATATTCTGAATAGTTTAAAATGCTGGCCAAAAGAGGGAGGAAAAATTCAATTATCACATCTAAAAATACAAGGATCAGAATAGGTAGCACTGGATCCAGTAATGAAATAATGATAAAAAAATTCCATAAATTGCTTTCTTATCTGAAAGAATTTGGACAGCATACAACTATTCTTGCTGACCAAAACAAAGACTGTTCTCTTAATTATGTTTTACAGATTCAAAATTAATTTTAAAAAAAGAAAATATTTTCATCCTTGAAAGCAGGTAAGCACTGCCTTGTAAGTATTTTCATTCTTTTCAGACTTTTCTGTTTAGAGAGTGCTCACTTTGCTCACCATTTTTAAACTATACATGAGCTTTTCCACTTCATTCTATTCTACAACTGATATACATATAAGTCCTTCATAAATAAAAGGGAATTTAATGTAAGAAAAGGTTTTTTGCTCTAGTTAATTTGAAAGACAGATCTTTTTTTCTTTAATTAAGCATGTAAATTTTTTTGGCTTGTTTTTTAAATTTTTGTCTGTTGCACTCCCTTTCTCAAAGCTGAGCCTACTAGTTTTGGACTACAGAAATACTGATCTCCTCTAGCTTGATAAATTTTTGCAAAGAAATGACTACATCCAGTGATGCTTCATCAGTTATTGCTACTTTCTATATTTATAAGGTTAATTCTAATAACCTAAAAAAAACCTGAAGTATATTCTTACTTATATTCCTAAAGTTCTTTCACTGAGAATAAACAAACAGCATTTTCAAAGGGAAGGAAAATACAAATTTAAAAGAACAGCAAACTTGACATGCATTAGAACGGGTGCATCTGCTTCCTCCCTTAAATATACATATCTGTTTTGTTTTCAAGCAGCAAAAAACCATATTATTTAGCTATTAATCCTGGATACACCTAGAAAAGGAATATTTTATTTAGATTGGTTGATTTTATTTTTTTTTATCTGGGTTATGCATGTCAGATATTCACCGATGTGCTTCAGGGAGTAGATTCCCTTGTTGCCTTCACTGTATGATAAAATAATGGATCTGATGGTCTATTTCTACCTTTTGCAACAAAAATGCAATTGGTTACATGTGGTTTTAGTTATTAATTGCTTTGAGATATAAATATTATAAAACAGTAACCTAACATTTAAAGTCAAGCTACACTCTGTGCAAAACCAGGAATTAAGACTAGTAGGCAGAGAACCATTCATTCACAGCACAGGTGCAAGTCAGGATGATGACAGGCCATCATTGCTTATTGTTCCTTTGAATATTTAACTTTTAATGTTTGCCACCACTGGAGAAACCTGACTGCCAGTAGCAATCTAGTTTCAGTGAGCTGTGAGCCAAGGGAAGGTAAGGAACCATGATAAACAGCCAGCACTGTCCATACACAAACACTGTTTGATCTGTTGACAGTCATGAGACCGAAAAAAATAAAAATAATATCTCATTGCTTCTGACCTTTTGAGCCTAAAAATAGCCTTAAAATGAAATAGCCAGGCTTGATTTGTTGGTAGTGGGTTTTGTTTGCTTGTTTGTTGGGGTTTTTGTGGGGTTTTTGGTTGCTTTTTTTCAAAACTAAGAGTCTTCACACTGGCACTGCAGAAAATGCAAAAAGCAATTTCTATTAGAAGGTGGCCTTGTGAATATGCATGCAATGTACAGTGTCAGATATGTTCCTCAAGAGAAGCAGAGAACTGAAATACATACTGAGAGGAAATTAGATAGCTAAGAAACATTTTTTCCTTCATGAATTACAACTGAAAGTATCAGGGTATCCACTAGCTTGTATCAAATGAATCCTTAACATTTGCCTCCCAGTTGTCATGTGCAAGCTGCTTACTGGAAACTTTGTAATGGAATCATATTTCCAAGAAATAAGACAGACATTTACTTGCAGAAAACAAGAATGAGCAGAAATCAGAAAAAGTTTTCACCATCACATGCAGATGGGATTTTGTGTATGAATGTGCTTTTCATTTGAGTTTGTTTTTGCTAAAACAAGGAGAGAATACAAAGCAGAAACTGACAAGAGGGAGAAATGCTGACTAAAACAAACTGCTCAAGCTGAACTGACTTCATTGCCAGAAGTTAAAGAGACAAACAAATAGAACAACAAACGCTGCCAAAAGTGTGTTCTCTGCAGAAGAAGAAAATCCAGCTCTGTTTTCAGTTCTCTGCAAATCCACAGAAATGCCAGGCACATGATATGATCTGTTCTGGACATACAGTGGTGTAATGTGGGCATTTGTGGTTCATACTGCCTGGTACCAGGGCACATTACACCCATATGTGTATTCAGAAGACAGTATTGTTTCTTCCTTTCCATTTAAAAAAAAAAAAATCATAAAGAGTGGCTACTTTTCACACAACCTAGAAAAGCTGCCCACTTCTCACAGGAGAGACATTCAATCTACAGAAGAGTAGAAGCAAACTTGTCAGGTTCTTCAATGACTTAATGCTAAACATACTAACTTCCTTTTTCTTGAGAAACCAAACTTTTCTATTTTAACTGATAAAAACAACTGATATCCATGCACACATCTATTGTCAGTAACAACATATGTATAAGAAACTGCAAAAAATTAATCTGCTTGTAGGGCTCAAATCAAATATGAAACTAACATACTCATAAGTGTTCTAGATAATGTGCCTCAGGGATGTTACAAATACAAACAACTTTTGAGTTTGACCTGATAAAAATTTTAGATTTTCATTATGAAGCCTACACATGACAAACAGCAATACACTGCTACTGGCAATGAGAAGGCAGATGGTGAAACCTATGCAATGCATTCTTCCCCTCAAAACAGACAATATGTATACAGCAACACTTCATGCTTTCTCCACCTTTACCTTCCCAATTCCCCCATCTAGATCACTCTGCCCTAGCAACCCATATCAGCTGGCTATCCACCACCATTATCTGTACCATGTTCTGCCCTCACACATGACTTTAAACTGCAATAGTGGAAAATACCTTGCTCACCAACCCAAAGCGTCACTTGCTATAATTAGCATTCTGGGAGCTAACTATACAGTCATTAAGGCACTGAGAAAGACACATGTCCTGTCTTAGTTCAGTGAATATCAAGTGATGAGTCAGATGACCATTAATGCAGTGAAGCCTTTACTCAGGTAGTCAACTTGCCCAGCTCAACCCATGACCCTTCTCCACAGGTCATCTTTCAAGAGATGGATAATGATGCTTTTTCAGGTTACCTTCCTCACTATGAAATATGGGGCTTCAAATCTCCCTTCCTATTGCCAGGATCATATGCAATAATAAAAACCTAACCGTGAATAGAAGAACAATCTGAATATCAGGCTGTCATTCAGCAGCAACAGCTTTTGCTGAGCATACACAACTCCACAATAAAGGACACTGCCTACTGTGACTCTCCTTCTCACTGAGAACATGGAACAGAATGAAAATCTTTCATCTCCATCTTAATATTTTAATCTATTATATCTTATCAACATTATCTTGTTAAATTTGAATGGTCAGTTAAACAATTTAATACACCAAAGAAATACTGCTAATGCAAAATCTTACATAATGCTACTATTTAACAGAAATTAGAGCACAGTGCTAGCACAATGCAAAGAAACAGTTATCATCATCAAATTTTATTAAAATAAATCACCCCTTACAAACCAAAGCTACCAGGCTGCTGCCTAATTCCTTAATCAAAATTCATTATGTTTTCATATATAGTGTCAAGCAGAATAGAAAACACTAATGACAGAATTTACTGTCAGGATAATTTTGTGTACATAAAATACTTTAAAAAAAAGTTTCCTTGAGATAAAACTAAAAAATAAAATCAAGAGAAGTTGGGAGAAATTATACCTTATTTGTGTAAACTAAATTTTTAATATCTAAGCAATTCAAAGCCATAAAGACCTTGGGAGACATCTTCTGAGGACTGTGATTTCTACACAGAACAGAAATTATTCAGTGGCCATGTTCATCCTGTCTCATGATACATGGCTATTGCATCTGTCTCCAACTATTCAAAAAAGGGATGTTTAATCTCAGATGGCAGACTATTAAGTTGATTCCAATGTGTGGGGTTTTGAGATTTTCTTCTAAGAACTTTTTCTTACCACATATTTCTATATGGGCTATGAATCTAAATGGCTTTATGGGCTGACTAGTAACTGGAAACCAGAGTCAGCATCATTTGCTTGGCAAAAAAATTACATATCCCATTAACAGAAAACTGGAGCAAAACACACCAAACTGGCTGCACAACTAGCATAAATGACGTTAAGTATCTAATTCTGAAAGCCAAAATATATTCCTTTTAATATTCCTGAAACATAAAATTTTTTTTTTTGCTTTTTCAAAATATGAATCTTGGACTGGGATCCAGTGTCAGAAGGCAATTATGCTAGAGATATATTAACCTAGTACTCACTTCTATATTTAACTTGCTTCTAGTTGCATTGTGTTGTGTTTCAGTTTTAGAGAAGTCTGTGGCTATTCAGCCTACTGTCCAAACTCTTACAGTTAATTCAAGGACAGCAACTGCAAATTAAAATGCGGAAAATCCATTACTAACTTTGCAGAAATGTGAAGAAAATTCAGCTTTTTGCAACTTTGACTTCAGTATACCTAACCAAATAAATAATCTTCTTCCCAGGACAACAGTAATGCAGAATTGTATCACTTCCTAAATATAAACAAGGAAACTAAGAAAATCAAAACTTTATGAAAGCGTTGTCTTAACTTCCCCTGACTGGAAAATGGGAGAGATGGTCATTGTTTCTTTTGTTTTTAGTATTACTCATATACTATACATTCTTGCCCTGCAGTCTGTATACTAACACACAAATATGTTTTAAAGACATTTATCGGATATAGTGAATATATTTCAGTAATTTTCACTGAGTTGTACCATCTTATTTTGAATGCACATGTATAAAAAAGCTGATAAAAATTGTTATTTCATCATCATCATCATCTTCACCATCATCAGCATCACCATCACCATCATCATCAACCAGTTACATGTAATGATGATAGCAATGGATGCTGAAGTTGTTCAGAGCCGCTTCACAATCAACAGTTTGGGAAATGCCTGAGTAGACACTTAAGAATTCCTGAGCAGCAATTGTATGGAAAGAAAACTGGTGGGAAGAGAAGTGAAGAATATGAGATAAAGAGAAGAGACTTAGCAGAAGTCATTTATATCTGAAATAAGAATGTGCTTATGAAAATAGAGCTACTATAGATTGAGTCAAAATCCAGGATACTCCTCCACTGCCACTGTGGGGAATACACTGAAACTATAATATGTCATTCTTAACACACTACGTACAGAATATTCTTAAACTATTAGTCTAGCTGTAATATGAGGAAACAATATTGATACAAAGGCAATTTTAACAATAAAACTACAAAAACATAATTTCTACAGTCATTTTATAAGATCAGATATTTTTTCTTATAACAAGTTGGAAAGAAATGAAAGGAGTAACTTAAAAAAGTGTAAGGGTATTTAACTGCTGACTTTAATCATCTAGCCATCACAAGCAACTTCCCTAAACTGATTCTAAAATGGACAGACATGGAAAGGAATAGGAAAAACAAAATGGTCAACAAAGAGCAGCAGAAATACCTTAAATATGTTGATTTTCCAGCTTAAGGAAGGAGAAATCAATTCCAGGATCTAAGAGCTGTCTGAGGCATTAGATCTTTATAGAGAATCACTCTAATTGTCTTTTTAACCTATCTCATATTCCTGAGCAATCCTAGCCAATCAGAAACCCATTTCTTTTTTTGTTAAAGCTATGTTTCAGAAATTCAATTTCAAGTTGTCAGCACTGATAGCCATTTATTCTGCACCTACACTGAAGTCTGCGGTAAAGGGAGGTTGGAAAACTAGCTGGAAGTCTGACTCTCAAATGCACTTCTGATTTTCATTGGAAGTAAGGAAGTGTTATATTGCTGTAACTGTTCTGTCTGTTCCCCTTTACTGATCTTGCCTACTCTTCAACTGCATTTTGCATTCTTTTTTTTTTTTTCAGCAAAATAAAACTCAAATTGCACATCCACCCCATGCATTTTCACTGGCTATTTTTAATACCTTATCCTCACCACATTTATCTTACAAAGAAAATAAATGAAAACTGGTATAAATGCTGAATATTAACAACTACTCTTAAAGGCATTTTGTGGTATCTGTCCACTGTGTTAAATATATCAACACACTGAAATCAAATTGTAGTGCTACCGTAAACAGTGGGGCACAGACATCTCTGCAGAAATCCTTCAGATTAAGAGGCAAATCACTTCTGACAAGGTCTGTCACAGAATATAGCCCAACCCACACTCAAAATTACCAGGGAGTTCTATTCTAAAAAATGTTCAGGTCCCCTGAATTCAAAATTTAAGAGACAAAACAGAAACACAAACAGAAAGAACTGAACAAAAAAACCAGCCTTACCTTTCACAAGCTCGGACAGTCCATGCAGCAATTATCCATAATGAGATACTAAAAACCAACAGTACAGTTCCTGGACATATTGTCATTAGAGTCTTCATAACAAAACGGGTATTGAAGTTTATCTTATTTAATGCTCCAATGCTTCTAGATGAGGCATCAGTGAAAAGTTTGCTATGCAAAAGCATAACTCTGGCAATAAGATATAGTCTTAAGAACATTGGTATAGATAAAATAATATCCACATCAGCTGTTGTTGTGGATGGAGCGTAAGAAAAGGCGAGCCGGGCTGTCCATGTGAATGTGTAATTCCCAGGTATGGGATGTATAGCACACACCAGTATTTCCAAGCAGATAAAGAAAATACGCTCATAAGTCATGGCTATTCTCCAGTCATCTGCTCCATTGTCCACCATGAACAACTGAAATAATAAAATACAAGGTTAACTTTAGTACATAATTTAAAAAATTGTTATAATTCCATTTTAAATTACCATAGTTTTCTGTGCTGTCAAAGACCAGTAAAAAACAAAAAAAAAGCCATCTCAGAAAATGACATTATTGCATTATTATGAAAGGAAACATAACTCTGGTTAAGTAAAAAATAATTTTTTAATATAGAATTTTAAAGCTGCATATGAAACTGAATTTTCACTCATTATTAACTAAGAATTCCTCATATTTTTTTAAATTATAATATTTTATTTTAAAATAATTCTGGACACGTTAAGCCTTGTGCATTCAAAATCAATTGTTTAAATTCATAAAATTGAGAAGTATATATCCATTTCTAAGCTAGATAATTCACTGTTTCTGCATAGATAATTAAATTACAAATTAAAAATATTTCTTAAGATTCCTGTTAAGGTTCAACCAAGGTGATAATATAACTGTAGAAGTATCCAGGCGTACTTCAAGGCACCAATACTGATCAATGTAAGATACAAAATTACATGAGAAAGTGTATAAAAACTTAAGAAGATATCTCATGGTGAAAATATGAAAAATAACAACCACCAAATATCAGAGTAGCCCAGGCAGCCAAGTGATGTCCACTACTAGCTGAAAATTAAATGCACATGTTGGCTGTTGTACAATCAAGGCCTTCAATTTGTCACCCAGGAACAAAGGTACTAAAACATTTCATACTGTTCAGCAAATTATGCACCTGATGATTAACAAATAAATAGCTAATCATGCAGTACCTGTCACTAGTTGAGAGTAGAGATATGCAAGCCCTTGCAAATAGACTTTTTTTAGAGGAACATAACCCATATGTACAAAGAAGATACAATTCCAGACAGAAGACCTCCCCACCACTTCAACTATTTTTAAAATTAGATTATTCAAAAATAATGGGTCAGAAGGCAAAGTACATCCCTAATGTAAGAAAGGTATTTTTGGCATACTAAACACTATACACACAACATTCATCTGCACTGCTCTTTGCCCCCTTCCTTCTTTCAAAAGTTTAAATATACAAGCTTGACTTCCCTGCACGTGTTTTTTAGTGATCAAAAAACCACTCTACCTCCTTCCCACAATACCTTCAGTTTGTCTTTCATAAAAGTGTCCTATTGAAACTGTTTAGAGAAGTGATAATCACAAATTAACTTCACTGCAGTTGAACTGATACTAAAATAATAAAGAAATTAACTACAGTAAGGAACACAACAAATCAAAACAAATTTCTGTCTTTGTGGATCTGGTTTTTATCTCTTATGTTCTTTCTCTCCATCTTATTACACTGGGTGTTTGTTGGTGACAAGGTTTTGGCTCTGAGGATGGCTGCAGGGATGGTGTCAGCAAGAAGCAGTCAGGGTTGCTCTGCAATGTACCCACTGCAGGACACAGCTGAGCTCACCAGTGAAGCAGGTGGTGCTTCTGTAAAAGCATAGTTAAGAAAGGGAAAAAATGTGAGAAAGAACACTGGAAATTCTAAGGTCAGAGAAGAATAGGGAGGAGGTCCTTCAGGCATGGAACAGAGAGCAGCCCATGGAGAGGAAGCACCATGATAAAGGAAGCAATTCCCTGAAGCCCATGGAGAGGATCACTCCAGAGCAAGCTGGATGTTTGTTGAAGAAACGCTCACTTGCGGAGAGCTCACACTGCAGCAGATTCTCCTCAGATGAGCTAATCCCCACATTAAGTCCCATGCTGGAGCAGATCTACAATGAAGGGCTGCAGACAGTGGAGAGGACCCACACAACTGAACAGAAAAAGTGTGAGGAGAAAGGAGTGGCAGGGAGGAGCCATTGTGGACAGACTGCCATTCTCCATGCCCTCTGCACCACTCATGGAGAAGACACAGGAGCTGGGAGTGAAGATGTTGAGCCTGAGGACAGGGAGGTGGGGCAGCATAATTCTTGCCATCCTATTCTACTTTTATTGTTGATAAAGTAAATTAATTTTCCCCAAGTTGTGCTTGTTTGCCAGTGCCAGTAACTTTCATGAAATCTCCCCATCTTTATTTCAACTCACAAATTTTTTTTGTCTTATTTTCTCCCCTTGTGCTGTTGAAGAGGGAAAGCAAAAGCATGGCTGGGTGGGAGTCTGGCAGCTGGCCAAGGTCAATCCACACATTTACATATAGTTCTTATCTCCACTGCAATATTATTGAAGACAAAGTCATACATCTGTTGAGTTAAGCTAAAGAAACACTCCATGAATTCAATGTACGCACCATGAGCACATTTTTAATCTGAGGTCACTCTACAAGGTACTAGATATGTGAATTGATACTGGAAGGCCAATTTATGTCTGTCTGTATGTATGTCTTACCAAAAGAGTCCAGGTTTGCACTTAGAAAATGCACTATTTGGTATGAAGGGCCAAACTTTCAAAGTACTGTAAAGTTCCAGTGCATTTGATTCTTGTGATTAGCCTGGAAACGATGACAGTTAGATCACAGAAGTGCTACATCAGTCATGATGAAATCTAGATATTTAGAACACCCAGAACACAGATTAATAGTAACCAGCGTGACTAAAAAAAAAGAATATAGATAATCTCAGATCTTTCAAATGCTGTGTGGGTTTACAAAGAAAAGAATAAATTTACAGCCAATTTAAATATTTCACCTGTGAGATACATATCAAATACATGTCAAAGTGGCAGTGCTATGAAGTTTCAAAATCTGCTGAAAAAAAGCAATGGTCTTTTCCCCTCCCTTTTTACATATGCTTTTCATAGATTTCAAAAATAATTCTATATGCAGAAAGGCAATTCAAGAAAAATTATACTTTCAGTACTGATTCAATTTAAAAGATGACAATAGAAGAATGCTGAGTTAAACAGAGCATTAAAATTTGATCTTACCATTTTCATAGCTGATAATGTTATTTTATGACAGAATTTTTCAAAAACATGGAGATGTCATTATGGAATATACACTTGATAACATAGTCACCTGGCAGCAGAATACTAACATGCAACATAGAGGGAAATTTCTCTGCAGTTCTCAGTGGAATGGGTTATGCTTTTGGACATAGGAAATCCTCATCAACCTCCCGTGGACTTAGATGTGGCAATTTCTTCTTAGAAAACTAATATTTTAAAGTAATGATACCTTAATCTGTCATATAATGAAATTTAGGATGTAAAAACATGAAAGGCAGAAGACGCCGGAAGTCACAAAGACACAGATCCAGTAAAAATATTTCTATTTCATAACAATATTAACATCTCAAAATCATATTTTTGAGGATGACTTCTTTACAGTTCTTTGCCCAGGTTCAAACCATGATGGAAATCAACACTCCAGAATGTGAACAGACCTTGACAACATATAGTGAATAACAATTAAGTTTGGACATTAAAAATGATACAGAAATTAGTACACGATTTCATGTACATTTTTTATACTTGCAATAATGTAGTCTAGCTAATGCAAGCTTCACTTTTAATTTGGAAGATACACAGGTATGTACATTTCCACTCCAGAAAGTGAGGAACATAAATGAAGGGAGAAGAGAAAGGACAGCTGAACAGCACAATTCAAAGGGCATGTATGCACACTTTTGTCTGATTTCAGTCAATCTGGCTGTAATAACTATGCACTACTACTCCTCATCTGAATGGAGAATGACACCAGGAATAGAAAGAGAATGTAATAAATGAGTGATCAAACCTTACTGCAAATTTGAGTCCTGCACTTCACAGAGAAGGACAAACCAGTCAAGGTCACATATGCCATGACTATTAAATTTCTTTGTAATCATTCAGAGTTAAAATTCAGTGCAAGTACTTCATTAGTGTACTGCAAGGTTCTCCAAATATAGAAGTCTCACATACTTTTACTACATCTCCACTTTCAGAAGTTATTTTCACCTGGAATTATGTAATTTCTAGCATGTTGTATGTAAATTAGAGCATAGAATCAATCTTTAACTTCAAATAAACTTGATATTTATAATGCCCCACTTAAAAAGCATAAAAAATAAATATGACAGATATTTATATAGGTAGGTATGTGTATATTTACATAGCTCGTGTGTTACACAGTTACATTCATACAACACCAGATAAAAAAACAGAAAGGCATTCTAAACAGACAGATTGCATGCAATGACAAATTGGATCAGAGACTCCCTGAAGGAGAGAAACAGAAGGAGTGAAGCTATTTTTCTAAATGCTGGTGAATGCAAAGAGAAAGGAAGCTATTCATGTTTTAAAAATGCCTTTACAGTCAAAAGAACAAATCAGAGAACTATTATCACTACCCTGCTGTAATATTGTGGGGATACATTAATACAGGAGTGAAAGAGAAGAGATGAACAGTGATAAAGTGGTGTCAGCTGTAGTGCTGG
The DNA here is from genome assembly GCA_034336665.1 of Luscinia megarhynchos. Lineage (NCBI taxonomy): Eukaryota > Metazoa > Chordata > Aves > Passeriformes > Muscicapidae > Luscinia > Luscinia megarhynchos. Next base: position 51,822,066 of record CM067592.1, on the reverse strand, counting down.
AAGCATTCCTTGGAGAAAGGAAATCAACTTTACTTACAAGCAAATTGCTGCAATTGTTTAATCTAAGAACCGAAATTAAAAATGGTTAAATATTCGAATCACTTAAATCTTACAAAAGAATTGATAGTACTATGATTTAGAGTAGCAAAATATAGTCTCTGGGATTGATGACTTACCAGAATTTTTGACCTAATATTTTTCTAAAGCATGTATAGAAAATCTAATTTACACAATCAAAAAAGAAAAACATTATGGTTAATGAAAAAGATACTATTTTTGTCTCACTGCTCCAAAAAGCCAAGTTACTGTCCCACAGCAGCTCATTAAGTAAAACCATTTTCAAGTCACGATGGGAGATTGCCATCTTAAGCCTTTAGCACAGTTGCCTCTAACTAGGAGATGGAAATTACTTTCTTACATCATCAGAAGGGATGTAATCAAATAGTCTGTAAGTTATCCACACGTCTGTTGACCTTGGAGAGCCTACAGAGAGTTCCTGGAAGCTGCTGTACTCCTCATCCTACATACAGTCCCCCAGATCAGACATGTTAGTGGGTTTCATACATATGTAAAGTCATGTGGCATCAAACTCCTTCTGCATATACAAAGCACAGAAGACAAATAATACGTGTTTTCACAACATGACATGAGGGATTGGCTATCTTATATTTGCCCGAATGTTTCCCACATCCAGAATTAAAACCAAACTTTCCAGTAGGTCACTAGAAATTGATCCACAAGGTCTAGCTATTTATCAAATGAAATATGCTTAGTTCATTCAAATGAGGAGGTCAGACTGCTCTACTACTTACACATGTACACATGAATACACACACATATTCCCCTCTCAACTACAAACCTCCCAACTTAAACACAAGACTTTAAAAGTCTAGTACTTAGTTTTAGAAGAAATTATTATTTGCATAGCACATTTAAACTTGACATCTCTGTGCAAAATTAGTTTTTTATAATGATTATATTTTGCATGTATGTAAAGCAAATTTCATGTTAATGTGTCCTGGTGGATAAACAGGGCCAAAACTCTTCTCTCAAACACGGCATCTAAACATTATCATCTCAGAATAAGGAAGGGATGTGGAAAAGAGGCTCAGATAATTTATTGTCTTCATAAAATATATTTTCAGAAGTACAGTACCAAAATTTCACATTAAAATACATCTGAATATATCCTGGTTATTCTGCCAGGTCACCACAACAATTATAAAAAAGAGATGTGTGTTAAACAATGCTCTTACCAGATTCGTCTGTATCTTTTTTTAACATCTATCCCTCAGATCATTATTTTTTAAAAAATTGAGATTTTTGTAGAAAGAAAGGAATTTAGAATTAATTAATAACATAGGGTTAAATTCTGTATGAGCACCCAAAGTTAAATTCCACCTACCCATATTTCCCTTCTGGTTTAATCCACATGCTGACAGAATTCTTTTTAGCTTTCTCTCTCTAAAGATATACAGAAGCATTCCTCAATATTCTTAAATGGTACTGTACAGTACATTCATCCCAAACTATGAAGTACTTAACACCCCCTCCTCCCCCCCAACAGCCTACAATGCCAAAAGACCATTATAGCACTAGCAACTGCTGGGATGTACATAATTTCTTTTCACAAAGGTCTCTCCATACACATATATATGCTCTAGGCACCCAAAGAAGGTAAGACACTCCTGATAATGCCATCACTTTCTATGCAGGTAATAGTATTAAGAATTGAAACCCAAGGACTACAAAGGAAAAAAATAGAAAATATATTGTGATTCTTTCCCAATAATACAGAGAAGAACCCTCTGAGAAAAGCATAATTATGCATTGAGCTAAGAAGTCATCAAAAGCTTCTAAATATATTAAAAAATCAAAGTAATTGGATAATGAGCTACTATTAACAATAGATTGTAAACAGAATTAATACAAAAGCAATTTTTTTTTCACTTTCATTATTGAACAGATCTTTCACAAGACAATTTCCCAGCATAATTCTGTTTGGAGTCTTGCTTGAACAATCACAGCTGAGCTTTCTCAGATCTCTAATCAAAAGAGAGATATTTAGTTACATGAATTTTTATGAACCTTTGAACAAATCAGAGCTCCATAAATAAAAGTCCACCCCTCAAGGTGACTATATTCATTTGAGATATTCAGCAGAATAACCACTATGTGACTCAATTGAATTGACTGAAACAGGAGGTTCTACTTGCCATTGTCTATGAAAACCACAGCCTGGAGTGCTGTGTCAGTTCTGGGCTCCTCAGTAAAAGCAGCTACTACTGGAGAAGGTCCAGAGGAGGCCACAAAGTGCTGAGGGGTCTGGAGCATCCCTAAGGACTGAACAAGGTTATGTGGATGTAGCCAGCCCTTAAGAAACTACCAATAACCTCAGCTAGCCACACCACATTTTGTTCTGAGTTCTGCTTCCCTCACCTTCCAACTGCACTGCCCTGTGCTTTTGCTGGCCCGTTCTGGCACACTCTCTGTGATAAAAGAGTGCACAAAACTGTGCCAGTTTAATTACATCTAGAAGGAAAAGTTGCAAAGTAAATGGATTGCTTAGGTCTACTTTCACAAATTTAGAAAAATGACCACACTGAACAACCAACCCTGCTAATAAAATAACCTCTAACAGCAACAAAACTCTTCAAGAATTTCTTCTGGTGTCTTTTAGGTCTGCTTCAACTACTACACTGAACTTGGCAGTACAAGGATGTACATTGTACTATGTAGTACATTGATACCAAGGTAAGGGATGATTTTAGCTTTGCACTGGAGCAGCATTTCCAAAACTTCATATATGAAGAACACAGCATATCTTCCTACAAAATAACTGTCTATTTTGCAGAACTAACTTTTAGAATTTATATATCAAGAAACAAAGCAGCCTGTACTATGGTTTTCTCTGTTTTGAGTACCTGAGAAGTAATGTAATTCTAATTCTACATTCTTCTTGCAGATGCCAAAGTCATTGTGAAGAAATCTACATTTCAATATATTTATGCTATTAATTTTTAATAATTATTTTACAATTTTTAATTTAGGATTTGTTTTTCTTCAGTACTAAAAAAGAATTTATTCTATGGATAACTGCACAAAGAAAACATCATCTCCCAAAATGACTGCCATTTCCCATTGCAAGAGAAGCCTCTTTTTCTTCAGGGATGATCAGCTTCATTACTAATAGGAAAACTGGAATCAATTTTAAAAAATGGACATATTTTCTCAATAAACTGGCAATATTTTTGCAGGGGAGACAGAAGTTAAAGGGAGAACACTGAATTTGGGGCTAAATAAAATGAGCTAACTCATTCTTTCTGCCAAAGGAGCACAACAGTGATTCTAAAATGGGAAATTGTTTTTAAGAAATGATGGGTACCAACACATCATATATACAAGAATCTGTCTTCTCAGTTCCTCCTCTAGTGTTTACTTATTACATAAATACTTCAGGTATGTGGGAAAGTTTGAATGCTGAGGTTTTTTTAAATTGATTGCATTTTCATTTAAATGACAGTGGGTGAGTACACATCAGCACCACAGGAATCATGAAGTCCCTGTGTTTCTGCTATCTTGGAAACACAGTTTAACCCAGAATTTCATTCTAGTGTATGTGAAAAACAACTACAAATATAGAAATAAAAAATCCAAGTATTGTCCTAAAGCGTGACTACTAGAATAAGGGAAAGTATATTGTGCAGAAGGAAAAGCAGAATGGAATTAAAAGTACTTGTGTATTTAAAAATCCTAATAAACATAGTTACACACTAAATCCAAGTATTTAGAGGCATTTGGTCTTACTCAAATGTCTCTGAAATTCATCCTGGGAAGCAACATTTCGAGGGGGCAGCAATAAAGAAGGTATGTACTTAACATCTTTTCCTCTTGAAAGGCTAAAGGAGGCTTCTGGCTAAACCATACGGCAGGTGAAGTCTTAAAAATGCTTCAAAGATCAACTCAAAGTATCTTTAACTAGGGCAGTTTTCAACATCAGGTTAAAAAAACATAGTTTCTTTACAGGTATTGTATTTCTTAAAAGGTGTAATACTGCTTTACTTGATCACTACTAATTATTAGTGCACCTGCTTCCTCACAGAAGAAATTGTCTTAGCCTACGTCTTAGTACACAAAGCTCTTTTTGCTGCCCAATAATTGTTTGAATGCTACAGCTTCATCAAATCTGTCTGGTTTACAGCAGCTCTCGAGTAAAAGATGCTCTGTTCTCAAAGCAACTTGGTTTTTTTAATATCTCTGGAAACCAAAGACTTCAAACATTTTTGCTGTCAACCTTCTTATTGTCCACAAACATAAAATTGCTGCTCAAAATATTTCAGAAAGCTTTATTTTCACAACTCATATGCTCAATGGGACACAGTAGAGCAGCAAAAACTCTGATGTCCAGCATTTAACATAGGATGCTCCCAGCCACAACACATATACAAAATGCATAGGTGAAATTCAAGGACTATTTTGGATTAGCTGACATCTCTGATCACAAGCTGTGTATTAAAAAAAACCCTGTCCCCTCTTTTCCTTCCCAGTGCCCTCTTTTCCTTTCTAATGGCAGGGGAGAAGAATGGCTTGCCAGCTGACAGTCACACTGCTAAATTTCTCATTTGGCTCTGCTGCATCCCATTCTGCTGCTGGGACCTAGTCAAAGGTCTACTCATACAGCTGCTCATAAAGACAACCAAACACTTTCCTATCTGACAACTGCATCTGAAAATCAGACTAGCCATGGGTAGTCTTGCATCAACATCTTTTTAAAGTATTGTGCCATTAAACTGTCTTAAAACTATACTGAAACTGAATGGGTAATACATCAGGTCTAGCACTCATCTATCATACCACATAAAGTTTTACTTATTCTAAGCTATCCTACTGCAAAAAATACAACAGAATGCAAACTATTGGCTTTTACCATGAAACCTAATCCTGAATAAGGGCAAAATAATGGGGTGGTCTTAGAGTGAACTCATTTACCACGATGCCATTCAGATATGCATCATGATCTGTAGCAGCTGCCATGGGGTACCTTTTTAGTTATATCTGAATTTTGATGCACAAGAATTTCTGCTGTATCAGCCCACTTCTTATGTAGAGCCCAGGAAAAATTCATGGGTAGTATACTACAAAGGAGTTTACAAAAAAAGAACCCACTACAATCTGGCTGTAGTAGCTGCATGGTTAAAACTGAATTTTATTGCCACTGCAGAGAAATGGCCATGGGGAAGTTGGTTAAGAGAACTTTAGCTTATTCATAAATCAGTGACTGTTCAAGAGTTTTCAAATGCTCCTGAAAAAATAGTTTAATGATAAAAAAGGTGTTGAGGATCAAATCATTAACACATAATAAGGATGCTCTAAACTGAAATGCTCTAAAGATCCCACCGATTTAGATACTCCCAAATACAGGTTCTCATCTGAAGTCAATTGTGCACGACTGGTGTAAAAACGGTAATTAATACTGTATCAGAAATGCAGTGTGAAAAATTTTGATGAAAATGTCATTAAATTTAGATACTATCAGTGAATGCTCAGGATCATTATTTCTATTATTTTTTATTATTTGTTTAGGTAGGACCTAATTTATTTTGTGCTATCAAGCCATACCTGGACATTCAGTCTCCAGGTTCCCAGCCTGAATTCAGATTTCTTGAGTATGTGGATTTTACTTGTATTTATTTATTCATTTACACTGTGGATGCAGTGCAGACAGAATCAAAGTTACTGTGTCATTTTCATTTTTAATTAAAGACGTGCCTTATTCTCTGGCTGCAACAGATCATATTCTTAAAAGCATAACAACTGTCACAAAACAAGAAATAATATTCACCAACTAGAATGAATCTTTGTTCTGTTAAGTGACTGAAAATGAAGCATTGCTTCATAATGCATTACTCTAGTGAAAGACACTCCCATAAGAGGTCAGTTACAGGGCAGGTACAAATGACTGCATGTACCTGTAGTAATTGCTACAGAACTTGCAGAGCTATGGAAGATGGGATAAAACTTTTAATAGGAATAAAATGCTTCAGAAAGAATACTATCTCATTAGAACATATTGTGGAGAGCTGCATTCATTTTATATTGCAGTTTTTGGGACATCTGCTAAAGTAGGCATATAATTCTTCAAAATTATAGGCATAGATGGATGGCAATTGCAGTGTATTATTTACATGACAAATGACTGATCTGAGTAGAAGACTACTAGATAGTCAAGCCAGAGTTTCAAGTCTAGCGATGAAGCTAACCCCAGATTACTTCCACAGCACTTGAAGTCAATGTCAGTGTTCCCTTTTGTAAAAATATTGAAAAAAAAATTGTCCAGGTAATCGCCTTTTACAATGAAATACTTTTACAATATAAATACTTGTTTAAGAGACTATTTTACACCTGCTCATTCAACCACAGAACAGATGTGTAACTGCTTATGGAAGACACACAGCTACACTATTTTTTGCAGAATACAGGTAAGAAAGGTCACAAAGCTCTTTATCCATAGATGAAAATAAAATCTATAGATATGAGCCCACGTATATTTACTTCTCAGTTATTTTTTATTTCAAATATACCCTTTTACAAGCAGGGGTTTTGAAGAGGAGCTATACTTAGAATTACACCTATACAGCCTTTTAACTCTGATTCTGACCCTCATGGATCCTACAGCCATCAGTAACTTTGTGGTTGTCTTCAATTAGAATTCCATAAACAGCTCTGTCAGTCATTCATGTAACAGTAAACCCAGCTCTCCCCTACACATCGAGATAACTCTATAGTATTAGCATATATAAAAGTTTAGAACCTGCCACTTTGACACAAAGTTTTAATGTTTCTGTAGGGAAAAGAAAAACCAAATCCAGAGCACATTACTCTTAAAAAGATTAAGAGCAAGACTTTAAAATACAAAGTTATTTGAGGCTTACTCTTTCGCTTTACCTTATACAGAACACCTAAGTGTGTTTCCATCCAGGTTTAGAATCCCCTTAAAAGGAATTTTATTACAAAAGATCAGTCTGTTTCCAACAAAATGAAAGAGATAAGGAAGCACCTCAGAAGATACAAGCATTGCTCTTCAGAACCCGTTCCTCTCACTCCTTCATGGAATAGATAATGTTAATGTCCTTTTATAAAATGTCAATGTAAAACTATGCTTATCAATGACTGTTTTCACACAGATGAAGGGCATAATTGCAGGAACTGTTCAAGAGGGAAGTGAATCAATCAGTAAGTTACAAATATGTGATACTCTGCAACTGTGAAGATATTTATACATGATATTAATTGAACACTTTTGTTTGCAAAAGCCTGGGTCAGACACACCAGCTTAAAGTATAAAATGTGCACATTTGACTGCTGCCTTTACAAAAGAATTCTTTCTAAGATGTAAAGCATGTTCTCATGACAGTTTCTTTTGATCTTTAGATCTTTTGACAGACACATGAAGAAATTTCTTAATGGGGCTTTCATAAAACTAATGGGACATGGTCAATTTACACAACTGAATCAAGATTACATCATAATATTTCTCTGTGAAGAATAATCACACTAACGGATCTATATTTGAGAATATCTAAATTAACTGGATCTTCAGAGCATTCCAATTTAGAGCACTCATTATGAGTTAAGGATTTGATCTTCAAATATTTCACTGTGTATTTCTCATATCACATTTATTAAACAGAAGTTTTTCCATTCATGTTTTTCAATGTTATGTCACTTAAGTTATTAAATTAAAAAGAAAAGGCATAAGAAAAATTAAATTCTGTTTTTGTGTGTGCATGTTACGGTGATATGCAACGTTTTCTTTTCCATAGAACAAAGCTGCGAAAACTTCTGCACAAAATTCCTTTATAATTCCAGAATAAACTTTATAGTTTATTCTCAGTTCATAAAAGACATTTTTTACAGTGATCAATATTTCCAACTTACCTGAAGGCTAATTATAAGACCAATTACAGCCTCTTCTGTTAGTGGTAATTTACATCTTAAAAGGAGCTTCATAGGCTCAGAGCAATATTTTGTCCTCTTCTAAGGGAAGGTGACAAATTTCATCATCAACGGTGAAAGCAGCTGATTGAAAGAGAACCTTTTAATTCCCCAAAGTCCTAAACAGAAGCCATTCCTGTTCTGATCTTCACGCAAAACAAATGTCAAATACATCTGAAATCAAACTCAAGCCCCAAGATACTACATTTAGTAGATCACATACAAACCAGAATCAAAACCAAAAAAGCATTAATGTACACTCATCAGTTCTGGTAAAAAAGACCTGCAGTCAAGTATCTGATAGAATTTCCTAATCTGAAGGTCCCACAGTCCAAAGATCTGACATTTACAATAGTTTTACATTAAGATGGGCATGTAGAATGCCTCTAACACTGCAGAAGAGAGTATCTGTTCATTTCAGGTAAGATACACAATTTATACCCATCCAGAATCTGACTTCTGGTTACAAATATTGTCTATGCTCTCTCTCCTCCAACAGGGGCAATGACATACCTTCTCACACCTCACAATGCATTGTTATGTCTTGAAAAACTTCTAGCACCCTCGCTAAAAAATGGTCAGAACAACACCAGATATAAATAGGTAACTCTAGGTATGGCAGGATCAATCACTCAGTGTACTGACACAATGTACCACCTCTTTCTTCAATCTAATGAAGCCTGTTGGAAATAGAAGCATAATACATGTTTAACTTTATTGCTCCTTCCAAGGCTGATCACCATTAAAGGATTTTGAGCCTGCCTTCCAAGCCCATATGCATTGGAGTGCTGCATTTCAGAGACAATGGGCACCTGCAGTATTTCCTACATCAACAGGATCTGCATGTACAAACTATCAAAAATGTACTGAACAGAACTGAAACCAAGTGTTTTCACAAAAATACTCTACAGTGTTAACTTGACAGATATGTTGTTAATTTGTCAAATATGGTGCCCTTGGACTCCTGTGTGATTTTCTGCTGTTCATTTCAGAAGTGAAATGTGTATTAAACTTAACTGGTAGAGGGGAATTTTAGAATCTGCACATGAAGTTACTGTATCCTTGATCAACACAATGAGTTTTGTTGTTGCTTGACTCAAAATCTATTAGAATAATTAGAAAAGAAAAAAAATCACTAATTCTCAAGAGACTTCATATCAGGCTAAGTAACACTCCAAGTTTATTGCTTGATTTGCAGCAGTTTGTCACCAGACTTGCTATCTGTGCTCTTAGTCTAACTCATGCATTTCTTAAGATGAAGACTTAACAGCCTGTGTGAGCAATCTCTGATGCTTCAATACCTAAGCAAAGACAAGTTGAACTCCACACAAAGTCAAAAGACTGCCAGCAAGACAATGAAATGCATGTATCACTCCAGTGAAGGCAAAACAAGGGATAGAAACAAATAAATAAAAATAAATAAGTTGGTCGGTAGAATAAGCATTACCTCTTATGACATGAAACTGTGAGGGAGCCTAACTGTTCACAAGTGCACAATTTTTACTTTAACTGATGCCAGTAAGATAACGAAACTTCCATAAACTGTGTTTGCTACCATCGTGCACTATGGGATATATTTGCACAATAAAGAGGTATTATGCATTTACTACCATTCCTTCCTGTTACCTGATACTGCTTGTTCCATTTTTTCATGTTTTCAGGCACATGGAAAAGAAGATTCTTGATTCTTCAGCAAGACATTTGGAATCTCAGCTGTGGTAGTTTTATAGAAGGGTAATGAAGGCTAAAAATGTTTCACTCCAAATCCATCAGTAGCACATTATTTTCCCACCACTTCAGAACTTCTGGTGCTTTTTTCCTACAGCCCTGTGAGGATCTGCTATGTAAGCAATAGCTTAACCTTAACCTTGGAGCTTGCAAGCCTTTCCACAAGTGTTCTATCAAAATATAAACTAGCAATACATTTTAAAAGTGGTGAGAAACCTCAGCTGATACACACTCACACAGAGAAAAAGATTCTATTTGCTTTAAGAAATACCAGCAACTTTCATGTTTCTGCATGAGTGACAGCATCTGTATCACGGAGAAAGAGGCTCAGTACTCAGGTTACTATTATTCAGGAAAGACAGAATGTTTATTTACAGAAAGCATCCACTAAGCAGTCCAGCATTAAAGAAGTGTTCCAGTGCATATGTTCTTCCACTGACCACCATCTCTCAAGAAACACCAGACTGTGGTGGAATGCCCAGTAAAAGACATTAAATACGTCTGAATGGCAGTCTCACAGAGTTTTGATTTTAATCCTTTTGCTCTTAGCAATACAAGAGAGTATCAGCAGTAGTTCAGGGGTGCATAGTTAAAAAGCATTTCTATCTCCAACCGTACTAGAGATAGGCAGAGAGGTCCATGTTTAAACAAAAGAAGAAAAACTGTAGCTTTACCATATAAACTGCCACTCAAAACTTGCTTCAATTCCATTTTATTTATGGATCAAATTCCACTAGAGAAATGTGGAATGGAAAAGTAAGTTCTAAAAAACACAATTTTAATTATGTTACATACTGCCTCTGCTTTAATTATGTAAAATAGTATTAAGTAACAAACTGTTTATGCATGAAGTGGATAATTAATACATCAAGAATTATTATGATAATTGGATAATGCTGTCTTTTTAGCTCTTCCCTCTTTCACCTCTTCAAACTCTCAACTGGAGTAGCAGTCAGAGAAGTACCTGTTCTAGGCTGGGATAACAATGAATTACATTTTTCCCATTGATCTTTCACAAAGATCATAAGAAAGCAGTTGTTCTGAAAAACTGAATCAACAACCACACAGGCCTGGACAGAGAGCCATGCTTATTTCATTATCTCCCAAGTGTAATATTTTTAATAGCATTATAGGCATGATAAAAGTGGAACAAAAAGTGAACACACATTTTGGGGTTATCACTAGCCTCAACTCCAAGTCTGTTACTGCTGTTCGTTAGGATTTTTTTCTACAAGGGGGAAGGATGTGAAGCAAACTTTTATCCTCTTTTTTGGAAATTATAAAGCAAGCTATGAATTAACATTTGAACCCAACTCCTTTCAACTGACTCTCATTGTATTCTTAACAGTAACTCACATTTATTAAAATTCACAACAGCTCACATTTTTTACTCCTAGAGTATACAGAATAACTGCGCCATCACTGAAAACATACTTCTGGAAAATATTTAAAGAGTTCCACTACTGAACGAAGACTACTCCGCATCCCCGCAGTTTAGCCTCGCCTGAACACCGCAGCCGCCGCTCTCCCGGAGGCTCGGCCGCGGCAGGCGCGGGAGGCGGCGCGGGCGCGGGGCTCGGGCGCCCGGCGGGAGCCGCGCTCCGCGCGGAGCTGTCCGCGGTGCTGAACGGCACCGCCCCCGCCGCGCACCGCACCGCCCGAGCGCGGCCCACGGCGGAAAGGAAACTGCGGCCTGATGCTCCTGCATCACTTCTCGGCTTGGGGAGAATCTTGGCCGACCTTTATAAACTTCCCTTCCAACTCCCTCAAAAAGAGCAGCAAGTCTGGGGTAGGCAAACTCTAGAGACTGGTTTAACAGGCAGTGTTCAAAACAAATCGTACAAGCAATGTCACTTCAATAGAGGACTAAAGCCACCTGCTGTGCTGCTAGGCACTGTCCCATGGACATCCTTGCATCCATGCTTTCTCATCTTCCTACCAATAAATCAAGGTCAAAAACTACTGAAAAGAACGAAAAAGCTGGTTTCCACTTGCCAGCATCTTAGGTCATCGGGAGTTTCTCAGCCAGTATTCATCCTGCAATCAGCTCTTTATTTCCCAAAATTTTTGTTCCTCATGCTTTGTAGAAAATTCTACTTATGCTTAAGTTGGTTGGTTCCCACCAAAGTATGAAAGACACACAGCCGCAATCCGAATATGGACACCTTCTTCTGTTCTACAGAACAAATGTTCCTCTCTCAATGAGCTCCTGCTTATTTAGGCGATAACAAAGTATGTTTCAGATAATAATCAGAAAAGAATGTTCCAATGGGAACAGGACTGACAAACAGCTAGTGCAAAAAGTCCTCCAGGACACAACCAACCATCTGTGGGCTCTGTTCTACAAGACCTTATTCATTCTTCTGCACAGAGTAGAATGTTTGCTTGAATTAAGGACACATTTGGTTTCAGAAAACATTCTTTAAAGGTTATTTAAAAAACATTACATTATCGGCGTTACACAGTATCTTCTTTTGCCTGGAGGACATTATGTACTTAGCAAACAGATTTTAAAGATACTTTTTTTCCCAGGTGTCTAGCGCAACATAAATTTTATTACCAGAGAATTGACATAGCTTTTGCCCTTCATTCTCATCATCTTATTAAGTCAAGCGTGTGCAGAACAACATACTATGCTTAAATTCAAAAGTGAGCGGATATCTAACAGCTACAGAGGGCACTACACCCTTTCCGTCTAGCAAACTCCTTGAAACAGAGATTATTTTTTTTTTCACATTTGATGTGAATGACAGAACCCCTTGAAGCTGCAGCTCCTTCAGGCACTGTCATGAGTACTGCAGTTTCTGGTGTCTCTCACTGTAAAACACGGGGTATTGCTGTTTTACCGGCAAGTATACTGGTGCTCCGTCTGGCAGCACTGAAAACCACATTAACCGCAATTAAGACATGATTGCACAACTCCTTCCATGTAGTTGCATACATGAGGAAGTTCTTTAAAACAATCAGTTGAAGAAACAATCAAAATGAAATGACAATTTAATTTTTTTTTTTTCTGATCCATAAGGGATCTGATTCCCAAGACAATGAAAATGTTTAAGTGTTTACCTGAAAAGACCCAACAAACAATTGGATCTTGGTGTAACTACCAGTATAAGCTGGGAGACCTACATAAACCTACAACTACTTCAATATCTTCAATAAAATGTTACATTTAAAGTTTCTGAAAAATACATGGAGTATTTTAAACATTTAGAGAGGGCTTGTTTTCAGCTTTGCTGTTCATGCCTGAAGCAACATTTGTGGGAAGATACACCAGAGAAGTCTCCCACACTGCAGGAGTGCTACTTAATTATTTTTATACTGATAAAGAAACCTGTTCATCAGTGCTCTTGCAGTTTATAAATCTGGCCTCTCTCCAGAACACTTGTTTATTCAATACAATATCATTAAACAGCTTTCAATGTCTTTGACATTAATGCAGAAAAACTGGGTTCTGAGCCAGGAAAAGAAGTTTTGCATGAGCAAAGACCGTACAACGGGATTCGATTTGGCAAAAAGTCTTCAGTGACTTAATACTTTTCAAGCACTATCCCAACTAGGAGACTATGTACCATTTCATGTTGAAATTACAGCATTCATTTGCACAGAAAAAGAATTGTACTGTACAATTCCTATTCCTTAATTTTCTATTTAACTGGCTGGTACCAGTGGAATAGTCTTCGTTGCCCTTGAAACCCGACATTTCAGTCTCCAGCTCAAGGAGGCTCTAATCAGAAAAGCAAAAGAACTATATCTATGAGTAAGGTATTTTTCCCTTCAAAACTTTGAATTCTGTCTATTCTACAGTTCAGTTGAGCTGAAATGCTACATCTCCATTTCTTGGTCAAAAAAATTACTGAAATTAGGACTAAGTCACCTGGACAGAACCTGTGACAGTATCTGTGAGACTTATTCTATAGCTTTGACCATTATGTTCCTCTCACCTTCAGCCCTATCCTTCCTGACACTTTTCTCCAGTCACATTCCCAGACACTGCAGCATGAAATACAACAAGTCAAACGTCAATCTCCCCCCTCCTTTTAAACATTCTCCTGGAGTATACTGCTATTTCAGACAGTTTACTGAAGATTACATACTGTGCACAGTGAAGACCATTAACCTTGCTGTCAAGAGAAAATGCACAGCATGAAATTTAGTCATTGGGAAATAAGACTATTGCTGTACATCTGCTACAGGAGACGACAGGCACATCACCTAGAAAGCATGTTATAACCTCAGGGCTAAGCAGTCCAGGCAACAGTCCCTAGCAGGCAGAATTCCTTAGCAGGCAGAGCTTCCTGGCTCCTCTCTGCCCGTCGTTTGCTGCCCGTCTCCGGGCTGAGGTCCATTCACCAACTTCGGTGGGCATGCAGAGACCACGTTTGCTTTCTGAAGCGGCAGGACGTGCTCAGTACTTACCACCACAGCTCCCCCGGACACACCGCCGCGCACCCCCCACCTAAGCCATGCTCCCTGACCCACAGAGTGGAACGTTACCTGGATTTCTCTTGCGTGGTACACGATGATGAGCCCGAGAAGGATAATCGTGGAGAGGCTAATAAGGCATTTCAGAGCGAGGGAATACAGAGACTCCTGCAAGAGAAAGACACCGCCGTTCCTCAGAGACCCACGCGCGGGGTCCGCTCCGCCCCACCGCCACCCCGGCCCGGACAGCGGGGACACCGCGGGACGGGGACGGGGCGGGAGCGCGGGCGCTGGGACCGGCCGCCGTCCGAGCTGGTACCTTGGTGTAGGCGCCCCAGGAGAGTTCGGTCTCGATGACCATGACGACGATGCCGAACATGCCGAAGATGAGCGCGTAGTCGCTGAGGCGCTTGCGCTTCTCGAAGAGAGCCCGGCGGTGTCCCAGCTTGTAGCCGATGTTCTGGTTCTTCTTCTTGCTGGACTTGCCCCCGCCGTTGTTGGTGCTGCCCGTGCCGGGGCCGGGGCCGGCGGAGCTGTACAGCGCCAGGTTGTTGGAGTTGTTGTGTTCGGGCTTGGAGACCACGATCTCCGGGGCGGCGGGGCTGCCGGCGGCGGGGGCAGAGCCGGCGGCGGCGGCGGGGCTGGCGAGCGGCGCCTGGAGCGGCTGCGACTCCGAGTCCAGGTCGTGCAGGTTCCTGCGGGACGAGCTCAGGTTGCTGAGCGGCCGCATGACGCCGCCGTTGTACCTGCAGCTGCTCATGGCTATTTCGGTGAAGGGGTTGCTCTCCCGGCGCTGCTGCTGCTGGTGATGGTGGTGGTGATGGTGATGGTGATGATGATGGTGAGTGCTGCTGCTGCTGACACTGCTGCTGGGGCTGGCTGCCTGCTGCTGCTGCAGGCTATGGCACTGGTGGTACTGGGAATATTGGTGAGGCTGTCTGGACGCGCCAGCATGGCTGGACGGGGTGAACTCGCTGACGTTCAGCTGGCTGCCGTGCCGGGAGGAGGCGGCGGAAGACAGCGGCGAGGAGTGCGTCCGAAAGGCGCCCGAAAGCGGCGAGGAGGCGCGGAGCAGCAGCGGCAGGTTATCCCCGGCGGCTGCCGCAGCAGCCCCGTAGTAGGCGCAGTTGTTGCACTGGAGGCACGGGCTCTGCTGCTGCTGCTGCTGCTGCTGCTGCTGAAGGAGGCTCTGCTTGTCCTGGCCGTGCTGCTGGCAGTGCGGCGGCGCCGGCGGGCGCTGCTGCTGCTGTGGCTGCTGCTGCTGCTGCTGCTCGGGGCCGAAGCCCGCCGGGAAGTGGCGCGGCGGGTCCATGCCGGGGCCGTTAAAGCCGCAGGAGGACCGGGCGGTGGTGCACCCTGCGCAATGCGTGACGGTCGGCAGGGGAGCGTCCTGCTGCCGCCACGACGGGCCCATCCCGGCTCCCGTAGAATCCAGCCGCCGCGTCCGATTGGTCGGGCGCACCAAAACAACGGGCATCACGTCACCTGGCGGGGGCGGAGCGGCCGCGCCGTCAGCGGGGGGCGCGGGGCCCCCGCCCGCGGGGATCCCGCCTCCCGCCCCCCGCAGGTGAGGGCTGCCCTCGCCCCCCGCCCGCCCCGCCCGCGCCGCGGAAACCCGGGGCTTCCCGGGGGCGGGGAGCGCGCTCGCTCCCGGGATCGCCCCCGCCTGTCGGCGAAGGGGCTCCGCCGCGGCTCTCCCCGGCGGCTCTCCCCGGCTCCCCACTCACATCTGCGCCGTCTCCGGAACATGGGCGCCGCGTCGCGCTCCGGAGCTGTCCAGCAGCGCCGCCGCCCTGCAAAACACAGCGTGGGGCTCGCTCCGCGCCCGCCGCCCGGGCCGCGGGCAGCCCTCCCCGGCGCATCCCGGGCCCGTCCCGAGGGACGCGCGGCTTCTGCCGGCCGCTGCTTCTCCCCGGGGCGCCAGGCCAGCGGCAGCCGGGGCGGGTCGGGCGCCGGAGCCCCGCTCCGCCGGCTCGGCGGGAGCTGCGCCGGAACGGGACCGCTGTCACCGAGCCGCTCCCCGCCGCCCCGGCGCCTGCCGCGCACTGCCGGCACAGTGCTGGGCTTGGCTGTCTGCTGCCATTTTGCCTTTTCCCCTTTCTTTGCCTCCCAAGCCCCCACTGAGCAATCCGCTCTGGCGGCTCCATTAGGCAGAGCAATGTCTGCACCAGGTAAAGTCTCCTTTCTGCATTTATTTAAGGAAAAATTCTTTAAGGAAAGAATGATGGAAATGAGAAGTGATTTACCTTGTTACATCCGTATCATTCCTGTCAACTAGGCAAGACTATAAGAGGAGGTTTAATTTTTTTTTCTTTTTGTAAATTTTTTTTCCCAATCAATACTTGATAGCGTGGAAGATTTCCTTACATCTTTACATCTTTAATTTCTCAGCAATGTTAAAGACAAAATCCACCAAGCCTTTCTGAAGATAAAAGCTTTCATCCTTGTAACTTCTGTGTCTCCTGTGACATTCAATTTCCTTTGAAACCCTTAGATGAGTTGTAGGTTAGAAAGATAAGTGAGGCAGTGTCATTAACGAAGTTTTAAAATATGCTCTGTTATAAAATTTTAAATAGTTTATTCCTAATCAAGATGTAGCTTTTAAAGCAAGCACACATATCACCCACACTATGAAACAACCCTCACTAATGTCGTAAATATCATGGTTTACAATATAGATAAATTATTTAGAGACAGACCAAAATTCAGCTATGTTTACGTAGCATGTTATTTTGAAAAAGCACTCATAAGTGGGAATATATACAATACACAAAATCATACTGTCTTGTGATTAATAAAAATTTGACTTACAACCAAATTTTGAATAAAAATCCACACACATCCACACACACTTCATTGCATGTGATAAAATTTTTTAGTTTTTAAGTTACACAAAAGTGTATCTGGATGCTCAATATTGTACTAATTTCCCTGAAAACCAATGGCCAAGATAAAATGTGCTTTTATTTTTAAGAATGAACAGGCTGTTTAACACAGCTTCAGATAATACATTTCTTTGAAAAAACACGGTTCCATTTTGCCTGTGTTTTGAAACACACCTGAATCTTGGGAACCTTTGAAAATTAAAATCCCAGGGAACCTGGTCTTCTACTGTTCTGTAAATAAAAGTCTTGCTGAAGCATGCTTTCAAAATACATGTTTTGTGAGCTAGTTAAAGATTAAATGGGCAAGATTCATCTTTCCTTTTCTGTTCATGCTGTGTCCTTAATTTTGCTTAAGGGTACTTTCCTTTATGCTTTCATTTTACCAGCAGATAAATTCTCATGACCTAGTTTACCTTGAAAAGCTTTTTAAGAAATTTGTAAATCTCCATATTTTATTTAGAAGTCACCAAGATTCTCTCCTGTAACTTCATCTACTCTCATCATGAAAACTTATATTAGAATTGTGAAGAAGAAAAAAATACCTTTTTAAGGTCTTGCTATGCTAAAATATCTGATATTTTTGTTCTGTGTGGGGAAATGATTGCATTTATTTTTCTAATTCATATATAGAAATCACAAATCCCAAATGTTATACCCCTACTCCTGCTATCCTGTTTATTTGTTGAAATGCAAGGACAATGCTATTACAAGCTTTCAGATATTTAGTCTACTTACTTGCTTGATTCATTTTGTGGATTAAAAAATGAATATTCCCCTGTCCAACACAAGAGGTCATACTCATCACACAGCTTGTAAGGAAACTGATCAGCCAGGGTTTCACTTTAGTTTCATTGTGTAGTCTGGAATATTTTATTACATTTTCAAGGCATTAACTAAGAATTGTGGAGAGCTTGCATTTTCAGAGCTAAATAGGTAAACCTGCCCTTCTGTGGCATGATTAATGAGAAAGAACAGAAATTAGCTGTTCATTTTCAAGAATGAGTGTATTTGTTTTCGGAAAAGAAAAAATCTATTCTTCATGCAAACTGAATTGTTACATTCTTTCATACCACACATTAATTGGCATGGCATCTCAGAACTGCTAAATCATGCTAACATGGTAACAGTGATTGCCTATGGAAGAAATATTATCTGTTTGAGATAAAGCTTTGGGTTTTTTCCTACCTTTTCATTCTATACTGGGTGGAACTGCTCTTACTAATTGTCATAGGGCCTGTTTCTTCTGTGCTAAAAAGCTTTACATGCATGTATACACGCATGTGCATGCATGCCTTAATATAAAGTAAGAGAGAAACAGTTACTGCAGATCTCACTTGATAATTATGATTAATGGAGATACCCAAAAACCAGAATTTTTTTTCCTAACCTCTCTAATTGCAAGAACAAGATAAATACTGCCGAGCAGTATTGAGCAAAACTGTATTAACAGCAGGACGGGAAACACAACAGACACAAGGAAAATTAGATTTTTGAGAGGATAAAAACCACTATGAAATATTTGAAATGACATGTATTGGCTGGTCATTTGAAAAGCTCACGTAGCAACATGCAACGGAGATACAACACCTACAGACTACAATAAAAGATATTAGGAAGCTACTTTGGCTGTTACCCTATTGCCCCTACTAATGAGAAACTCCTGTTAAAATAACTGAGTATTCTGCCCTCATTATAAGATCAAAAATATAGAATGACAGTAAATAAAAGGAAACAAAATATAGAAAAAAAAGCCTAGGAAATTCCATTCTCAAAGCAAATTCTGCACAGCACCTAGAGTTTTTTAGACAGCAATAATGGGAAAAGCATTGTCCAATTAAAAAAACAACAAACAAGCGTGCAAAGCTCAGTACTACACTGAAAGTTGCCATTTAATGAAAGTAGAATCACATTAAAAAAACAAACAGAGGTAACACCAGCAGCAGTAGGGTAATAAAGGATCATTCAAGGGTATCTTTACAGCAGTAAAAATGCTTTTGGGACCATACCAAATGACTGCAGTATAGCTGCTGAGATGATGGGCAGGGAAACTACCCATATGAACCACGTGTGCAATTTACCTTTTCCATACCATCTGTCAGGGCTTTTACCCACCCGACACCTCTAACATTCACAGCAATGTCTGGTGACATGTAATTATATACCCTAATTGCCATGCCACGTCTGCTGTACCTATGCTTATTTCAAAGACCTTTTGATAATGTTCCACAATAGTGGGGCAAGGAAAATACTATGACTCAATACAGATAATACAATTATGTGTTAATGGGATGCACACTTTGCTGTTTCTACGTTTGATTTTATACATTTTGACTAATCTGCACTTTCTTCTGCTTCTCCAGCAACACCACCAATTAAAATGCAAGTTCACTCCAGTTAGAAACCTTCACTTGTAATCTGCAATATGTAACACGTGGCACAAAAGGACACTGGATTGACAACAGCTCTAAAACAGTAACAAAAGTTTTCAAGAGTGGGGATGTCTTCATTCATAAGGATGAACCTCAAGAAATATATAGAATTGCTATTTGCCATTTCTCCTGTTAAGAGGCACTTAAGGGTTTTTATTTTTTTTTTACTAATAACATTTTTTATTTTTATTATACATATTGAAAATATTGAATGTCGTCCAAAAATACCTGGTAAAAGTATTTCTTCACTTAATTCACTTTCCCATCTTTTCTGGATATTTTTATAGTACTTGAAGGTCACTCAAGCCTAATGGCTTCCTTTCTTGCCTGTGCTTTTTTGTCATTGTCAAGGGATACTGCCACCTTTAAAGAATTTCTTAGCTAGATAAATGCATAAACATTAATAGTCTTTTAGCCAGCTGATATGGGTGCTCAGTGGATGACTCTTAAATTATGTTTAATCAGACTGCCTTTTATTATTCTCACAAATTGGTGCAGTTCTGTAACAGAACTCAGATAACTCAGTACAATTACTGAAATGCTAACTTAATGCAGTTTTCTCTACTTTAGCCTGTGCAAGACCACAGAGTGACTTTTAGTATGTATGGGATTATCAAGTGTAAGAATTTACTTTTAACTGTGCAGAATGTAGTTTTTTTAGCATTTTGACCTGTCAAATCCAGCACTTACATCTAAATATAAGATTATACCTTGCAGAGGTGGATGTTAGCCATGTTTTTATCTCAATAAAGTATGTCATTTGTGATTCATGTAGCAATTGGTTCTAAATAATTAAATTTGCCATGCTTTAAAAATGTTGTGGGTTGTCTTCTTTTGTTTTATTTTTTTTTCTCTATAGGTACTTCATCATCAGTGCTCCGTTTAGCTTTAAGAACAGAATTGCTATAGATTTGCATTGTCTTTATTCTATTTGGAAAGTTCCTTCAAGGTTACTTAAAAACAGGTTCCCTTATTAGGATGTAAAGTGTGAAAGATGGACGTTGCTTTTATCAGGTGTATAAGAATGCTTTCAAATCTTTATTGGTAGATTCTTCCAGTCAGTAGCCCTCACAATTCAAAGTACATTGTGTTTACTGGGAGATTTTTTTATTTATTTCTGCAATACTGATACCCTGAAAGACTGCAATTTCCACAGCACATTCAAATCTCTTGTGACCGAAGTCTGTTTGTTTATTGCTGTCATCTTTAAACCTGAAGTTTTTTGGATGTTCTCATAGTACACACAATTATCAATGTACATTGTGGTCCTGCTTGCAGAAATCATCTCTTTAACAAGTCTGGAAAGTTTATGCACTTGCAAAACAAATGGAAGCAGGGAAAAAATGAAAGCAAATGTTCCATTTTATGTTACCTGCAGTTAACTTCCTACTCAATATGCACTTGATTGTATTTGTGTGCTTGTTTTTCCAATTAATGAAATGGCTGGCATGAGAAATGAGTTTGGGAAGAAGAGTAGGGCATTTTCTTAGGGAAGAGGATCTCCTTTCTTAGCATCCTCTTCCTTCCTACCTAGCTATGTCTGCAGCACTTTCTTTTCTCCCCTCCTGTACCTTTCACGTTACCCCTCCTTCTCACCCTTCCCTGCTGCAGAGGAAACAGGACACTTAGGTTACTCAAGAGCACTTCTGGGTGAGGTGGTAGAAGACAGGGAAGCATTTCTCAAAGTGGGAGTTACTCGAACAGCCTCTGCTTCAAGCTGGCTCTGGCTGGATAAGCTGTACAGCTAAACAACTATTGGAAGTAATATTCCAGAACAGATGGGAAGTTTTATAAGATTTGCATTCCCTAAAGTATAGCTGTGCTCACTTTTCTGCTTTGTCCCTTATTTCAATATTAGTCAACCAAAAGTTTACTGTCTTTTTTGAAGAAAAGACTTAGTTTTAGTTATCAAAACTATTTTTAAAGTGAAAGGGCTTAAGACTTTTGTGTTGGTTTCATCTGGGGGAGAGTTAATTTTCTTCACAGCAGCTGTGTTTTGAACCTGTGCTGAGCACAGGGTTGGTAATTCAGAGATGTTTTTGTTATTGCTGAGCAGGGCTTGCACAGAGCCACGAGCTTTTCTGCTGTCTGTACTGCCACACTGGTGAGGAAGTTGGGGGTGCATGAGAGGCTGGAGCAGACACAGCTGGGACAGGTGACTCAAACCCACCACAGGGATATTCCAGACATGGGACACCATGCTCAGTGCACAAAGCTGAGGGGAAGAAAGAAAAGGGGGAACATTTGGAGTGATGACTTTTGTCTGTCCAAGTGAGCACTGCACAGGATGGGTCCCTGCTCTCCTGGAGATGTCTGAACACCTGCCTGCCCGTGGGGAACAGCGAATGGATTCCTTGTTTTTTTGTGTTTGAGTGCATGGATTTTGTTTTCCCTATTCAGCTGTCTAAATCTCAGCCCAGGAGTTTTCCAGCTTTTACCCTTCCCGTTCTCTTCCTGATCTCTCTGGCGAAGAACTGAGCAAGCACCTCCTGGAGCTTGTTGACTTGCTGGGGCTAAACCATGACAACTTTTCACAAGAAATCCTACTCCATTCAGAAAATAGAATTTCTATAGAATTAAAATTAATTCTTTCCAGATGGGTAAAAGAAATCTCTGCAACCCAATGTATGAGATTAGTAGCTCTTGTATTAGCAAAGTGACATTTAAAAATACGTATAACACAGTAGGCTGCTTTAAAAAGTTTGAGTTACCACACAATTTCTCAATAGAAAAGCTACTTTTTAAAAATTATTATTCTTTTCATCTTTGTACATTCAAAGTATATTCTACATTAGAGTAGTCTGTTGAAAACATGCAAAATATATGGATGATGATGTTTCTTCACACTGACCAGTATTTGAGATTCTTTATCTTTCCAGAAGATCAAAACCAAGTTCAAAGTAGAAAAGGTATTCCTGTTATAATTATGAAATCTCTGCTGTTACTTTTACAAAGTATGACCTGAAAGTTATTTCTCAGAAAATTTTACTAATATTGAAAATATATCAGTGTTCAAGCTGGCCTGAATGAAACTAGCTTTTTCTGTCTCACAGAAGTCTATCCTTAGGAGTAGAAAGGCCCTCAGAGTAGGAATCTACTTTCCCCTTTGTGATTATTACTGCAGAACGATCAAAGCACATAGATGAGAGATCTTCCTGGACTGTCTCAGGAAACAGCACTGCAAGTGACAGTTTTGAGAGCAACAAGTCATCGAAACGTTACACAGCACTTGGCCATGAAAAGTCTTTACAAGAATGGAATTCCAGTATTCAGCAAGTCATGTTCTCTGACGGGTGGAGAGGCAACATCTACATGAACCTCCATGTACTTTATTTCTAAATGATCCCCACTCTGGAGTTCAGGGATGTGGATTACAGGGTTTAGCAGCTAGTCAAAAGTGTGAACAGAGGACAGGGACACGGTCACAAACCCAGCACTTAACCAATGAATAGAGAGTTCTGAATAGAGCTCTCTCCAGATGGAGTAGGAGCATAACATTTTCCTTTAAATGCCATCAGCCATTGTGTTTGCCGCTTAAATGTAAGATGTACTATCTGGATGTTCTTTGCTTAAACACAAGAAAGAAAAAGTTATTTTCTTTTCTGCCAGCCTGGATGAACTCCATTTCAGAAAGCGGGCCCTAAAATCAAGCTGTAGTGTAGCTGAGGGAAGAAACAACCAATCTCTTTCAGACAATTGTCTACTCATGAAATTTGAGACGATTCATTGAGTCACTGAGCAAGAAAGTATGCAAGACACATGTCTAGACAAAAATTAGTCACTCACATTAGCATAGGAGCAGGAATCCCCCCCACATCCCACCCAGGAGATGCAGAGAGGCCCTTTAACTGCCACCTTTCCAAATGCAGTGTGCATATACTCACCAAGCTGCAGCAACATCTGGTGCTGTGGTGGAGCCACAGCAGCCAGCTGTGATTTTTCCAGACTTTCTCATGATCAGGCTTCTATGTCTGCTCCAGTGTGCTATCAGCATTTGAATGCTCAGGAAAGCACATAACACTCTGAACCTCAGATCCTAAAGTTACTTTCAGAATTGCCCTAAAATTTTGAGGCTTGTATAGTATTTGCCTGAAATTTCTGACAATCTCTGGGAGTTTAATCTGACACTCAAGAATTGCTTGTATTCTGAAACATGCCAGCCTGTAGTCACTGTTATTCTTGCATGCTAAATTCAGCATTTCATCTCTCTTGTTAGGTTTATGGGAAAAGGAGGATTCACTACAAGCTAATGCCATCAAATATTTGTCATTAAACTAATATACATATGTCAATTTGGATGAGTTTTTGCCCTGCTGCCCTTCTCATGCACATGCTACATAACTGACAGGACAGTTTTTTCCAAAAAGTGGAGCTGCTATATGGCTGCTAGTTTAAAATAATTTTAAGTCTCTGTATGCACTCTTTACTTACTCAGAAGAGCCATTTCATCTTTGGCAATTTCTCATCCAACTTCACCAGGATTTTTATGAATTGTGCTTTATGAGCATGTTTTGCATTACAGAAAAAGGCAAAAATTCTTTGCCCTTGTGGATATTTGACTCAAATATCCACAATTTTTTCTTTTGTATATGAAATGTGGCATTAATGAAAAAACCTCACATTATAAAAAGTTTGTCTATGTTTATTCACAAAAATAAATCAATAAAGCCCATCTCTGCTTTCTCAAACAATCAGCTGTTAAGATGTGCTTCCATGTCATGCCCTTTTCATGTTGCCTTCTGTGCATGTGAGGATTAGAGCAGAAGGTTTTGCATATCCCTTTCTGAGGCTGTTAAGTCTAATGTTAAACAGGAAAAATCACAGAATGCATTCAGGCCTTTGAGGCCTGGCAGCTAAGACTTGCAGGTGAACATGGTCCTTTGTGCTCCTGTACTGATGAATGGCTATCTATCCAATGCACAAAATTACCAAAAGGATATTGGTCTGAGCAGGGACACAAGAGTGTCCTTGTTCAGACCACATTGTGCTGCTCTGTGGGGCTGGATATCCCAAACAAATTAAGAAGTTTGTGAGGTCCTGGGTGGATTAGTCTAGCAGTAGGATTACTGAATACGGAAGAGAATAATGACACCTACTGTGAAATTATGTGTTTTTCTTTTTTCTTTTATTTGAAACCACAAAAGCTCTTTCAGTTTCTGGTTCCACCAGGGATTAAAAAGAATTCCTAAACCTATTTTGATATGAACTTAAATTATCTAATTACTCTATGAAAAAATGAACTATTTCAGTTTTACTCCTAGTCTAGTTCAACTGTTTTGAGTGTAATGCTTTCATTTCTATAGGCAAGTATTTGCACAGATCAAATGTATATGTCAGCTAACATTTGCTCATATCTTTGTACAGAAGCGTCTCTTTGTACAAGTAAGCATGTATTTTGTAGACATAGTCCAAATGCTTACTTTTGAAAACTGTCCCAGAAGACAGCAGAAAATCTAATTGCAGATTCTAGGTGAGGATGATAGATCTACAGCAAGTGAAATACAGGAGACATTTATAAAAAGACATACAATTATAGGTGTCATTTTCTAATGAAATGTAATGATTTACATTTGCAGAAGGGTGGCTGCTTTTGATAGGCACAAATTCTGCCGATATGTTAGTATCTACATGTGTACTTATGTAATAATAGGGCTGCAGGCAGGCTGGGAAATTGGGTGCTAAAACACTGGAAGGGATTGCACAGTCACACACTGGAGGGAAGAGTAATTTCTGTTTATTATGATGCAAAGTGTGAACTTGCATGAAAATGTCCCCTAGTGTGCTCATAAACAATTTCTTTGTGAGCAAGTAAAAGCCATTCAAGTAGAGCAGTATTGCTTACTGGTCTCTGATCTGTAGCATGAAAGTGACTCATGGCAGCAGAGCTAGAAATGAAAACAAGATGCCAGTCACTGTGGAGGAATAGTGGAACTATAGAGATGAACTATGTGAGGTGGAAAGAGTGGTAATGAGGGTTAAAAATAATCTGCAATTCCTAAATAGATGTGAAAGCAGATGTTTAAAAAAATATATCTGAGACACAGGGTCTGAAAAATGTGGATAAAAGAAGGAGAGTTGATATTTTGGCCAGAAATACAATACTTATACAAAAAAAATGGTCTCAATTTGAGTGTCACCATTTCTGAATTTCTTGAAATGCAAGAATGTCAGTAACTAAATGCCAGTGTTAAATTCTGGGAACACATTTTATCTATGTAGAATATAGATACCATTTTAGCCTAAATTCTGAGCAGTGAAAACTGGCTTACTGTTGTAAAATACTTGCTCCTTTAAGAATAGTCCTACTTGTGAAAATATCTTGTCATTTTTACAGGCTTGATCTAGATCCTCAGCAGATTCTGGAGATGGCTGACATGTCCTTCCTCTCAGCTACAGAAAGTAGATAAGGCTGTAAGCACCTGGACTGCACCTCTTTGTAATCTGTGAGGAGAAGGCAGTGTCCAGACCTCAAGGTTAGGAGAGTATCCCATTCCTAATGGGAGCTAATCAGAGATTTGGTGTCTGGATAGTGCTCAGGACTTGGCAGTAGATAAGGGAACAATCTATTCCCCTTGCTAGGGGATGTGTTCAGCCTGACTTTAAATGCTGTGGGTGACAGAAGCCTGGTGATTGGTGTGGCTGGATCAGTCTACATGGAGCAAGGAAGCAGCTCTGGTTCTGGTGGGAGCCTCTTTCCAGTGCATCTCCAGTATGAAGGCTGACAGGCTGTGCAGACCTGTCTGGTCTCAGACGTGCCCTGTAGCAATTCTGGCCACGATTGCTATACGGTAATAGGTTGGATCCCTCTTCCAAAGTCTTATTTGAAACACTAGTTATAATTCTAAATTGATACACCATCCACCTTCTAATCTCTCTGATTTTAGAGATAAGACCCAGCAAGATAGTAATTTGTAAAGGTTCATAATTTAGAAAAAAAAATAAAAAAGAATCCCATTATAAATTTTGAATAAACTTGTTTCTAATATTTCATTTATTTGCTGCTAACTTTTCTGATAAAAGGAAAAAGACACAGGTCTTATTCCCTTTCTTCTTATTGCATTTTATTCTTAGGCCCTTTTATTTAAAAAACCACTATTTTTATAACATTGTGTTTTATAGGAGAAGGCCACTCAAAAAAGTTAAGAAGTGAGAATCCATGTAGTTTTTTTTTTTTTTCAAAAGTGTTTTCTATACCTGGCCAATGGAAATTATCAATTTCTTAGCCACCTTTAGAACTGGAACATCCTTCTTGAGAAGAAATGTCCAGGACAGCATTTCAGAGCAGAACACTACTGCAGTGTCTTCAAAGTTAATAAGCTATTCTTGTTATTCTTCATCCTCTTATTTTTATATACAACTTTACCTGTGACAGTATACTGAAGCTGTTCATTGAGTTAACCACAGTGATGTCTAATACTCCTACATGAGGTGACTTTGTAAAAGAACATTAAAAATTCTCCTTTTAATGCTGCATTAAAGCAGTAGTTTCCTAAGGTTCCTAGTTTTATGTCATTTGTTGAAAACAAGCTTATCTCCAAAGTCCATGCAAAGAACACAGGATTAGTAACGATGAGCTCATTCTTAACATCCTCAATCCTGTTAAGGCATGACCAAAGATTAACCCAGTTTACTCTTCAGGGGGGTTGTGGATGTTCACATTTTTCTAAAAGTACTTGTCACAGAGTACTGCAGTCAAGGTAACAGATTTGATTCTCTTATACCTGTGAAGAATATGACTCAGGTATTCTGCAAGTTATGTCAAGCTCTTGGGAGTGGTGTGACAGATCTTTTGGAGCTTTTTGGCTGATACATTTTGCCAAACTGATATTATATCAGGTGCTTAGCAATTCTGAAAGCAAAGCAAATTACTATTGTGCTAACAGATTTGGTATTCTTTCTAATTTCTGGTAAAGACTTTCTTTTCCAATACAAGGCAGGAGAAAAATATTCCAGGCCTGAAGAAAATAGTGTCACAGTGCCAATGCAAGCTCAGGTGATTCCCTTGAGTGTAAAAACTTTTTCTAAAATAATATCAACATTAAAAGTAGATTATTGGAATTAGTCTAATTTGGGAAGAAAGAAAATGTATGAAAACAGACATTTAAGTAATGAAATCAAATGCCCTGGAAAACTGGAGTGTACCTTCTCAGTAACAATATCACAGTGGACACAAATAAGCCATGCTAGATGAGAAGAACTTTTCAAGGAGAAATTTGAGGAACTCTGCTCAATATTACTGAGTTTGTCTAGATGCTGTAGTACTGATGTATTTCTGTGTAAAGAACAGAATTATATTGCGTGAACATGTTAATGGATGAAATAGGCAAGGAGATTCAAAGCATAAGACTATGTCTACTTCTTACAGGAAGCAAATCCTTAGTTTTGATTTGTATAGTAGCTTTCTAGGAATCTCCAGGAACAGAATTACCTGATAACAATTTGGTGTAATTCTATATATTTCTTATGCTAAAGTCATCCCTTTAGATCTATTTTACTAAAGAGTATCCTGTTCATTTTTACAAACTGAAAAAATATGAAGGAATGAGATCACTGGTGAATCGCAGAATATGAAGAAATGAGATCACAAGATGAAAAACAACAACAGGCATTTAAATCTAAATAAGCAGTTACTAAATAAAAGTTAATTAACTGTTTGCACTTTTTCCTCACAGCTCCTGCATGGAGGAATAATGTTTAGTGCAATAGCATTTCCAATTGATTGTGGGTGTAAAGATCCATGTTTTACTATAATATAAGTAAAATTTTTCTTGTTTGGCATGGAGAATGTCAGCATTTTTGTAATTTGATAAAAAATCCTTTGGCATTATCTTAATTTTCTCTGAATCCCTGCATGCCTGGAATATCTCGAGAGTGAAGTATTTAAGGAGTAGTTTTTAGCCACTTTTTAAAAATTGTCTGTCTCCTCTTAGTTTTTTTCAGTGAGCCAAAGGAGCACTAATGTATGACCAAACTGGGATAAAAATGTAATAATAATCCAGATACTTGAGAAAAGGTAAAAGATCAGTGAAGTGCACAAGACCACTAGCAAAAGAAGGAACTATTAGAAGAGAATCTAAATAAGGATTAGTTTGCAATCTTGTTTTGGTAACTATATTTTCTCGATTTTAGAATTTAATTTGAAAAGTTACTCATTTACGGTAGGCAAGTTTACATATCCTAGAACACCTTTCCCATTTCAGGCTTTGCCTCTTATGAATAACTGCTTAGTACCTTGCATACTGTAATTTCTGCTTTGAGAAAATTTCCTGGTAGATGGATCTCTCACTCATGGTTTACACTGTCTCTCCCCTGAGTATAACTTGACAATAATTTCATAAAATTATGAGCTCTATTATTCTAGGACATAAATGGTACATACATAAAATTGTTAATCAGTGAAACTCCTCACTCTTGAATACAGATCTTGCTCCACAGTGCATCACTTGAACTCTGTGACCTGAATCAGAGATTCAAAAGCTGTATTCCACATCAGAAGCAGCTGTAAATGCTGTATTTCTCAGCACTATAGCTGTTGCTGGGTATCTAGCTACTAATATAGGGGCCCTTTACCTGCTGATTACAACTTGAAACTTTACCTAATATACTTGAAGAATTAATCACCTAACTGTAAAATAGAGAATCAACACCTGAACCTAAGCTAGGCAGCAGGGCAACTGCTTTATGAGGGATGATGGTGCTTCAGGGAAGTGAGATACTACTATACAGTACCCCTGATAGATCCCACATCCAAACCATTTCCTGGGACACAGAATTCATCACCACTCCCTGCAAAAATGGAGAGGAGATGAAGAAAGGACAAACAGGATGCAGGAGTGCCCCTGCAATGTTTCACCTGCTCAGCACATCCCCAAGTTGCAACAAAGAGGGTCAATACCTCCTTCTGCTTGATGAGTTTTAATGTTCATCTCCTACCTCTATGTTTTAGCCAGCAACCTAAAGGGTGATCTGAAATAAAATGCTTAATAGAATGAACTTTAAACACTCATTAGTACAGGGATTGGAATCCAGGTTTCCAAGTCCCAAATGACTTCCTCAGCCATTAGTCTAAAGAGCTTTGCAGTGGCTATTTAATTATTCTGTTCAACAGTAAAAGTAATTGAAAAAACTTTACCCTATATTCTGGCAATTAGCTATCCTGCTCAGTGGGATTTAAAATTTTATCACACAGAAGGGATCTATAGCATTGTCTCTCTCATGCTAGGGGACACTTCTATCTTCTAAGATTATTAGATAAGTGAATTTGTGGGCACAGGTAGCAACACCTCTGTTTTGAAGAGAGCAGTGTGGGAAGGAGAGAATTTATATAGCAAGTTGCAAAAATGTCCAGTGGAGTTGGCCATGATGGCGAAAAAGAGGTAGAAAAGTTACTTAAATTAAGTTGTAGTCAGATACAGACATGAGTTGGTGCCTAGCTGATCATTACATGTAAAGTTTTAGTCCTGGGGATTCCCAAAAACAAATGGCATGAGAATTTGGCTACTAGAAGTGAAAACATCTGTATAATCAAGTATTAGATGTGATAAAGACTGCAAAAAGCCCTGAGTTATGATCTTACATCTTTCACCAATTACCTTATAAAATAAAAGATGGACAGTTTGAATACCTATCCACTATTGTTTTTATAGTAACAAAGGATATAGTGAAAACAAATAAAGGAGTAAATATCAGCCACTGTTTTTAAATGCATTTCAAGATGAAGTAGCTAAATTGCTAACTGCAGATTATATAACCTCTTGCTGAAGACTATGTCAACACCAGACAACTGGCAAATGGCTGATACAGTGTGAAGGTTCCTGGGAATATAAGTGACACTACAGACCAGTACATCTGATGTTAGAACTGCAAAATGAGTAAGAACTATATTAAAAGAGTAGTAATACATGCATGGATTGATGCAAGTCTAGGAAAGATTCAAATCTTTTTTTCTTTTATGCAGTAGATGTCCTGTCTAAAAATGAATTTCCTTGATGAAGTCAGCAGAATGGTGTTAAAAAGGAATTATTATTTTTAGAGTTCCAAAATCTATAGAGGACTCTGAAATAAAGTTGTCTTTTCAGTAAATAACCATTACCATATTTACTCAATCGTAAAATTTTTCTTAAATATTAAAATAGACTTCCATGTTGCAAGAGCACACAACTAAAATTTATTTAATCATTTAGGGAAGCAAAATACCAAATGATTTCATCAAAGCATTTTAAACCCATCAATTTCAACAGTTGTTTTTTTTTACTCTGTATATACATTTTCAGATTTTATCTGTAAGTTCTAAGAAGATGCGTAGCACCCCGACAGTCTTACTGATGTTCCATCAAGGCCCTACTGTAAATAAATAAAACAAAGGAAAATGGCAGCTGAATATGAAAAACATTGCAATAACATACAGCATATTTTTCTTTTTCCTGTTTTGAGGGTGTGAGTGGTGGCCGGAATACCCCTGCTAAGGTGGTTAGTTCACTAGTCAGTGCACAAACAGAGAGACTCCTCCAGCAAACCATTCAGGTAAATTAATACTGAAAAAGATTTTTTTGCTTGGATTTTAGAGGAAGGCTTTTCACGTGACTGAATTAGTTGGATAATGGAGCAATTCTATTTTAAAGTGAAACACATATAGCTTTTTATCAAAAAATAATAGTTTCATAAAAGGTGAGACACATAAATGTTTCTCCTCTTTTTTATATAACTTTACTCAAACTATAATAGTAGCTTGAGTTTTATTCCTAACTATATGCAATTGCAGGCTGATTTAATTTTTAAAAAACCCAAGGCAATGAAGGTTGGAGTGACTAAGGCCCTTCAGTCATTTTTTAACTAACAGCTGGTCAATTATTTTTATGCAACATTTATCTTCACCATTCCAAAAAGGAATCTTATGCCTAACATTTGTTTGCCATGGGGAGACAAAAATTTCAAATTTTAGGATTTAATTACTGTTCCATTGCACTCTATCATTTCTCCTCATTGAATGGAATTTAGGAAGCAGTTTTAGCTGACAATATTGATTTCAGGTATATAAAGGATAAAGGATACAGAAGGATTATTGAAAGAAAAAGAAAAAAAAGAGCAGCATTGAGAAATGCTGATCTTACAAAAAGAGAAGCACCTCTGTAAAGAAGATATTCTGTTAATGGAATAAGCAAAATCTCCTTTGTATATTAATTTCTCCTTTGAATTCTCTGTCTTTCATCTAACTGGAATAACATTATCAATATACATAAAAATAATGTTGCTTATCTCATGCCCTTCAAAATGTAAGAAAAGTAAAGAAGAACTGTGGAAACTTCAACATTTACAGCTGGACTATATATAGCCAATCTATAAATATATAGGACATTGTTTTGTACACTCTTTATTTTTTTTTGTACTTCCTCGCATGGCTAAGTCGAAGAGAGAAAAAAAAATCCGTTTTAGATTTAGTTACAGCTTTTGCAGCATACAGTATTGTGAAAAAGGTGTCTTTCTATTTCAAAATTGCTTTGCACAATATTTGTACTTTGCAGATGAGTTACAAACAATTTGATTTTAACATAGAGGAAAGTGGTTAAAAAATACTGGGGCACCAAAGAACTGAATAATTCTTCTAAGTTTCTTCTTCATAAATTAAATGGGGTTCTGGATAAAACAATATGATGGGTGGGGGGTGGTTTATCCCATCATATTTATATGCATACCTTATGTTCATTTGCTTAATTCAGCAGTGCTTTGCTAAAGAACTTGCTTTTTCTATATCTTCTGAAAAAAAAAATGTATTTTTTTCAGAAATGAATATAAAAGTTGGCTCTATTAATTCTTGGCCCATATACTTAACACTTTAAACAGTGTCTTGGTCTTCAGAAGTTGCTGGAAATCCAGTCCTAAATATCATACATTGAAAAGATTTGAAATCACCAAAAGCAGAGTTTCCAAAGTCATTGCAGGCTTGTGAAAATCTTGGACTTTCACCTGTTCTATGTAACTGGTGCTGATGCGAGGAGAAATACTAGTCCTGTATGAAATCCCTATCAGAACTGTGTTTGACCCTTCTTTTCAGTTCTCTGTTTTCTGAAGTATGTAAAACAAATTCCTCACCTGAAAGTCAAATATTCGGTAGGATCAAATGCCTATTAGAGCAAGTAAAAGGATATTAATTTAAACAGATGTTGAATCAAACCTCCGTGTGGAGTGGTATCAGCTGCCCCACTCTCTCTGTCACATTTAGCATGCAACGTCACGAAGCCGCTCTGGTGTCACAGTTCTGAGCACTGCAAAAACCTTGATTTGAGGTAGGGGAATTAGCCCTAAGCACTTAGGCTTCTTGAGCAGATACTCTTTTCCAAACAGGAACCGTAAGAGCTAGCTAATAGGCAAACACAAGTGTAAAAAGTATAAAATATATGTGTCCTCTTCCCCAGGTTACTGAGCAGAGGCAAATCTCTCTCTCCAGTTAAGAACCCAAAACTGCTCCTGGGCATGTCAGTATAGAAGACAGCCAGAAACAGAAACAGCATCTTCCCTCTTGCATCATAGTCTTGGAATTAGAAAGTCATCTCCTATCTTTTGAAAACACTCCCAGAATAATATTTTACTGTCTCTCCTGCCAAAGCATTGAATAAAATGTTCGAGAAAGAAAAGGGTAAGACTGTACAGCCTATTCAGAATTCAGTGGGATAGTCATTCCTGCTGTCCAAGACTCTGATATTTGTCCTATACCAGTCAGAGCAGTATCTCTTCCAGTTGTGCTTGGAAGACAGCAATGCCTGTGGTTATTACATTTCATGAAAACTGTAGTCCTCTAGATTTTGTATAATGTGTGCTGTACGAAAGTTTACCAGATCTCTGCCTCAAAGAGGCTGATGTGGTAACATCTAATCTCAAAGTGAGATTATGTGTCAACTACACAACGAAGGTACAACAGTGTTTTCTAGTGCAGGAAACTTTAAGAGGAAGAAACTAAAGTGATTGTGGATTGGGTCCTGTAGATTGGAATGGAACAGATCGCAGGAGGCCTCCCAGATGAAGGCAAATGTTTGTGAATACTTATCATACTTTCATTATTGCTTTTAGGTGGACAAGGAGTAGAGGAGATATAAAAATCTCCCTCATCTTGTGTGCCTAGTATCCTGTGTATCAACACAGCAGCAAAGCACAGCTGCAATCTTGAGCTCCCTTGTGTTACCACTGTTTGGCGTGCCCACGTTGTTCTAGTGTTGAGTCTGCCTACGTTTCCCTTGTGACTGGTCCCTAATAAGAATGAAAATACAAAATATCCATCGTGCATTTGAGATCTCTTATCTGTAATTCATTAAGAAAAGATTTATGGTTTTGTAAAATTGGACCCAGGTGAAATGGCTAATAGCAAAATGATTGTGTCTTTGTTAATGTAATATTCCCTGGGTTGAATTTTTATTATTATATGTATTTGAGTATATTCAGCCTTTTTTTTCCTTCTCACTAGAGTTGTGTATCTATTAATGTGGTAGATACAAATTGAATAAGTAAAATCATTGAGAGCACATTACTTTGACCTAGGAAAAACAATTTTTTTGTCCAGTCAGTTCAGGAATGTCCCATGATCTTTTTTCTTGTACTTATGGTCTCAAAGTGAGTTGCAGAAAAAAACGAGCCCAAGGCTGTCTTACCCCATTAGTGCAAAAATGCCCAGAGTCACACTGCTCTCCAAAACTTTTGTCTCAGTCAAGCACTGTCTTCTAATTATAATAATTATGCCACAGTTTGTAAAGAAAACAAAATTCACTGGACCCACAAAAAGTTGAGAATTTGGGGAGGGAAGGGGTAATGTTGGTATTGGGTTTTTTGTTCTTTTTCTAGTAGACAATCACAGCAAATGTATGTAAAAGTTTCAGTAAATAAATAATGCTAGCTTGAATACATATATTAGCAATTATCGAAATTGACTGTATATATACACTATGTTATCAGCTCAATAAATCACTTTTTCATTTTGGTAAAATAATCAAACCTTATATTCATCACCAAATTGATAAAGTATGTTTCCTGTTTTCTTTTTTTTTAAAGATTTGGCATCTTCTGATTTTTAGTAACAGGTGTGCCACTGCTACAGGCAGGTAAGAATAACTATAAATATATGAAAGCCAAAGAAAATTTTTGCTTAACAAAACTTTGTGAACAGAGAGAAGTATGTAAAAAGTTAGAGCATCATTCATTTGAACAATTTGTTTGTGTGGTGCTTTGGAAGAAGCAAGTTGCAGTACTAATTTTTGGAGCTGCATAGCAAAGGCACTTTCAATGTGCATGGTAAGGGTTGTTACAGCAGAGACTTGCACAACATTGAAGTGATTCAGCTAGAGAAATTTGGTAGACATTGGGACAGACTGATGAGGTGAATTTATGCTTCTTTGTCCTGTGATATTTCAGCACTTCTCTTTGTGACGAGTCACTTAGAGAAACTTGCCTCAACACACAGCCAGAACACAAGATGTGTGCTTGGTGTGCCCTAGCCACTGACCCTCATGTGGTATTTCACACAGAAATGCAACTTTCTTCTCAGTCATGTTGCTCCTCAATCCATGAAAATAGACATCACCTGCAAGGTTGTGTTAATTTCCATTTTTCCTTCAGCTGCATTATCATAGCCAGATATTTTTCTGCCTGTGAGCCAGTCCCATCTCACCCTCCTGTAACATTATTGTTTACAGTCTGTAAACTGCAAAAGCAGTGCAATTACATTGTTCTTGTTTCAAGACCGGGGCAGCTTGTCCCTAGTGCACATACCATCTTTGCACATGAGAAAACAAAGCCTGGCTACACCAGTATGTGAACAGTCCACTCCCTCTTCTTCATCTGTAATAAGATCTCTAGAACAACAAACTGGTTGGAGGTCAGGAAGACACTTTTCAGCCTGAAAAGATCTTGTTTTGTTTTTTGGGTTTTTTTTTTTGTTCTTCTTGTTCACTACCATTAGTGCATATTTTGCTATGTTAGCAAGAATGCTATGCTTCAAACCCTGCCTGTTATTCCCATGTGATTAATCACATTATAAGCTAAACCCTAAGCCTTGAGATGGACTGAATAGTTGAAAGTATGATTCATTACATCTTGTTAAAATCAGTGTTTGCAGTATTTGCATCATTGATTTAGATGATTGCGTTCAGTACCTTTCATGAATAAAGCTGGATTTGACCTAAGATATTTGCTCCTAAAAATAAAGTCAAATGTAAACAGATTAAACTAAGTATCATCCAAACTCAAGAGCCCAAGATAGATAAATTTTTGGAGGTGTGCATTGTAATTGTGTACAGCCATTCCCCATAACCATTACAATATGATAAAAATGTTAGCTATTTTTCCTAAGCTGAAAATAACCTAAAACAGTTTGGAATTTCATTTTATGACATAATGTAAAGAATAAATATTTGTATAAACAAAAAACACAGGGCTCAACCACCATAATTCCAATATAATCAGACTGGCTCTGATCAGAAGAAAAATGTCAGAACTTTCTTACTTAGTAAACTCCCTTTTGCAAGTAGATAGACTCATACAAAGCTTTCACACCATCCCTGAGTTTCTTGGTGCATTTTTTTTCAATTTTTGCAATTAATTTTAGCAATAGCATTTCTGCTATCTCAGATGTCTGATGCTTCTGCATTTATGTTACATAGGTCTCAGATTTATTACTCTACAATCATTAGGCTTCTATTCAGGTATGTAAAGCATTACATTCAAGACTTATGAAGGAAGCTAGGAAAGTCTTTGTATTTGTTGATAAATAAATGAGATAAGTATTTACCCTGGAATGGGACTATGAACTATGAAAGTAGGTGCACTTTAAGTATAGTAAATAATATATCTGTTTGTTTTTCTAGAAAGAAAGAAAGGAAGAAAGAGAACAAAACAAAAAAAAACAGAAACAAAAAATTAAAAAACCAAAGAAGCCCCCCAAAACACAGCTATTATATGTCAATTTTGTCATAGTGCATCATACTGGAGACCTTCATCCAGACACGACAACCCACTACACACTTGTTACAGTAAGATTCTGGAGGAATTTTCACGTCTCCCACCTTATGACTACAGAAGTGGACTGGAGTTTTTATTTAATACTGATCCAGACTGAATATTTATGTATACACCCCCCCCCCCACTCACACCCACACCCACACACCCTTACTCTCCTGCTCATTTTTAACAAGATAATTCCAGTTGGCACTAGGCTTAGAGGGATTAACACATGAAGCTGGTTCTGACATCCTTAGACTGCATTATTTTTTAGAATGGGTCTGATGTAGTCCTGAATTGATTCAAAATTTACAAAACTGTAAGCTAAAGAATCTACTGTGTTGTATTTAATCTCAGATGTTTCTGCATATTCTATGAAATTGTCTGCTTTATGCAAGTTAAATGACAGAACAATTTTCTCATTTCAAACAAGATTCCTGAAGGTTCTTATTCAGCTTTAAGAATTCTGAAGTAGCTGACAAATGTTTTCGACACAAAGTGAATTCCCGGGCCATTTTGCCCATAGTTAAAGGTGTAATTTTATGCTGATAGTGCAGTCCTTCCAGAGGTGATAATTCACAGCAGATCATAGCTTTCACAATTCCTTGACACAGTGAACAAAAGGTGTGCCATTCTCTAATACCTCATATAATATCTTTTATTTTCTCTAATAGAAAAAGTCTGTGTCTCTCGCTCAAGTCCAGGACACAGTGGAAATACGTCGGTGTGCAAGAGTTTCAGTCAGCCATAAGCAAGAATAGATTCGGGCCTGGGAGTCACCCTGAATCTTTTTATAACCTGAGTATAACTCTTTATATTTTTAACCTGCTATGCTGTTCTTGCAACTACAATCCTTGTTAGTAACAGGTCACACTAGAAGCATAACAGCCTATGTCTCTCACTAGCAGCAGGAAAGGCATCACTCACTTTTAGGGTAAACTGCCTTATATCTTCCCAGCAGTCCAACAAGCCTATGTGGCTCCTAAGTAAATTACTGTGTGCAAAAGAGGGGTGAAAGGACTAATTTTCATTTACTGGAAAATTTATAATAAGATCATGTTATGCTTACATCATAAACAAATGTTTTCTTTTAGTTACAAAATAATTTAACACGTTTCTTTATTTGGGAAGAGTGAGTTTGCGCACTCTTTTGCTTGAGAAGAAAAAAAAAAAAGAAAAAGGCAGAAATAGACAACTTTTTATAAAAAATCAGTATAATGTTATCCACAATGACTTCACTTACTTGTCAGTACTTGTGCTGGTAATCCCAAGTATTCAAATGCTCACGTCTGTAGCCCAAATATTTTCGGTACATGTGTTCGCATGTAGAGAAGAAGGGATGAGAGCTTACAAATTGTTTTACAAATCAAATCTCCACCTCTTTTAATACAACAGACAGCTTTTCTCTTAAGACCAATCACTGAGGTAGTTAGGAAAAATTAACAGACCATTTGGACCATAAAGAAATATTGGAAACAACAAAAAAACCTAACTTCTTAAGATAGTGCCAGAATACTCACTAAATCAAAACAAGATAGCTTAATATGTAATTTGTTAGTTTCAGCAGAAAATAACACATTCTTCAATTCACATTTACTGAGACATAACTATTGCCATTTTGTCCCCAGAAAAAAACAGTCAAACTGTATTTCTTACCAAAAGAAAAGACAGGGTTGACAGGTACATGGTTTAAAAAATACTCAGCTTTCAGAAGTGGCATACCCTGCACTACAGTTTCTTCCTCTGCCTATCTTCTGTGCAATCCACTCTCTCTGTCTGAAGCTCCTGGGAGTATTAATATAGCTGCCATGTAGTTTCTATGTGCACTTGTATAATGTGTTTGTGAACTGGAAGGCATGGAAACAAGGTGCCAAGCTTCACTACCTGTACAATCCAGCAAGAGCTGGATTAAAACAAAAAATGCAGCTATATAACTACTACTTGATCAAAAAATGTATTTTGGTAAAGACAAAAGTCAAGGTTCTAAATTGTGTGCATTAAATAGTGTTAAGCTCTTACCGGGATAGTAATGAGAAAAAGGCTAGGTGGCTACAAATCATAATTGGACCTGGAAACAACTCTGACATAAACAAAAAGTAATCATATACAGTTAAAATGGAAAATAAAATATTTTTATCCCTTCTGTAGTCCTTACTCTGAGAGTCACAAAGAAAAGCAGCTACTATGTCTCTTTTCAAAGCATTTTGAATAATTTCTCTTTAAAGCATGATTCACAATTCTCCCTTTCCAGCCTTTGTTCCTTCTGAAATGGTGATGCAGAGTTATGTCACAGCACTACCCTGCAAAGAGACAGGTGGAGATGCATCCTGAGATTAGAATGTGCCAATGGCTCCTGCAACTTCATGGAATCTGCTCTAAACTGCACTGTTGTCACAACTTCAGAGTCAAAGTGCTTGAAACTTGGTGGCTTTGCAGGTAGGAAATGACAGCAGAGCAGAGAGGAGCCCAGTGCAGACTGAAAAGATACTTTTATTGGTGAAGCACAAAATGTGCAACTACCAAGAAGATATGTAAGCAGAGACTCCCCTAAGATTTTACTGTGGGCTCAGTCCATAATTAAGGATGAGATATATACCTGCATAACTTGTCTCCACTTCCCAAAATACATTTTTCCCTAACTACTCAGTATATCTTTGTTCCAGCTCTTTCTTGGAGCACATATAATTGAGTTTTATGTGATAAATCTCTGGAGGCAGTATTCATCAGGCTTATATAAAGCTAGCAGAGTGCCAAAGAGCAATCTAGCCAGCAATGTCTTTCTATCACAGAAAATTGGGATGAAATAGACCTCAAGATATCATACACTCAATTCTCTTAGGCAATTCCCTTCTGGCATTCCTGACACCAGTTTCTCTAACCTAAAAGCTACAAGTAGAGGGAAAACACATTGCCCTCTAAGACAATCTCCTGAAGGGCAAAAAAAGTCTTTGAAAGCTTGGCAGATAGGTGAGAGCAGATGCAATATCTCTTATTTCAGGGAGGGTTTTGTCCATCTCTCATGACCTTTCTATAATTTTACTGCAGAAATACAGTTCAAGGTGGGAGCTACCATGAACCAAATATAGAAGTGATTAAAAAATAAGAGTAGTCCCTATTGCTTCACCATCAAACTG
This sequence comes from Luscinia megarhynchos, assembly GCA_034336665.1. Taxonomy (NCBI): domain Eukaryota; kingdom Metazoa; phylum Chordata; class Aves; order Passeriformes; family Muscicapidae; genus Luscinia; species Luscinia megarhynchos. The sequence goes on along the minus strand of CM067592.1, from coordinate 51,782,490 downwards.
TAAAAATTTTTCATATAGGTTTTTACATTAATGATTCTGAACCCTTGAGTAGACTGTGCACTTAATATGTTTGTGTGTATGTGAAATGGAAAAGATTGCACCCACTTTGGCAGAAAGAAGTAATGTAAAATTATCTTGACAAGTCAAGGAGATAATCTGTGCACAATACTATGTTTCTGTGGGAATAATGAATTGTGCAAGTTCAACTGGAAGAACATCTGTGAAGCAGCTTTGCAGGAAAGGAGCTGGGCATAGAATGACTCATAGATCAAAGAGGCTTTAACAACCCATACTTTTCCAATATGCCATCATCTGAGTTATTAGCAGGACTGTCAACAGTCAGACTGACTAAGGACCAGCACAAGTAGAAGCCTTACTAATGGAAATACTCTGCTCTAAGCACCACAGTTTAGGAACTATTATATTAAGGGAAAGCTTTCAGAGGAGAAAACAATAACAGGTAACAAAATTGCAGGGTGTTGGGGGAATCAGGAATGATGGGAATATTTATTTAGCTGAGAAACTACATTTCAGTGAGAGAATTTATAAGTATTTCCCTATGAGTCCTGGATGTAGAACAAGAGCAACAATCCCAAATTGCATATAGATAAGATGTCTGTGATGGTATGGATGGTTAACAGAGAGAACGTACTATGCAAGAAAGAATATAGAATCTTCCAGGAAAAACCCTTTTGCCAGGAAAATCTCTGGAAGAGTTTTTGAGGTTGGGAATGAACTAGATATTCTTAAGAGGTCCCTTCTAACTATATGCTTTGTTGCTGGGTCTAGGAGGGCTGAGTTTTCATCTCCTGTGCTGAACTAGTTTTAGGAAAGTTCACAACATATTCTTGGCCCAATGAGTATAATGGCTCACGAGTTTAGGTCATTAATTTTCTGTTGTGGACCTAATCTACACAATGCATGTCATTCTTGGCACCTTCAGTACGGCTGTCTCTCACTTGCCTCTCCAGCACAGCACAGATTTTTTAGAAAAAACTATGTTTCCTGACCTACCTTGTGTTTTTCTCCCTGATACATTACTGGAGGGGAGACTCATTTTCCAAACTCATAGTTATTTCACTTTTAATTAAGATATATTGAAAAAAACACAACCCAGTACTGTTCCTGCCTTGGTCTTTTTTATCAGTTGCTCTGTGGGGGTGACATAATTGAAAGTTCCATTTAATGGCACATGTGACATAATTTTAAATTCCATTTACGAGCACACAAGGACAGACAGTTCTCTGCAGTCAATATTTCAAGGACTATGGTGTCTTACCAATGGCATATGATGCAAAGTGAACAACATTGTGTTTGCATGCCTATTGGAGCACAATGTGCAGTACAGCACAATGCAGCATGTGTCAGCTTTTGTCTGCTGATGGCAATGACCTCTTGAGACAAATTCATCAATGTCTCAGAACAATGGATTTCTTTGTCTTTGATGCTTCTAATTTAGAGTAACAAATGGTTTTATTTATTTCAACTACAGTTAGTTCTGGTAATAGACTTGGACTGATACCCTCAGTAAACAAAGCTGTGTGTTCACCCTTTCTTCTCTATTCCTGCAGAAAAGCTTTAACTTGAAAATACTTTAAATATGGTATAGGTAATCTCTTTGAGTAAAACCCACTAAAATTCTCCTCCCTCCCTGCTATCATCACAAAAGTGTCTTCGTTAATATTTTTTCCCCACTCCTCCATTGGAAATTGCATAACATTGTTGGAAACAATAACATTTACAGAAATAATCCATAGTTTGACTGAGGAAATGACACTACTCACTACTGACAAACTTCTTTCAAATGTCAGGCTTGTCATTCTCTCTTTCACAGCAATATTCGTTAAGAAAAGTTTCTCTAATTACTGCTGAATCTAAAATTTTACATCTTCAGCAAAGCACTAAAAATTAAAGGAAACGAAGTTGAGATATCTGAAATCAGCCTTCAGCACTGAGAGGCCAGGCAAGTCTGAAATAATAGATATTAGAGCATAGTTACGTTAAAAAAAAATTAGTGGACCATGATCTTATATGCATCTCAAATTATCTTCATTGCCAAAAATGAATGAACAGACCACTAAATTAAGACAACTGTCCCTTTGTATCTCCAGCTCCCTAGACACTGTAACTACCCAAAGAGCAACCTGTCTGCAGCAATCTTGCTGCATGTCCTTTTCATCCAGGACTGTGATAAATCTTTTATGTGAAAAGCATAAACATGTATGAATGAATAAAAATGTAGAAATAGTTTGGTTACCATGTGACATGGCAAAATCTGTTTCAGTTTGTCCTTGTGAGGCTTTAGTTTGTTTTCACTGCAGGTTTTCATGCTCCAGAGGCACATCCATCTCCAGGAGTCCTCTAAGACTGTTACCAGATGAAGAACAGTTTGCACACTTGGTGGGTTAACACAATGCTTATTCTTCAAAACCACTGGCCCATGGGACTACACAATGCTTATTTTGTAGGATCAGGTTAAACATCAACCAAGAAGAAGAATGGGAGAGTAACTAGCCCATTTGCCAACTTTTCTCCTGACCTTGAAAGAAGTAATTCATCATACTGTCAGCTATGGCTTTGCAGTCACCAACCACCAAGGACCACCAAAGAGATGCCCAGGACAGAAGAACACATGCACAAATGGGAGTGAATATATTTTAATGATTTTGAAGAAATTATTATCATATGCATGCTCATTCCAGGAAAACCAGTGAAAATATGTGTGAAGTACAGTATATAAATGGGAGCCTTTTCTGTACTCGGTGTGTACAGAATTTCAGAGCATATCTCCCCTTGTGCATCTGTTTGAATAAAGAATGTCTGCTTCTTAAAGTTACATTGATGTTCAAGAGCTTTACTTCACCAATTTTTGGTGTCAAGACCACTGCATTCTTCTGGAGTGAGGCAAACACACAAGAGAAGCAAGTGAGAAGCAGAGAGAAAAGTACTTCTCTCTGAGGCCCTTATGGATTGCATTTCTAGAAGATGTCAGTTCATTCTTGCCGCCCTGCAGAATTTTCCCTGTAGAAGGTCTCCATAACCACATAAGAGGAAAAGAAACAGACATGTGATATGTACTCTCTCCCTCAGGAAGGTTGTTCTGAACAAGTGTGGAAGAAAACATTAACTTTTCTTGCAGACATACTTGACCTGTAAATCCAGTTTGCCAGGGTATTGCCTAGGTGAGAATTGTTTTGAAAATTTCTAAGGCAGATTAACACTCTGGGCCACCATTTATTCAGTAATTCAAAACCAACTCCTTAACATATACCATTGTTCCAGACCCATTGTTACTCTCCTGCAAGCTGCATAATCTATGAATACATTGGCATGCAAAAGTGTGTTCTAATTAATAGATGCTTATCACAATGTGATACACATCATCAATTTTTTTCATTGTCTTTGATCCAACAGTCACTGGCAGTATAACAATGCAGGGTTACTATTCTATCAGATTATTATCCTCCTATGCATGTTAAAAATTTGCATAGCTGCAAAGCAATAATTTTGTTCACAGTTAGGATTTCTGTACACTGATGTCTCATTTGAGCAGTTTAAAGCAAGAATTGAAATCTTCCTGCCAAAATTTTTCTTCATTAATTTTCTTCACCCTTGAGTGACATTTTAGCTGCCTTGTAAATAATTCCTCTTTGTAACGAGCAGGTGACACTGTTTCTTTTGGATCATAATTACTTTCTTTCTTTATTTTTTTTATTTTTTACTGAACTAGCCTTCTAGAGCCTGAAGGGAGCTGGCAGGAAAGATGGACAGAGACTTTTTACAAGAGCACATAGTGATAGGGAAAAGGGGAATGGTTTAAAGCTGAGAGTAGTATAGGTTAGATATTAGGAAGAAATTCTTTACTATGAGGGTGGTGAGGCACTGGAACAGGTAGCCCAGAGAAGCTGCAGGTGGTCCATCTCTGGAAGTACTCAAGGCCAGGTTGGTTGGAGCTTTGAGAAAGTGTCTAGTGAAAGAGCTCCCTGTCCACAACAGAAGGGCTGGAACCAGATGTCCTCTGACATCTCGACCTCTGAGTCTTCTGACCCAAACCATTCTATGTGTCTATCATTCCAGTAAATAGATTTTAATTAATTATTTGCCTGCATCAGCCTGCAATGAAAGTAGAAATTCAAATGCCAGTATATCTTCACATCTTATGAAACTAATTCCATATAAAAACAAATAGAATTTGCAGCTTTTCTGTATGAGAGCTAAGTGCTTGATCTTTTCCTACTGTTGTGGGAAAAAACACCTCCATCCACAGGCCCTCTTGATACAAAAAATTAGAGGCCATGCCCAAGAAATCTGTGTGATCATTTTGCACATCACAGAGAGTATCTGTTTTGCTCTTGACTTAGATGTATATATTCTTTTAAGGAGACTAAGGCAGACAGAGCTCCCTGGAGGTGGGAAAAGAGAGGGCTTTGTTCTTCTACCTGGACCTTCTCAACCTCGTGTGTCATCTCAGGGATAAGCTGTGCCAGCAACAGCAGCGTTTGGCTGAGGTGGAATGCAAGTCATATACAGACACTTTTTACTTCTGTTCTGCCCTAATCTGTTGGTTGGTGCTCTCTTTATTTCAAAAGAATGATCCTTCTGGTGTTTTCAATGAAAAACAGGATTTTTAGACTATAAAATCTTTCAGTCTTTGAATGGGGGCTCATTGTAAGAAGAATATTTAAGCAGATCCATGTCAGAGTTTCCCCAGCTTAGCCTTCTATCCAATTGTCTATAAAGCAGTATCTCTTTAGTATTGGCAACATCTATATGATACTGCCCATCACCTTGCAATTTAATATAAAACATGAACCTCAAACAATGTCATGGTCACATGTAATCTGAGCATGGTGTGTTGCAGGTTGGAGAAAATAGCAGCAATGCAAAAAAAGATGGATGTAAAAAACTAAATGAGAGGAGGAATAAAGTCAGGTGACAGGTATTTATTTCTAGGAGCTACAGAAAAAGTGTTTAACCACTCTATTTTGTTTTTTCCTTTTGACATTTTTTAAAAGAGGAAAATGTTCTTATTGCATCAAATCCAAATTGCAATATCTGAATCTTACGAGCAAGAATCTACTTACATATCACACATATTTTTGTTTCAAATCTGGCCTGCATCTGCAACTGCACCTAATTCAAACAAGTTAAAAGAATGGAGAAGAAAACACCAGCAGAAAGTTTAGTTATTAGGAAGAATTTCTTTTCTGTGAAGGTGGCAAGGCACAGGAACAGATTGCTCAGAGAAGTTCTGGATGCCGCATCCCTGAGCATGTTCAAGGCCAGGCTGGATGGAGCTTTGAGCAACCTGGTCTAGGTGAAAGGTGTCCCTGCCCTTGGCAGGGGGGTTGGAATGGGATGATCTTTAAGGTCCTTTCCAACCCAAACCATTCTATGATTTCATAGTGTGTCTACAATCAGCAGAAGAAGGAAGAAATCACCCTATCTTACTGTCATTTTCAAATTATTGTCTTTTCTAAATTAGATCACAAAATATTGATGTTTCTCTCAAAGAGGAAGCTTCCTCTAAAATTTCAGAGGTGAAATACAGGAAATATTCAAATTTTTAAAGAATGTTAGCACAGCCCAAGTCTAAGCAAAATAAATTTAGTTTTTTGTTTGTATATTTGCTCTTATTGCATTCAGAGAGAAGGTGAAGCTTGTAGACCTTAAAACCATTTACTAATTTATGAGAAAGGATATCTGAATAACAAGTTGAAAATATCCTTCAGCTTCTTCTCATGTTTCTATCAAAGCACGATGATAAACAGATACAGATGCTTAGTCAATTGGTACCATGATTAAAACCCTATTGCCCAAAGTGAGAGTTCAGTTCCTAATCCAGACCACTGGGAGCCATGCTAAGCCTTTTTTCCAGAGTGACCTCTACAACATGGTAATGCCAATATGGTTCTCATTGCCCTGAGGGTAATAATGAACACTGGAAAGATCCCCTCCATCCCTTTGTTTTAAGTTCTGGCAAAGAGCTGTAGCAAGCAATCCAAGGAAAATCGCTTTTTAATCCACCCTATTTTTGAAGTGAACATCTAAGTGAGACTTGATAAATTTTTAACCATTTTAATTCTACCACCTTAGTCATGAAAACACAACAACTGAGAGGAAGTTTAACACCATACTCATGAAACATTGCAGACTAATCCTTTAGCTTTTCCCTTTTTTTCCCACAGATGGCTGTGAAGCCATGCAGGTCCACACAGGGTTGTGGCTTCCTCTTATCTTTGGTCACACATCCAAAGCTTAATTCTCACAAATGCTGAAAGATATTGCACTAACAACTAATGAGATTTACTGGTCCAAACTTTGCACCCTACAAACTCCTTTCTTTAGTGAACATGAAACAGTGGCTTTGAGATAACCAGAGGTCTGGACTTGAACATCAATTGAACAAGTAGTAGCAGTTCATGCCAGCCTGGAGCTAATAAACCATACAGTGGTTGTTGCTCTCCTGCTTCTGAAGAGAAAGAGTATGTTTCAAATTTTCTAGGGCCACAAGGCGATTAGCTGCACAGCTTGTACCCCATTACTTATTTTACTCTAAGCTAGTACCCAGAAGCCCAGTGCTTCTTTACATTACAAAAAGGGAGAACCAGGGAGCCAAACCCACCTCTCAGATGCTGCTCTCCATCAGTATAGCAGAGAATGGGAACAAGGAGATTTCACCCCCCTTTACTTACGGCATTTATGTGATATGGAAGAACAGTGTACAAATATCCAATTTCTTTAGTGCCCTGAGGAGCACCCTGTAGAGTTCCAAAGGTTTGAAAACCAAATCTTAAATCCTAATTTGACACCAATGCTAAGATATATTTTTTTATAATTACTGCTAAGTATCTGATTTAATTGAACTAGGTATGAATAAAACTCCTAACAGGACAGGACAAAAAATGGGGAAAAGGGAAAAAACATATTGCTATGCACACACACCACAGTATCAGTGTCTGACTGTACATGGGCCCTGCAAATTAAGTGTTTCCCAGGTGTCTTTCTAGAGCTGTGACCACCGGCTGAAGCACTTTTGGGCATGTTTTGCACCCAAATGTCCAGCTGGAAGAGGAGGAGCTTGTCACATTGTCACATCACAGCTCTAAACCATGGCTAATTTAACTTAAGTGGTGATCACTGAATGCCAAGTTTGTTTAATAACTGCATCCTTGGAAATAGAGAAACACTGGCATTTCATCACATAAAGGTAATGAAAAACTGCAGGTGATTCTTAATGGTGAGAGAAATACATTATGCTTTTTAAAGCTACAGGTGAAAACTGAGCCAGCCACACAAGTGAAAAAGTAAATTAAATCCTCAATTTACTTTGTGTTTTTTTAACAGTCAGATTGAAAATAAATGCACATACCAAAAAAAAAATCCCAAAAATGTCTGTTTGAAGTTATTGCAGCAATACTGGTGACAAAATTGCACATCTAATCAAAACCAAAAATTCCGAGTTATGCTGTCCTTAGGAAAGAACCTTGACCTTTCTATTGAAAACTCCAAGGAGAAATTATCAAAAGTTAGAGGGAAACTCCTCTCCTCTCCTCTCCTCTCCTCTCCCTCTCCTCTCCTCTCCTCTCCTCTCCTCTCCTCTCCTCTCCTCTCCTCTCCTCTCCTCTCTCCTCTCCTCTCCTCTCTCCTCTCCTCTCCTCTCCTCTCCTCTCCTCTCCTCTCCTCTCCCTCCTCCTCTCCTCTCCTCTCCTCTCCTCTCCTCTCCTCTCCTCTCCTCCCTCTCTCCTCTCCTCTCCCTCTCCCTCCCTCCTCTCCCTCCTCTCCTCTCCTCTCCTCTCCTCTCCTGTTCATTTCAGTATTTTCTGAAGAAAGTTGGATGCACTTGTAAGTCCAGCAGCCTTAAACAGTAGCAGAGCAATTAAATTGGCAAATTGTGACAGCCCCTGCAAGGTTGCAGGAATTATAGTGCTTAGACTGGTGCCTTACAAGCCAACATGTTGAAAATTTACAACAGCAATTATTTCGTATGGAAAGAACAAAGTTTCTCTCTTCTTAGTGACCAAGAACTCTCAGTTTCCTTTCCAAAGTAAGTTAAATTAAAATCCCATCACAGTTTGCAGACAACAGTGAAGATTGCTGTAAATCCTGGATTAATTTTATATTACATATCCATTCATCTGAAGAAGTTCTTGTGTTTGTCTGTAATGTTGGAAACTGTCCAGAACTCAATGGTAATTGGTAGAGACTGCACTTGAGTCAGGGCTGTGCTTAGTTATTACAACTTTTTTTCTCTCACATTACCTACCCTGTTGAGCTATACCCAACAACTGTAGTGGAAGCAAGGGAGTGTGATGAAAAGGCTTTGATTTCTTCCCAGTCCAAGTGCACACCTCCTTACAAATAATTTTTTTTCTCCAAAGAGCTCAGAGGGTAAATTATCCTATGTATTTTCAGGAGGAAAAAAGAAAGGGCTCAAGCATATTTTTCCTTGATTTTACCAATTCATTTAGAAAGAGATTGCAAAGAAGCCATTCCCCTTCACAAACATTTTCTCCTCTCTCATAAAATTAGGAAAATTAAATATATGGTAAATACATATGTATGTAATATTAAATAGATAAATAGATAAATACATAAATCCGTGTTTCAGACTCCCTGCCAGAAAATAAATAAAAACTACTATGTTTACAGTTCATATATGTCCTAGATTTTAGGAATCATAGAGTAAAAAAAAAAAGACACTGGAAATTTCATTCACCTTTTATAAAAGGCCTCGAAATTGTTTTATAATATCTGCATATAGTTTTACTCCCCCTAAAGTCTCAAATCATTATCTGAGGTATGCTGCAATAAAACATGATAGTAAAGTGTGGGAATGTGGCCCGTGTGAGGGCCCTTTCTTACACAAATGCAAGTGTAAGAAAATATGCATTTATTTTAACTGCACGCTCTATGATGAATGATGAATAGTTGCAACAGAAAAGTAAGACTCTTGTGTCTCATTAGACCACATCAGAAACAACAAAATAAGGGGCTCTTCATGGCATAATAGCAGGTCATCCACAGAGTACACCTGCTAGCTCTTTGGAAACTGATAAGCAGATGATCCCTTGAGACCTAATTCAACAGTGAAACCTACCAAACAAGAAAAAAGCCCTCAAGTTATTGCTGAATGCCCAAATATATGTTCACACACTGCTAAAGCAAGTGGGGCAGAATGTGAACTGGTCCCTTGATGGTTATCCACTGCAATAGGCAGTATAATCTGTGCTGAAGATTTGAGGCTTGACAAATCTTAGATAACACACCTTGGCCTTCAGGGCTGAAAGCCTTAACTCTGCAGCAGTTCTGCATATTTCTGCTTCCCTTTGTTCCAATGCTGTCCATGGGATGCATAGTAGCTTTCAAGTATTTTGACTACTGCAATCTTACATTTAGAAAAGCCTAGAAATAGGCAAATGAGGTGGGTTTTTTCCTCCCACACAACTGGTGAAATACACCCAAAAGAGGGTATGAGACAAGTGGTGGAGATTAAGAACAGAATCCCTTAATCTTAGAGGTAGCTGTAGTATCAGCAGGGAAACAGTAGTAAATCATACTTTTACTTTGGGTTCTAGTTTCTATTGTTTGTAATTTAGTGTAATAGATGAAAAGAAAATGATTACTAGTAATCCAAACAACTTCTAATTTAAATATAAGTCAAATACTGTTGTTTTGCCCTTAATGACAATAACAACTTGGCAGGATTACAATTTTCTGATGTTCAAGGAATAAAACTTGAAGGCAAGGTTGGAGTTTGGGAGGAGGGATTGTATCTGCCCCTAGGCTCACAGTTCAGAGAGACCAGATTACATAAAATGGAGTATGCAGTAGATTTTGGTGTCCTCTTGATAATATGGCAGGTCTCAATAAAAAGAATTACAATTTCACTGAAGTATGTGATGTGGAACTGGAGAGTTGTATTTTGCATCCAAGTCCTGGGCCATTAGTATATTTGGGATATGCTTCTTAGTATTTCTTGTATAATCAAATCAATTTTTATAGGAAAAAAAAAATATAATATTTCTTTTGCAAAGAGAAGTACTGGTTCTTTATGCAGTCCAAAGTCTACTAGCAGAGAAACAGCCAGAAGAAGCAGAGTCACATTGCTCCTGTGGGGATAATTTTCAAAGATGCAACTCCAAGCAAACATTTCAATTTAAGATATGACCAACTTTTTTAAGGTAGCAATTTTTCCACGTGTTTTCAGAAAACACAGCAAAATCACAAGTCACAGCAGTTTTGAGTTATATTCCTTCAGAAAAAAAAGAAATTGCCATTGGCTCATAGAAAGTTTTCTAATACAGATGCTTTTCCTGGAGCTTTGACAGCAGAGCTGTGCCTCTGAATTGTAAACATAGCTGCTGCTTTGGCCATCAGTAATTTGGTTCAGAAATAGAAATACTTTTGAATAGGATAGTCTTGAATTATAATACCCTGTGAATTATTGGAAAAAATGTAGATACAATTGGAATCCATTCTTTCACATATGCTCAGAAACCACAGCAACATAATTTTTTTTCCCCTCAAATGCTTTTAAACTCACTCCAGCCATTGTTTGGTGATTTGTAGACTCTGCAAAAAAAAAAAAAAATACAACCCAGATGGTGTGCTTTGACCATTGCTTATTTTACCAGCCAATTTTATTTCACTGCTGATTTATATCCTTTCTCCTGCTTGTTGCATCTGCTCATTTCCTGAGGCTATTCTCTAGTAATTTTCCAGGGCAGGGAAAATTTCTGTATTTTGTGTGGATGGTGCCGAACACTGGGTGGCTGCACCCCTAGTGCAGGGAGAAGTTAGACACTAAGAAATTTTCTGGTGCCATTTGCTGTTTTCAGTCACTTGAGGTGTAGCTTCAAGTTTTTTAGCCACTGTAATATTTTCCCAGTTAAGACACCCATTAGGCAGACTGCATTTCACTTGGTGGATTTCAGGGGAAGGTGCCTAAGGAGCAGAAGGAATAGACTGGAAGATGATCCACATAGCCTTGCCCAGGGAAAGAAAAAGTGAAAGGATGTGGGCAAAGCAAGGAAAACTGTTGACCATTGTCTCAATGGTACAAGAAGTAGGAAGTGGTACTGAAGGGCCACATACCTTTGATTATCTGTAAACCAATAGAAAATAGAAGCCCTCTTGCCTTATTGCTCTCTAGACTCTGTTGTTCTAGTGAAAATGCTGTGACTTGCTCTCAAAATAGATTCAATGAACGAAGAAGCTCATCCCAGCTACCTATCCTGGTGCAATTCAAGCCTTTGACTATAGAGATTGTTGTGATTTTTAATTGGTTCACTCACAGAAAATGAGGAGAGAGTACTAACACCATAGTTCAGCTTCCAAATTGTAGAAACTAGTACATAATTTCTGGTTTAAACAGTTTTTCCTAAACAATTTTTTTCTGAGAAACCAAATAATGACTTTTTTAAATGTCCCTGTTTTATCATTCAGTTCTCTTTTTCTGTTACTTTCCAATATCATTTAAAAATTGGTACACAGACACAGAACAGCTTCTTCCTTTTGATTAGTCTTAATGCAACACATTTGCTCATAAACAAACAAACAGATGAATCCCCCTAACAAGTCATCTTCATTCAGCATTTTCACTATACCCTCCCACTGGACACCTTAATCTGTAGGTCCTAATTTTCTGCTGTATGGTGTGTGTATCAACTACATCACACCATCATGGTAATTGCTGTCATAGGGATAAGCTGTTCCATTTGTACATTCTAAATAAAGAAACTGAATCCTTCTGAGGTGTTATTTAAAATGTAAACTTTTTTGGAAATTGCTGAATGCAATGAGCTGGATGAAATGAGCTGTCCTGTGTCTGCTGAGGTACTTGCTGTGGCAATACTACTACACTATAAAATGCTTCATTTGCCTGGCACTGCAGTTTGGAGATTGTCACATCTGCATATCCAACTTGGCAGTTGTTGCTGCACTGCCCCTTCATGAGGAACGAGTTCAAGGAGAAATGTCTATCATGTTTGCAGTGGCAGCACTACAGTCTGGGGGGTGAGAAATGGTAGGAGCAGCTAAAGCAGCAACAGCTGCCCTGTGAGGAGTAAAGAGCCACAGCTGTATGCCAGAGGATGTCACCACAGGTCTCCTGCCCAGCCAGAGCCGAGATTAGATGGTGCCACCTGACACAAGTGCACAAGCACCCACAGTGCTTCAGAGGATGAAAAATGGAGGGACAGGCCAGATGGCAAATCCAGCCAAGAGAAACCACAGCAAAAGTTACCTGAGCTGTCAGCAGCCAACACAAAATCTCTGCTTGTGAGCTGTCTCTCTTCCCAATCTTTTTGGGGCATTTTATTTTGACTCTTTTTTGTTCAGAGCTAGCATAACATAGATGTGTCTGACAGCAACAAGAGTAAGAAAGGACCTTCTTACTGCTAAGTAACTCTGCTAAGTGCAAACTAGAGCATAGATGGAACAATAATAGAACTATAGAACAGTTCTATAGATAGAACTAAAATAGAACAAGTTACTAATGAAGCTTCAGGCAAGGAAGGCTGAAATAACCATGATCTAAGCAGAAGGAATATCAACTGGAGTACAAGCAGGAGTACCAGCAATTACTTGAAATTTGAACACATCCTTTGGAAGGATCTCAGACACCTCTCAAAGCCCAATGAGTCTGTGCTTGTGCACTCACGTACACAAAACTGCTGTCACAACAGTTACTCCAAGATACTCTGAAGCAAATGGGGATCTGCTGTAGGCTGGGGATTGAGGGGAGCAGCTTCATAGGAGTGAGCCAGAACAGCCCTACCAGAAAGTACATTGTAATTTAGGAGGCAAAGAGGGTGGTAAGAGGTGTGGGGTCAAATCTCTGCATGGCTAAAGGAAAGACTATTCACACTGAGCTGCTTGATGAGAGAAGGTTACTAGCTTCCTTTATGATTGTTTTTGAAGAGATTGTTTTTGAGGAGACTGATATAAGAATTATGCAAAAAGGTGTTTAAGCAAAGGAGAGATACATGCTGCTGAATGCTGTATGCTGGGAAGTTCAGTGGCTGAAGAATGATAAAGGCTGCAGACTAAGATGAAACTGAGCAGAAAGCTTTTGAATATCTAATTTTGGGCTTAACAACTTCTAAAGAAAGATAAGCATATAAATCCTTCTTTAAACATAGCCCTCCTTGTGAAGAAAAGGCATCACTATAGGATCTAATCAGATTTTGTGAAGGTTTTAGAGTTTACTTCTGGTATGTAGTACAAAATTTAAGCCAGAGTAAACTCCACAAAGAGCAGAATGCACTAGTGTAAAAATAAATGAGACTAAAATCTGCCCCACAACCAGAAATACTCATGGAGATTGAATGTTCTTTGACATATTATGTAACACATTGGAGCAAAACATTCAACTGCTTCCAGAATTCTAAACAGTATGAAAATGGAATTCTTTTTTAAAAAAGATGAAGAGATTTTTTTATTCATTTGTAGAGTAAATTTTTACCCATCTGACTACTTGTATATGGAAGTGCCTTATTCAAAGTAGAACTGGGTCACTTTATCTTCTGTTTCAAAATAAATGTCCTTTAATTTTTTTCTGTAAAGAATATGAGGGTGGGATAAGAGGAAGATGAATAATTAACACCAAGTCTTTGAAATGTAAATTGCCTAATAAAAGATTATCAGTGAAAACTGTTGATTTGTAGTGTGTGATGGTGCATCATAGAAATGGTTTTTGAAATGCTGATGCACACAAGCCTCTAAAATAGGCTTTAATTTCTATAGCATGTCAAACAGATTTTGTCTTCCCTTCACTTTTCAAGCAGGTCCATGCATGCAAAGATTTGCAATTTATTCAGTATGAAAGATTAATAACTTTGAAATAATATGTAGGTGATAGAGAGGCATGGCTTCTGCAGTAAACAGAAAAAAAACCTAACATTGTTCTCTGGACTTTGATTTGTAAACACTTCAAGCAGTAAAACAAGCCTTCTAAAGTTCTTCTAAATTTTTGGAGATTTCAGATTATGCTAGCACTGCAGGCTTTCAGAAGTAAATTAAAGTGGATTAATTGGGAAATGAAGGAAGAAATGGCTTGTAAGAAATGGCTTGTTTTCAGATGAATTTCTGAAATTTCTTTGCAATACCACCACTATTCATATAAAATGTTACTAGTATGACCTAGTTTTGTTATTAAAGTGTCTTACAGTGATAACAAGAGATGAAATCCTAATAACAAAAAGTCAGTATTAATTTCTGGTTTATTGAAAATTTAAGATGTTCCTCATTTTATTTATACACATTGCTCAGTCACACAATGTTAGTTCTGTGTTTGGGATTATGCTCATTTTTGGTGTTTGCCTAGAAAATTTTGATACGTTCTTCCAAATACCCCAGAGCAATTCTCTAATAGTGTTTCAACAACTTCAGATCTGCGTGAGACTGAGCAGCAGCATCACAACTCGGTTCAGGCTGAAGGGTTGGTGGGAGCACTGGGGGTCCCTGGGGACCACCCAGGGCCATCCTACTGCCCCAGCCAGGGCGCTCAGGTGTCCTGCTCTATCTCAAGCCAGCACAGCTGCTCATCACAAACACCCTGTGGGTGTCACAGTAGCTCCAGTGGAGAGCCCCAGCTCATTCATGGTGATGTCAAGACACAGGTGTGTCCCTTTCTCTCATCACATCAGCGCTTGCAGCCCTCTTTGGAGGAGCTTTATCTCAGAAATATATACTGGCAGGAAAAGAAGAATCTCAATAACCTATGGAGCAAGTGTTAACTGAGTTGTCCTCCAGCCAAGCTTCTGGGGTTGCACCCTCTATGTGCCTTCAGAGTGACCACAAGCTGGAGGTTTGCAATATGAGAGACAGCATTGCTTGGGCTTTTCAGAGGCACTAGAACTGACACTAGTTTTCATACTTAATACCTTTGGAAAGAGCCTACACATGATAAACAGTCTCCAGCTAGTTCATTTTGTCAGGTCTGGTGGGAGTACTAGCAGACAGAGGAATGGCTGGATTTGGGCACTCTGTCACAATGATAAAGTGAGAAAGGAGGTCTGAGCAGAATCAGCTGCACAGCAGGCTCCCATATCATGGTCCTGGAGCTGACACTGTGAAGAGAAGCTCTCTCAGAGCTAGATCCCTGCCTAACAGGGAGATCCTATGGGTAAGATCCCAGGGTATGGGGAGGGGACTAGTTAGGGTGATATGGGGACTGAGAAGAAAGTTCACAGAAGGGAACTGCCTTGTCCTGTGATAGCAGAGCTGATTTGGTCTGCAACAGACATGGGATTCTTAGTAACAGAAAATTGCACAGAAATAGCCTCTTCAGCAATTTCTATTGGCCTGCTAAACCAATCACTCTAAAACCATATTACTGCAAAACTCTGCAACTTAGAAATGTCTCAATGAAACCTGCTGTGGTCCAGAACCTCAAGAGATATAGGGGACATGGTGAACATTTAAAGCAGTACCCTCCTAAAAAAATCCTTATTTTCTTACCCAAACTACTGCATTGTGTA
Source organism: Luscinia megarhynchos (assembly GCA_034336665.1). Lineage (NCBI taxonomy): Eukaryota > Metazoa > Chordata > Aves > Passeriformes > Muscicapidae > Luscinia > Luscinia megarhynchos. The sequence goes on along the minus strand of CM067592.1, from coordinate 51,767,005 downwards.
TTTGTAATGCTGAGCTCTCTAGTTTGAATCCATAGTAAGGAGACCAAACAGATTCATTTTCATCCTGAAGTGAGGGAATTCTGGTACATATTGTGCATTCACCTCAAGGTTCCTTTGATCAAAAATAATATGTAACTAAGTGTTTAACATGTAAGAGAGTTCTCTTCTGTATTCTGGTTAGAGGAAGGTGCTACTGCTAGTCAGTGATTACAGAAAGCAAGATGAAAGTAGTGCAGGAACCCCCCAATTCCCGACATATCACCCACAGTAAGCAAAAAAATGAAGAAAAAAAGCAATAGCAACAAAAATTAACACACAATGAAAAAGAAACCCTACCAAAATTCAGACCTTTTGAATAGGAACTATATGTACCTGACACTTCAAATAAGAAACTCAGACACTTCAAATAACTTCAAATGACTGGGGAAAGTGCTACAACTTAAACAAACATTTCTAAGACAACTTGTGACTAAATGTTGATTCTATATTTTTTTTAAAAGAATGATGATTGGATTACATCTGCACTGAACTTCAGTCTATGAAAGCTTCAAGATGGAGAGTTTAGTGTGCATTAATTAAAGAAAGAATATTTCATATCTGCATGTCACTATGCCACTTCTTCAATCACCTAAAATTTCATATTCTTAAGGCTGTCTTCCCATATATTTGAGTCATTTATGCACTATACCACAAAGGTTCTCTTAATTAGAAAGAAAAGCCTTGAATTTCTATTACTCCTACTTAATGAATTATAGAGGTCATCCTTTTGCACAAAGAATGAATAAACCCATTTTGGATAAACAAATTTTACCTGAATTACTTACTTTCTTCTGCTATGATATGACAGATATTTTCACAGAATTTCTGTTAGGGAAATCTGGTTTTATTTTCTATAAGTTTTCCTAGCATTGTTCCACTCACTCAGGCACAATATTATTTTAACTGAAGGTTTTGGTCATCTCTTTCCCACAAGGAAAATCTTGCCTCACTCTTGATACCTAGAGGGCATCCTTTTAGGAGACACAAGAAAGAGGTGGACCTCTTGGATCATGTCCAGAGGAGATCCATGATAATGATCAGAGGGCTGAAATGCCCTTGAGAGGCTGAGACTGTTGGAGTTGTTCATCCTAGACAAGACAAATCTCTTGTGCTGCTGCCTTTCAGTATACAAAGAGGGTTTAAATGAAAAGTGAAAATAAACCCCTTACTGAGGCCTGAAGAGACAGGACAATGAATGATGATGTTCAGCTGAAAGAGGTTAGATTGAGATTTCATTCCTGTATATATTTGTTATGATGAAGATGCTTAGGCACTGAAACAGGTTGGACAGAGAGCAACGTGTGGTTGTTCCATCCCTGGAAATGTTCAAAGCCAGGCTGGGCAGGCTTTGGAGCAACCTAGTCTAGTGGTAGGCATCCCTGCCCATGGCAGAATGTTTGGTAGGATGACCTTTAAAGGTCCCTTCCAAGCCAAACTGGCCTGTGGTTCTATAACTTCCTGATACATTTAAGTCATACAGTAGGATATGAATTTCCTACAAAGGAATCAAAGAGGTAGGAGCCAGGTTTGTGTATCTCATTCCACATTCTTTTGTTCTGCAATCCATACCTCCTCTCCCCCGGTGTTTCTAGTCCTTTTATGTCACCTCCAAAGACCTTTTATTGCAAGGCTGTCTCAGATATTATTTCTTTTCTTCAATTCTGTCTTTTTACTGATCTTTCATTCCAGCCCTCAGTTCACTGCCTTTTCCTGGTAACCTTGACCATGTGCCATACTTCTCCCCTGATCCATTAAATCTCTGTCCCACAAGGTGCTCAATTCAGATATCCAGCTTGAGGCATGATAAATACTGTGCAGTTCAGCCTCTATGAGTATGTACACTGCTTTTAGGCTCTGAGTGAAAGGCCTTGCTGGGTTTGGCAGCCACAGCCAGTCCCATGAAGACTTGTCTTTCATGCAAACTGCATGCAGCTCAGAGGAGTTCCTTCACTTTCAATAAACCTAATCTGAAACTCTGAGTTGGTCTAAAAGTTACTTCATCAACCATTCTGCTCACTACCAAATGTAGCTAAGGGCAATGCCTTGGACCAGCTATCTGAGGAAGAGGATATCACAGCTTTTCATCCTCACAGAAAGGCTTTCAGGTGCCTTGAAATCTGCAGCCCAACATAAAGTCAAGACAAACTCTTTTCTCCTTTTTTGTAAATACTCGAAATACAGTAAGTCTTCATTAAAGCTTCTCACTTCCCAGATAGTTAATTTTTCCTGTTTAAAGTTATTTTTTTCTGCTTATAAAACAGGATGTCCAGTAACCAACCAAAAGTAGATATTAGACAGCTAATCTGTAACAATATTAGTTGAAATATGAAGAAAAGTTCATGACTTACAAGCCCTTCAATTTTCTGTTTCAGTAATAAATTATGGCATCTTGGTTGATGGTTAAACTGCAGCAGTACTAATTGTGACATCAGAAAGAGTTTCTTTTGATGCTTCCGTGACAGATAATGACATCACAGTCCACTTTTAAATGGCACATTAGAAAAGAAATGGCATCTTTATTCAGCATTTCTACAATAAACTCATGAATTTTCAAAAATAAATGCAACCTTATTAGGTATGTAAATGATCATTATAGTGAACCCAGCTTGTTAAGACTTTTCACCTAAAGGCATTTTCAACATCAGTTTTTCTCTATTAACAAATGTTGATTTTTTAATGAGATCATTGCTGCACTCTCTGGTGGTGCTATTTCGGTTTGCCTCTAATTATAAACTCAGTAGGTCACAACACAGCCCTAGGGGGTTGTCCCCCACCTCCCCCCCAAAAAGAAAAAACCAAACAAAAACCCAACCAAAATCAAAATGAATAAGGAAAAATCCACAGACAACCAACTTTATCAAAGGTCCCATTAAAAATACAGAACACAAACTCAAGGTTGAGGGAAAAACCAGCAGGCACGGTTTCACAGTTCCATTTTAAGCTGAAAGAAATGCTAATATTTCCCTAGACTTACTGTATTTAAATCTTGCATCCCTGTGTGTTTCACCTGCAGAAATACAGTGCCATCACCTCTAACGTGTAGCACAGGAGTTCCAGTCTTAGGAACATCCCTGCCAGTCTTCCACAGTGAGGAGGAACGAGAACAGATACATTAGCATTGTAGGCCAGATGGGGAATGTGGGTTTCAAAAGAATTTACCAACTGCCTTCACACACAATGGCTCATGCCAAGGAGCAGGCTCAGACCAGAACAGCTATATTCCTCCTGGATGATGCTGGGAAGTCAAATGCTTTCCACAGACTGACCTGGTCCTTTCCAGCCACTAGCAGACATTCAGGTCAGAGGATGACTAGCACTTCTCTGAGACAGCTTCACCAGTGCCTCCAAAAAATGTCAGCATGCCAACTCCACTACCATGGCAACAACCTTGCTAGCTCCTCAGCCACTCTGCTCAGAGCACAGATTGGGCTGAGGTGTAACGCGACCCCACACAACTGCAACTCCGGTACCATAACTACAGCACTGAGGATGTTTTCCTTGACCTTAAGAGGTTTTTCCATTCCTCTGGGAAGTACTCAGGACTTTTAAAACCCAATTCATTAACAGAGCTTCCTTACAGAAGAAATAATTCTCCTTGCAGTTACACAGTTAGGAATAACAATGAAAGATGGAAAGATTACAGGAAATTACCAGTGAACAACTCAAGAGCACAATTTTTGCCTAAACCACAAGGCAAGGGGAGAGGGAGGAAGAGCAGGAAAAATTGACTGCAAATACATTTAGATTGTAAATAAGAAAAAGATACGGAACTCAAAAAGGAGTCAAAAACAGGAAGTGTCCCAGAAGTTGCTCTTATCACAATTTCTAGCCAGTTCAAACGTGGGGCTTGATCATGTTCTTAACAGGATTACAGAAATAACTGTCTGTGGATGCAACAAATTGGACTATGTGTTCCAGCAAGTGTCTTTGACTCTTGTTTTCTCCTAAGTTCCCTGAGAGAGATGCTCTATGGGTTAGTGTGAATATTATGAAAGAGGAAGGTTTGTTCCCACCTAGATCCTGTGTTATCACTGCCTCTGCAGGTGAGGGTCAGCACAGTTCCTTCTCATCAAGGACTCCTCTGAGGCCTGGAAAGTAAGCACACCATAGTCTAAGCAAACTGATAGGTCCCCACTGTTTCTCATGTAGCTCTTTTCACCACCTGCCAATACATCAGTAGATGATTATGTTAAAAGCATTTCTAGTTTTTATGGAAGATTGGCAACCAAAATCATAGTATTTTAGAATATGTATACAGAAGATTACATGATTATCAATCTTAATATAATAAGATACTAATTTTGACATAAAAATTCTTCTAGTTAATGTGGCAAGCAACACTGCTGTGTGCAGCCAGGAATGTGTTTATCTGCTGATAGTGAAGGCTTACAAAGATAGATGTAGTTGTTTGAAATTCACAATTTCCCACTCTATTCAAAGGCCTGAAAGATGTTTCACAAAAGAGAAAGCCTGCACTGTTTCCTTATTTAAAATGTAGAGACAAATGAGAGGATCATGCTCCTTCACTCTTATTGCAGAATTAATTGTGTCCTTCCTGGAGATGAGAGTATGGTTTCCCTGGGGTACTGCCAGGCCCAGCACTGTCCTGTCCAAAGTCATAAAACAAACTGATGACATTAGAAACCTCACTGTCATCCTCAAGTAGACAGCTTTCCACATACTTTACTTCCCTGCAGTTGATTATTTTTAGTTAATCTAATACTCTCTCTTATTACTTACCACCAATCCTTTATCACAGGCTTTCTTTAGCAATGTCAGGCAACCAGCTTGGCTAGTGCTCCACAGGAAATTGTTCTGGGTCATGTCAAGCAGGACAAGTCGTGCAGGTGAACCATCTTTAAGTAACAAAAAACAGAAGGCTGCAAATTTGTCATCACTGGGAAAAGGTTTGACACAGCAGGACAGAGGCTCCTGAACAAAATATGCTTGAGATCATCTTGTACATTCTGTCATTTTTGTTCTGTAAACTCTGGTCATGAAAGTGGCTTGTACCTCAAGGATTCATCCTGAAATGCAAGGTTCTTTTCTTTTAAATACATCAAACTCATGTCTCTTTTCTTTTTTCAAGAAGGGAAATAGTATTAAAAAAATAAATTAAAAACCTGTTACCACTATATGAATGTGATGAGAAGTAAAAACTCATTTGTAGAAATGCTTATCAGAGGTCATATTTAGACACCAGACACTTTAACAAAACTTTTTTACTGGCAAACATACACAGTCATGGCAAATGGAAACAAAACAAGAAATGGCTTAGAAGGAAGAAAATATGTCTCTTCAGACTTCAGCAAAACCAGCACATCTGCTAATGATACTATCCATTTAATTGAAGCCAGCTCACAGACTGGGATCATATTCATCATTTGCATCTGGAAATAAACTGGGAAGATAAGATGCAAACCAAAAATCAATGGAAATTTTATCTTAGCTCTCAGTACAAGTGACTTCAGTTTCAGGATGCCCTCTGATTCTATTAGGGGGGGCTCACATTGTTTAGAGTTGCCACAGAGGCAAACCTTTATCCAAAGAAAACCCCTCAATACCCACAATAAACAGAAATCTATACATAAACACTTTATTTCATTTTTGACATCAGGTGTTTGAAGAACATAATTTTAGGGAGAGATAAGGCTTCATAGTTATATTCAGATTCGTCACTATTAAGGAGACTATAAAAATAATTTCAGACTTACCTTTAATTTAACCATTCAGAGTTACTACTTAGATATCCAATAGCATTCTCTCAAAGAAAACTTTTCAAACTTAAGGACAGAGGGAGAGATTTTGTCCTTCCTCTATTTCTGCTAAAGACACTTTTATGAAATAAGCTCAGTTACTATGGCAAATATTAGGCATAGTGTGCTGGAGTTATGGAAGCTGATGCAGAAGACTGAAACCAATAGCCTGTTGATTTGATGAGCTATAAAACTGATATTAAAAAAACTCCCCATGTAGAGGCAGAGAGAAGTCAGAAAAATTGCTGTTGATACTGCCTTCTGAAAAGCACTTGTCTGCTACATTAATGATTTCTTCATGAAATGTTTGTCAGTGTGACAATGCAAATTTTTATCTAGGTTTCTTTCAAAGATGGCAGTATAAAATAATACAAATATTTTATCAGAGCTGAGGCTTTTTAGCTGTGACAGTGGTGCCCTCTATACTTACCAGGACTTAAAGTCAAAAATCTACCAAGCACCTCAGTCAAGTCTGTTACTTTCTCCTATATTGTATTTTGCATTACTTCAGATTATTTCCCTTCCAACTGCACCTCACCTAAACCTCAAATTTAAATGCAATTTTTCAACTTTTGTGCCAAAACTGACACAACAATTCAGCCAACACGCTAGCTAAAATAACACTCTGAGCCTATGGGAAAGCTTTGTCAGCACAGAGCAAAAAAAATTGTTAGAGGAAATCATGCTTACAGTAGAAGCAGAATCTTTTGTCAAAAGGAGATCTGGAAAATTATTAACTGATTGAAACAGAGGAAAAGAAGGACATATAAGAGGTTTGGAATCCAGCTGCCAGATGTAAGAGGTGGGAAATAAGGAATAGACAGAGCATAATGATCACTCACTGGACAAGAAACACAGGGAATAATTCCTCCAAGGAAACTGGGATTTCTTGATGTTAGTGAAAGTTTTGACGCAGAGATCAGAAGGATCTGAAGCTTGATGCCTGGAGGCCTGGAGTTCCTCTCAAAAGTGCCTGTTTTTACAGTAATGAAGTTACCTTGTAAGGGCAGCAATCAGACTATTGCATTTTTCTGAGCCAGCAGCAGCAAAAATATCTCTGTGAAAGTGAAATAGTACTTTAGTGAATATAATACTGTATATATAATATAAAGTATACTTAAGTGAAAGTTGTTTACTCTTTACTCCACCATAATTTTTGTTTACATCATCCATGTCACATAATGGCCATCCATATCCAGCAGTGACTCACACATCATGTTTGGTGCCTGTTAGGACATTTTCAAGACTGCAACGAGCTGTCAAGAACTGCAGTAGAGGAAGTTCATTGGTTTCCTGCTCACCCCTTTTCCACTGCAAAACGTTCTGATTGCCCCTCACAGGGAGAAACATCCAAGCTGTTGCTGTAATAAATAATATTTGCAAATTCTGGATTAATTGTAGCGATTTAGAGTAAATTCATGCTATTTGTATACTCATATTATCTCAGTTTATTTTAGTTTTAAGGGTCTCTATCCAGATAAAACCCTATCCTATCCATGGCTTAAATTCAAGCAGCAACAAGATGCCATTGTGCCTAAGACTACATTGAGGTTTAAAGGTTATATCTTGCTTAGGAGTTTGGTGCACTAGACCTACCTAGCCTGCAGTAAATTTGTTTTTGAAAGTCTCCAGCTTTGACATATTTCTAATTGAAGGAAAGTTTATAAATTTCAACAACTTCTGTCCAAAATAAGAAGATTTTGATTTTAGAGAGATGGAAGTACCAGTGGCTGTCAATAGAATAGAATAGAAATAGAAATAGAAATAGAAATAGAAATAGAAATAGAAATAGAAATAGAAATAGAAATAGAAATAGAAATAGAAATAGAAATAGAAATAGAAATAGAAATAGAAATAGAAATAAAAATAAAAATAGAAATAGAAATAGAAATAGAAATAAATAAAAATAAAAGTAAAAGTAAAAGTAAAAATAAAACTAAAATAAATATAAATAAATATAAATATAAATATAAATATAAATATAAATATAAATATAAATATAAATATAAATATAAATATAAATATAAATATAAATATAAATATAAATATAAATATAAAATAATGCCCTTCAATTTCGGTTGTAATAGGCTTCAAATAAAATAACACTGGTACAGAATTTCCTTTATTTTCAAAACATTTTAGAAAATAACTGAATCATAAGTGAGAGAGGAAAGCCAAAGCAAAGCAAAAGAAGATACAAGACTGTATCAGATGCAGGTGTCCAATATTTGCAGTTAGGGTGTTTAAGAAAGGGTGGCAACACCAGAAAGGGGTGAGGGAGAGAAAGAGAAAGAGAAGAAGATATGTAAAGCAGGATCATGGACCCTGAGCTCGGAGATGCAGGGGCAGGAGGATGTGTCCCATTTCAGGGCAGGTGTACACTCTTCATCCTGCTGAGAGGATCCCATGCTGCAGCAGTTCATGAAGGACTGAATTCTGTGTGGAGAGCCCATGCTGGAGCAGGGGAATGATGTGAGAAGGGAGCAGTGGCTCTGTTAGAGTACAACCCTAATTCCCATTCCCCTGCATTGTCTTTTGGGGAAAAGAGGTAGAAGAGTGAAGCTGAGCCAGGTGAAGGGATTGGGGAAAGATGTTTTAATTTTTGTCTTCGTATCTCCCCATCACACCCTGCTTTTAAGTGGCAATGAATTAAATTAATTTACAGCAAGCTGGAAGTGTTTGGATGGAGACAGTAGTTGGAAGGTGATGTCTCTGCCCTCAGCCTGGCCCCCAGTTTTCTGGCAGTGTGCTCCCCTGCAGCAGTGGCCCGTGGGAGCTGCTCGGGGGCTCGCCCACCACGGTGACCCACTGAAGGTCACACAGCAGCCCACACCAGCAGAGCCAAGAGCAACAACTCTCTCTGGTTTGTGCCACTGTCAGCCGGGTCTCCAGCCTCCTCTCACTGCAGCTCTGTCCGTACAGAGTTCCTAGGAAACAGCAGCAGGGTGCACAGGGTGCACAAGAGGAGCACTGGGGCTGTGCCTGATCCCCGGCTCCAAAGGAAGCATTGCCTTGGCACACTGCCCCGGGGCTGGAGAGACTTGCAGGTATGTCAGCAAGTGCTTTGGCACCAGCCGCATCAGTAACATCTCACCCAAATAGCATCTGCAGAGTGTCAAAGCACGTCAGTATCATATTACAGTATTTTTACACTTGGATTTGTTGTCTGCAGACTGCTGTAAACACCCAGCTGTTGCAGAAAGCAAGCCTTACAAAACAGAGTTGGGAAAAAATGGTTTTTTTCTGTTACAATTTTCACATGCCTTCTAAACTATTGCCGTCCTCTGGCTTAAGATACAGAAATTTTCAATTTTTATGACAGAAAACTGAAAAGCATTTTCAGTCTGAATCAGAAGGGACAGAAAATTAACCACAAAATATATATGTATGTTTACAAACAAATTTTTATAGAGATATCTCTATATATATATATTTAGGGTTTCTGCAATGGAATTTCACCAATAAACCTACAGCAAGTATTTCTGTGGAAGAAATCGTCATAGTTTTACTGGATTTTGGAACTATTCCAATTTATACTGGAAAACGTTGCATTCATACTAGAAGAGAACATGGCTTTTTTTTTTTTTTTCCTCCTCTCTAGCCATTAGCCACACTAACTGTGCCACTTCTGATTCAATACATTGACAACAACCTCCACAAAATACTCTGTTGTGGATATCAACACACACAAGGCTTCCAAAGGAGTTTGTAAACATCACAATGGCATGGACAGATCTTCCAGTCTAAGGTAATTTTTTTGATTTTTTTGGTCTGTAAATGTGACACAAAAGGACAAAACAAGCATGAATCTACTCAGCTGCAAAATGGTCAATGACCACATAAATTGTCTAATTTTTTTTTCATATTTCTGTGCAAGCAGAGGCAAAGCAAGTTATTCTGTAAAGGAAGTTGTCAGGCACCTATTATAATGCCACGTAATTTCAGAATTTGTTTGTTTTAGCACACGGCATGCCCTACTGTTAGGACATAAATGTTTGAGCATCTTTTCAAGGTGCACAAGTAGTAGCAACTTTTCACATGGCAGACAATAATACTAAAAAACATATAATTTTCTACTTGAATGACACATTTATGAGAAAAAGCCAAAATTATCAACTTTGGCTGTATTTCAAGGTTTTCCAGGCTGTTTACAAAAACAATATGGATTACAATGGAAGTAACACTTTAGAAGAAAATAGACATTTTGCACGTTTTCTTTTCCCCAAATAAAAATGGCCACATAGCTTTTTACAGAGGTATTTATATAACAGGCACCTGCAGGTAAAGGTTCTAACCAATAGTAATTTGCCATGGTCTCCCTCACACTGTGAGGGAACACCAATAGAAACTTAAAAAATAATAGAGTATTTCTGTGAGCTTATTCTGGGATGTGCAATCAGGGCACATAATCTCTCTCACAATTTAAATATTTTAAGTCACATTCTCAGCAGATTAAGAACCATAAATGTAATCTTAAGGCTTTGATCTTGTTAGAATCCTCAGGCTATAGAAAATCTTTGATTTTGCAGCTCTGCATAATAGTTATGAATTAAAAGAGGCCATAGAAAAGTGGCAACAAAATAAAAAAGATTTGGCCATGATGAGCTTGTGCTGAGTTTACAGAAAAGAATGCATAGCCAAGACTTAGATAAGAGAATAATATTGGAGTATATGTTAATTTGTTGAAAAAGGTCTAAATTAAATAGTGATTAAGCTTTTGCAGTAAAACTGTAAAGAAAGGCATCAGAACTTGTGAGGATAAGACTCTCTCTGGTCCTCTAGGCACCTACTTTGTCGAGTTATTTTCTTAAATGAGTGAAGCAGCTAATAGTTGCTGAAAAGTTATTTGTTGCAGAGGCACATCAGTCTCACAAGGCACAGTCATAAACATCAGAGTCCATGCTAAGTTTTGTCATAAAGTCCTGGACAGAAGCTCCCAGAACTCCCGGTGGGGCCACTGTTGCTGCGGCAGCTCCTGTCTCCCTCTCGAGTGTCGAAGACGGCAGCCAGCAAAATAAAAAGCAATGGCAGATAGGCAAAAAAGGCAGGAAGGCCCCCACTCTTCCCAATGCATGCTCTTATATAGAATCTTCCCAACAAGCTAGGGCATAAACTTGGACCACCACTCTTATTAACTTATTAAAATTCTAGCTTCCTAGCACAGTAGGTTGCATATAAACTATGCATATGACCTATTTTGTTCTATCTGAAAAACGTAAACAATATTTTTACTATAGCTCTATTATGTTTAAGCACTGTCTAAAACTACGTTCCTAGAGCTTCCACTGAAAACATTAGTATGTTTTTCAACCTTCACTAAAATTCCCACTTTGGTATCTAAACCTTTTATTTATTAAAAGCATTCGAGTTCATATTAAAACTTACTTACTGACTTACTTATCCTAAAACTTAAACTTATACTAAAACTTAAACTTAAACTTAAACTTCTACTTTACGTGTGAGTGGCTTAATATACTTCAATCCATCCAAAGGTTTTAATTCATTCCCTGCACTCTGATTTCTCCCTGAAAAAAATCAGAGTCCCCTGACTCACTAACTCCAATAAGAACTGAACTCTGTGAGTACTCCAGTAATGATAAAGTCATCTGATTTTGAATTTAAGCCATATAATACCAGTTGCCCAAACACGTCCAGCACAAAAAAAAAAAAAAAAAAAAAAAAAAAAAGTTGCTCTTTTAACTCGTAGAAGTTACTACAAGTTGAGGTTTCAGCTTGCTCTTCACAGGTGAAAAAGAGAGGGGTGGAAAAAGCTTTCAAAGTTTCTTTCTTCTTTTGAGTAAAATAAAAATTGCATTGGAGGACACAAAATAAAGGAAAAGGTTTTCAACCACTTGTGTTCTATAAAATTATGTTGTGAATTCAGATGTGATTCTACCCCCAAATATAATATAAATGCCCTCTGGTCATTATTTGAAAGTTAAGCATTGTCTAGGGTTTGAGAGATGCTGATGAAAGCTAAAAAAGTAAAGCCATAGAGCAGTGGTTTTATTTGTGTTGAAAAGCATCCCACAATCCAGCTAGCCCTGCTCACCTCAATGTAGAGTAGAAACACATATTTGGAAAAGGAAAGCCTTGAGTCCTCAATGAAAGCATGCTCAAATGAAATTAACATCAGCTATCTGAAGATTTAGAGAAGCTTGAAAAAAAATCAATTGATCAATATTAAAAAGGGGTAAAGAAAGGGACAAAATGATATTATACAATCTGGTTCTCTATTGTTCAAAGCTTTTGCCTCAAGAAATTATTCTAGCTGTTGAATGCATCAAAGTGGCAAACTCTAGTTCCCTAAGCACAAAGTAATTTGGCAGCTTACCTGTAGTGTGATGCTTTATCAACTCACACAGTCCTTTTTAGAGCCTTCTCTTTCAGCTGTTGGGATCAGCAAGGCTGCCCTCGAAGGGTCGTTCCTGCCCCTGGGATGTGGTGACTGACCCAGGCTGTGACCTTGTGCACACTCACAGCCTGCTTCCCTGTGCTCGTGTCACTGCAGGAGTGGGAGGCAGTGCGAGAGGCACAAGACCTGTGAGCTTATTCACTCACCCTCTCTCACTCGCTCACTCTCCACTTCCAGATGAGTCACCATCCTGTCCCTTCCAGTTGTGCAGATCTAAAGTCAGCAAAGCAGATGGAGAGGAAAATAATCATCTGTGCGCAAGGCTGAGGGCATAAAAGGAATATTAATACAATCTTCCAAGATATAAGCCAACCACTTTTAGAATCAGTCAACCCTTGCTACTAAGAGGAACTGGGAAAAAAAAGCCAGAGAGGAACTTTTGTGCCTACAGGAGGGATATCTGATAGGAAAACAGCTTATTGAAGAGGAGACTGTATATAGAAACATTTGCATGACAGAAAGCCTGGAGAGCCATTTCCCTTTTGATTCCATTTATTTCTTCTGTGCACCTGGATAGAAAAATAATGCACAGCTAGTTGTCTTCATGTCCCCAAGCAATGATGTCTATTTCTCTTTTAATGCAGCTACAACAAAGAAGCCCTTCAGGAATAAATTTTTTATGCTCCCTTTTTGGTGTATTTGTGGATTAGTCTTGTATTTTGCATGTCAAAAGCATACAAAGCTTTTAATAATCTCAGGATTAAAAATGAACAGATTATTTAACTACAAAACTTTTTCTTTGGGATAAAACTTTAACCCACCTTTTGGTAGTTCTGTCCCCATTCTGTCCATTTCTCGGAAAAAAAGTCAGTCAGAAAGGTGTTGTGGCACTGAGTATCAACACTATTTAGTATGAGGCAGTTTTTGTCCTTCTTTGTCACCCTTCTTACGTTACATGTCCTCAATGCTTTTAATGCAGCTTCTTAATCAACAAGAATTCATTTAGTGGGCAGGTAGAGTGAGCTATGCAGAGCCTGGCAGTGAGTAGTTATTTAAAGCTAAATGTTAGTTTGAGGTCCAGTCTGCCATTCATCCCAAATTCATCAAATCAAGCAGAAACATTTAATCAGCTTTAGCAAAAAAAAGTAATCAAGATTGACAAATTAAATAAATTATCTTTCTTGTCTCAAAAAATTCTGTTAGTTCTTGGCTGTCTCAACAAATAAACTTTTTGTTCACGTAATTCTGGATTTCATTGAGTTTTGTGATTTCACTCTTCACTTAAACGTACTTGGCATGAAGTCAAGTCCTGTCAGTATTGAGCAAGGAGGAGTACCATTACCTTTCAGAAGGGACAACAGATAACTTCATGATGGAAAGACTGTTGACCTAACAATGCTGAAAGACTCTATTTCAACAAGTCACACGGGATTTTTTTCCCCTACCCTTAATGGTCATAGGTTTTACTTCCCACAGTAATTCACAAATACATTTCTCTGCGACTTCAGATGATTTTCTGTAATTTTTTAGAAAAGCAGATTTTGTTTCATCACTATGGATACAGTTTTTCCAGCTTGAGAAACAACTACCAATGTTATAAGATTGGTCCCTTCTAACTTTTCATGTAGCTTTGCTTTTTTCTTGATTGCCTGGTGTTGCTGTCTTTTGAAGTACAGCTTATTCAGAACACACTCAGTTTCATATCCCAGCACACATCTTTGATATCAAGAGGGATGGTGGCCTGCCACTGTTTTGCTGAACATAATTTGAAGGGAAATAAACATCACAGATGGTCATGGAATCTGCACGTGCGAATTAGGGATGAATAATATGGTTTATGCCTTAAAGTGTAGTTTAAAGTACTATGTATTACTTTGCAAAGATATTTTGGAAAAGACATCCAGAGCACAGAGTACTTCAGGTACAAATATTAACAAAGAACAGCTTGGTATTTTAGTCCAGGACCTCTAGTTCTGACAGGACTGAAGGTAGTATGATATAAAAATGTTAGTCAGAACTGTGGTTAAACCCGGCAGGTAGATAATCACCATATAAATGCGTGTTCACAGGGGGAGAATTGGCGGCGGGGGGAAGTAAAACTGTCCAGCATTATGTCATATGGTGTGGAATATCCCTTTGGCCAGCTGGGGTCAGCTGTCACAGCTGTGCTCCTCTCACAGATTCTTGGGCATGACTAGGCTCCCTGCTGGCAGAGCAGGAGGAGCTGCAAAGTCCCTGATGTAAGCACTGCTCAGCAACCACTGAAACATCACTGTGTTAGCAATGTTATTCTCATACTAAATCCCAAACATTGCTCTATGCCAGCTACTAAGAAGAAAATTAACTCTATCCCAGCTGAAACCAGGACACCCACATAAGAAATACGGTTAACAAGCACCTAAAGAAGAATCCTAAATAATTTTAAAGAGAATATAATGCATGCAATTCTCCCTTGAAATTATGTTGCCAAATAATATGTCACATTGCTTCTCAGTTCACAATTCTTTTTAGGCAAAAGAGTTTAATCTCGAAATAATTATTAAGTCCCATTCTGTTTATTCTTTTCATATGGTGAGTGATGAAGTAGAAGAAATGAAAAGAGATTGAAAAATATTGTAGGTTCACAGGAATAACTACGGTACTAAAGGAAATTTAATAAAGGGACTGAGAAATGGGTAGAGAAAGATAGCTTCAAGAACAACTTGGTTTTCCATGCCAAATCCATGCTATCAGATAGTTTCAGAAAGATGTCTAACCCGCTCCTGTCAAGTTGACAGAAAGTCAAAACCACCTAAAATTATAAAGTGTCTTCTGCTATAAAATATAATTAATTCATTGCAGAATGTGTTGATCTTGTTCCATCCTCCTCTGGGAAGAACTTAAGAAATAATCACTGTTCCCTCACAAGACACATTTTGTTCTTGGGGCAGCATTGTCCAAATACATTCTCCCTGTTGCTCTCCTTGCAATTCTCTGCACTGTTATTTCTTCAAAAAGGAGCACATCCTCCAGCTGAATGGGTAGCCCCTCCAAAACCACCACTGTTATTTCCCCTAATTCCTCATAACCACACCAGTGAAGTACCAAACCTGAGTGTTTGTTTGAGGCTGTCACCACGGTATTTTTTTGATGTTTGATTCCTTTTAAACATTTTCTGATCAGTGACTGAAATCCGGAATGGCAATATCTGTTTGCACAGTGTCTGGGACAGATCACTGAAAGCACCACAAGACATGATATTTACTCAGAGAATAACTAATTTCTAACTCATTATGTTTTAGGTAACTATAAAGAGTGTCTTGCAGAGTACTCTAAGTCTTGATATGGAAGTCAACACAAGTCAAATCTTGCTTCACCTTCTTCCTCAGTAAGCCAGCTGCTTTGACAAAGAAGAAAATATTGAACTGACACCAGATCTTAAAAAATATTCCTGCTGGTTTCATTCTCTTGTTAACTTTTTTGATTGGCTGATTGAATTCATTTATCAAAAGATTTACACTCCATGTTTTAAATCTGGATTTAAATCTGAGTTGCATTATTATCAGATCTTTCCAAGGATCAGAGTTAGGTTGATCAGCCAGCACTTTTCTAATTCATCTTTCATAAAAGACAAATGCCATGTCATGGTTTTCACTAAACTGATCAGGTAACTAATCCTTTGTAATCAATGACAGAAAAGAATAGATCTTCCACAGGTAGTGGCCTTCTTTTGCCATTAATGAGCAGAAAAAAATGCTGGAGGATTGCAGTTTTGGTTGGTGATAGGTATTTTACTGTTGATAGATAATATATATATATGATTATACAATGGAATTGTTTGTGCATCTGAGTTATCATAGCCATTAAACCTTAGAAAGAATATTTGACTCTGAAATAGAAGAAATAAACTCATCATAATTTATGTTTAACTACACAAACACACAGGACACTAAACAGCAGAGACCAGACTGATGAGCCATGTTTTTCAACCTTCTACTCAGCAAGTTACAGTGCACAAATCTCATGCCTTCTGCATAAGTGTTACAGAAGGATCATAACCTCTGACCCTGTGCTGCTCTGGGCTGCTGCTCTGTTTACCTCTGGCTTTACCAGCTGCAGCATCCAAACCAGGACAAGGAGAACACCACAGCTGTCAGTGTGTTACATGCCAGCGGGCTGGTTAGGAAGCTCTTGGAAACAGTAAGCCAGCAGCAGCCTAGCCCAAAATCTTACCCTGTAGTAAATCCAAGAAAACAGATTAATGCAATGCAGAAATAAATTGATTTTAGATGAAGATAACAAGTTCTCAATATATTGCTTTGTTTTAAATTTGCATATGAGGGAAAACAGTGAAGGTTTATTGACGAATGAAAATAACTCTGTACAGTGAGGAAAGAAAAATGAAGCCAAAGAGAAAACCTCTCATTCAACCCCCACCTCCCCCCCCCCAAAAAAGGTGAAATTCTGAAAGTATAATCCTGTAAAGTCAGATAAGAAGCAATCTAATGTGACTGTCCAAATATAGTAACACCTCTGCAAGGAGATGCAAAGAGAGAAAAGGACAGTTAAGCCGCAGGTCAAAGCAGATACAACTACCTTCATCTAAGTGAGGGCAAAGACATGCTGAGAGACAGACATAGTGACAATAACTATGAAATAAATTTGGACTATTTAAATAAAGAAAGGTGCAAGAATGCAAGTAAAGGGACAAGAAAAAGCCATGCATATAACAAAACAGATAAAAATTTTTTTTTTTAAAACTTGGCAGGCTTTTGGGACAAGAAGCCAAACTACACAAACACCAAGGAAATGAAGAAAAAAAAATCAAACCCCCCCTACACCTATTGACACACAGAAAGGCTTTACAGTGTAGCTGATGAGAACATCCATAGTGTTAATGTGGGGGAAAAAAAATTTAAAAAAGCAGATTTGACCTCCTATTTTTCAAGGAAAATTATTACTCCAGTAATTACCCATTGAATAATCTCTGGCAATTTTCCCTAAAACGCTGACAGTAGATACTATAACAAAAAAAGATTAGACCAGATAAATTATTCATCTAGTCCAGAACAGCAATTGCATTCCACTGTAAGAGCAATCTCACTTTATGTGCTGCTGTTTGTTGCATGCTACTCCAGCCTTCTTTCTGGACATCACCACTTTCAAATGTTCTTTTTTTATTGCTTCTTTTTTGGTTTCAATTGCATTTAGTATTGCAGCATCTTCAAAAAAAAACCCAAAACAAACAAACAAACAAAAACAAACAAACAAACAAAAAACCAAAAAAAAAAGGAAAAAACCCAAAAACACCAAAAAAAACCAACCAAGAGCTGGTAAACTCTGTTTAAAACCAGTACTTAGGAACATATAGTGATGTAGCAAAGCCAAGGGCTGTATTTTAGTCTACTGTACGACTGCAAATTTGAAATATACTAAAGCTGGCAATTAAAAAAACAAAACAAAGCAAAGAACATGAAAGCAGAGACACAAATTTAAAAAGTCTGTATATGGACTATCTGTTGTAGCATCAGGTGAATGAGAATTCTTCTTCTGGGCACAGAAAACTTAAAACTGTTTGGCATATGTATTTTTTTTCTGACCTGTCAATGTTTTTTCTCAGATAAAACCAAAGAAAACTGAAAACAAAAATTCAAAATCCAGACAAAAATAGAATAAACGAGATCAGAGGATGCAATTGTTGGTGAGTTTCACCACTAAACCCAGATGTTCCTTCACATTGATTCATCTGATTTCTCTGTGACCCACCCTGTCCTGGAGGAGAAATAGTTTCACCACTAGATTTTGTGGGTTAGGTAACCCTTGATATTCCTTTTTGAAGCTGTTTCCCTGTGTCAGTATATTCTTCATTTGTAGGGCGGGTCAGGATGGCAAGTCTTCAGCACCTCTGATATGTGCCTTACCTGCATTGGAAAGAGTGCTGGTCTTTAGTAGGTGTCTGCCCATGACAAGAGGTTTGGGACCAAATGGTCTTTAAGGTTCCTTTCCCCTCAAACAATTCTATTATTCTATGAAATCCAAAAATACATGGAAAATTATGAATTTCTGTGCTTGTATATGTTTAACTGCAGAGATGAAGTGTGAGCATATGGTTTCATTCCCCATAATTAATATCAAAAGTGACTATATCCATTCTGGTTCTAGTCAGTGCTTTGTGAAAAGAAGCTTCAGTCCCAATCTCCTTGTCTGTTGCTTCCTGCTGGCTCTTGTCAAAAAAAGTGTGCCAGAACAGGGTGACTTCCTTAGGTCCAAAGCAGTTACTGTGTATCTATAGATTCTTTGTCATATGCTCTTATAGGTTCCCAAAACACAGATTCTGGTCAAGCTCATCATCTATCTAGCACTCCCTTATTTTTTCCACCAAAAAGGTTTTTTTACTCCCTGATGTGAATGGTACTTGCCATATATTTCTATAGATGTAATCCCTTTGCACTGCAGTAAAGAGGGCAGGAAAAACAAAAAAAAAGCATTTCTAGCCAATCTATTCCTTCTGAAATTTATTTGAAGGACATAAAAAGTACAAGTAAAACACAGTGTCAGAAAGCTGTCAAGAGGAGGGACAGATTAGGAGCCTGAAAAGTTCTGACTCCTACACAGACTCCCATCTCAACCCCAGCACTACTGGATGCGTGGAGAGAGCACCACAGAAAAGCTCAGCTGTTTTAAACCCTAGCCATTTTTCCTGCTGAGGCACTGCTGCCTTGAAGCACTGTGCCAAGAAAGAAGCCAACCAGGCAGGATTTTTCACATTCATTTAGCAAACACTTTTTTGTGTTACTTGCACTGCTGCTGCCCAGTGGTTAACTGAGGAAAGCAGGAACAGATCTGGATATCAGCAACACTCCACCACCTTCCATCCCACCTTTCACCTGTATGTCTCCAGGTATCATATCCTGATGTATTTTTTTTCCCAACTGAGAATTGATAACTGATACAAGATGAAGCTTCTGGTAACTTCACTGTAGATCCTAAATTGCTTTCTTGAAGAAACAGTGTCACGGATAATATTATTTTCAGGAAAAAAAAACTTTAGGTGGTCATGGATAACTTTTTACTGAAAAGGCAAGTAGCCAGTACCTGCTCTGACATCAGACTGAAAACCCTGCAGCTCTTGAGCTGATGAGTGTGTTCCAGACAGACAGCTGTGGAAGAAAAAATCTCTGAATACTGGTCCAAATTTATCGCCTGAAGGAAACCTTTGTTGTGACTTTGGTTTCACTGAATTACAAGGACCTCTTGAGAGCCCTTTCCATGCTTTGAGTTGTTTACTGCCAGTCCAGCCCAGGTTCTAAGCATGTCATGAGTCTGAGCTGTAAAGTCAACATCCTAATGTATACAGAATTGTAGAATTGTTTGGGTTGTGAGGGATCTTAAAGATCACCTAGCTCAAGCCCCACTACCATCGATTGAGCCTTTAAGTTTTCTCTACTGTTCCTAGAGTTAAGGATATTCCCATTAGGATTCCATCACAAATTTGAGACTACCGAATATGCTTTTTAATCAATGAAATAGCTACCAGGAAAATAATACCTTTCCTTATAACCTACATTTTATGTGTCTCTAGTTTGTGTTAGGGGCTCACATCAACCAGAAACATTGCAGTCCTTCCTCCTTTACTATTTCTTCACTTAAGGTACTTGTTTATACTTCCAAATATCTCTGATTCCCCTCCCCCTGCCAAAAAATAGTAAAATTATTTTTGTTTTTAAAAATAAAACAAATTCTGCAGTGATACATCCTGCATTAGTAATTGTTTTAATTACTCTGCATAATCAGCTGATCCAGCACTGGAAAGCAAAGTAAAGATGAGTTCCTACTCAAAAAAAAAAAAAAAAAAAAAAAAAAAAAAAAAAAAAAAAAAGTAAAAGTGAAGGAAAGAATTTTTTCAGAAGGCAATTACAGCTGGAAAAGCAGAGGGTATTTCTACCATCCGTGAAGCATAAAAAATGTGTTTGTCTCCTTTTTCTACAGCAGATATTATTTTTGTGCCCTTGAGCAGTTTTTTCACTAGAAGAAGGACATTCAAGAATATAACCCCAGGCTTATACTCCTGCACCATGTAAAGTTATTATGGATCTTGCAAAGACACAAACAGCCTAAGTGCAACTCTGTTTCTAATCTAAGTGTGAGTTCAGCAGAAAAAAAATAAAAGTAGACAGAATATTAATAAACAGATCTTCGGTATCTCAAGATCACCCTATTAAATGGTCAGTGCAATCTGAAAACCTGTTTCTTTCCCATGAATACCAACATTCAGTTTAGTTAATGAAGTTCAGCTGCAAGCCAAACAATTAGACACAATAAATCACAGAATCATACAATGATTTGGGTTTTAAGGAACCTTAAAAATCATCTAGTGGCAATCCCCTTTGCCATGGGCAGGGATGCCAGTTAATGAAATTGTGTGTTGGAGCTCAGGACTGAATGTGCATTTTTTCTGCTGAGCTTTGAGGAGTTCTAAACGCATAAATATCCAGACTTCTCTTTAAGGAGGTCAACACTACTCATATTTCCTCCTTACAACCATTCCTAACATAAATTGTGACCTTCTAAGTATTTCTAATAGTCTCCCCATTGGTGCCAGTCACTTCAGAATAGATCAGGGTACCTAAGAGTTTTTCTACTCAGCCTCTGCCTGCTGTTTATTTGATTCTCACTGGACTAGTTAAGCTGATCAGTGAAACTTTAATCCATACAAGAATGTGCTAGTTATATTTCTATTCCCATTAGGAAGGAGATGTATGGTGGAGAAAATTGCCAAGTACAAAACAATCCTAAAACAGAGAAATATAGGTCCCTTATCAACTTAAAGCAAGCATAATGATTAAAAATTTCAAAATGGATAAAGGGCTTAGAAGAGAATTTTAAATTAGTTCTGATAACACAAACACTTATTAAGATTTTAAATATTTTTTTTTGTGTAACTTTTTGAAGGTAAATAAGCAATCTGTTTTCTGAACATTTCAAAATTGCAAAAAATAATTTTTTTCACTAAAACAATGATATCATAAGTCAACCAAACAATTTCTATCATGAGTATCATGAACAGTCCCAATCAATTGCAGTTGACATCAGTTTAGTATCTACCTTCATAACTAACTTTATACAGAGGATATGAGAAAAGACCTTCTAGGTTTGTTTCCCAGTCAGTCCAATAGCAGCCGTCTCATACAGGTGTTTTGTGGATCACAATCACAGGATAAATCTTATCTCATGCAGTTCTGCTGAGGAAGATAAGAATCGTGCATAAGACTATGATGGGACTACAGAATCAAACAAAGTAGATTCAACTGAAAGGAGACTATGTGGAAAGGGAAAGAGGATCACTTGCTTTTAGATGTTATTCTTTCTTTACTGCTCTGCTGAAGATACTGGGACAACAGAAAACTTCAATGCTTCAGCTATGACATCCTCAGCTGCCACATGTAGTTCTTTCCAACACAGTGCCAGTGCCCATTTCAGTATTTTGTCACACTTTCTCAGTTTATATCTCAGATCTAAACCAGACGTAAACTAGCACTAAAATCCAGAGCCACTGAGAAACAAGGAAAGACTCCAAGTGTAGTGGCCTATGTGCCAGTAAGGCACACCTTATTTTGTTCACATGATTCTTATCCCCTTTTGGAGTTCAGGAGGATACACAAAACACCATATTATGTTGTGTTATGTGTAGCTTTATCCATATGTAAAAATCATAAGTTTCTTATGCCTTCACACTTATTCTGTTTTCCTGTCTAAAAGCAGATGTTGTCAACAACACTTGTATCAAAGAACTTTTTGAGCATAATATTTACAAGCTATTCTCTTTTTTGTTTTGTTAACAGCTTCTCTTGTACATTTTAATTACTTCAGACCTCTGCCAACATATGTTAATATCTTAGCTCAGCCACTTTCATGGGAAATGTCAAAGATTAAATTCAAATGAAGGATGTCATTTCTGTTGGCATATTTCATGTCTTTATCCTCTAGAAACCTTAGCTGAGGAAAACCATACTATTTAAAGAAAAAATGTTGACTTTTTTTATGAAATTGCTAGGCGACCAAATTATCTTTGTGAGGCAAAATCCCCAGACAATTCTCATTCGATGGGAAATATCGGAAATGGAATTTAGCTCTGGATTTACTTGCCAGGTACCAACAATGCACAACCAGAAAAATGATAAAATATATCTCATACTTCTGCCATTTTTTTTCTGATTGCATGCTTGGGCAGAACACATTGGAAAGCACTCCCACTTCTCCTGACTGTTATTTCTTTAGACTAAATTGCTCTAGCTGGCAGCCTTCTGCACACATGGCAGGAAGCAGAAGGGTCAGTCTGCTCTGCCAGGGAAGGTGAACGTGTGCTGACATCCCAGGGGTGGCAGGGGCAGCAGGCCACTGAGGACAGCACAGTCCACAATATCCAAATGAGGACACCAGTGTGGGGCTGGGATAGTGACAGGGGGGACTGAGGCACTTGTGTCTGCCACACCAACCATGAAGCAGGATAAATGCAGGTTGCCAAGTCAGCCAGAGTCAAGGCAGTGTGAGGCTGGACACAGCATCCCTGTGACGTGACTCAGGCAGAGACCTGTGCTCAGAAGTAGGTCCTGAGAGAAGAAAAAGTGAGGTGCCTGGGCAGTAGTTCTCACAGCTGCACAACGGTTGTGTGAGATGGATCCCTTGCCAGGTGTCTGAACCTCCAGCAGCAGGGAGAGGCTGTGCTACACCCATGTCTGGCATGACAGCCAGAGAGAAGAAGTCACCAGAGCTCCTATGAGAATAAAGATGATTGTTCATAGACTTGAGTTTGCCATTTGAAGAATTTGCAGCTCCATGGAAACCATTTTAGTGATCTTCAAGTTGAAGAACACTGACAAGCATTAATCTCAAGAGAGTTTTCTACTGAATACTTTTTCTTGTGGTCTTCTCTATGAGCATGTTATAACCATACAGACTTCTTTAAGGTTTCTCTGAACTGAAAAAAGCAAAGCAAAAAAAAACCACCAAGCCCCAAAAAATCCAAAGAGCAAGTCTCAAAATTATAGATAAGTTTGTTCGGCAGCAACTTAAATATTCTTAGAAGAAATAATCTTGAGATTGATTCAAATGAATATTCCTTTTCTTTGTCTGCTTTTCTCCTCTGGGAAGTTTTTGTATTGCTAGTGTTTAAGGGAAAAACCACAAAAAATATAAGAGTTATCAAAGTGTTAAAAATGTGAAAAAGCCAGGAATGTGAAGCGACAAAATATGACCTATCACAAGAAAAAAGGGACTGAAACACATACTTTTGCTCTAATGCCTTGGACTTATTGAGTAGTCTAGAACTCTGATGAGGCTGGAGGCAGCTGTGAGAGTTAATAACCCTGTTGGATTTGTCAGAGCAGAAAAATCATTGACCAGACATAACAACTGTATGTGAGCCCTACCAAAACTGAATAATTACATAGCTAGAGATTAATATCCTGAAAATCATTGTCATTTGATACAATCCAGCAGCGAGTTTTCTGGATTTAATAAGTCCCTGGAGGGTTAAGCATAAGACTACACTTTTTTTGTGTATTTTATTAATATTTTTAGCTTGCCTTGGCACCTATAGTACACAACAATAGAATTGACATATAGACTGGCTGTCAGCAGGACTCAGAACTCATCCCACGAGTAATTTTCAAGTAAGTTGAACAGTGATCAAACTCAAAATACAGAAGTTCAAAAGTTCTGCCTTACAAGCCTTGGGCACTCTGTAAATACAACTTAAAGAATAACTCTCAGTCATTTGTCTAGAATCACCACAAAATGTATTTCATACATGAAACTGAACAGAGGAAGAAGAATTTGAATCACAATCTGAATTTTAATAGAGAATCACATAAATGTTGCAATGATAGTTCAGAAACATGCATAAATTAATCAAATAACTCATATGTCTTATTTGACATCCTGAGGTTTACATGAAGTGGACGATTACCTACCAACATCCATTTTTAAACAATTTTCATGTCACTATAATAAATATTTTATTATAAGAAAATATATAATTTCTAATATGAAGTAATAAGAAAGACCTTATTCACTTCTGTGTTCTTGGTCTCAAAAACAGCATATATTCCCTACATTAATTTTAACTGGCATATATTTGACATAGCAGAATTTTGTAGATTAGCATTTTTATTTGTTTTCTACTGCCATTGATTTTATTTGTTCAGCTGATATTAATAAATTCTACTGCTAATTGATTTTGATGGCTTCCTATTCAAGATGGTGTCAATAGAGTGGAACTTAAGTGAGCAACAGCACCATGTTGTAGTCAGAATAGCAGTAAGTGATGGTATCATCTGTTCTTTAAAGACCATTTGATTTTGATATTCCTTTCAGAGTTATATTAAACTGCATTATCTGAGAATCATATTTGTCCATCCACCTTTCATCATATTTACAAACCAAGCATCCAATATTGCAAGCACTGAAACATACAAATACGTAGACTTTACATAATGCATTAATAGGATTATATTTTAAAAATCCTTTATATGTCTGAAATGGAAGAGCAGGATATAAAGGGGCCTTAGGCCACAAAGCAGAATGGTAGTGATGGGGAGCACTGGCCCATTTGTGCCTGAGCAGGGCTACCCACAGCACATTCCCTCATTGCCGGGGATAGGCAGGGCTCTCCTCCACTGCCTGGCTCGTGTCCTGCCATGCAGGCAAGAGGAACTGATCCATGGCACGTGCTGCACCATCACCCCTGGCAGCACAACCTGCAGCCCCCAAACACAGCCTGCGAACTCGCTCGTCTCACAGCTCCCTGAGAACTACCAAAATGTCGAGAGGAGACTCCTGCGAAAGGTTCGGGAGAGTTTTATGAGTCTGTGGGAGAGGAGCTGCACCCAGAGGGGTTTCTGAGGGCACTGTGTGCTCTCAGGCAGCCCTGGGACAGGCTGTCCTGGCCTTTGCAGCTGGCTGATTCACTTCAGGGCATGAAGCATTAGGTATGCACAGCACGCCTCACCCCACCCCAAAACCTCATTTATGTCTCTAATGTATTATTCCCAATATTTCACCCACAAGTAGCGTTCAGGATCTTAAAGTTATTTTGTGCTGCTGCTGGAGAATTATTTCTTCATGTAGACTCTCACTTTGACCAGCACTTGTTTTCCACCTCTCTTCTCTTACAGTGATTTCCTCCTTTGGGCTTTTGAGTTCCATCTCCATATATTTGCCTCAGGGAGTTGTGCAGCTGCAGCATATCAATAACCTTACAGAAGATGCTGCATGACTGATTCACAACTATTGCTGAAATTCAAGGACAGAAAACTGAACTGGCTGATAAAAGTAAATGCAATTTTCCATTACTGCTTTACAAGCAAGCCAACCAAATGGCTCATTATCCAAAAAGAAGTATTTAAATTAACTGGCTACATCTAAAATATAAATAAATAAGAATATACTGATCTACTTAGAACAAAAATAGAGCAGAAAAAACTCATCACTATATGCACAGTCTGCAGAGCTGAACATTTGAGCTTACTACTTTCATTCCTAAAATAACATGTATCTCAAATCCACAATAGAAGTGCTGGACCAAATATTATGCTCTTGACATCAGTAATATTTTTTTCTACACAGTGATCCTTGAACACCCTGAACCCAAGCTCAAGCACCTATATTTCTCATTTTTTATTAAAATACTAATTAATTCAGTGGATATTGAAGAACTCTGGTCAGAAGATCCTAAACTGTAATTAGCTGGACTTTAAACAAACCTTTCAAAGATGTTGTTTATGCTCCTGGTTTCCATTTGCCTTGTTTCAGACTATCAAAAGAATTCTCTTCTTTCTGTTTCACTTAAAACTAATACATTTTAAATTTTGGTCTGTAAAGAGAAAAACAAAATCTCAAGATGTAAATTACTACACCAAGAGATTTTTTTAAAATACTGTACTGGCAGACAGTTAGGTACTATATTCTATTTTCGTAACAAAACATTCTAAAAATCCTCAAAAGTACTAATTTCAATTTTCATGCCTGTCACCCCTACAAGCCTCAGCCTATGAATTTGCACTCTCAGAATTTACAGTCTCAGAACTTTAAGTTCAGGCATTTGTTCATTCTCTGTTATGACTGGATAGGAACACAAATATTCTGCTGAAAGAGCATCCATGTTTGGAAAGCTTAAGATAGGAAATTCTGGAACCTCTCTTAAGCCATTTGATGATATTTTGCTGTGTATGAACTCCTGAGGATGCTTTCTGAAATTTTTTGTAACTTTGCTATAGAATAAAGGTTGCTGTTATAGGAGGAGATAAAGTTGTTTTAATGAAATTACAAAAGAAATTCTGTGCAATCCCCTGCATATATCTCTTAATGTATAAAAGATGTCTGTGAACTTAACTCTAGCAGCATTATGAATTCTTTCCTGACTCTATTATATTTTGAATGATTATTTTGAATGAAATACATCCTGGGTATCTGTCCAGCAAATATTTTCTGCTATCAAGTAATTCCTAATGTCTTTTGACAAAATTGTAAAAATTACTAAAGAATTATGAGACTAGCATTTCACGAATTCTGAAAAGGTTTTGGAAAAGTAAAAAGATTTAAGATTCAACATGCCCTTCATTTTATTTCCATTTCTGTACAAAAAATGAAAGCGATATAAGGAAAAATGTCATGGAAGCTCTTATTTTGTAAGAATGAGGCCCATAATTTCTTGCAAAACTAACAGTTTTATCCAGTGTTTGCAGTGTACATTGAACATAGTATTTTAGGTATAATTGGAACACCTCAAAAATAATCAAGCTAATCAAACCTCAGATCACTCCCACCAACTAGAAAATTTAAATAATCCGTTACTTGGAATTTTGATGCAAGAGTGTAGATTAGTCTGATGGGACTAAGAAATTAACTGTGGTGCATTTCTATAAGTCTCTTTGTTACATGAAAACAATATAAAAACTGGCATTGACTTTGATTTTTTAGATAAATCTAAAACTATCTTTCTCATATTCCAAATGCTCTGTTCATTTGGGGGAAAAAAAGAAAAAAAATTAAAGCTTTATACTAGGTGGAATTCTGACAAGGCATGCACACACTGCATATGTGTGTGCATATATATATAAGATACATTCAATGTAGTAAAAATAAAGTCAGTAAATTGACCAAGCTCAGAAGATTTCATTAATTGCAAAGAGAGCATCATCAAATTAGCAAATCTTCTTCTGCTTCCTGTCCAAGCAACAGGATAACAGAATTGTGGAAGGTCTTGAAGGCCGAACCAACTGCTGTTCACAATAGAGCTTGTGAAATAAAAAAAAGTATTTTCCCCACTTATAAAATCAGTCATAATTAAAGTGATATCTCTGTTCTGCTCAGCATGCTACTATGGCAATTATAAATATTTTAACAATTTTGTCCTCCCACTTTGCTGTTATTAAAAACATGCTCTAAAATGAATCAATCTTTTAAATTCCACAATTTAAGCATGCTTTTTTAATGTGCTGTGTGGTACCTTATGATTTTAAGCAAATAGAGAGCAGTATTTATAAAACACTCATTTACACTGTATTTATAAATATATTAAAAAAGAGAGCAAGAGTTTTTAATGTGTTTTGTGAGGCATTTTTCCCTAATTCATCCTTTATCAGAACTGCACCAAATTATATCAGTTTAATTTCAGCCTATTGTCAGATCAGTTCTCTTTCTCATTGATTTTTATTTATTACAGATAAACTGTATATTTCCTCTATGCCAGTTGTGTTTATCTTCCAGCTGCCCCAAAGGAAACATCAGTGACCACTGATTCTTTTGGTATGTTTTCTGCTCTGAGATAAGACAACAGCAGCTGCTTTTAGACCTATAGATTCTTTCTGAAATGCACATATGCTTTGTAATAAAGCTGTTCAAGACTCTGTATCTGTGCCTGGAGCAAACAAAACACATTTTCTTTAGAATTTGCTTCTGCCTGACTGCCCACACAATGAACACAAGACTATTTTATAAGAGAATCAATGCTTCTAAAGAACTTCACTTTCAAAAGCCTATCATAGGAAAACAGAATTTACTTATTTATATATAAAAATATGTAGTTAGATGAATATTTGTTCTGCCATCAGGAAAAGACTAGGCCAGGTTAAGGATTGTTTGCACAGATGTATCAGGGGATACTTCCCACCCATGCAACTGAGCCAAGTCTTGTTAATGTGCATATAAGACACTAATGATACTAACAATTACCCCAAAAGCTTGCAGTTTGCATTAATATCTTATAGTTAATGTTATCCTCAGAATAGTATTAACTAATGGAGAGAAGGTATGAGAAAGCTATTAGTTAATTTGGTAGAGACACAACACTTTTTTAATCCTTGTGTGGAGAGGAAATAAGTAAGAAGGGAAGTAGTACCTTTTGGGTTGTGGTTAATAGCCTTTTTCCCAACCCACAGTGCACCAATTCAGCTATATTTGTGAACACAACAGCAGATAAAAACCACATTTGGTTCTGCTATGACATGAACTACTTCCATACTACTCTCTTCTGATTTTCTTTTTTTTTCCCTAGACGCCATTCTGCCCACTGCTATTGTCAGACTTAAGACACCAGCATAGAACAAGACAGTCATAGAGTATGTTCCCAGGAAAAATTAAAGAAGATAAATATGTGCCACTTTAAAAATAGGTTTGAAATCCAATTAAAGACAATATCTTTTCAGACTGTTTGTGGGAACATAAATTCTATGTATTCAGGAGCAACCATTGACAGAAAGAAGAAGGTGGTTTCTTGTTACTCATCCTCTTCAATTTTGTTCCTTTTTTTTTCTTTTTTTTTTTCTTTTTATCGATATCTGGAGCCAATTTAAATGAAAGTTATTAATCTTTTTTGTAAAATTGTACCACAAAATACCAGTGAATAACAAAGCTAACATACAATTATAAGCAAAAGGTCTCTCTTGCACTGCCACTGGATGAAAAACCACTTGATTGCTGGTTATGCACCCATTCATTGTGTCATTTTATGATCAGTTTTGCAGAAAAAATAGTAAGAAAGTATTTTTCCCACTCATAAATAAGTCATTATTCAAGAATGTCCTTTGTTTCAAGAACCTCTGGATCTTCCTCTAGCTACCTTTGAATTTTGTTAGATCCTGATTCTTTTCCAGTTTAAGCCTAGGGGCAGAAAGAACTGTTGCTCTTGTTGCATTTCTTTTGCCAAACTTAGAGAAGTCCCCTTCATGACAAAGCTGAGGTTAGGGAGCACCTGTAAAAATATTGTTGCCTGGGAGGCATTAGCAAAAGTGGGAAAAAAATCTGTATATGACACAGTAAATAGAGTTTTACTTTAGAACAAGACAGACACAATCTTTGCTAAAATATCACAGTAATGTTGCAGTGTAAAATTAGTCATATTTGTACTCATCCTCAAGAAATCCCATCTGAACCATGTACTGGCTCACAACAGTAGTTCACTACATTTTTAATTTTTGAGGAAATTCTTGCAAACACCTTCACGCTTCCTTCTGTATGGCTGCAGTGAACAAACAATAAAGGAGAGCATATATATTGTTAAGCTACCACCTTACTCTACCAAATCCTCTCTTATGCTTCCCTCACAGATGAGAATTCATTTAGAAAACTGCTATTTTGCACCTACTAACTGATATATTGTGGTAAATATACTCAGCAAGTGTATTGAGACTCTGGATCTGATAACAGCCATCAAAGGCTCCATGCTTTCAGCAGGCTTCAAGTTCACAGCTGACCTAGAGTACAATTTAAGACCAGCTCTACAATTTCTACTGACAATTGGCACATAATCTTTCCCCGTCCACACTCTTTCTCATTAGTCATAAGTGCAAGGTACAGCACAGACATGACTGCAGTAATTGGCATAGTGCCTCAAATCAAAACCAGGCTAAAGCCTGAACTCTATGAGCTGTAGTATAAAATAACATTTATTCAGTGCGCCCATTAACTAACTACATTTTTAAATTGCAGCTAAAAAAGGACAATACAACAATGGATCTATCTTCTATTTAATGCATGGGCAAATGTAGCAAACCAAGCACATTTGTATTGAACCCAAAGATTTATGAACTGAAGTCACATAACCTTTCTCAGCCAAATGACTTCCTACTCAACAAGCTATCAAAACTATAAAAGTACTCTACCACTAAGTAAATTATTATTCACCATATCTAGAAGAAGTGAGAGCTGGTCCCCAATCACTCACACATTTATGTTAGTAAAAATTGTAGGTTCTCACACTGATTTTTGGCATTCATTACAAACATTTAAGAACTCCCGTGGTTATAAAATACAATATAATAATGAGAATTAGCTCTTTGCAGATTTATTCAATCTTTAGCCATCACTCATATGAAAGAAAAGTAGAAGCTTATAGTAAACTCTTACCTTGAGTGAAACCTCCAGAAAGAACTTGTTATAAGGAAAAGCGTAACACAGGAACAAGGAACAATTTAAATAATAAAATAATTTATTGTAAAAACATTGCTATATTTTAAAACTGCAAAATTCTACTTTATAACTACTAGGGATACTTACCACACTTAAAAAACCTGGAAACCTAAATGAAACTGTTGGGTCAAAGTGACCATTAGTAACCCACTTACCCAGCTTACTAACCAGCCAACACACAGAAATCAGAATTTTCTGCAAATTTTATTCCAAATGCTAGCAGTTGGAAAACAAAGTTGTAGTTATTGACCAGTCAGTCAGTGAAATATCTAGAGCAAGAAGACATCCTTTTTGCCACGGGTATAATTTCTGGTTAGTTAGGTCACTGATGATTTTGTCAGAACATTACGAGGACCTCAAGCAGCCATTTCCAGCACAACAGACCTTTTCCCCAAGAGAAAACAGCTTACAAAAGCCATTGTGATTAAGAGAGAGTTGCACTGGAGATAAATGTTTGCCTCTCATGTTAAACTAAAACATTAGGACCTCTGTCTTGTTTTGGCTACTCCTTGTTGCACAGGGAGATGCCTCACACCATCCATCCTCAGACAGTGACCACAAGAGCTGCTGCTGGGGGACATCACAAGCCCTCTCAGCTTCCACTGCCTCTACTTCAAGCCCTCCATCATAAATGTGTAGTCCCCACTCTTCCACTCCTCTGACCAGCCAGTTTCGAGCAACTTATTGTTTCGCCGTTGCCTAAGGGGTGATGGAAAATTTGATGTCTGTTTGTGTTATTCATGTGCTTTTCATAGCCTAGAATAGGTCTGCAAGTAAATAGGCAAAGCTTAAAAGGGGGAAATGCAAACAGAATGCAGCTGTCTTCCTAGTAACCTACAATAAACTATGTTAGAATATTCTTCAGCCTACAAATATCCTCTGTGTAGAGTATCATTAAAAGAGAAGCCTTGTATCTGTCCAAACATTTTCTTTATAGACCATGTCCAGAAAATTTTGTGGCCTTTGCAGAGCAGCTAATAAAAAGATTTTGGCAGAGAGGCATTCACTAAGGGAAGACTTTTTCTGATATGGGTATCTGCCTTCAGAAAATTTATTTTGTGCCAAAGACATCGTGATGTGATCTATCCTATCAAAAGCAGTGTTGTCAGTAGGCAATTACTTGAAGTTTTGTGTCAGCAGGATAACACACTATCAGTAGCTGTGGCTGAACAATACATAATGCATTAAATGAGCAATATCTGAGCCTCCAAGTCCTGTCTGCTTCAGTAACCTGTATACAAATGAAGAATCCTTCCACTATAACTTCAACCCAATTTAAAGAAATGCATCTTTTAGTAGTGGTTGTGTCAAATTCTCAATTATGTACAAGTTTCTGCTATCCTATAATATAATGGTGACCTACTCAATTTCTTTAAATAGATCCATGGCAAGCTCTTTGGAGTTTCACCAGTTTTACATATTTTCAGCAGGTCATAAGCAACATAGGTACAACAAAATTAAGGCTGGGTTTTCAGCTGAGCCCCTGAGGCAAAAATGTCAGAAATGTGTTCAAGAAAATACTTAATGCAGTCTCATCATCTGCACCACATTAGTCAGCTTTGAGGCAACACAAGATCAAAGTGGCAAATTAAGTTCCTTAACCTAAAAATTAAAATTCTTTCTAAAATTATTTTCATTAATATTTTTAAATGCAACATTCCAAAAGGTAGAAGTGATTTCTTTCCTTCTTCTTCTAGGTTTTTTTATCTTTCAGACTATCAAAATATGTCAGTTTTTTACACAACATCTGTTGTGCTGTTCCCAGCAGCATAAGTAATTTGTGCACACCTTGCAAGTGAGCACTATAATCAACTAATGAAGCCAGAATTCCTATACAGTCAAATACCTACAAATACACCTTTTAAAAACAAATGAACAAGCTTTGAAGGACCAGTTTTGTTAGGGAAACAAAGAGAAACCTATTCTAAAAGATTTTAAGATTTTACTTTAGTTTGTAAGAGAAATCTGGCTGCAGAACTAGGCACTAAGTAAGAATTTAGGTTATATTAATCTGTAATAATTATATATAATTATATATTATATAATTAATCTGTAATACCTTAAGATCCAGATTCACTCCAACTTGTTTCAACTTATCCTGCATTTGATCTTGCAAGTGATGAGCTCCTAGATAGAATCAGAGTTTATTATCATGTGCCATTCAAAATTCAAAATCTGATGATTCTGCAAGCCATACAAAACCACCAACAGCTTTCTCAAAACTCCATTCCAAGAAACTGTTTTAGGCACATTTCCTCACAGAATCACAGAATGGGTCAAGTTAGAAGGGATCATACCGGTCCAACCTCCCAGCTCAAGTAGATCATCCTAGAGCACATTGCACAGAATTACATCCAGAATTCTATATGGATATATATAATTTATATCCATTCATGGATATAAAATACATCCATGTGTTATATGATCGCCCTTGAATACTTCTAAATGCTTCAAAATCAGGGGGAAAACTGAGGATGGATACAACATCATGAAAAACAATTATCAGAGCAAAGAATTTTGAGAGAAGTTTAACTTTACATCTCCATTCAAGAAGAAACTCACCAACACCAGTTGTATAAGTTGATTTCCATTCATAATGTTTATGTCTGTGTAGCACTGGATACCCATTGTAAGAACCAGAAAGCCACTTCTAAGGATGTGATGATATACTCCAAATCAGTAGTAATAAAAACATGCTACTATGCATAATAGGTCTCTAGAAAAATTGAACTTTCACAGTGTCCACCCTAACT
Organism: Luscinia megarhynchos; assembly: GCA_034336665.1. Taxonomy (NCBI): domain Eukaryota; kingdom Metazoa; phylum Chordata; class Aves; order Passeriformes; family Muscicapidae; genus Luscinia; species Luscinia megarhynchos. Next base: position 51,733,655 of record CM067592.1, on the reverse strand, counting down.
CTACCTCCTAGAAATGTCTGATTTATGTCACTAAACCTACTCAAGTGCAGTCAGTTATGGTAATTTGTTCTTGAAGAAAAACCTTTAGTGGTAGCTGCAGCATCAGCCAACTTTATATAGCCAATTACCATACACAGTACTTGTGTGAGCACACACAGAAGGTATTTAATCAGTTTAAAGTATTTTACTTAATTGAGTCCTTGCAAAACCTTGTAATCAAGAGTATTATAATGGCATTGAATTTCACCCCAAAGTTATTGATTTACTTCTTGTCTGAACAAAAAGTCAATGCAGTAGGCAATATCTACGGTGTAACAATTGGCTCCAAATCCATCCTTCCTATGTCCAGTGCAGAAAAAACTGTATTATTCTGGTTAGCTAACCCTATACTCATCAGAAGACTGACATGACTGTCCATATCAGTGAGACACTGGAATGTTAATGTTTAATGACTCAAACAATTTGCCATTTGCAGTAGCCACCCAGGGGCAGGGTAGGTGCACACCCATCACCAGAGGCTAGAAGATAAGGGAAGAGGTTGAGGAGAAGTAAATCCTGAAAGGTGGGATAGATGCCACTGATGATCCTCATATCCGTGGTTCACCTGAGACACTCTCCTCCAGGGAAGCACTCAGACATCCACACACGGGCCTGAAGGTATTCTTCCCACTCACAAGGTGAGCCATGATCCATGGCACTGCATCATTCAGTGGGAAACTTCCTGCCACAGAGGAGGCACCTGGGCATTGCCATCAAGGCTGAGCAGTTGGCAATTCCCTTTGGAGAGATTATCCTGCCAGGTATGTTGCAAAAAGCAAAACAGAAGGCAAGTCTTACTCCAAGTATTTCATATTGTATGTTTATCAGAAATTAGAATTAATCTAAACTACTTGGCTTTTCATCTCTCTTCCCACCATTGTTGGAATGGATTTAGTTTGTAATTTCATGATCCAGAAGACGAAAACCTTTAGGTGCTCGAGATGAGCTCTAGAAAGAAACACACAATTTTTTCAAAATATTTCCATTTATGCAAGACAGAACTGAAAAGCAAAAAAACAAAAAAAAACCCCAAACCTGCTAAACTTCACAGACCACTAAAAAGATGATAATCATATTGAGAGGACATTAAATTAAGCCCCTGAGACTAGACTAATAATCATTTGACTCTTTTAATGGAATGGCTTTTTCTCATTTTATGATGGCAGTATTTGCTTTTGGTGAAAGAGTGAGATTTTATGATGGCAAGAGACATTTGCAGTAAGCAAGCTGAATTTTTGTTCTTATTTAACACTTATGTACAAGGGGAAGTAACAGAATAACACATTATGCCAGTTGGTGTTTAAATATGCATTGCACATAATCCTGCTCGAGGGTGTACCAATTTGGACTTTTAAGAATAATTGAGAATTACACAATACAGATTTGAGAGGAAATAGTATCATTACAAGAGAGTAGGCAAGCATTTTAATACAGCTGCTGCCATTACTTCTGAAATGTTAGTCATTATGAAGATCTATGTATGGCATTTCCTCAAGACCAAGAAAACAGCTGAAGTTTAGCACACCATTGTTAATAGAAAGTTACTTATTCCAAAATTTTGTAGAGTATGCATATTCTTATTCCACAGTAAAGGCAGCTCACACACTGTACATGGAGAAGTTTATGCAAGAAGGAGGGAAAATCTATTTCAATTTTTATCTTAACGCAGACTAATGTGTGAATTTAATTAGTCAGGTATTGTTTGAAGTTTTTTTCATCATTCACTTTTTTTTACTGAAAGTTGCAACTGGATTTATTGCTAGAAAGTATTACTAATAAGAATTTTTTCATCATTCATGTTATAATTAAAAATAAGTAATTTTCTAGTTAGACACAACGTTCAATATTAATGTTTTTCTTAATCATTACACATTACATCTGTCATGTAATAGTAAATCAGTCATGTTTTAGAAAATCTTTGAAAGACAACAAACTACAGCTCAACACTGTTTGATAATCTATTTGGGAAAAATACTGATCCTTGGGTGAAAAGGAGAATTGAAGGCACAAAAGATAACAACAATGGATTGAGATAAGAAGGATTTATTGTAAAAGTCAAGGTAATAGGAAAACCAATGTACTAATAACAAAATCTAGCAGAAAAAGGGAACAATTCACAGGTTATTGTTCACATTGCAGAGCTGGTAATACACAAATCACTGCCATGCTATGCAACCCCAAAGAGACCCCTTCTCTCATCCAGCGATAATAGCACAAGGTGGAATAAAATAACCTCTGGATCCTAGCCATGGTCCCTCCTGGCTACTTCCAAAGTTAACCCTGTCCTGGATGGAACTAGGACAAGCAGGAAGCTCTTTCATCCTGAAGAAACCTACCCTTCATCCAAAGAGTAGAAGCACTCGGAGTATTAAGTTAATAATGATTTCCCCTTTTTAGAAAAACTGGTGTTAGCTTGATTTTAAATATTAGAATATTGACATTCAAGTCTGTTTTATACAGCGTGTTTTCACTTCAAATGCAGTTTAGACAGCTCTGCTCATTATTCCTTTCAAAGCAAATGAGAAACTACATAGGAAGTAAATTTGTTCTTTTTTTCTTTAATTTTTTTGCATGGTCTCTAGCCAAAAGGGACCTGTTTCATCTGTTTAATTATTATTGTATTTAATCACATATACATCTTGTAAAAGGATTTCTGGTACAAAAGTTAGTCTTAACTCGTTCACCTCAGGAGTTCCTCTTGTCCACAACAGACTCAAGGATTAGAGGAAGAGAGATAATTGTTCTGATTTCTGTGTCAGTATGACTTTCAAGAGACATTAAGTATGTTCTTACACATTTCTCAGGAAGAATTCCAGAAAATTAAATCATGCACAAACTGTAGAGAACATGGTCATTTATCCACTGATACAGAAGTACAGACACTGCCCTTTGACATGGAGACTCTGGCTACATGTATTGAAGGCACAGAACTATATGAAAAAAGTAAAACCTAATGACAATACTAATAAAGAGAGACCTTGAGCTTCTTACCCTAGGATGTCTTTATGCAGCTGTAAGTCAGCCCTCATAACACAAATTTATGCAGTGCTTAGAGGCTCCTTGACTTCACTTTGTCAGCCTCAGTTCCCTGTGATTTTAGTCCTCTGCACAGATTTTTCTCTCCTTCAAACATGGAAGTCTTCCACAACTGCAAAATAAAGTGAAGTCTTAAGTATTTAGTGGACCAGGACATTGGTCTATGCAATGGAAGTATGAAATCTCAAGACTCCATGCCCTCCCCATTGATATCCATCAATTTTACAGTGAAGAAAATAGGAGAGCCTATCTGATGAGTCATTATTTGCAACAAAAATAAGACTGGAAGAGTGGCACAAATTAGATGTGGTTTGATAGTAATTTGCAAGTGCTCCCAGCAAAATAGTGTCCAATCTATTTAAAATCCAGGACATTCAAATTTTACCTCTTGTTCTACCTCCTATACATGCAACTCTCTTTACAACTACTGTGTTGGGTACAGCCTGATGTTGATGAATTTTTATTTCTTTAAGCATCAAGAAGGACAGAAGGAGACATGGAAAGGCCAAATGAGCGCTATATACTCTGTTGATCACTGTGGGTTTCCTGAACAAGCAAGAAGCTTTTCCTGTGAGAAGAGGAAACCTAAGCTGAAGAGGCATGTTTTCTATATAAATAAATGCATTTTAAAGAAGCTCTTCAGGGCTCTTGTATTCACACTGTGGTTATGATGCTCCATTTCTTGTTCTGCAAACAGACAAAATTTTTGGCATGAAAAGACTGGTTTATATTTCATTGTCTACATAAGGCTGCATCAGGACTGCCAAAAATTTATCTAGACCTTGCCACAGAGAAATGTTCTGTGGTCTAGACACACGGAGAAGAAACTCTATTGCATTTCAAATCATAGCAGACCCAAAACACCTCAGTTGATAAAGTGAATATCACTACCCAAGACACAAGTGGGATCACACTGGCAGAAAAAAAATCATTAGGCCATTTAGTCAAAAGTATATCTAAAGAAAACTAAGGGAAAGGGTCATTTAGACTTTAAACCAGGAACTATGAGAAAAGTAAAAAATCGGGAAAAAAAAACCCGAAAATGACAAGTTGTTTTCCAAATGTTTTTTCAGTGCCTCAGTGTTGAAAGATAATTTGTACCTCTTCTATTGACAGTCATTGTGTCTCCAGGGGATTTTAAGAATGCCATAGAGGTGGAATCTATGTTTATTTTTCTGTGTGCAGTGAGGAAAGCTCACAGATGGGAAGACAAGACCTTTAAAACTCCACCATTAAAATATGAAAATGCTGAAAGAGATCAGAGCAGAGGGGAGAAAGGACACTTCAGAGCTGATTGAAGCATGATTTAAGGAGTGTGACCAGAATGAAGAGCAATAAAAACAATAAAGAAACAAATAAATGGAAGCAGGAAAGAAATTGGCCTGCAGCAATATTTGTAATCAAAACAGTTTTGGAGTAAAATTTTCTCAAATCAATTTACATGTTTTTGACCATAAAGGAAAAGCCCTGCCACATATTTTCTAATCAGCTCTAGTGTACAAGGCCAGAACACAAGTGTTTGCCTGAAGAAAAGTCAAAATCATAACCTCTCAAAGAAGCTGAAGCCAAAAAAAAAAAAAAAAGTGTTCGTTTACATTGTTGTTTTTTTTTAATTTAATCTCTGCAACATCTATAGTGCCTACCTCCTTCATAAAACTAAAGAAACCTCAAAACAAATAAAAGCCATTTTAGTTTAAGATGCATTATAAAAATCTAATATATAAGAATTCATAAGGACTGGCAGCATTGATATGAAACCTACTTGTGACAACAATTACAGTTCACGACAAGTATTTATGTAAAAAAGCACAAGGTAATTTGTTACCGAAAAATCATTTAAGCTCTGTTAGCTAAAGATAACATAAAGCTTTAACATGTATCTAAGTTCTCACAAGACATGATTAGTATTATCAGAAAGTGGAGGATGTAATAAAGATATTAAGAACAGGTTGTCCTTTTGCATGAAGAGATTACAGTTTGTGCGATTTCCAGGAATAAAATTATGTTTCTGTTCTAAGCTCTGTTACCATCATTAACAGGTAAAGATAATGAGGAAAGAGGCAGGAGGTGTGTAAGTTAAGATGTATATTTCATTAATAAAAATGTACATAGGCAGGAAAAGATGGAAGGAATAGTCAGGTCTTCCTCAAATACTGTTAAATGATTGCAAAACGAAAAAACAAAATCTGCTGTGGCACTACCATATCTTTCAGAGCTCTATCTCACTCTCTCAAGAAGATTCCAGCTTCACAGATAACATGCATTCAATTATAGGACTATAAAAAAACCCCACTTGAATGCAATCAAGTATCAAACCAAATGAAAAAATGTCCACTTACAATTTTATTTAGTTCTCTACTTAACAGCCACACTTCTATTACTACCGCTTCTATTACACCAATTTCAATCTGTTATTTATAGAAAAGTCAGGAGTTTTGTAATGCAAAGAGTTCAGGATACAAAAAACTAGCTAACCCAACAGACAGACAGGATAGGTAGATAAATAATGAATGGAAATGCTTCCCTGACACCGTTTGCCATTTACACCCTAGAATTATCAAAGCAGGTTTCTGTGAGAATGTGAACACCAGGACATTGCAGTCAGCTTAGTTGTTAGACCTGGTTAATGTCAACTACCATACTACATTACTTTATGTACATTATTGGGCAAGCTTGTGCATGTGTTCCCTGCCCCACAATACTCTAGCTGGAATATAAATCAGCACTGTAAAAACAAAAGCTGTGGCTAACCAGAGGAATAATACTCAGTATCTGCAGGGGTAGCAGTGTGGTTGCACCTGCCCCAGCACCTGGGCTGTTTCTAACACTACTCAGAGCCACAAAAATGCTACTTCAGGGCAGAGCAGTTACCTCACTGTATGTGCTCCCTCACTGCTTAACAAGAACAAGGCTGTCCAAGGGAGCAAAGCCCCCTAGCTCTTGTCCCTTCATCAAACCACTCTTGAACATTATAGAAATTCACATATATACAGGTTTTGCTGAGATTTGAGGTAAAATAATAGAGAACATTAACCAGAATTTTACTGAATCTTACCCTCACTTATGTTTGCAAGTACATAGAGAATAACGTCTTAAAATATTCTAGCAAAGACAAAGCTGAAAAATACATACACTGGTACCATCCAAAAGCCTGTAAAATTGGGAAAAGATCCTAAGGGCAGCAAACAAGCAACACTGCACTCAACATGAAACAGCAGTAACACATCAAGTAACACTTGAATCTGTAAGTCACTAAAAGATGCAAACACAGATGGAGAAAAAAAAAAGACATTGCTACCTTCCCTTCCCGTCTTAACAGCTGAAATTGATTTCCCACAAAGCTCCTTAAAAGCTCATAAGCAGGAGCTTATATCAATAGGCAGAGTAGTGACACACTCTGGTGCTTCGACGCAGGCATGTTAAGTTATACATACTGCATAACATAATCAGTTGATTAAAACATGCCTTCACAGATATAAACAATCAAGTAACAGTAATGAGAGAGAGATTATTGACTCCAAACAGAAGAAAAATCCCTTCACGAAAGGCAGCTGAATTAAGAATCAAATTAATGATCTTATAAAAGGAAGACTCTCCAAAGTGTAGCAGTTGAAAAAGAACACAGCCTGTGTTGAATGCTTTTACATTGAATGATATTCCCTTTGTATTTACTGCCTGGAATTAGTGTCTTGTTACTGTGAATGTTCTGTAACGGGTTAGTTAGAACTGCATAATTTATTTCCTAAAGCCTCAGAGACACGTAGGGTTTTCTGCCACCTAAAGAAAAAAGGAGAGAAAGACAAAATACTATAAAATAGCTGACTAGGTGTAATAGATCTCCATCTGACATAGGAAAAAATTGAGTAGGAAAATGAGAAAAGTGACTGTTTGAATTTAGAAACTCCACTCTCAAGCTAAACCATTGTTACAAATTGTTCCTTGATATATTTGATTTTTTAAATCTATTTCTAAAATACATGTAAGTGTCCTTCCCAAACTCTGATAATGATTAAATTATCAGGCATTAGAATGTTACTTGGCTACTAATGACTGCCACTGGAAGAAAGACTTTGCTGATGTTCCTGGTTTTTTCCTTTATTTTTCTTAATAGCACTCACAGAAATATAGCTTACCTCCCAACAGACCTGGAAAACCATGTAATGAGATAACAAGCCTGAATGTTTCCAAATTACAACCAAAAGCATCAAGAAACACTAGCAAAATTACAACTCAATAAAAATCAGTAAGGCAAACAAACAATGATCAACAAAATCGATGGGCTTCAGGTCAGAGAGTCAATCATTGACATACATTCACTGACTATTACACAGAGATAGTAACAGAATTTATAGAATAACTCTACATGAAGCACAACAAAGGAAGTTCCTGTTGAGAGGCAAATACATATGGACAAAAACGTATGGATACAGTGCTCAGAATTCAAGTATTTTCATAAATTAAATACTCACAGATATTTAAGAATAAAAATCTCCAAAATACCTTCATCCTGCAGATTCTTATATTTCTGCTTCTATGAAAGAGGAACTCATTTTGTCCCAAGTTAATGCATCAAATCCCACACCTCTACTTTAAAAAGCCTCAAAAGTTCACAGTAGCCAGACATTCTCCACCTTTTAAGTATTCTCTCCCTGTCTGTATTGAGAACATTTAGCAATCTGATAGTAATAAAACACTGTTTTCAAAGCCAGTCATGGTGTTTTTTTCTGCCAGGTGCACCCAACCATTGCAAGAAAGTCAAAATATCTATATGCAGAAGTATGCAGTAATTACAGCAGAAATTTAATATTCTTCCATTAAAAATGAAAAAAAGAAAAAAACCAAACATAAAACACAGAAGACAAAGGGCATAAAGTTTTTAAGTCCAAACATTTCTAATTTTTTTCCTCTTGTATATATATTTTCAAGACACAATTTTGCTGTGGAAAGACTTTTTCAAACATCATCTATCTTTACTCTTTGATTCTTCATGAAAACATGGCTGAAAGACTGTAGCCATAGTACATGATTTTCAAATCCTTAACTGGTCTGTGAAAGTATCCTCAGAGGTCTTCTCAAGTTTAGATGAGAATAGGCTTTGGAGAATAACACCTCCCTGTCCTCCTGCACAAAATGTTGGCTTCTCCACCACTGATAAACTTCACAGTAAAGCAAGGAGGTTAGATGTTTCACAGAGCAGATAATTTGTTTATCTGCAAGCGCACACAGAGTCCATATTTTCTTCCACTGGCTTTCTGACTGAAAAGCAAGTACACTAAAAACAGTCATAAGGAGATTCAGTCTATAATCAGGGAGGAATCACGTGTATTGTCCTGGTTTCATCTGGGATGGAGTTAATTTACTTCCTAGTAGCTGGCACAGTGCTGTGTTCTGGATTTAGCACGAGAATGATGTTGATAACACCCTGATGTTTTAGTTGTTGCTAAGCAGTGCTTGCCATGAGTCAAGGACTTTTCAGCCTCTCGTGCCCTGCCAGCGAGAGAGCCCGAGTGGCACAAGAAGCTGGGAGGGGACAGAGCCCAAACAGCTGACCCAAACTGGTCAGAGGGACATTCCAGATGGTATGACATAAGGCTCAGGATATAAACTAGGGAGAAGGCTGGACAGGACTGCTGCTTGGGAACTGGCTGAGCATCAGTTGTTGAGTGACAAGCAGAGAAGAGTGGTTTCCTTGCCAGCTGGGATTACACCACGACACTGTATAAGGCCAGTTCTGGTTAAATCTGAACTACAGTAATTTCGAAACACAAACCAAAAAGAGAAATTAGCATAAGAAATGGCTACATACATGTTAATCTTAGCAAGTATGAATGGTCTCATTAAGTTCACAACAGACAAAAAAACACACAGGGATTTGCAGAGTACAGATCTGGTGCTGGGACTCACTGAGTGAGGCCATAGAATAAAGATAAATATTACAAAAGAGTCCATGAAAAGAAAAAAACAAGTCAAAAGTTATTTGAATTCTAACTCACCTGCTTTTATTTTAACTCTCCTGAATTTAAATATATTTATATATTCCATATTTCTGAAGATCTGAATTAGTGCACGAAATACATCTCTCTGCCTGAAGGCAGGCAACAATATCATCTCGTACTGACCAAGAAAAATTACAGCATAGAAATCCACTGATTCAGGCATTGAAAAAAAAAATTTTGTTTGTTAATAAACCATATTTATTTGTCATATCAATACAAAGACTGAACTTTTCCCTTTCCAGTGTAATTGTTAACTCTTTTAAGCACTAAAGAGTCATCACAAAAACTTGGTTAAGTTATTGTTTAGTCATCTTTTTTTATGTTGATAATTTCTCTTCTTTGCAGTTACCTTGAAGTTATTGTCTCCTTTCTTCAAAGACAGTGGTAGCTGGTGTCCTCAGAGACAGCAAATCTATTCAGAAAATTAGTTAAAGCAAAGTTAAAGTTAAGCAAGTTAAAATGTAGAGCTTGTATTCTCATCAACAAATCTCAAATTCAGTGTATTCAATATTCAAGACATTTCCGAGAAGGTTTGTTTTCGTGAATGCTGCTCTAGCCCTTATCTCTGTGATTAAAATCTCTGCATCATTCACAAAATAATTTAGAAGACAGAAAATAACTACACCTGGGAAAGCAACTAAATTAAGATACACTAAAATCAGTTTTAAACCTCCTTTTAAAGCTATAATTATTTTTGTCAGTCTTGGACATTTTACATCTGATAAGCTTATCTCCAGAAACACCTGACACTCCTTCATATTTACTTTTCTGCCAAGTAAACCAAAACCACTAGTTCTAAAAAAATGATTGGCAGACAGTCCAGAGACAGGTGGTTACTTTGAAAATTTAGAAGATAAGGAAATAGATTAATTTATGAAGAACTTAGGAAATATGGGGGGAAATGATAAATGAGGGAAAATTTATATTTTAAAATTAATCAAGTCAAAAAAGAACAAGTATCTAAATATATATTTACTGTTCACATTGTTGTACTATATTTAGAAAAAATATCTTTGTAATGAAATTTCTGCATTTAATGAACAATACTATGTAAATTTGCTCTTACAGCAATTTTCATTGCAAGTACCTTATATTTTTGTTTGCTTAAAGCTATTATAAGGAACAAGAGTCTTAGTCAAATAAATCCCTGGTTCCAGCTGTACTATCCAGAAGAAAACAAAGTTCATAAAGCTGCTTAATCTGAAGAAAAGAAGCGTGGAAACTTTTCTTTCCGTCAAAGCACTGCTTCAAAGTTTCCTTTTGATCAATAGAAAACTCCAGTGAAGAAAATTATTTTATAAAGAGTTTCACTAGCAATGTACATGAATGAATAGAGCAGTAGGTCATTTTAGTTTTGGCTACCAAATATTTTTCTCGATATCGCAGAACTGCATTTCTAACCAGATGAGGTACAAATGTTTACCTTTGATTTACCACCTCATGGATGTTTTGCCTGAGAATTGGAAGTCTGTGGTCAATAAATAATTTTTGCGGGGTAGAATGTTTGTAAGTAAAATGAACTTGATGACCAGAGCAACAGACTCAGCTTGCACAGGCCACCTCACTTTCTTGTTCCTTTCTGATTGTCTGTAAATAGTAGATAAGTTTGAAATGTCTTTCATTTCTAATGCTGCAATTAAATTTGTTAGGGCTCTTTCTTGAGAAAACCTGTTTAATCTTCCTATTTTGATCTAAAATACTTTATACAGTATATATTTAGGGTACCACAAACTCATTTTTCCTTCCCTTAAATACAATTCTGTTTTTAGTAGGCATAATAATTATCAGATTCTCTTTATTGTATTGTCAGATTTTGGTTTTTATAATGACCACTGAATCTACATATGTCAAAGTATTTCCACGAACAGCTCCAGTGTTGTGGACAGAAGGGAATTTTTATGCCTGAGGGATCATAAAATGAAAAGACCAGTAATACAAAACTTGCCAAACAACAAAAGAAGGTCGAGGACACCTTTTGGTGCCCATGAGTTAGTAGTCAGCCCTGTGGAGGAGCCCTGCAAGGAGAGCAGTGATGGAAGGAAGCTGTGTGCATGAACAATAAGTTACGCACCCAAACCCGCTCGTGGCACCACTGCAGCACCTCAGCTGCCCTGCCAGCAGAGACAGGCCCTGAATGGCACCAGAAAGAAAGGAAATCTAGGTCCCAGCATTGACACTCACTGCTATCAAAACTCCCTTTCCCCACAAAAAGCACAACCCACACTTCTGCTATGTCTTTCTCAATGCTCCTTACAAGCCAGGTTTGCAGGGCTTGTAATCAACTTCCTATTACCTCTGGAACAGCTCATAAAGTACTTTTGGAACTGAAAAGACTGGATGCTTTGTAGCCCTGTACAATTAAAGTCAAATATAGAACCTTGCAGAAGACCATCTGAAACGGGTTTCAGAAGACACTAAATGAGCACCTGGCCTTTTGTGGGGAAGACAAGAAGAATAGAAGTTGCTTCATCTGCAGTTTTGAAAAAATAGATGTTATTGAGCAAAGATGTCAAGAAAAAGGAATGAGAAGGCTGAGAACAATTTCAACAAAATACTTTGAAGTATTTAAGAGCTAAGTATAATTTCAGTTTTTGTAATGACCAGGATTTGGAAAGGTTCTCTCCTGTATAAGTTCTAAACACTCTATTCTGCTGGACATAATGAAATTGATCTGTATTCTCTGAATCAGGAAAAAAAAAGCAGTGGGTGATTTTATTTCTGCCACTGTCTCCCAAGTCTTAGCACAGCCAGTAATACTATGAGTGTTTTACTAAATGTGCATTTATTCAGGGTAACTTTTTTTTTTCTTGCGCATACTTTTTACATGTATGTTTATAATACCCATGTAAGACACTGAACACACAGACTTTGAGAAGAGTTCCCCACAGGATTGAGCAATCATAAACCAAAACCTGAAGTTTTGGAATCCTACTTTGATTAAATGAATACAGCTGACAGGTTTTCTTTGCTATTAACATATTGCTAGTGCTGTCATTTGTGCAGAACATTTGGGCATTACTAATTATAATTGCTTACAGACAAAAGAAGTGTCCAAGTTCATTGACTTAGCATACACAACACAAATATGGGACCATTAAAACATTTTTCTCAGGATGATCTTCAGATGTGTTCAGGAATTATCTGACTATATGACTATCTAGGTTCTCACAAAATCATTAGCATGTATGTAAATTAATACAAACTCACATAAGCTAGAGCAGACTAGCAAATGCTGGAGGGGAAAGATGTCAGCAAACTTTGCCTCAACAGGTCTCCTCTCTGACTTGTGATATAGGAGCTTAATTGAGCAGGAGAAATTTTCAGATTTCTGCTTCCTGTGAGATATTGAAAAGAGATATTGTAATTAAGAAGAGAACTAGTACTTAATTTGTCCATGAAATAAGATTCTACTGTGAATTTCCAAGTTTTACAAGAATTCAAGGTCAAGACTTGAACCAGTTACTTGGTTTTGCTAGTGAGATTTTTGTAGGGATGGTGAGTTGGAGAAAGGGATGTGTCACTTCAAACTGTTTACAAACTAAGGGAATTAAAACTTGTTTTCATGCAAGACTTCAAAAAGCATAAGCTTATAATACTGTATTTATCAAGTATGATGGGTGTTAACTTCAGACACCTCTTCGGTGAGTGCCATGCTTTTTTCTAATAATTCTAAGGGGAAAAAACCTATAGTTTGATTGATTTTTCTTTCTCATGGTTCTAAGAGATTAATGTCTCTGCAAACCTTTCAAGCCACGTCCTGAATTCTCAAAATATCTAATCCCTTCTCAGAATATAAACATGCTGCTTTTAGGTTTCACTCTATGCTAACGACTTAACAGCGATTCATAGCCTCCCCCACTTTCAATTCACAGAACTGAGCATTTCTTCCTGTTTGCCCCTCTGTATCTAAAGTCTTCTGTTTGCTTTGAAGCAGCACAGATTCATCATTTGTGAATGATTCTCACTAAGAACTAACAGAGACAAAATTAAGAATAACAGGGAAAGATTGGAGAAAGCATGCATTCTAAAAGTGTTCAGATGATTGGAATCATAAACCAATGGAGTAATTTAAGTTGGAAAAGGCCTTTAAGATCAGCAAGTCCAGCTTCTAATCTAGCACCACCCGATTCACCACTAAATTATGTCCCTAAATGTCACGTCTAAACTTTTTTTTTGCATGTTTAGGGGAGAAACTGGCAATATCAATTAGACAGTTTTATACTTTTGTTATTATTTAAGCATAAAAAAATATTTGCATTTGCAAATCTTTTTTCTAGACAGGCCATAATATTCTTAAATATTCCCTATAATTCCTCTCAACTTAGCAAAGACCATTTGAAATTTCATGCAGAATGAAAATTAGAGATGCTAAAGCTCAATTAAAACTTAATATGGCCACTTCTGTAAAGCATGATAAAAATGGTTTTATAGGTACATTAATAGCAAAAGGAGGGGCAAGGAAAACTCTATTCTTTTTTGGGCATGGTGGGAGAATTTAGTTACCAGAGATGAGGAAAAAACCTGAGGTATTTAATGCCTTCTTTGCCTCAGTTTTCAAGAATTAAACAGGCTGTCCTCAGGACAACTGGCCTCCTGAATTAGTAGATGGGGACAGGGAGCAGAATAGACCACCTAGAATAGGAGGAAGCAGTCAGTGACTTCATATATATGAATATGTATGTATCAGTACCATTCCTCTCTACTATTAAACATCACCCCAATAAGTTAATATTCACATAATATATAACAGATGCTGATAAACTGGTGCAGTACCAGATTGAAAAAACACTACCAACAGTCTAAAACCAGCAAGCAGTTGCTCTCTTATAAGTGATGAGTGACCTACAGCCTGAAACCAGAGAAACATCTGCCATGAATGACAGAATCTTTCCCAATACTCTCTAAAATTATCTTACCGTTAAAAATTGAATAAATCTGTAATGACATTCAGCATTTAAAATTCAAGAAGGCATATGTCAGGCTCATGGAATGGGAATATTTTTGGCCTTGCCATTCTCATACTTTGAAGGGTTCACTCAGCTTATACTACCCAGAGCTGCTCCTTTGTGGGAGAAGGGTTTTGGGAGAAGTCTGAGTGTGTATTCAGCCCAGAGCACTCTCAAGACCTGCAGGCAGAGGCTGAGGCAGTGGGCTGTTTATACATGCTCCCATCAAGCAGAAATGCTTCCAGCATACTCTAAAACATGTCGAGGCCCTCTGTTTAGCCAGTGTTGCTTATTTTTCCTCAGTTCCATCCTGTCTCAGTCAGTAAGTCAGAAAAGAGCATAACATACTGTGCAGAAATGGACAATTTCAGAATCTATTCACCTTCTGGTAGAGGGAAATTTCTGATCCTTTTTTACACTCCTAGGGCATGTTTGTTGAAGAAAAATGAACTCATGTGGAGACCAAATTGTTGGACTGCTTGAGTTAATGCTATATGTGCTTTAAGCAGAGCTTAAGAGAAGATAATTTATTACTATAGAAATTCAAAAATTCCTGAGACTCTTGGAACCTAATAAAAAAGAGCCTATGATGAATTACAGTGACAATTTACCACCTCCTTGTGCTATCCAGGCTTATCCTTATCTGAAGGTTTAAATTTGTGCTACAGTTGAAGCCAGCTAAATGTGCAACCTTGTCACTCGAATAAATCCACCTATTTAGAATGTCTACCATAGAGGATTGCTTATAGAGCTTTATTACATGTATGCTTTGGTGTATTTCAAATACTGTAGACATCTGACACACCTGTTTATAATGGAGGGGGTTTTTACCTTGGTTAATTTATGCAGAAAACAGGAATGCATCAGACTCATACATTTAAAGTTTGGTGGAGAAGATTTACAACTGTGGTCAAAAGCAGCACCTCATAAAAAAACCCTCTGCAAAGACAACAGTGGGTGAGTTTCTCTTAAACAAGAGAACCTTTCCAGAAATCCAGGGAATTCACACAAAAGCTACCAGAGAAGCTTTTCACAGCAACGTATCAGACAAATTCAGGTGCCTGAGTCATGTAGACTACACTGCTTACACAGCAGTGCAGGCTTTCCTTTCAGATGTCTGTGCAGGTGCTCTGACACTACTGCCAGAAGAAATATCATGCTGATCTTTCCCTATCTCTGAGTCTGAAGTTTCATATTAGGCAGAAAACATTGCCAAGATACAAGTCAGTGTAAAGATGTATTCATAACTTCGTAACAGCTGACTAATTTAAGTAACTCTAAAATTTCTCTCTGGTACTCTCCTACCTTACTTTCCCATCATTAAAATTAAGGGACTCTGCATGTTCAGTCTTCTGTCAATCTCAGAATTCTAACCAGATATTACTTTAGAAATTATTTTAGACATTTTAGGCTAATAGGTATGATAATAAATAGGTTCCTACTGTTCCCATAACAATGACCCAAATAAAGACCAGTTTCTCTTATTATGCCACAATGGTCTATTTTGGTTGAACTCAACTTTTCTATAGTTTAGGCTTTTTTTTGCCCTTTCCAGACTTTGATCTGACATATCCAACAATTTTTAAGAGTGCAATGAGGAGTACAGTAAGGCAGCAGGAACAGAAAACCTGTCATTAAAGGCAGTGAGAGTCAATGAGCCTAAAAAAAAGCTGTTCAGTCACATTGTATCCTAATAATTAAAGAGTAGTTTTCCAAGCATATCTTATATGCAGATATTTAACTGAAGAGTGAGGTAACTGGTCACTTCTGAAAAGAAGAATTTGAAAGAATACTGCAGCTGGCAACCTCTTACATAGGGCCCACTAAAGAGTTTGAAGTAAAATTGTATATGGAAAGAGGGCTAAGAAAAAATGGTGATAACTATATATTGTGAAGAAACTCAATTATCAAGGAAGGATTAATGACTTCTAAAGGACATTTATGTGTGCCAATCTTCAAAGGTTTTGAATGCAGACCTTCAGAATTGCCCTTGTTTACATTTTATAATCTTGCAGTATGGGGGTTTTTTCACAGTAATGTCCAAGTAGTGAATCCAATATCTGAATAAAAAGTCTGCATATGAATAAAAATATTTATATCTTTGATGGGAAAAACTTAATCAACATATGTTACATTATCTGTCTTTCTATTTATACTTTCCAAGTGTTGTTTTGTCACCATTAGTTATACTAACAAATAGATACAAGTGTTTTGACATAATAAAATTGCATGCACATGAGATAACTTCCTGATTATGGTCTGGTTATCTTGTTACTATGCCTGATTATCTTTTTTACTCATCCATCATTATTTTTACCTCTTTTATAAAGACGACAAATTCTGTCTGATTTTAAACAAATGTCTGGTGCCAAAATCCACAGAAAATAAGTGGCTTTCAGGTTTCTAAGAAAGAAGAGGGTTTTAAAAGTAACTTTCAGAAAGTACAAGATGCTGTAAAGATTTGACATTGTCCTTTAGCATTTACTTCTCTCTTTATCAAATCACTGCAAAATCACTGCAAATGGGAAGCAGACTTTTAGCTAATGCCCTTTAACCTTACAAGACAGATGAAGAAAGCATAGAGATGGCAAAGAGATGTTGCCAGGCATCCCAATCTCTTTGCACAGGACAGGATAAATGAGAGCAATGGGAAGCTCTCTAAATATCAGAGCAATTATGCAAAAGTGACCTAGCACTTAAAAAAAAATGTACAGCTGACATGGCATAGCATTTAAACACTATATTAACTAAGGCATTTGCACTGGTCTTTGAATATGCAGCTTACAAGTCACCTATGTCAGAGAATCTCACAACAAAAAAAATTAGGAGATTGTCTATCTGGATTTGAATTCAAATAGGATTGAAATAGTGGTTCAAGACATGCTTACTTACTCTATACTGGAAAGGTAGCTGCTTTTGAGGGGCAGCTGGGTTCTTCTTGAAATCTCCATAACTCTGAAGCTGTCATGGGAGATTTAAATATCCAACCCAGCAGAGGATGGCAGTTGAGGTGAATGGACAGACATCTTCACACAGAACAATCTTTAGCCCTTTTTTTTTCTTTTTTTCTTTTTTTTTTTTTTTTTTTTTTGTACAGTAGGCCATTCAGTCAGCTCTGAAGTGAAAAAATGCTATCTTGCATCCCTGAACTTTCCACCCATGCTCCAAACCATTCACAAACAGGCCCCAACCAAGGATGCAGCTCATCTTGTCCTTCACAGCATTTTGGAGAGTGAGATCAAAGGGGGCAATCTGATCAGTTAGTCTGACCTGCTATAATACCAATTCCATCGTAAGACCTTGCATCAGATCTGATAATTACAAAGAAAACAATTTACTCTTAAAACGCACCCAGGAATCAAGGTAAGATGAAGATACTGGTGACAGCAATGCAGAGGAAAGTTCTGCTTCAGGGATGTAGCAAAAGCAAAATGGTTAGAAAGAAAAAACAGTATCAAATCTGACTGGTGCACACATGTATTAGAGTTAAACCTTGCTGCACTCTTACAGGATAAATTTTGTCATATTCTTCTGTAATCTTTCTGTAAGAAATGCAACATTTTTTGCAGCACTAATATGATGCAAAGGCATACATGTTGAACTAAATGTTCCTTTCTTAAGGAATTATAGCTTTTATATCTAAGACAAACAAATTGAAATAATAAGATTTGTTATTTTTTATTTTAAGTTTGCAAACTTTTCTGTTGTCTATGTTCTCTGTGCTCCAGCCTGTGAAACACTAAATACTCTCAACTCTATGTTCAGCCCTAACAGGACCAAAATTGAAATCAGACAGAATCCTCTGTTATTTCTTTTAAAGTAAGCCACTTTTAAAGCAGTAGATGAAGTGCTGTACTTGATAACAAGATATGGTACTTGGCAAGAACAATAAAAAACCCTCCTATCTTCCTGTGCCATAAGCGGTCATTTTGCTCAAGTTTAAAAACAATATGTATTTCTAGTCAGCTGTGAATCTGTAAACTAGCTGCTGGGATACATTTTCAAGGTGTTCTCTGACTTAACTTTCCAAGTGTCATGACAATTTCAGGGTGCCTTTCATGCTTATTTCAGATAACCCATGCTGCTTTAATGACAATACTAATCTGATTTGGAAAATGTTTTTGTAGGTAGATGCTTGCTTTGAGACCCAAGTGTTAGCAGGTCTTCTAGGTGTCATCAGCAAATAATATTTCTGAGAACAAATATCCACCTTCTACAGGATGGTATAAAACTACTAAGCAAATTGCAGTGCTCTGTCTCTGGTACAAATTCTATTCTATCCCTTTTACTAACCTCTATATCCTCTCCTCACGCACACAGATAATGTTTCAAGAATATCTATTTAGTTAAAAACCAGCAGTTTTAACTGCCATAATACCAACTAACTCCAGCTACCACAGCTATTCCCTGTTTATGTCAGCAGACGGGCTCTGACAGGATTTTGGCAGCCAGAAATCTCTCCTTGTGAGGAGCAACAGTAGGAGGAATCAGAAAAAAGAAAGATTCAGTGAAGCCTTCGTCTCAGATTAGGTGGTGAGAAATTCAGCTGCTATTACTACAACTCACTATTTCTTGGTTTATAGAAGAATATTAAATAGACACCAATAGATCTCTTGAAACCTGAAAAGTTTCTTTGAAATCATCCATCTTGAGTTCTTGCAATTCAGATTGAATAACTTAAGTTGGAAATGACTACTATATTATTTAGATATCAGTTTATGGACATAGATGCATTGCTCTCAGTGGAACAGAAAACACTCATTCTAATTATATTTATTATGGAGCAAAACATTGAGATTACAGAAATTACCACCTTAGTCAGACAGGGAATTCCTTTAGAGAGTATATTAAACATAGAAAATGAGAATACTAAATCATGTTTTTTCTGACAGACCTGAGCTGAAAAAATGATTCATAGAAAACTACTTAAAAGTACACAGGGTTAAAAAAGAACTGTGACATCTGCAGAGATTTTTATCAAGTTATTCAATAGGAAATATAATGACACATTTTTAAAGTAATAAAGAAAAGGGTCATTATAGCACTTTATAGTACTTTCTAGCTTTTTGATATATGTGTCCATGTGCTTTCTGTACAACAACAGAACATCACCTTTCTACAACAATGTCTACATTAGAACACTTTAAAAGGTTTTACTTGGACATAGTTCCAAGAAAGACCCCTTGGTCTGCTGAGTCATTGTCCTGCATTCACATTACACACCACTTCTGATTAAAGCCTGATATTCCTGTCTCATTTCATGCCCTTTTAAATGTGGAAAAAAAAAATTCAAATTATTGCATGTGTTTACAGGGAAGGAACGCATACACAAGCAGTTCATAGCTGTGCTCTGAACTCTACCTAACATATTCCCATGCCACCACTACAGCTTGAGGCAAGTGGACTGCATCCTTTCTCTTCTGTCCTGTGTATCCCTATATAAGGCTGCTCAGACTTAGGGATGAGCAGAATTGCCCCATGAAATACCCACACTGGTGATAAATATTCAGAAAGCAGATGGACCTCAGCAAGACCTCAGCGTTCAGGCTGCAGTTGAGAAGCCAAACATTAAGGCATAAAAAACCACCCATATTCTAAATTCAGGATGCACTATAGAAATAATAAATCACTGGATCCCAAGATGTTTTTAGTGCTCTTTCAGAAGGTATCACTGCTACCATAGCTACAAAATGTTGCAATCTACCACCAAAAAATACAGTATGTACTGCTCAATGTATCAGCAGAAGCTTCTCAATGTTCTCAAGAAGTTCCCAGTGTGCTTGGGACCGTTTTTTAATCTTGACAACCAAAACAGTCCCCAAAGGGTCACATGAATTTAGACCAAGCCAGCTACTCTCCTGCACATTTTTCAGTCACAGAAAAGGTCCAGAGAGCCTGTTCCCAAGGTCATATTTCCATTTGGAGCATGAAGAAGCTCTCTATTTTTCAGAGAGCTTAGTAAGAATTGTTTCCTGCCCCTCCTATAATCCTCTCCTATCTGCTATTCCTCCATGGCTTTTCCAATCAATATTATTTTCCTAATATGTCCAAATTACTGCATGGTTACCTGCTTCAATTTGGTTGTGGAGGGGGAAAACCTGCAGACATACTTTCTATGTTTTTCAATAAAAGCAAACAATACAATTCTGCTTATTCTGTTGGGGCCAGGTTAGCCTACAATGTCTTGAGTCAGACTGGTACAATAGCAATTTTTCTTTACTGTGGCCTTTGGTTTTGTGCAAGTGACATGGATCAGAAGGAGATGTGGCACTCTGTGTAGGAAAAGGGTCCTTACAGATTTCCCCAGTCCTCATTCAAAGAAAACTGAGGCACTGGGATGAGCTGAGGGGGCAGGCACAGGAAAGTGTTATTGTAAAGAACTGAGCAGAACAATTGAATGTTAAAAGATCATATACTCTTTTTCTAGATGTCCCACCTTTGCATCCACGGTGCTCTCTTCACTATGTGAAAGTTCTAACTTACTCATTTTAGCTATACCCAGGCATTACCTTGAGAGCATTAATTTTCCTCTGTATATTTGTCTATGCTATACAAGTAAGGAGCAATTTTGTGTTTACTGTTTAATATTTCCTTTTTTTCTGAAAATAATAGCTAATTCCTCATTCATTGTTAAAGCTGTCAGCTTGGTTTCTTTTAGAGTCTGAGCACAGAAACTGAGAGGATTTATTTATTCTATTATATATTACTACATCCATCAGACTTTTAAGGGCTTTCTTTTTTAGGAATTAGCTGTCTACATAGATGTGTTCATGCTGCCACTCTGTGGCAGCAATGAGAGAAGTAAATCCAAAATGTCTGTGTTTATGTTGCCCTTAAAAATCTCTTGGAATGATTCCTAAACCATATTAAATATCATACATACATTTTCTATGTGCAGAACAAGAATTTGCTCATATAGTTTAGCTGCTCAAATTCCCACCAGGCATGGGCAAGCTGTGGCTGAAACTAAAGCCAGGATATTATTCCAGATTTCCCAAATAATACAAACATATTCAAGAGTAGAAATTGCTTCTTATTTATTCTGGGCCTTTTAAGCTAGCACTATTGCATGCATATAAAGAACAACCTAGTCTGCCATGTCCAGTGGAGGTATTTCAACTATAGGGTCCTCTTTACTTGGCTGGTCTAAATTCTGTGTGAGGCAGACAACTCTTAGTATTCTCCTAAAGAACAAACTTCTTTTTTTCTGGGTCAGTCGGCTAGCCAAGTGATAGTTATTTTCCTATTTTGATGAAGCCCTTGTATATCTCTCAGGGCCAAAACATCTCCAGTACCAGCAGCTGATTCGCTGCACTAGAATATACAGAAATTTAAAAGAGGCAAGAGAAAGTGTTGATCTCAAGCAGAGAGGCATCTGGCAGTCCTCTGTAATTAAATTCCTGGCACCTCTTGTGCATTTTTATAATTTTCCCTCAGTCAGCAGATAAGGCTAAAAGTGTCAGATTCCAGAATTCACTGCACATTCTTTTTAATGTCACCGTATATTTGCCAGTCACTATTCATTTAAGCTCCCACAATTTTCCGTCTACAAATGCTGTTCATTAATTGTTCCTGAAATATCATTCCACACAAGATTTCAGTTCTTCAAGTGATTTGAGGTCTTCCAACTCCCTCCCAAACATGGTCATATCAGCTGGTCCTGTTTATATCCAAGGCCTCCTACTTGAATCATGGCTTCATAGGATTACGTGCACCTCAGTACTTGAAAAAAGTATCTTTACTGATTAAGATTTTAATTTAAAAGAACTAAGAAAACGTGAGATGAAAAAATCGCGTTTTCCAACCATTTAACCTGAACCTTTTCCTACTCTAAAAAGTAACTAATCTTCAGCAAAAGCTCTCTGCAACCTGAATCTCTAAATGGTTACGTGAATTAAATATCAAAGTGATTCCTTTCCTCCACAGTCCTTGATTCCCTGGTAATAGTTCAAGCAACTACTGGAAATGCCACTTATATTTTGTTTTCTGTTATCTCTGTGTTTGTTCCTGATAATTTTTTAGCTTGGTGCTGATGAGGAATCTTCAAGCTACTGAACCTTAGCTATGGTTACATTACTGTGTCATGAAAGTTTAGCTCTGGTCTCCACAG
Source organism: Luscinia megarhynchos (assembly GCA_034336665.1). Lineage (NCBI taxonomy): Eukaryota > Metazoa > Chordata > Aves > Passeriformes > Muscicapidae > Luscinia > Luscinia megarhynchos. The sequence continues at coordinate 51,711,528 of CM067592.1, read as the reverse complement.
TTCAAGAGAAACTGCTTCTGAAGAGGATCCAGCAGTGGCCACAAAGATGATTTGGGGCCTGGAGTATCTCTCTTATGAGGATTAACAGTAGGAGTTTGGCATTTTTTGTGTAGAAAAAAAGAAGACAGAGAGATCTCATCAATGTATACAAGTACCTCTAAGGCAGCTCCCAAGAGGATGGTGCCAGAATCTTTTCAGTGGTGCCCAGAAAAGAGCTGAAGCACAAGCAATAAACTAAAACACAAGAAGTTTACCTCAACATGAGGAAGAGCTTCTTTATGCTGAGGGTGGCAGAGCACTGAAACAGGCTGCTCAGAGAGGATGTGTGGTCTCCCACTCTGGAGACATTCAAACCCCACCAGGATGCATTCCTATGTCACCTGCTCTGCCAGGGGTGTTGGACTGGATCGTCTCCTTCCCACCCTAAACATTCTTTGAGTCTGTGATTCTGGGTCGTCTGAGAGGACCAGGGGTTAAACCTCTTATTATTGGAGGAAAACCTATCTCAAAATCACAACCTTTCTGCCATAGAAGGGTAATCAGGTAAGATCTTGGATTAAAATAGTCAGTATCACAAAGCAGGTAGAACTTCATTTAAGTGCTTAGATTTTCTTTAGGTAGTTTACAAGGTGCCTTAAAATCTTACCAATATCTTGTTTCTGCGTGACTGAGAAAAAAACTTTCTTCTCCGGCATTCTTTCACACATGCCCTTATAAAAGAAAGTTGCACTGAATCCTAAATTGATTTAAACTTCTCATTCTTAAGTAAAAAGTAAGAATCTGTTTCATCATTGTTACTTTCTAGATCTTTCTTCAGAATATAAACCTGGAATGCAAACACAATATCCCAGAATAGAATATGCAAACAGAATATTCCAGGCCCACAAATAAGGAACTGTAGTGCACATGTGAAATTTATTGTTTGGTTTGGTAATTTCCTTTTTTTTTCCTGGAATTGGTATCTTGAAGTGATAGACTTGATTTTGATGTCAAATATTCTTTTTATGCATACTATCTTATTATAAAATAGGAGAAAAAAAAAGAATAAATTCCAAAGTGCAGGAGATTCTGAGGACTGCACCAGCCCTGACATAAAGTTTGAAGATATTTATATAATCAGCACAAATAGCCTATTGATACTAGAGCAATTTGGATGATTTCTTCTGTGAGTTCAATACCAAGAAGTACACATTGTGTGTACTGTAGATATAACAACATTCTGTCAAAGAAACTTGTGATACATAGTGCCAAATACACCTGAAATAAAGGACGCCAACTAACTTTACATGCACTTCATTTTATGCCCCTATTCATCTGAGCATTCTACTGTTTTGTTCCCACATGTGTAGAGACAAACTTTTTTTACTGGGTAATAGCAATCATCCCTTGCTTTTTATACAGATTTGCTCTTATGATGTAAGATACCTCTTATATTGGTCTTGAATTGCTTTATCTATTTTGCTTTGTTCAAAGACACAATGCTTCTTCCACTCAAGCAGAAAACTAGAATTACCTAGATTGCTGCTTCTTTTAAAGTTATTTTCTTGAAATCTATCTCCCAAAAAGCATTGCACGTTTATAAACTGGCTGCATTTATTTGCTTAGTGCTCTGTGAAGTGTACTGGAGATATTAATTTATTCAAAACATACCCAGAACAAAAATTATGCAGAAATTATACAGAAATACAATAGAGGATTGTCAGTAATTCTGTTGACACTTCAAAACACTCGGATTGCACCTGCTCTGCTGTATCCCAGATAGCAAAAGGCTAAAATACCGGCAGAATTCCTGGCAGAATATCCTGCAGCAAGTACAAGAGGAAAAACAATTTCTTTTTACCACAATAACTGAGAATAAAATGTTGTCAATGGCTGAGAAGGATGCCCAGGGCAGACCATGCTCTTTAAAATATCAACACCTTATCACTCTCTACCTAAACAGAGGTTTTAGCCAGATGGGAGTCAGTCTCTTCTCCCAGGCAACTAATGACAGAAGAGGAAACAGAGCCTGCAGCTGTGCCATGGAAAGTTCAGGCTGAACATTAGGAGGAATTTCTTCACAGAAATTATGATTAAACATTGGAATGGGCTGCCCAGGGAGGTGGTGGAGTCACTGGAGGTGTTTAAGATAAGTCTGGATGTGGCACTCAGTACCAGGGTCTGGTTGACCTGGAGATATTAGGTCAAAGGTTGGGCTCAATGATTTTAGAGATCTTTTCAAACATAATCTATTCTGTGATCCTGAGAAATCTGCTGCCCAACCTGCAATAATAGTCATTCTGTTCTCCCTCTCATTAGGTTCTTTGCAAATATGTAAACAAATACAGATTTATAGCTCAAAATAGAGTTTCAACACTTCTTCTGTGTTCTATATGATGATGCTTCCTGTTCATGTAGTACCAAATCTCTCTAGAGATTTAAAAGCAGACTGTCACATTTGGAAATATGAGACATTTGTAGTCCATAGGTCTGACTTTTGTAACAGAAACAAGTGTGGGTTATTATTAATTTTACGTAAAATAATTCCAATAGTTTCCAGCAACCGATATAAGAGTGGCTCATGTCACAATGATAAATTGGAACACTGAATTAAATTAACTGGTTTTATTAGTATGATGAAGTTTTAATTCTCTTGTGGGTTTGAAAAATTTCTTGTTGTGTGATAAACCTCTAAGCACCTTCCAGCTGGTAGAACTTGACCCAAACCTGATTCCTGGCTTGTACCCTTATTTTAGATAAGCAAAGTTATATCAACGTTTCTACTTTCAAATCAAGAGCACTTGCCATTCAACATAATGATTTGTAACCTCAAAAACCTACATCTCCCTTGAAAGCTATCACTTAAGATACATCAAAAAAATCCCTCAAAACAGAAAAAACATTTTCACACAGTTTACTCCAGGCTTCATTTCAGCCTTAATATTATTCACATTCTATTGAACACTGCAATGAATCCCAAAAAGGGTAATGTGTGAATTTCAGCTGAATTTTAGCAACTACAGTGATATGAAATAAATTATACAGAAGCCAAAGTAATTGGAATCACTTTCTAGAAACTCACATTTCAAGGCTGGGATATTTATGATTCTAAAGACATCATGGTATGGCTGTTCAGGCCATTTGACTGAGATGAAGGTTAGGAAGGCTTAAGAGCAGAATGTCAAATAGGAACAATGTGATAGCACAGAACCAGGAACTCCAAGTTGTAAATAATTTTCATCATTATTTTGTTATGTGGCAATCTAATTTCCCCCTTTCAGTTTAGCCAGTAGTATCTTTCATATATTTAAAGAAAGTTCACTTAATTACTGAACTTCTTGTTTTTAAAAATTATTTATAATTTCATAACTTTAGGTAATCTAAAGACTTTATGATCACTTAATCAGAAAGTAATGTACAGTCAAAAACTTGCCTTCAGTCTGCTTATGACCTTATGACAAACACTTTTAACCAGCTTAGGAAGCCAAAGGACAACACAGAGTATGACTTATTAATTTGCTTAGATATCTCTCTTATGCCAAAATGAGTGGGAAGACGCAATGATTTTAATTATCAAGCTGGGATGCAGGCAGCAGCAGCATTTCTGAAAACTTCTAGGAGAGGACTGGAGACCAGAAGAAAGCTGAAGTGTTTTGCTGCAAATGAACAAGCACAAACATGATGCTTGATAGATCTTCTTTCAAAGCACTTAATGAGGACAGTAGACAGTTTTCAGTGCAATCTCTAATTGTAGGCTAAACTTAGCAGAGTACTGTTATGGTGATTAATTGCTTAACATCTGTAAAAGGTTTTAAGCACAGGGTCATATAAACATTAAGTGACATCATTGTTTTAATAGAAGAAGAATGAGCCATATTTTCATTTTTCTTTGCCATGGGCAGCTAGATAACACCTGTTTTCTGGGCAAAAACATGAATAGATGTGTGTTACGAGTTCAAAACTGGAACATTGCATGGTGAAAAACTGGAGCTGTCTTTTTCTGTATGTGACACATCATTTGTATTTGGAACTCACTGCAACAAGTCATTGCAGAGATAAAAAATAGATTAAAACAAATGAGTTTACATATTTATTGCTGTTCTGAAGTAATTAATATGACAATCCTCAAAATTAAAGTCACCAAGTTACAAATTCTTTTAAAAATTGGACCATGAGAAAAGATGTCATCAGGATTTATGTACTTGACAGGATTATGTTTAGTATGTCAAAACAACTCTCAGCAAATAAAACTTTAAAAATTGCTTCCTAATATGGAACTAAAACTTTCATTAAAAGCAAGAACTGTTCCATCTCTCTTAGTATAATAAAAATACATCCGGGCTTTTACCAAAGTACTTCATTATAGAAGATCACCACCAATTATCCATGATCAAATCAAACTTCCTTTTTAAGGGAACAACTATGTAAAACTATGGACATTTTATTTTTAACCCAGTGGGGAAGAAATAACAGAACATACTGTTTGAGTGCTGGCCTGTGTCCCTACTGAATGTCTTTCATGATATAAACGTCAAAAAAATTAAGATACAACGGCAAGGGAAATTCACCACACAACTGCTGAATTCAGCTCAGCTGAATGGGGCTGCCAGAACTCTCGTGGCAAGGTGTGGGTGCTGTCCCAGCTTTCCCATGAGAGCAGCAAGGCAGAAAACCTAACCACTAAGCTCAGTCTTGAAAAATTTCTGACAGGACTATTTAATGTGATCCAGAATCCTTTCCTATTTCACCAGCTGAGTATTAGAGGAGGCATCATCCTTCTTATCACAGCCAGAGAGGTGAAACCCTCATGCAACAGTGAACACCAATCTTGTGAAAACAGAGCTTTTGTTCAGCACTCTGTTGTTTTAAAGATGGCTAAACATGAGAGAGCTTTCATAAAAACCCAGAACCTTCATGAAAGAGCAACATCCAGCAATCCATACACATGACAGAGACAATTTAGGACAATCATTACTATAAAGAGTAAAGAAAAGCTTATATTTGTTTATTAATCTAAAATTACTTAAAGCAATTTTACTCTATTATTGTGCCATTTTTAGAATATAACATCCCACTGGCAAAAAATTATTATTGGAATTACTTCTCTACTTCTACATTTAAAGTAGTGCTCTCACTAAAATGAACTAAATTGTTGTCATTGTGCTGAAAAAGCCACGTGAAGAAGTTTAGCATGGGTAATATTTCAGTTTTCTCTACCACAGGAAGGCACTCAAGCTCACACTTTCTTTTCCTTGTATATGACTTTGTTAATTTTCTAGTCATGCCTGCTAAAAGGTTTTTGCAATCAACAGGGTTTTTTGTGAAACAGCTGTAAAGTTGCCTGTCCCAATACTAAGGAACTAATGCTTCTAGGGGGCTGCACTGCTCCACAGCTGCTGTCAACCTCAAGTTCATCTGTCAACAATTATATGTCATTCTTATAAGGCTTGACAAAGAATCACATAAATTTCCCAATGTCTTGATGAAAAGAAAGCACAATCAAAAGATTTGAATGAGAGAGAGGGAAGAGAAGAAATTAATAAACTTTTAGAAGGTATTATAGGAAATTATGCAAATAGACAACCACTTTTTCTTACATTCTTGACTGAAGATGATGAGCCAGTGCAGTGGACAGACTCTATATTCTGTTGTTTGCCTACCCATGAATTGTTTCCATGCCATAACCTTTCGTAGGTAAGTAACAAAATATGAGGGTTGTTTCTCTGGTCTCAATTCCACTAAATGGGACATAAACGCAAAAGGAGAATAACAAAATATTTTTGTAATATTGTTGTTTAAAAGTGTTCTCAGAACACACAAAGCCACCTCTATTTGGAGGAAAATGTTTGGAATATTTTCCAAAATCAGAGAATAAATTAGAACATATATTAAAATTTAAATCAAAATATATAAGACACCATGATGAAACTTTTTAAAATGTAAATTCCTTCATTGAAAATTGAGAAGAAATTTGGATACCATTAATTAAAAGGAAGAGGAAGACAAGAAACAATTGCTATCCTTCTAGTCCAGTGGATGGATCATGTCCCTAGCTTACCGAAAATCTGAGACCAAATCTCACCTTGATTTCATTCTGTCATAGTCTTCAAACTTCCATTATTGAGGCAAATATTCCAGTTGCCAACATATAATGATGCTGGCACCACTTTCTCTTCCTCCCTGGCTTTGTGAAAGACTCCTAATTTATATCATGGCTTAAAGCCCAGCTTCATTAAAAATAAAGGAAAAAGAACCCTAACTAGGAACTGGAAGATAAACTACTTCTTTTTTATTAAGACTCTCATTTTTGAGAAAGTGTCCACAAGCAGATTTTTTATCATTTTTAGAGGTTTTTTTTTTTTTTAACATCAGCAAATGACCTGAAAGGAGTAACTAGTAACATGAAAAATCTCTGTAAGAAATTAATTTGGGGTATAGAAAAGTGACTCTGGTCTACAACCTAAGCTGTATAATTTATTATTATTATGTTCAGATTAGGTACCAATGTTTTTAAAAACATTTTAATGTTTTAAATATATTTCAAGAAGAAAAAGAAGAATATTTTGAATTATTTTTAAAACCATATTTTCTTCAAATTAATTATTTTGTTTAGATTTATTTCTCTAGTAATATCATCTTAAATGAAAAAATAAAATTATAAAATTTAAACTTTCCTTTTTGGAAGGCAGAGATCAACTGAAATGATTAATAAATTTTGTACAACTTTTAGCTGAAAGTTTCTAAAAGCAGCAAATAAAGTTTCCCTTTTTTAGTGAAAGAAATGGACCTGGAAAATATAACTTCTTTTGCCATTTTTTGTCTTCTGTCCATCCCTGGATATTTTGAAAACCCACCAAGAGGGACACAACGGAAAAAGGAAATATTTCTAGCATAGATGGATTTTTGCCAAAATGGCAACAATTTAAGGGTTTTGACAATGGAATTAATTCAGAAAATCCAGACTAGAAAGAGATAATACAGCAGAGGACATGAAGGTTTCTCACATGTACCACGTTTGTGCATCTGGTGTACAGATCAATATATAGAATAGAAGCAGTCTGTAAACTTTCACCCTGAATCAGGGAAATCTGAAAAATATTCACAGAAATTATAAAAAGATCATCAGAATTTTTCAAAAACCATGCTTAAATTTAAATTTAAAAGAAAAACACATTGGCAATTAACAAGAAAGAAAGGTTAATGTGCAAAATAATTTTAACTTTATTTTCTTATGCTTTTTGCAGTCATCATCCACAGAAAACACAAGGTTAAATAGAATTTTTTCCTCTGAGCAGGACAGAATTATTCACAGGGGATGCCAAAGTACAGCTTGTGGTAGGAGGTAGCCTCTGATCTCATCTGGGCCATATTGGCTTCCCTCTTACAGGGCAAAAGGAAGCATTCCACACATAAAAAAGAAATAAATGAGACATTATTTTTTAACTGTCTTTGATAGCACTTGTGGCTGTTATTTAGCTGAATAGGACCTCATGCATGCAGATGGTAAAGGAAAAAGAAATTATAGCATCCCAAGCTGCTGTAGGTCTGACTTGAAGTCATAAAATGGCTTGATTAATTACATTGGATCAGCATTTTTAAAAACCCTAAGAAAAACCACAGGACACAATCCAAGTTACCTCTGCTCTTAAATTAATCTTTCTGTTTCTGCCAAATGGAAGGAGCCCATTTATCAATGTGAAACTTCAACCTCATTTAGTATAATAAAAAATGAGCTTTCAATGAAATGCAATGAGATTTCAAAACGTATCAAAGTATCAGTATACTGGCCTATTTTGGGATAACATTGGCTTTGAAAGTCATTCTTTTCCAATCAATTTAAGTTCTCTTTGAATGACAAGGCTCTGTCTATTAGCCCTCATAAGCACCATAATATTTGGGCTTTCCTTGTTCTCCTTTTCCTTTCTGTATAGATTGAAAAGTTAAACAGAACGATCTTCTCATTTCTAACTATTAGGGAAATTTTGTTGCACCGATTTTCCTTGTCCCTTCCTTTTTGAGTCAGGTCTCCTGATGCCAGCTCACATCAGTTTTGGCACTGAAGAGGTTGCATGAATCTCACTAATTGCAAAAAACAGCACCTCTGAAAATCTGGTATTTTCTAGCATCACCTACAGCAGGCTCAGAACAGTCACCAAGATCCTCCCCATGCTCTGCATGTTTGGCACGATGTAACTGACATAAGAAAAATACCTCCAAACAAGGATATTTGCTTTTCCCTACCCCAAGTCTTCCCTTTAACAAGAGACAAGGTGGAAGCAGAAATGCATTTTCTTACTCATTCAAAGCCCAAACATATGGTCTCACAAAATTTATTGATTGATTGGAGACTCCTTTTCAAGTCTTGGAATTCGACAGTGAAAAGATCTTCAGGAGATTCTTTACTCAAAAATCCATTACCATTAATTGTAACATCACAGAGTCCTACACAGCTAAATATTTTTCCCAGATACATACAGAAAATCAGTACGCTAACATGTCTACAGTTCAGATTTAGAAACAGTAAAGAAATATTGGGAGGAATTTCAACGTGACTGAGTTTTTTTATATCCTATAGTACCGTTCAAAGATCAAGAAGTGAGTTTTTAATTCAGAAAACAGAGGAGTCAACATATGCTGTCAGTTCAATGAAAGGGAAAACAACTGAATTTCATGTCTTCCATTTTCCAGTTCATGTTGTGCATTTATATAGAGTTTGAAGAAGCATCATATATGTACAAGTACTAAACTTTTTTTACTTGTTCATATGTGATATTTTATCCAGTAAATGAAATGATGCTGAAGAGAACTTGCAGATATTGAACATGCTGTACAGTGTCCTCTATTTCTCACTAAATTAGATGTTCAGAATTAACCTAAAAATATTTCTTTGTCATGACAGTATAAGAAACAGGTTTCAGACTAAGACTTTTCCCTAATTCATAGCCATGTTTCTATAAAATCAGTGTATATGTCTGAGGAGTTCTGTACAACACCCACTATTAGTAATAATATTGTGAATAATTCAGACAAGCTGCTTTTTTTGTTTGTTTGACTGATTTTTGGAATGTTACTTTTACAAAAAAAATAATAATAACCATTGATATTAAGATCTATTGCAAATATTCTGCTGTTACGTTGGAGTGGAAGCCTGTTTTCCTCATACAATTGAGGCTAACCAACAGAAGTTTTACTAGTCTATGACTCAATTCTTCCTCATCTTTCAAAGTCAAGAAAAAATGAGTTCTAAGACACATTTGTCATTGCAATAGGAATAGTGTTGCATTTGTGACATTGTAGGGATATAAGCAAATCAAGGGTTTCATGGAGAGATATTATGTATCTCAGACAGTCCTGACAGAACTGATAAGATACCAAATTCTCTCTTTGAGTCCTGTCTATTCATATTTTCCTTGCCTTTTATTCCATATTTAAATGTGTGCAAGCACTGCTATTTTCAAATAAACTCCTCAAAAGTTTTTTTGAGGAAAATATATTCAAGTTTTGTGAAGATATACTGTGGATTAAAAACATAAAGAAAAGGAAGGAACTAAAATGAGCATTTTTCTATAACAGGTTCAACCATATAGTCTGAAAATGTATGAGTTAATAATTGGATCTGTTATGTCTGAATTACCCAACAAACACGTTAATTCAACAGCTAATTGAGTTTGGGATAATCAGACTGCTCCTACTCAAACCTCAAATCTTCTTCTCTTCATTCTCTGCACTGCCTGTCCTGGGAAAAAAAGGCACGAAACACTGCTCTCTGCTGAAGGAGGGGAAAAGATAACAGCTTTTCTCCTCAATCAAATTTATGAGGCTCATCGAAGTAGCAGATGAGTATCATAGGATTTGGAAAGCCACATTTCAGTGAGTGCCAACATGCCTTTTGCCACCTTATCCCTCTGAATATTCTATTCTCTAGGATATAGAGATTAAGGGTCAGACTTAGGACTTAAATACATAGCTTTCAGTTCTGCACAAAATGGAAGAAAATGCAAGGGTGCATATTTCATATGTGGAAGAAAGTTAACTATAATGTGGCTGTGCAGGAGTTCACACTCATCATCTGCTCTGGGCTGGCTTTAAGAGCATTACTGGGAATAAAATCAGGGATCACTGCTTAGAAGAACGGCTTCCTAATGCTCAGATTAAGCTAAAATCCCCATCAGCATCCCCCTCTAGTATGTCCTTTGAGTGCAAGAGCTGAGAAGAACTGGCTTCTTCTGCTGTCTTCAAAACTGAACAGCACCCAGCTGACAAATTAAAAAAAAAAAAAACAAGCTTCTTTTACCAAAACAAGTGTTAGCCTGCTGACAGCACAATTCCCTTGTAATTTGGTAGCACCTCTGCAGGCCACAGCTCCAAAATCTCTCATATGCACTCCTTCCTACATCATTGTGTGTTTGTGTGTGTGTGTGTGTGTGTGTGTGTGAGAAAAGGAATAAATAATTTGAGTGAAAAGGAATAAAGGCGCCCATGTCTCATCTACCCAGCGGAGACCAAAGAGATCTGTACACAACACTGCCTCAGAGAAAGTTTGTGCTTGTTTTGTTGCTTTCCCAGTATTACATATTGGGGTAAAACCATTCTTTATAAGTAATGGAGGAGCTTGCTTAAACTTTTATTTTCTTGTTCTACATCACTAAAACTTTCTAAAGTTGCTGAGCAAATATGAACATTTTGTATCTTCTCTCTTTCTTCTCTCAAGATGATACCACAAGTACCAGTTCCTTCCCTCAACAGGATGGTGGGCTTCAATTCTATCTGCCAGTGTAGCAAATCATCTTTCTGGGCAGAACCAGGAACCATGAATGGAATAAGAAATCCTTGAAGGGGTTGATATAGAGGAGGACACCAACTAGAACAGTAGTTTCAAACTCCCTTTCTTTCTCCTCAATCACCATACCATAAGGAAACTGTAAACTTCCAGTTACCTAACAACTGATGCCAAGATCTCTGATGTTATTCCTATAAGTCTCTAAACACACACACACACACAAACACACACACACACACATCAGTGAAGTATTCTGCTCATGTGAACACTTAGCAGAGTGAAAGAGTGCTGGGGTTTAAAATAAATCTTAGGAAGAGTGGTAAGGAAAACCCCAGAAAAATCTCAAAGTCACACTGGTAGTTTCCTGTAGCAATCATTGACCTTACCATGTAGTACATTAACCATTCTTATATCTTCATTTTTCAAGAAATATCATTGGTCCTATGTATTCAACACAGTGGGAAGGAAAGTAAAGCATATGCCAATTAATAAACCAAAAAAAATAAGAGCAGAAAAAGAAATCTGTGCTACTTTCTTATTTCTGCCTTCCAAGTTCTCCATTATGCTCACTTTCTCTTTATTCTCTGTTTAGACTGTGTTCCCACATAGCCTCTGTATGTGTATGCAGAGAATAATAAGAGTTGCACTGTCAATGTTAGGGAAAGACAAAGAGGAACACTACTGTAGCTATGAATTTATTTGACTTTGTAAAGACTTTCATTCTTGAAGGGCTTAAGGACAAAGATAACAAACTAAAAGAATGCTAAACTGGATTTTGCATACATTCATTTAAAAATACGTGTTGATGTAGCATCTACTAGATGAGAAATTCACAGTCAACCCTCATTTACTTTATAAATTATAGTACATAATGGTAAAGTACAGCACTGTCCTAGTCATTACCAGACTTGGCTATTCTCTCTGTTAAAGAAGAAAATATTAATTTCTAGAGAAAAATATGAACCTTGGTTATATTTGATATTTCTCTTAACCTTCAGAGAGCAAAGTGTAAAATCATCAGCATACAAAAATGCATCAGGATATTAAATTAATGAAATTCACATATCAAAACAATGAAAGCAACATACATGACCAATTAGCATTACAAATAAAAAGCTTTTGTATAATCTTGGTATATAAACTATAGCTGTTTATTAGGAGCTCAGAGTAATCAAATTGCAGCTTACTATATGACAATTTGAAAATAACATATTAGCCACAGTTTAAAAAAAAAACCAGATAATCACACAAAACTATTTCATTCCTTCAGAGACTTCTGCAAAATACATGGATCTAAAACATGCTTTAGTTAAGGCACTTTTCAATAAGGGCAACTGAAACCAATGAATGGTCATGACTGACCACTTGTAAACTCTATAACTGTCTGCTGTCATGGTTGCTTTTTGGGGTAGAAACACCCCTTTATGAGAGTTGATTTGTGCATGCACATGTTCAGTGATGGGAGTAAGTATCTGAAAATCAAAACCATCACTGTTCTGCAGATTAGTGCTAACTTGATTTTGATACAGCCTTTTATTTGTTACTGGGATTCATATTGTTTTCACTTACTAATCCAGTAGCAGACTCTCTGCCATGACACTGTCACTACAATACTATTTCATTTTGATGATGGAATAATTTATAATGTAAAAATTCACTCAAATTTAACAACCAAAGAGTATTTTGATCATGTGTAGGCAGCCTCGTCAAATAAACATTTTGCCCAGAGGCTCTGCTGATTGTGTGCACTGGAACTGTATTCAAAACCTGAGGGAATATCAACAAGAAGAGCTGCACTGGGATAGATATCTCTGCTTGCTGAGCACAGCAATGTGCAGTGAGTGAGTAAAGACTCCCTCAGAAGACATCTCAGTTAGGAATATGAAAAAGTGCTGCATCTTCAGGAGCACAAAGGAAATAATGCAACCTCTAAATGACCAAAGAGCATTTTTCAACATTGCACCTGTAGTCCCTTTGCAGGTTTCTGTTTTGAAGTGACAAAATTTCTCAGTTTATATTAATTTTTATTTTGATTGAAGCTGTGCAAGAATCTTCAGTAAGTCAAAAAGGAGTTCTCTATTTCTTAGGACTTTCCCATTCATATGCATTAAGATGCTAAAAACATATGAAGTAGCTTGTTCTTCTCTTAGTTATTCTCATACATGGGAAACTCACTTTAAAATTATTAATACCTTATCATTTGAGAACCAGTTTGAGCTTAGCATATGTAACTGCTAAAGTGTTAAAATTCAGTTATTCTTTCTGATTACTTCTATCTGTTTCACATGCATGAGTTAGCAAGGTATCTGGAAAACAGAGAATACTCCAATATTTTAGTTTTTATTAGTCCCCATACTTAGTCTCTTATTTTGCAGCGTGCTACTGTTTTGGCTTGATGCTGGTTGGATGCCAGGCACACACCAAAGCCACTTACTCACTCCCCTGTGCAGCTGGTCAGCAGAGAGAGCATAACAAAGACTTCATGGGTTGAGATAAGGACCAGGAGAGATCACTCATCAAATCATGGGAATCATGGGCAAAGCGGACTCAAATTAGAGATAGTAATTGAGTTTATTACATTAATAAAATCAGAGCTGGATAATGAGAAGTAAAATAAGATCCTCAAAAAAACTCTTCACCTTCCCTCCTTCCCAGGGAGACAAGGAATATGGATTATGGTCAGTTCATTACATTTTGTTTTTCACTGCTCCAACGGGGGCTCCCTCCTACAGGAGACAGTTTTCTATGAACTTCTCCAACATGAGTCCTTCCCACAGGCAACAGTTCTCATCAAACTGCTGCAGTGTGGGTCACTCTTCCACGGGGTGCAGCCCTGCAAAGACAGGCTGCTCCAGCATGGATCCTCTCTCCATGGGCCTCCCATGGGTCCACAGCCTCCTCTCAGGCACCCAGCTGCTCTGGGATGGGGTTTTTCCATGGGCTGTGGGTGGTTCTCTGCATCCCTGTGGACCTCTGTGGGCTGCAGGGGCACGGCTGCCTCACCATGGTCTGCCTCACCATGGTCTGCCTCACCATGGTCTGCTCCATGGGATGCAGGGGAATCTCAGCTCCAGTACCTGGAGCACCTCCTGCCCCTTCTTCTCCACCCACACTGGTGTCTGCAGAGATGTTCCTCTCACATGTTCTCACCCTGCTCTTCTCTGGCCACAATTATAAATACACATTAACTTTTTTTTTTTTCTTCTTAAGAATGTTATTATGGGGTTGTTACTGCCATTTCTAATTGGCCCAGTCTTGGCCAGTAGCATGTCCATCTTTGGAGCCTTCCAGGATCAGCTCTGCCAGGCAAGGTGGAAACTTCCAGCAGCTTCTCTCAGAAGCCAGCCCTAAAGCTCCCTGCTACCAAAAGCCAGTGTAACTATTTATTTCACAGAATATTCTGAGCTGGACAGAGACCCACAAGAATCACCACCACGTTCAGCTCTAAAGTGGTAAGTGGCTCACACAGGGCTGCAGTGAGGAGCTAAAATCCATCCATCTCTACCTCCAGGGTACGGGGTACAGCATCTCCCTCGCTAATTATTTAGTCTAGCTTAGTGGTGACAAATCTATAGATGATAATAATAATAATAATAATAATAATAATAATAATAATAATAATAATAATAATAATAATAATAATGCTGAGAATATATCAATCTCCTGAGCATAACTTAATGAAGTTCCCAAATTAGTAGAGTCAATATATTAAAGATACCCTGAAAATTAATTGTAAGCCTCACTTGACACCAGCTGAGCATGAAGCTGAGGAACTTTTGAGTAGGTACTGTCATCACCCATCCTAATATTTCTGGAATTTCCTGTTGCTTTAACAGATATCTAGTTACTACTTTAAGGCTGTAAGCCATATGAAGTTTTGGGTACACAGTTTGTAAATCAGGGATGCTGATCAACCTAATCTAAGTCGTTAAGGTTTACCAGGACGTAGATTAACCAAGCATTCAAACAGAAATAGGAATGGAATCCACAATATAAAAAACCCTAAACAATAAAAATAAATGGTAAAAATTGAAAAGCAAGAGTTTGATCCCAGAACATTGTCAGAAATGCTGGACATGTGTGAGAGTATGGATTGGAAAATGCACACACACATTCACACACACACACACAACAAGCTATTGCCTCTCTCTGCTGACTTCTAAATACAGAGTTGAATTTTGCTGCCCACACAAGAAAATTTAACAAGTAACGCAAGAAGTGTTTCATATGGCAAGACAGATGTACAGGTGTTGAAAACTCCATTTTTTAATGAAGATGGTACATCTGCTTTTGCATGTTGATTCCCTCTCCTTACCCCAAACTACCAAAATTATAAACTGCACCATGAGTGTCCCATCTATCTATTGTTAATTCTTTGCAGGTATTGGTAGCAGTGATATAATTCATTATAAATACCAAATGAAAATATTTTCACTTTGACAACAAGGTAAATAATTGGTAGAGGACAGAATGGGAGCAAAAGATTACAAAGGTTCACTGCACTATGACATACCATAGGAACCATGAGTAATTCATAGCTTCCAATGCTGGAATGACAGAAGCATCCAATTTCACTGCAAAAGACCAAATATGCTCTTTTGTAATGAAATTCCCCTTTCACAAACCCTTTTCTGCTTTATACATCCCACAGGCTTTTGCATTAGTCACAACAGAAGGCATACTTAGGAAGGAAAATGCCACAAGTCATCCTCTTTTTCACTGAAATGTACAAATAAATCATCTTCTAAGAAATTTTTTCCATTTTTTTTCTGTTCAGTGCTGAGAAAAAGGCACCTAAATTGACTACCAAGCACATGGTTTCTCTGTAGTCTGGTAAATGAGCTATCTACAGCCATTTTTCCTTATTTCTTTCTTTCTTCCCTCACTTTTCATCCTTATTAATATGCAAAGCAAGTTATATGAGGGATTTTCTTGTTCTCTTGCTCACTAGCTGGAGGGTTATTCCATTGCAATTCTATTTATAGATTTGCTTTCAACTGCAGTGGGGAATTCACCATTTGCTGTTCAGCATTTTATTCTCAGCTAGCCTCCTGGGGATACACCATTTTAATAAATTTTATGAATGATACTGTGGCTACCTTTCATATTCTGTCTTCTTACAGCACAAATAAAGTCTTATCCTTCTGACAATTTCTAAGGTAAAAGATCATCCTTGTAAATTCCATAATAGAGATACAAAGGAGGTAAATGATCTTGCTCCTGTGGAAAGATTTTTATACTTTTTTTTTTTAATTATCTATTACAATCTTGAAGAAAAGATATCACTGGAACATTGCAAGCACAAGTTAAAGAACGTGATACTAAATTTACTCTTGAACAAAGATGACTCTTTTGATATGGTATCGTCACTTGGCACAAGATCACCATATATGAAAAGATTTAACCCTATTATAAACTGCAAGCCCAGTTCTCAGTTGCAGCTGCTCATGTGATGCTGTTTTTCAGTTGTTTGCATCTCCTCCCTCCTCTCCACATACTACTCCAGCAACACAGAGGGATCTGAACTGCACATCTGGCCTCCAAGGGTAACTTTCGTCAGAGCAATCAAGTTCAGGCTGCCATAGAAAGGGTGCACAAAACCCAGCAACAGCTGAGAAAATTCCAGATATTGAAAAAACTGGTGAGACTACCTCCACACTTTCCCTTTAATAACAGGGATCTGGGGCAGAAGAATAGCCCATCAAACAGCATATGGAAAATGTCCCCAGGTAGAGCTGATTTCAGCTTCCCTCAGCTCTTATGATTTTCTCTTTGTTGTTTGTGCACCTCCACAACACTCTCTGGTCACCACATGCTGTGTCACAGAGGAGGACAGTGAATGATGGCAGCTACAAAGAGCTGGGAAGAAACATTTGAAGGGCTAGCTGACATGACACCCCACTACTTCTATATGTGCCAAAAAATACAAAATCATAACTAGAAAGAGCAAACAGAGGATCCCCACAAATTGTCTTACATCTTTGGATGAATTTTTACTGCAGCCCTTGAACTAATTTAAACAATTTTGTGTTTAACTACACTATAATTAGTGAACCATGCATACCATAACTTATTCTCCAAGGAGTCTGAGGAGATACAACCATAAACCAAGTTTTTATATAGGCTCAGACCACCACCAATCCTCAGCCTGGCTCTGGGTCCATGACCCTGCCCAGCTTTACTGCCCAGAGGTGGCATCTGAGCAATCCCATTCCAGGGTGGCTACATGACCATGATGGGTCTGGTTTTATCTCATCACCAAGAAAAACCTCACTCCTTGGAGAGAGTCTGTTTCTGGCATCCAGCCAGTTTCATCCCTTCTGCAGATGATCATGCTTGTCCTCCCTTCCCCCTCCTTCATTTTGTGCCCGCACTACTGGTGAGTAGTTGCAATGTGGATTTCCCCTTCACATCGTTTAGAATGCACATTGTTCTCTCTTTTCTCCAGCTGTGGACATCAGACCTGTAGTCTGCTCTCGCTGAAGGCAGAAGCAGCATTTGCAGGATTGGAGCGTGAGCTCTGAAGGGAACATGCAAGAGACACTGCTCAGAGGTGCCAGGCAACTTGAGGTCAGGGCTCTCCTGTTGAAAATAAACTTGCCATGAAGCACCAGAGTAAGCACTGGAGGGAAATCTTTCACACCCATAACACCTCCACCCCTTAGAGAATGCCGTGCTCGGCTCTTAATGTTGATACAGAGCATCCCTGAGGAAAGATACACTAAGGGTAGACATTTCCCATGTTGAAAATCCACATGCCTTGAAGCATGTACTTACAAGGAAAATAGTAATAAAGAGGCTTTTGTTTGCATGCAAGCAAAATACATAGTTTTTACAGCACGCTGATAAGTATCCAGGGCATTTGCCTACTAGCATCAGGTTTGCTGACATAGTTGAAATGAAAATTACATGGTAATTCCTTAGCCCTTCCTTTTGTCTTTCTACTTGCCTAGTCCAGGGAGTAAAAAGCAAGAAATGCAAACTGAGCAATTTGATTAACTAAAATGATTAGGGATAATATTCAAAATTAGGTTTCTGCCTCTTCACTTCTATCTGTAAGGAATACAGGTACACCATTTTCTATGGTGAACCCATGTCTGAAACCCTGAACTGCCAGAGAGAATTGCAATTCTGGCCTGATATACACTGGGAATTCCTGCTTTTCTGTTCCTGGAAAAAAGTTCATCTGTGCTTCCAGTGTTTAAAATGAGAGCTGCTTCATCAAAATCCAATATAAGTTTTTACATGAGAGATTTGTTCGAACTGAATTGAAAGAAAAAGCCAAGACACAACTTATTTTTTAACTAGCTTTTTTTCTTTTTTTTAACTGGGTTATAACTAAAAGTTCAAGCAGTGAAAAGTGTATGTCTTTACAAGTTCACCTGTCTTAGCTTTCTCCTTGTCACTCTATGAAGAACTTTGCATTTTATTTTGACAAGAAATCCTATCATGCTGGAGAATGAAAGGAAGTACAGTACAATTATTGGAGTGATAACAAAAACTTGGGAGACCATGTCTTAGCCTGATACCTATTTCAGGTATGTCCCTGGGTTTTTCGTGCTTTCACTGAAAGAAAACTGTCCTCTTATCATAACTTTGGAAACAAACTCCCGTGGTATCTACTACAGAGATTTCCCTCTGCCTGCAGTGCAGAACATTCTGCTATAGCCAGATAATCTGGTATCCTGCTCAGACGAAGCCTGCAGAAGATAACATGGAGCCCACTGACAATGCTTCTGTTCAAAGAAGGGTCAGCCTTAGCCCCATGTGAACAGCACGAAATCTACAGCTGCTCTGGGTGTACATTCCCTACAAAGATGCTTATTTTGTCAGACCCTACAGAGCACACAGGGAAATGAAGGGGAGAGTGAAAGCTGGAGCCTGAAAAGCTGATTTCTCTATTTCTGACCAAATTCACCTGGCTTGGGGTGTCAAAGATGGAAAGTGCTCTACCTTGCCAGAGGGAGAAGGAGTGCAAGAAGGAGCACAAGCAGACAAAATTGAAAACGAGATGAAACATTATGTTCCCGTGCTGAAAGGAATGAGTAGCACTAAAAAGATGGACAAAGAGTAAAAGTTCAAAGAAAATATTCTGTCTTCTCCCCCAGCAATTTCCACACTTACAGGCAAGAACTGTAATACATGGTTAACAACAGAATTCAGGCTGGCACTGACTCAGGAATAAAGACTATTTGCAGCCCCACGGTGCTCCATATAATACTGTGAGAAAATGGGCATAGGTCTTCAGAGGATAATGGTTCTGAATTTCCTACCCTCATAATCTCACCATTGCAAGTATTCTGGTTCCTAGATCCATTTTAAGAAGTGATATGGTACATTTTCTCACTGCTGTTACATGATTTAAATGTTTTCTCCTTTGTCCACCCACACAAAAGTACTAAAAGAAGAGGCAGCAGTGTTCTGCCCACACAGTATTAGAGAAGAAATTTTCTTCTGGAAGCTTAGGACATTACAAAATCTGCTCAGATTGAAGGCACTCCATTTCAGCAATAGCAGCTGGAAGTGGAAGCACGTCACTTAGTTTGCAAAAATAATTAACTAACACAGCTTGAGGCAACAAATACCAACCTGATATACTGTCTCCAGTATTTCAGTGGGGGTTAGCACTGAAAAAGTTTGCCTCTGTTTTGGCGTGGCCACTCTTCAAACTTGTATTTTTGAAACTTAGCTGGACCAGGCCTTGCACAAGCTCTGGTTACAGTAAAGTTTGCTCTCTCTGAAAAGAAGATTAGACTACACACACAACACCTGACCTCTTCTTCCCCCCAGCCCCCCCACCCCATTACTGCACTTTAACAATATTTAAATCAAATTTATTAATAGAATCAATACAGAAAACCAAAGCAACAGATTATTTTTTTCTCAGCATAACTTTTTCACTGTGAAAGTATAAATAAAAAATATAGTTCAAGTGAGGCATACAGAGTTCTCAGCCGTGCATGGTGGAAAATAAAGGATGATTGAAATGCACTGCAAAACACATCAATAATCTTGTACTAATTAATGCAGAGCAGTATATACACTGACATGTAAATTATATGCTATTATCAGCACACACACAATGATAGAGAAAAATATATTATCAGCATTTCTTTTGGACTACTTCACATTATCTTAGCATGAAAATTTTAGCAAAATAGAACATCAAAGTGAATTCATCCCTCCCCTTATTCACCCTTTCCATCTTTACACAGCAGTGCCATTCCACTGTTGCTCAAAAAAACCTGATTTCTGGTTTACACTTGAGTAAAAATCAAAATTATATTCATAAACTGGAATAAATTAATTTCAAGAAAATGACAAAATACAAAAGAATTAATAGAAAAGAATTATCCTTTTATATTATGTAATTATACACCTTTTGGTCAGTAAATGCTATATAATTACATGAAACAAGAGATCAGCACAGCAGAAGAAGAAACTCCAGAGTTGAGCTGTATCAAAAACATTCTAGGAGGTATAAACAGAGTCAAACCTGCATGGCATATGAAGCAATCCTTTTTCTTCACTCAGTGTTGGTACTGCCCCATTTGTTAGGATTTGAGTTAATAAAAAAGCCCCAGGAAGCTCTTAGGGTTAAAATGTAGGCACTATGACCCCTGAGAAAGATGCAGTGAATTGGGGTTGGTCAGATGGACAGAAATAGGTTGAGAACATGTTAATAACTGACAATTAGCTGTCCTTTTATCAGCATAATTATGATCATTAGTTCACAATAGCTAAAGAAATTGATGAATGTTTCTACAAGCTATGAATGTTCTTAAGCACAAAGAAGCTCACAAAGCACATGACAAAAAAATAATATGAGACCCACTGTCTCAAATGTTACACAAGTGTTAATTACTGCTTGAGCTGCTTATTTTCAATTGTCCAAAACTGAAAAATTGGAATGTTAGCAGTAAAAATCCGCAGATGTGGACTTATTATACACTTTACTCTGCAAATTTATTTCTGAGTTAGAGCAAAAACAAATGGATTATGAGAAAGAAAGAGATCTTTGCTAGATTCTTACTTCATTTTCTCAAGGGCTATACTGTTAACTTTGCATAGGAAAAGGTAGTGTTAAAATTGAACTGAAGGCTTTTTTTGTAGCAGTTTAAAGCAGGTAAAAATTTTCTAAAACATTCTCGAGTTGTTTAAGAGTGCAAAGAAAATTAAGGGTTTTTTATGGAAAACACATGTATCCTAATCTCTACATAGTGCAGTACAGTCTTATAAAGTCAGGCTTTATGGCTTATGAATTAATTTATTTTGCTCTTTCAATCTTCATTTTGGAGAGAAAATAAAAAAAATCCAAACCTATATAATCTTCTCCTCTGTATAGGGCAAATAATTTAGAAAAAATCATATTAAACTGGTAATTTGTCTGGTGAATACAAACACATCTGGAGAAGAAATAAATAAAGTAAAAATTTCTTGAGGGAGTATTTTTGTCAAATAGGTTTTGTCACTACGTTGAGTATCTACCAAAGCAATTGAAACCAAAAAATGTAAGAGAATCTGAAAACCTTTGAGTACATTTCCCTTTCAGCTTATTTCATCTCTACTTATTTTAAATTTCAGTGCTATACAGCAAAAATGATGTGACAGGTTTTAATTATACAGATTATAACTAGAATTCCACTCAATTTTGCATATCAAGGGAGGGTTGTTTAGATTGAATTCCTGTTCTTTCCCAGCCCATTCAGTAGTAGCACAAATACTGGTTGTTGTAAATGACAGACTGAACTTACAGTTCCTGTATCTAGGGCTTTCTCATGCAGGGATCTGTAATGGCATCAACGTTTTTAATTAATAAAATATAAAATTCACCTTATGTGGATATGTATGGAAAGCATTTCATACAGGCTAGAGAAAGATTTTTTTTATTTGATATATAGCATCAATTAAATATCCACTAAAGACAAAATTATAATCAAGTATTTCAGACTTTTCAAACTGAGTGAATAAAGCAAAATCAGCAAATGTCTAGACCAAAGCACTGTAGTTAACCTCCATATTTTGCACAATGTGGTGCATGAACTTTGTTAGAAATTCAGCTTTAGGTCAACAGTAAAGTTCCCCTGATTTATAAGGAGTCGGGATTTAATGCAGACTCTACAAAGACTCCAAAGTCTGACTATTTTATTCCCAAACACCCACCTTTTGTTTGACTTTCAAGTCTTATTTGATTTTCTCTGTGAGACAAAGGAAGGAGAACAAACAAATCATTGAGAAAAGCTGCTTCTTAGGCAGTTCTTTGTTCAAGGTTTTCAGGGAATTAACTGCAGCAGAAGATCATCCGCAGTAAAGGAAAAGATAGAAGGAATAAAAGTGACTCAACACTCCTAAAAGTAGTGACCTATCTTTACAGCAGATTAAGTGTGAGTTTTTCAGGCAGTAAACGTGTCACAGACATACAAATTTTTCTCATTTGTCCTGTGTAGTTTAATTCTATCCTCATCCTCTAAAGCAAAGAGATAAAAAGGTTGATAATGGGAACTGTATAAATTTCCTGAAAGCCTATGGAGGACTGCTTTACATAAAAGCCTTGAATAAATAGTGCATTAAAAGAATGTTGACATTTTACATCAAGTTGAACTCCACAAGCACAGAGGAAAAAGAGGAAGGTCAGTTTGATTGACACTCATGCTTCCAATTCATTTCCACCTACCTATGAAAACCAGAGCAGATTCAAACATAGCACTATATTAGTAACTAAGACATGCTTAGTTCTGCATTTACAGCAGCAAACCACAAGTCAGTCTGCACACCCAACTCCTCCTCTGAAGTGCATAAAGGTACTTTTATAGACATAATAAACACAGGCTTATTTTTTCCCCAAAATATCTTTATTGCAATATTATAGAAATATTTGCATTAAAGATTACCATAAAGGTTTTGAGAGCAGTAGTAAGTGTTAAAAAACACTCCATCATGGCCTCGCTTTCTGAAAACATCAAAATCCTACCAGAAGCTCAGTATAAATGGTACAAAGTAGAACAACACAGAAAGGTATCATCATTGCTAAACAGAAGAAAAAATAATCCCAGTTTTCTGGGACAAATAGAAGGTTTGTTAAACAAAAACAGCATCTGTTGCAAATATCCTGTTGATGAAAATTTTGAATTTCAGTGTAGCAGAACATGAACTACATGGAAGCAAAAAACTGTAAGTGCAAAACTTGCATGCTTTTGTTCAAAGACTGATGCAGTGGCAAACAGAGTTTGGATTTTTGCACATTTTAAAAATCACAATGCAGTTTCTGTTCCAAATGAAGAAACTATGAAGAAAATTAATACATAAGTTTCAGACCCACATTTTATTTCATTTTGCCCATGACCTAATGAATGTCAGACAGGACAGATTCAAAATAACATCTGTTTCTCCAAGCCTTTGAATGACACCAATGTCACAAACCAAGGACTCTGAAGATATAAGGACCAGAAACAGACTGTTTTGCTGCGTCCTTCTTCAGTCTGGTTTTTGAGAAAAGCTAGAAGAAACACCTTCTTAGAGGTCACCATCTTTTGTCTTGAAGGATATCTTGAGGAGATTCATTTTTCACAAAGCTGTGTTATGGGGAGAGGTGTTTGGGAAACTACACACAGGAGGAAATTTCGAGGTATGAAACCTTAAACTTGGGGGAAATTTAGTCGTGGAAAGCAGTGTTAAACTGCACTAACAATGAACTAGTTTCTAGCACACATGGCTATCCCATGTACATATTAGGTACTTATGTACACTGGAGTGTCTTAGGCCTAATCCTTTTTTTCCAGGAACTCCATTTTGCCTAGGGAATCACAGTCTGGCAGCCATCTGTCACCATCTTAGCAATCCCAGCCACCTAAATACATTTGTCATTCCTATGTTTTCAGAACAGCTCCAGTTTAAGCAGATTTTATTTCAGGAAAGAATTTAAGATGCTTTACAGCTATCTGTACAGCCTCATTGTACTCTTAAAGCCTACCAGGTCTTTGTGAGGGTGAATGCAGGCAGAGGAGCACCACAGCACAGAAATCTTTATCTGCCTGAAGCAGCAGAGTTGTGCATGATGTCCTCTGTGGCTGTAACACGGAGAGAGAGATGTTAGGAACTGGGACAGGCTACCCTTGATGCTGCTTTAAAAAATGAACAGAATTTAACTTCTCCTAGGACAGCTCCGAGAGGAACAAAACAAGCACACAAGGACACTGTTCTCATCTCTGCTGGATGCTATGCTTTCTCACCTGAGCAGAGAAGCCACACATAGTACTTAGCAAATAACCTTCTGTTGTCCTCTGTAACTATTGACCATGGCTGCTTGTGTTAAGTGTTTTTTCTCTGTTATTTCAGTCCCAATTTTTCCAATTGAAAGCATCCATACTAATATATTTTTAGAAACAATTTTTTTTGGCCAGAAAGGAACAGAAAGACATTTCAGTCCTCCAGAGCCTTAGCTCTAATTGCTAGATTCCCCTTCTTCATTTCAGACACCTAAGATCAAAATTTCAGCGTGTCAGTACAGTGGCAAGATGACAAACATGCAAATTATAACTCCTTTAAATTTCAAAAAACACATGAATTGAGGCAGAATAGAAATAATCTGAGATGATTGATAGAACATAGAGGATCTTTTTGTTCCAGTCAGATATTTCATAGTTTCATGGTCAACGAAAATACATATCCTGTCACTGGTAGCTTTTGTCTTCAGCAAAGGGGGAGCCATGATTAACTTGTTGGTACTGCAACTCAGTATACTGTTCTTATTTGTTCTACAAGATTATGAACAAAAGAAACTTTCAAAGGAAATATCTTCTCTAATAGTTGACAAAGGCAAGTTGCGTAATCAGATGTTTTGCACTTTATACTGTGCTCTAGTTGCTGACACTTTCTTTGTTGCCACTCTTCTCTATTAATGCAGTCTTGACATTGTGGTTTCTCAGTCAGAAAAAAAAATGTAGTCCTGGCAGCAGTTTCAGTTTTCCTCTCACAGAGCCCTTTTGATAACTAAAACTCTTTTGATGGAGCTGCAATCACTTAGCAGAAAGTTTGCCACTTTAAAAAAAACATAAAAATTGTGTATTCCTATAACCAGACAGTGAAAGACTTTAACTTGTTTCCTGTGCATACCATTCAAATTCATTTTAGCACATACCTGTTATTACTTTCTGACAACACTGGAAAAATAACAACAATCATGAAGAAGTGTTGATATTTCTACCATCCCCAAGACAAATGCTTGCCAACTATTTTTATTTTTCTTTCCACAAAACATGGTGAAAGGGTTTTTCTTTGAAGTACTCTCAGATGACCTTTCTGTACCAATGTAAAATCACATTTTTGGGCATTGGTTATGCTATAGGATATTTACATGCACATACATGTAGAGACAAGCAATGGATCTATACCCAAACCTAGATATGGTAGCACATTTAAATACTGGCAATTACAAGGCAAACAGAGGAAATGAATTTTATTTCCTAAACTCCCATATTTGTTCACTGGTGTCATAATCAGCTCTCAATTACATCAGGACATCTTTCAGTTAAGAATCAGATTCCCTTTTTTCAGGTACACATCGAACAAATGACAGCAGGAACTTGAGACGTATTTCAGAGAAACTGAGTAATAAATGATTTTTAAAAAGACAGCTAACAAGATAACTGCTAATCCTTCAACAAGGCTGGTAAGCAAAGAAGTGATGAAAGGTTTTTAAAAACCACAAGTCTGAGTCTGCTTTTAACCTGGCCAATGTTATGTGGAAAAACAACCTAACATATTTAAAAAGTAGATTTCAAGGCTTTTTATATATTATTCTCACAACATTTTAGAATTTTGGCAAGCATTCCATCTTTTTCTAGTGAAAGCAAGGCAAACTAAAATGCAATACAATGACTTCTAATAATAGAAAAATGTTTGCAGGTTTTAGCAGGGATAGAACTAATTTTATTCACAGTGCCTAACATGAGGCTATGGTTTGTATTTGTGCTGAAAATGTTGTAACATTCCTACTATTGCTAAGCAGTGCTGATTCAGAGACAAGGCCTTTTCTGCCTACAGAATTGCCCAGCCAGTGAGGAAGCTGGGGGTACACAAAAAATTGAGAGGAGACACAGCTGGTACTGGTGACTGCAACTGACCAAAGGGGTATTCCAATCTGTATCATATAAAAACAAGGCATGGGGTGATATTCAGAATGATGGTGTTTGTCTTCTCTGTTACCATTACATATGATGAGGCACTGCTCTCCCAGAGATGGCTGAACACCTGCCTGCCATGGGAAACAGTGAATTAATTCATTGTTTTGCTCTTCTTCTGGGCATGGCTTTTGCTTCCCCTATTAAAATGCCTTTATCTCAACCCAAAAGTTGTTTTATTTTCTTACTTGTACTCTTCCAATTCTCTCCCTGATCCCAAAGGTGAAGAAGTGAGCAAGCAGCTGTGCGGTGTTTTGTTGAGAGCCGGGCTTAAACTGTGACAGAGGCGAATAAGGAATGGATGGTAACTGCCACTAAGGGAAAACATTATTGTATTTGGTGTGACATGAATGAGAAAACACTCACTGCCTTGGAAATATTTGGAGAAAATTTAGAAATATCTATAAATACAACTCATCTGTCTGACTGTGGCAGCGCAGCCTTTGCAGCACTGTTCAGAAGGGCTTAGGCTAGTTTGGAAAGAAGGATTGGTCTCCATTTCAGTTTACAGCAGAGCAAAGAAGGGGAACTCCTGCCATTGCCCTATAATCCATTCAGACAACCACTGGTGTGCACTACCGCATATGCAGGTCTTAGGAAACAATAATTAAAGAGCTGCCTTTGAAATGTTATTAGAAGTGCACAGAGCAAACAGAAAGAGACTTGAGAAACTGGCTTCCGTCCCGCCCCACCCCAAAATGGTAGTACATACTGGTTCTCATAATTAGTATTTCATTGATTGAGACATTTATTGCCCAACACCAAGGGAACAACATGCTGGCTGCACATCAGAGCAGTTGATACTCCCCCAAAATGCATGTTTCAAGTGTCCTTGTTCATTAGACATGAGAAGACCAAGGTGCATGTAAAAAAGCCCAGGAGTACATAGCAGGCTTTCTTTCAATGTGCATATGGTACTGTGAGTGTAGTCAAATTTGAGGGAGTGCAAAGTAAACAGGCATCTATTATGACAGTAGAGCAAAAAGGGAAAATAATAAGAGTCCAATGTTCTCTATAAATATTCATTTCCTGTTGAAACTGGAAAACTGACAGGTTGGTTAGTGCAATTCATTTTGTTGTTTTATCAGTGACCAGGGAAGTCAATTGCAAAAACCCAAAACAAATAAACAAACAAACAAAACACTAAAAACAAACAAGCAAAGACATACTAGATTTATGATCACATATTCAATAATGAGAAAGAAATCAGGTGGGAAAAAAGTCAATGTCCCCCAGATCTCATGCTGGAGAACAGTACAGAGCTGAATTGCATTTTTTTTAAAGTATTCCTACAGGTCATCCCACTGCAAGAAGCAGTATTGGAAAACAGAAAAACAAAAATTAGGCATCATTGATTGAATGTAAGTTTTTATTTTATTCAGTAGCACTGTTCTATTAGAAACAGTTATCAATTCCATGAAATCAGGCAGAGAAAAGAAAAAGGATTAACAAAATACTAACATATTGTCTTAAATAATTTGAAGTCAGCAGATCGAAAACCTTCAATAATTCCTGCTCATTGTTTCTTTTCATAGGAAAGTAGACTAAAGTGATATTTTTTCATTGAGTGAATACTCACAGTTTTCCTTTCCAGCTTGGTTCTTAATTGGCAATCAGGCATCCAACTCCACTTTTTGGAAAGCAGCAGCCTTACATCCAGCAAGTACCTTCAAATTCTTCCTCTGACCATCTTCTGGAAGCAGGGGACAATCAATAAACACATAATAAAAGAAAGGAGGATATTACAAAAGTGTTAAAAAATAAGCAAGCTTAAAAAGCACCCATAGGTAGAAAAAGCAGAAGGTACAAAACTTTTTGAGAAGCTAGTAAGAGGAAAGTGTGCTCTGCGTTCCTTCTTTAAGTTCTTCAATTAATATTCATTGCATGCCTCAGAAATCCAAAGTATTTTGGGTCCAACTGTGAATCCAAATACAAAAGGGAAATTATTTTTGTGCTGACCACAGGACCATCTGTCCTCTAGGACTCTGTTCAGGACAGTCTTAGAAGACCTTACACCCAGCTTTCCTTCTTTGGACAGAAATTGACTATCAATTCTGGCAGAATTTCAAACAATTTAAATATGAACTAAAAATACATAATTTAAATTATCTGTGTTTATTTGAGTCCTTCGGTAATTCAATGCCAGCAGAATGCTGCTTGAGTAATTTTAAACAAACCAGTTGCTAGGAAGGAGAAATTGCATAAAGCACTCAATCCAAAGACATGTCAGATAAAATCTGTACAAAGCAATTTAATGCATGCATAAGTTCTTGTGGCAGCCTACATGTTAATTTTGTTTGCAAAATGGATAATTTTTTGAAGAATTTCACAGATAATGGATTTCATTTTATTTCTGTGAGATGGAGAAAAGTGTAATGTTGTATTAAAAGTCTCTCATTTTTCAGGACTATTGAAAAACAACAATAAGAGGCAATTATAAAGACTGACTGGAAAATCACTTCAATGTAATGCATTGTACCCTGGAAAAAAGTATATTTCACACAGTGCTTCACCAAATGCTTCGGAGAGGATGTTGAGGAGATTAAAGTGCACCTATACTGAAAGTTTGTAGTTGTTTTTTTACCCCAGAGTAATTCTGAGGAATCAGTAGTACAGAGGTGGCAAAATGCAAACAAATCGACTCCCTGGTGGCTCAGGGTCACACTTCAGCTTTGTAGCCCCTAGGACTGATATGGTGTTTGCCAATGTCTCAGGACATTTGTACCCTAATCCACTTTGCTTTCAACATTTAAGTAACAGAAGGGGAGAATGTTAACAGTTCTTCCAACATTTGGAGACATAAGGGAACAATCTATTTTAAGACTAAGCAAGAAAAAAACTCCTCTTGTAGTATATTAAAGCCTGAAACTATTTTCAAGTGGTAGAGAGGATCCAGAAGATCATAAGACATACAAGATGCACAAAATTGGAAACACAGATTATTAAAATAGAGTTGATATGAAATCAATGTTTTTTTCATCATGTCCTGAAGAATACACAGGATCTAGGTAACAACATAGCATCTTGTTTCTGCACAAGCTCTTGTTGAAGCATTGCCATACTGAACAACATCTTCACCACTTGCTTCTCTGGAAACAGTCAAAGAAGTTCTGCTAATTTCTGCTGGCTAATGATTGCGTCCAATCTTAGTCAAAGTATTATTTAAAAAATAATTTTTTAAAAAGTGCCGTTCCATTATTTGATCCTGCAAGTGCTTAAAATACCAAAAACAGAGATTCCTTAATAAAACTCAAGTGCTGTTTCTCAACTGCTATCAATGTTTCAGAAATATGAAGGCAGCTCAGTGAGACCAGAACAAACTCTGTACTGAGTTGTATCAGTCACAACCAAAACATGAGAAGGTGCATAATATTCTGACAAATACATCAGAGTTCAAGCATCTTCTAACTTTCCAGGCTCTGCCTGTACTATTTCTTAAAGAAAAAATGTTCCTGGAAAGATACTAAGAGACATTAAACACGGAGATAAGAGACAAAGTGAGAACAAGCCTGTGGAGTCCTCCTAAACAGGAATGTCTGTGGGGCATCTGAACAGAATTCCTGTCCTCACAGCCCATGAACAAATCCTCACATTTATTCTCTTGATTTCATTTTTAGGGGAATAAGAAAACTGCAAAAGAAATGCTGATCCATGTGAGATTAATATTTACTCTCTCTCAAGCAATACTGTATAGCCAGTGTGCTCTGTCAAACTATATACAACCACAAGGAAATGATCAAAATTTCTGCATATCCTGTATTCAGGGAAAACTGAATAATTTCTCCATATTGCCTACTGCCACCAACATATTTTTCAAGTGAAAAAGAAGACGTGTTTGCAGAAAACCAAAAGTGTGTCTGCATAATTACAAATTACAAAAGGTATCTGAAGGACAGCTTCTGTTTGCTCAGCATATCAGGGGTGTTGGATTAGATGGTCACTTCGTACCCAAAGCATTCTGTGTTTCTCTGAATTCAGTTTTACTGCTCATTTGGATCTGATGTTTCTCCCCACAAGAAAGCATTTCAAGAACATCAATCTCTCAGGTTTTTTTAGTGCACAATATATTTTAGTAATCTAGGTTTGAACAAGTAATTTCTGCAATTCTCTGAAGAACAAAACAGTAAATAAATGCTAAATTGGAAAGCCTTTTTGAACTGTCTTGGGTTTTTTACATATCTAGATACTCAAGTGCAAGAATATTGATAGCTGTTAAAATCACTTCCTTATAAATGGAGTTTCAAATTAGAAAATTACTGACACTGAAATATTTATAATACCTTAACTAAGCAAATTTCATAATTTGCAAGTAACTGACCGTGGTGGCACAACTGAGTGCAACTGATGGACACTTTTCTTATGAGAGATTTACAACAGCTGCTTTCATACAGTAGGAAAAAGAGAAAGACCAGCAGAAAAAAAATACTAGAATTACATGTCACCACACTTAGTAGAGAGGTGCAGACCAACTCCTTCCCACCCAAAACCCTAGGCTGTTAATGTGTTCCACGGTGATGATGTTTGCTCCAGCTAATAAAACCTTTGCTCTTTCAGAAACAGAGGGACTGTGAGGCCTGTGTTGAGCTTGCTATGTCATGTCCTTTTACACCCATCACAAAGTATCAGCATGTGTTCCCCCAACAAGCCTTGTATTTTCAAATCCAAAGACTCAATTCAAGCCTACATGGCTTAACTGAATATGCCCAAACAGCATCTGTAAATTTAACCCCCTAAAATATCAGCTCAGCAGGTTTAAATGCAGTGAAAGAAACATGTTTTCCAAAAAGAAACTTAATTTTCAGTAAGATAGCTTTTCCTACATAACACTGCCAAACAAAACTTGGGGGAGGGGGTAATAAAAGAGAGGAAAAAAAAATGAAATAAATCCTTTAACTTTTGTTTCTTCTAACCGTATGTCAAATCAATAGTCCTTCTGTGGAATTAATTTCCTTTGTGCCCAGGTAGACAAAATTGAAAATTTAATCAATAAAAAAGAAAACTTGTTTGACACGTCCTGAGTGATAATGACCAATGAGTTTGCTCTTCTGCCTTTTTTCCCCCACAAAATCGTTATTTTGTGCCCAAGAGCTATAACAATAATACTAATAATAAATAGAAATCTGTCCTACCCCTACCAGAGCCACGCCTGCCAGGCAGAGTTCAATGGCAGGGCAGCATTCTGAAAAAAAAAATAAAAAAAGAGCAAATGAATTATGGAAAGGCCCCAGAGTTCATCTTTGCCATGAGCACTCCTCTGATAAAATGTTATTTAATTACATTCCAGCAAAATAGAGAGGCATATTTAGGAGCTAACAGCACCCTATTATTTACTGAAAGGAACACATAATTTTCCTGCAAGCACTAAAAGGAAAAAAAGGAAGTAACTGTTCGGAAAAAGACAATCCAGATTTTCCACCCTCACTCAGCCATTCAACTATTGATCTACTTTGATATGAATTTTCCTTCCAATTTAGATTACTTTTCATTGCAGGAATCTATACTCTACCTTAACAGCCCTAGAAATTAAAAAGCTTCTATAACATGGGCAAGCCTCACATTTGGCCTACTCTAAACCAAGAAAGATATCCAATGTTCCCTGGTACTCAAAGAAACTCATCATATTAGTATCATTTCCACAAAAAGGTGAGGATTCAAATACAAAATTGTGGCACAATTGCTTTCACTGTCACAAGCATTCTCACAAGTTTGGTGTGCAGACATGATGAGAGATTACATATTTGTAAGATGACTCTATAAGCATCTTCATCACTGAAAGGGGGAAAGGTATAACAGAAAACAAATATTTAAATTTTGGACGATTATACATGATACATGACAGCTATGGTTGTAAATGACAACATATTTTAATCATGCTTCTTTAATACTATAGGAAATAAGCATATAAATCTACATATATATAGTATGTATAACTAATCATTAATGACTAATCATATTCAATCTATATAATACACACAGGGTATATAAACATACAAAATCATAAGTAATATATATATATAGATATGTACCATGTATATGTACCCATATGATACATATGTACCATGCAAATGTGTGCAGGACTCTCAAATTTTAGGATGAATCTAACCTCACCTAACTTCAGTTATTTATAAGCTAGTCATCCACGACTCAGCTATTTACTCTTGGCCCCCTGTGTAACCAAGAGAGGGAAAGAGCAATTAGTAACAACTGAGTCCTCTGAGTCCTCTATTTAATTCCACTTCATACAGATACATAGTGAGGTACCAGTACTTCCAGAATTAGACTGGAGGAATATCAATCCACACTACTAGCCCTCCCTCTCCATGATTTCTCACACAGACTTTGGTTTCCAAGTTAAGTTGTTGCCACGGGGCAATCAGTTCAGAATTAAATGCTACAGGAAGTTCATGAGTGTGACATTAGCCATATTTTGTCTCTGCTGATCTAGCAAATATACAGGTCTTTCTTCCATATGGAAAATTTGAGGAACAATTAAACACTGATTCAGTACCTTGGCTGATAAATAGCATAGAAATGACAACATTAATTACTTTTTTGTGTTTATATGTTGCACCATATTTTTGTTGACCTGAATGGAATTAACATGATTGTTGACCTTAATTTTAAAAGTGTTTAGTAATTTTGGCACTAATTTTATTTGAGTAAAATTTTCCAGTTACTGCAATCATAAAGTCTCAAAGATACTTCCCATTTTTCTTCACAACCTTTTACAAGTAATTAAATGTTTCTCACAGAAATTTTTTTAAATATTATAAGCCTCTGGGAAACTACTGTATTGAAGATCATGGTAAGCAGTGTATCATTATGAAAGATTTAATCTCCCAGAATGCTGATTCTCTAAGATGATCAATAGCTGGCTCCTCTGGCATCTTGTTATTTTGTTCAATTAAAAAATCCCTCAGTTTTTAGAATTTTTATACTCTTTTTTAATTTTTTCTTGATCACATTTGCAAAACTTTCTTAATACTCTTCTCTCCAGACAAAATTATTAGAATTCTTAGACAGGACAGGCACTTGCTCCAGAGACTTGAAATTTACTCTTAGAGCAGAAAGCCTTGAGCATTTAGACTCTGTGGGTGCCCTGCTGAAGCACAGTCCCACAGCACAGATGCAGGGATTCACAGTAGCACGCTGTGAATACCTCATGCTGAATCCTCTGGGAATCCTCTGAGGGACTCCGAGCTACTCTTACCTACCCAGTAAAACACTCCAAAAGTCCTGGGAAGCACATTGTGGGAAGTGGCAGGACTTCCACTGGCTGAACAAGGACCCAGCTCCTGTGAAGGACTGCAGTGCAATAGGGAGCCTTTTTCCCTCAGGGAGAATTCAGTCTCCATGGTACAAAACAAAGCTGTAAGGCATCTGTATCTGAATAAACAGCATAGATTCACATAGCAGAGCTACTTAGAGGAGCTCTGCTTGCAGCAAAGCAACCTGCGAATGAAAACATAATTAAAGACTATCTGTCACAATTCTATGCTCTCTACATCTGAATGACCATGAAGGAAACTACTTAATATATTAAATAAACCAATATATAATAGCTGAATGTCCATCTGGAAGAGGCATTGAGTGGTTGGTCTGGAACTACTGCACAAAAAAATGCAAGCAAAGCCAAGATGATGAAAAATGGGTTGCATTTTTTGATTAACAGACACAGAAGGGGACAGAATAGAAAATTAGTGTTGTTTTTATTTAAAAAATACATAAAAGAGCCTACACAAAGGTGGCTACTGAAGTCTACCATTAAAATGTTTTGTAGTAGTTTTGTAGTGCTTCCATTTGTACAGAAGAAAAGGACTCATCTTATTGTGGAGATTTGTTCAACGAGAGGTTTTCTAGTCAAGAAGAATTCTAAAAAATCCAAGCCAACTGTGGGAAGAAGCATTTCTCCTTCAGATCACTGCATCAGGGATTGGACATCAGGAGAGATACCCTTAAGCAGTGATATGGTCATAACCCTTCCAAGTTCTCCAGTCTGAAATTTTTCAAGAAAAATTGTCAAGTAATATCAGCAGTTTTCTCTCACCATCATACAGAAATTATCCAAAAGTCAGCCCCAAGGAAGTATTCATCCTGTTTTGGTAACACCCAGGAATTTTCAACTCCTCTCTTGAGCCACAGCATGAAAACCACTGCATAGACTTTACTATGAAAATGCCTGTTTTATTTTAGTATTTCATTCTAGCTAGTATGAATTTTAGAATTTATGAATTCTAGCTAAAATGAGTTCAAGAATGTGTATTTTGTTGAATATCCACTTAAAACAATTGAATGTAAACAATTTTAAATGTGTGGGCTCCTATGGATTAGAACTGAGAAACCCCAAGAATGTTAGGGAAGAACATTTTTAAATGTTCCTAAAAGTTTGTAAGAAAGTTTTCTAACTCTGCAAACTGATTATGAAGCTCAAGAAGTCTGAGATAGCTCAGATAACAAAATTAAAAATACAGGGAAATTGATCTACTCATTAATTTACGTAATCACAAGCAAATCTAGCTCACAGGAAATGGAAAATTGCAGAAGGTTTCTAATGAGTGAAGCTTTACTCTATTTATGTAGAGGAACATATGGTTCCAGAAAAACTGGAACAGAAAAAATCTGACTGCTCTAATGATGGGGTTGTTAACACAATTGTTATTTAAGCAGTCTGGCATTTCCCTTTCTTCAATTTCCTAAAGCCTTGCCAAGTGTTAACCATTTTCACTGCAATGCAGAGATCCTCTGGGCCATCACAGAACTGTCATAACTGCTAGGTCATCCTTTGTCTTCCTGTTATTCCTTACTTTGTCAACCACATCTCTTCCAGATTGTTCAATAAATGAGACAGCAGTTTGACAGACAGCAGCTTTGTTTGCATAAGTATCCTAATTAAGCCTTGGAGAAGCCTTTCTTTTCCACAGAAAGAAACATTCTGTGGAAGATAATACTGAACCATATAATCAAGTCCTTAATAACAACATCTAACTTTTATAAAAGTAATACATTCTTTCCAACATCACTTTAAGGTGTCATTATTTATGTCTTGCTGAGTATTACTTTGCAAACAAAAGGGGCATGACTACCTAAAAAAAAAGTTGAAAAATACTTTTAATATGTAGCTGCAGAAAACCCTTTTTAAAATTTATTTGAAGGACACAGTAATCAATAATTCCTGTTTAGTTTCTTTCCTACTCATTGAATCTCCAACAAACCACTAACATTCATTTGGTTAATAGACTTTGTGTATTCCCATTGGTACTTTGGGGCTTTTCCAAAGTTCCCTACTTTGCTTTCTCAGGGTCGAAAGTCCTATAAGAAATTAGAGATTTTCAGCAGTTTCCTACATCCTAACTCTTTTAGTCATACTAACTTGTCCAAGAGAGAGAAAGACCCAGTTCTTCCGTGGTTTGACTTTCCAGCTTTTGGGAAAATCCAGCTTGCAGCAACCAACTAAGCACTTCCAACTCGGTTGCAGCAACCAGCTAAGAGCAGTTGCAATACTGGTAGGACAGTGGTGGGGCTGCTGAGGGGTCCCCACTCCCAGGAACAGCAGGAATCAAGCCAGCAAACAGTGATAAGCACAGCACCAGCACCTTTGGGTGGATGAAGTGCACACAGAGATTCTGGCACAGAGTTCAGAGAGTCAGGGAACTGACTTGTTAAACCATCGTGAAATAGTTTCCAAACTGCATCTCTCAGCTATTATAGAAATGTTACACATGCATGTCCAAATCATATCACAGCCAGGAAGACATTTATATTTCCAATATCTGTGCATTTTTGTATCTCTAGGGCTCTTTATAAGTATTAGAAATGTAATCACTTTATTTTCCTTTATATGAACAGAGAATTGACTCCATTATGTTCACTTTTTTTCATATCTTTTCTCTTAATGTTTTGCTGTAGAGTCAGGCAATCAACAGACACCTAAAACCTTGCAAAAACACCATTATTGATATGAAGCAAAGTTCTGATTAACGGACATCCCATAAATATCCCTCTGCAAAGAACAGAATGCTTTCTGACCTTAACAAAACAGGTTCATAGAAAACAGCATAATAATCTTCCCACTTGTCATGACAATAAATTTTTAGATTATACAATTTTTTTTAAATTATTGCAGTAACGCCTGCAATATTGTACCTAAGTCAGAAGATCAGTTTGTGTGTTTTAAAGGAAGCTGATCTAAAATACTTTTCAGGAAGGGAGAGGGCAATGCATGCATTTTAAGGGACCACAAGGCATCAAGTTTAGGTCTCCTTTGGTCTGCTGATACCCAAAAAAATTACCTTCTCATGTAATCAGCAAACACTACCTGTACAATAAGGCTGTGAGGTTTCTCACTGAAGTCTGAACCACTCCATGTGAAGTTTTGTTACATTACTGTTAAGAGATTTCCTGTGTAGGGGAGCAAATATTTTAAGATGTGAAGAAACATGGAGAGATTTTTAACTTGTGCAGTCTCCTCTGCAGTATTTAGAAGATGCTATGTTTGCTGCTGGACTAGGAAAGTAGATTTTCCCCCATCCTACACAGAGAGCACTTGTTCCTGGGGATGATTCTCTCCTCCCTCCATGTGCTAAAGCCAGGGCCTAAGTTCTGCATCTGTTTGGGGGATTCCTCCTGTCTAATCCTCTAGTTCATATAGCCAGAGAAGTTTTCATAAAATTCTACAGGTTAAGAGAGATAGTTCATTCTATCTGACAATTCTTCTTGCTATATTAGAAGATATGTGGTTGCACACTGGTAAAGTATCAAAGAAGGAAACACCAAGACATAAGTTTCAGTTTTGTTTGGGGTGTCAGATGCCTATAAGAGGAAACAAGTCCTACAAATGTACCTGCTCTGTTGGTCTGAGGCAGAAGACTAAAACTGATTTTAACCATATCATTCTTCAGCATGCGTTAAAAACAGCTGCTCACATTGTTCAGTTTACCAGAGCTACCCAATACCAATACCCAATAACAAAACATGTTGTTCATTCTATTTCACTAGAAAACTGAAGAATTTTACTCATGGTTCAGTTTCACCTCAGCAGTCCAGCTCCTGGTAAGCATCCATTGTGGTCAAAACAGAGTTAA
Source organism: Luscinia megarhynchos (assembly GCA_034336665.1). Taxonomy (NCBI): domain Eukaryota; kingdom Metazoa; phylum Chordata; class Aves; order Passeriformes; family Muscicapidae; genus Luscinia; species Luscinia megarhynchos. The sequence continues at coordinate 51,674,509 of CM067592.1, read as the reverse complement.
AATACATATTTGCCATTGTATTACAGTACCTGAATGTGGGTTATGTGTCACTAATGTTCTGCTACAGTGTCTGTTCTGTGGAAAGTGTTTACTGAAATTACAACTAAAGCAAAAGTTCTTTAATATCACAACACAGAATACATTTAAAGTCTGTCTCCAGCAAAGCAACCAGCAGCAAAGGAAGGGGAGGAAAAGGAAGGAAATTAAACACAACTTCAGGCAGCAGATCTTAAACACAACCTCAGGCAGCAGATCTCTCCCAGGCAAAGCCCCACCACACAGACATGAAAAGACTCAGGGAGATGAGAGGACAGCGTGCCCTGATGGCATTACAAGCTCTAAATATGAGAGGCATGCAGGAGCTCTCACCACATCCCTGACTCACTGTGCACTGCAGTGTATCCACGCCGGGGATCCCCACAGATCTCCCAAAATACTTGCAACACACATGGATCACACCAGGTTGTGATGTCAGAGGAGCATGACCTTTGCTAACACCAGGGCATCCCCGAAGGAGGTGTTTGCTGCAAGGCACTCTCATTTTGTGCCAGTGGTATTAAAGCAGAGGGGCTTGTGCTTTGCCCCTTCTGAGCCTCCAGTGATCTGCTGCCCCCATCCCCCTGCCCCAAGAGGTTGCAGTAGCCCCAGGAACATGGAGCAGTGGTTGCTCTGTAGTGAGCTTGCAAGATCACTAAAGCCACAGCATATTTCTAGCTGCAGCTTTCTTTTCACACCTGGCAAGGGAAATGGAAACTCAGTGGAAGGAAAGCTTTGGCACAAGCAGCTGAAGAGCACTAATGTCAACATTCTATGCTCCAACTCTGCAATCCCTTCTGCATGTTTACATTTAATATTATATTAGGAAAGGGACTTTGTCCTCACCCACAATTCTCTCTGCACACTCTTATGAAACACTCCTGAATTGCAGAGGTACAAAACCCCCTCACAATTAAGGAAACAGGAATTTTCTTAGAACTACATTTGGGCACAAATGGGAGAACAATAGTTGAGGAACTTGCTTAGTCTGTCAGGAAGGACTGATACATCTTAAAAGAAGAAACTATTTGTCTGTACTGGAGTAAGACATTGGCCAGAAGTCAAGGATATTTCACTCTCATTACAGTGGTATTTGGCACAGAAACACTCAAAACAACGTCAATATGTGAGAACTACAGGAGTTTCTGATGATTAAATAAAGCTGAAGAAGGGGCTTCAAGAACTTTTAAGGAAGCAACATGCAACAAAGAAACATTAAATTAAAAAGAAACATACATAGGAAAAGGGAATAGAAAAAGATAGAGGACGCAGGAAAGAGAATTAGAAGATAAGAAATTAAATTCATCTCATGTAATGTCAGGTGCTTACCATGTCCATGTTCACATTGAGTTGTCTGCATTCCCTCCACAGCCAAGGCAGAGGTTGTCATAATCCCACCAAGGCAGCCTAGGGTTTCTACCACCTGGTCAATATGGAAGCCCCTTTGGGTGAGATGAAATACACAAAAATTTCACTCACAAACAGCGGCCACCTCCCCACAGCTGAGAATACATGACCTGTTCAGGGACAGCTCACTCTAATGCAAAAGTTAATTCTAAAATTCTTTCTTTCCATCCCAAGAACAGACATGCAGATATCAGACTACAATCAGCAAAACCATCACTGACTAAGAGCAAACTGTTCCTCGATTATTCTCTGAAAAAAAATTCAAAATATACATGCCATTTTGGATAATTTCTCAGATGATGAAAGCATAATACATTTTTAGGCATTCAGGGTGGATTGAAGTGAAAAGAATTCAAAAATATAATTAATTAAAATCCACACATCTCATCTAAATAAGCTTTTCTAAATCACTTTGCTACTTTTCTTTCATATTTAGGGATATGTCTACATGTACAATGCATCACTCTGCAAAGATATTAGCACTAGTTCAAACCTGCATGCCTATGCAGCATAGTGCCACACACTGCCAAATGCTGGAAGCAGGACAGATGAGTTATTGCTGCACTCTGCCTAGGGTATATCCTCAACAGAATTTATCAATCAACTCAAATGGAGCATTGTCTTAGAGCAGCTAACATTCTTCAGGTTCTGTAGGAAATGGTTTAAATTAACTTGGGTCCATAAACTCATGAAGTATTGGGTATGGACCCTGACTCTCAACAAAAGAAAAAGGACTGTTATATCTTATTCTAACCATTTTTACTTCTTAATACTATAATATAACCATCTTTCCATTGCTGACTAGAAGTGCTCTTGCTGCAGTATGTGAATAACCACTGCATTATTATCCTCCAGATTAGAGAAACACCTAATTATTGGTTGTTATTCTAATAAAGAATATTTACTGACAGATTGTTATTCCTCTGAGTCACCAAGAGAGTCATGGAGGACAGTGTCTATACTCAGTACAACATGGCAGTCAGTACCAAGAATTTTCAACATTAAAAGTTGGGAGAAATTTAACACTTCAAGAATTCTGTCTTGAAAAAATCACCTTGTCTGAAACTGTATTATTGTTGGCAATTACAACAAAATTGTTGATTTTTCTTTCCAGCTCCATAGTGCCAAACCAAAAAGATAAAAGTTGGTTTGGGATTTTTTTGGAAGTGAAACTTTCAATTTCAAACAGCTGTTTCAAACACATACTGTTCTGAAATAGTCTATTTTGTTCTAAATATAGTCAAAACTTAAGACATTACTTATTAAAAAAACTTTTTAAAAAATTCTCAAAAGCTATCTGATAATCACTTTCCATAACAATTTGAAAGTGAGATGAAATGTCAGCATTTCCCAAATACTGAAAATACTGTTTTCCAGTCCACAGAGTTTAGAACAGCTGACCAAAACCAGCTCTTTTCTTGTAAAGATCAGGTTCTTTAAACAATAAGAATGATGATCCCCCACTCCTTGTAATTAAAAAAAAAAAAAAAATACAGTTCAGGAAAATTACTATAAACAATTTTTAATAAGGTACATAGACCAGGCAAGACAGCCAGAACCAGAATGCTAGATGGCTGAGTCTCCTTTTATCTGTGTTGGCCAAAAGACCAAGAAATGGGTCCTTTTGCAAGTGCTGGCATAACCATAAACTTGCTCCTGCACTGGACTTGTACCACTTTATCACACAATAGATATGATTAGAACAAAATTAACCAAAACAAAAACAACAAAAAAATTCTGTTCCTTCTCCTATTCAATGTGTTCCAAAAGCACCCATGAAGATCCTGGTGGTTCCAAATAAATACTATATTTTTAGTAAAACTAAACATTGCTCTTATATATAAGATTAGAAGGGGTTGCCAGAATAGTTGAGTTGAGTCTTCCACAGTCACAGACAAGCATGTTACTGATAAGGCTCAGAAGAAAAAACACATTCTACAACTTCCTTTTTCCTTGTAACATTTTTAGACACATTTTTCCAGAAAAAAACCCAAACACACACACAAAAAAACCCCACCAAGAAAAACCAAAACAAAATCAAAAGAAACAAACAAAAAAAAAACCCAAACAACAACAAAAAAGCCAACAAAAACCTCTTCAATGAACCAACCAAGCAAACAAACAAAAATACTGCCAAAGATAAGTTAGCAATGATTGGCCCTTAATACATCTTAAACTTCCCTTTCTGAATCCAACAAGGCAATAGAAACTTTTAGCCCACAATAAAATGAGATTAAGAGGATTTCGCAGGTTTTTTTCATAATCTGCATTGAATCAGACTGCCTTCTGTTACTGAGAAATAATTTCTGGAACATCCCATACAGCTAATTCTACTGTCCCATCACTAGACAGCTTGTAAGGAAAGGTTTGCTGACCAAGATCTTAAATTACAATTGGGATAAACTACTGCTGCCCTTGGGAACTGGTCTGGCTTTTGTGAACTTAGGCAGCTCTGGCAATGACACACAGAGGGTGAAACCACATATGTGCTTATTCCTGGTGCACATCACGAAGGGAGACAGAGGAAAAGCAAGAAGGCTGCCAATCCACCAGCCACTGCAGCTACCTGCTCCTCCCCAATTGCACTGGGTGAGAAATACAAGACACAAGACACAGGTCACTCCTATAAGCCAGCTGCTCCTCAAATCTGAGGAGCCCCCTGTGAGATGGAAAATGCAAATGGAACTTACCAGCTTTGAAAAATTGTGTGTGTGTGTGTATATATAGCCTCTCACACACACACACACATATATATATACATACACACATATATATCCCTATAGATATATAGATATCTAAATAAAGTAACGGGAAGAAGTTCTATGAAAATGCATTCCAAAATGCTGCTGTGAAGAATCATTACCTCGTGCATTTGAGCTGCTCATGCAGCAGCACTGAAAGAAAACATCAAATTGAAAATAAAGGCAGCAGATTCATGTGAGAAGAGCTTTAGAAAATAATAAAAAAGATGCACAGACCAAATAGTTCTCTGCTTCCTTGAAACATATTTTTGCAGCAATTTGATATTAACCTTCTTTAATTTGGGCTATGAAGCTGTTTTTCAGAAAATGTACAGAAATTCACATTGCAGAATCTTCTTTTCCAACTGAAATTATTGGCTGTGAATACAAATCTTTCTTTCTCCAAGTTCCCATCATTTAATCCTAGTATATTGAAATAAAAAGCTGCAATGCCACCTGATAAACTAAAAGTGGGAATTAAGGGTGCTTTTGGCAACTCCAATTGTCAGTCAGAAAAAGGAGCAACACGGTTTACTCAAAGAGTCCCTTCATCCAGAGCCAGGCTCTGACTATTGAGTGGGACTCTGAAATTAACACTAATACAGTGAATCTGGGAACTTTAAAATAATTAATTGTCTGTGCTTGTTAAAAGTACAAGGAGTCAGCTCCATCTGCAGAAAATTAAGGGCTTGCTTACTGCATTTTCTTGATTTTTCATGCAGGTTACCCCACTAGACTCTGAAGCAGCAACAGGTTCACAGGCTTCCATAAATCAAACTAAAGAGAAAAAAATGATAGTGGCACAATAAGGAATATAGTGTTAAAGTTTTAAAAGCATTCAGGAGCAGCATATTCTGATTCTGCTAAAACCAAAAGTGAAATTGCTGACAGGTGAGACAGAAAAGTTAGATTTCCTCATGGCTCCTCAAAAAAAAAGTATTATCCCAGCACTTAAGCTGTTAAATATGCCCCAAGGAAGTCATTATGCAATTCCAATTAGACAAAAAGTACTTTCCTATATAATCTTTACACAGGTTTTCTTTGTACAATTACTTTTTCTCACAAGGAAAGATTTTTCTTCATGTCAAAATGTTTTTGCGCATAAGCATTTTTAGAACTGAACTCTCAAGCCTAGGGCAGGAACGATTATGTAAGCAATTTTATATTAACAATTTGACTTTAATACGGAAAGAAAGTACCTACCATGTCATTAGAAGTGGTCCAAAAAAGTGAACTTTCCTCAGGGAAACAATTCTCCATAGCAAATATATTCTTATTTCTCTTCAAAATTCTTTATAAATCTGTCCTTGATTTTTTAAGTATTCAAAAATTGATTATGTTTTATGCTTTCATAAATGTTGGCATTTCTGCAGGGAAAAACCTCTTCAATTAAGATAGATTCCCATTTTTTCTTATATATGGCAAGTAACCACTATTTTGTTTGTAAAGCGTGGTCTCAATCTACAATAATTTATCTTTATTTTCCAGAAATGCCTGAAAATACAAGACACCATCCATCTTGATTTTGAACTGGCAGACAATTTACCATGCACACACTGAGCTTCAGCAATCAAACAATACTTCATTACTACCAATTTTATAGTGGATCTTGCTACTTCTTTTAAATACTTTAATTTTGTTAATAGCTAAAGTTAACAGTCTACTTGAATACTGAGTTTAAAAAACAAAAAAGTTAATGATACATTTACTTAAATATGGTAACGAATAGGCAAATATTTGACTTTCTGTAATTGACTGGCCACCTTACTCTTTGACTACATTAGGATTTGTAGGTATGTATATCCAAAAATCTCCTGGTCTTTTTCATCCTAAAGAAAAAGTTATGTTTCACACCCTTCTTTTAGTTGCCATATATTCTTTCTTTCCTACACATCACATACTATTTCTTCTATTGTGGGAAGCGGGATTAATAAGCACAAGCACACATGTAATGAGGGAGCTGATTTTTAGTCTATTACTGCCACTTGATCTGTATAAGCAAATAAATTTACTTCTGTCTCACCTGTACCTCATTCATGTTGCTAGCACTTGAAAGATAATCGAAAGTGACACCTAGACAATCATTGAGCATCTTATGTTAAATAAAACACTTTGAGCTGGATATCTTCCATAAGACAAAATGGGACATCAAAAGATATTCAGAAGATCTTCATTTTTCCATGAATTAAATGGACGTCAATAGCAATCTCTTCACAAAGAGGGTGGTTAAGCACTGAAAGGGGCTAAGAAGCAACCGGACTTAGTGCCATGGTCTAGTTGACTAGATGGTGATCAGGTAAATGTTGGACTCAAAGATCTCAGAGGTCTTTTCAAAACTAAAGGATTCTGTGAAAATTACTACAACAAAACTCCAATTCCATTAATTCCTGGAAGAACCTCCGGAACTTTAAGGAAAATATGAGGAGGAAATTGGGCAGAAAAGGTCTTTCTGCTCCCTGTTTGATCCCCTCAGACCATTACAGCCACCACATAATGCCTTTCACATATTCTCTGCAAATGTCAAGCATAATAGTACCTAATCTCACCCTGAACTCCAGCAGAGTCAGTTTAACCTTGCAGTCAGCAATCTTAGAGGCAAACATTATGCATAAAATTGGTCAACTGGTCAATTGCACAACTGGCCCAAAACAGTGGTTTTGCCAAACTGATAGAAGTATGATGCAATTTCATTTACCGTATAATAAACTGAAATGCACCCAAGAAAAAAGTTATTTTTGAAGACCACAAGATTTCTATAACTACTTTGCAGCCACTGTTACACAACCTTTAACAATAATCAGGGATCTGCAACAAGTCATTGCCTAGTCAGGGATCATTTTAAACAAGACAGCCCACTGCCTTGTCAAAGGTAGGTGGCATAGCAATACACCACCATCATCTCTGTTGCTTAAACAGAAAAGAAACCCACTATGCTTCATTAGCATCAGGACTTTGGTAAATAAAACTGTCTTCAAGTCAACAGGGACTAAGTTTCCCCTTGTGCTCCTTATTTTAACTGCTTTATGATGAATCTTGAAAAGTACTTCTCATTTTAGCCCAAGTATATATGAAAGTGTCTGGCTAGCAAATGAGGTTGTATTTCACAGCCATAAAGACTCCTAAGAAATCACATTCTAAAAGCATTTGAAAAATAAGTGAGTGCAGCATAATTCTTCTAAGAGTTTGAATAATTTGAAAGCTTTATCTTTGTATGCAGTTGCAAGTCACATAGTAGGGCTAGAATTTAGGAAATTAATTGAAAATGTCCAAGAAACTGATATTTTTAAAAATATTTCTGCATTTTCACCTGAGATTAATGACACAGAGCCCAAACAAGCAGCTGATTGTTCCTGAACAGAAATGTCCTGAACAGGACATTCGCAGGAACAAAATGCCAAGCTGTCTTTTTTTTCTTTCCCCAGATGCTGATCAGAACATCTAATTATCAACTTGAAGCTGCTTAGAGATAATATTTCAATGACAAAATAATTTCTTCATTTGTTTTCTGTATTCATTGCTCCAACAGTGATTTACAAATGCAGTAGAACATTAGGTCTTGCTCACAGGAACATCTCTGTGTTATATCATAGCAACATTTTCTAAATAATACTGGAAAATACTAGTTTTCTAAAAGCAGAAATCTGCAAATAGCAGCTGTGTTTCTTGTTCATTATAAACCCTTCATGTATATAATTGCATTATTTATCATAATGGATTCTACCTCTCCATAAATTTATACACTACATGTTAGTAGAAAGAACAAATTAGAAATGCAAAGAATACATATGTTAGCTTTGCCATTTGCTTTATCTACAGTGCTGCAGATTTCCTTCTGGCTCCTAATTGATTTCATAATTTGCTTGGATATACAAGAAATTGACTTCACAATGAGTTCCTGCAAATCTGCATTTCCATATAGTTTATCTGAAGTGCTAAAAATGATGTTAAAGGTATTTGAGAAAACTCCTGCAATGTAACAGGCAACACTGTTTAAAATGAATCAGCAGAGTAATGGCAAAAAAAATTTCATCTGTGATTAAATATTTTATTATAGTAAAATAACCTGGATCTCATAATCTGACTGAGCAGGATCATACTTTTCTCTCATGTGTTGTGGCTCACTCAGTAAATTTCAAATGCAACTCAAATGTATTTCTAGACTCCTAGGCCAACCATAAGACTGTTTTTTTAGCGGCTTTCCCATAATTTCTTTTCTCTCTGAAGAAGAAGCAGAACCTTTTGGCAGTGGAGGCCAGATCTCTGGCACCATTTTGTTGGTGAGCAGTCTGCTGTCTCTCTCCAACATAAGGGACAGCACTGCAAAAGAAGTCTTGGGAGATGCAAGGACAGCTACCTAAAAGAAGGCATGGGCCGAGATACTAAGGAAAGACCATACAATGTAACTTCAGATTTTTAGCACATTGAAGTTGTAACACAGTCCATTATTCTTTTCTTTTAGATTACGTCCACAACAACCCCATCTCTGTGGTCATTACAAAAGTTTAGCATTTTCTGCATGAGAAATTATTTCCTCCCATCTGTTCTGAATTCGTTTCTCATTAATTTCCATTTCTGCTTACTTGTCATATTTAAATTGGGCCATCATTATAGATTAAGATGGAACCGACTCAGCAATTAGTGGTCCACAAAAAAACTGGCCTCCCCATATTTGTTTCAAAGGTTTTTTGATAAAACTCTTCTACGAATACTCACTATGATGGTTTGATCTGTTTGTATTAGATATAAACTTGAATTTCCTCAGTATCAAAAGCCAGGTCCTGATCACAACTAAATTTCAGCAATGCTTCCTTTAGTAATAGACCAAACTAGGAATTCAGAATTATGTTTCAGACTTGGCCTGTAAATCTCAGGATATTTGTTCTACTTGTCCAGTCTGACCCAAAAATATGTGATTCTCATACAGGAGTACCAAAGTGGACCTAGACATTTTTTCACATGCATATTTTATGTGCCTCAGATCAAAGTAAAATGTTACTTATTTAAAGGATTTAATTTACAGTGGATACAGTATATTTTCTTCTTCCTAACCACAGCTGCCCCCATTTCATTCACTGTTTTATCTTCTTGCTCATTCAAAATCCGAAGTTTTCACTATGATTGCATCACTATGTCTCTTGTATGGATACAGGAGAGAAGGTATCAAAACCAAAAAAGAATGCAGCAGTAGCTACTATTAAAATATATAACTATATATATATTAATATCTATATACTATATTGATATAACTGGGTATCTCAAAACTATAATCATTATATGTTGAGTTATCTAACTACAGATGTTTTTAGAGGTAGATTATTATCATTAGTACATTGTTAATGTTTGAGAAATTGGATCAGGAAAAGGTTCGAGTATACAATTCCTTTTGATAAACTGAAAATTATATAACAACCTTTCTTATTATTTTACTGTATACAGTCTAATTCTCAAGATACTTCTCCTACAGTTGTTTTACAAAGTACATCCTATGAGGAGTGGCTGAGGGAGCTGGGGTTGTTTAGACTGCAGAAAAGGAGGTTCAGGGGAGACATTATTACTCCAACTACTATTTACCATTTTCTGTTAAGCTAACTCAATCACAATCTACTCCTGTAAAAGTACACAAGAAAACAACCCATTTTTGAACACACGGATATTTCCTAATTGGTTCAAATTCTTTGGAACAGATTCAAGCCTATAAGCCTTCTGAAGGTATCCTATCCTAAATTTGCTGATAATAATAAATAAGGAGGAGTTTCTGTCTCCCTCAAAGGCAGAAAGGCCTTGAACACAGACCTACAAAAATGGAAGGGATAGACAATCTCCAGCGATGTGAATTTTAACTTGGCCAACTGCCAGATTCTGGACCTGGGAGAGAGCAGCCCTGGATGCGTGGTCAGACTGGAAATGAGAGGCTGGAGACCAGCACAGCAGAAAGGTGGGGTTCCTGGCAGGACAAGGTGAGCATGAGCCAGCAGTGCCCTGGCACCAGGAGGGCCAAGAGTGTCCTGGGGAGCATCAGGCACAGCATCACAGCCGGGCAAGGGAGGGGATTGTCCTGCTCTGCTCTGAGCTGGGGCAGCCTCACCTCCAGTGCTGGGGCAGCTCTGGGTGCCACAGCACAAAAAGGCACTGAGCTGTCAGAGAGTGTCCAGAGGAGGCCGTGAGGGTGTGAAGGGTTTGGAGGGGAAGCCGTGTGAGCAGTGGCTGAGGGCACTTGGTCTGCTCAGCCTGGAGGAGACTGAGGGGAGACCTCACTGCAGTCACAGCTCCTTGTGAGGGAGCAGGAGGGGCAGGCACTGATCCCTGCTCTGTGGGGACAGGGACAGGACCCGGGGGAATGGCCTGAAGTTGTGTCAGGGGAGGTTTAGGCTGGATTTTAGCAGAAGATTCTCCTCCCAGAGGTTGGTTGGGCACTGGAACAGGCTTCTCAGGGAACTGGTCACAGCACCAACCCTGACAGAGTTCAAGATTTTGGACAGTGCTCTTGAGCACATGGTGTGACTCTTGGAGCTGCTCTGTTCAGAATCAGCAGTTGAATTATGATGACTGTTGTGGAGTCTTTCCAATTCATGATAATATTTTATTCTGTGATTGATAGACATATCCAGCCCCACAGACACTGCAATATCCAGTCTTAGATGTACTAAAGACACCTTGATATCAAAATACACAACACAGAAAAAGGAATAACTTTTTAGCCATGGATTTTATAAAAAATCATCCCAGTCATGGTTCCATAGGATGATTGAAGACAGCTGGGAACATAGGCACACTGTGTATTTTGGTTACATGTAATAACTGAACAACATTGACAGACCTAAAATTTCTCTCTGTGAAGTTGACCATGCTGGGCAGGTTGCCTTATCCAGACACTTAAAAAGACAACAGGATTGTCACTTGTGGACAGAGACAAAGATGTTTTAGTCAGGATCTATTACGTGTAGAACCAGTGGAGCTGCATTGCAGTCTCCTTTCAGCTCTGTTTACTCATTTTTTTCTTGGAAAGAGTTCTTGTTTATAGAAGATAAAAAGCTACAGAGCTTTGGTACACAAGCAGGAAGAGAAGCAATTCTCACACACAACAAAATGCATAAGATCCTGAGTTGTCTTCTCAAAGGGAAATAGTCCCAAGAACAATGCAGCAAAGCACTATCCTGGCACAAGACAGAGTGAGAGGCTGTTCTGTGTACAACAAAACTCATTTGGTCCAAGGCTCTGCTCATTTTCTCAGCATGAACATGAAGGATTTTACAATTCTCAGACCACTGCCAGCCAGTGTTCCTATAACCATAAAGGTGACGTTGTTCAGAACTTAGATATATCTAAACATAAACATACTTCAGGGTGCTGATATTATATAAAATACGATATATGCCCAAACAGCTTGATCATCAGAACAATAATCCATCTGTATTTGAAATACTTAGTTACTTAAAAACTTCCCTGTGAATATTTCCAAATTGACCAGTTTGATAACCACCACGTAGTGATCATCAAAACATTAACTGTGGTAAAATACAGCTCAGTAACTGCCTGAAACACAGCAGTTTCCTCTTACAGCTTTAAAGCTGTAATACTATTAAAAGTCTAAAATTCAGGAAGATATAGGAGAGTTCCGTTTCAGCCCCACCCAGAAAAACAAAAAGAGCAAGCTGCTGTTAACTAGAATTAAGGCATTTACCTTCATTTTTTCCCTTTTTATGTCTTTGGGGGAAAAAAAAGTCACCCACTGGTTTTCTGCAAATAACAGCTTTTCCAGTTATTTAGTATAATAAAAATCTGCTCTCAGCTTTCTGCCTTAAAAACTCCAGTTATCTTCATCTATATATGCTTATACCTGTTCAGAAATTACTGAGTCTGAGTAGAGTGCTGTGGCCTGAAGGAAGAATAATGTTTAGCCGAAGACACAAAAAGGAAAACCACTTTCATAAGGTTACCTGCATCTAACTTTTTTGACATGAGATGCATACTGGAATGGAATTTGACCACTTTTCTTCACTAAAAACCACCTGGGGCACAGAGAGCTTCCTCAAGAACAAGAAGAATAGGTTCATGGCTTGCAGCAAATGGTGACTACATGTCCAGGAAATAAAATCTCTTTGCCTAAATTGCCTTATCAATGGCTTCAATTGCAGTTGCCAAGAACAGCTCAGAAAATGTTAGACCAGTGTAAAGTCTAACAATTACTGAAATTGCTGCAATTACCACGTTTTTCATCATGAGACCCTAAATCTCCTGCTAAGCAGCACCCAGCCTGGGAGGACTAAAGCCACTACAAGAAATCTTAATAGAATACTTTAACTTTGTGCATAGCCTCTGACTGCCTCCAATAAAAGGTGTAAGTGAAGACATCTCAAAGTTGCCATTTATCTTTTAGTAAACAGCTCCCCTGCACTCATTATCAATACTTCTGACTGCAAATGTAAGGTGCAAAGAGGAAACCAGAAAAATAAAAACACATATGGTTTTAAAATCAGTGCAGTGTTTAAATACATCTTGTTGGATAAATTTTCAAAGCAATGAACAAGTTGGAAAAATCCAGTGCTTCTTGAAAACTTTTTTCATCTCCAGTCCTTAAGGAATCCTGCAGCAAGAAATTCTCAGAGCAGATATCTTTGCCAACTAGAGCTAACAGCAACCTCGTATCTAGCCACAAGCACTCAAGATTACAGCTCTCCTAATTACTAGTGACTATTTAACCTACAGCTAGCAGCACTCAGACAGATTTCAGCCACATCCACAAGGTTAAACACACACATGTTCTGGTACCAAAGTATGTGCTCTTTCCAAGAGAGAAAACAGAAGTGATTGGAAAATGTAAATCACAAGTGGGTTTATGGAGCTATCCTGGACAAAGACCAGCTGTTATCCACCCACAAGCCCCAAGGCACATTTACCTAACAGACTAATATTTTCAAAATCTCACTGTCAAGACACAGCACCATTTGTCTACTGCCCAAATCTTTCCTCCAGAGCATATCTTCCTCTTCTACTCCGTTCTCTGCAATCCCCACTTAAAACCAATTCCTTGTGAATATCTCTCCCCAAAGGGATCCTACTCTTATCTCATTATCTCTTACAACAAAACATAAAAAATTCTCAGTTGATTCCTGGACTATTTCTTAAGTAGGAATTAAATCCATCTGTTTGAATAAACTGAACAAATTAGAATGCTTTGTTTGAACACCCTACACTGCAGGCAACTGCTGTGACGAAGAGGGGAAACATCCTTTCCTTTTCAAACTTCGGTAGAAACCTCTATCCCTGACTGTCAGTACAGCTGTCATTCAGTGGTGATGGGATAACCCATCAAAGTGTTTTGAATAGAAGTTAAATAAAAATGCTTCAGGCATTTCTCTCAGAAATGGTGATCTAGTTCTGCTACCTATATTATGGCTACCTACATCTTTTCCCTTTCAAGATTGAAATTTCCCTTGCACAAATATTTCTGTGACAGAAAAATTGTTGCCAACTTCAGAATCAGGCAGAAAACCTAATAAAAAATATCTCTATTAAATCAGAGAATTATAAGCAACTATTCATAGGAATCAATTGCTGCTGATAAACTACATAAAAATTAGCTATCCACTGGATTTCATAATGAGTATCCAACTTATTCATAGGATATCGCAACATGTAGAAAGAAAATTAAAACAGGGAGACCCGAGAGAGCTGCCATGTTAATTCTCATTTCCTATTTTGCCAAGAGGGAGTGCTCTAATTTCTCTTGCACTTGATTGATGAAACTATAAAAAATGCTATAGAAAACTCTAAAACGTTTGACTTCAGAAAAAGAAGTGGTTTTGTTGTTTGGGTTTGTTGCAGTTTTTTGTTGAGTGGGCTTTTTTAATAGATCTTTTAAGTTTTAGCATGTCATTTTGCCCCTGGTTTGCAGAGTGTTATTTCCTTCCTGCTCTGATTGCTATTGTTCACATTGCAGAACCCATCAGGAGCACTGGCCAGCACTAAAGTGGTATTGCTGCCCTGCAATCTGGTGTTGAAGAGCAAGTACAAGACAATAAAAAGTACAATGCTACTCCAGAGATTTTACTTTCCTCCAAGTAAATTGCTCCAAGTTATAAATGGGATATAATATAGTAAGAATATAATACAGCAATTGTATTATCCCCACTTTGTCTGTGGCGACCACAGGCATGCTCCTTTCCTCCTTTCCTGCTCCTCCCTGTGGTCCATCCCCTAGGTCCACATGGAGAGATGCAGTAATCAGCAGTTTACCTTCTACAGGAATTGGAGCTAGAAGACAATAACTTGCCAGGTCAAAAAACAAGACTGCAGACCCGTATCAACTATGCCACAGTACTTCTGTGCCATTAGCAATTATCAAGTTTTCTCTTCATAAATAAATGGATGCAAGTTTTCTGAAACACAACTGTTAATTCAGGAATGAGCACTTATATCAAGAGAGGGTTAGAAATGCAAATGTTGAATGAATATTTTAAAGAAATACACTGAAAAAAAAAATGAGATGGTATTCAATCTTGTACTTCCCAATTTCTACATTGTGCTATTACATCTACAGAAAATGCAGATGGAAGAATATGCATTTGGAATGCACAAAACCACCCAATTAACCCTCTACGCTTCATTTAGAAAAGGAGATTTCCTTTGTCATTTACACTGAAAATAATCTCCACAAGAGGATCTTACTATGATGACAGGGAGCTAGATGAAGAAAAACTGGCATGTTTATAGTGTAACATCCACTCCTTGGGGTTATCACAACAACCTTTTACATAACTACAGAAAGCATGGAACAAGCTGGTTTTGAACTGTGTCAAAACTGCATTGTGGCTAATTGGCAGCCCACTAGTAAGCTTTTCTCTATCCCTGGGAATAATACTTGATACTTAAGGTAGGAATACAATTATCATCATTACTTTGATTCCTAAAGCTTAATAAATTCTGACCTTCAGAAAAAGAATGTTTTTTTCTCTGGTAGATAATATATTCGCTTACAATTTTCTCATAGTTCTAAGTGACAAGTATCTTCATTTCCTGGCCTTTGCTCTCCTTTAATAAGCAACTTCCCATTACTGAAATCCTAACTGGCTATTTTATATTATCTGGAGAACTTATACAAATCCAAGACTGCTTGGAAAGTCTCTATCTTTAAAAAAACCTGATTACCCTCAAGTTTGAATTACCCCTCAGAGTTTCAGCTGCACGTGGCTAACAGACATTCACTCTCATGATGAGTACAAATACAGGCATGAATGAATGAACTTACCTACCCAGTTCTTCTTTCATCTACATGCTCTTAGTTAATATTTGCAAAGCAGCTTAATAAAGCATCTCAAATATGGAAGGGGAAAAAGGCAAATAATGAAGACAAAACTTTTTTTATTCCCAAATATTTTGTTTTAAAAGCAGTAATATATTTTGTTGGGACTGAGAAATCTAAAGTTTGCTCTGGAAACAAGGACAGTCAGACAATTTGTTAGGAAGTGAAATTGTCCTTTTGCATTCTTTATCTTACAAAGTCATAAATACTAATAAACTATATATTCTTAAAATTGCTTCTGAATTTTTTCTGTGAGAAATTGCTGACATTCTGACCTTTACTGTCATAAATTGCTCCTGGCAAAACAGATAGAAGATGAAACTGCATAGCCATTCCAACTGCAACAGCACGAGTGCTCCTGCCATCAATTAAAAAATGATAATACTAAAGCGTGTGCATCCTAGCAGGGTGCCACCAGGGACAGAGACAAGGAAGTATTTATGAACATAAATATCTCATGAACACCAGGTCTACTTAGTGTTCACATCCTTTTGTTACGCAAAGAGGAAAAGCAAAACTGAAAGTAGACAAACATAACATCTCTTAGACTCACCATTTATGCAGGCAGAAAACTACACGTGCATAATTTATTTTTAAATTGTTGTGATCAGAGTTCCAAATACAGCAACGAATATTGCACAAATAAATCTTAACTCTATATTAAGTTCCTGAAATACCAGTTCAGAAGTATGAAGTTTCTCCATTAAGGATCCTCATACCAGGACACTTTGATGACCCAGTGTCTTATTATCATATGTGTGAAAAAGAATTAAATGCATCTTCAATCCAAGACTTAAATTTGTCATGCGTGCATTAAAATAAGTGAAACCTAACAGTTTGTATGAGGTCCCCCAAAAGATCTTTGAATTAGGTAAAACTGGTGGAAGAAGGGCACACAAATTCACTTTTTTGTTGTTATTTCTGTTGTCAGCTGGCACAAAGAGGAGGAAGTTTCGCAAAGAAGAATTTTGCCAGAAAATTTAGCCAAGTACAACTCAGTGAACGTTTTCCAGACTCAGTGTTCTGTGATAAGTTGAAAGGATCACAGTGTTCTTTGTAGTCATATTAGATTAACTAATTTGCCATACTCCCAGCTGTTGTGCCAGGTTTTATGCTAAATTTAAACACCTGTGAAGAGGAAGCTCCAATATAGCTCATTTGTTGGTTTGGCATTTAAACTGCTCCTTATTCCAAAGTCAGAGAAATCACATAAAAGTGAACTAAAATCAAAGTGCATGAAAACCCTCTTTGTTTAAGCATGATTTTATGAATCAGGCATATTTTAGCTAATTCCCTCTTAAAAGCCTCTTTTGGTGTTAATTCTATAACACTGCAATGTAACCACAACCAGAACTGATATTCAACCTTAAATTCCTTCAGAGCAAGCCAATCAGTTTCTTTCTACCAAGCTCTTAACTGATAGTCAGAACAGCTGCTTACTGTTAACTTTAGTAGAGAATTGCTTCTGCTTGAAAAATTTTCACTTCCATATTAAGTCTATCTCCTCCAGTTTAAGCTAGTCTTCTTCATTGTCTTTCATAAAATTATCAGTTTTGCTTCTTGTCTGTTCTTCTAATCCTTCTCTAATCTATCTACTTCTTATGAGTGATGTCAAAAAGCCATACAACTATGGCTGAAGTTTCTCAATTACTAAGCCCTAGAATTCTCATTCAGATTTTAAATACTACATCTGTTAGGACTAGCCAAATAATCTCTTTTTTTCTCCCCAACTCCATGACATCAGTTTGTCTTCGTGTATAGTCTACTGTGAAAGCCTGATCCTTTCCTCCACTGTAACTTGATATCACCAATCTGTATATACTCACATGTAACACTGATCAGCAATGGCAAAAATACCATTGTAAATTATCCATTGATTGATTGTCACTGTTTTTGCAGCCAGTCATATGAGAGTTAGTTTTCCCCTTTTTCGTTATTACTACAATACAATTTCCAAGTCAAAAGAAAGAAAAAACAGCCAACTTATCCCTAGTAATGAATAAACACAGCAAGGGTATGCAACAAGGCAATGCAAGGTCAGAAAGGCAAAGTCATAGCTCATTTTATATAGTCCAAGTTGGAAGTCCCTGCCTATATGAAATGCCTTTATGGGTCTTCTAAATAATTATTAAAGGTAATTAGCTATTTGGAGAATGGTATCTAACTGTAGGTAATTTTTAACAACAGATTCACCACTTCTTGGGAAGAATTAAGTCCTCTGCCATTTTAGCTAGCATATATGAGATGCACTGATAAATACTGTTCACAAATTCCTTACATTTATTGTAATGGCATACCTCAGGGCCTGGCATTGGGATCAGTGCTACTCAACATCTCTGTCAGCTGTGCAGACAGCAGAACCCTCAGCAATGTTTCCAACAGCACTGAGCTGTGTGGTGCTGTGAACACACTGCAGAGACAGGATGGCATCCAGAGGGATCTTTACAACTTGAGATGCAGGTCTGTGCCAACCTCATGAAGCTCAACAACTTAAAAGTGCAAGGTCCTTCACCAGGACTGGGATGATCCCAAACACAAATACAGGCTGGGCAATGGATGAATTAAGAGCAGCCTTGGGTAGAAGAATTTTGTAGTGTTGGTGGGCAGGAAGCTCAACATGAGCCAGCAAAATGCACAAGTAGCCCAGAAATCCAACCACATCCTGGGCTGTATCAAAAGCAGCGTGGCAAGCAAGGAAAGGGAGGGGATTCTGCCCTTCTACTTGGCCCTTGTGAGACCCCACCTGGAGTGCTGCATCCAGCTCTGTGGCTTCTAATATAAGAAGGATGTAAACTTCTTAGAATGAGTCCAGAGGTGGGCCGTGAAGATGATCAGAGGGCTAGAACATCCGTCCTATGAAAACAGCCTGAGGGATTGGGGTTGTTCAACCTGGAGAAGAGACGTTTTCTGGATGACCTTATAGCACCTTCCAGTACTTAGAGGAGGTTACAGGAGAGCTAGAGAGGGAGTTTTCCTAGGGCATGCAGTGACAGGACAAGAGGAATGGCTTTGAACTGAAAAAGGGTGGGCTTAGGTTAGACCTTATGAAGAAATTCTTAGCTGGTAAAGCACAGGAACAGAGGAATTGCAGCTACCTTATTCTTGGAGGTATTCAAGGTCAAATTGAATGGGGCCCTGAGCAACTTGGTTTAGCCCAAAGTGTTCTTGTCCATTGCTGGAGGGCTGGAACTAGATGATTTTTAAAGTCCCTTCCAACTCAAACCACTCTTCGGTTCTCTGATCCTTTTGAGAACCCCAAATAGTAGAGGACCTCCTCCCCATGCACAGCTGCCTATCCCTAAAATAGTTTCCCATAATTTCGATCATTCAAGCTATTACAGGATTTTTTGATAGGGAATTATACTAACCATCTTATATTCACTGCTCCTATGGTCAAGCAGGAAGGATGTTCACATGAGAGCTTCTTGCTGCACGTTGGATACAGACAGGGGCACACAAGTGCTGTATTCACTAGTACCAGCGGCAGCTGTCTGCAGGGTTCTCCACTTCAGTGAGTTGGCTGCACCCATCCTGAAGCCAGGGAAGTAGTGGAACTCAGCACAGCCCTGAAGGCCAGCTGTGCATTTGGCACAGCACACCTACTCAGGGTAACCCTTACACGGATCACCCCCTCCTCAGTATGCAATGGTTTTCTGGCCAGGCTTTGGCTAGTATTCAGGTGAGGTACTACAGGGTGCAATGATGGCAAATATTATTTTGTTTTCTGTGGGTCTCAAAAGAAAGGTTTTGTAACACTGACCTTATAAGCCCGTAAAATTGTCTTAATTTCTTCTCAGTAACATCTAAAAAAAATCCTGACTCCTTTCCTAAACAGTCTGCTACTCTCTGCAGAGAGAAAAATGACTTGGGGTTTTATGATGCATATCATAAACATTATATATCACAAAAAAGGAACAAGAAATGCTATTTGACCAACCTGCAACTAGATCTGAAATTAAACTATTGATAATTTTCCTGAAGCAATTAAAACATGATGCAACTTATTCACAATGGGAATTTGAAGGTTAAGCCATCCTGCCTGCCTCTCCCAGCACCCACATCCAGCCCATCATTATAGTGTGCTTTGCCCTGGGCAGGGAAGCACTTTGCCCCATCTCCAAGTGCCAGGCCAGACCACAGAGCAGCCTGAGTGCATACATAGTACAAACCCAGAACTTCCACTCAATGTGTACACTCAAAGGGCTCAGACTCCTCTTTAGGTGCTTGAAGGTTTCCAATGCTTCATCCCTTCTTAAGCCATGCCACTCACTATGCAGCATTTTCCCTAGGAAACCACTTAGATAGAGGCCTCCTCTATTTCAGAAAGTGAAGAGACCTCTAATATGTGCTTCACCTGTTTGGCTAGATTTCATCTTTGTGGCAAACATTGATTGATTAAAAATGTCCACAAGTGAAAACACTCCATATGTGCTCTAGCCAACAAAGCCCTTGTGGGAAGGTAATTACATCAACATCAAACCTTCAGCTTCGGTGCCATAGGAGCATCCTCCAAATTAAAATCCTGCTGATTTTGAGCAGTCTGGTTCCACCTGCTGTTGGCACATTCTTATGCAAGGCACACAATGGGGAAGGTGAAGGTGAAGCAGTTGCCTCATACTTCTGTGCTAGAACACCTCCCTAGCAACCAGGATTACAAAATCTGCAGTGAGAGAGAATGTAACCCTCAATCGGCCCAATGGAGGGAGAAGACTGACATAGCAGTAAATGGATTAATATAGGAGTTCTTAAAAGATGGGCAATTAGTTTATACTCAATTCAAGCCACATCTTAAAAATTTTACAGTATAAGTAACTTTAAGATCTGCCACAAAAGCTAAACTTAACTAATATTTTATCACACCTTTTCTTCCCTGTCTGATATTGAGGACTTTACCCCATGATTAGTGTCAAATTACAGCTGTGTTCAAAGAAAACCAGTTAGGTTTCTGTGCTACATCATCAACAATAATACCTCACTTTTGAGTATAAGGCCCTGAGCATTTGATTCTGGGATCAACAAAAGCTGTTGAGAGAGGTTTGCAAGTAAGGCATACTTGTTTTGTTGTTGTTGTTGTTTTCTTGCGTTTGAGGATGTTATTTTAAAGTATTCCAACCACATTCAGGCTTTCCGTTTCAGTAATACTCTGCCAAGAACTCCATTTGTGAGCCATAAAAATTAAAGGACTTTCAATTATTGTACTTATGAGGCAAATGAAACATTTAATGTGTGATATAATTTAAAGCTGATCCCGCATTTAACACTTTCACATTACAGCTTTTAGTATGAGTTTTCTCATTTTGTTATGTCCTGTTCAGTATACAATATAGTAAAATACTTTACTCAGTATCTTGTCTTAAATTTTTCGTTAAGTCCCTGTTTTTCTGTTTTACAGTTATACACCTAAGTGAAAGTATCCTACCAATATGGCCTTAAAATCCCTGAGTCAGAATTATTATTTTAATTGGTTTCACGTATAAGCCTGGTTTAATTACAAATTAAGCTATGAACTAAATCTCAAAACCTTTAAGTGCTGGGTTGTTCAAAACCAGCCACATTTTCCATCATCATTTCATCTGCCATAGAATGTAGATTTCAAAATCCAGACAAACTCCTACAATTCTTGACTTCAAACAAGTCAGGGCAACCCTCAAATCAAAATCAATTAGCAACCCTCAAATCAAAAGGTGGAATTCAAAATTCCTTTAACTTCAGCAGGAGTTTTGAGAGCATAGTGTTTGCAGTACAGGTACTTCACTGCATATTAGTATTCAGTATATTTTCCTTGTCTGAAATAACACAAAGTCTTTTACTAGTAATGTCCAGGTCCAGAACTTCTGATAGGTTCTATGTCTCATATGCAAACATCCAACTCAGCAACACAGGTGCACAGGTAGAAAACAAAACACAACATTACACATTTCTGCATTGCCAATTTAATGGCTACCACATAAAAGCATACTTAATATTTACACCCTAAATGGTTTCTTTTCCTAAATAATTTAGTATTCCAAGTGTAAATAGTTAATTAGATAGAAGCATGCATTTACCACAGAATGTGATTAATTTCTAAGCAGATAAATGCTGACATGGTCCCCAAAGCCTCATTCCCCTCTCCCAGATTCCTCTACCCAGGGAGAAGTACAAATTCCCAAACTGCAGCAGTAACAAGTGAGTTCCATTTGCAGAAACACAATTTACAAAAGAGAGGCTCATCATGTTATGGTGGAGTAGTCAAAGAATGTTGTCAAAAACGTTCACAGACTCAAATACTTTAACCGTAATGTAACAAGTGTTCCATATAGTATAAATACATTGAGCCTGACCCTCATCTTGGAAAACTTTAACACTTCTAAACCAGTGGAGCTATTCCCATTTACATTAGATGATTAGAGATTAGAACCAATTATAGTGTAATGTAAGAATGTATTTTTTCAACTTGACACACATGCATTATCAATCAGACAAGCCTAAACTGTTCAATGACTGATTGATACGTATAGGTAACCCTGCTTTATACTCACAGACCAGCCTGTGCCACAATGTCAGCTCCAGGGATATAAATGTGGCACATAGTTCTCAAATCACCTTCACTTTGCCTTCTGCTCCTCCCAACTGTCCCTGCCATCTCCAGGCTACAGTTCACAAGTTTTCTAAACTTACAAACACATTATGTATGCTCTTACATCTTAATTTACAGAAGTGTTAAATAATCTGTATTTTCACTTTATCTGGTTGTCTCTACCCTTCTGTGCTCCAAACTCTCTGACAAACTGGAAAGAGACCATAAAATAGTTGCGTGACTCTATTTTACTTTTGCACTAAATCTCCCTGATACAGTAATTCTGTGAAAGAAACAGTGTCATGCTGGAAAGAGATTCCTGTCTATAATGAAAATTAGATGTAAAAAATGAGATTCAAGTTCAAAAATTAGAAGATTCAAAACCTAGATGATTAGAAGCTTAGAAATTTTCTTCCTGCTTTATAATGGAGTTTTACAGCATATTTCCAGGTCTACTAAGCATTCATTAGCTAGCTTATCCCTTCCTGTAGACTTCCAATTTTCTAAAGTTTTCTTTCTTTGAGGTTTGAATTAAAGAAGAACGAAGCAATCCAGCCTGCAACTGAAGGCACTATTTAATTGCTGTTCATTTACAGGGTTACATAATGTTAAGCACCCTAAAAATAGTATTGGGTGTCTCAGCCACTGGAGTCTCAACTGCCTCTGTACCTCAGTTTTATAAAATGGGTATGACAATATTCCCTCAACTTATAGGAATTTTGATAAAATTTACTGGTTTTTGGGATTCACTCAAATACTCTAAAGATCTGCATTAGCATTCTTTAAACCACCATTTGAATATTATGCAATAATTACCAACACATCCTGAAAATAAATACAGAAATAACTGAATATCTGCTCATGAGGCATGCCCTGCCCCATTCTGTTCACCTGCTAAAGAGCTGAGGAAAGAAAGGAAAACAGAACAAGAGGTTAAACTAAGGTTAGATGCTCTATCTTAGCACAAGACCATCAGAAGAAAATTTTAAAAAATTATAAACTCTGTAAAGATAACTTTGATCCATCTACATTTTGAGGACCAGACTTTGTAATGTCAAAAAATGTTCTTTTCATGTAGTAAGAAATAATAAAAATTTAGCACCAAGTGGTAAAAAAACAACCAATAACACTATGCAATCTGGTCAGTGGGATCATGTTTCTAAATGAGATTTATTTCATATGCAATAGAGGCCAACACATTCCTCTATGTTCATACAAGAATTAGTATTTTTGATAATGATAAATTTTGATAACAACTTCTTCATGTAAGTTCATGTTTATCAAATCCAGCCTTCATAGCAGATCATACATGCCTCTGCAGTTCACATTTCTTATTCAACAAACCTAACAAATGCAGGTTGCACTCACCTTGAGGAAAGATAGGGCCAAATGCCAACACTATTGCACGATAAGGAAAGATAAAAAGTACATTTCATTTTCTCTCAACGTTTTTCTCTGGGCGCTTGATCTTTTCTTGTGATAAATACTGATAACACACTACATTCTATTATGTAATTATACCAGTGTTGTCCTCATTAATTAATCCTGTGCACAGGGCTGGTAATTCAGAGATGTTTTTGTTATTGCTGAGCAGGGCTTGCACAGAGCCACGAGCTTTTCTGCTGTCTGTACTGCCACACTGGTGAGGAAGTTGGGGGTGCATGAGAGGCTGGAGCAGACACAGCTGGGACAGGTGACTCCAACCCACCACAGGGATATTCCAGACATGGGACACCATGCTCAGTACACAAAGCTGAGGGGAAGAAAGAAAAGGGGGAACATTTGGAGTGATGGCTTTTGTCTGTCCAAGTGAGCACTGCACAGGATGGGGCCCTGCTCTCCTGGAGGTGGCTGAACACCTGCCTGCCCGTGGGGAGCACTGGATAAATTCCTTGTTTACTTGTGTACATGGATTTTGTTTTCCCCATTAAACTGTCTATATCTCAACCAGTGAGTTTTACAGCTTTCATCCTTTCAGTTCTCTCCACGATCCTGGTGAGGGACTGAGGGAAAGGATAACCATGGCACTGGCTCAGTTCTGCATTGAACTTGTTGGTTCAACAGAGGTAGATGACATAGAATTTTCTTTTTCTTTGAACAGGCATCATTTTCTTTAAAACTGTTAAAAGAAAGGGAAGATTACATGAGCTAAAAATCAGAAATAAGGGGAAGAAATCTCAATAAATAATCCAAACTTTGAGAGTTGAAGAAACAACTATTCTCATCATTAATTTTCTTGCCTCTGTGGAAAACATTTATTCTCTGCATTAGAAAAAGAAAAATAAGAGAAGAAAAAAAATAAGAGAGCAGTTGTCATTAGAAGTTAAGGTAGAATATTTGACACTATCTAAAGATGTTTTACAGTTCATTGCTTTGGCTAACATGCTACAAACACACCTTCTCTAATGTGTATTTCAAATACAAATTGTTCCTTACTAAACCCATTTGGGTTTCCAAGATACCAATGTATTAAAAAAGGTCTTGCAAAAATGTGAAAAATGTGAATTCTCAAGCTTCTTGAGCCCTTAAAATATATAATAAAAAATATGATACAATAAAGTCCAGACAAGTATTTCCAATCTTAAGCAATTTCCCTCTCTCCTAGAAGTAAATCTAACTTCAGCCTCCAGCAGGCTCTTCCTGCGAATGGATGATACACCCCTAAGAAAGGCAACACACTGACAGAAGCATGAGAAAAAACCCATACAAACACCTTCAAATAAACAAGAGGTGCAAATGACCTGCTGTTTAGATATCACTTACTTTCCCATGCTTTAGCATCCTGCCATCCTGAACAAATACAGAGTAAACATTTCCTGCCGATCCACGGTCCTAAACTTAAGAAAGCTCTGAGACCAGAAGCAATAGAGAATACAATATCCAGCAACATAATCCTGTGTGTAAAAATGGAGTTTTAACAGAGATTTTTTGGAGTTGAGCCTTGTAGGCACTGCCCCACATGAGCCTGGTCCTGTGATGCGTGGTCCCAGCCACAGCACTCCATGCCCCATGCCGCAGAGAAGCACTTTGCCAAAAAACACACACTACCACTTATCTGTTCCCTGGCCAAACACTGCAAAGGAAGGCCTTTTCTAACCTTCATGCTCCTCTAGAGTTGAAAGAGATGCCTCTTTTCTAAACAAATCTTCACATCAAGCAGTTGGTGGGTTAGTTGCAAGATACATCCCTCCAGCTTCAAGAGGAAAAGGATTTCCTCAGGACTGCAGAACTTACATTGTCCTCTATATGGTGTCCAGCTTCCAAGAGTGCTTTTTTTCATGTTTGTAACCAGTGCTATCTTTACTACGCTATGTTTTAATAGCTGTACATGGAAAAGTTTAAAAAATATTCCCACATACAATCCTGGAATGTGCAATTTAATTATAAACCTAATAAAAAGCTGTCAGCATCATCTTTTTATCTTCAACTGACAGATGTAATCCTGCTCTTTTCACAATCCTCTGTGGAATTCATGGATTTAAGAGCATGAGATACAAAAAACCCCAAGGATTGACAAAATCTTCAATCTGCTGCTTTCCCTCTCAGCCCCATATACACAAATCAGAGCATCTCTGATTAAAAAGGATGATTAGGGGCATGATTAAGAAAACTCTAAGCTGCAATGAGCCCTTCAAACATTCTTTCAGTTGCCTCTTTTCTCAGTATATTTTACCTGAATGTTGAACCTCATTCCTAACTCAATTTTCAGTTTTGGGACTGGCTCAGACCCTGAGGAATGTGAT
This sequence comes from Luscinia megarhynchos, assembly GCA_034336665.1. Taxonomy (NCBI): domain Eukaryota; kingdom Metazoa; phylum Chordata; class Aves; order Passeriformes; family Muscicapidae; genus Luscinia; species Luscinia megarhynchos. Next base: position 51,648,721 of record CM067592.1, on the reverse strand, counting down.
CCAGTTTTCAGATGCGTCTCACTTTAAGAAGTAGGCTGGACTACATAACCTTTCAAGATCTTTTCTACTCTAAATTAATCCTATGATTTTACATGCCTATCTTTAGCATCTCCTCATCTTTCCTTTGTTACAGATGCCAAATGTTCCATTTAATTCAAGATCACCAGCTTGGAAGGAAACATTCACTTCTTTCATTCCAAACATAAATTCAAAATATCTGCTGAGAGGAAATGCCCCTAAAAAGCCAACCAATAAAATTAATAAATAAACAACCCAAACTTTTGTAACTTTACTATCTGCCTCTAAAAATTATCTGTATCTAACCTGGTCTTTCACTGGAATAGTTTTAAGGAAATAAAACAATCCTATCACTTTTAGGGACCCTGAAGAAATTTCTGGCTATTTGAGATGTTACCCACATTGAAATCAAATTTAATGGAAGTAGTTCTCCTTATATACTACAAATATATATGCAAAGAGTAAATTGTTGTCAGATTAATTGGATGATACATAAGAGCTATCCATTTATATCCTATTCTTTTTTCATCATATCTAATAGTATCTTTGATATAGGCAGCAACACCCTCTTCATTGTTACTAATTCAACATAGTTTAACCAATGCTTTTAAATGTCCTATTAGTAAGAGCCAACAAACAACCTTTCAGTAAAGTCAACCATAATGCATTTTCTTAAAAAGCACTATCAGTATCTTTCTTTAGTCATTATACAATTCTCCTTATATTTCTTGAATAAACACATCTGCAAAACCTTTTTGATTATTACACTGTGATACCATAGCTGCCATTTATCCTCACTGACTTTTAGGGTTCATTTAGAAACCATTTTAGTCATGCAGGGACTGGACTCACTGTTATGGTGGGGAATTTTTTTAGATCACACAAGCCACCTTTGTATGTCACAGAGGTGTGGTTATTATGGCTGATAGTTTTAGAGCCTTTGTTGTGTTGAGTGGTTATTATCAGGGAATATAGAAAGGAAGTGGGTAGGGTGAGCTCTGGTGTATACACAGTAATGGTGGGTGATTTAGCCTAAGTGGAATACAAGATGATAGAAGGCTAGGATTTTTCAAATTTGTGTTTATTTTAGTCCTATTTGTCCCCCTAGGGCTGCTGTGCTGTTGGCTAAAGCAGTTGGTTGTGTTAAGTGAGTGAGATGTTAGGAAGAGAATGCTGATTGGGCTAAATTTCATTAATCAGTGGCTAGGGATGAGCCTTGAAGCACTTCTGGGAATCCTAAGTGGAAATGGTACTAGTCCTAGTTTTATTGTGATTGCTATTGTCATGGGCAAGCATGATGTGATAAGAGTGCTATTGTCTCATTGTCCAGTAGATCACACATTAGTCGTGGTCAAGAAGAGGATTGGTGCCCTATTAATATGGCTTACTGGACACCAAACAATGTCATCCACCCTAATAACCTCACTCACTCACTCACTCACTCACTCACTCACTCACTCACTCACTCACTCACTCACTCACTCACTCACTCACAGAATTAGTATTCTCTGCCTGCAAAGTAGACACAGGCCTAGAAGTACTAACTGCCTCTACATGAACCCATGGTTCTGACTACTTACATAACCCAGACCTCCTATAATGTTAAAAAACTATTACATTCCTCCCCAGAAACTTCTTATCCCCCTGCCCAAAATTCCCTTGAACTAAGACCACCAGCTAATTACCACCCTCAGCCTACAGTGACTACTCCTAGCACACTCCTCCCAACACTAGCATTGACTAAATCCTATCCCCTCAATTAGTACTATCGTGCTGACTACTATCTCACATAATCATGGCAAGCCAAAACCACCTGCAATACCAACCATCAACACGAAAACCAATATTCATCACAACCTTAGAGCCCAACCATTCATTATCTTAGCCTTATTGGCCACTAAATTAAACTTACTCTTGGACCAACAGAGACAGACTGAAGAGTATTCCCATGAGCTAGAACAGCATAAGCAGACATAAGAAAACAGGACCTATTTATCCATTCTGCAGTTTTTCTTGGAAAACTCCACCTTCCCACATTGACTACATTCTCATTCTCTGGATAAACCCTACCCAATCCCTGCATGTCCAGCCTGAAGATCCATAATAGGAGAGTCAGAGAGCTGAGGCCAGAACTGACATCTTCCCACCATGAACAGGAAAGAGGAGACCAGGTTAGGAAACACAGGGACAGACCCTGAATTAAACACTAGTAGCTTCTGCTGCCATCAATGGGACAGTAGAGGGAATTGTGATATCTTGGATCATGCAGGTATTCACCAGCATATTCCTTGACATGCTAAGCACAAAACCACCAGCAATTAACTGTTAAGGCAGCACAGATTGTTCTTCCTCTTTTCTTCCAGCACAGATCAAGCAGACATAAGAACCATGCCTGGCCCAGGTAATCAACAGCCATAGACAGCTGCCTCTCCCAATTTTAGCTATAGCCAGTTCTGTACAGTGCCCAAATATAGAAACTTTCTCTCCACTTTTGTAATAAAATATAAGCAAATACATTAGAAATGTGAAAGAACTCCAGATATAGGACCCTAAGTTCACATACAAAAACTAAATTAGAAGACAAGTTAGGAAAAAACTGCTTCAAGTGACCTTCATTTATCTTACTGCTGGGGTTTCTTTCTACTCCTTACTACAGACTATGTGAGAGTGTTTAGCACATTAACGGATTGCTGCTTTATAAACAAGGAAGCAAATTAGTTTTAATAGGCTAAACAATTAACCTTGAAGAACATTTCATGCTTCTAAGCCTAGGCAAATTATTGTCTGTTCTTGGTTTTGATGAAAATATATATAAAATGTCATTTTTCTGACATAAATCTTGCCTCCAAATCAAAGATTGACTCTTGCTGTTGAACTTTACCGAATCTGAAAGCAGAAATTAAATATATTTAAATACAGGAAATTATATGCATATGAAGCCTTCTAAGTATAAGAAATTTAGTTTTAATAAAGTTCTAGTCCTGAAGGGGAGAAAGTTGTTATAACCAAAACCTGCTGGCTCTTCCTAATATTTAAGGTGCTATTCTATTCATAGCTGAATTCTGGCCTCTGTTTTGAAATCCTTCTTTATAGAAATCTGAACTTCGTATTCTGTGTGGAAGTGAATTGTAAATAGATATTTTTGTTTTGATCTGAATTTCTTATTACTGGAAATGGATCCATGTGGTGATATTTGAATAGGATTGCACACAATTTCTAATTTCCCCAAATTCTAATTTTATTAATATAGTTACAAGAAGTCCACATTATACTTCATAACTGTGGCATGTGGAGCAAAAGACAGGATGTTTTACAGGTTTTACTCTTTGTCAAAAGCATAACCTCATATGCACTAAAATGTTTTATTCCTAAATTTACCTTCCAGCTTCCAGAAGATAACATTTTCAGACCTTTTTATCCTCTTCTGACCTGTTAAAAATTGCTGTCTGCCATTCTGAAATCATCAATCTTGCAGACACCATGACTGTTTCATGACAACAGTTTTTAGTGCATATTGCATTATTTGCACAGTAATAAATTTTGCAAAATATGAATTATTTTCATTTAGGTTGTCTTTCATTATACATAGATGCCCACTTTCGATGAGCTTTTTAGGATGAGAATTAAAACCAACCTCATTACAACTTTGTTATGAACTCAGAATGCAAGACCACTTAAAATAAATAATCCAGAAGCAATTTACACATGGGGCCATGGCTATAAAAGCTTGACTTAAAAGGATTTGGAGTAAGTTGTCTCTCCTACAATTGCGTACTCTGTATTTACTCAGTGTTTTCTCTTATTTCATGAGCCTCTTATTCCATCACAGCAGAAACAAATGCAGGCCTCCTGGTGCTGACTTAACATGTTGTCATCATTTTCTCTTTGGGAAGAAATCTATTACCTGAAAGAAAAATACATGAAGGATTTTAAAATACAACACATAGCTAATTCTTGTCTCTCTCCTCAGTAGATTCTCCAACGAATCTCCAATCTATGCCTGCTTTTAAACTCCATTAACCAAAATCTTCTATAGTTAAACCCACCCCCTCGTTTTTTATCATAGGTGAAGTTCCATATCAACTATAATGAAGTATTAAGCTTTAAGCCTGAGAAATTCCTTAGGCAACCTAAACTTTGGGCAAATAAAGGCCTTGTTTTTGCTTTGAACTGTTAGGTCAACTTGTGGGCCCAACCACAAATTCTAGTTATTTTTAAATATGCAAACATGCATAAATATAGTTAACTAATATCATCCTAGGCCAGAATGAAAAGATGAATATCCTCTCCTCACAGGGAGCAGTGTGAAAATCAGATTTTCAGTAAATTTCATGTGAAAACATAATGAACTTTGAACTGATTCCTAGACAGAGTCCCTCTATCCCTACTGACTCCAGTAAGACTCTGAGGAAATGAACCTCTTCTGGATTTCCAGAGTTCAGAGCAGGATGGGAAGGAATAGTGAGCTAGCAAATTCTTCTTGAACTAGGAAAGAGAACCTGTTACACAGGGGGAAGCCAGTGCTAGTGCACAAAAGCCCATCTGCCTCTTTGAATCTGTACCTGCTGTTTCTGATGTCCTCCAAGAATCAACAAACCAATTTATATCTATGGACTTGATAAGGATGTAGGTAGGCTGAGAATACTGAGATTGGGTTTTCTTTGAGCAGAGGAAGCTTATAAACCATTCACACATTTTTTCCTCATATGCAGCTCAAAGAAGAATCTGTTGCAACCCTGCAAAACGTTTGCTCTAGCAAGAGCAGTACATTTGAGCTGCAAATATTTTCCATAGCACTCCTCAGTATTAGGACAGTGGCTGTCATAGCTGCAGCACCCCCAATTTCAACCCACATCACCAACAACCAGCTTTGCCAAGGGAGCCCTTGATGTGTGCTCTTCATTCATCGAGACACTGAAATTTTCCTGGAGGAAGCGCAACCTGACAACCCTTTTTATTCTAACACAGCTGTAAGCCTTCAGACCCTTTTGTAGAAGCTGCACTGCAGCAATGCCCTCTCATAAGCTTGCCAAATGCCTTGGATGGGTGTGTTGAACAAGGACTGTGAATTTTCACTGACGTGCCATGCTTGCAGAGCTGAAGAACCAAAAAGGCAGTTACCTCACCCACTACTGCTCTCACACAACTTACTTCTTCTGACCTGAAATTCCAACTTTCTATTCACTGCAGCTTGTTTTATACCAATACAACACCTGCCCACCAGCCTCTTCCAAATCTTGTGCTCTGGAGCCAAAATGCCACTTTCAGCAGATGTTTGCAGAAGTCCTGACTGTACAAGTTGCCTTTCAAGTACATCAAAACATAAAACCACTAAGGTGGGATCCTTTCCAGAAAGAGCAAGGTATGTGACAATATGCAAAATATCATGTTCAACAGCAGCATTTTTCAGCCACTGCTTTAACAAAAAGAAAAAAAATCTGTGACTAAGCTTCTCTACTTTCATATTTCATATCATCCACTAGACTTTCACAAATCCAATTATCTCCTTTTCTTGTGGGATCATGTTATTTGGGGAAAGAGGGCCCTGTGAAATGCTTAATAAGAAGCCTGGTTCTTGGAAGAAATTTTCCTTTTGGTTTTAAACACCTGAAGTAGGGCTATTTCACAGCAGAATACAAAGAAAATGCATGGGAAAAAAAAAAAAAAAAAGGTCATTTAGCTATTAGAGATCAAAGCCCAGAGTCTGACACAGAGATTTCAAATTCTTTTGCCAGATAGTATCTTGAAAATCCATTTTTCAAATCAGAAAGCACATGTGTAGTTAGAGAAATACTGAATAAACAACATTCACTTTGAAGAAATGGAAGAAAAATGCCATTATATCAAGTGAAAAAATCTAGATGAGGGTGGGGGGGCAAGAGGCTGTGGGAACATTTTCTGAAGATGGCTGAGGATAGTTTAAGAATGATGCATTGTTTGTCAATCAAATTCCAGCTTCTCGCTGGAAAAGAACCCATAAAATCATATGCACATGCTCCAACAACTGCCACTCAGACCAGCAGGGAGCAAACAACAGAACAAAATACTGGTTCCTAAATGTTTGGTTCAGTTTTGAGGAAAATATTGACATGCTACTTAAGTATTACCTTGCCAATATGTAAGTGATTAATCTTTACAACAGCTCCATATCATTGTTCTAATTCAAAGGAAAATTAAATAGACATGGATGACAATCAATGATCTATGAAAATAAGATAAGGCCAGTGACAAAACCAACATTAGAATTCCTACTAGCTCTAGCTTCAATATCTTTGGCATCAGACAAAAATCTGTTAAAGCATTTGCCCCTTTCATTAGTTCACTCAGGTACTATTTTAATACAATGCCTTGAAACCAAATTTTAGAGTTCATACTATTTATAGAGTCTTTGAAAAATAGTCAACTATAAACAATAATTTCCAAAAAATCAGTCACTGTTAAATTTGAAAAGTAAGAACATTTTGCCCTTGAAGGGGAGTAAAAAGTCTTTAGGAGCACTATAGAGTAATTATAAGATTAAATTTTCATACCAAGTTTTTTTCGCTACCAAAGTGCTTTAAATTAAATGTGTTGCCATAGGTTTCCACAAAGCAGTTCCTGCCCTGTAACCAGGGGCATCCAAGTTTTATCCAAGCAATATGTAATAGTAATTCTGCAACTTGGAGGGTTAAAGGTAAACTGAGAATGAACACTTCAAGTCAGAATTTCACTCCATCAAAATTTCTGCATCTTCAAATCCTGTAGGGCATATAAATGCCACACACTCATCCCCTTCCCAAGGCACAAGTAGGAGTTCCCAATTTCTCGACCATCATTTTCTACATAAACAAGGGAAAGCTATCTTAGCAAATTGCAATTTGGAAAGCTGTCGGGCTAAGGAACTCTATGCAGCCAGGTAAAGCAGAGCACAGGAGCTCTTGGCTCAGCTACACTGTGCTGTGTAAGAGCACAGAGCAAGTTCCACAGCACCCCAGCACACCTTCAGACTTTCTCCATCACAGCTACCCTACACAATCCAGGAAGGGAAGGATGGAGGAGGAAAGGGCACGGCTGTTGGAGTGACACTTCCATGGAGAACAGCTACAATAATGGCAGGAGAGAGCAGGGAGCTGGTGCAGAAAGGACCCTTCCCATTCCCAGCAGATGATGAGGAAAAGGCACAACAGAGAAGTACAGCAACCACGAGCACCTCTGCAGTGACCAGAACATCCTTGGTCTTCCTGGCCTCAAAAGGGTTCAAAGAGCCCCTTCTCTGGAGCCACAGAGGCATCTGTGTGCACTCTGACACGCTCCTAACGCCCTCATAAGCTGCATGTGCCATGGCTACTTTCAGAGCCTGGTGCTAAGAGTCTTTGGCTGTCTGTGCCACATTTGTCAATCTCTATATGTGTGGGTTTGGTAGTTCTCTCCTCCAAAGCAAGACTGCCCTCCCCACATGCTCTGTTCAAGTAATATGAATCAGAAGGTTTAGGTTTTTATGGTGTGTTTTTAACTGCAAGTAACCATCACACATGGATGTGTTGAGACATAAGCCTCCATATTAATTTCTGTATCAACACACTGGTTTTTTATTCAGTTGGGTATGTAATAGTATAGCAGGGCACTGCTGGCTCCTGTTCAACCAGGACCCCCAGGTCCATTTCCTGCACTCATTTCTGCTTTCCAGTCTCTCCTTTCCCAGTCTGCCTGTAATTCCAGGGTTGCCCCATCCCAGTATCAGAATCTGGCTCCTTCCATTGTTGAATTTCATGTGGTTGGTTCCTGCCCAGTCCTCTCATTTGTCAAGGTCTCTTCAGGGCATCTCTGCCCTGGAGGGAGTCAACTGCTCCTCCCACTTTTGTACCACCTGTGAACTTGTTTAATCTCCTGGCCAGTCCTGTGTCCAAACCATTCATGAAGAGCACAGGGCTGAGGATGGAGCCCTGTGGAACCTCCCAGTGACAGGTCACCAGTCTGGTGTCACCCCATTCTCTGTGACCCTTTGTGCCTGAGCCCTGAGCCAGCTGCTCACCCATCACATGATGTGCTTATCCAGCTGTGTGTGGAACAGTTTATCCAGAATGATTTCCTAGGGTGACTTTATGATGCTTCTATCCCCCGTCATCTGTTCTGGTTATGCTGGATATTGAGTTCTGCACCCTTAAGACTGGTTCCAAGAGTGAATGGGGGAAAAGAAGCATGGAGGTTTTTTCAGAAGCTGCACTTGCTCCCCTGCATTCCTTCTCCTGGACTCTGTTTTCTGCAGCACGGATGGACCGTGGGAGAGAGCTCTCCTTTGCTTTTTAGTTAGCTTTTTTAGCTAGTTGAGGCAGAGGAGTTCCCCAGACTATGGTTTGTCTTTTTCTTAGAACTGGTCAGCCTTGCTCTGCACTGAAAACCCAGAAGAACACTTGGAGCTCGCACCTGTGGCCCACCAGGGCCTGGGACGTGACATTTCCAGCACTGGAGGGACTGATAGAGACTGAGCGAGCTGAGCTACACCCCATGAAAGGGACTGTCTCTGAATTTCCCATCTCTTCAGAACAGCAAGAGGTTTTATTGTTTAATATATGTATTATTATAACATTTTTTTATGTTTGTGAATACTTTGCTTGTTAAATAAACAGTGTTTTCCATTTTTTGAAGGAGATTTATGTCTCCCAAACTGGTGAGGGGAGAGGTCATTTGAATCTCCTTTCTAGAGGGACCCCTTCAGGGATTTCCTCCCAAATTTGCCCTAACAGGGGCAGATGCTCAGAGGAAGAGTACTGAAAGCTTTACTGAAATTCAGAAAGATTACATCCACTAGCTTCCCTTGATTAGCTAGATGGATTACCTTGCTGTAAAATCGAATCAGGTTTGACAAGCAAGACTTTCCCCTCATGTGACCAATGACTGTATTCACCAACTTCCATCTGGGTCAATCTCTCTGGATTCCCAAGACCACTCAAAAATTCCCAGGAAAGATTTTGCAATGATATTAGCTAGCTCTTCAGGAATTCTTGGATGAATCCCATAAGGCCCCATAGATTTGTAAGTGAAGCTGAAGTAGCTTCATGAAAAGATGAAGCAGCATCATGATAATTTCCTCTGAAAATTTATCTGGGTTGTCAAGGCGACGTGCCAGGTTTCCATGATTTGAATGCCCTGGATCCAGCCTCAACGATTTCAAACCCAAATCTCCCGGTCTTCAGCAGAATACCTGGAAGCCCATAGTTTTAGCAGCTGCTGTCTCCCAGCAGGAATGCCAGGTGCCAGATGGGGTCAGGAATTCCACTGTTGGAGCCTCCAAATCTCACCTGCATAGAAAGCCAGGAAAGTTTGGTTTGGCTGGCTGTCCCCAAGCCACACGCCTCCCTCTTCAGATCCAGAGTAAAACTACTGAGATGGATTTTTACTGGGCTGGGAAAAGAAGAAACATCTGTCACATATTTGGACATATTCTTTCTGAAACTCCTTTTAGATTTTAGAGAAAATTGCTCAACCGTGCATATTTTGAAAGGGACTTTTTGTTGCATGAAATAATTTGCATTTTCTGATCAGATGAATTATAAAGGAATAAAATGTGTGGGAACATATTAAAAGAAACAAATTTGACTGTGAAATGAGTTTTCAGCATATGCTCTACTATTCTATTTCAAATATTTGTAAAAATAAAGCAAACTTCTACCACAACACAGAGTAAAGGGCAGAAGAAATTTTAGAAGCAATTGGTTTTCAAATTAAACTTATACAAGAAGGATAAAGGTTCTTTCAACTACAGTCATGCACTCAATGGACTCACATTCTGTATATATTTTTATTTTGAAGGATAATGGGAATAAGTGGTAGAAATCAAGACTTGAAGAGCTAGAAGGGGGTTTAAAGCCAGCTACGAATGTTTTACAGCTGAGCTTTAGCTATGCACCATTTTCTTTCCAAGTTTGAGAGGATTTGAACTACCTGTCATGTTTTGCAGAGTTACTTCTCTGAGTTGTAGACTGTAGCCTGGAAATTACTACTGAAACTGTCTTAGAGACACATCTCATTTCTCAGACCAAAATGATAGAAAAATACGTTAAAAAAAAAATAAGGCTGGATCTTAAAAGTCTTATTTACTTTTGTAGTCTTTACTGGCTTTAAAGCTAAATCCTTTCCAAGCTTCCCCCAGGGAAAGGATTTTTCATAATTAAGAAACCTGGGAATTTGACCAAACACAGGGCAGCTAGAAAGACAAGAGGAAAAGTAGCAATATCATTGAATTATGCTAAATGGGTATTTCTCAATAAAGGAAGGAGAAAAGCAATTGAAGGGAAATAAATCAGGACATTATTAAATCATTTCTACATATGATGACCATTTTCCTAGCATTTGGCTATTTCCATGCATCCAGAAAAGATACGATCATAATGGAGACACAATAGAAAGAAGTGGAAAAATTTTATTTGTTCCTTCATCTCTCCTTCTAAAAAAGTCTTCCTGCAGAGCCATCTCAAGTGAGTTGCCACAAGTAGTCCTATAATATTTATGTCTGTGAACAGCTGCAGAAACAAGGATGGTCTAGAGGAATCTAAAAAACACTAGGGGAGTTAACAGGCAAAATAATCAGTAACAGACAGAGCATACTTTGATGAGACTGCATTAGAGAGAAAAAGGACCAAGGGATACCCTGGTGGTTTGTATAAATTTCCTGAAATAGTTCATTTTCAGGACCTGGGCAGCCTCTTTGGAGAGCAGCCACCACCGTTTCTCGCTGGGCCCTTGCTCTCTTGGCACAGCCTCCAGCACGGCCTGAAATATTCCACCCCAACTGCTCCAGCCACTGCCTGGGCAAGGTATGGACTCTTTCACTGCCCAGGTGAGACTTGCAGACACTTTGTTCTCTCTCCTGAGTGAAAGAAACGGACTGCTATGAAGACATGCACAGAAACAGCAGGAAAACATTGAGGTCAGACGAAAGGAAGAAGTCAAGGTCTCATATGGAAGGGATTGTTGGAGATGCCTCACTCTTGGACTGAAATTTCTCTTATTTTTGAGCTCTGGAGAAGATACTCTTGTTTCCCTATAACTCATAGAAATGCACTGTGGGGTGGATGACTGTAGACATGAGCAGAGTCATTCATGCTAAAGTGCAAATGAGATGAATGAATGAGATGTTGAAGTGAGAATCAGATGTTGAAGTGATTATGAGGGAAGACCCCTGCTGCCCTGCAGAGAAGAAGAAAGACTTCTGTTTTCAAAGAAGATGAGAGCTTTTGTTTGAATTGTTATAATCCTTAAAGTGTGCCAAATAAATTGATGTAATCCTCCATAACGATGGTGGAAAACTGTCATTCGAGGAATCAGTGATCAGATTTCCATTCTCCCAGGTGGCTGATCACTGTGACATCAAGGCCATGAGAAAACTGCTTTTTGTGGTGAAAATCTCAGTAGACTGAAGAGAGGTACTCCTCTCCCAAGTATATTGGTGAAAGACTATTTTTAGAGATGGCAAACTGACTGATTTGTTTCTGTACGTTGTCAGTGTGAAAGAATAGTGGAGGGAGGAGAACCGCTCTGAAAGTTTTACTCTACTTCTTATTATAGTTTCTAGTAATAAGGTGGTTTTTTTGTGCCCTTTAAAGTGTGAGTCTGTTTTGCTTTCCTCCTAACCCTACCTCACAGCAGGAGATGAATAAATAATCCTAGTGGGTGCACTGGCGATTTAGCCAACGTTAAAGCCGCAACATAAATTGGTGCATTGGCCAGGAAATCTCAAACTGGTGAACCAAAACCCCTGCATTAAATTGGTGTTTCTGCTCAGTTGAACCAAAACCACCATACCATGGGGAGAGAAGCCCGCTCATAGTACTGAGGAGAGTGGGAGTTGGTGGTGGGAGATTTCACTTTCTGCAGATGTTGAAGTCAGTAGCTTACGGCTGGGACATTCTCTGTCCCAGAAGAGAAGCAAGACTAGAAAATTTTGAAAAAGTTGTCACAGGACCTTAGAAAAATTAAGAAATGGAAGAGAGAAGTTTAAGAGTTAAATTTATGCCAGTTTGTGTTTATGTGACTGCCACACCTCCTCTGCACGAACATAATGAGACTACAGCAAGGTCTGGACTGGAACCAGATCACGTTTGCTCAGGGAGGAGCTCCCTCCTGTACTGAAGGATGACTCTAATGCTCGCCCTGATGTGCCCACTCACTCTACATGGTGGTGTCCACAGGTTTGTTACCAATCTTTGGAATGCCAAACAGAAGATTGCTCTCAGTGCATAGCTTTGGTGACTGAATGGTTAAGTTGTGAATATGTTTGGTCTCTCAACACTGCAAGGTAACACTCCAATAATAACTATATCCCTCAAAAAGACATTTCATATCAGATATTAACAGACTTTTAGCACTGCCAAAGGCCAAGCTACTGAAAGAATATCCATCAAAATATCATAAATACTCATCCAGAGGAAGACCTCATCCCTGGTCTGAATATGCCAAAGACAGCATTTCACTGTCTTCAACTATGTTTTAGTAGATCAGGAAAGTATAAGTATCCACAGGAGAGGTGGACTAGAAAAAGACAAATAAAAAAAAACCAAAAAACAAACAACAACAACAACAACAACAACAACCAAAAAAAAACCAAAACAAAACAAAAAAAAACAAAACAAAAAAAAAACCAAATAACAGCTAAACAAAAAGCCCCAAACAAATAAAAAACCAACCATTTGGAAGGAGCAAAGAAGCAAAGCCGCCAAAAATCATACAAGATGACCATGGACATTTTGCACTCCAGATTCTCTTTGTCTCACTATATTTGCTGATTTCCATACATACTGTCTGCTGCTTTCATTTTACTATTCTTCACATGCTGCTGTCACATACTGACAGACTGAGGCTGTCAGGCCATGGCTCAGAACACTTCTCCCAGTGCATTTCTTCCCCAATTGCTTTGGGAAATGACAGTGCTGTTGTTCACAGGCAGCCAGCTGTGACCTGTTCTGCCCTGGAGCTTTCCTCCAGCCTTCTCAAGGATATATTCTTACCAGATACTAAGACTTTTATAATGCTCTGGGCCTGTAGTGCTTGATTTGGGCAGGTCTTACTCAGACTTCATTAGGATGATGTGAAAAAAAAGAGCTCAAATCTGCCTTTGAATCTTAAAGAAGTCTTTCTCTCTCTCTCTTTTTCTCTTTCTGTGTTTCTCTCTCTTTCTCCCTCCAATTTTATTTTTTTCCTTTTTCTTTTCAGAATGCCATTAGCAGAGCTGTAAAGAGTCACTATGTTGTTGCCAGAAAAAGATCCTTGTGTTAACATCTGTGTTCAGAAAGTGAACATTAAAGAACTGTCAACCCTGATGCTGATTCCTGATGCCTGGCACCTTGCAGTGATTTACCTTACTGTCAAGCAAATACAAATCTTTCAAGTAATAATGTTTTAGTCAACTTTGCAGTCCACTTGCACTCATTTCAGTTATTTGACATGGAAGGAGAAGCTTGTCTGTTTCATGGGAAGTTTGTAATGAACCAAATTGTTTTTTGAAATCTTCATGCAAACCATTATGACTCTGCCTGAAATTCTATGTATTAGTAGCAAAACTTAAAATTACTTTAAGAAAATTACAGTAGCAAAGTGCATATTTGTAAATTTTAAATAAAGAAGCACTACAATTAAAAAAAGTTTTAGATTTATGTGGTATTTTGACCTTGAAAGGTTCCAGGAAAAAAAATGTGTCAATTAGATTGTTTACTTGTCAGCCTTTAAAAATTATGTTTATAGTATGTTTACACAAGATCCCTATGTCTACGTATGTTAGAGATGCACACTCCAGGCAATGTGTATATTGCATATTTTCTAACCCTAGTACATGGGAAGACTACACAGTCAGTAACTTTGCAGACTACAGTTACTGCAATTTTTCCTATACTACTGCAAGAATTGTCACACAATCTGTAATATGCGAAAGCAGAGGAAAAATTACTGTCCTTGCACTAAAGATCTAACACAGTATAGAGGAGGGATCTTGAGAAAATCACCATATTCTTCTGAGTATTGCAGTCAGTATAGTCCAGTACAGCCTTTCTACATTCCTACCATAAACTCAGTAGCCATGCTCTCCCTAAAAAAACACCCCACATACTGTTGTCATCTTTCATCACATGCAAAATTACTTATTTATCCCTCTGACAATGGACAGGCAGAAACCACAAATGCATTCTAAACTTTCCAATAGTATATTCCTAAGCCATCAAGAAAATGTTCTTGTCTGGATATGAGAATATTTGAAAAAAAGAAAGAGCTCTTAAGTGTCTTTCCCAGAGCATGAAATCTGAGATTGTAATGTGTTTTATCTTATGACATTAGAACATTATCACAGTATTGCATAGGCATCATAGTGGACAACTTTGAAAGTGATAAGGCTCTTCAAGATGAAGAAAGTTCCCTAGTAAGTGTTTCAAAGTAACAAAACTTGCATATTGGCATACAGATTTTATTGAAAGAAAGACTCCAGAGCAGCTTTCAAAGGCCCACTTAGTATCTGTCTACTACTTTAAATGTCAGAATTTTTACTAAGTCTGCCCCTAGAGTTCATACTACTTTCCATTTAAATCTGAATAAGCCTACTTAGAGAAAATAGGGAAAACTCTTCCACAAGGCACTATTTTTTGGTAGGATTCATCATGTAGCCACTATTTTCCTCAAACATATGTCAGTGGTGATACTCCAGCAGATTGCATGAACTGCCTTTATCCTCAGTTATGACAGTATAAATCAGAAATATCTCCACTGACCTCATTGGAATTCCAGGAGTAAAGGACTAGTGAACTGACTTCTTGGCATCTGCTTGCAATAGCCTTTATTAAACCCTTTGTGTACATAAAAGTGACCAAGTTGTTCACAAGGATAAAAGAAGAACAGATATAATTAAAGATGTATTGCAGAAGGATTGCAGAAGTATTCCAGGTCACACACACACACAAAGTCAGTCCTCATTCTTCAAGAGAAGAGAAGAGAAGAGAAGAGAAGAGAGGAGAGGAGAGAAGAGAAGAGAAGAGAAGAGAAGAGAAGAGAAGAGAAGAGAAGAGAAGAGAAGAGAAGAGAAGAGAAGAGAAGAGAAGAGAAGAGAAGAGAAGAGAAGAGAAGAGAAGAGAAGAGAAGAGAAGAGAAGAGAAGAGAAGAGAAGAGAAGAGAAGAGAAGAGAAGAGAAGAGAAGAGAAGAGAAGAGAAGAGAAGAGAAGAGAAGAGAAGAGAAGAGAAGAGAAGAGAAGAGAAGAGAAGAGAAGAGAAGAGAAGAGAAGAGAAGAGAAGAGAAGAGAAGAGAAGAGAAGAGAAGAGAAGAGAAGAGAAGAGAAGAGAAGAGAAGAGAAGAGAAGAGAAGAGAAGAGAAGAGAAGAGAAGAGAAGAGAAGAGAAGAGAAGAGAAGAGAAGAGAAGAGAAGAGAAGAGAAGAATTAATAGCTTCAGGAAAGTACTTTTTTGAGCAGAAATTCCAGACTTACCTGAAATTTTTAAAGCAGACCAATCTATCCTTTCAAATGTTGGGCATGTCTGCTTTTCAAAAAACATTTCAGAATTATGATCTTCTGTTTTGCCTCAAGATTCCAGTTTCTGTGCTTTTTCTGCAACAAGGAAAAATCTTGATGTTGGAAACTACCTGCTCCACACATACGTCCAACACTCGTTGAACTTGAAAAGAGCATATTAAACTAACCCTCATAAAATTCTAGTTCCACTGAAGAGTATATTTGGAAATCATGAAAAGAAATAATATCACCTTTGAAACTATACTTTGAAACTATAACCTCTTTTAAACATTACTTTAGAAACTACATTTGACCCTGCCATCAAGAATTTAATTAGGATATTTCACAGGTAATGACTTTTTATTTTCCAGTTCAACCATCCATAAAATTGAATCCTCTGTGTGATTACTGAAGCATTTGTAATTGGACTTTTCTTTACAGCTAAGCAGAAGACACACAGAGTAAGAAATAAGTTTTCATATTTTTGTGTCCTCCCGATTTAGAGAGAAAACATTGTCATGAGGTAAACATGGACTTGCCCCTCTTTTCCAGAGAGTGACTGTTCAGGCCATGAAATTTGCAACTAGTGAACAGAGAAGCACTACTTGTACTAAAGAGCCTTTTTCTGTGTTGCTCACAAGCCTCTGTAATGGGCATGACTACCTTGTTGGACAAAGTGCTGACAGGCAGTGTGCCTTGCCTTCAATGAGAGAAAAAGATGAGAAGCTACAATAGAAAAAGCAACCCCCTATCAGAATTCCAAAACATATCAGAAACCCTCAAATATGACAGCCTTTCTGATAGGGGGGAATGAGTTATTTAAGCTGTTAATACTTCTTGGTTAACTGATACCTACTCAAGATCTGATTGGGGAATACGGTTGGAAAGAGTTTTGCCTCTCAGAATATCTGCTGTCTTCAGGAAGTTCTTACCAATTCCCCACATTTTAAGAGTCATACCACTGTTTACAAAAGGTTCCCATAGTGACAAATGTAGCCTTTAACAATACACTCAGAAAAAGCAGCAAAGAGGAAGCAGAAGCCAGGCATCAAAGTTTGCCAATGCATCCATTCAGCAGCAGCAGATGCCTGTCAAAAACAGAAACATCCAAATCCCTGAGTCCACACCCAGAACTAATATACAGTGGGCTATCAGACCCTGATATCTGCCTCTGACACTGATCCTGACCTGGACTTACTCCATCCCAATCCCACCTCCTTTTCAGTGAGATCCCTGCTCCCTCTGCCTGGTTACTATGCCTGACATCCCACTCATCTTCCTGTATGGAGCAGGGGGCCCTTGCTGCCCCCAGTCAGAAATAAGGCAGGTGAAACTGAGCAGATAATAACTCATAAAATTACAGAGACTAAAAAAGGACACACATAGGCAGTGGCTAGTGAGGAGCCAATCTGATATCTTTCTCTGCACTCACGAACATCCTCAAAACACAGACAAAAGAAGCTTCTTAAGTCATGAAAGGAAGTTGATGGAGGTATTTTTTCTACTCTTAATAGGACTTCTTATGTTGTGCCTCACAACATCCTTCTGGACAAGTTACCCAAGTGGGATGAGTAGGATGAAGGTGTACTGGGTGAAGAACTGTCTGAAGGACAGAGCTCAAAGGATTGCAGTGAGTGGGGCTACCAGTGGCTGGAGAGATGTCACCAGAGGTGTTCCTCAGGGCTCAATTCCAGGGTCAGCACTGTTCAATATATCTGTCAATGACCTGGATGCAGGAGTTAAATGCACCATTAGAGAGCTTGGTGATGAGTCCAAACCGAGAAGTGCCATTGACTCTCTCATGGAACAAGAGGCCTTCCAGAAGGATCCAGATAGATCCGTGCATTGAGTAACCATCAAGGACATGAAGTTTGATGAGAACACACACTGGACACTGCCCCTGGCATTAAGCAGCACCTGGCACAAATATGAATTGGGAGTGGCTGGAGAACAGCCCTGCAGGAAGGACCTGGGGATACTGGCTGGCAGCAGGCTCAGTGTGAGTCACCAATGGGCCAGGGCAAACCCCACCGAGAGCTGCATCAAACACACCACAGCAAAAGCAGCAATTTTTTCATCTCTTTATTGTCAATGCACAACTCCATGGTACCTAGGTAATTTTTGTGATTGTTTTGTATTTTGTTTTTCCTTAAGCTTATGCTGTACTTCTAACCCCACATCTCACTTATCTGACCCACTTTTCACTTCCCATACTTTTTCCTTCCTATCTTGAAGTCAATGAAATTTTGTCTTTAAAATGTGTTTTACCTGTATTCTGCAGTGGGGTGGTTTTCACTTGTTCGTTTTTGAATGGAAGTAGCTATGACCGTTGTGAATTCAGCATTGTGTGAGTTGTATTCTAAGCAGAGCCACCAGACAGTAATGCTCAGAAAAATCTAAGAACTCTCCATCCTTTAACTGGACCTCTGTAGGGTTTGTGTTGGAGGTAGGCACCAATGTACTTGGGCACGCATGCTGGAAAAAATGCATCACAGAGCAACAGATGCTTAGGGAGCTTCTGTACCACACAGGATGCAGTATAATGCTTGGTCCATTCCAGAAATGGATGGGTGCTAATCAGAAGTCTTGTTCATTCTTTTATCCTCTATAGGTGATTCAAGCCTTCTTTTCCATCTGGCACATGGTCTCAGGAATCACAAATGGTCATTACCTTTTCCTGTTTTGAAGCACATAGCTTTTACACTGATAGGCAGATAGGGTCAAATACTTGGAAAAATTCAATACTTCATAATTATTCTTATCTGAAAAAGTTATTTTCCTTCCACATGAAAGATAGAAAAATTTGACCCACAATAACTACTGTCATTGTATCACTTTAAAAAAAAAAGGCCATTGTACTCAGGAAAACTGCCTTATTGGTATTATATTTCTACACCAGAAGGGAAAGGAACTAGAGTCTTAGACTGTCAGGGATGAACCTTCCTTAAATTAGCTCTGCATGGCAAGAAAATCCATTAACCCTACAGTACAAAAATGACTGCATCATTCATCATAGATCAAGGCTTGTAGTTTTCAAGGTTTCTATACTAAAAATACAACAATTTAATTAGTATTATAAACTGTGCAATGCTTTACTGACATCTATTTAATATAAAAGTGTCCAGATTTTGGTATGATAAATATCCACTCATTGTCTAATATCCAAAGGCATCCATAGCTGTTCATCTGTCTCTGTACAAACTGTGATAGAATTTATAATATAAACCATTATTATAGGGATGATTAAGTATAAGGAGTTGAATCCTGCTCTCTGTACAGGGGTGTAAATGCAGAGCAACACCATTAGCTCATGTGTCATTGCCCTACAATTTAATAGGAAGGCATCATCATATTTTCAGTTATAGACACACTAATAGCAGAGATAAAGAATGTTGCATATGCCTGTAACCTAATGATTTACAGACACCCCTACCCTAGGTCCTTCTTCTCTCTAAGTGGCATATATATTAAATATAGAATCGTAGAATGTTTTGGGTTGGAAAGGACCTTTAAAGCTCATATAATCCAACTTTCCCTGCAGTGAACAGAGTTAACTTTCATTAGACCAGATTGTTCAAACACCCAGTCTGACCTGACTTTTAACACTTCCACAGATGGGGTATCCACAGATCCTCTGGGCAGCGTGTTTCACTGCCTCATCACCTTCATTGCAACAGTCAGGTACAGCTGTCAGCCAATTCCCTCTCCACAAAATCCTTATGCCTGCAGCTCAGAGGTAGGAATGTTGTGGGCGAGCACATCAAAGGCCTTAGAGCAATTCATAGAGGTGGCATCCATAACTCTTACCTGCTCTGAAAATGCAATTGATCAGCATTTGTTTCCTGCAAATGAGAGTAGCATGAGAGTACAGGTGGCTAAAAGTGTTTGGCCATAATTATGAGTATTGCTGTACAGACCAAGCACTTCCAAGACATCATTGCAGAGGACATCCTATCCCAAAGATAGGTTAATGCAGGCATTTCCAAAACCTTCTCATTTACCCTTATGAAACCATTACAAGAATAAAACCAAAAAGATTCTGTGAAAACTTGTTTTAGAAAATCCACAGAATTACTAAATTACATCCTGCTTTTTGGTAGGTAAGTCTGCAATAAAATTTTATTAAGTTTTGTGGAAGTTATTGTTTAATAAAGAGGAATCTGTGGACATAATAACCCTTCCAAACATTTATGCTGGTTCTTTAACAGGTTCAAGAGTGTTTGGTTAGTTTTTCGGTAACAGAAGGCTTGGCAACAAATTTTTGCTTCTTTTCATTAACAATTAGAATGTTGTTTGCTTTTAAGGAAAATCACCGACTTACAGAGTGGCCTGAGGAATCTCAGAATGATTAAAAATTTAGGCAAAATAAAGTCAGAGTGAAGTAAGCAGTTCATTTTCAGGGAGCAATCCATTTTCATCATTGTGGTCATATAGTTAAATCGAACAAAAAGCAGAGCAGAACTTCTGCGCTGCAATTACTGGAAATTTACCAAATATTAATGAAAAAGCATTCCAAAAATAGCTTCAAAAAGATTAATTTCAGGCTAAAATGATGCAGGCAGTGTTTTCATCTATAAATCTATGTTCTTCCATCTCTAGAAATGGAGATAACTTGCATCCTTTTGCTGTATCTGTCATCTGCAGAAGTCTGGCTTCAGATCCACATAACATTCTAACCATTAATATGTGTGTTCTATAGGTCTCCTGTGTGCAGAGTTAAAAGCATTACTCATAGTGTTCCAAAGAACTACAAATAAACAGAATTAATTATTCCTGTAAGCAAGAAGTGCAAAGAAATCTGTAACTTTTAGGTTTTGAGAGAAGTGGAGTTGTACAGTACAACTGAGTGGTTGGATATAATCAGTTTTATACAAATAACACTAATATTGAGTCACACAGTCTGTTTCACACACAGCTGAATTAAGGGAAAATTATTGTATGCTAAACACATTTTACTTTTTAACTTATCACTAAAAATATAATCACTCTACAGATGAACAGAAAACATGGAAAGTTTTGTGATGCTGCCTTGCAAAATTAAGAAACAGGCAACACACCAGTGTCTCAGAAATGAAGCTTTACCATCTCTATTGTTTCTTGAGGAACATAATGTTGTGCTGAAGGCTAAGATGCTACTCTACCTCAGCTGTAATGCAAGTTAATCATTCATGGTGCAGATCCCAGACCACCCCTCTATATTCAGCCAACACCTGATAGAAAATATCGTGTCACTAAGTGAGGAGATGCTTGCTGTAATTAGCCTGTGTTCACAAATAGATCTCTGAAAACATTGTAGAAAGCATTGTAGAAAATAATGTTCAGAAAAAGAAAAACATTGGGTAAATTATTGCCAGCACAATAGCTACCTTGAATAACAAAGGAAAGCTGCTTCTCATGACTGCTGTAGCAAAGGGAAAAGCATTACAAGTGACTTGAAAACTAACAAAGACTTTGTACTGATGCCTTTACTGTCTTCCCTTGACAAAAGCAAATGTCCTGGCTTTGACCTTGCTTTTTTAAAGCAGGCTAGGCTCTGCACCCAGGAATAATGCATGCCAAAATTTTTGCAGAATCACTGCGGGGGGGGACGGGATGGACAGTATGAAGATTAAAAATAAATTAATTATTATAGACCATTTCATATCCTAATTAAAAACAACAATATAGCACCAGGTCTTATTCCCTAATAGACCTGAGCCCTCCTGAAGCAACACAAGGACACTTACAGGCTTTGCTGCCATTCTGAAAGGGAAATAAAACTCTTTCTTCAGGTCCCGCTGGATTTCATGATTATCAAACCAAATTTCTGGAACAGGGCACTGCCTCCAGAGTTCACCACTTTGTAAATACATGTAAATATGTGTAAATACATGTAAATATGAGCTATTCCTTCCGGATGTTATTTCTCAGTCATGAAATATGATTCCTATTTGTCCTCTGACAGGTGAAAACTGGGCTCTCCAGGTCAGTTCTGCCAAGGTATCCAGATATCAGGTTGACAGACCAGGTCTAAACGTTACTACCAGAACATTATCACCTATTCTGTATCTTCTGCTTTTCTAATGAATCTTTCCACTCTTATTAAGACTCTTGACTGCTTTGAAATCATTAGTTCCATTTAGTAAGAGAAGTGTATCCAGGCTTGACAGAGAAGTACTTCAAAAACATATTTTAGGCATCTTTTGTGTCAGGGAAGAGAATCTGAAGTGTCTTCATACCTTTTAAACATAAAAACATACTAAAGTTTCAAGTACTCATTAATGTAGAAAATGCAATCTCCTTTCATCAGCATTTTCAATTGCACAATTTTATACCAAATGAACATATTTGACACCCTTCTTCCCAGGCACAGAGACATATTGGAATAAATAGCTAATTAACCTATTTTTAAGAAGTCTTCAAAGCTGAAAAGAGGCAGAAAGATTTCAATGAATTATTTTAATTTTTATTTTTATAGGACTCCAATATTTGCCAGTTTTCCATTTTGTAGTTTATTAGAATTCTTGAATTCTTGCATGGCTTCAGAGCTTTTAAAATTGCCAATAACAAATGTTTTTAAATCATTAATGATTCTGAACTAGGCTCATACACAAAAGCATAATTTTACAGAGGTGGATTTAAATTGTATGGTAGTAACTTCATATAGAATTGAAATCCTTATTCTCCTGCAAAAAAAAATTATTCTCAAAATTCAACAATCTGCTTATAAGAGGTGGGTGGGAGGTTAGTAATAGGAATTTTTATTTAAAGGCCCATAAAGTCTAAACAATAAAGAAATTTATGCTGTACTACACTACTAGAATTAAAACATTCTTTCTACACCTGAGACTTAGACAACCTCTAGAAAATTCTCAGCCTTTGACAAGACTAGAAACAGTATTATCAGATTAAAAGTGCAGTTTCTAGTCAAACTATGAACTTTGAATAGGAACTGAAAGAAACAGATCACATAATCCAAACTGATATTTACTGTGCGTCAGGAATTCCAACGGCTTTCAGGCAGAAAAGGAAAGTGTCTGGACTTTGGAAGCAAGATCTGCTACACAGGATGATTGCAGAAGTGTTGTTTGACACAGTAGGGAGAAAATTCATAAGGCCAAAACTTAATTTCAATCATTCTCATTTTATTTCACGATATTATTATGTATGTTATCTGGGAGCTCTTGTAAAACACTTGAAAGACAATGCAGTTATCAATCAAAACCAAGATGTGTTCCTGAAGGACATGCCTTTGTAAGGTTACTGCCTAGGGGACAAAGAGAAGGCAGTGATGTGAATTTCTTTATTTTTAGCAGAGCTTTTGATACAGTCTCTGACATTATCCTTCTGGACAAAATGCCGAGCATACAGGTGGACACATACAAAATAAAATGGGTGAAAAATTGGATGAAGGATTGTATTCAAAGAGTTGTACAAAAGCAGGTAACATTTGGCCATGACCAGTCACTAGTGGTGTTTTCAGGGCTCTCAGCATCATGGTTTTATGTTATTTTATGTCAGATACCTGGACACAGAAGTGGAATGCACTCTAAGAAAGTTTGCAGGCAATACCAATCTAGGAGGACAAACTGGTTGCCTTGAGGGTAGAGACGCCTTATAAAGAGAGATATTCAAAAGGTCAGAGTGCTAAACCACTTGCCATACAAAATTTAACAAGAGCATGTCTTGCTTTGTACCTGGGAGAACGTAATCCAAAATGTATGCAGAGACTGGGGGACCAGATTCTGGAGTGCAGCCCTGTAGAAAGGGATGGAGGAGTTTTGGCCTATGGTTATTCCAATGGGAATAAACAATGTGCTCTAGTAGCCAAAAGGGCCAACAATATCCTGGGGTGCAGTATAGCTAATGGGCCAAAAGAAGTGATTGTTCCAATATACTCAGCACTGGTGCAGCCTCATCCTGAGTACTGTGTGCAGTTTTGGACTCCCCAAAATAAAATAAAAGAAATCAGAATGTGTCCTAAGGAGGGCAGCAAACACGTTGAAAGGACTAGAGAGCAGCTGAGGATGTTAGGTCTGTCCAGCTTATTGAAGGGTAGACTGAGGCATTATCTCATTATTGTCTACACCTTCATCATGAAGGAAAGCAGAGACCGAGATCCTGAATTATTCTGTCTTGTGTTTGCTAAAAAGACTTGAGGGAATGGTTTTAAGCATCAGGGAAAGTTCAGATTGGATATGGGTGAGTATCTTCTTCGCAGAGAAGGTGGCAAGCACTGGAAATTGTCAAGGCTCCAAGCTTGCTGGTTTTCATGAAGTGGTCAGACATAACTCTTTGATATATGAGCCTGTGATCTGTCCACAGAGAAGGTGACCACAGGATTTTTTTATGCTGTTGCTCAGCAGTAGCCAATCATTTTATTTAGACTGTATATTGCTGATGTCCTTTTACACATAAACACTTCTTCTGCTGTAGAATCCAGCCCTATACTTTATTTGAAGCTTAGCAGCACTATATATTTCAAGCCTCCAAGTTATAACGCATCTGTGAAGATTCTTTATCCTTTATACTTGTCAGGATCTGACAAGTATACAGCACAGTCAAGGGGTTGAAATTTTTTTCTTGTATTGTCAAATTGACATAGAAAGTGTGTCCTGGCCATTTGGATGCATGAAAGCCAGCGAGAGATTCTTGACCTTCAGAACTTAGTATGTACTAAGTTCTGCCATATAATGGCTGTTTGTTGATAAATACCCAGTAAATAATTTCTCCTCTACTTTACATTCATCATCTGTAGTGTAAAGCTCAACCTCCTACAGCTCTCAGCAGTGCTGGGGAATTATTGCTATCTGCAAACTTCTCCAAGATTCCTGAATGTAAGATGCAATGGAAGAGTGGCATAGGAGTTAGAGAAGGCAAGTCCTCTGTATAAAAGTTTTACTTTATAACATTACAGTGATTTATTTATCTGCCTTGCAGAAAAACATTTTAATAATTTCCATAGGAAAATGCATTGACGTGTGTGAACACTCAAAGGAGTGTTTCTACACTCCTTTCTACATGTTTTTGCTAATTAGTTAGTAATGCTTTAATGTTGGCAGTGTAACTACTTAGAAGAACAAGTGCCTACAGACAGATGTCATAGTTTCAAAAGAAGTGTCAAGGGACTCGGTGATTTCTGAAGACAAGTGAACTGAAACAAGAGAGGAGCAAGGGAAGGATTTGGTTTAGGACACACATATCAAATGTGGCAGTGTATTATTCTAATTATATCAGTTGGACGTGTGCTTCAGCTTGCCAGTTGTACTTAAAACTAGCAAAAACACATTGCTCATTCTCAAAACATGTACATCCTTTCCCTGAGAGCTGCAGGATGCGAGAGCTCCAAAAGCAGTACTTGTACAAAGAGCAGCAAAACAGCAACAGGGAAATGAGGAACATCTGGATAAGATGTAATTGCAAAGTTAAGTAGCTTGCAGTCTATTATTCTCATGCAGTGAGCAGAGAAACTGCTGTATTAGTGGTAGAAACCTGGGCTCTTTTCTGCTCGGCCAGGTATCATAGTTTAACCCAAGCCAGCAACTAACAATCACACAGCCATTTGATATCTCCCCTTTGCCCCAGTGGGAAGGGCAACCAAAGGAAAAAAAAGTAAACTTCATGGATTGATATAATAACCATTTAATTATTCAAAGAAAATAAAATTTAATAATACTCCTAATGATACTAATGGCAAAAATTAGCAATAATTACAATAATAGTAATGATGATAATAACAACAATAATAATTTTAATGTAAATTACAGAGTGCAAAATTCAAGAAAAAAAGTGATGCACATTATAATTGTGCACTACCTACAGGCTGATGCCCAGCCAGAAAGCAATTGGCCCCCTTCCAGATAACTGTCCCTCATTCTATACAGGACATGATGTGCTATGGTATGGAATATCCTTTTGGATTGTTCAGGTCAGCTGTCCTGTCCATAGTCCATTCCAGCTTCTTGGGCGCCTGCTCACTGGCAGAGAATGGGACCCTGAAAATTCTTGACTCAGAGTAAACACTGCTTAACAGCAGCCAAAAGCATTGTTATGTTATCAACAATCTCATACTGAATCTAAAACACAGCATTGTGCCAGTTACTAAGATGAAAATTGAGTCTATCACAGCCAAAACCAGGATAGTATACACCCCTGATTGCATACAATTTACTTCAGACCAGGTCGAACACTTCCTAATAACACATCGCCTTTCCTGTCTCTTGTTAATTATACACACAGATATAATTTCCTTAGTCTGCAGATCACCCCTGTAAAAGTCCAATTAGTTAATTTAGACTATGATCTTGAACTCAATCTGTCCAAAGCAGTCTGGATCAGTAAATAGAAGATGTTAGGGCTGTATTTCCATCCTGGGGCAGGTGATTCTAGCTGCACTAGACACACCTCTAAGTGAAGACAAACTGTGGTCTTCACTCTGCTGCCAAAGGGATTGAGAAAGATGCATCATCAATATCAATTGTGGCACCACTGGGTTACCTTTAACTCCAGTTCGGATGTTCCAGTTCCAGCATGTCTGGTATGGCAGTAGTGAGTGACAGCATGAATCACAGAATCACAGAATCACAGAATCGCAGAATCACAGAATCGCAGAATCACAGAGTCAGTAGTGAAGGAAGTGAGTCATCTGGTCCAACTGCCCTGCTCAGACAGGAACATTCTAGAACACATGGCACAGGCCCAGCTTCCTCAGCTTTTCCTCATAAGAAAAATGCTCCAGTCCTTTAATCATCTTCAGAGTTCTCTGCTGGACATACTCCAAGAACCCCACGTTTCTCTTGTACTAAGGTGCTCAGAACTGGACAGAGCACTCCAGATGTGGCCTCACTAAGGCGCAGACAAGGGGCAGGATCCCTCCCTTGAGCTGCTGGCACTGCTCCTCAACGCAGCCCAGGATGTCACTGGCCTTCTTGGCCACCAGGGCACACTGCTGGCCCATGGGGAGCTTGCTGTCCCCCAGGACCCCCAGCTCCTTCTCCACAGAGCTGCTTCCCAGCAGGTCACCCCAGCCTGTGCTGGTGCCTGGGGTTGTTCCTCCCCTCGTGCAGGACCCTGCATTTGCCTTTACTCAATTTCAGAAGGTTCCTCTCTGCCCTTCTCTCCAGCCTGCTGAGGCCCTTCTGAAGGGCAGCACATTCCTCTGGGGTATCAGCCACTCCTCCCAGCTGTGTGTTGGCACTGAAATTGCTGAGGAGGCCTCTGCCCCTCCATCCAAGCCATTGATGGGTGAGTTAAACACGCCTGGGCCCAGTATTGGACCTTGGAATGAACCACCACAGACAGGCCTCCAGCTAGAGCCTGTGCTACTGATTGTGACTCTGGGATCTGCTGTTCAGCCAGTTCCCAATCCACCTCCAAGAGACTAGTCAAGGTAGACAGTTCCCTAACTTCCGTCATCTCCAAGGCATCCATACCAAAGACAATTGTAATCCTTCTGGGTCCTTGAAATACCCTCTTCTCAGGTTGTTTACACCAAAGATGCCTCTCAGCCAACCATAACAAGGTGCTTTTTCCACTCAGTCCCAGTCAGGCTGACTTCAGCCTCCAGCACAGTAGCTGTTGGGATTCCCTTGCCATTCCAGAAACATGAATGGATTCTGTCCCTGCTACAGTTTGACGGCATAAAGGGTACATTGTGCACTGGTGTCTACTAGAAACCCCTGTGGGACTGATAGGCCAGGCTATCAGATCCATAGAGTCCAATAAACCATGTGCCACTCCTCCACCTGGCAGGGGTCAGACCTCTCCAGTCCTGGTCACAGGATTCCTCACTTATTGTAAAAACAGATTAGAATTCTTTTCCATGTGATGTGGAGGAAGATCAATCCTTTCACTCTGCCAGGGGAACTAGTAACTGGAGACTGGACAGCAAGTTTTCTGGAAGAACCAACATTTGTGATTATTTTCCCTTGAAGTCCAGGTACCCATGACTCTAGGGTTGTGGTAGATTTTCCATCCCACATAATCATGTGTTCTCCATAATACACAGAGTACTCCATGGTGTGTATTTTCTACCTCTCTCTTGATCAAATGAAGGTTTCCTTTAATAGCTGAGATACTGATCCACAAATGGCTTATGTACATTGGACTTGGTTTGGATCTGTGGGCAATTGCAGGTTTTTTGTGTGCGAATATGCAATCTCTAGCACAGCTAATTCTCTGAAGTATGGGACACCTCTTTCAATTGTGGTCCACATGCCTTGGTCTCACATAACATCATCCTTGTAGGGATTCTTTTATTTCACATTTAACACGAGTCACCTCCAGAGAGTCTGAGAACTTATGCCCCTTTTCCAATTACTTTGTCAATGGCCCTTTCCCTAGAAGGTGATACAGCTGCTTGACTTCCCTAATCTTTTATTCCAGGCTACTGACCCCACAATGCATTCAAGGAGCCAGGTAAAAATGTGCTAATACTGGACAATAGCTGAAATCTTTCCACATACCACACAGCTCATCTGGGGACTGGGATCGAGTGGTTACCTCTTGTTCTGCCTCCTCTTTCTTCCCTCATGGTGTTCCTACTTGGTCCTCCTGTAGTAAACAACCTGCCTTTCCTGTCCCTTTCTTTGTATATATAGAGGAAACTGATACAGGCATAGGTTGGTTCTCTGGTTCAGCTGCATCACCCATCGCTGGGGTATAAGTAGCTGTAGTCCTGTCACTGGGGTTTGAGGAGGTAGTGTTTGTCACAGGGGTTTGAGGAGAAATCGTGCCTTGTTGTTAGAATTTGAGTAGCGGCATTGCTTGTCCCACAGTTTGGAGTAGACACAAATAGTTGCTAACCCTACACAAGATTTGACCCACATTCATGATTCCTAGCAATAGTGCCATGCTGGTTTGAACACTCCACAGCTACCCACAAATTTTAAAATTCTCAAATGTTATAGCATTTGACATAGAAAAGAAGAGAAAATGTGGGAAGATGCCTTCTCCATTGGCTGGTTCTTGGAGAAAAGGCAAGATGTGCAATCATTAAGTTTCCAAAAGATGGCATGACATGACAGCAACATTGAGTACCATACCAGGTTAATTTCAAGACCATTGATTCTGCAATATTATAAGCCGGTATTAAAGAGTACAACAACATGCTAACTTTAGCCCAGACCTTGGAGGTTATAAACAGTATGACAGGGAACACATACTATACATAAGCTGTTACACAAAACAACCCTGGGAACAAATGCAACAATTCTGAGAGCAAAAGAGGTCAATATTGTGACCAGTTATTAAACTAATCCAACTCATGCTTATAATAAATTTGTTCTAATGTGTTCTGGTCAGATCTGCTATTATCTCAATGCTTTGTGCCCCTCATTGGGTACAAAAAAGAACCAGGTTTAACCCCAGCCAGCAACTAAACACCTTTTACTCACTCACTCACTCACTCACTCACTCACTCACTCACTCACTCACTCACTCACTCACTCACTCACTCACTTTCTGTGCCTCCCCTCTGGTGGGTTAGGAAGATTTGGTAAAAGGGAAAACGTGGTTTGAAATAAGAGCAATTTAGTAATTGAAAAGAAGTAAAATATAGTAATGTTGCTATTAATACTAACACTAATATTAATACTAACAGCAACGAAAAGAAAAAAGAGAGGTATAAAATCCTAGAGAAGAAAGCAATGCACAATACAATTCTTCACCACTCACTGACTGATGCCCAGCCTCTCCCTAAGCAGCAACCACTTTCTTATAGCAAACTCTCTCTGATTTATAAAACTGA
Organism: Luscinia megarhynchos; assembly: GCA_034336665.1. NCBI lineage: Eukaryota > Metazoa > Chordata > Aves > Passeriformes > Muscicapidae > Luscinia > Luscinia megarhynchos. The sequence goes on along the minus strand of CM067592.1, from coordinate 51,619,517 downwards.
ATATGGTATTCTATGTTTGGTCAGTTCAGGTCAGCTGTCCTGGCTGTTCTCCCTCCCAGTTTCTCGTGCACCTACACCCTGGCAGAGCATGGGCAAACTGAACAGTCCTTGATTTAGGGTAAGTGTTACTTAGCAACAGCCAAAACATCTGTGTGTTACCAACATAATTCTCATACTGAATCCAAACCACAGCACTGTACCAGCTACTAGGGGAAAAATAAAAGCAAGGCTGTACAGCAGGGTCTATGATAACATAATTTTTCCTCAGAAATCAAAGTAGAAAGTAACTGAGATGAGTTAAAGATGAATATCACTATCTCCAGAGCATTTATTAGGAAAAAAACAGTGGGTGAAATTCTCCATCAATTAATGTATTGGAAAAGAGGAAGCTCTTAATGATATGCATATACAATTAAAGGTTTTAATTTAGCTATTATCTCTCATGAAGAAGCTTAGAGCATTTGGGGCAGTTCCATGTAAATATAACATCAATATTTAACCTTAGTCAAAAAGGCAAATAGAATGTTAAGAAGTGTTAGGGGAGAAATCAAGTACAGAACAGGAAATACTATACTGCTATTATACAGATATTTTGTGCAACTTTATCTAATTAAAAAATATAATATAACAACATAATTTGATACAATACATTGTCAGAAAATATCAGAAAGTTTCATCTTCTTTTCAGAGGGATATTGCAGAAATTGAAGAGATATAGCAAAACATGGTGTAGCCAATCAATGCTGCAGAACAGCTCCTCGAGGAAGAAAAGATAAATAGATGAGGATTCCTTGAGCCTTGAAAGCAAATGGCTGCTGAAAAAAAAAGGTACCTGAGTGACAACAGAAGAGATTAACAGGTAATTAACAGGTTTGATGGGGATACAATTTGGGGAGACACCTTGTGAAATCTGAAAGTAATAGAAAAACAAGTTCTCACTCGCCAGAGCTTAACTCAAGTGCAGGCTACTAAGGTAATTGATTGTCATGACTGCAAAAGCAGGAAAATACCAAAGCAAAAAAAAAAAAAAGAAGTGCATGTTTTTCCCACACATTGAAACATCTGATCTTATGTCAATATGAACTACTTATATGAAAGCTAATCATTGCCCAAACATCAACAGAACTCAAACCCTGAAGTACAGCACTGTTCTAAAGTAAGGAAAAAGAGGTTGTATGTTTTGTACCCATCTCACAAATTAGTTTAGGTTCCGAAGGGCAAACTCCTGTTTGCACAGGACTCCAGGAAAAGACTCTTTTAACAAGAAAAGGCATGTCTTACCAGCTAAATTGACAACAGTGGCTGTACCCAAGCCCCAGGTTGTTTTCCCTTCACCTAGTCAGTTTTTTGTCTGTAATTTGTCTTGCAACAAACTGTTCAGACAACACAGGGGATATATCACACTCATTCAGCCTTCTGTTCTTCATTGCAAATGGGTTTGCATTGCCTCCAGCACAAGGACATCAGCAATCAAGTTGATTCTCACTCTGGATATCAGGCATGAGTGGCTTCCTTTCTACCATTTAGATATCCCAACTATTGCAGTTGACCTGAGGGGATAAAGGAAAAATAACTATGATCATGATCAGATGAGAAAGAGCCTGGCAACCAGACTGACTTGTGCTTTGCATTTGGGGCAAAACAGTTACTTTTTTACAGTGCTCCCCCAAATTTAGTGTGATGATGCAGCAGTTGTAAAGTGAAATGCATCTGATTTGTACACTTTCTGAATATTATGTAAGCAATAGATGCAGTCTCTTTGAAGTCACTGCTAAGATTAAGGCATGCACTTCAATGAATACTGTTCATTTTATCTACTCTTATAAGAAAGACTGTGATGGAGGAAAGATGTCTTCTTTTTATTTAGCTCTATTGCGGGATGGAAAGATCCTCATCTGATGAAAGAAACAATCATGATGTCAGTTGACCTACTTAGAAAAATGTATGAAACAGAATTTAAACCAGCTTAACCTTTTGTCTTTTACACGTTTGTCACACTAAAAGAAAAACTCCAAGGAGCAAGACCAGAAAATAGCTTGGAACTAGTTGCAAGAGCTGCAAATTTTCATGCTTGGAGTAACTTATTTCTTTGCTGAGTCAAAAAGAACTCGGTAATACTGAACTACTGCTTCTGGGATGTTTGTATTTCATGTAACACAAAAGCATCAGCCACAAGAAATACCCTCAGTCCCACTCAGGTGTGAAGTCACTGGCAGTGCCCATTTTCTCTTACCATGTAATCAGGGTGATCCTGTGGTCTGTAGAGTATGTTGGAATTTTCAGCCTAGAAGCACTGGTATCATTTTGGACAGTTCACTACATACATATAGAGAAAGCTGTTGACGTAAGTTTTAAATTCCTAAAGCACAAATGCAACTGAGATTCTGAAATTACAGACAAGTTGCCTAGAGTTGCTCAGGTCAGCAGCAAGATGCTGTAAAAAAAACCTTGTGCTGATGCAATTTTGCTGCACACATCCGTTCCAGTCGCCCAATCCACTGTTTTTCTCATCCTCATTTGGTGTCACAGATTTCACCCTTCATTACATTTACTGTGCTTTTTCTGCCAAAGCAGAAGTTTCAGCTGCTTTACCAGAAAGTAGGTAAATTTCCCAGTAAAACAGATCCCCTCTAAGAGTAGTGAAACCACAGTTTTAGCCTCCACTGTGCACACAAAGCAAGAGGAGCTGGAGGGTTACAGAGACCATGCTTTGGCCAGGCTGCAAGCTTCAGAGTATCCAAATCTTGATAATTGCCTCGACCCCAGAGAAACAGCAAATTTTGAGACAATCTGAACCACTGTGCGAGTGTTCAAAATCTTTGAAACCAACATCATCTTAACCATAGCTGAACAAGCACACTACTATAATTCTTCTAAAAATAAAAAGCAGCTAGAGAGTTCTGACAGGCTTGAGCAGCTTGACAATTAAGGTTCATGCAACATTAATTCTTTGGGTTTCTCAACATCTGTTGCTGCAGTCTGACTTGTTGCCTAAGGGCCTAAGGCCCAACAGCCCTCCAGGATCTACTAGAAAGTGAGAAAATACACTTATCTTCTTGGGAGAAAGGATAGATTTCAGGTCCCACCACTAAGGGTTGACAGAGGACAGCAAGTACATGAAGACCGTTAAGAGCTAACGGTGGAGGTCAGGGAAAGAGATGAAAACTAGTTTTAGCTGGGTGAAACTGGACTGAAGATTAACAGAATTATTCTCAGCAGCAGTGTAAAAACCCTGGTGGGAAGACCTACAGTAGAGGCACACAAAAGCAGAGACTTAAGTGAGATCCACTGGCAGGACCAACCTTTGACAATTTGCACCTTGAGGAAGTTCTGACACCTGCTGCTCAAAGCTGGAAGTTGCCCAGGACAATGAGACTCACACTAAGAGAAAAACACCTCTAATTGACTTTGGATGTATTTTTGGTCACTTTTCTATGGTTGAAGGGTGCTCAGAGTGATGGTGTGGAGACAAAGGGGTGTGGTTGAGGAACATAAGGGATAGAAAACGGCATTAGTGAATTTGTACAAATCCTTGCTGTCTGTTTAAATTAGATGTGCAGTATTTCCATCAGTGTACAAGACTCAAATCTTAGTACAAAATACATTTGTACTTCAGTTTGCAGTAGAGAGTCTTACTAAATACAAATTCTTTTTAGATGGGCCTTGTTTCCTGGTATTTCAATAACTAATTCTTGGAGCAAAAAACTTCCCTTGAATTTCTGATCCAACTTCAGCAGTAGCAGCAAAGACCCTCATCTCCATTTCAGATGCACAAAAGTTTATCTAAGTTATACTATGATGGCCAAATTCAGGTTATATATATATTGGCAAGGTATTCTTCCACATTTAAGAAAAATTAGGCTTGCTGGGTCCTAAACCCAATGCAGACTACTAGTATAGGATAAAATAGCAAGACCCAATGCAATGTCTAAGCCGCTTTCTATCTCAGGAACAGTAGAAGTGATCCAGTGGTTTAGTGGTTCAGTTCTTATTATACCAAGGAAAAACTACTCAGCACTGAAGAAATAGCTGCCTTTATACTCTTATCCTGAATATTTGTGTCCGTTTATACCTCATCTCCTACTGTTTTTTGTGCATTTTTCAAAACTCAACATATTAAAGTCTTCTACTTTTCTCTACCATTTGGATTCTTAGCTAACATTTCTTACCCATAGCAGTGTATTGTCACTTCTGACAGGAAATACTAAAATTAAGGTGACATTCTGCTTGGTTGAAATAAGACCAAAAGAGTACTAAATAAAGCAAAAAGTAATCACATATATTTTATTAAGAGAAAGTAGAACATTTCAAGTAAAAACAGTTTGCCAGTTACTTTTTAACTAATCATATACTAGGCAGTAATAAACGTAACTGGAAATGCAAATTAAAATTTACAGCATGTAAAATAACAGGTGTAAAAAAAAGGGCGTCAGCCTTGGAGTAGAGCACAGGCATGGAAAATAAAAGACTCCTACTTTGTCCAGAAAAATATTCTCTATGAGCACAGTCAGCGCAACTGTTCTGTTGTGTTTCATTTAACCTCCCCATAAAAGAGGAAATTGCAAACACAGCTTATTCCATGGTGAAGCTAATCTACTTAATATTGGTAAAGCTGAGAGGGCAGAAGGCAATATCAAACTGTGGGTTATACATTATGTCAACTAATTCAGTACTGCTCCAATAAATCTGTCTTACTAAACGAATTTCTGTGCTTAAGCAATGCTGCTAGCAATTTGAAATTCTCCTGGAAGACGTAATATATTTGTATGGAGACCAAATCTTTGCATTACACCATTGCCAAGAAGAAAAGAAATATACATCTATTGCAGAAAACGATAGATAAATTAAAGTAATAACTGTGTGCAAACAAGGACTTGAAACAACTAAAAGTATCATTTCTTTCAGTGAAGTATTTGTAGTTGCATAACATTGAATCAAAACCTGTGCATAGCAACAGAAATTAATTTGACAGTCAGCTGTATTCACATTCTGTGTTATTAGCTTTTTGAAATATAAATATCTTGCTTTCACCACTCTGGAATAAAAGTAATGGTTATAAAAGTTGGGATTTGATTCTCTTCATTCTCTGACAGAAAGGAAAGTGAGTGCTTGGCAGAAATGCAGTCTTAGAAGCAGAAATTAGGTTTCACAGAAAGAAAAAATATTGATGAGAAAGAAAAGAGCGAGTTAAAAAAGGATAAAGAACCCAGTTCTCCTTTTGATGTACTGCAGTTACTGGTACACAGTTTGACCCCACTGTCAGGTTGGCTCCGCAAAGAGGACAAAGATAGATGTCCTCGTTTCTGGAATGGCCCTCTGTCACATTGTGTTTCAGCAGCTTTCGGCCACTGCACTGGTCCGTGGTCACCTGGAGGTCTGAGTATCACTCCCATTGTGTACATGAAGTGCAAATAAGAAAAGCAATTCATTCCTCTGAATTCACTTGACTGCTGTTCTCACCCCAAGTGGAAAATTTTCAAGGGTGTGCATTCAGGAGGATGCTGCATCAGAGCCCTGACTGGCACGCGACAGCATTGCAGACGCAGGACAGCAAGGAGCATGAGAACCTGCAGAAACAAGTGCCTGCTCAGACCTCAGCTGACCCCATTTCCCTGCCCCACCATCCGAGGCTGCTTTGCAAGCTGAACTGCTCTGCTGTTGCTCTGTGAGCGAGGCAGGTGAAGAAAACCCGTGTGAGCACAGAGTGCTCACTGCCCCACACACTCAAGCCCTGCTGTTACCATACAGGTGTTGAGCAGATTCTCCTGTGGCCAGGGGGAACAGCCCACCAAAGTATACATGGACTGCACCAGGAGGCAGTGCACCAAGACTTTCAGGCTCAAGCCCTGAAAAACCTCTCCCTCTGTAGCAGTTCCAGCAGGACACCAACCTACCAAAATCAGTTTGATGGATGAAGAGCTCCTCCACCACCACCACCACCACATTTTTTCCTAGTTTGATCACATATGTCTGGTCAGACGTAATTCCCATCTAGAGGGAAGGATGCTGTGGCCATGACTAATGGCCACTTACATCTCACAGACACACTGACTGACCTTACTCATTTCAGCCAGGCTGGGGAGACCCATCCTGACAGAAGGGTAGAGGCCACAGATAGATTGCACGACTTCCTGGGATTTCACCATTAGTACTGTGGTTTTCAGAGCTAAAATCTAGCAGCAATAAAGTCAGCAAAGTATTGCCAATACCACCAGAAGAACACACACAGAGAACTCAGCAAATTGCATAGTGGATATGCAGAACACGGAATCAAGTTTTAATTTATTTTTTTATTAGTACCCTAGCATCAAATCTTGTATCAAGAAAATACTTTGGGCACACAATGGGTATTAGGATGCCCAGAGTACCAAGCCAGGTGAAATAGGCTAATTGTGATTTTGATTAGTCTTCTATTATTAGCATAAGTTAAACATTTAATCCTGAATTTTTCCTCTTTCTTGGGGGAAAAAATACCGAGTAACTGGAGAGTGAATGTCCATGTAAATCTCTTAGATTCCTTACAGATTTTCCTACTAAAAAAAAAAGGTGGGTTTTTTTTTTCCTTAAGGAGATAGTGTCAAGAACAAACCTATCATTAAAAATTCGAGCAGCAGACTGGGGATCTCCCAAGTCAGCATCATGTGTCTTCCAGGCGAGAGGAAAACTCCCTGTAAGGCAGACAGGGAGTTTGAATTATTAAAGCTGAAGGAATAATCTACTCAGACTGATCAGAGCAGGGCTCTCTTGAGAACTGGTGGGGTTTTTCCATTGGCAGGGAGACTGTGTTTTATACGTGAGCTGCCTTTAAAGCAGTTTATTTCCATACTGCTTTCTCAAGCAGAATTTCTATTGCTGCAAGTAGTTTCCAAAAAAAACCTCAACCACTTCACCAACCCCCACACACACATGAAACACCTCCATTTTAGAGATTATCAAAAATAAAATGAAAAACTAACATTAAATTCTCTAGAAAACAAAAGGTAATTTCCCTATCACTGGATTGATTCTATGGGAAGAATTCTAGGGGAATTTTTTGGCTGAAAATAGTTACACCTGCAAGTACATAATGCAGCAAAATGAAAATCAATGGGCACAGGGTTTCCCAGGCAACCTCTTATCAATTGTCTGCTTCTTGGTGATACTATTCACTGCAATATAAAACCTTGAACAGTTTCATCTGCTGCAGACTGAAAGAAGGGGGATGGTAGAGGGAATCACCCAAACGAGAAGCTCATGAATAAATAAGTACTTATAAGATTATTTTGATTCCTCTAAATAATTTTCAAGTTACCTGAGTGCAAGGACTAGTTGTCAAGCAATGCATTAAAGTATTAAGAGAATTTTTTATCTTAAAGTATTTTCAGTGTCCTACTGAAAATGCTTCTTATATTTAAAAAAAATATTTCCTGGCATCTATGTGAAATATTTCTGGCTTCTTTCATAATTCAGTTCTGTCACTCACATTTATTATGACTTGCACCTCCTGAGGTTTCACAAAAAGAAATGCCAATCATGCTGCAGACATACATAAATAATCACTTTGTTGGAATCAGCCTCAAAGAGCCAGGCATCAGGAAAAGCAATCTGATGTCCTGACATTCTCTTCTCACCATGTCAGCTGCCTTGTTTATAAATTCTCCTCAAGGAGGGGAACAGAGACTTGCTGGTGGCTGTGCTCTCACCTTGCAAATTTGACTGGTGGTATTGCAAAGGGTTGGAAGTCCCAGTGAAGCTGAACGTTTATGAAAGCTTAGGTTTTAGGTAGGTATTTATGTGTCACAAAGGTACCCCACCAGCACTGAGAAAATTTAAAAGTCTCCAATTACTAGACACAAAAGATTTTCAGGTTACAAGAATGCTGCTAGCCATAAGCCTACCATCCTTTGTCACATACTTTGCATAAAAATTCCGCTGTGAATTCCTGCAGCAGCCATATCTTCACCTTCTCTTTTCCTCCAGCACATTTCCCTGTCCTGGCCCTCTTCTGCCCTTTTCTGTCAATTTGCTTTCATGAAAAACTGGCATTTGGGTCAGTCCGGCCAAGGTGGGGAAAGAGCAGGTACAGGTAACCTAGTACCTATGGATTCCCTAAGAAATCACAAGCACATTTCAGGAGCCACCTCTCAGCTCTCATCCTGCTGCACTAATTGTAGTTCCACAATTACAACAACATAGCAAACTCTGTTGTCTTTTGGTCCCTTCATGTTCCCTTGAGAAGATGGTGAAAATGTGTCCCATATCTTGGTGCATACACACAGAGTGAAACAAATCCTTCGTTTTCTGTCTTCTCATATGGGAAAAACACTAAAGTCCATTGTGGGCACATAGCTTTGCAGATTCCTCCCAAATGCAATTTAGATTGGAGATATGGGAAAACACTCAGCTGGGAACCTTCAGATCACTAATAGTCAGCAGGAAAGTAAAGGAAGGAATTTATGACAATAAAATAAGAAGGTCAAAAACTGACATCATAATATGAATACTAAATAGACTAGCACTGCCTGGGTATGTCTAATTACACTTCTATATTTTTACTGCAGCTTGATTCCAAATTTTACTTTTAAGTCACAAGGTTAAAGCATTGAACACAAAGGAAATGTGACTCAGCTTTAGCAACAGTAATAACTGATAAACAGCAAGTGAAGCAGAACACACACCACTGATAGCATACAACTCATTGAGATGGAGTTTTTGAGATTCTCAAAGTAAAACTCAGTAACAGTTACTAAGTATTAGAAAAGCAGATTGATTTTACTTGGTTACCAAACACTATGATGCAATTTAATGTGGGGGTTTTTTTGGCAATATGTAAATAGAAAAACACAGAAATAATGAATGTTTTGAAAATCAATTGAAGTAGAACACAAACAAAATCTGCTAGTCTCATCTACAAAAGCTGAGAGGGAGAGATTAAGCAATGCTACTACTTGAGCATTCATAAAAATTGTTCAGGATTATTTAATCTACTTTTCAAGACAGTAGAGTAATCCAGACCCTGATCAATTTTTTTTTTTTGGTGAGCAGCATCACTATACGAGACAGCATTCTGCAAGAACTGCTTCACGATGGCTTAGGGTGGAAAAGATTCACCAGCTTCATGGAGGTAAAGCACTAGATGGAAGAGATAAGGTGTATGGTCAATATGGGTTTGACCACTACAGCATCACAGAAACAACCTCGAACTGCAAAGCATCACCTCCAGTGAAGCAATTCAGTGTGGAAAGAAGCCTCACCAACACCAATGCCCTGCCAATGTCAGAAAGCAAAAGCTCTACTGTCTTATATGGCATAGTTATGGAAGGCAGGACAACAGCAATTTTTCAATTTGATAGCAAAAAAATATTTGAGTGCTTCTCTCTGTTCGAGACCTCCAACAAAACTTATTCTATAGTAAGTAGAGATTTTGGGCATTTTAGGGAAAAATAACCCTCATCGCTCCAGATTTATTCACACTGTTCTCCACAACACTTGTTGCTATGCAGAAAGATCACAAGTCTCCTGATAAAAAGCCCTTCACCTACCTTAATTCAGCTACTAGCTATGGGTAATACAGAGCTTAGTCACAGCTAAAGAAATCAAAATTAGAAGTCATTTTCCTCAATGAAATGAGGGTGAAAACATAAGATGTACTCCATGATGTAACAAATATAACTTTTTCTTGAAAAATGTTTTATTAGCTTTGTGGTTACAGGAGAAACAGTACCAAAATGGTGTCTGTATGCATTCCACACCCATCTACACTATTCCTGATGAATGGCTAATAGTGGCAACAGCTGTCCCATGCACATCCCACATATGAGGTGGGTGCAATGTCTTCATGTGATAAATACACACAGCCTGGGGGGGGGCATCTCTGCCAATGGGCATCAAGGACTCCCCAAAATATCCTATGACTCATAGGATTACATCATTCCATTGTGAAAATGGTTGTCCTGGGGGTGGCATCAAACATTCCTGACTGTATATAGTCTGTGGCTCAGGACACCGCCACTACCATTGGACACTGGAGGGGGACCAGACTTTTCACAGGACCAGGTCTTTTGACAAGTCATCTCTCAACAGCCCTGCAGACTGAGACCACCACCCTGCCTAACAGGGGCCAGGCTCTACCCTGTGGTTTTAAGCCAGTTTTTTGTATTCATTGCATTTATTGTAATCTTTCTATTAAATTATAACTTCAACTTAAAATCTCTGACAGGTATTTGTGTGGGGTTAACTTCTGCTGGCTTACCTTCAAACCAGCACAGCTTATTGAAAAAAAAAAATTTACAAATCACTATCTCACTGCAGTTGAGTGACCTCAATTCTTCTCCTTTTATTTTTGCTATATATGCACATGGTCATAATCCTTAAAATTCTTCCATTATTTACCTTGATTAGCTGTGCAAAACACAGTAGACAACAGACAGTTTTTGATGTGCAGAACTATTTCCTTTTCTATCACCAGTTCAAAGTTCTGAAGTATCAAAGGACAGAGATGTACCAGCAACAGATTACAATTATACAAAAAGGCATGAAATTAAGGGGTATATCCATCTTGAACCCAAAGAGAGTGTCCCTGTAAAATCTGGCCGCTGTAAACTGCAAAGATTTCTGTTCCCAGTCAGAAAAGGGTCTATGCTGCCTCCTCGTATTTGTGGGCTTTGTTAAAGGACTTGATGCTGATTTCACTCTCCTGCAGCAGGCCAGAGAGCTCTGCTGTAGGCACAGGCCTGCCTTATGCAACCAGGTATTCCAGAACCACCCTGCACACACAGGCTCCCCACAACAGCTTCACTGGGGTTGGGATTGGCATTACCAGAGTGGCTTTACTGCACAGTCGTCTTTGGGGGCCTTCATGAATGAAAATCTTCCAAACTAGAAAAACTAAGTGAAATAACTGTTATGCTAATCCCACTGTTCGCACAGCAGGAGAAAAAACACTTTATGACTGATTGCAGGCAGTAATTTTACCCAGTATTGCCTGAAAATACTGAAGCAAAAGCAGTTACCTGTGTACAACCCTGGCATTAGAGTACTGTTGATGGCTGCTTCCTTCTCCAGAAGTTAAGTGAATGCCCCAAATCTCCCTTTACTCAAAAGTGGGATCAGTTAAATGCTGAAAGAACAGATGCCATTCTTAATGCATCACCAACATAGTTAACAGGCTTCAGCATTTTATTACTCTGCAATATAATGCAAAGACTATTGCTATTATTGAGGTCTACCATCATTGCCCACAAGAGAAGGAGGGTTATTTTACTGAGGGTACAAGCAGGAGCCTCAAAGTTTAAATTGGGGCTTTTTTCCTAATGCTTCACAACAAAAGAAAGAGTGTGGCATATTTAAATATATTAAAAATTGGCTTTCTGTCAGGGGTAAGAAAATTACCCTAAAAGATTATCATTATTACAGATGATGTGCATTTCTTCCAGATGTGGAGTCTGCAGAGTTCCTAAGTGGCAGCATTAAAAACCTGTAAAACTCAAATGTCATTACAGAATTGAGACATTTACAGAGGAAAGACAATTTTCAAATATAAATATGAATCCCGTTTTCTCAACAAAATCCTAATAATATGTGGAAAGCATAGCTGAAAACCTATTTTTTTCAGAAAATATAACAGATTTTCCTTATGAATGAGGACATTTCAAAGGTTATTAGCTTTTCAAAGGACTAAATGCCAGCAGCCTGTGGATTGAAAAATATTTCATTGCAAGGGGAATGTGCTAGAATGTGCTGCTATATTTTCTTATTAAATGTTTCTGGTTAAATGAAAAAATGTGCTGGATAACCAAAGACTCCTGCTAAATGCTCCTCTCACTAGCAATGCTAAGGACTCATCCTCTGGACCTGATAAACCCAGGTAAGTTGATGGACAAGCTTCCTCCTATCCTGTTGGGTACAACTTTGTACCTGGTTCTAAAATGAAACCATTAAATTAAAAATACGTATAATAAACAGAAGCATCCTGTTGGCTGTCCAGAAGTTTCTTAAGATTTCAGCATTATAGAGTTGGGATGGTTTTGTTTTTCTAACAGCATTCTTGTCTTCAAGGTATGATCAGTATTAGAATTTTGGTATTTTCCACACATGAAAAAATCTTCCTTTTGCAGCAAGATTAGACACAGCATAAAACAGACAAAAGCTTTCAGAGAGTAAGGGGCAGTAAGAGCTGTGGAACTGCTCACAAGGTGCATGTTTTCTGCTGTGAAATTGCAAGCTATTGCAGTGTGGATTGATTTTTGCCTAAAAGCCACTTCTGTATCAGGGGGTGTCATCAGTATCTACAGCAATGCTAGAATAGTCATGACATTTCAGAGGGATGAATGCAGAACTCATTAATCAGTTGAAAATTTGAAGTCACTAATGTCTCTCCCATTTTTCGTGTGTAACCAGTAAGTAAGCAAGAAGCTCTAAGAGGTCTGGTCTACAGCAGACAAAGTTAATGAACCCCCACAGGACAGATACAGCTTACACAGCAAGACTGCTTATGCTGACACAGCTTGTTACTACTGCCACAAATGAAATAAACTGTATTGACTTGTTTGTCAAAATGAGTTGCATTTGCCCAGACATTTACTCTGCTGGTATAAAAATGCTGATCATTTTACTTTTTATTCCACAAGCCTCACAGACACTACTAGACTTGGAAAAGCTTTTTACACCTACTTGTTCCAATGCCTTTCCCTCTCCCTCCCCTGTTGTCTGCATTTCATCACTGACTGTGTTGTTTGTGAGGTTGATGGGGAGCTATAAGTTCTTTGGGCATTTGTTGTTCACTGCCCTGAGAAAAGCTCTCTTAGAAAGCATTTTTTAGGGGCAGAAGCAAGGGAGGAATTTTTTTTTTTTTTTAATTTAATGAGACGCCAGAAACTAGTTTTGGAATGCAATTGACAGGAATAGGATCTGGGTGGAAAATTTTGGTTTACCATTTTACATATGCGCAATTCTCAAAAGACATGTAGAAACTCCTAAAGAGGTTGCTGTGGACTAAGGAGACTATTTCTTTCCTCTTGTGCCTATCCAGTCCAAAATACTGTGCTCATAGATTAAAATTATTGATAATCCACAAGAGCAAGGCTGACTATCCAGAAGATTTTTATATTATTTCATAGTTGCCAGTGTGTTTCTTTTCCTTCTTAATCTACATTAAAGAGACTGCAAATACAAATGACTTTACAGAAGTAGGAATAGTAGTCACTCTAAAGAAAGTATTTGTATTTGCTGGAAAAGGAGGCTCATGCTACAGAGAAGTCCATATCAAAAGGCAGACAGGACTGAATTCACTTATTATTTTTAGCATATGGGTGCTCTGTGTTCTTGCAAGTTTCATAACATAAGCTGCAAGCTGCAACTTCCAGAGAGAAAATAACTAAATATATCTTTTCAGCTTCTTTTTAATACAGAGGTAAAGACCAAGACTTCTGCTATACTCTGGAAAGTCAAATTCTACCCATCTGGTCAAAATTTTGGGAGATAACAAGAAATTGAGCATTTGGGGGGAAATTGAAGAGGTTTTAACATCTGTTTCAAGATTATGAAAAGATTATTCTTATGAAAGTTCAAGTACCCTGCACACTATTGCCTGTGACAAAAACAATTATCCTGTTAGTTAAGGGAGGGCCATCCCAGTTTTAAGGAACATTTTTGTACCTCCTTATAGATTAGGAAAACATAAAACAAAGCAAATACATTTATGAAAGCAGAAATGTTTCATAACGACATGTCAATCTCAGAATCTTACTCTCTTCTTATATGGACTCCGGGCATATTTTTAAACTTCAGATTTGAAATGCAGTATCAGGTGCCACCAACCTTCCCAAGATCTTTACAGCAGTAGTCTTAACTGCCTGCTGATAGAAGATGTAATTATTCATGTACATGGCCATTACTCAAGGTCCACAAAAAATAGTTTATCATTTTGAAATAAATCAACTAGAAAAAAAAGCTTTTTCTCCCCCCTTAACTTAGAAATTTCGCAAAACTTTAAAGAAAAAACTACAATAACTAAATAATTGCAATCTCTGCATTCTCCTTTATTCATGCATATGTAGTTCCCACATGTTAAGCTTTTCTTTGGCAGAACACCACCACCTAGTGATCATGTGTGCTTACAGGAACCTCCAGAAAGCTGATTAGAACCTGAAAACAGAAGGCTGATGGGGAGAAAAAAAAGAAAATTTAAGTGAAGAAAAATAATTTTTGTTACTTACATTGGAAACAGTTTCTAAGGAAGATTAAATAGGACATTCTAAAGTAATGTAAGAAGATTTTTAGAGAACGATTAAGAATTAAGTAACAATAGTATTTGAGTAAGAAAATTTAGCCTTTTAGCCCACACTATTTCAGATCAATTTGTTTCGTAATATCAGATAAAATCAGAATTAAATTTACATGTGAAATATTAAGAAAGAGGAAATTGAGACGCCTTCAGAAAAATCTTCCTAGCACTGAGAGCTATTAGGCAGAAATAGAGTCCTGATTACATGTCATATACTAAAACTACGCTGGTACATATAATAGAATTAAACCCCATATTTACCAGCATCTCATATATTCTAGTGGGTAAGTATCTTCTGGATTTATTTTTGGTTCTAAGATATCTATGAATCAAGATGGAGGTCTCATTTATACATAAGCTTCTCCCAAACAAATCACTTATTGCAATCACTATTAAAATGTTTCTTTCTGTGAGACCATACCACCCCTGCAGTTATACTCTGTTCACCTTTGGAGTAATTTTAAAAGGCAGAAATACAAAATAAAGACTAATGAAGTATGTATTTTCTAAATAGTAAAAAAAAGCGGAAACATACCTAATTTTTGAAGATGCATTCAGAGACTTGTAAAATTAAATGTCATTGCTATGTTGAGCTGAATGTTAGTAAAAGATAGCACACATTTAAAAGCCAGTCACAGTGAATTGTTCCCACAAATGTTTCTCAAAAGTGGGCATACCTGGAGTTTTCAGCTTGTTCAAACAATGAACACAGATATAACTAACATTGAGGAGTTGCACAAACCCATGCTAAATGCAAGAAAGTATTCAGACAATGAAATGACCTTACTGTCAGTTTAACAAGGTAAGAATCATCTCAACAAAAGGGTCGCTTTTCAGGAAGTTCACTTCAGTATACTCATAAATGCTTTGCCTCTTTAAGTGACTACTAAAGCCCATTCTCTCAAATTCTTCTGCTTATAAGTACATTGAAAGGATCATGTTTATGCCTTTCCTGACAATAAAGTTCAGTTCCAGGCCCTCTTCATCAGTTCTGTCAATTGTATTTACTACGGGAGTAAGGTGGAACCTAAACAAAGAGCAGAAGCAAAGGAAAGATTACGGAGCCCATCACTTGTCCTAAGTAGGATGCAACAGAGAAATGTCCAAAAGGGAAGACAAGATACACAAGGCCAATGTGGAAAGGGACAGAGATCAAAGTTTCAAAACTCCTGCAGAAGAGGGTCTCAGCCCTTTGGAGGCACAGACCCATGTCCGGGTTCCAGTGATTCCAGAGGAAAGCCCATGGCCTCCACAGCGATCAGGATGTCCAACGTCCCTTCTGCTTCACGTGGGCACTGCAGGCTCTGGGCAGGCTGTGCCCTCTACCTGCATGGGGGGACATCCTGAGGATTAGTGCCCCACTGCCAGTGCTGGCCCAGGCCCCAGGAATGCTGGCTGGCCCTGAGCCTGCTCAGCGTCCCATGGGAGCAACACAGGTGGAGAATCCCAGAAGAGAAGAGGCCACTGTATGTGTCTCAAACACCAACAGCAAGAAGGCTCTGGAGTCAGCCAAGGACTCCTGGTAAAAACATGTGAGAGCTGTTGGGAGGAGCCCAGCACTGTCGGTAATAACCAGGCATGGGAAAGAACAGGTTGTGACTGGAGAAGGGGGCCATGCGGAGGCAGGACACCACTTCTCCGGAAAAACATCCTTCTTGTAGTCCCCGGAGGGACACAACATAGTACAGCAAAAGGGCAGGAAAGAAGCCAAGAAGTGAGTGAGGACTGCAGAGCAGAGTCAAGGCCATGCAAAAGCCACAGAGCCACTTCCAGACAGGTCTGAAAGAACAGACCATGCATGACAACAAATTGGCATAGGAAGCAAGAAACCTGTCTTTAGGGCAGGGAAACCCACCCATACAAAAGGACTCCATAAAAGCCTGGCCTGGACTCCAAGGATCATGGATAGCCTGTCATCTGCAGCAATGATAGAACCAGGACTGACATCCCATCATCTGGATGAACAGCGGGTGCTGGAACCAGGACTGACATTTCATCGTATGGATTGTTCCTGGAACCAGGACTGCTGGTCTTTTTTTCTCTCCTTTTTTTCCTTTTGCTTTCTCTCTCCCTCCCTCACTTTAATTCTTTTTCTCCCTTCTTCTTTACTGTACCACTCTGCCATGTGCACGTAGAGTAGGCTAGGGTCTAACAGAAATTTCCATGCAAAGTGTGCCATTTAGAATCAGCATTAGTTGTCTTGTCATTCTCTTTTTTTTCCTTTCTCTTTCTCTCCCTCTCAGTATTTCATCTTTCCTCCTTTCCCTTTCACCCTACTCCCTTCTCCAAAACTCTCTGCCATGTATATAGGGTAGGCTAAGGCCTAATACAGCAATTTCCATGCCAAGTATGTAAGTTACTAATAAAACTTGGTGAGCTTTTGCAGTCCCTGTGACTTTTGTTGTTCCTTTTGATCACAAGCATTTATGAGTTCTTGGATACTTCCTTCCCCTTAAGTGGGGAATCACAAAGAGGGTACGTGAGGAGCCAGTTTAATCTTGAATCAACACTGATTGTTAGAGGCATGTGCAGGAGGGTTGTACACGTGCCACGTGCAGGAGGCAAGTAGGAGAGAGGAGAAAGCCTCTGGGGACACTTTGCCTGGCAATCACTGCACAGCCAGCTGGAGATCACCAAGGCCACCACGCCCTCCTAGTCGGTCTCCAATCAGATGGCGAGAGGTCCCCACCAGTGGACTGGAGGGAAAGCCTGGGCTGTTCCAAAGGTCTCCTGTCAGCAGCCTGACTTTGGCAAGAGCCAGGGGCCCTGAGCTCCTGAGAGGCTTTTCAGTGTAAGCTTTCTGCCTTAAGGCTTTTTTGTCTTTTGCTTTTGAGACTTGTTTTTTGACTAGGGCTTTTTTATGTCTTCTCTTTGGGGCTTTTGGAGATGAGGCTTTTTGTTTTGAGCTTTTTGGGGCTCGCTGGCTGCTGCTTGCTCACTTGATTCCTCATTCATTTGAACTGGTCCTAGATCATTTTTCTCCCTTTTGCCCTTGCCACAGCCTGT
Organism: Luscinia megarhynchos; assembly: GCA_034336665.1. NCBI lineage: Eukaryota > Metazoa > Chordata > Aves > Passeriformes > Muscicapidae > Luscinia > Luscinia megarhynchos. The sequence goes on along the minus strand of CM067592.1, from coordinate 51,602,248 downwards.
CTTTTGAGTCTCCTGCCCTTGGTAACTCCTGCTTGTCTTCACACCTATCCTGCCTCCCTGAGTCCAACCCTGCCTGCCTCTGAGCCAGCCCACCACCACAATGCTCGCCGAAACCCCAGCCAGGGCTCTGGGCTTCTGCCCAAGCACCCACTCACTGCGTGTCCAGCTGCCCGTGGCCATGGGAGCCGTGCCTGTGAAGCCGTGCCTCTTGAGATCTACGCAGCCTTCTTAGCAGGCAGCTACGGCAAATGGATGTTTCCCCTCTCTCTATCTCCTCTCCCTCCGCCCCCTCCCTGCCTTGCCCCATTTCTTTTCTATTTCCCTCCCTTCTTTTTTGTCTATTCCAGACCTTTCGTTTAGGTAAATGCTGTTTCTTTTTGCTTTTCCTTACCAATAAAAGGTTCTCATATACCAGGTTTGTCTCATCTGGCCTAATTTCCTTCCTGACCATCTAATTCTAAAGGAACTCCTCCTAGTTTCGTGCCGTGGAATATGACAGGGTGGCTTTGCTGTGGAAACATGCATAAAAGTTCTATCTCAAGAAGTTTTCGTCCTAACATTTTTGGGAATCTCGTGGGCTGGTTTGTACCACCTTAGTGGTATTTCCAGGTAACATCCAGCAAGTAGAATTCCCCACTGAAGACAAGGACACTTTAATTAGAGGTGTCCCTTGATCCCTTACAAAATCATTTGTTGGGGTTGTCATCATGGCTGCATGGCCTATAGTAGACCCCCACCATGACTCCAGAGCACACAGTGTTTGTTTCATGCTGCTTGTAAGTCTCCCGTGATCCCTTCATGTCTACTTTGCCTTCCTTCTTTGCTGTCTTGAAGGGAGGTTGCCTCTTGAAGCTGAGCCTTTGCCAAGTGCAGGCATATACAGGATGTGCTGTAAAATTTAATCTCATTTATTTCCCATCTGAAACAAGAACTTCCCATGAAGGACTATTTTCATGGCCTTACTGGGATGTGAGACATATTTTTAACATCCTGACATTATTGGGGATCTGGGCTCTCCTCCCTCAGTCAGCAGATACAAGAATCTCTTGGTGCAGGGATCCAGTGACTGCTAAGAAAATCAGGGAATGGCGATGTATTTATCTCCTTGACAGTGGAACTGGATGTCAATTTGGGTCCTGCAGTATATGTTAAAGGCAGCCTTCAAAAAAGGCTGTTTGTCAAAGCAAGAATAGGATGGTTTTGTTTCCAATGTACATATTCTTCAGGAATACTGAGACAAGGAACTTGGAAGCCTTTCTGTCTGCTTTTGCTCCTTTTAAATGCACACACTTATCACCAGGCATGACGGTTTTATAGAAATTCCTGTGTTTCCCATATATTAGAATGACATTCCATGCTCACTGGGGCCACTGAAACACCTGATGCTGTGTACCTAAGATTGTGTCCATTTCCACAGAGTAGAGAAAGTGATACAGGGCGTGAGAAGCCTTTTTCATACCTTTAACAGAGACCAGTAGCAAAGCAGAAACAGGAACTCTGTTTTCAGCCTTTGATAGTCGTCAGATTTTAATGGGAAAACAAGTGTGGACAACTGTCCTGGTTTGAAGGACAGGTGTCTGCCAATAAAGGCAGAAATTTTACTTTGAAGTAGAGACCTTAATTCCACTCTCCCCAAGTATTATAAATGTTTGAATCCAAGACTCTGAGGCAGAGATAAGGGGGTAGGAATAACAGCTCTTTTACTAATATATCTAACCGTACAAGCAGAAACAACAGCAGTTGTTAAAATAACAACAAAACAGAACAGATAACTCAGTTCCAGTCCTTTCTTTAGCTGTGGGCACTCTCTCTCTGCCGTCGGTCCCGGTGCTCCAGGTGGAACAAAGCCCGGCAGCTGCAGAGAGGCGGGAGCGTGGGCGGGAGGGGCGGCAGCGGCCACGCCGCTCTCGGGTGGGAGCGGCTGGAGCGGCAGCTCCTCGCTCACCGCTGTGCCCGGTGATCAGCTGTGTCCGCAGAGGCAGGAGCTGCAGCGGGGCGGATGCAGGGCAGGTGATCGCAGAGGGTCTGGCTCTCCTGCCTTCGGCCGCGCGGCTGCAGACGGGGCGTCCTCCTCCGAGCTCCCTGGAAACACGAGTCCCCTCTGGAAGCATGAGAGCCCCTCCGACAGCCCAGCTCCCACCTGCCCCTTTTGTCCAGACTTGTCAAAGGTCTTGGGTGTGACCCGGCCAGCTCCATTGGCATGATAATGGGAAAAATTCTTTAAATTGACACAGTAATAGAAAAACACTCAACCCCCAACAACAACAAACAAAGGAGCAGAGATGACAAAAAGGAAAGGATCAGAGCAAAACGAGAACTGGAAAATGACTGCAGATCTTCCAGTTAGCTGTAGTCCTACAATATAAGGCCCTGATAATATCTGTAAGGTCTGTCATATCACAAGGTAAGACTTTGTGTTTAACTTGATTTCCTAGCTTTAGAACAGCTACCCCCAAGGCAAGAATGAACCCAAACCTTCATCTTTGTGTTTAGTCTTCCTTCTTCCCACTTCGCCTTAAAAGGAGCTATGAGCATCTCCCCCGTATACCTAGTGTGTTTTGTTGCTAAAATTCTGTAGCAGTTTTAAGTCACAAATATGAAACCAATTCAGTGTGTAGGCTGCCAGTTTGATTACTTTGCCTCTCTTCTTGGATTTGGCTTTTTGTCAAGTGTGTTGAATGGAAGTTGATTTCTAACAGATGCTTCCTTCCACTAGCAAACCATTCCGTCTCTAGAGGAGTTCAAGAGGACTCTGGACTTGTGGATGTGCTTTAGAGGTGGTTGTCGTGGTGCTGAGTAGACAGCTGGACTAGAAGATCTGGACGGTCTTCTGCAAGCTTGAGGATCCTTGAATTGCCCTGTCCCAGATGCAGGACCTTGAACTTGCTGCACTTCATTGAGTTCTCGCAGTCCCGCTTCTCAAACTTGTCCAGGCGCCTCTGCATCATACCCTCCTTCACCTGTGCCATCTGTCCAACTCAGCAGCTTCCTCTCAGCTGTAAAGGTGCTGAGGCTACACTCGATCCCACTCCCTGTGTCATTGATAAAGACATTGAAGGGCCCCGGTGCCATGGCAGAATCGTGACAGACACCCCTCAGCTCTCACCTCCACCAGGACGTGGAGCCACTGACCAAAGCCCTCTGGCTGCATCCATCCAGGCACCCTCATTCACCAGAGAGCAAGAGCACAGCCTTCAAAGCCAGGGCTCCCTTGTCTGGAGACCAGGATGTTGTGTGGAACTGGGTTTAGAGCCTCACAGGAATCTGGGCGCAGCAGGGCCTACAAGTCTAGAAGTCCAAGGGCTCGTCCTCTGAAGGCCCAGTCAAGTCCTGGTGATTCCAGTGTTCCAGGAGTGACGGGTGAGGCCCTTTGGGACAGAGGCACATTCCAAGGGTCCCTTCTGTGTGGGGCAGCATCAGCACCGAGGCCATTGTGACAGCACACGGCCCTGCCCTGACACGTGTATATATCCTCCCAGCACAGCTGCTCTGTTCTCTTGTGAGGAAGCAGCTCCCCGGAGAGCTCTGCAGCTGAGGAAGATGGAGATGCCAATGGAGAAGGTGAACCCCACCTGTTGGTGCGACCGTGGTGAGCAGGGCACGGCCACAGCCCCTCAGAGCTGGGGGGCTGCCCTGCGCCGCACCTCATCCCGCGACACATACACAGTGCACCGGAGCCGCATTCCCGTACGAGCCTCCCGGCTGGTCGCCACTGGGATCCAGAGGCCCAGCCAGCAGCCAAGAGCACAGCCTGCCCGTGGCAGCCAAGAGCACAGCAAGGCACACAGCCTGCCCGTGGCAGCTTCCTTGTGCAGGCAGGACCCAAAACTGCCATTGCTCCACTTGGAGGAGAACATCAACAGCGTGCTTCTGCCAGGCCCTGAGAAGAATGGGAAGGATCTGAGTGTTAGCTCCCAGACAGAGCCTTCTCTTGTGCTGGAGACCAGCACACAGCTAGGCCACCACATATCCCAGGAGACTTTCATCAAATACTGGAGCCTTATTCCAGTACGAGTCTCCCGGTTGGTCTCCCCTGGGATCCAGAGGCCCAGCCAGCAGCCAAGAGCACAGCACCAGGCACACAGCCTGCCCATGGCAGCTCCCTTGGGCAGGCAGGACCCAAAACTGCCATTCCTCCACTTGGAGGATAAAATCTACAGTACACATCTGCCAAGCCCTGAGAAGAACAAGAAGGATCTGAATGTCATCTCCCAGACAGAGCCTTCTCACGTGCTGAAGATCAGCACACAGCTAGGCCACCACACATCCCAGGAGACTTTCATCAAATACTGGAGCCGCATTCCTGTACGAGCCTCCCGGCTGGTCTCCACTGGGATCCAGAGGCCCAGCCAGCAGCCAAGAGCACAGCACCAGGCACACAGCCTGCCCATGGCAGCTTCCTTGTGCAGGCAGGACCCAAAACTGCCATTGCTCCACTTGGAGGAGAACATCAACAGCGTGCTTCTGCCAGGCCCTGAGAAGAATGGGAAGGATCTGAGTGTTAGCTCCCAGACAGAGCCTTCTCTTGTGCTGGAGACCAGCACACAGCTAGGCCACCACATATCCCAGGAGACTTTCATCAAATACTGGAGCCTTATTCCAGTACGAGCCTCCCGGTTGGTCTCCCCTGGGATCCAGAGGCCCAGCCAGCAGCCAAGAGCTCAGCAGCACCAGGCACACAGCCTGCCCATGGCAGCTTCCTTGGGCAGGTTTCCAGGGACCTGCTGCCGGAGACAAATGTCAGAACAGGACACAGAAATATCCTTCATCCAAATGAGGCCAAACCGAAGCAGCACATCTCTGCCAGTGCCTGGACAGCCTGGTGACTATCTGAGCACCAAGTCCCAGAAGCAGCCTGTGCAGGAGCTTAGCACAAAACACCTGGCCAGTGCAGAGCACAGACTGCCCCTGTTCAGGGAAGCCAGCCCAGTTCTCCAGAAGGTGGAGGACATTCCCAATCATCAGAGGGTGCTGGACTGGCTGGAAGCAAATTTCCCAAACCAGTGCAGGGCCTTAGCCAAGGAGGAGAAACAGGCAGAAAACAACCGGCCCCAAGAGCTGTGCCAAGCGAACAAAATCAGTGACAACGAGATGTCCCAGGCAGAAGACAAACGACCCCAAGTCCTGTCTCAAAGGGAGTGTTGCGTCGATGAAGAGCTGTCCCAAGCAGTAAAGGATAATGAGAATAGGCTTTGGTATGGGGAAGGCAGCAAAGACAAAGAGCTGTCCCAAGGGGAAAATAATGCCATCTGGGACATCTACAATATCTGGGACAACTTCCTGGGCCCAGCAAATGAATGGGATCCTCACACTGCTCCCCACGAGGTGCCCAGCTCTCTCAGCAGTTTGGGCACAGAGGCAGCAGCAGAGTCAGTCTCTGCCCAGTATGTCTCCCACCACAGCCAGTCCCACGGGCTCAGAGCCATGGCCAGAGCTCCTGAAGATGAGGAGCATTGTGCACCTCTCACCTCCCAGGCACAAGAGGAGGCAATGGCAGCTTCTGCTGCCTTTGGTGAACAGGTGACAGTCTCAGGGGCAGAGAGCCAGGCAGCTGCCCTACACAGCCCCTGCTGCCCGCTCAGCCTTTTGCGCTGCCGGCCAGAGGCCCATGGCCTCAGCAGCGCTCAGGCTGTCCACAGCCAACGTCCCTTCTGCTTCACGTGGGCACTGCAGGCTCTGGGCAGGCTGTGCCCTCTACCTGCATGGGGGGACATCCTGAGGATTAGTGCCCCACTGCCAGTGCTGGCCCAGGCCCCAGAGATGCTGGCTGGCCCTGAGCCTGCTCAGCGTCCCATGGGAGCAACACAGGTGGAGAATCCCAGAAGAGAAGAGGCCACTGTATGTGTCTCAAACACCAACAGCAAGAAGGCTCTGGAGTCAGCCAAGGACTCCTGGTAAAAACATGTGAGAGCTGTTGGGAGGAGCCCAGCACTGTCGGTAATAACCAGGCATGGGAAAGAACAGGTTGTGACTGGAGAAGGGGGCCATGCGGAGGCAGGACACCACTTCTCCGGAAAAACATCCTTCTTGTAGTCCCCGGAGTACAGCAAAAGGGCAGGAAAGAAGCCAAGAAGTGAGTGAGGACTGCAGAGCAGAGTCAAGGCCATGCAAAAGCCACAGAGTCACTTCCAGGCAGGTCTGAAAGAACAGACCATGCATGACAACAAATTGGCATAGGAAGCAAGAAACCTGTCTTTAGTACACGGAAACCTACCCATAAAAAGGACTCCATAAAAGCCTGACCTGGGCTCCCAGAATAATGGAGATCGCATCATCGGCATGAACGCTGGAACCAGGACTGACATGCCATCATCTGGATGAACACCGGGAGTCAGGAACTGACATCACATCATCTGGATGAACACCGGGAGTCAGAACTCACATCCCATCATCTGGATGAATGCTGGAACCAGGATTGGACTCTCATCAAATGGATTGTTCCTGGAACCAGGACTGCTGGTCTTTTTTTCTCTCCTTTTTTTCCTTTTGCTTTCTCTCTCCCTCCCTCACTTTAATTCTTTTTCTCCCTTCTTCTTTACTGTACCACTCTGCCATGTGCACGTAGGGTAGGCTAGGGTCTAACACAGAAATTTCCATGCCAAGTGTGTCATTTAGAATCAGTATTAGTTGTCTTGTCATTCTCTTTTTTTTCCTTTCTCTTTCTCTCCCTCTCAGTATTTCATCTTTCCTCTTTTCCCTTTCACCCTACTCCCTTCTCCCAAACTCTCTGCCATGTATATAGGATAGGCTAAGGCCTAATACAGCAATTTCCATGCAAGTATGTAAGTTACTAATAAAACTTGGTGAGCTTTTGCAGTCCCTGTGACTTTTGTTGTTCCTTTTGATCACAAGCATTTATGAGTTCTTGGATACTTCCTTCCCCTTAAGTGGGGAATCACAAAGAGGGTACGTGAGGAGCCAGTTTAATCTTGAATCAACACTGATTGTTAGAGGCATGTGCAGGAGGGTTGTACACGTGCCACGTGCAGGAGGCAAGTAGGAGAGAGGAGAAAGCCTCTGGGGACACTTTGCCTGGCAATCACTGCACAGCCAGCTGGAGATCACCAAGGCCACCACGCCCTCCTAGTCGGTCTCCAATCAGATGGCGAGAGGTCCCCACCAGTGGACTGGAGGGAAAGCCTGGGCTGTTCCAAAGGTCTCCTGTCAGCAGCCTGACTTTGGCAAGAGCCAGGGGCCCTGAGCTCCTGAGAGGCTTTTCAGTGTAAGCTTTTTGCCTTGAAGCTTTTGCGTCTTTGTTGCTTTTATGATGTTGCTTGGGGTGAAAGAGCAGGAAGGCCTTTGCAGGGTTTTAAAGATGTTTATTTCAGCCACGCATAGTTTGGGTTTCAGGGAACAAAGGCCCCGGAGCTCTGAGGGTCCAGGCTAAAGTACATGGGATAAGCAGGGAGGGGAAAGCCCCAGGGACCAATTACTAAATTACACAGGGTGCTACAGGGGTGGGCTAAAGTAAAAGACCAACAGGGAATTAGGGTGGGAGTGACCTAAGGGTTAACAGACAGTGAGAGGGCTTAGGGAAGAGAACAGGGGTTACAATTCTTAGCTGGGAAAACTTATTTTTGGATCTTCACACATCTTTTGCTTTTGAGACTTGTTTTTTGACTAGGGCTTTTTTATGTCTTCTCTTTGGGGCTTTTGGAGATGAGGCTTTTTGTTTTGAGCTTTTTGGGGCTCGCTGGCTGCTGCTTGCTCACTTGATTCCTCATTCATTTGAACTGGTCCTAGATCATTTTTCTCCCTTTTGCCCTTGCCACAGCCTGTCTTTTGAGTCTCCTGCCCTTGGTAACTCCTGCTTGTCTTCACACCTATCCTGCCTCCCTGAGTCCAACCCTGCCTGCCTCTGAGCCAGCCCACCACCACAATGCTCGCCGAAACCCCAGCCAGGGCTCTGGGCTTCTGCCCAAGCACCCACTCACTGCGTGTCCAGCTGCCCGTGGCCATGGGAGCCGTGCCTGTGAAGCCGTGCCTCTTGAGATCTACGCAGCCTTCTTAGCAGGCAGCTACGGCAAATGGATGTTTCCCCTCTCTCTATCTCCTCTCCCTCCGCCCCCTCCCTGCCTTGCCCCATTTCTTTTCTATTTCCCTCCCTTCTTTTTTGTCTATTCCAGACCTTTCGTTTAGGTAAATGCTGTTTCTTTTTGCTTTTCCTTACCAATAAAAGGTTCTCATATACCAGGTTTGTCTTGTCGGGCTTAATTTCCTTCCTGACCATCTAATTCTAAAGGAAATCCTCCTAGTTTCGTGCCTTGGAATATGACAGGGTGGCTTTGGTGTGGAAAGAAGCATAAAGGTTCTATCTCAAGAAGTTTTCGTCCTAACATTTTGGGAATCTCGTGGACTGGTTTGTACCACCTTAGTGGTCTTTCCAGGTAACATCCAGCAAGTAGAATTCCCCACTGAAGACAAGGACACTTTAATTAGAGGTGTCCCTTGATCCCTTACAAAATCATTTGTTGGGGTTGTCATCATGGCTGCATGGCCTATAGTAGACCCCCACCACGACTCCAGAGCACACAGTGTTTGTTTCATGCTGCTTGTAAGTCTCCCGTGATCCCTTCATATCTACTTTGCCTTCCTTCTTTGCTGTCTTGAAGGGAGGTTGCCTCTTGAAGCTGAGCTTTGCCAAGTGCAGGCATATACAGAATGTGCTGTAAAATTTAATCTCATTTATTTCCCATCTGAAACAAGAACTTCCCATGAAGGACTATTTTCATGGCCTTACTGGGATGTGAGACATATTTTTAACATCCTGACATTATTGGGGATCTGGGCTCTCCTCCCTCAGTCAGCAGATACAAGAATCTCTTGGTGCAGGGATCCAGTGACTGCTAAGAAAATCAGGGAATGGCGATGTACTTATCTCCTTGACAGTGGAACTGGATGTCAATTTGGGTCCTGCAGTATATGTTAAAGGCAGCCTTCAAAAAAGGCTGTTTGTCAAAGCAAGAATAGGATGGTTTTGTTTCCAATGTACATATTCTTCAGGAATACTGAGACAATGAATTTGAAAGCCTTTCTGTCTGCTGTTGCTCCTTTTAAATGCACATACTTATCACAAGCCATGACGGTTTTATAGAAATTCCTGTCTTTCCCATATATTAGAATGACATTCCATGCTCACAGGGGCCACTGGAACACCTGATGCTGTGTACCCAAAATCCCAAGATTGTGTCCATTTCCACAGAGTAGAGAAAGTGATACAGAGCTTGAGAAGCCCTTTTCATACCTTTAACAGAGAGCAGTAGCAAAGCAGAAACAGAAGCTCTGTTTTTAGCCTTTAATAGTCGTCAGATTTTAATGGGAAAACAAGCAAGGACAACAAACAAAGGAGCAGAGATGACAAAAAGGAAAGGATCAGAGTAAAACGAGAACTGGAAAAGGACTGCAGATCTTCCAGTTAGCTGTAGTCCTACAATATAAGGCCCTGATAATATCTGTAAGGTCTGTCATATCACAAGGTAAGACTTTGTGTTTAACTTGATTTCCTAGCTTTAGAACAGCTACCCCCAAGGCAAGAATGAACCCAAACCTTCATCTTTGTGTTTAGTCTTCCTTCTTCCCACTTCACCTTAAAAGGAGCTACGACCATCTCCCCCATATACCTAGTGTGTTTTCTTGCTAAAATTCTGTAGCAGTTGTAAGTCACAAATATGAAACCAGTTCAGTGTGTAGGCTACCAGTTTGATTACTTTGCCTCTCTTCTTGGGTTTGGCTTTTTGTCAAGAGTGTTGAATGGAAGTTGATTTCTAACAGACGCTTCCTTCCACTAGCAAACCATTCCATCTCTTAGAGGAGTTCAAGAGGACTCTGGACTTGTGGATGTGCTTTAGAGGTGGTTGTCGTGGTGCTGAGTAGACAGCTGGACTAGAAGATCTGGACAGTCTTCTGCAAGCTTGAGGATCCTTGAATTGCCCTGTCCCAGATGCAGGACCTTGAACTTGCTGCACTTCATTGAGTTCTCACTTGGTCCGCTTCTCAAACTTGTTCCAGGCGATTCTGCATCGCACCCTCCTTCACCTGTGCCATCTGTCCAACTCAGCAGCTTCCCTCTCAGCTGTAAAGGTGCTGAGGCTACACTCGATCCCACTCCCTGTGTCATTGATAAAGACATTGAAGGGCCCCAGTGCCATGGCAGAATCGTGACAGACACCCCTCAGCTCTCACCTCCACCAGGGGCGTGGAGCCACTGACCAAAGCCCTCTGGCTGCATCCATCCAGGCACCCTCATTCACCAGAGAGCAAGAGCACAGCCTTCAAAGCCAGGGGCTCCCTTGTCTGGAGACCAGGATGTTGTGTGGAACTGGGTTTAGAGCCTCACAGGAATCACAGAGCAGCAGGGCCTACAAGTCTAGAAGTCCAAGGGCTGCGTCCTCTGAAGGCCCAGTCAAGTCCTGGTGATTCCAGTGTTCCAGGAGTGACGGGTGAGGGCCCTTTGGGACAGAGGCACATTCAAGGGTCCCTTCTGTGTGGGGCAGCATCAGCACCGAGGCCATTGTGACAGCACTGCGGCCCTGCCCTGACCGTGTATATATCCTCCCAGCACAGCTGCTCTGTTCTCTTGTGAGGAAAGCAGCTCCCGGAGAGCTCTGCAGCTGAGGAAGATGGAGATGCCAATGGAGAAGGTGAACCCCACCTGTTGGTGCGAGCCGTGAGTGAGCAGGGCACGGCCACAGCCCCTCAGAGCTGGGGGGGCTGCCCTGCGCCACTACCTCATCCCATGACACATACACAGTGCACGGAGCCGCATTCCAGTCTGAGCCTCCAGGCTGAGGTAGCCACTGGGATCAGAGGCCCAGCCAGCAGCCAAGAGCACAGCACCAGGCACACAGCCTGCCCGTGGCAGCTTCCTTGTGCAGGCAGGACCCAAAACTGCCATTGCTCCACTTGGAGGAGAACATCAACAGCGTGCTTCTGCCAGGCCCTGAGAAGAATGGGAAGGATCTGAGTGTTAGCTCCCAGACAGAGCCTTCTCTTGTGCTGGAGACCAGCACACAGCTAGGCCACCACATATCCCAGGAGACGTTCATCAAATACTGGAACTGTATCACATATATACCCCTCACAAGACACTAGCACGATCTAATAATTTGTACTAGCTCCCAGACATTTCTCCCCAATTGGATCTGGCATATGCATGCTTTTGTACAGCTGATACAATCCTGAAGAACTTTTAGTAGCTGTTCTCTAAGCTTTCACCACAGTTTTCTAGGTCTATTTTTTTTGCTAGCTGCAATAGGCCACTTCTCACATTGTTCTTCATTTAGGCCTTGAATCACCACTAAGGGCAGACAGCTGATTTTTTCCCCGTAATTTAACACGTCCAGAATCAGTGCATCAGCCAAATTCAGCCTTTCTGTATTTGGTACTAATTACCTGCAATCCAGCCAAACTGAGTGTAAACACCAAGCAGGATTCACAGACTACAGATTCTGTGACCCGTACAAAGGAAAGATCGAGGCATCTATTTTAATGAACAGAACAAGCAGGAACTACTGTGAAATTCAGCATCTCTCCATTTGGGTCTAGATCTTAGCTCCATGCTGTACTTATCCTCACCTGAAATTATAGCAAGGTGGTCTTTATGATCTTCCAAGTTCAGAGATACTATTTTCTTTTACCTCTGTTACTCAGCACCTTCTGTCCACCAATAGATGTGATCCAAATCCAAACTTTTATGGTTCCCTTAAACAGTCAGTAGATACATCCCAGTTGCCCCACAGGCCAATGGGAATGCTCCAGGAGACTACAGAACAACTGCAGAGCCACTTCAGGCAAGACCAATACAAAAGCTTTTATCTATTGTTTCATTACACAGATTACTCACAGATTACTTCATACAGGTTGACAGCATGAACACAATAAAGAAAAAAACAAACCCAGAAAACTGAAGGATAGAGAAAGGCACTAAGTCCACAAAATCCAGTTTATGCCAAGTAAGAGTACCTTGTGCAATGGGAACACTGAGAAGCTGAACCTTTTAGTACAATTTCTATCAGTTTCAGATCTAGGGAGAAAAAGACACATTCCAGCTTCTACTCTTACAAAGAAATAAGTTTACCTCTTCGGGTCAATCAAACTACATTCAACTTAGGCTCAGTATCCTCATTTAAAGTGTGTAAAGCATGTTTGTAGTAACTTTACCAATTTCTTCCTCCAATTTCAATAGTACAGCTGATGCAACGAAATCACAGGGAAAAGAGTTACTACACTTGGTCACCATTTCAGCAGCAAGGAGGACCCCTTCACCATATTCCCGCTATAATATCCAGATAAAAATCACAAGTTATCCAAGATAAGGAAGGCATGGAGACAAATCATAGTAACCTTCATACAACAATAGTAACAGCATAGCCATTTTCAAAATAAATGTCAAAAAACTCCATAAAATAAGCAGCTGTTTCTCTCCCATCCCAATTCAGGGAATGAGAAGGCTTCTGACATGCTAGTCAGAAACAGCTCCCCTTCATCCCTATACCTAGGATGGCTTTTCTTGATTACTTCTCTGCAGATGTCATTTTGTCGTTTTCCCTAATGATATGCATCAATATTCAATTTGCCTTTTAAAAAGAGGAAATCTTTAGATAGCCAAACTGTTTCTGCCATCAGAAATGACAGGGTAAGAGTTTGTGTCATATTGAATATTCAAGGCCCAAAGTGATTGTGTTATCAGGGAAGTGGCTAAACAAACGATGGAGGTCAAGGCTTATGAGCCTTCAGAAGCTGTGTGGTACGAAGGCAAATCAAAAGTCTTCAAAGCAGAAGTTCAACTGTCACTTCTCTTCATTATGATATAGTCATTTTCTTCACCTGCAGAGAAAGGCTTGAATACTACAAAGTGTCTGCTTTGTGAACATATCCATGCCAAAAGTCTAGCAACAGAAAGGCTGAACCTTGCCAAGTTTTCAACACTGATGGGAATATTCTACAGCTGAAAAACAGTACTTCCAGTAATTCCACAAAATGCACAACCATCATGTGTCCTCTACGGTTCACACAGCTCAAGTGTGAAACCAGTGAACTTACATGTCCTGGCAAAACTACACCAGTAGAGAACCAATCTATCTTCATTTGTGCAGAAAGTTCATAAATATTTCTATGAGAAGCATCACAAAATGGGTTTGATTTTCTGATTATTTTTTTCAATAAATTAATTACAAGTATCTTCCCCAATCTTATTTATGCTGAAAACTAATTAAAATTTTACACAGTTACTGAAAATTTGAGAGCAGATAAGCAGGTGAGGTACCTAGATCGGCTAATTTTTTATTTTCCGACAGACATTCAGTACATATTCAATTAATTATTTTCTTGTTTTTCAGCCTGCTATGTCAGCAATTTCTGCTAAGTAAATGTGTTATTTTTATTTTCTTAATGTGGTAACTCTTCTGTTAATTTTTTGTTCTCATTAGACACTTCCCATTTTTCAATTCCAGCTTCCTCAACAACTCTCATTTAATGATTAAGAGAAAGTGGCTATTTTGTCACACTTGCCAGTTTTAGGCTAAGACTTGGATGCAATGAGCTTAAAAGTCTTTTCCAACTTTAAAAACTCCATCCATGTGCTGTAAAAAACTAGCAGAACACATCCACTGAAACAGCCAGTTCTGCTACAACTGATTTTGAGAGAATGGTTGCAGTGCAGCTAAAAACTTTGACTTTCCATCTGTCTGCTGTCTCAGCCAGAATGTGGATTTGAGAAGAACCTGCCGTGCATGGCTTTTCTTGGGGAGGCTTGTTTATGAAATGATTGCATCTTGATTGGCAGAGAGAAGTACCAACATGCAAAAAATCTGACATTTTTCCAAGTGCAGGGTTCTTGTAGGTTATCTTGACAATTTTAATATAAAATAGATACAGTGCTAAACTAGTAATAAAGGTCTCCCAAGGGAAAAAAGGAGAGAGAGATGGATTTTGAAGAACACTACTTGGTGCAAATGAGTTTTCAGATCTGGATTCAAGATGAAAACATATATATGTTTCTAAAAATTTTTGTTTGTTTGTTTAATGGCTAAAGATCCCTTTTCTTTTAAATTTTTGGATATCTTTTTCATCTCCTCTTTCACAGCCACTCATATCCTTGGCAGCCTTTTTATTAACTGCACCAGATCCTGCAGTAGCCTCCTGCAGGTCTAACTAAAGTTTCTAATGATGCTGTGCCAGAATTAATGAATACACAGGATAGTCTGAACTATGAGAACATCCTGAGAGGACATGAGAAACTAAGTAGAAGTTCAGAAGCAGAAAAAGCTCTTGGTTTAATCTAAAAATGAGCAACACTGCTGACAGTGAGCGGACTGAATTTGTAACAGCCTTATGGTAATGACTAAGGAAAAACCCAATAAACCAAAACTACAGTAGTACAGAAGAAAGAGAAGAACTTGAAAGACAAGGTATAGAAAGAAAAACTGAAGACTACATTGAAATATTAAGCAAGTTGTACTAGTAATTATCTTTTATTTTTTTATAAAAGAAGTAGAAATCTTATAACAATGCCCAAGTTAGTGAACTACTAGAATACCATTAGGCCCCAGGCCTATGAAAGACTGATTCAACTTGTCAGTGTGAGTTATTTTTAAGGGCAAAAAAAAATTGAAACTGGAAATACCACTGGACCAATCCATACTCAAAAAAGCCTCATGCTTCTTTCCATCTTGTATTTAAACAAGAATTCATCCTCCAGCTGTCTAATTGTTTGTATGAATATATTTTTCTCCCTTGTACTGTGCATACAGAAGTTCGCCAAACAATTATGGAATCTCCCAACATATTTGGAGAAATCTATTCTCAATTTATTTATTTTACTCAAACTGCAAGAATTAATTAACATTAAGCTTGTTTCTTTCACATATTTACTGGATTGAGAATGCTTTAGATGTAAACTGTCTGCTATTTTAAATCCAGAAACAAATTACATGTGCTGCATTGCTTTAAACTTAGCTTTGAACTTTACCACACTTTCAAATATCTGCACACTACTGTAGAAAAAATAATTCAGTCAAAAAAGATTGGTGGATATTCTTATTGACATTTTTTACAAGGAAACACTGAAACAAACATAATTCCCTCTTTTTTTTCCACTGCTAGCTGCACATTATGACTAAGAGCTTCAGCACTTAGTTTGTTGCACCACCTTCTTCATTATCTTGGTATTGTAGACATGCTGCTGGTTCTAGTGGTTAGAGCTGATGTTCCAACAATATCAACTAGAAAAAAATCAAAAGGAAGAAAATATTTAGTCCTCTGTGTACCTGCTCTTCCACAAGCTGCAAATGACAGGACTGTAATGATACAGTGTATGTCAATACCTTTTCCTCTATCATAAAACCAGAATGCAATACATTAAATAATAACTACCTCTATCATATTGTCAGACATGCTTAATCAGTTGAGTTTTTTCATTCCGAAGGAATGTGGTCCCAAAGCTTCAGCAACTGCTCCCCAACTTGTGGTTCCAGCTCCTAGAAAGGATCAGGAAATTAGAAAAGTCATAAGCATTGTGCATATAAAAATTTATTTATTAAAAAATCCTTAGAAGAGATTGCTGGTGTTCTTTCTGAAAGAGTTGCTACTTTTACTATTGTGACATGTATTAAAACTATCCTGACAACAAGGGCTCAAGAGGAGATTAAAAACTTTCATAAGCAATCCTGGTCTACAGGTTGTTTGGGGTTTTTTGTTTCAGGCAAGATGTCAATTCTTACAAAAGAATTCCCAATGAACACACCACCACAAGAACAGATGTACCATTCAATTCGTGCCTTCCACAGGTCACTTCTTTATTAAATAAAAATCATTAATTTCCACATCTTCTAAGTTTAATTCAATTAAATGTGGTGGAGAATGCGGAAATGCAGGTCACAGATAATGCAGTGGCTCTTGGTGGAATCACAGACATTAATATAAATCATTTATTTCTGATACTGTTGAGATTCTTTAGGCCTTAAGAGACATTTAAAAGAGAAGCACTGTAAATTTCAGTATGTGCTACATTCCTTTCCATCTTCTTACAGTATGCTCATTTCCTCATTTTTACAACTGAAGAGGTTTTGGGGAAGCAGTGAGAAAACAATACAAAAGGTTTAGCTTCAGAATCGTGTATCAAGGAGATGTTTCAGAAGGGGACTGAGGAGAATGTAAAAACTGCCACAGAGAATTCTTGTGCAAATTCTTTTCTAGCTTTTTGTAGTCACATTTGGCTTTAACAAATTGGAGAACTGTATTAAGCTTTATTCTGTCTCAAATATCAAGATTCTCTTGAGGCTTTATGGAAAATGCAAACTTCTAATTATGAACAGTTATTTGGGTATGACAGACTATCTTATCTCAGGGAACACATCTGAATCAAACAGGAAACAAGCCTCCAGAGATTAAAAAAAACAAAAAAAATCCCCATGAACAAAACCCTATTTATTTTGGAAAAATTCAGCTTTAAATATTTTTTTTTTAAACAACATTAAGCAAGAAACTGGTTTCATTTTAACAAATCCACTGCTTCAACAGTAAGCAGAAGGTACAATGAGCACCAAGGAACTGTGATTCAGATTAATGCATACATGAGCACAGCTGAGTTCAAGGCTGAACAAGCTAATGAACAAAACACAGTTCTGTCAAGTATAGAAGACTTAAGAAGAGAATAACTACCTGGCCATCTCTGCTTATTTGTACTTTCTTATTGTCATTCCAAGGGTTGAGCAAATGATGTGCAAACTGAAAAGGAATGCTTTCTTTTTGGATCCATTCCACTTTAAATACACCTCCAAATCCAGCAGATCCCCAGTCCTGACTTTTCTCAGATCCTATTGATGAATCCATTCTAGCAAAACCCTGGAAGAAAAATTTAAATATGAAAGAACAGACATAATGAGAGCATATTTATTTTTGTTGGAATTAAATAAATAACTGAACTTCATATGAAACTTTGAAATTAGTTTCATATGAAATTAGTTTCAAAGTGATGCAAACACTCACTCACGTGAAGCTGGATCTTCCAAAATATTTACACCTAGAAAGTTAGAAGCATCATTTGTTTTTTTCACTTCAAATATACTTTCTAGAATTTGACCGCAAAGGAGAAATGTTTCAATTAATCTCTCACAATAAGCATTCAGGGAGTTTCTTTAAGCTTTGTAACATAGGTTGAAAAACTGTTGTAAAAACATTTGAAGTGCAAGGTATCAAGATGAATGTTCTATGTCCATTAGCTATTCCTCACTACTTGTACAAAATTCTTTCAGAAATCCATTCCTTCCCTCCCTTGTTTCCCTCTTTGTTAACAAACGTTCATATACAATTAAAAGCGTAGAGTTATTCTCCAAAGAAATAAGTCAAAGCTGCTAAAAGTCCCTTCTTTAATGAAGGTGAAAGACATTTCAACAAGACAAGTATTCAGAAAGGAAATTAAAGAAACCACAAATGCAAGATTGCATCTAACTTACTTAAGGACACCCTTTAAACATACACACCAACAAACCAAAAATAAACCCAGGCTACACACAATGTATCAACTGTTCAGGCAAATTTACTCCAGTTCTGACACTTAGGAGTCCAAGAGATGCAGTGCACTGCCTAAAGCTACAGCACATACTCCTGCAGTCCTAGACAGCTCAAGCCTTAAATGAAAATCAATGAAAATTAATAAAAGGAACAGAGGAAAAATACAGATGGGAAGTAGAGACACCTCCAGCAAGAGAATATTATTAGGAATGTTATTCTCACATTCCCATGAAGATCCAGTGCATTGCCAAAATTGGAAGGGCAAGGCAACATAGTCTACCTACATCCTGACTTCAGTGTCCTTCCCTCCCAGCTTTCTTGTCCAAGAGCACTGACATAACAGCCCATTTTCAGATTCAACTGGCATGCTGAAAATTACTTTCTAATATGGCATCTGCCAAATCACTGTACATTTCACCACACATATGTACATTTCACCACAATTCTTCTGTGGTATCACCAGCATGTCTATGTTTAGACTGGTTCATTAAATTTTAAGTTCAGCTGACTTCTATTAATAGTTTATAAAGAGATAAACTGAACTTTCTTTACTTGGAACAATTGAGTTTAGGAGGCTCTATAACACAGTTAAACAGCAACTTTGCACTAGCGGGTCAAGTCTTTACCTTTAAACTTGCCACAAATTTGTCAGCAAATTGTTGACAAATACCTAACTAAATGTGAACTCAAGATGGCTCTGGAAGAAACGTGGCCATGACTTTCCAGTTTCCTAACTTTGAGAAACTACAGTTCAAGCAAAACAGTTTTTACTAAAATTTATATTAAAGGCATATGAGTTTCCCAGCTTTAGAAAGATGTGACTTGATTGTATCTTCTTGTTCACTTACAACATTTATTTTGGCATGCAGAGAGAATGGCAGTAATTCCCTGCTTTGTATGGATTTCTTTGTTCATTCCAGTGCTGCTGGTTTATTTATGTATGGTAGAAACATTATTCTGACTCATTATCTTTGGAAGCAATTTGGTTTTATCCTTTGCAGGAAAAACCAAGTTTATTAAAAGGGACTGTTTTGGAGAAGAATAAAATACTCTTCCTCAGCAACCAGAGGCATTAGCACAATAGTCTACTTACTAGAAAATCAGAAGTCATAAGAAAAGCCTTTCATACTATACACAGCCATTTGCTGCACTCTCCTAAACCATCAATCACCACCAACAGCTGGAATCAGCCAACGACTCACCTGGAAGTGTCCAGACCCTTGAACAGAAAATATTAAATAAACCATGTTGCTTTCCCAAAAGGCTCCATTCAGTTTTCGCTCATTACTTGGTGTAGTGGACCATATACCCTTCTGCTGAGAAATCTCAATGTTCTGCAAGTTGTTACTTTTCATTATAAAGTACCGAACTGGCAGATTTTGTCTTGTTGAAGGTGATTTGGAAGCCTGCAAGAATTAAATTAAATTAATAAATACAATAAAATAAACTAGGATTTAGTTCTGAAGTTTTATACACATGCAGACAGACCCTTCACTGAGTTTCTCCCCTCCCTCCCCTCCCCTCCCTAGATTATACAAGAAACATACTATCAGCTGTTTCTGTCAGAATTGACTTGAAAGTATATTTACATCTATTTTACATTTTTAAGCACTTTTAAAAATTATAATTCATTCAGAGGGGGAGCAAACAATTACGGCAGAACAGGCCTACATAGTCTAGTGATTAATTACAATTCTTTGAAGTCTGAGACAACTTCAGATGACACAAAATTAATCACCCTAGACTGGTAGCCTGCAGCACACTTGCATTTCCATTTTCAGGAAGCAAATTTTCTCCCTGTAACATGGCTAAATTTAAAAAATACAGGGAGATTTATGAGAATAACCTCACTAAAAATGTATACTTTATTAAATAATCATCAAAAATACTGCCAAGAAGTCATAATGAGGCCGATAACACAAAACTTAGAGAGAATCTGTACCAATGTATGCTGTAACAGAAACAGAAGAAGACAGAACACACAGAGTTCAGAAATATATGTACTGTATACACTGTCACTGTTTATTATACCAAGGTTCAAAAAGAAAAAAAAAACAACCCCACCCCTCAAAATTCCATTTTTGTCTACTTTGAACAAGTTTACTTCAGAAATCTCCAAATAATACTATTTTTACTGTATTAAACTAGTATAACAAGGATATTTATTCTTGATTTTCAATTCCAAAACAAATATTACGTGGTTGTTACTATGAACATCTATGTTAGTGTCTCAATTTATCAATACAATACCTGATAGCTGCTGAAAAATATCATCAAGAGATTCTATTAATTTTGAAAAGCAGAGTAATATGTTTATGAGAATTGTACCTTTCCAGATACTGGAGAACATGGACTAGCACAGGGGCTAGGGAAGCTACTGCTGTCTGCAGACTTCACTGATGATTGATCTGACCTGTCATCAGAAGTTTGTTTGGAGTGCAAAATATTTTTTCGTTTGTACTTCTTTGGCTGATGAAGTATGGGACGTGCAGGCCTCATAAGAACTCTAGAATGTAAAGGCAGATACACAACAGAGCGTGAGTTTTGCAAGAGGTCACAGAACAATTTATATCTACACATCAGCCTACTTGATGACCACATATATTAGAATAATTCCAAAACAAATTTAACACTCTAAAAGAAAAGCATGCATTCATTCTGAGTGTTATGGTTAAACCTCTACTGCTACAACTCATGGGCACTATTTCTGACTGCTCTCTCCAACAGCCAGCATATATATGAAATAGATCTCAATGAAATCGTAACTACAACAAAGCACAGTATCAAAGCTTTCAGCTGCATTTATACTGTGTCTTTCTTCATAATACTAGCAGAAATTCAAGTGATGCTTTTACAGATAAACAAATTACAAGCTGCAGTCCCTGGAGGCTCTCAACATCTTACCTTCCAGCATTAGAGGAGTCAGAGAATTCCATTTCTGCTGTACTTCTCCTGGTGTTGGTTGACCTCCATGTAGATGCTAAAAGATGATCTTCAGAAGCCAGAGGTCTTGGTCTCTGACCAATTCCTGAAGGCTGCTGCAAACCTGCAGAGTGTTCTTCAGTAGTCAAAACAGCTACAACTGCTCTTACAGTTGTTTCATCAGCTTGAGACCACGGTTTAGAAGGAGCTCGCATACGACGCAGAAATAAGCTATGCCACTTTTGTCTGAGTTGCAACAGCAAACCAGCAGCCTGTAATGAATTTCAGTTCTGTTAAAGACTAATAAAAATTAGATCAGTTAGGCAAAGGATACCCTAGGTCTCACCTACCAGGCAGCAGCTGGAATTCTGGCAAACTGAAAGGCAAGACTAAGGATTCAGGGAGCGGAAGAAAACTTTCTATTTAAATTAAGCTGTTACCTTTTCTTTCCTCAGGTCTATTTCATGCCATACAGCACAATACTTAAAATTCCATTGTAAATACACAGAATTTTTCATTTTTCACTTAAAAAATTTATCGTCTCTTTAAAAGCAGTCTTTTCATGTCTAATGCCCTTCCTGCCAGTTCAGTTTGTATTTATAGGCTCTTTAGACATACTTGATAGAAAAGGTAAAGTAACTCTGGTTACTCTACCTTCTAACACAATCAGAGCTTTAAAATAACCAGAAAACTTCTATCTTCAAAGGCTGGGGCTTTTTTCTTCTTTTTATAAAATCTGCCAGCAATTTTATTTCAGCAGTTCCAGTTTCATTTTAGTGATGCAACTTTAGTCATCCTCTCAGAAAAGGAAATACACAATATGCTGTTTTTACTGTTCTCTCAACTCCTGCTCAAATTTTGGTAACTCAGCTCAATCTAAGGTCTTGTGTTCTGGGAGCACCACAGAGGCAATACAGGGGACCACAAAGAGCAGAAGGGCCACTATGCAGCCACTACCACCTGCAGCTTGCTGTTCTTTGCATTCATTTTCTTGTGTCTGACAGTTTCTTTAGAATCTCTTAACTTATGGAAATGGATCAAACTGCCAAGCTGGAAATTATACAACATCAGCTTACCCAAAGTGCTTCTGAAGCAGATCCAACAGCAGCTAACTGCTGAGGCTTTCCTGATTCCCAGTGATATGTGGGACAGCCCCATTATGCCAGAGGAAGAATTATGAGCAATCTTGCAGTTGGCTAGACGTAAGAGTCAGTCTGAAATTTCTCTGATCTGCCTCATCATCAGAGGCTGAGACCCCGGGACCGCACCACTCGCTCTGGACAGGAGTTTTTGGCCTGGCTGAGGTGGATGCTTGCCAAGGACTGCTGGTAGGTGTGCCTGGTGCTTGCCACAGTACGCTGTGCTCGAGCAGGGTACTGGCTGTAGCGTCCTGTTCCTGTACCTGTTTCTTGGAGCAATCATATCCACATACAACAGTCCATAAATCTCTCCACCTTTTGGCCAGAGGCCACTTACTTTGGAAAAGGACTATAAAAAGTGACTTTCCTAAAGAGACTCTGAGATCTCTTTCTCCCCAATGGATCGAAGATGCGTCTATCATCAGACAACTCGAGGACAACACCCCACTCTCTCTCTCCCCTTTTACTTTGTTTCTTTTGCCTCTTTTTCTCTCTCTTTCTCTCTTCTATCACAAACTCTTGGCACGCAATAAAGTGCATTGCTGTTTGGTGCTGAATAAGACTTGAGTCTCTTGCTTTTGTCTTTTGCACCCTGGGTTTGAACAAACCGTCACGACTCCCGCTTGGGTTGATCGGATCATGCCATTAAATTGGTGTCACGGACAGGATTTCTGACAGACAGAAGGGCTGCTGGCTGTGTGTAGTCTGTAACAGGGGAAGGATGTCTTGCCTCAGCCGCACCTCGCTGGCCACCTCCACAGGGGTGAGCCAAACTAGAAAGCAAGGCGATTTCCCGCAAACTATACACGCCTAGGTGAAAAGCATCCCTACACTCGTTTGAGAGCTCTGTCTTCAGAAATTCACCAAGGATCTCTTGGTGCAAAAGGCAGAACTGTGCTGTTCTTGTTTATTGCTGCGTGTATGTGTACTGACCTTCCCTAAAGTGAGGTGAGAATACTGCGCAGACTGGGGAGTGTGTGTGTAACTTTAGTCTGACTGAACACTAATTCTTTCTTCCTTTTTGCTCACAGGTGCAGGAGTTAAGAGTTATGGGTTGTCACAACCAACAGGAAGCCCTAAAACCTGGATGTTGAATATATGAATTCACACTATTGACCAGCCTGGGCAAAAGGAGATTGAGCCCCTA
This sequence comes from Luscinia megarhynchos, assembly GCA_034336665.1. Taxonomy (NCBI): domain Eukaryota; kingdom Metazoa; phylum Chordata; class Aves; order Passeriformes; family Muscicapidae; genus Luscinia; species Luscinia megarhynchos. Next base: position 51,579,529 of record CM067592.1, on the reverse strand, counting down.
TTTGTATGTTTTTCAGATTTATTACTGAACTCATGAAATAAAGGTTAACTCATTTAGTATGTTTTCCGGTAAATTTGAGAGATCTAAAGGGATCACAATAGCCATTCTTACAGTAAATTTTTGAGTATCCAACTGTTTTAGAAATCTTTTTAGGATGGTATGGCATAAATATTCTACACAAAACAAGCATGGAAGTGGTAGGTTACATACTTCAGAGTCCAGTTTGAGGTGGAGCCATTCATCTAGCTTCAGTAGCGATACATTAGAAGTTGCTCTGTCTTCCATCTCACTGTCACTGCTATCACTGGATACCCTGCCTCCTGAATTCAGTATAAAACGAGCATTAACATTTCTGTTTTATTTATACTTACATACAAAAACTTAAGCGTTACTGTATTATCAATAATAAGCTAATTTTCCGTCTAAATTTTCACTTAAAATGTAACCATTTGTAAACATGCATTTTTATTTCTGCATATACACCCCAGTGAAGATCTTTGCCTCAGTACGGAGAACAAGTGCCTAGACCTCTTAAGGGTCCTACTACAAAAACATCTACAGTGATGTGATCTGACTCTTTCAAGTACCTTCAGCAATAACAAGCCCCCCATTATCAAACTTTTGCCTGAAGTTGGTTGTAAAACTACACATTGCTCTTTGCTTTCTATCTTAGAATAACAATACATTTGAAGTCCCATTAAGAAAATAAATATATAAATGCACATGACTATTTAGGATTCATTTTTCTTTTTCAGAGTACAATTTAATCAGCATTAACACTATTTTAAGGGTAACAGTTTCATAGCAAGTCAGGAAAGTCAGCTTGGACCCTTACTTCAAAGTAGCATTTCTGCAGAACTGACAACCGATAAGATTATTTTTGCTTCTATTCTTAAAGTACTCTATTTAAATATTAAAAAAAGAAATTTTAATAAATTCTACCTCTACTTAATAATATGACCAATTGACATTAAAAGTTCTCAGTAAAAAATAATCTTTCAAGTGTCCATGGAAGCAATATGATTATTTGCCATGTTAACTGTAACTGCACTATTCAGTTTGAACAATCTACTTCAAAGTATCAAATAAGTGAGGCTGTAGAAGAAATATACACACTACACTTCTCAGCATTAGTACTGTCTTTAATAATTTAGGTTGTGTTTTTTATTTTTTTAAAAACTATACTGTAATTTCTGAGACTCCAGAACCATAAACATTATGAACTAACAAGGATTCACAAAACTCAAGATATTTGTTACACAGCCTATAAATTATTCCTGAACACCTACAGAAACCATATATAGCTCTGTCATTTTAAGAATTAGCCAAAATATGTAGAAAATAGACTTGAAAATTAAATTTTCCAAATCACATACTAGTATAATACCAATGCAAACATTCCAAATCCAAACTTCAGTATACCTTGACAGGATGCAGATGTCTGTAAAGCATTACTTGGTAACCTAGCTGGTCCACAGAAGAGAGCCACAGTGACAGGTGTTACAACAGAACAGCACCTGATGTTTGCTATCCTGTGAGCTCTCGTCATTTCGTCATATATCAGCCAGTCCGTAGGGAGGGCCTGAACAGCTGCAGTTTGGCCATTCACTGGGGGAATCTGTGCAGGAGCAAAAAAGACTAGGCTATTTTATCGTCTATGTGTACTCGAAACAAATTTTAACTTAGTTCTTACTTTATGTATGTAGAAATAATATTTGCATATATAAAAAGAAAAGAAACACAAGTATATTCAACTAGACTTACAAGTTATCCTGTCACCTTGAAACAAAATATTTTGTTTTAAAAGATAATCTAAAGAAATACCAGTTTCAGAGCAGAACTTTTTTCTCATAACAATGAGCAGAGATTGTTACCTCTTCCAAATACTTTTACATCTAGCTTTTTCTTTGTACTATTTTGTCTTGTTCCACTTAGCAGGACTAACAGAAATACCAGAAAAATAAACTTCAACTTTTCATTCTATCACTGGCCAGAAAAAACATTTTCTAAAAAGTTTGAAGTGGCTTTACCTTTTTATACTGCGGCTGACTGAGGACAGAGGTAGGATGAAATCGCACTTTCTTCTCCTTTGGTGCAGTTAAAACCAGGCTCTGTCTGTCTACATGCACGAGATTGGGATACATCCCAGCCACTAAGGCAGCTTTAACTACAGCCCAGTTTTCAGAGTTAGCATTAACATCTCTAATATCGGCTCCTCCTCTGGCTCTAACAAAACCTGAAGAAATAAAGAGATCAAAACTGTGTTATATTTGTTTGTATTTAAGATTTACTTTTTTTGCTCCTCAAAAGGAATTTGTAAAAAAAAAAAGAAATAAACTACAAATTAGTTGCATTTTTTACAACTCCCAACATTAACAGCACCAAGAGGAAATTCTTACGCTGAATTTCTTCCTGGTAAGGAGTTTCATGCTAATGTAGAATAGAAATACTTTTTACAATACTTCTTTACCTAAGAGAGTATTAGAAATTGTATAGTTTAATTTCAACTTGCTTACAATTTAGCGTGAGTGGACTCTGCGCAAAACCTAGTGTAGGTGAACTTTAAATATAGTGTAGGTGAACTGTTTGTTAGCATGAACAGCTAAGCAGGGGAAATAACAGATACCTCTGAATAAAGGATGAGACCGTGGAGGGCCACACAAGTAGCTCAAGCTGAAATATAAGAGCAGGTAATGGGCTGCCCATACTGAGGCAGTAGAAGACCCCAGACCATAAACTGCCACTGGATCAAGAGGAGCATGTGAGGCACAAGCAGGGCACATGAAGGTTGGGCACACTGACAGTAAGGGTTAAAGGGACTTCTTTATTCAGGACACTCTCCAGGTACATCCAGCTTCAGCTGAAATTAACTGACTCTACCCCAGAACCTAGGGTCTGAACTCGTTTTAACAACTGCCTCAGGAAAAAATTCACTAGAAAATAAAAACCCAAGGAAACATGTCTCACACTGCAAGACAGCAGGATAGTGAACATTTAGGATGTTTTCAGTTATGCCAGGTGCTCCCCAGCCACATTTCTAACCCTAGCATCTCCCCCATACCCAGCATGAATATGTACTGGTCTTTTTCAACTTACGGAAGGAAAATGACAAGTGAACACTATTCCCTTACAATTTGCACACAATTCTAAAATTATGTTAGAACTTTTTCCAACCTATTTACCTGAGGCTCTAAGCTGGCCAAGCAACTGTGTTCTCATTCCTACAATGATCTGCATTGTGGCTTGAGACAAGAAGTTCTTTTCACAGAAGGCTCTCTCCCAGCCATCACTGCGAGCCTTCTGCCATGCCTGTAAAAATAATTTTTTAACATTTGCCTATAAATTTAATGTCTAAAATTTAAAAATAAATCGTTTTAAAAGTTACATTTAAGTCAATAAAATTAACCAAAGTAAATGTATCAAACCTGTTTTTTTAATTTAACTACTAGATTTCTTTTCACCATTCCCTAACCGAAACATAATGACATTATTTTAAGTTCATTCTGTTATTATAGAGATCACTAGGTAAAGATTGCTATTTTAAGTTATCAATGTTATAGGATATAAAGTGGCATCTTGCTGGAAATCATAAAATTTAACCAGGTTTGAAAAGATCAGAGAAAATGTGTCCCTCAGAAACCTGAGAGTCCAATATAGAGGAAAGCCACGGTCTAACGTTCTACATCCAGCTTGGCTGGTACATCATTCCTCTGATGTCTGAACAGTCCTCTTTCCGAAAGGGTACCTGGAAAGCCCTGAGAAGCACCATATGGTCGCTGAAGGTTCCTGCAGTAAAACGTTTCCTACACAGCATGGCTGCACGCTTTTGAGAGGCCAGTGTGGGCAGCACGAAAGGGTCTCGGTAGGCAAGAGCACAAGCAATGGTAAGAACAGGGTCCAGACACTTCAAAACTACGGCGCACAACACCATTTTACCAAGGTGTGGCTCCACTGGCAATTCAGTGAGATGATAACCAAGTTCAGTGAGATCTTCCCAAGGGTCCATGGCATCTATAGTCTGTGTGAAAAAAGAAAAAAGGTGGGGATGCAGGGACAAAGGGAAGAAGGAGAAAGGGAGCAAAATTAATTTACAACAAAAGAGGAAAAGATACAAATATTGGACATTACCTATATTTGCTCTCAAACACTAAAGAAGCAAGTCAAACTAGTTTCAGTTCAAGATGAGATTTTACAGCAGTCCCTTCCCTTAACATGGAAAAATACATACACACACACACACACACAAAAAGAAAACAAACAAAAATTTAAAGTATCCTTACATTAAGTGAAAAGGACTTTCAGTACAATTAAAGGTCAGTAAGATATGTTACCACATCACAAATACTAATTAAACACAATTCCCATCTAAATGTATTCCTCTGCTGACCTTGAGCATTTGCAAAGCATTTTTCACAATTAAAGCTGGTGGAGGATCAGGAGCTTTCATAAGGAAGTCAACAATTGGACAGTTAATTGGAGCCAGAAGTTTTGTGTGTAAACAAAGCTCCTGCAAGTTAAAAAGAAGAAAAATACTAGTAAGGTTTGGGAAAGAGAAAATACTTTCACACAAAATACTATTTTAGAGTTCTACGTTGCTTAAAAGTTGTAACTTCTGCGTAAACACGAACCTGAAGTGGCATTCTTAGAAGTTCTGGAGTCTGAAATTCTAACATGTTCTCAAAACGGAGCCTACTGAAGAGACGAAAACAGACTCCAGGCTGACAGCGCCCAGCCCTGGAAAATAAAATGTGGGAGGCTGTGAAAATTAGAATTTCTTTTTAAAAAAAATGAACCAAACAAAAAACAACCCACACAAACTTAGAATGCAAGTGCAGAAGAAGGTCTAAGAGAATGGTAATTTTGTTAAGAGAAAGTCCCTCATATTGACGTTTTCCAGTACATTAATTGCTTTTGACAGTATGGAAATTTATATAATTTTACTTCTAGTAATTATTTTAATTTTAACCCTACACTGAAAAATTTGGAGAAAAAAGGTAAGACCTATCTAAATAAAGTGATATAATTTTTTTGCTAACTTGAAATCAATCCAAATCTTGGCTGTCTTGTGCCATAAGGAATTTAAGTTGCAAACTTTATTTCTTCCTCTTCAAATTCCCCAGTCAGAAGTCTGGATGTAAACGGTAGAATGAAAACCATACAACGTGTGAATAAAGGAACAGAGACAGCAAGTGCTCACAATTCATGCTCAAAAACCTGGAGAATAATGACAACATCATGTCTCCAAAGAGGCATTTGCTGCTATCAACACATATAACTTCCCAGCCCTCACTCACTGTGTTGGGAAGAGTATGATAATAGCCTGTTAAGTCATGAATACTTTGGAGATGGTCAACCAGGAATCAGTGCTCAGTGTCACTTCTAAAGAAAGGATGCCAGGGTATCAGTTAAAAACTAGCAGTGGGCAGTCCTTTGCCCACAGACAAGTTACTGTGGCCGTGGGTGCTACATGCCAGAATGAGAAGTTCAGTTCATGGGGAACAATAACCTAGACCTAATGTAAGTTCTGGGGCATTCTTGAGAGCCACTTTTCTGTATCTTGGGAAATTACTCCAAGAAAATACATGCTGACTCTTAATCTACTGCAGAGAAGTATTAGCCATTGTTAAATATGATACTGGGCTAGGCTAGAAACATTACCCAGTGCGGCTGCTATAGGTTTGCACTTTACTCTTAACATAGGGATGGTGGATATCTGCAAAATAAAAATAAGAATGAAACACTTATTACCTGCCTTTTCTCTGGATAGCACTGGCTTTTGAAATCCACACCATTTTTAGCATTGTGACACAACTCAGTGCATCAAAAGACTTCTATAAAAGCAGAGCAAGGAACATAAAACCATGGTTAACTATGATACATGAAATAAAAGTTATTAGTAAGCTTTTAACAGAAGCTCTTTAAAAAGCAGAAAAAATAATTTGACCAAACACCAGCAGCTTCTGGCACAAAGGTATGCTCTGAAGGACTTCCTTTCAACTGAATTTGCAATAAATGTTTTGGATTATCTTTGTGCTACAGTTTCTGAAACTGAAGTTTTCTTTCTAGTCAGAAGGTATTTTGAGTCAATAAAAGATATGTATTTTAAATTATCACAAATCAGGAAAAAATATGTTACTGTATTGATTAAAGTTTTCTTCTTTGTCTCACTTCGAAATTACATTCTTATTTTCTTACATTTGATGCAAAATTACAGAAAAATTGTATTGCCATAGGAACTTTAGGAATTTGGCATGTATCTCCCCTATGAAATCCGATTTCATTTTCAAAGCCATACAAATGCCACACATCAGAAGCAATACTTAAAAACTTAACGGATTTGATCTGGACATGACACAGTAATAGGACATAAGGAACTCCCAGTGCTCTCTTAAATCTCAGGGACATGACAGTCTAAATAGATAGACTTGTTTGAAAAAAACTAACAGAAATTGTAAATTAAAAAAAAATATGTATCAACATTTAAATCTACAATAGTTTTTAGAAGGTTTAATAACTGTTAATTATTTACAGTGTCATTAAATGAGGGCCAAAATTTCTTAGTGATCTTTGTTACTTGACACGCTCTAGCTCTCAGCCTACTATAAAAAGAGTACTCTAAAAATTACCCTACTATATATTATAGAATAACACTTAGAAATTTACTTGTTACAGAAAGTTTTAACCAATCATACCTCTTTCACCTTGCCTGAGTCAATAACAAATACAACATCATTGACTGTTATGCTGGTTTCTGCTATATTTGTAGAAAGAATCTGCAAATAAAACGATAAACAACCAAAACTATAGTTAAAAGCAAACACAAAAGAGATTAATATAATATCTGACAAAGTCCTCTAAAACTCACTATTTTGCGCACACCAGGAGGTGGACTTTTTAGTACTTTCTTCTGATCCGAAGTCTGCATATTTGAATGAAGCATGAAAACCTGATATCTAATGAAAGACAAAGAGCATATATAAGTATTTTTAAAGATGCAATGAAAACCTCAACCATAGGAATCAGAGGCTTTACCTGTGAGCATCGTCAGCAAATCTCCTGTCATCAAAAAGAATACGGTCCCTCAGGCTAACTATCTCATCATATCCAGGAAGAAATATTAAAATCGCTCCTGAAAAAGAAGTGGGTTTGCAGAGTTAAGCAGCAAATTCACTTAAAATATGTATCAGTACTGTGCAGACAAGCACTTGGAAGGTTCTACCTATTCAGTGTTTCCAAAAGAAGGGCAGGCTTCATCAAAGGCTGAATGCACAGTTATTAACTGGGAGTGTATGTCTATACTTACCAGTCCCACAATTATGACAGATGTTGTAAAGTAAGTGCATAATGAGGTCCAGATCCACTTTTTCATCATCAAAACTGTGATGATAAGCTGTCAACAGTTCTCTGTCCTCTGCACTAAGGTCATTACCACTTGTTTGGACCAGAGAACTTTCATCTAGATTTCCAAACCCTGCTGAAGCACTAAAATAGACAAATACAAAGACCAGAGTCAAGGCTGTTTGTTTCAGGTTTTCATTCAGCCACCAACTAAACTTATATCAACATCAACAGGATTACTCCTTCCAAATCCTAATTTTGAAGGGTAGCAGAACAGCATCTCCAAAATACTATTACTGTCCACTGATTGAAACTTCAATTTTTAGCATAACTTTGATTTTCTTACTCTTTATTGAAACAAAGCCATAAGAAAAATCAGAACTCAAAATATAAAGACAAGTACTTGTTTACCTGTTAAATAAGAAATATTTAAAAGAAATGTATTTCCCAAATGTTTTCTTCCCACAAGCAGGTACTACGCAAACTGAAACTACACTAAAGTGTTTAAAAAATATTGTCTCTACAAAATGATAACTGAACTATAACTGTAAGTTAATCAGAAACCAAATCATGAAAGACTTGGTATAGATGTTACTTCTATTGAGTTTCTTTAATATGGCTACTGTGTATAGACAACAATGTATAGATAAAAATGCAACAGATTTGTTTCCTAAATAAGCATCTGGAATTAAAATGGTACATGGCAGAATCAGTATCTCTGTCTATTTAAGTCACTACACTCATCCTGCCTAGACATATAATCATGATGGCAATACCCACATCAAAATGATAATAATAATATGAAAGAAATCTACATGACTCCATGACTCTAACTATATTTATTCTAGGATTTGCACAAACATAATCACTAAAATGCACTGAATACAAACACACTTTTTTTCTTTAAACATTCTTGGTCTCAAGTAAATCCTGCTATTTTGGTCAGATTTGAAGGCATAAAAAACTAAAAACTGTCCTGATTAGAAGGCAAAATGCAAATTGCCCTTCAACATTTATCTTCAACTGTTTCTTGCAAAGTAGTTATAGCTCACCTGTAGGATTCCAACAGGTCAACAATCTCTGTTTGTCCAAAGCGCTTAGCCCAGTCCACAGCCATCCTGAAAGAGTACAGAGAAAACTTCTCTAAACTTCTCGCTTCAAAAGACACACAGTCTAAGACTCTGAATTAAGAATTCAATTTATAATTTCCAGAATACAATGTGATGAACAGGAGTTAGAAAATGTTTCGAATGTCAAAATTTATTATTGCTTACATAGTCTGTTAAATTAGTAACTAGTTTAAATGTTATAGAAATGTCTTTCTCATTTGTATATCGACAAGTAAATCTTTGTTTTGGTTTGTCTGTTTGTTTTTACCAGCCATTAGATGATCTGCAGTGGATATTTGCTCCCATACTGATCAGCTGCTCTACTTGACTCAAAAAGCCTCTCCCTGAAGCAATCATTAGTGCAGTCGCACTGGTTTCACTGTGCCTATAATCAACTGAAAATTACAAATAAACAAATACATCAGCAAACCAAATAAAAACATTCTTACTTTTTAACCTAAATGCAGTACGAATATGCTTATATGACTCTGAAAATCCAGGCCAGAGAGAATTTGTTTTCTGACTTCATCCCACCACTCAGCTCATGTGAATTTAATACTACTTTAGAAACACTGTAATATCTGTTAACACTTCAAAACAATTTATTAATTCTACTAATTCTATTCACTTTTCCAATAGGCATCAAAATTCAAACCTAACAACATTTAAAACTGGAGATAAAGTAGCCACAAAAATTCAAGTAACTTTGTTAGTGGTTTTTTTTTATGTAATAGAACGATAGACTTACCACTGACATTTTCAGTTAAAATGAGATGGAACACTTGAGCAAAGGCATCAATATCTTTATGCAACCAGATATCAGAAAGACAAGAATCCATTTCTTTTATTATCCATTGTTCAAGGGAATTCACATCTTTTTCAGTCTGAAGAGAAAAAAGATTATCAAAAGATGAATGACTTCCAAGACTTATCTTTAGTCTTATGTATCACACATGAAGAAACTGAACAGTTGCTTTTCCAAGTAACAATCAGAAATCCAAATCCAGCATTCAGGTTAAAGTTAAAGCATTCAGCTAGTTAAAGCATTTATAGTATCATATGCAAGTACTTAAAGCAATGACAGTTCAACCATTTATGCTGAAAAAAGTTGTGTATAAACCATTGTAAGTGAAAAGCACACTTCAGCTAGAGTAGTTGATGATAATTAAAAAAAAAAAAATCTATGAAATATGTTAATACCCTACAAGAAATTCTACAGAAGTTGTATCTTCAGAAAACAGTTTTTAAAGCAGATTTAAACATACCTCCCAACAAAAGGAAAAACTTACCAGTTGATTAAATACTGTGTCACCATCATCACCTAACAGACTACATTCTTCAGTTGCCCTTGGGACAGGTCTCGGCCTCTGGGGTTCCAGCTTTCTATTATTTTCTTGAGCAGAACACCACTCAGTAAGAGTGCTTTGCTGTTTTTCTTCTACAAATCGTGAAAATGAAAAGTTTTACAGTCATCGTAATTATCCATTAATTTCAGCTTAAAAAAACAGATTTATCTAATCACAAAGTTAAAACTATTGATCTCTTATTTAATGTAGAACATTGTTACTAGTCCAATATAAATTCCATTATTAAGGGCACCAAAAGTGCACTACAAATATCTGCTTTAAGAACAAGGTAAGAAATACCTCTTGGCTGCTTAACTCATTAAGCCTGCAACTTGCTGCATTCAAACAAGCTTCCTAAGTAATTTCTACACAATTCTCAATACAGATCTTTCTCCAGAAGTGAAACTCCAAAGACGAGTGATATAACTCTTGCATTCAACAACTAATTTTTGTGTGCAGGTAAAAGAAACAGTAGAATCCATCAGCGCCTCAACTGAGCTTCTCTACCCACAGTGATCAGAGCTGAGCACTATGATAAATGTGTAGTTTTCTATTTTTTTTAATACTCATGAGCATCATTACTTTCAGCTATCAGGAAAAATTCTCAAACACTGTGATCAATATACCCAAATACTTACCAATTGAAAAGAACCCCCTGTATTTGGTTCATGTGTGACCTGAATATGTTAAATGCATCCATGTCTGAAGAATGCATTGAAAAATATTAATAGTAGAAACTACTTCCATGCAAGATGTACAAAATCCTGCCTTCTCTAATGGCTGCACTTAAATGTCAGCATATTGTATCTTATGCTTCTATACTTTTCATGTGGGCAATGCCCCCACGTTTGTAATTCTACTTCATAATAATTAGGAAAAATACAACATTTATCAACTGAAAGCAGTAAGAATATAACCACTGAAAGTAAAAATATTTTTGCAACTGCAATTTATGTCAACAACATAAATACAGAGTTCTAAAGATACTTGCTGTCATCTAATCATGTCTCATTTAACAATCTGACTGTAGAATTTTAACAGAGAATCACCTTGTTGTTCAATCAATCAATCAATGAGACTCAATGTCCAGCCATAACAATTAACAAGTCCACCAACCTTGCTGCTTCTCTTTTTTGTACTTTACCATCTCTTTGCTTGTAAACCCAGTACTTCGTAAAATGTCCTCCAAAAACATCTCTTTAACTTCAAAAGGTCTTCCTTGGACTAAAAGATGAAATAATTCATGAAAGATTAGATATTCTCAAACTCTAAGATCAGTACCTCTTAAAAATAGTTTTTATGGACAGGAAATGGAATTAAACATGATTAGGATTTGATTTAATTAATTACTAAATTCCTTGGAAAGTCTAAGACTATCTTCACTTGAGTTTATTTTCTTTTAGCAATTGGGCCACAAAAAAAAATTCAAAAAAGGAAATGCCAGTTGTGCCTTGTTTTTCATTAACCTCTTCCATTCTATTAAGTGTTAATAGCAAGAGATATAAAACAGACATTTATTACAATTTTATCAAATGAGAAGAGTCACTTTTGTCAGGTGTACAAAAAAGAATTCACTGTGTCAGCCACCTGAATTACTTAGAATAAGAGCAATTCAAACAGTTTTAGTGTAAGATCCCATGAGCAGAATGCCATGCCTGTATTCAACTACCTCCTTTCATGAGAATTATATGAGGAGATGACTTCTCCTAATGTCCTTAATTAGTGCAGCCAATTTTGGCTTTCTTTACTAACTACTTCTGACAGTTCTTCTCGCCTAATAACTTACCCTGATTTCTCTTTTAACATCACTGTTTTCTAGACCTTATTTATAGATATTAAATTATGTTTTTACACAAAAGAATTCAGATCTATTTTTAGTTCCATAGCAGACACTTATCACAACTAAGGTTGTATCACCTAGGACTTTTCTCTCCTTCAGAAAGAACAAGTTACAATTCCCATACTTTTAGAAGCTGTCATGAAGGAAGTCTTCTAACACTAATCACAAACTCTGTGCTCTGCAGAAACTCACAACTAAAAAATGTCGGTTTCTGTGATCAGATTGTGTCAGCTATACTGCAGAAAAATGAAAACTTTTTATCATATTAATAAAAAAAGTACCTAAACCTTCTTTTTTTAATTCTTACATTAGCAAAATTTGAAAAAGCATCTTTTCAATTGCGATTATCCTGTGAAGTTCAGTATGTGATATCAGTATAACCACTGTGGTAAACTGAAGAAAGAGATAGCAGTCATAATTTCCAAAATAAATCTACTGATGTAAAAGGATGAGAAGATGCGAAAAAAGTAAACTGGAAAGCCACACAAAAATCACAACAAAGTTTTTCTCTTAAAAAAAAAGCTAAATATTAAAATCGTGTAACTTCCACATTCATGCCTCCAACAACATGCATGCCTTATTTTCCTAGGCAACAATTCAAAACTGAAAATCAGAAATGAATACTTTTATGTGTAAATAAGAAAAAATTACTCTTTCTCACAAACATCCCCTAAAGTTAACCAATGATTTGGGTAGAAAATTCTAAATGAAGCAATGAATCATATGAATAAAATGCAAACCTCAATTTGCCTAGGACTGCATTTCTGAAATGGATGCACTTTTCTGAGTTTTATCCAGCAACTAGCAGCAATCTCTGAAGCCAGAATTAGAATCTACTGCAATATACTAATAATATCACAGGTGTAAATCCTAGGGTCTGTATTGCTATGCAGACCAGCATTTTAAGAACCTGTTCCTCCTTGTATTGAAAACGGAGGGGGCCAGGACACGCCTGCATTTACAGAATATCCACTGATAAAAACACTTCCCTCTGAGGCACATGCAAATAGCTAAGAAATAATAAACATGAGTAAACAAGGAACAACCACCGCTGGTAACTGTCAGTGTTATTTATCACGTGCCTTTGCTCAGAATGTTTTGATACACTTCAGTGAAGATCTATCAGGGCAGGTATACTGAGATTGAAAAGTTTACTTAAGTACTTACTGTGTATTACTGGGCAACATCCAAAATACTTAATAAAGAGATCTGCATCTAGAGCAGCACTAGAAATAATTAGTTTTAAATTAGCTTGGCTTTGCAACACATCTCTCAGTTTTATTAGCAAGAAGTCACTGAACCTATCCCTCTCATGTACTTCATCCTGTACGAAAGGAAAAAACAGAAAAAAAGAACATGTAAACATCACAGATCCAAGATCATAAATCAGATTTTTTTAAAGATCAGATTTTTTTTAAATTAAAATATGTAATTTGGTGGTGCATTACACAGGCATTAAAATGTTTAAGTTTAGCTTAATATGGATTTAAAAAAAAAACTACCCAAAAGTAAAAAAAAACTTCAAAAAGTTTTATAAATATATCAGAGCAGACTGCACTGTAATGCACAACCCACCACAGACTTTAATTTCAGAGATCAAAATAAGTATCTGAAACTTCTCTAATTCTTGCACTTGAATCTTATTTTCAAGATAATGCCACAAACTGCAAATCTGACAAATCTTACTTCAATAAAATTACCATTAAAATTCACAACTGGTAAGAATTAAAGGAACTGTATGATACCACATACTGGGGAAAAAAGATACATTTCTTAGATCCAATGAATGATGCACAAAGCTCACTATTAAGGCACATGTCTGATTAATCATCTTTGTCTATCTTCTGCTTAGTTTTATATTCTGAATGTATGAATCAAGAACAAGATTCGCATGCTGAAGTCAAAAGCGCACAAACCATTCTTGTGCTTTTTTCCTCCTTGGTAAACAGAGGCACCTAAAATTACCATGGGTTTTTTTCTGTTTTCAGCAGTGGAGAATTTGCAGTAAACATTCTGGTTCCACTGACTTATAAAACTCCACAACAGGAAGTTCACATAACCATACATGAACAAAAATAATTTGCTAGAAATTAGACTACACTTTATGTTGAAAATAACAGGCAAACAAGGGGACTGAAAACTTGGTACTGCAAAATCAAGTACCTGGTAACAAGGTACTTGCACCAAACCATATCTAAGTAATCCTTCCTAAGTCTTTTCTGCTGACAGAGGAAATTCAGAAAAATTTTGACCCCTGCCCTCCACAATCAAATCACAATTCCAAAATTAACTGCTGACACAAACCTAATGTAAGATGCTTTTACAAAAAAAACAAAACAAAAACCCCAAACAAAACCAAAACAAAAAACCCACTCACAAAAAACCACCAAAAACCCTCAGAAAAATATGCATGTTGCAATAAAAAAAATCAGCAACTCTTTAAAGTTAATTCAGATTCTAAGTTCACAAAAAACACCTTAAATGTCCATCAAATTATTACAGATAACTAGGGTCTGATCTCCCAATTAAGAAACAACACACACTGCTCCATCTCACACAAAATCCAAGATCCTTACCACAATAACATGTGTCACAGTTGACAGGGTGCTGTCTCCTGCCATCAGCGTGCGAAGCAGTATGCCATTAGTGCAAAAGGTTACCAGTGTCTTTGGAGAAACCCTAGTGAACAGTGAACAAAGATGCTTCTGCTTTTTTTCACCATTTAAATGCTGCTAGCTTTCCACTATTTACTGAAAATTAAATAAAGACTGAACAGTTCCTCACCAGAAGTCAAACCACAGTTCTGTCACCAAAGAGCTCATGCATATTATTTGTTTATAAACTATGCCTGTTCCCTTAAGAGCTGCTAAGGATTCTTAGGGCTAATGGTCCAAAACTTCAGACAAGGGATTAAATCACAAGGGCAGATTCATTTTTTTCTAAATTAATAAGTAAATGAAACAGAATCTTGAGAACCTCATCATGTTGTATTAATTTACTGGAAAATTCTGTGCGGACTGCCTTAAAAAAACAAATTATAATTCTTCAAAATACCCTCACATATAGTATTTGTATTTGTCTAAATGTGGTAGATCGACCTTGGCTGAATGCACCCACTCAGGCTGCTCTATCCCTCTCCCCCTCAGCTGGACAGGGGAGAAACAATTCAACAAAAGGCTCGTGGATCAAGGTAAGGACAAGATCAGATCACTCACCAGTTACCATCAAGGGCAAAGAGACTTGACTTGTACAACCAATTAAATCCAAGTAGGATAATGATAAATAAAATCAAATGTTACAACACCTCCCCACACCCCACCCTTCTTCCCAGGTTTTACTTAAAATTTCCTCTAATTCTCACCCCTCAGTGTACAGGGGGACATGGAATAGATGCTGTGGTCAATTCACTACATCTTATCTCAGCAGCTTCTTTCACATCACAATGGGGATTTCGCACACTCTTCACAAACCCCTTCAGTGTAGGTCCCTCCCATGTGGCACAATCCTTCAGGAACAGACTGCTCCACCACGGGATCCCCATGGGTTCACAAGTCCCACCAGCAAAACTGCTCCAGTGAAAACTGCTCTCTGTGGGGCCAAATGTCCTGCCAGGAGCCTGTTCCAACACAGGCTTCCCACAGTCACAACCTCCTTTGGGAAACCACACACTCTGACATGGGGTCTCCACAGGCTGCAAGTAGATATGTGCTCCACTGTGGACCTTCACGGGCTGCCAGGAATATCCTGCCTCACCATAATCTTCACCATGGGCTGCGGGGGAATCTCTGCTCTGGCACCTGGAGCACCTCCTGCCCCTCCTTTGGCACAGACCTTGGTGTCCACAGAACTATTCCTCTGAAATACTTGCAATGCGTTCTTTGGACTGCTGTGCAGATTTTCTTCTCAAGTATGCTGTTCCAGAGTCATGCTCACTGTTGCTGATGGGCTCAGCCTTGGCTAGAGGCAGGTCTCTCTTACAGCCAACTGGCAGTCTTTATCAGACATGTGGAAAGCTTCTTCCCACAAAAAACACAACCCTCACTACCAAAACTTTGCCATAGAAACCCAATATGCTATACTTGACTGAATCTCAAAGAAATCAGCTGAATCTTTTCAAATGCTTTGATTTTTCAAGAACTTAAAATTCTTTAAAAGTACCTACTACCTGTGACAGTGCAAGTAAAATACAGCAATTACTTCCTCCAACATTGACACTTAAAGTACTAAAAACTTACAGAAAAAATTGTAGAGTCTTATACAAAAGAATACACATACATATGTCTGTATTTCAAGTTTGGAATTCTTCCTTCACTTCAAAAATACTCTTACATGTTGAATTCATGGAACACATACCAGATGGAAGTGCTTTACATTTTTAACCTCTACTCTTCTCTGTTTTCCATCAGCCTTCTAGAAATCACCACTACTGTCTAATAGACACTAAAAGATAAAAAAATGGATTTCTGTGTTTCTGCAAACACAGTCCATCCAACACTTTTTGCCAAGACAGAAACATTGCCATCTCTCCCTTTTGCTCTTTCTCAAGTTAACTTTTTGGGTTTTCTGCACTGCTTCCAGTAATTCTTCCGTCTGAGCAACACTTTACTTTTCTTCATCCAGCAAAATTCTTCCACACAATAAGCGACCTTACTTGCAACTCATCTTTACTTGCTCTTCTAACCACTTAATAGCCTTGTGACCTTTGGTATGCATATCAAAATTCTTTTAACTTGGCTTTGCAATTTAAGTGCATTAATTTTCATTAGAAATGCATTGTCTTCATCCACATAAGCAACATAACCAGCCATACCTTTTGCCATCTTCTTCTCACTTGTATCTAAACTGCTGCCCATGCCTGAAAATCCCACTACTTACACAATTCAAGATTTTAGAAACCACACACAAAAGTCTGAAGACTTTCACCCATCCCTGCTCTGCTTCAGGAGCAAATTCCTCAGGTCATCTAGAATTTCTGCTTTTGCTTTAAACATAAAAGATTAAACAGAGAAAATTTAACACAGAATAGACTGGTAACACTCAACATCATTGTTCACTTTCCAATTTTGTTGTGCCCTGTCAACTTTCCCTACATAGCTTTTGTCACAGCATGCTGATCTTCCCACCTATTTTCAAAGCTTGCAGAACTTTTAGATTTATCTATGTTAAAAGTAGAAAGAAAAAGGATATCCACACACATACTCGCTAGAAGAAATCAAGAGAAAGCATCTGCAGTTCAGTTCTATAGAACAACTCACTGCACAAAACACAGAATACAGGAGAAAAACCATCCTTTTCAACTCTTAAACATTGATTACCCAAAATAACACATCCTACTTATACTTTATACAGTGATATTTTACTGGGCTGTATCCAAATACACTGCAATTTTAATAACCACATGACTAATGAAACAAAACACACCAATACCAGATCAACTGACTTTAAGAAATGTCATCAGTACCTGCTTTCTAATCGGATCTGATAACCAATTGTCTGGCCAATCTTTTCTCTTCTTTCTGCTGCCACTCTTTCTGCCACAGCAAGTGCTGCCAAGCGTCTTGGCTGAGTGCAAAATATACGGCAGGGAGTTCCATTTTTGTGACAGTCATCAAGAATAAACTGGGGGATCTGTAAATAAGTGGTATAAATTTACTTTTTAGTTTGATAGACTCATAACATTTTTATCACAATGAAACAATTTAACTATGCCTCAGTATCACACATGCTGCAAAATTACTCACATAGGATTATCATTGCAAATGTACCTGAAGTGGCAAAAAAGACCACAAAAATAAATTTCGGCTATTAAGTTTAATCTCTTTCAAACAAAACACAACAACAACAAAAACAAAAGCAAAAACAAAAAAACTCAACTAACCAAAAGTTAGTTACTTCAGGAAAGTCTCTAAAAAACCCTGTAGATAATCTTTCATTGCAACACAGTAAACTTCTGAAGCTAGGAACTAGCTTCAGAAGGAAAAGGATATATAAAACTGTACTTTCCCTTCAATATTCTGTGATTGTTTTAATGAAAAACTGATATTCATCAATAATTGTGCAGAATAATTTATGCTTTTAATATGCATCTGCTGACTTAGTATTGCAAAAGCAAAAAAGTCAACTGGAACACTAGACTTTGAACCACACAGGAAAACAAAAGCCTTAACGCAAGAATTAAAAAATCATTACAGAAATGTTACAGATTTGGCATCAGTTTGGTACAAATACTGTTACGTTTTTTATTTCATTAAAGACACTTACTTGAGTAGTTTTTCCTGATCCAGTCTCTCCTACAATCAAAACAACTTTATGGTCCTTTATTATTTTAATAATTTCTTCCTGTTTTTCAAAAACTGGTAGTGATTGCCTGAAGGAATCAAACTCTGATTCCCCTCTTTTCACTGGAACGTGGGGAATACCATCACTAAGTCGTCCACTTGTCTTGTTCACTTCTTTGTTTTCTGTGAAAATAAGTCAATCAATTATAAAGGAAGGTCACTGAAACACTGTTTAAAAGTGTACTTAAAAATAAACACTCCTGATTTTATTACCATCCCTGTTGATAAAGTGAGAAACCCATGACATATTTAAAAGTTATTTTTATGGTAACACTGTTATAGTGCTTGAAATAGATACAGTTCAAAGGATTTTTTTCCTTTCATAGAAAGTTTGAACACAACTGAACTATCACAGTGCGTTCCTCAAGTAAAACAAAAAAGCATGAAAAGCTTCAAGAGGAAAAAAAACCTAAAGCAGAGAAAAAAAGTCTTGAGCTTTTCATCTGTTCACACATTCCCATCTTAAGTGTTTGCCTAGAAAAATCCACCACAGAGTTAACATTTAAGTTATTCCAAACTGTGTGTGCTTTCCAAAGAAAAGACCACTTTACTGTGATGCATATGCCTTCTTTCAGTTACTGGTCTTTCAAGACCTCCTTTCAGTCAGTCTTACACAACCTAATAGCCTAGTCTGTAACATTTGTTTTAACAGGTACTTATAGAAACATGATGTATCTAGAGCCCTGAAGCCACACAGCAGTGTCATGAATCAGAAAGCAATGCATAAGTAGCTAAAAAACCTGCAGTCTCCTGAGGAGGCTACTTTAATGTCAGTATGTTAAATGCTACTCTATAATTCCTTATTAATTATTTTCCAGAAGAATGAGAAGCTTACTGTAAATGCAATGTTAATGGAATTACAGAGGCAGAATACAATTATTGGATGCCATTAACAGATTCATATATTAAATTACAAGTACTGTTTTACCAAGACAGACACAGATTAAAAGAGCCAAAGACCATTCTGGAGAAGTAAAGGAAGATAAATTTTACACTGTTCATTTATTTATACCCTACACCTCTAAGAAATTGCTTTTTGGGACTTTTATTATAGTTTCCCTCTGTTCACTAAACAAACGTATTAAACAAATGAAGCAACTGAGAAAGAAAATTAGCAAAATTAGCAAAAATGCATGAAAATAATAAATCAGAAATATATATTTAAACAAGGCATACTGCTATGTTCTCTGTTTAATACACCCAGCTTAGTACACAGAAACACAACACAACTTTTACAAGCATAACTGTTAAGGCAACAGCCATGTAAAAAGCATTGTTTAAAAACCCATCTTATATCAGAAGTTTGTCTTGCAGAGAACTTTATACATGCTAGAAATCAAGGAGTTTACATAACAGCCTGAGTTTATTTAATAGCTCCTAGAGACTCAAAACAAAACATGAATTCCTTATTTTATCAAGGACATGGATTCCTAAAAGCAAAACAGCCACTCTCATTTTCTCTTAAGGGTATTCTTACACAGACTGATGGTAACACTAGTCTCTTTAATCTTACCTCATGCAACTCGAAGGAATCCACATTTCACAACTGTATTAAAAAAAAAATCTGGCAGAAATTGACTCAAAGAATCAAAACTAACTTGATACAGGAGAGACATTGCAATGTGGGTGACATGACTGCCTGAGCACCTTATGACACCAGTTTTAAAATACCCTATACTAACAACTGAAAGTCAAGAAAATTATTAGGTTTGTTTGGAAAGGAGTGTCAGATACGACATTAGAAGAAACAGAAGATAGAGGGGTTTGTTATGGGGTTGTTTCTTCCAAGCAGTGTTGACTGACAAGCCGACATCACAAGACACACTGAACATACCAGATTCAACAACATAGGCATTTCCTCGTTCTTTCTTTGGCAGAAGTTCTGTTTGTTCTTTATTTGTGACAGGAAAATTCCGAATTAAAGTATGAATAACGTGTTTTGTACCAGAAGTTAAGGCACAAGTCATTACTGCACGTTTTAGTTCTGATCCATCTTTTTTTCTTACAGTTAGGTATCGATTTGCTCCTTTTCTGAAAGAAAGGAAAAAAAGGCATTTCAGGAGTAAGCAAACTAGTTACCTGCATGGAATGATCTTTAACAATAATTCTTGCAAGATGACTTTCAGCTTATTTTCAAATATAATGTCATAACTAAAATCCTCAAAATGATGTCCTAAGTAGCATAATGCAACATCACAATAGTCATCATCAAAAGCACCTTCTATTCATGAGAGGTAGTGCAGGACAGACACTGCAGACGTTGGAAGACTATGCCCTGGTTATCACTGCATTTGTCTCCCAAAATATGGCCAGCTCTACCAATCATTTTACCAATCACTACCGAGAGTTATGACACCAAATTGACTTTAAGACTAACTTGACAGATTTATAAGTTAAAAATCAATGAGTAGGCAGAATAGACAAAAAAACTCCCTGCTAGTGGCATTCCAAGCCTTAACAAAATACAGTAAAACCTATCAGATCTCAAGATGTTCATTCTTAAAGACTACGTAGAAATCAAACCAAAGCACTTAACCATAACACTGATCTACTTCTCAGACTGAACTCTTGACACCAAAATGCAAAGAATCATTGTAAATATATTTGAAACTGAACTTACTTCTGCCTAGGCTACAACCAACAGATCAATTTCGAAACAACTCTTCTCAAGGTAAGAATAGAAGGTCACACTAAGAGCCCAGTGACCTGTCCCTGGCAGGGGTGGAAGACTAGGGCAGGTACGCAGCCTCTGTAATGAGGCACAGCCACCTCCAGCAGTCCCTGGTAAAAAGGACTCTGTCCTCTTTACATCCTCATTTCAAGTACTTACATACACTGCTGAGACCCCCCTGAGCCTTGTCTTCTCCGGGCTGAAAAATCCTAGCACTCCGGCCCTTTCCTTGCATAGAGGAGATGCTCCATCCCCTTCACCAGGCTGCTGGTCCTCCCCTGAACTCTCTCCAGTCTAGGTCTCTGTCCTCCTGGTGATCCCAGCCCTGGACAGACACAACACTCTCGGTGTAGCCTAATCAGGGCTGAGTAGAGGTGAAGGATGACCTCCCTCTGCCTGCTAGCAACACCTGAACCCTCTTCTATGCTTCCCAACAGAAGCACTCTTTTGAACATGCTACTCTAAGTTACACTTTAGCTGTCAATGCAAGAGATTCTATGCAAAACCTCTGAAAACACATTAGTGCAGGGAAATAAAAATAAAAATCAGGAAGGATCTTTGTAGGAAGTGGTTTTCATGCACATGAAGTCCTCAAAACTGCATCACAAACTAACACGTCGTGTGTTTTCTCACTCAAACATGAAACAAGGCACAGAGACACTTATTTTTATATCTACTTTTAAAGTTTCTTTTCTAGTATCACTCCCCATAACATTGCAGGACACGCTAAAAATACAGATCGTTTCCACTGATAAAGAAATCTCATAAAATTGCACTAAAAAGATAAAAGAATATATAAAAACAAGAACCAAACTTACCCTTTACTTTTCGATATCAGTCCAAGAGAATGACAGAGCCGATGAACAAACGCTCTTTCAGTTCTAGTGAAAGAGGATGGAAATTCCAGTTCTGGAAAGATAATTGAAAACATAAAAACCCGAGCATAAACACTCAACAGGCAGCATCCCTGACGTGACCTCGGTGCCGGGAGTTTATCAGTCCGCGAACCCTTCGTGCACAGCGGGACCGGCGGCAGCGCTGTGCCCGGTGCCCGCCCGCCCCTCTCCGCGCCGCTCCCCCACGCACCCGTGTCCTCGCCGTAGCGGAACCGCTCCAGGGCGAGGTTCACCGCGATCTCCACCTCCTCGTCCACGCGGATATCCCTCAGACCCTTGCCGCCTCGGCCGCGGCCCGGCGCGGCGGGAGCGCCCGAGCCCGCTGCGCCCCCGCCGTGCTTCCGCGGCGGGGCGGTCCTGGGCCGCGACATGGCTCCGCCACGGAGCGGCGGCTGCGGCAGGGGCAGCGGCACGGGCAAGGCCAGGAGCAGGGGCAGCAGCGGCAGCAGCAGCAGCGCCGGGCGGGCGCGGCGCCGGGAGGTGACGTGTGGCCGGCGGCAGCGGGCGGGGCCGCACCGGCGCGGCGGCCGCGGGAGGCGGAGCCGCCCTGCGAGCGGAAGGGGAGCGCCGGGGGCGTTTCTGGAGTCCGCGGTGTGCCTGGCGGTGGTGATGCGCTGTCCTGTTACATGCCGCCGTGACTGATGCCTGTCAGGTCATGAATCGCGATTTCATTCAGTGACGTTCAGTGTAGGTGCTAATATCGCTGTCCTCGCCCTTGTTTTGAGTGTTTAACAGAACAAGATTTCCCTTCTCTTTCTCTCTTTTCCGTCTTTATTTCTCTCCTTTCTTACGTCTTGACAAAGTATGGCTATCATGTTCTACCCCTTGCTCTGTACCCAAGTCTTTGGTGAGGACTGGCAGATTGTTAGTTGCAAAAGTTGAGAGCTTGTAGGCCAGCACTTCTACAGATATGTTATAGATAAAAACAAGATCAATCCAAATTAAATATGATAAAAATAAGTGATATTTATTTTACGACCGAAACACGGTCCTCGATAGCCACAATCAAAAAGGACGATGCCGAGCCCGGGGTCGGCATCGGGTGAACACACAATGATTCGAACTCTATCGCTCCGAATCCCCAAATGTTCACAAACCCGCTTTGGTTAGTCCAGTTTTTATAAAGTTTTTCCTTGCCCGGAGCGGAGGTCTTTGTCTTCTCTTGTCGTTCAGCATATTCGTGTAGTTTTCTTTCACCGCGTTGGGCTGGACAAAACCATATCCTGGGAGATGATGAATTCTGATGAGGATATGTCCTGGCTTTCGAGAAGGCGACATGGAGATGTGTCCTGCTGATCTCAGTTTACGGGAAACCGGGCATTCAGATGCATTTTTTTTCATGGCGTTGGTTATCTTTAATCAAGGGTGCTTATCGGGTCCTCGTAGCTTGGGTGCTTTTCTAGACAGGGCCATCTCCGCTGCGGCTGGGTCTATTGTCTTGCTAAACCAGCTCTTTAGCTTTTGTTGGAAGTTGCAGTGTTGCGATTAAGCAATCCTTGCTCTTCCCTTTGCAGATTTTGGTTTTTAAGTTTTTTTATTACTTTACTCATACAGACATTGCTTATTCTACATTAATTTTCAACTTTACACGAATTACATTTTATTATATATTACAGATACATGGAAGTGTGAGAAGGGCCACTTGCTGGATTTTAGGTGGTTGTGTACTAAAAGAATAAAAGTCCCTGGTGCATGCACTGGTGTCTTTGCTCAAGTGAACAAAATCTGCAGCGAGCCTCATGTCCCCAACCAAACGGGCTGTGATATGATCAGCAAAAGGCAGACATAAAGGGGTTTTTAGGGTCTCTCCCAAGCTGCACAGGGGATTGAGGTCGCCTGTAAGGTGTGCAGAGAGACTGAGGTCCCTGCTAAGGCGTGTGGGGGCCGTGGTCCCCTCTAAAGCATGCAGGGGGTTTGGAGTCTCTAGGAAGGCACGCCGGGACTGGGGTCCCTCGTAAGGCCTGCAGAGGAGTTGAGGTTTGGGGTCAGCTGCTCAACAGGGGCCAGTCAGTCCTAAACACCAGGCAAAAGCCGTTCAGAACAGATAGTTCGTGATCTCTGCTGCTCTTCACCAACTGGGGTGAGGAGATGAATATTCAGATGCCCAGATCCAGAGTGGCAGATGGGTGTCACAAGGCTCCAAGTGTGCTGATGTAACCCATTGCACAGAAGCCATTGGGAGCTCCAGGGAAAGTTCTGCCAGTGCCCAGTGAGTTTTACACCAGCTTGTGGCCATCCAGGGAAGGTGAAATAAATGGGCCAGGAGACCAGCTCCCTTTTCAAGGCCTTTATTGAGGAATCAGCTTTTGGTGGGGAATTTAAGGGGTGTCACACACACCACTGCTTGTTCCTGATGCTGGACAATGCAAAGAAGGAGGAGCACAGCTTTGTCTCTTGGCAGAGCCAGAACTTCATCCTCACAGGAGTCCCCAGTAAAACCCTTGCTGCTATGTAGTCTAATGGTGTTATGCTGGCCAAGTGCTGTTTCGTCATGGCGACGGAGTGAAAAAGCTCAGGTTGGTGCTTTCATCATCTTTACTGTTTTCCCAGCCTGAGAGTACCATTTTCTAGTTTTAGATGTTTTGTTGGCTCGTTATTTTAGGGGTTTTTACCACTAAAGGGCACTCCTGTGAGTCTTTGCTATCGTGCTCCATTTGGAGGGAGGAGTGGAGGTGGGCATGGATACAAAAGGAGGTACTGGGACAGAGGGAAAGGACAAACAACTAGGAACATTAACAATTTACAAAGACATAAAATATTAACAATTGGGATCCACTGGATGGACATACAAACACCCAGAACTGTAGTTAATTGAGTGGACATCTTTGTAGGGAAAAAACCTGCATTGGGGGATTTATTCCTTACAGAAGGGACAGTCCATGTCAGACTGTACCCATATCCCCAGCAGGTCTCAAGGTGAACTGCCCATATCCCAGCATTGCTTTGTGACCATTGACTGATGATTTGAGGGATTAACTAAACTTGGTATAGCAAGAGAAGATTGCTAGGAGAGTTGTTTAAGCATTTTAAAAATTAAGTAGGAAATTATTTTTAAAACTGTGCTGTAGCATGTGTAAGCAACAGTGTTTTAGTATGTGGTGGTTCCTTCAACACATTTCAGGAGTTTATTTTTCAAGTAACAAATAGGCAATTGGTGCACAGATGGACCATGTCTCTGGAAAGCACACACACTGATGGACTTCTTCACTCTTCTGCACTTCTGCTATGTGCACATAAAGTCTCTTCAAAGAGGGGGACATACAAAGATCTGATGTAGAGGTATGTCTTCAAACCATGCACCGTTTGTGACTATTGAAATTAATTGTTGTGGTGTAAATTTGAAATACCATGTCAAAAGGAGGTTCTTAAGAAGTTATGCTGAAGTGCTGCTTTATTTTTTTCTATGTGCTTGCTTGTAATGGTGGTAATTCTGTGTGTATGTCAAAAATATTATAAGACTACGTTTTTCTACATGTACATGTGTTTTAAGTAAAGAGGATGGTAAACATGCAAAAATATTTGAAGAATTCCTCCAGAATATGAAGAACTGTTGCAGTTGTCTGGTAAGATTTGCTATTCATAAACAAAGAGCATTCTCAGTGGCCTAGTTTACTGGCATGGTCACAGAAGCAGGAAATCTTTTTAGTATTTGGAGAATTCTGTTTTGTTTTCTTCTAGGAGGATAATATGCAAAGAGTACTGCCTGAGCAAGAAACTTCCTCTGCTGCCTAGTGTTTTGTATTGCCCCTTTGGTGAAAAACAAAAGGAAAAAAAATTTTTTGCTGTTTAAAAAAAAATTGTATATGAGAAAGTGTTTTTACCTTTAGGAGATGTGTTAGGCCACTTGAATCTGCAAAGACTTTGGCACTTATTGTGCTGCAATTAAGATACAAAATTACTGGAATCAGCTCTTGTACAAACAGTTCATGGAAACAACCTGTCCTAAGAAAATTGTGATGAGAAAGGATGGCTGTAATACTAGATTGTGTTGCCCTAGCAGGAAGGAAACATCTCCATCCATGTTTCAGCTGTGTCAAAAGGAAATTTAAATATTTAGGCTGCATTTTGAGGAAGGAGCAATAAATTATAACAAAGAGAGGCCAGAATGAAGCTGCCACATCTGATCACTAAAAGTAGGCATGAAGTTTTCTCGGAGCTGTGGGATCTGATATCCACGGATTCCTGGGTTAGGGGAATTGACTAAGTCTTTGACTGAGACCACTAACAACTTAGAGAATAGCTAGTGGAGAGGTAATGCAGAAATTAGGATCTAATGAGATATCAATTGCAACTACATACAGTTGCAGCAGGAGCACCAGCCTGTATTACCTCTGTAGCAGCAGCAGGAGGAACCTAAAGTTCTGACACAGACACACAGATATCATTCCTTAACAGCTTTAGTCCAAAACCCTAAGAGCAGTACCTGAGGATGGAGAAAGACATCACCAGTGTGAGCAAGTGTTGCACATTTCAAGTAGACCAAAGGCTGATTTAACTGCTGTTCCCTCATATAAACCAGATCTAATTCTATTCACAGACAGCTCCTACCACTCCGTGCAAGGACAGCAACAGACTATGTGTGCTGTGGTGAGCTGGGGACAGGTGACAGAAGCAGAACCACTGCCAGCAAAGATGAGAGCACAAGTAGCAGAACTAGAAGCTTTGATGATGCAGCACATATGAAAAGAGTGAAATGAGTGAACATACCTTGGTATGCTCTAGAGAAACAGGGCCATTACAGGAAAAACATGGATTTTTCACATCACCCAGCATAATGTCCTGTTGTGACTCTGATGGCTAACCAGAGGAAATACCAAATTTGAGAGACCCTAAGATAATGTGTGAGAAGGACTACCCTACAGAAGAAGAGATACAGTGGGAACAATGAAAGGCAGCTCAAAATGATGATGGCATGTAGACAACTGGGGGAATACCAATTCTGACAAAGAATCATTTAGTCACTCTGGCTAGATGGTTTCATGATCAATCCCATGGAGGGACACAGGCAATAGTTATCCAAGTACAAAAAATACGGCCGCTCCAGGAATTTATGCCACGACAGTCACAAAGAGAATCACAAATGGCTGCCCGACTTGACAAGAGTTTTCAAGCAGCAGACTGAAGTCACAGTTAGGAGGATGACCATGGATCGATTTCCCTTCTCAGAGACTGCAAAGAGACCCTGCAGACATGCCACCTGTGTCGGGGTGAGAGTAGATCAGCTGTCAGGCTGAGCAGAAGACTTTGCAACAAGGAAGACTTATTCAGGAGGAATAAGAGAAGCCTTCATAAAGAAATCAGTGATCATTTTATAGCAAATATGATACCCAAGTTTTCCAGATAGAAACTTTCTACAACAGTTTTGAGTATTAGAAAGCAGGTTTGCTTTATTGAAGCATGCTGGTCACTCGGAGGATCCTTCCTCTAATTGATTGCCCAGAGTGTTGGCTAAACAGAATGTGTAATCGTACACTGATTTACATAATTGTTAGCTATCCCCACTTTCTTGATGTATGTATTTTACTTTATTGGACATAGTCACACCCCTTATTGGAAATCCTTATATGGTTCTTTGGGGGTCTTCTTCCGTGGTCTTCAACATCTGGTGTCCTTTTTAGGTGGCTGCTCCCCAACTACCGCTTTTGAGTAAGCACAACCTTGTTTATAACTTGGGGGTTGTCAGCCTTGCTGAGCTTAGCTGGCATCCTGCTTGTGTTTTGCATGACTTCTGCTTGCTTAAGTTACACCCTAGTTTTATTGCTCCAAGGCTATGCTGTTCTGTTCTACTGTCCTTATCAAATACAGTCAGTCAGATTGCTAGTAACGCCAAGGTCACGCACACTTTCAATCCCCATGTGAGCCATTTCTTTCAAGAGTTGGCCTCGGTGATCATTGTAAGTCCCTTCCCATTCAGAATATTCTCTGTGTGAACTTACGTCCCCGTTCAGGCCTCTTAGATGGTGATGAATGCTTGACTCACTATGTTAACAAGCAAAGAAGGATGAATCTCTTGATCAGTAACTGACATTTGAGGATCCTTTGTGGTTTCAGATTGATAAATATTTCTGTCCTATGACATTCTTATTAGCCTTCACTCTGTTGTTTGTTACTTGTAATATCGGTATATGTAGAGCGGTGGTTATATACCTTGAAGGGGTTTTGCTCCCTCAGTATATTAGCAGGTATGCTCAAATAAAACACAGGTGGGAGTGTTAAGGTACATAGTCAGTGCAGATAGCTCAGTGTGGAGCTCCAGTGCCAACTGCAGATTGGGCACTGACTGGCAGGAGCCCGAGGAAAGAGATTGTGCAGTAGTGCCTATTTTTGCATTTTAAAATTTTTGCATTTTATTTTCCTTAAAAGGGGTGAAGAAAAGGGATCTAAGACAAGAGTTGTCCTGTGGGCTGGGAGACGCCAGAAGCCACCTAAAAGTTCCTTTCGGGTGTCCCTGTGAGCTCCTGGGATCACTAATGCGGGGGTTTCCAGCGGCGAAACCCAACTTTGTGCCACAGAGAAGGCCAGCCATTTTCTAAGAGAGAAGCTTGCCTCCTCCATGCCTCACGGAGCTGGTTTTGCAACAGCCTGAATCTGGAGTAAGGATTTGTCTCTGCAGTTCTTACAAAGTGCCGGGTTGGAGTTACCAGGTTAAAGATGGAGGGGCTGAACTTGTTTGTCTTGCCTCGCGGGGCTGGAACAGCGACAAGGTCAGAGCTTTGGGGACCTCAGGAATCTCTCTTGTCAGGGCAGCCCCACTCTGTCCCACCCAGTTCAGTCCCAGATCTTCCCATGCCCAGTAGGGAAATGGAAGTGAGAAGATAAACCCTGAGGTGCTTGTGACAAATACCTCATGTGTCCCTTCAATCTCCGTCTGCTCTGCCCATACCACCCCTCTTGTGCACAGAGAGCCGAGCCCTGCCCATGATCCTTCATGCTTTCACACCCATGCCTTCTAACATCCCACTGCTCTCATTGATCCTTACAGGTGACCTAGAGCAATTCCTGCTGCTTGCTCATGTGGCAGCTGCTGAGCACTAGGGACACCAAGCCTATCATCACCCCAGTGGCACATCTCCCCAGCACCAGTGCTGCCAGTCTGGCCACATGTGCTCCTCCCCTTGGCAGGGCTGAGCCATGTATAAAGCATAAGGGCAAGGGTGGGAGAGGGTGGTAGAGAGTCCTGAGGCATAGTCAGGGTACCACAGCCACGGGGCTGAGTCACTCTGCTGGGGCTGAGCCCAAGCTGCAGTAGGGCAGCCAGGGCCCCTGAAGGATTTTTCTCACCAGTGAGCCTCATGGCTGCCTCTCGTATGGACTTCTGTGGGCTCTGCAGGTACATCACGGACTGGCGCAGGTACCCATCTGCTCTGTCCCTCTCTTCTTTCAGCTGGAGGGAGTACAAGGGGACAGAGGGGAGGGTTGGCACTGACTCTTCCCCTTGGATGGGTGGCCCCTGCATCCAGGACTGACATCCCTGCGTGGACACCCCTGATGGCCAGCCAACAGCTGGCTTTGAGGGAGCAGAGATGGTTACTCCAAAGGTAACCCCAGTGCACTCCTGATGCCAAGGCACAGCTGGGTTGGGGCTCTGTTGGCAGCCTGGCTCAGGGAGCCACAGGAGCCTGCATAAGACCCTGCTGGGCCACACACCAGAAGGGAATAGTGTGTGGGGAGCAGGCTGTTGGTGGTGAGTGCAGCAGTAGGAAGGGGCCACAGCTGCCAGCCCCTCACAGTGGGTACTGAGGGCAGAGGGCTGGTTCAGACACAGTCTGGGGCTTTGAGGCCACCCTTACCAGGCACTCGCCAAACCTCCACAGCTCTTCTGATTCCAGCACCTGCTGAAGATTCCACCTCTTCAGGAATATCGTTGCTTGAAGCAGGGTTTCCCAAGAGGTCTGCAGAGCAGCAGAGACGGAGATGGCACAGCATTCCAGGGCATAGGACCGGACAAAGGCCAGAAGGACGCAGGAGTGCAGCGGCCTTGGAGGCCTTAGAGCAGAAGGCCGCTGAGCCTGCTCACAGAGGACATGAGTGGGTCAGTGTCCTCACCTCTGCCACAAACTGGTTCTCATCATACATGTGGTAGAAGAGTGGGAGCAGGCTCTGTCGCACGCAGTCTGTCAGTCCATGCCTTTCTTTTCCTTTCTGTACCAACGCCATCACCGCTTGAAAGATGCGAATGGAGAGCAGCTGCACACGGCTGGTATCCTAGTGAAAAGGAAGAGAGCAAAAACCTCAGCACTGACTGCGCCACGCCCACCTGGACATGGAACTTAAAATCCACAAAGGAAGACTTTCCTGGTAGCACCTAGCACCTGTGGTGGGGGACAAAAAGCCTTACATGGTCAAAGAGTGGCCGGAGTGCCTCAACCAGCTGCGCAGCGAGGGAACCAGCAATTGGCACATCTCTGTTCAGGAGCATCTCACTGAGAACAGACAGGGTCATCCACAACACCTTCCTGTCTTTATCCTTCAGTACTTCAGTGAGGCTTTCAGTAAGGTTTTCCATGCTTTCAGCCTGTGTGGAAGACAGTGCAATGTTATGAAGCCATGAAAGGCTGCATTGCCAGAATCGCTTCAACAGTTCAATTCCATGCTACTTCCTCACAGACCAGAAGGCCAGAAGCCAAAGGCTCCAGGCAGGCAAAACGGAAGTCAGGAGAGCTGGAAGAAGCTGCCCATCTTCTAAAGCCCATCCAAGTGCAAGCTACTGTATTACTCTGACCTATGTTGGCTGCACAGCTTCAGCTGGGCAGCTGCTTCTCACCAAAGAGGGTCTTTTGCAGAGTACCATGAGGCATCTGAGCAGCAGGAGGCGCATCACACTGCACTCCCTCCGTAGGTAGATTTGGACAAGCTGTAGAATGCGTTCCTCCCAGTTCTTTAAGTTAATGTAAAGTAGGACCTGAAACAAACACAGCAGTAACAGTGTCAGAAGTGTCACTCCAGCAGCAGCGGACAAAGAGCGCACAGCACTGCTCAGCTCTGCCCTTCCTTCACTGACTGGACTCCCCTGCAGCTGCGTCTGCAAGAGGGCAGAGTGGTGGGACACAGCTCGGCAAGGCAGTGCTCGCCATCAGCTCACCTCCACAAGGAAGGCCATGGCAGCCACCTCCCAGTGTGCCTCCTCTCTGCGGAGCAGTCGGAACAGGTACCGTGCTATCCGGTAACACAAGGGCTCTGAGACCCTGAGCATTGCTCTGGCAGGGGAAAAAGGACATCGTCGACTCTAAGCAGGGCAGACAAACCTGTCCTGGAACTGACTCACAGAGGTCTCTTCTTTCACCACTTCCTCTAGCAAGGAGGAGGGTGGAGCTAAACACCAGCAGACTCATTTCAGGAAAGAAGAGGCTGAAAAAACACCCATTCTGCCCACAGGCAAGTCCTGTCCCCCAGGCTGTCAGTGACCCTCCATGCATCCTCCCTATTCCCAGCAGGCTGTCCTCAGTGAGGCTGCCTGCAAACAGAGCTCGTGCTCTGTGCCATCAGCAGAGATGCTGGCACTTCTCAGGAAAGATGCTGGCACTTTGGGTTGTGGCTGCTCCAGTGCACCCAGCCCTCCAAGGCTTTGCCACTCTTGTGCACTATCCCTCAGTGACAAGTCCCTCTCACCTATCATTGCAGGGATTACGTAGAGACAGACTGTGGAGAAATAATAGCTGGAGCGGGGAGAATGTGGCTCTCACCTGGCCAGAAGTTTCACTGTATAGTGGTGGTTGTCCGTGTTGAGGAGTGTGTCCCAGCCACACTCCTGTTCAACTTCAGACACCACATTCTCATACTCCAGGTGACAGAGCAGTGCTTTCATGGTCAGCAGTGCAAATCTGTGTGCAGAGCACAGCCCAGGTCATGCCAGGAATCCTGGCCCCAGCTGCAAGGGCAGTGCAGAGATGGGAGGACCAGAATGGAGCACCTGTTGGGGTTTGCGGGCAGGCAGTGCTTGTGATGGCATCGCCTCCAGAAGGCATTGACCTCCTCTGGCATCTGCTTTGTGCTGGAGAAAACTTGGAAGAGCAGGGGCCACAAAGAGGCGGGGGAAATACAGAATCATTCTCTCTGGGCCCTGGGGCAGGTGAATGATCTCCCACACTGCTTTGGTTGCCTGCAAAAAAACCAAAACAGCCAGAGACCACTCAGCACTGAGACATCTCTGTGGCAGGGCCCAGCCATGGGAGGATGAAACTCAGGCCTTGCTCTGTGCCAGGGCAGATGCAGCAGGAGCAATATCTGACACCTGGCTGCCTCTGCACCTGCCGTGAACACAGGTTTGTAGCAAACCATGTGAGGCAGGGGATGCAGTGGTGGGGCACAAAGGATGGAGAGATGCCACAGAGGCAGCCCTTTAGGATGTGCTTGGGTCTAGTCCGGAAACTCACGGCCAGGGAAAAGACATCTGAGTTGTCCTTATCGGAGGTGGATGTGCTGTGCAGTGGCCAGTCCTCCAGCACACAGAGGAGCTCTGGCAGCACCTTCTCCGCAGTTCTGTTTGAGGAGACAATCGCCCTCCACATGGTCACAGCAACTCTGCAGGTCCAGAACTCTGTGTCAATGGGATTTTGGCGACAGCACAGTGGCCCAGGCAGCTGCAGAGTCCCCAGCTGGTCACTAGCTCTGCCTGTGCCCACTGCCCCTCTGCAGCAGCACCCAACCAGACTGCTACTGTGAGTAGCAGAGAGCCAAGTGATGGTGCCTTGAGGGGCAGGGAAGGAGCGCAGCAGCAAGGCTGACATGCCATGACAGGGAAACAAAATCATCAGAAGGGCCTGAAAATCTTCCCCTTTCTGCTAGCATATGTGAGGCAGGTTCTACAGGGGGCTTTCAGGCATATGAATTCTGAACTCTCCAGGCCAGTGAGCCTTGTACCTGTCACATGAGGGGGCACACCGCAGGAGGGTCACCACCACAGCATGTGGCTGTGCAAGGGTCATCTCCTGCAGGGTATTATCCAGTCTGTGCTCAGCAGATACATCCTTGATTGATGAGAGCCATTGGTAAATGTCCCTCATAATGGCTGGCACCTGGAGGAGACAGACATGGCAGGGAATTGGAGTGCCACTAGAGTGAGCCAGTTCCCCAGCTTACCCCCTAGAAGTGCTTTCCATTGCAATACACTGTGTTGGCTTTAAAAAGCATTGACTAGGCTGTCCGGGGCTTTGGATCCATCCTTACCAGGCATTCTTCACCTCTCCATTTTGTTTCCAATAGTTGCTCAAACTTCCTTTCTTGCAGGAATGCGTTGACTTGAAGCAGAGTTTCCCAAGAGGCCTATAGAATAGCAAATACTGGGAGATTTAACCACTGCTGGGACCACCCAGCCTGTATGCCGTACACGTGGTCAAGGCTCAGGGCCTTTCCTGGCCCTTAGTGGGAAGATGCAACAATTGAGAGACCAAATTCATGAGTGGATTTTGTGCCTGGCAGAGTGACAGGTCATCCCCCATTTCAGACACCTAGTACTGCAGGGACAGCAGAAAAGAGGTACCCCAGAACTGCTGTTCTGTAGCTAAGAGGAGAAGGATGCATGGGCCGTAGGCTCCACAAGGCATCAGCACATCTGAGTCACCTTCAAATTGGATACCAGCATTTCAGAAGTTCTAACCTCTGCCACAAACTGGTTCTTGTCATGCAAGTGGCGGAACAATGGGAACAGGCTCTGGCGTACAATTTTCTCTAGGGGCTCTTTTCCCTCTTCCTCTACCAACTCCATCACCGCTTGAAAGATGCGAATGGAGAGCAGCTGCACATGGCTGGTATCCTAGTGAAAAGGAAGAGAGCAAGAACCTCAGAACTGACTGTGCCACGCCCACCTGGACATGGAACTGAAAATCCACAAAGGAAGACTTTCCTGGTAGCACCTAGCACCTGTGGTGGGGGACAAAAAGCCTTACATGGTCAAAGAGTGGCCGGAGTGCCTCAACCAGCTGCACAGCGAGGGAACCAGCAATTGGCACATCTCTGTTCAGGAGCATCTCACTGAGAACAGACAGGGTCATCCCCCTCACCTCCCTGTCTTCATCCTTCAGAACCTCCACGAGGCTTTCAGTAAGGGCCGACATTGTGTTGGCCTGTGTGGAAGACAATGCAATGTTTTGAAGCCATGAAAGGCTGTATTGCCAGAACCACTTCAGCAGTTCAACCCCATGCTGCTTCCTCAGAGCCCAGAAGCCAAAAGCCTATTCCTATGGAGTCTGGTAGATAAATGGGAAGTCAGGAGAGCTGGAAGAAGCTGCCCATCTTCTAAAGCCCATCCAAGTGCAAGCTACAGTGTTACTCAGTCCCATACTGGCTGGCAGCTGCCTGCTTCTCACCAAAGAGGGTCTTTTGCAGAGTACCATGAGGCATCTGAGCACCAGGAGACGTGTCACTCTCTGCTCCCTCCATAGGTAGATTTGGAAAAGCTGTAACATGCGTTCACTCCATTGCTTTATATTCAGACAAGGCAGGACCTGAAATACACAGTTCAGTGACAGGGATGCACGACTGATATAACTATATTACTGCACAGGTCTAGATGGAGAAAGCAATAAGGGCATATGCAAGATCAAAGGCAGCAGAGCCCAAAGATACTAGAGGTTGCAGAGCACCCCTGCTCGTCCACTGTTCAGTGCAGGTAGCTCACTTCCACCACTCTGTGCCCCAGCTTTGTCAGCCTCTAATATCTTAACCTTGAGAAGGCATGATGGAAGAGGACGAGCTGTCACAAGGACAGCACAAATCATAGGGGCCACTCCAGCAGCAGCGGACAAAGAGCGCACAGCACTGCTCAGCTCTGCCCTTCCTTCACTGACTGGACTCCCCTGCAGCTGCGTCTGCAAGAGGGCAGAGTGGTGGGACACAGCTCGGCAAGGCAGTGCTCGCCATCAGCTCACCTCCACAAGGAAGGCCATGGCAGCCACCTCCCAGTGTGCCTCCTCTCTGCGGAGCAGTCGGAACAGGTACCGTGCTATCCGGTAACACAAGGGCTCTGAGACCCTGAGCATTGCTCTGGCAGGGGAAAAAGGACATCGTCGACTCTAAGCAGGGCAGACAAACCTGTCCTGGAACTGACTCACAGAGGTCTCTTCTTTCACCACTTCCTCTAGCAAGGAGGAGGGTGGAGCTAAACACCAGCAGACTCATTTCAGGAAAGAAGAGGCTGAAAAAACACCCATTCTGCCCACAGGCAAGTCCTGTCCCCCAGGCTGTCAGTGACCCTCCATGCATCCTCCCTATTCCCAGCAGGCTGTCCTCAGTGAGGCTGCCTGCAAACAGAGCTCGTGCTCTGTGCCATCAGCAGAGATGCTGGCACTTCTCAGGAAAGATGCTGGCACTTTGGGTTGTGGCTGCTCCAGTGCACCCAGCCCTCCAAGGCTTTGCCACTCTTGTGCACTATCCCTCAGTGACAAGTCCCTCTCACCTATCATTGCAGGGATTACGTAGAGACAGACTGTGGAGAAATAATAGCTGGAGCGGGGAGAATGTGGCTCTCACCTGGCCAGAAGTTTCACTGTATAGTGGTGGTTGTCCGTGTTGAGGAGTGTGTCCCAGCCACACTCCTGTTCAACTTCAGACACCACATTCTCATACTCCAGGTGACAGAGCAGTGCTTTCATGGTCAGCAGTGCAAATCTGTGTGCAGAGCACAGCCCAGGTCATGCCAGGAATCCTGGCCCCAGCTGCAAGGGCAGTGCAGAGATGGGAGGACCAGAATGGAGCACCTGTTGGGGTTTGCGGGCAGGCAGTGCTTGTGATGGCATCGCCTCCAGAAGGCATTGACCTCCTCTGGCATCTGCTTTGTGCTGGAGAAAACTTGGAAGAGCAGGGCCACAAAGAGGCGGGGGAAATACAGAATCATTCTCTCTGGGCCCTGGGGCAGGTGAATGATCTCCCACACTGCTTTGGTTGCCTGCAAAAAAACCAAAACAGCCAGAGACCACTCAGCACTGGGACATCTCTGTGGCAGGGCCCAGCCATGGGAGGATGAAACTCAGGCCTTGCTCTGTGCCAGGGCAGATGCAGCAGGAGCAATATCTGACACCTGGCTGCCTCTGCACCTGCCGTGAACACAGGTTTGTAGCAAACCATGTGAGGCAGGGGATGCAGTGGTGGGGCACAAAGGATGGAGAGATGCCACAGAGGCAGCCCTTTAGGATGTGCTTGGGTCTAGTCCGGAAACTCACGGCCAGGGAAAAGACATCTGAGTTGTCCTTATCGGAGGTGGATGTGCTGTGCAGTGGCCAGTCCTCCAGCACACAGAGGAGCTCTGGCAGCACCTTCTCCGCAGTTCTGTTTGAGGAGACAATCGCCATCCACATGGTCACAGCAACTCTGCAGGTCCAGAACTCTGTGTCAATGGGTTTTTGGCGACAGCACAGTGGCCCAGGCAGCTGCAGAGTCCCCAGCTGGTCACTAGCTCTGCCCGTGCCCACTGCCCCTCTGCAGCAGCACCCAACCAGACTGCTACTGTGGATAGCAGACAGCCAAGTGATGGTGCCTTGAGGGGCAGGGAAGGAGCGCAGCAGCAAGGCTGACATGCCATGACAGGGAAACAAAATCATCAGAAGGGCCTGAAAATCTTCCTCTTTCTGCCAGCATATGTGGGGCAGGTTCTACAGGGGACTTTCAGGCATATGACTTCTGAGCTCTCCAGGCCAGTGGGCCTTGTACCTGTCACATGATGGGGCACACCGCAGGAGGGTCACCACCACATCATGTGGCTGTGCAAGGGTCATCTCCTGCAGGGTATTATCCAGTCTGTGCTCAGCAGACACATCCTTGATGGATGAGAGCCGTTGATAAATGCCCCTCACAGAGGTCGGCACCTGGAGGAGACATGGCAGGGAACTGGAGTGCCACTAGAGTGAGCCAGTTCCCCAGCTTACCCTGAAGAAATGCTTCCTTTTCTAGCACACTGTGCTGGCCTAAAACTCTGCTGGATCCTCAGTAGACCCAGCTTGAGAATGTGCACATTTTCTAGTTGGGCAAGCCCTTGTCTTAGACAACTAAATTTCTCCAGTCTGGAGGTGCCATTTCCCATGCTCACATCCAGCATAGCAGCACAATCCTTTCCTTTATAGGAGTGAGCATTTGCCATGCCCTTAGGGAACTTGATGGTATCATCTTCATGATCTTATGGAAGTCCAGAAGCATCTTAGGGCAGGAAAAGGAGCCATGTCCCATCTAGTGCTCTGCCGCAGTGCTTACCCCAGCTGCAACAATAGGTTCAGCCCAGGCAAAGAAGTCTCCAAGTGCCTGTGCATTTCTGTGGCCATGGGTACGCTGCTTCACTTCTGGCAGTTTCTCAACTGTATCTGGCAAAAAGCAAGCACAGTCAGAGCTGAGGGACTCCAGGAGAAGCTGGAGACACAGCTGAGCCCTGCACTCTCCAGCAAGGGCCAGCTCTCAGACAACGGCTTGTGGGAGCTTTAATTCTCTGTGTCTCTGGCTGCAGCCTGGGACTGTAGCGGGGCTACTGGGGACATCA
Organism: Luscinia megarhynchos; assembly: GCA_034336665.1. NCBI lineage: Eukaryota > Metazoa > Chordata > Aves > Passeriformes > Muscicapidae > Luscinia > Luscinia megarhynchos. The sequence goes on along the minus strand of CM067592.1, from coordinate 51,542,531 downwards.
ACCCCATTCCATTTCCCCTTCTTCCACCATGCATAGGATGGCCCAGCTCAGCCACTTACCTGCTTGCAGCAGCTGGACTCCCTCCACTTCTCCATGCTGACGTGATGGTGCAGCCCCAGGGCTTTTATCATCATCCTCCTCCTCCTCCCCCTCCTCCCCTTCCCTCCCCTTCACTGAGGTCAATCTTAGCATGATTGGGGTTCCCTGGGACACTGGGGCATCCCTCCGTTCAATCCTGCTGGAGCTTTGGCTTTGAGGGCTTCAGCCACAGGGGTGGGGGATGTCCTAGAAGAGAAGATGCAGGTCTGCAAGACATGAGGTGGCTACGCGGGGCCTCCTTGCAGCCCCGCTCTGTTCCTTCCTGTCCTGTTGTTTCCTCTGGGGTTATGTGGGTGGATGCTTTGACAATAGAGATGGGTCACAAAGTGCCCATATTGTGGTGGGTCACAAAGGGCCTTATGACATCCAATGACATGACATCCAATTGGCAGTGGCTGCGTCACAGTGGGTAACACAGGGGTCCATGGCATGTGCCATCCAATTGTCAATGCCCATACCATGGTGGTTGGTTGCCATGACATATTGATGGAGAAATCAGAACTATGGGCATGCGTTGCTTTGAGGATGTCTCCACCAATGTTCTTTACCTGCATTCGCCGATCCTTTCTCAAGCCACTATGTCTTTTTCCTCTAGCCTTATCATGTTTGTCCCAGTGAGTCAGACTGCAGCCTCCCAGGTCTCTAATCCTACAGTCCAAAGAGAGAGGGAAACAAACATACCACATCAAAGTCACCTCGTTTGTACACAAGAAAAGGAAAGTACAAGCACAGCCCAGAAGACCTTTACCTCAGCAAGGCATCAACACTGGTGACTGGTGCCAAGAGTGTGAACAGTGGGTGCCTCTATTACACTCTAGCCCAGAACCACAGTCATGATCTGACCAGTGTCTTTGGAGTGGTAGTGCCTCCAAAATTAAAAGCAGATGCAATGTTTTTGAGCTGCAACGCCTACCATAGATTGTCATTTTTCAAAGTACCATTAGCAATGAACAATGAATCAGCAGTAAGAACAATAAGCATGCAGTAAGAGCCAACATCATAGGAACAATTGACAATAGCGATGGACAAACAAGGATGCAGGTACCATTTTAGGATTGTATGGGGTCATCTAAAGGAGGCAGATGAGAAATGCTAATTGCATATGTCTGTTTTCAGGGCACATTAATGTCACAGGTGGGGTTTAAGGAAGTTTTACCATGGAGACTGATTTTCAGTTGTGGTACCTAGGAACAAGGCTGGATTCAAAAGATTAATTGTCTTTAATGTGACATCATCCTGCTCGGTCAGGATTACCTGGAATTTTACCATCCTGCTTGGAGATAGCCAATGGCCCCCTTTTAGCTCTAAAACACTGGTTACCATGTGTGGCACAGAGACATCTATGTGTCTTCCCATCATGAGCTTCCTGGCTTCTTGTATCAACATTACAGTGCCCGCAGACATGAAGGCCATCCGGCACTTACATTGTCAAGTTGTTTGGAGAAATAGCCCACCGACCTTTTCCAGCTTCCCAAATGTTGGGTCAGGACTCCCAGTGCCAGGTGTAGCCTTTCATGTACAAACAGCTGAAAGTCTATAGACAGATCAGGTAACCCTAATGCTGGGCAGTCATCAGCGCTTCTTTCAATTTTAGGAAGGCCTCTTTCTGTGGTTGTGAACGGCTGCGCCTTCTGAGCTGCATACAGGGGTTTCGCAATTAGCCCATAGTCCGTGATCCACAGACGACACCACCCTGCCATCCCAAGGAAGACTTGCAGCTTGTAGAGATTCTGGGGCTCTGGAATAGCACAGATAGCTTGGATATTTGACAAATGAGGTAAAAGAAATTATTCCAACATACCCCTGCCATATCTTCCGGCTGGTCCCCAGTTTCCTGTCTTCCTTCCTGTCCTTTGACCTAATCCTGTGACCTTGTAGCCCACCTGGAGTTCCTGTATTATGATCCTATCCCCCTGTGTCCTTATTCCATTGGCTGCTAGCCAAAGCCACTCCCCATTCCCTCTCTCCTGAATACCTAGTTCCCAGAGGGGATCTCGCTCTTTCCTGCCATGCCATTGCTTTGGATTAAACCTGAGAACTGAAATGGCCTCTTTTGTATTCTTTTCCATCCATGCTAAAATACTTTGTCTGATCTTAAGTAATTAGGAAAAAGGCACAAAGTATCATTTTAGCAGGTTAGTACCTAGTTTTCTCTGTCCTTGTGAGATTCCACATCCCAGGTAAGTTACAGTCTGTTGGGCAATGTGTCCCTTTTCTCTAGACACTTGTATCCTCCCATTCCCAGCAAATTTAAAATCTCAATTGTTAGCTTTATTCAGGTTGCCTTTTCTTCTGTCACTATCAGTATATCATCAATATACTGCAACAAATGGTATTGGTCTCTTGGTATTTGCCCCTCTTTGGTCCAGATCTCTAACTCCTTTGCCAGTTGGTTTCTGAATAGGGTCGGGCTCTTGTTAAATCCTTGGAGTAGTCGCGTTCAGGGGAGCTGTGTCTTTCTTTCATTTCCAGGATTTTCCCACTCAAAGGCAGTTTCCTACTTTCTTTGTCAAGGGGTATGATCTTTTAGATCAATTACGGTAAGCCATTTGTATATCTCTTTTACGGATGTCAACAATGTGTAGGGATTGGCAACTACTGGATAAATGTCTTTAGTGATTTCATTAATTGCTCTTAGATCCTGTACTAGCCTATAATCCCCATTGGGTTTCTTTGTTGGGAATATAGGTGTATTATATTCTGATTCACATTCTTCTAGAATTTGATATTCTAAGAATTTATCAATAGTCTTTGTTATTCCTTGCTGTGCTTCTGTTTCTATAGGATACTGTTTGACCCGTACAGCTTTTGCCCCCTTTCTGAATTCCACATGTACTGGCTGTGCTAGTTTAGATTTTCCAGGTATATCTCTTTCCCATACAGAAGGGATCACTGCATTTTCTACTTCCCTAGAGATTACAACAACTGGTTTCTCTTTTATCATTAAAATTTTTCCTGTTTTTCACTCGGGTACCTTCATTAGTAGTTTCCCATTCTCAAGTTAGTTACTGCATCAAGTTTTGCCAATAAATCTCGACCTAGAAGTGGAATAGGGCATTCAGGCACATACAAGAACTCATGGGTAAATACTTTGTTCCCAAACCACAAATCTAAGGGTTGAAGGAATGATTTTAGATTTTAGATTTTCCTCCTTCCCTGTGGCTCCAGCTATTGTGGTTGATTTGTTCCCTATTCGGCCTTCTAGTTTATTTAAGACTGAGTGTATAGCCCCTGTATTGATTAAAAATTTTACCTCTTTTTCCCCCAACTGCAAGGTGACTAGAGGTTCCTGGGGTGTGGGTTCTTTCCACCCAGCATATAACACCATCACCTTGGCACCGTCTCCCTGCTGGAACTTATTGCCCTGGTAAATCCACCTTGGGCACTGTCTCTTTCAATGCCCTTCTTGTTTGCAACATGCACACTGATTCAAGCGCAACCCTTGCATAACTGGCCCTCCGTGGCCCTTGCTAAACCCACCTTTCCCCATAGCTCTGCCTCGGCTGCTTCTAGCACTTCCCCTTGAATTTCCTTATACTACTGCCAAGAGATTTCATCCTAGCTGCTTGTTAACCTCTTTTTCCCTATTCTTATAAACCTTCCAAGCTACCTCAAGCAGTTTGTCTAAATTTCTTAACTCCTCCCACTCCAGTTTCTGTAACTTTTTCCTAATGTCCTCCTGTGATTGGCCAAGATAGATAAGAGCAAGCTGAACTTTCGCTTGTTCTGTATTGTCCTGGTTTGAAGGACAAGTGTCTGCCAATAAAGGCAGAGGTTTTCCTTTGAAGTAGAGACCTTAATTCCACTCTCCCCAAGTATTATAAATGTTTGAATCCAAAACTCTGAGGCAGAGATAACGGGGTAGGAATAACAGCTCTCTTACTAATATATCTAACTGTACAAGCAGAAACAAACAACAGTTGTTAAAATTACAACAAAACAGAACAGATAACTCGGTCCCAGTCCTTTCTTTAGCTGTGGGCACACTCTCTCTGCCGTCGGTCCCGGTGCTCCAGGTGGAACAAAGCCTGATGGCCGCAGAGAGGCGGGAGCGTGGGCGGGAGGGGCGGCAGCGGCCACGCCGCTCTCGGGTGGGAGCGGCTGGAGCGGCAGCTCCTCGCTCACCGTCTGTGCCCGGTGATCAGCTGTGTCCGCAGAGGCAGGAGGCTGCAGCGGGGCGGATGCAGGGCAGGTGATCGCAGAGGGTCTGGCTCTCCTGCCTTCGGCTGCGCGGCTGCAGACGGGGCGTCCTCCTCCGAGCTCCCTGGAAACACGAGTCCCCTCTGGAAGCACGAGAGCCCCTCTGGAAGCCCAGCTCCCACCTGCCCCTTTTGTCCAGAGTCGTCAAAGGTCCTGGGTGTGACCCGGCCAGCTCCATTGGCATGATAATGGGAAAAATTCTTTAAATTGACACAGTAATAGAAAAACACTCCACCCTCAACATTAACAAGGCCCTTTGCGTCAGAGGTCCATCAAGATGTGTGAACCCTGAGCTTTTGTAACTGCACAAAAGATGAACTGTTCCTCTGCAGTGACACTCAGGTGGAAAGAGGAGCAGGGTGCCTGTGCACTCTCTGCATGTGAAAGCTCAGATCCCATTTCCCACGAGTCAATGGCTGGGCTGAAGTGCCAGGTCATGGCAGGACTCCAGCCCTCAGCATCTTCAGCCACAAAGGGCAAGCGCTGCCTGACCAGAAACCTGCAGCTCTGCCCTGCACCAAAGCTTTGCCCTGTACCAGCCAAAGCTGCCACTCACTGCTTCAGGATGCTCAGGCCCTGGACTGGCAGCCCGTGGATGTTTGTTGTCCTTTGCCTCCCCTTGGCCTCTGGAGGAAGAGAGCGAGCCAGAGGAGGTTCTGCTGCTGGTGTGGTGCTCTGCAGACAGACAGACAGACAGCAGTGTGAGGGACAGGGAGTAACCTGTCATTTAGAACATTATTTCCTTCTGAGACCCCTATGTCACTCTGTCCTAAGCAGGCATAATAAATTTTGAAGGCAATTGAAATTCAACTCTTTAAAATGAACCTCAAATGGATTAATGAGACCATTAGAAAATACAATGTTCTGAATTAGTATGGTTCTGAATGAGATATTCTACACTAGTTGCAATAAACAAGCAATCTTCTGCCTGAAGATCTCAATGGTTATCTGATTAAAACCTCTGAAATGCAAAATTTGAAAATAGACTGTGCTCCCTTTACACCTGCAGATTTGGACTGTGGTGAATGGTTTCGGACAGTGAAAGAGTTAGAATTGCTCATTGCCTCATTTAAATTACGGTTCTTGTTTGTTGTCTGTCTTGTGTGGCTCTGGTTTCATTTTCAATCACTACTAATGTATTTCCCTCCCCAGTTAAGTGTGGAATCCCTAATTTACCCTCAAAACCCAGTTTATAGTGTTCCCTTATCCCAGTTACTCCCTATTTCCGCCCTTTCTCCTACCTCATTTCCGGCCCTGCTGCTGCCTGTCCATCAAAATAGCAACGCCTGGTATGTAAATTCGTCAAGACTCCCAGGCACCATCGCTGCTGAAAGTTCCCGCTTGGAGCAGAACCCCCAAGTACAGTGAGCTAAAATCAAAATCAAACCTCTAGACTATACTAATCAGCGAGCCATGTTATCAGTCGTTGCGAACCATCTCTGTCTCCACAGCCATCTATTCACAGTTATTTAAAGGGCAACCAACGGTAGTGACTCTCTAAACCAACAAGTCACCCTTAGAGTTCTGGACGTGCTTGTGAGGTTGGAACTCCCATTTCTGCCCTCGGACAGGAGTGCAGAGGATCCTGTTTTCTGCGTTGGACTGGCAGCAGCAGCAGTAGCAAGCGTTGGGCCTCGGGCCTCCCTACGACCCCCCTTAATAAAAAAAGCTGGCATTTAATAAAGGCGTCGGCCCACGCTTATTCTCTTCACGGACACTGAAGTTTTACAGAGGCTTCTGGCTTGCCAGGTGAAGCCAAAGCAAACGCTGCTGCTGCTGCTCTGCAGAGAGCCCCGGCTGGGCAGGGATGGCACCCACTGTGCCGTGGGCTGTTCCTCCTACCAGAGCCGGGCGATGCTTTTGAGCCAGCAATGACACCTGGCGGGAGAACGAGGGGGCCTTTTCCTGCACCAGCACTTATGGACGCACTGGGGCCGCCTTCAGGACTCAGCTTCGGCCCCACACAGTAAAGCAGCGGCAGACGGCAGGAAAACGGTTCCTCTGCAGCCTCGCTGTGTGTGAAAAGAAGGGAGCCGAGAGGCGGGAGGAGCAGCAGGGCCCGATCGCCGCTCCGCGCCTGCAGTGAGCGGCGGCTGCCGCTGGGGGCGCCGTGGGAAGGGAGCGGCCCTGCGCGGGGCGGGCGGGGCGGGGCAGCCGCCAGGGGGCGCCCGGGGCGGGGCGGGGCCGCTCTGTGAGGGGGAGAGCCTCGGGCAGCAGCGGAGCGGCCGGGGCTGTCCGTCCGCAACGCACAGCGCCGGGGCACGGACAGCGCCAGGGCACGGCCAGCGTGAGTGCGGGCTGCCCGGGAAGGCAATCTCCCCAGGGAGGGCAGCATTTAGGCACTTGGGATTGCCGGTGCTGCGCTGAGCTGGCAGGGCACAAAGCCTCCTCAGGCACCAGAGCCTCCTCTCCAGGCTTCCTGCAGTGCCTTTGCTGACAGGCTGGGGACAGGCTCCGCTGATGTCCTAAAGAGCTTCTGTCCAAGAGAAAAAAAGACAAAAACCAAACTAGAAGGGAGATGTTACGTCCCAGCCTCAGCTCCTCACTGGTGGAAGCAGGATTCCTCTGCTTCCCAGAAATATGCAGAAATAGGACATGAGGGCACTATGTGCCCCTTACCTTCATGTCCAGGACCTTGCTATTGCAGGCCAACAGGGCTCACAATTGTATTTCCTCCTTTACGCATGTGTCTTCAGCTTGTTAAGATTTTCCACCTGAGAGCAGCCTGGGAATGCTGCCTGCTGTCACAGGGCTTTGTTCCTTCTGGAAACTCCAAACACTCACTTTGGCCCCTTTCTAGAATATGGCCTGCGTTAATTGCTAAAAAGATGGGCAGTGTAAACAGCTCCTCAGAAAAGGTCAGTCCCTCTAAGAAATGCTGATTGCAGTAGGACTTTGACTCAACTTCTTCTTCTCAAGAGCACTGAAGCTCAGGGTTTCAGCACCAAAACAAGGGCAGGCAGCTTGGCAGGCCTCCACCATCTCAGGCACTCAGCTGCCTTGCAATTCCTGCAGCCTTGGGCTGAACTCCTGTTCTTCATCTGTGGCCTTCTCCTGTTACCTCTGGCAGTGTCACCTGTTTGCTCCTTGCTGTGGCATGCTATGAGGAGGTCTAGAACAAAATGATGGAGGAGAATTCCGCAGAACCTGTACTTTGTATCATTTGTCCTGTGAGGTGCTTGCAACTCTCCCCAGCCCCCATGGAGTTTGCAGTTCTGTGAGCTGTTCGATCCATGAAGGAAGAGACTACATTAACTCAGGAAAACCAGGATCAATCTACTCAGCTCCTGCAGGCCAGAAATGAGAGTGCAGCAAATGACTGAAAAATGCAGTATGATGCAGCACTTATCCACCATGGCCATGACAGACTTTTCAAATGCACCTCCATGAAGGAATATGACCTTGCAGGTTTCCTACAAGCCCAAGGGAGTGGGTTTCTGCAAAGGCCTCAGGAGTGCCTTCAGTGTTGGACGGAGAATGTTTTCAAGAGAAGGGCTGGCTTGGGAGGTGGTGGAAGTGGAGAGAAGGGGAAATGTGCCCATGGCTGCACCCACACTGTGAGGGCCACTCCAAGGGCACCCCTGCCGTGCTCAGGACATGGGCACTGCCCCGTGCAGAGGATGTGTCCCTGCCATATCGACAACACAAACGCTGTTCCAGTGTCAGGCAAACACTTGTGGGTGTTTGTTACTCTGCTTTATTTCCCTACTAAAGTATCCTTCATCCTTCTGCAAGCCCTACAGTTTGCTAGTTGATGTTAACCCTGGAGTAAATGGGCAGGGATGACAGGCATTCCAATTTAGGGAACTCCCTGGGACATTACCAAAGCACGATTGCAACCATAGAATTTCAGAAAGTTTTCTTAGTTTTAATCAGAAGCATTGATGGCTAAAGTACTGGGTGTGAGAGCTTGGTGCTTGTTTTACTCTTGGATCCTTTGAGCTGTGGGTTATGGACTGCAAGTGGGTTTTGTGCTGCCTTGGCACAGAGGAGAACTTCCTGGGCTTTTCTTTGGCAGTAGCTCTAGAGAAGGTTTGGTTGCTATGCATAAATTCACAGTCCAAGCTGGAGCGGTGGCTATTGTGATGTCAGCAAAGGGCTGCCACGTCACAGAGGTGTCAGCAGCAGGTTGCTCTGATGCACACAAGGCCTCAGCGTTCAGAGCAGCTCTTGGCGTGCTCGTTGCAGGAGGATCCTCTACTGAGGGGTTCTCAGGCAGCAGTCTGTGCCCTGAAAAGGGAGTCTTTCTATTTTGCCTGCTGTTGTATGAGTCTGAAGACTCACACAGGCATCCTTTTGTCTTTTTTTTCTCTTTTCCTTGCACAGTCTGGGGACTTGTGCAAGTGGGTTTCTTTCTCATTTTTCTGTTTTGTTTTCCAGCCCACGGCCATGAGCAGCCCTGCTGAAATGATGGAGCGAGTCCGTGGAGCCGTCGGCAGGGCTTTTGCAGCGGTGTCACCCCGCAAAATTTTTAATGGTCTGAGACGTAAGTAGAAGTTTTTTCCTTTGGGCAGCACGTTGAAACAAAAGTGTAATAAAAAAACTGCCGTAAGTTTGGTAAAGCTCCTGCCAAGAACTTCAACTAAGAAATAGGTGTCTCCTGCCCAGCAGGGTGTGGACAACTTCCAAAATGCAGACTGGGAGAGCTTTGGAAGCGTCCTTCTAAACACGGTGCGGTTCTCTCCAGAACTGAGGGAAAGCACCTTTTTTCTGCTTTGAGTCCTTCAAGGATGTGCCTGTCTCACTGCTCCCTCTCTGTGTGCTACAAGAGCCATTGGCTTTGCGCTGAAGGGCAAACTGCTCAGCAGCTTGTGTGTGCTCCTGAACCCCGGAGCTGGGCCTGTGCTGTGTCCCAACAGAACCTCAAGCGCAAGCAGGGCTTTGGGGAGACTTTTCTGGGGAATTGTTAGAGCAACCACATGGGAAATACTGCATATAATTCAGAAAACAGAAAAAAAAGTCCAGGAAAGAGAGGAGAAAAAAGCCGCTTTAGCTGTAGGGTGGACAATGAACTACATTGTAGGCACTGATTGCTAAGGAACAATTTTCATTTTCTTGGCCGAGTCTCTTGTTCCTTAGTGGCAAGGCCAAGCAACAAGTAGACACAGCCTAGGGTATTGCCCTGTAGCCTTGCTTGCTGTGCTAAAGAATGTTGCTCCTGGAGGGATGCTGTGAATGGAAAATGCTCTCTGCTTGGGTGGCCTTGTTCTGTGGGATTCCTCAACACAGACAGTTTCTGACAGCACCTCGTTCCCCTTCCCTTTCCCCTGGCAGGTCGCCTCAAACGTGGAAGGAGTCAAGTCCATGGTTCGGTGAGTGGGAGGGGCACCCTTGGCAATGCTGGTGTCTGAGAATTGTGGAGCAAGCTGTGGGCTTGGCCTGTTGCAGTAGAGTGCCACCCTGACAGACTGAAAAAAGTCCACACCAATGTCTGCTTGAGCACTACCAAAAGGATTCCATCAGCTTCCCTCCTTTTGCATTGAAGAGATTTTAATTAATGAAAGTCAGCTTTTGCAGACAGAGGCTGCATGATGATTGTAAGCAGGCTGAGACATCTCCTTCAGAAACACATGCAGTCCCATCCGAACATCAGTCTCATCAGCCCACTTGAATTAAGTTTTAATGACTGAGCATCCCACTTGTATCCAAATTCATGACTTCTCCTTAGGACAGAGGGTGATAGGGCTCAGGAGAAATACGGTTCTAAATGACAGGTTACTCCTGGTCCCTCACGCTGCTGTCTGTCTGTCTGTCTGCAGAGCACCACACCAGCAGCAGAACCTTCTCTGGGTCGCTGTCTTCCTCCAGAGGCCAACGGGGAGGCAAAGGACAACAAACATCCAGGGGCTGCCAGTCCAGGGCCTGAGCATCCTGAAGCAGTGAGTGGAGCTTTGGCTGGTACAGGGCCGAGCTTTGGTGCAGGGCAGAGCCGCAGGTTTCTCATCAGGCAGCGCTTGCCCTTTGTGGCTGAAGATGCTGAGGGCTGGAGTCCTGCCATGACCTGGCCCTTCAGCACAACCACTGACCATGGGAAATGGCATCTGAACTTTCACATGCAGGCATCATTTTCCTGGCATTGTGACAGGGACTGTGAACTTCCCTTGGTGTTAGATGAACAGTAGCATGATGTGGTTTAGTGCTGCTGGTGTGAAAGTGAGCCCCTTTGTGCACAATCAATACCCCTTGCACAACAGCTTTCACCTTCAGCTGAGCTGTGTCTCTGCTTGCTGCTTCTCCCAGCTCTCAGGAGCCAACTTCCCTGCTCCTTATTGCTTGTTTGTACTTTTTCCCTGCCCATTCCTTGCAGGCTCCAACAGGAGAGCTGCTTGCCAGGTGGGACTCCTCCTCGGCCCAGGCAGGAAGAGCGGAGCGGCAGGAGAGCACGGGTAGAGTGTGCAGCGCCCAGGAGTTCAGGTGTGTGCTGAGCTTTCTCACTTTCTGTGGGCTTGGCTGGGCATTGCTGAGCTTTAGGAGGCCCAGCCTCAAAGAACACATTTGGCTTTCTCATCATTGGACTTGCTCAGCACAGAGGGGAAGGCAGCCCGTGGGCAGGTCTGGCTGCCAAGCAACCTACAGCAAAGCTGCCTCGTGGGACTCAATTCTCAAACCTTGACAAGAAGCATTCCGAAGTGGACCAGGGTAGAAGCAAGGGAGGTTCGGGCTGGGCCTCAGGAGAAGCATTGAATCACAAATGCAATAATGCAGTAGAACAAGATCTTCAGAGAGCTTGTGCAGATTCCACCTCTGGAAATTTGAAAGCCTCTGCTGGATAGAGCTTGATCAGTCTGTCCAGATTCCATAGCTGACCCCAAGTGCTGGGAGGTAAAGACTGGGCTTTTGGCTTCATGAGGTCCCTGCCAGCCTAAACCATCTTGGGATCCTTTGATTATTGGGTTGGATATTCGCACCCAGCTCCTCCCTAAGCTACAGCTTGCAGGCTCTTTCCTTGTTGCACTACTGAAAACAAGAGTCATTGTGGCAGTACTCATCTGGGCAAGGGTGTCTTAGCCAAAGAAGAACATTTGCAAGTCTGGTATCCTCTTGATCAGAGAGGAGTGTAGGACCGAGCAGGCAGGAAGGTGTTAAGCTGAGAGTACCTGAGCTTTCAGGAAAAGTTTTGTGGCTTCTGGAAGCCTGTTTGACTTTCTCACTGGTGACTCTGTCCCCTGCACAAATGACAAAGAGAGATTCAGGTCTCGGGAGGGAATTGCAGCATTCTTTTGAGACACAATAAGAGACCTGTTGGAAGTGCCAGAGGCTGCCCCACGTTGGACATTGTGTGTAGTCCTGCTTTTGCAATGAGACCATTTTGCTAGTAATGGTTTTCTCGTCTGTCCCCTTGTTGTAGCCGGAAGGAGTTGGCTGCATTTGAGAGGAAGTGCCACTCCTCACTCCATTGGGCATTTGAAGTGGAGGCAAAGAGAGCAGAGGAATCGCAGCCTCCAAAGAACCAGATTAAGGAAGAGGTTCCTCTGGCAGTGCCAAAGGTATGCTCACCTTATTCCTAGGCAGCACCAATGGGAGAGGGAGTTGTCCTAGCAAGAGCACCCTGAATACTGCTTCTGTCACAAGCTAAGACCAGGATGTTGTCGTTGTTGTTGTTGTTGTTGTTGTTGTTGTTGTTGTTCCTCTACAAAAATGATGCCCCCCCTTCTTCCAGGTTTGCCGCCCGCAGCAGCCAGCCCCCAGGGTTCTGGAGAGGCTTCTCCAGGACTTCTCTCGCCAGGGGCACACACTGTCCCAGGTGTGCAGGGACAAGGCAGTGCTGGCACAAGAGAACGCTGCCCTGCTGGCCCGGCTGGCAGCCGCAGAGCGGGACCTACGAGGCCTTTCTGCGCAGCTGGCAGAGGCCAGGTAAAGGCAGGAGGGGACCCTGGGTGGGACATTATTGAAGGTGTGTAATTACAAAGGTGGTAAGTGTTACGTCAGGATTTACTGCCTCCCGTGTGCTCTCCAAAAGTTTCTCAGAGAGAGAGGTGATGAGACACGAGGAAAAATAAAAGGATTCTGTGACCTGAATGTTATTTTTGTGGCTCGTACGTGGAAATGTTGTGAGTAGGACACTGAAGCTTCACGTGACGCTGGAGGGTCATGCTGAAAATCTTGAGACCCTTCTCAGCTTACTCTTATGAAGCGTGGTGCAGGACCTAGATTTCCTTCCAAGCCACAGCAGCAGAAGGGAAACTCGTGAGACTTTTCAACAGCCTCTGGGGAGTCTTGCTGAGCACTGATTCTTGCTCACTTGTTCACCCACCTCTATAGCCTACCAAGCTCACTTTGGATGGTCCTCTTCCTTTTTTACAGACTGCCAAGATGTTTGGGCACAGCTGGTTCACTTAGTATTTACACAAAAGTAGCACGTGTTCTTGTTCGTTGCATTCCAGTGTTTTAAATGATAGGATACTTGTCCTACTTCCAAGATAGTTCTTGTTCAGATAAAAGCCTGGTTCTGGTTTCTTATTCATGCTAGTGGAGGGAGGAGGGAGTTGTCATATATGGTTCAGTGCATTCATTTAGTCCCTTTTACTAAGAGAGCTACTGGCAAACAAAGTATCTCTACATGCAAAATGAATGGCAGTGCACATTGATGAGTGCGGCAGGAGAATACTATGTTCTGTGCACCTGCAGAGTGACTTGGAAGTGCTGATGAGCTCAGGGCTATGAGCAGAGGCTGGGCTTTTACTCATTGGCAGAGACTTTGTGGGCACAGCCACCCATGAGGGATGTGCCAGGCAAGAGCAATTGGAGCTTTGGCTGCTGAGATCAAACAGAGCTGGGCATTCTGTGCTGGGCTAGATTATGACTGCCTAATCACCTGGAGGGGCCTGCTTTGCTACTTGAAGTGGTAGAAATAGTCTTGCTATATCTGAGTTTCCATGCAAGCCGTTTTCCATACTCAGGTGTAGAGATCTTTAGGCACATCTTCCAGGAAAACTGCTTCTGTGTGCCAGGAACAATTTCTCTTCTTCTTCACAACTGGTAGGTCAGAGAAGGAGAGCCTGCAATGCAGCCTGCTGGAGGCCCAGCAGCACGTGTCGGAGCTGGAGGTGGCCAGGAGCCGTCTGGAAGGCCAAGTTCGTTCGGCCACGCAGGCCAAGGAGGTGATCCTGGGTGAGAGCCTCGTGCGTTTTGTTTCTGGTGATCGTCCTGCCCGGTGCGGCTGCTCCAAGGCCAGCTCTGTCCGCAGGGCTTCCGAGGAGTGAAGGAGCTGGGGGCAGGTCCCTCCTTGTCTGCAACTGAAAGGCCTTAAGGTCAGCAGGGTCCTCTGCCTGTGTCGTGTCTGGCTGCTGCCATTTGTCATGTTTGCAGAGGATGTGAAGGGCCTTTGGCGTGAGCTGCAAGCTGTGAGATCTTTCAGCAAGCAGCAACGCGAAGAAATGGCTGAACAGCTCCACTGGGCAGAAGAGCAGTGTGGCAAGGCTCTCAGACTCTTGGCAGTGTGCTCAGGAGGAAGAAAAAAGAGAGCTCCTGCAAAAACTGGTAGGAAACAATATGGATCGGAATTTTTCAGGCAAACACGGTGGGCCTGTAAAGCGTGAGTACTACAGACAGGGAACAGCCTTGTTGCGCTACTGAATGCAAGAGTAATTGTGGCAGTACTCGCCTTGACTTGCAAAGTGTGTCTTAGATAAAGAAGAATATTTGCAGGTCTGGTACCTTCTGTATCAGAGAGGAGTGGAAGAAAGATCCAGCAGGCAGGAAGCTGTCAAGCAGAGAGAACCCGAGTTTTTGGAAAAAGTTTTGTGGCTTTTGTTTGACTTTTTCACTGGTACCCTGTCCCCTGCACAAATGACAAAGAGAAATGATGGCCTAGAGAGGGATTTCCAGTATTCTCTTGAGGTAGAATTAGAGGCCTGTTGGAAGTCCTTGAGACTGCCCTATGTGGGACATGCTATATAGTCCTGCTTTTGCTAGGAGACTGTGTTGCTATTAATGGTTTCCTTGTCTGTCCCCTCGTAGATGGAAGGAGTTGGCTGCATTTGAGAGAAAGTGTCACTCCTCAATGGAGTGGGCATTTGAAGAGGCAACAGAGCCAGCAGAGGAATTGCAACCTCAAAGGGAACAGCTGAAGGAGGAAGTTCCTCTGGAAGTGTCAAAGGTGTGCTCACCTTATTCATAGGTAACATCTGTGGGAGAGGGAGTTGTCCTAGCAAGACCACCCTGAATACTGCTTCGAGCACCAAGCTAAGACCAAGACTGTGGTGTTGCTCCTCTACAGAAATGCGGCCTCCCTCTTCCAGGTTTGCCACCTGCAGCAGCCGTCCCCCAGGGTTCTGGAGAAGCTGCTCCAGGACTTCTCTCGCCAGGGGCACACACTGTCCCAGGTGTGCAGAGACAAGGCGGTGCAGGCACAAGAGAACGCTGCCCTGCAAGCGCGACTGGCAGCTGCAGAGCGGGACCTACGAGGCCTTTCCGAGCAGCTGGCAGAGGCCAGGTAAAGGCAGGAGAACACCCTGGGTGGAACATTATTGAAGGTGTGTAATTACAAAGGTGGTAAGTGTTATGTCAGGGTTTAGTGCCTCCTGTGTGTTCTCCAAATGTTTCTCAGACAAACAGGCATTGAGACATGAGGAAAAAGAAAACTATATTGAATGACCATAGAGCACTGGAATTAGCAGGTGTGGCAGAGCCCCTGCCAAAGGAGACCTGCCACCCCCGAGCCCTGCCAGTGCTGGTGCCTGCTCCTGCCACAGAGACATGTGCCCCTGGGGCACTTCTGTGACCGAGGACAGCCAAAGGCCACGTGCATTGGTGTCTGTGCTCCTTTCTGCAGGTGCCTGTTGGCAGGAGCACCTGGACCAATTGGTGGCAACACCTGGTCAGAAGGCAGAAGCTGTTGCTCCTTCCTGCAATGATTTTTGCTTGGAAGTGATTATCTGCAGCACAAAAACCCCATCCGCTGTTGACCTTCACAGCACAATTAGACTCCAACAGAGACCCTGTCAAGTTTCCATCTGTTCTTCTGTTTTTTTGCTTTCTAGAAAAAAAACCTTAGCCCAGCATCTGATGCCCAATGCCCCAGGTTGCTGCCTGTCTGCCTGTTGCCAGCAGCCCTTGTCCAAACACATCTGGGTGTGTGCTGGGCAAGGGAATGGACAGGCACCGGCAGTGATTTTCCCTGGTGAACTAGCAAGGAACCTGGGCAAGTGCAGAAGAAAGGGATAACTCTGGGATAAGACAAGCTGTTCTGTGTCTCTGATGATGCTGCCAGCACCATGAGGGAACAGCCAAGACAAGCGCTGGAAGCAAACATATCCTGCCACTTTCTGCTCGTCCATGGACACGGAATACACTTGTTCCTATGTCTCCAGGAGACCTGATCCAGGAACAAGGGAGGGCCATGCATTGGTAGGGAACAGCCTCCAACAAGAGCAGAGCAGAATCCTCTCAGGAGAGCCTCAGCTTGTGACCTCGGCCATCAGTTCAGCAGACACCAAAGTGCTTCCTTCCCTCCATCCCTGAACCTCAGCCACACGAGTCCTGCTTTCCTTCAGCATCTGCTGCTCTTCCTTCTTTCTGAGGAAGTTCTCCATTTTGAGTTTAGAAGCTCACGCTGCCTTTTTTGAGGTGCCTGAATGGAGGAGCGTGTCAGCAGCTGCAGCCCAGGGCTCGTGTCCCATCAGAGTCTCCAACGATGGCACCAACGCTGCTGCCTCAGGACAGCCGGCTGTGGCAGGCGAGTCTGCCCTCAAGCACGGCCCCTGAAGTCAGTCACGGGGACAGGCTGCAGCTGCCAAGCGTGGCTGGGAGGCTGGCAAGGCAAGAGAAAGCCATGGCGACCACTTTCCCGACACCTTTTGCCAAGCCATGTAAAACTGTGCCCACAGCATCCCTTCTTTTGGCATCCTGGCTGGTGCGGATGCCTTCCCGAGGAGGTACAAACCTTCTGGGTGCTGCTGTTTCTGTGCACACTCTGGTGATTTTTCTCTGGTGTGTAGAGCCATGTTGACAGCAGCGACACCACAGGCCAGCCAGCTCCAGGAAACAACATCCCAGCCATGGCAGCGGCAGCTCTGTGGGCCCTGAGCACAGTGTCGGGGGGTCTCGGCCACACAGCACCGTGGCCTGGGCAGCCCCAGCCTCACCAGCAGCAGCCAGGGGCTGTGCTCCTGCAGGGCCTGCTCGGCCTCCTTGTCCCTGCTTGTCCCAGTGCAAACCAGCCTGGGCACCTCGGGGGTGTCCCCACTGTCCTGCTGAGGCCAGGCCTCCAGGGCGTCTGCCGCAGGCCCCGAGACGCGTCGGGGAAGCGCCAGAGCAGCTGGGGGGCAGGAAGAAGGTGGCAGGCTGGGGGCTGCTCCTGGCCTCTGCCACCCAATTCCTCAGGGCTTCCCACCAAGCCACCCACACAAGCCCTCCTGTCCCATCACAGCCTCCCGCCACCCACCGGCACACGCATCCCCCTCACACCTTCCCACTGCCTTATCCTGGCAGGCTATGGCAGCACCACATCCCTTCCCGGCCTCCCGCTGTCCCGTGCTGGCCATCTCCAGGGAGCAGGCTCTCAGGGATCCCCGCCGCAGCTCCGCCTCGGCCCAGCCGCTCTCTCGGAAGCCTTAAGGCTTCGGCAGAACCACCAAAGGCCAAGGGGCTTTTGGCCACTTTCCCTTGCACACCACACGCTTGGCCCACTTGCCGAGCACAAGCACCTTTTTCCCTCTTCCCCATTGGCCTGAACACTCCGGGCACCAAAACAAAGCTCCTGGACCTCTGTGTATAATAACAGTAGTTTATTATACCTACTAGTTCCTAATTAACTAATCTAAGAATTTACCTATTTGCTAAATTATTTACAGTAAACTGAAATAAAGTACGTGAAGAGGAGAGGTTTTCCCTGCAGGCTCAGGTGGCCCCAGCAGATGCACCCTCCCACATCAGTTCTCCACAGCACTCCAGCAGGAGAACCGGCCACCGCCACCCAGGGAAGGCCGTGACTTCCAGAGTCGGCGGAATCCATCCATCATCCTCTCGAGAGGGGAGGAGGGAATACTCTGTACAGCCATGTTTATGTACAGAGTTTGAAGTGCCAGGCATGAGATGGCAGGGCTGATGTCATCTGCCATGTCCTGAAGGGCTGGAAGAGAGAGAAACAGAGGCACAGTCAGAGCCTGCACCTGCGGGGACCTGGGGAGACCCTCCTGACCCGTCCATGCCTCCCAGCTCTTGCCACGGCCTGGAGGCAGCAGGAGACAGCAAGCAGCAGCTGCAAGGTGCTGGCCCCGAATCTCCCTCGGACAGGCCCCCCGAAGGTCTCTGTGCTCTGCCCACGCCCGCCCCTGGTGCTGTGAGGGAGCAGAGCCCTCCGCCCAGCGGGGCCAGGGAACGCGCAGCTGCCAGCGCCAGCCCCCGCTGCCAGCCCGCTGGCCTCACTCACCCCTGCACATGAGCTGCACCTCTCGCTGCTGCTCTCTCAGGAACCGCCCGGCCAGCCCTGCGAACACAGAGCCCGTCACGGCCCCAGCGGCTCGCTGCCCCACAGCGGCGCTGCCAGCCCTGCGGCCGCCGCACCTCCTTCCCCTGCAGGGCTCAGCCCGGGCCCTCGCCGCACCCCTGCCGCCCAAGGGCACGGCTGGCGCGAGGGCGAAGCGGCCCCGAGGGCAGGCGGGCTCCACGGCCCCGGCCCGGATGGCAGCAGCTGCCGGGGCTGGGGGCCGAGCTGCGGCGGGGCGGGGAGGGAGCCGGCCGTGCGCTCACCCATGAACCTGACGGCCGCCTCGCAGGGGGCTCCTGTGGGCTCCGCAGGTACGGCAGGGCCTGCCGCAGGTGCTCGGCCGCTCGGCCCCTGTCCTGTGCCAGCTGCGGAGAGCGGAGGGAGGGAAGGGTCGGATCGGGCTCTGCCCCTTGGCCCCGGGCTCCCCTGCCCGCACAGCCCCGAGGGGGGCACAGGGCCCGGTAAGGCGCTGGCGCTGCCCCCGCAGCAGAGCCCGGCTGGGTCGGGCTCCATCAGCTCCCTGCCTTGGGGCCACAGGAGCCTGGAGAAAACCCCCTGGGCAGCCCGGGGAAGGGAGCAGCGTGTGGGCGCAGGCCGGGTGCCCCTGGGTGCAGCACTGGGTAGGGGCCGACAGCTGCCAGCCCCACAGACTGGGCACCGTGGGCAGGGGCTTCTCCAGGCTGGGGCTGGGGCTCGCAGGCTGTCCTTACCAAGCACTCGCCAAACCTCCACATCTGATCAGTCACCACCAGGTGCTGATGATCGCTCCTCTTGAGGAAGCTTAGGGCAGCAAGCAGCGTTTCCCGAGAGGCCTGCAGAGAGCCAGAGATGGCACCACAGCCCAGGGCACAGGAGCTGCCTCCCTGTGCCAAGGCCACGAGGAGGCTGGAGCCCATGAGGTGCCAGGGTGCAGGGAGACAGCTGAACATGGGGACACCAGCGCCCAGGAGTCCTCACCTCTGCCACGCGCATGTTCTCATCATGGCAGTGGAAGAAAAGCGGGAGCAGGCTCTTGCTCACAAGCATCTTCAGGGCCTTTTTCCCCTTTGCCTCTACCGACCGCATCACCTCTTGGAAGAGGCAAATGGAGAGCAGCTGCACATGGCGGTTGTCCTGTTGGAAAGGAAGCAAAAGCCCTCCACATCAGCTGCTCCAGGCCCCCTCTGTGCACAGGCACAGAAATCCATGGGACACCACACTTGGGGGCAGCTCCCAGTGGCCGTGGCTGGGGACACAGAGCCTTACGTTGTCCAAGAGCGGCCAGAGTGCCGCAGCCAGCTGCAGGGCGATGGGGCTGGGTATGGTGAGGTCTCTGTGCAGGAACAGAGCGCTGAGCACAACAGCGCTCATCTCAACGACGACTTCATCTGCATCCCGCAGCAGGTCCGCAAGGCTGTCAGTCAGGGTGTGCATTCTTTCGTTCTGCATGGAACACAAGGCTGGGCAACCCCACGCTGCTACTGCTGCCATGGAGCCCAGGGGCCGCGGGCCTGTCCTGGAGCACTTGGGCAGCTGGACAGCAACGCAGGAGAGCTGGGAGCAGCTGCCACGGCTCCCGAAGCCCAGCTAAGCTCAAGGGGTTGCCTTCCCCAGTGCCACGCTGCCAGCACAGCTTCAGCCGCTGCCTCCTGCTCACCATCGAGGGGTCCCTGCTGAGCGCCACGAGGCCTCTGAGAGCCAGGCGCCGCATCTCCCTGGACTTGCTCTGCAGGTGCCTTGGCATGATCTCCAGGATGCTGTCACCCCATTTACTGAAGTCCACGAACTCCAGGAGCTGGAAGGCACAAAGCAGTGACCAGAGTGCCCAGCTGGCAGGAGCTCAGAACTGCACAGGGCTGGGCCAAGGCAGCAGCACAGGGCACGGGCACCGTGCCAGGCACCTGCGGCTGTGAGAGGGCAGAGGAGTGGGAGTCAACTCAGCGGGGCAGCGCTGGCCATGGGGCTCACCTCCACAAGGAACGCCATGGCAGGCAGTTCCCAGTCTGAAATGCCTTGGCTGAGTAGGTCCGAGAGGTAGGACATGATGTAGTGATGCCAATACTCGGTGACACCGTGCATCTCCCTGGTGGGGAGAAAAGACACCATTGCCCCTGAGCCAGGCGGGCAAAGCTCTCCCAGCGCTGACTCCCAGAGGCCTGATCTTTTCCCAAGCACCCCATGCATGGGCTCTTTGGGAGGCGGCTGTTCCCGGGCACCCTCCTCTCCCAGCCTTTTCCAGTCTGCTCTTCATTCTCTTTGTGACAAGGCCCTCTCACCCATGGCCACGGGAACTGTGTGGGGACACAAATGGCAGCGGCAGCGTAGAGAAGGGGGTCTCACCTGGCCAGCAGACCCACTGCATAGTGGTGGGTGTCAGCACAGAGAAGCGTGTCCCAGCCACCCTTGCGCTCCATGGCCAACACCACGTGCTCACACTGCACTCGGCAGAGCAACACCTTCAGAGTCTGCACCGCAAACCTGTGTGCAGAGCAAAGCCCAGGTCGCGCTGGCAGCCCTGGCTCCTGCCTTGGGGCATGGGAGCGATGGGGAGACCGGCAGGACTGGGATGGAGCACCTTTGGGGGTTGGTGGCAAGGCCGAGTTGCTTCTGGCATCCCTTCCAGAAGGTATCAACCTCCTCTGGTGTATGCAGTGTGCTGATGTAAGCTTGGAAGAGCAGACGCAGAAAGAGAGAGGGGGAGTACTCTGACACTATAGGTGGGCACCAGGTCCAGTTGAAGACATTCCACAGAGTCACAGTTGCCTACAAAAAATAAAGCACCCAGAGACAAGAGTAGGTGCCAAGACATCCATGTGCAGGGCCTGAGCATGCGAGGGAGAGGCTGGGGCAGACACCGTGGGAGCAGCTGGCCTGGTGCCCCAGGTTTCAGCACAGTGCCTGAGGCAGGGAGATGCAGCTGTGGGGAGGACAGAGAGCTGGCTGCTCGAGAGCGTGGCCTGGGGGCAAGCAGAGGTCAGTTGCAGGAACTCACAGCCAGAGCAAAGACTCCTGTGCTGTCCCCATCAGAGGTGTACACAGAGGTGTCCACTGGCCAGGCGCTCAGCACAGTGATGAGGATCTGCAGCGCCGGCTCCGCAGTGCCAGTGGAGGTCAGGATCACCCCCACATGGCCGCAGCAGCTCTGTGGGGTCAGAGCTCTGTGTCAGGGGGGTCTCGGCCACAGCACCGTGGCCTGGGCTGCTGCAGGGGCCCGCGCTGGCCGGCAGCCCTGCCTCTGCCCACTGGCCCTGGCCGGCAGCGCCCAGCCAGCCCAGGGGGTGCAGCCCCGCGAGGGAGGGAGCGTGGCAGCACGCCCAGGGGCTGACATGGCAGCACGCTCAGGGGCTGACAGACATGGCAGCACTGCAAACGGAGGGGCCGCAGGGGCTTGGAGCTGTGCGCCTGTGTGGCACTCAGCAGGGACAGGCTCTGCAGGGTAGCGGGGGATGAACCCTAAGCCCTCAAGGCAGGTGGGGCTGCCATACCTGTCCCCCGATGGGGCCCAGCGCAAGAGAGTCATCAGCACATCCCAGGGGTATTCCTTGGTCAGCTCCAGAAGGGCCTTGTCCAGCCTGTGCCCAGCAGACTCATTGGCCGTGAGCCACTTGTGGATGTACCGCACCATGGCAGGCACCTGCAGAAGGCGTGGGGAGACCTGGAGACCTGCCAGAGCAGCAACTTCCCCAGCTCCCCCTGAGAAGTGCTGCCCTTCCCACCACATTGGGCTGGGCCTCAAAGGCTGAGGGAAACGCAGCAGAGCTGACTTGAGGCGCCAAACAGTTCCTGGGGTGATCGAGCCCTGGCCACAGACTGCTTACTTGCTTTGGACTGGAGACACCCTTCTCCACAAGCAAATGCAGCATGGCAGCACTGGTCTCAGCACCAAAGAGGCAAAAGTTCGCCGAAGGCCCAGTGCCCACACCGGTGGTCCCTTCCCGCCAAACGCGCACGATGAATTCACAGATCATCTGCAGAAGGGCAGGAAGAGAGGGAGAATCCATGGAGTGCTCCAAGCACGGTGCTGGGCTGAGCAGTGACAGCAGCCCCAGCCCAGGTGGGGAAGGCTGCAGTACCTGCGCTGCTCTGCGGAAGCGGCCACGGGCAGGGTCCTTCTCTTGTGTCTGGTCCGTGGCTGCACCTGGCACAGAGCGAGCGCAGCCAGGGCTGAGGGGCTGCGGGAGAGGCCGGGGAGCAGCCCAGCCCTGCATTCCCAGGCAGGGACAGCCCCGGGATGCACCAGCCCTGTGGCCCAGCTCTGCCACTCACCCTCCTGCAGCAGCTGGACCTGCTCCAGCTCTCCAGGCTGCTGTGCTGAGGTAGCTGCAGCCTCCTCCTCCTCCTCCACCCAGGCCAGCTTGGGCACCCTGGGGGGTGTCTGCTCCATGTCTCTGTTTGGAGTTAGGATGGCCTGCAGGAGAGATGCCTGGGAAAAGCTCAAAGATCAAGTGCTGCAGTTGTGCCTTGAAGGCACAACTGCAACAGAGAAGTCTTGGGAAGGCCGAAGGACAGTAAGTCCTGCAGTCTGTCCTCGAGGGCAGCGGCCGCAGGGACGGCAGACGCTTCGGAAATGCTCCGGCTCGCCGAGTCCCACAGTCTGGCCTCGAGGTCACCTGCACAGGTAACGCTTTGGGAAAGCTCCGGGTCAGCAAGGAACGAGCTGGCTCTGCGGGGGCTCCTCACAGCACCGCCTCTCTCCGGCCCTGTCCCCGACGCTGCACCGGAAAGCACTGTGGCATGGCCGTGTCGCCGCCAGCACCTATGTCACCACGTGTCACAAAGGGCCACCCTTGTACGCTGCGTTCTGTTCCATCCCACGGTGACCACGGTGTCACAAAGAGCCGTAGGACACACCCCCACGTGCCCTGGGGACACCCCCACCCCCCCAGACTGCCCCAGCTTGCAAGGAAGGCATTCCCCAAGTGTCGAGGACAGCCCAAGAGGAACTTCAAAAGCGGCTCAAACAACAAGCAGATGCTCCTCTGCTCTGCTTGCTCAGGGCAGCAGAAGGAGCCTCCACAGTTGCTGATGCAGCTGCAGCAGGAAGAGCACCGGGGCCTTCCACAGAAGCTGCCAGGGCCTCTTTGGGACATGACCTGATGCTGGGTGGCTGCCACACAGGGCTGTGACACAGACATGGGACGTATGGCTGTCCTGGTTTGAAGGACAGGTGTCTGCCAATAAAGGCAGAAGTTTTCCTTTGAAGTAGAGACCTTAATTCCACTCTCCCCAAGTATTATAAATGTTTGAATCCAAGACTCTGAGGCAGAGATAACGGGGTAGGAATAACAGCTCTTTTACTAATATATCTAACCGTACAAGCAGAAACAACAGCAGTTGTTAAAATTACAACAAAACAGAACAGATAACTCAGTTCCAGTCCTTTCTTTAGCTGTGGGCACACTCTCTCTGCCGTCGGTCCCGGTGCTCCAGGTGGAACAAAGCCCGGCAGCTGCAGAGAGGCGGGAGCGCAGGCGGGAGGGGCGGCAGCGGCCACGCCGCTCTCGGGTGGGAGCGGCTGGAGCGGCAGCTCCTCGCTCACCGCTGTGCCCGGTGATCAGCTGTGTCCGCAGAGGCAGGAGGCTGCAGCGGGGCGGATGCAGGGCAGGTGATCGCAGAGGGTCTGGCTCTCCTGCCTTCGGCCGCGCGGCTGCAGACGGGGCGTCCTCCTCCGAGCTCCCTGGAAACACGAGTCCCCTCTGGAAGCACGAGAGCCCCTCTGGAAGCCCAGCTCCCACCTGCCCCTTTTGTCCAGAGTCGTCAAAGGTCCTGGGTGTGACCCGGCCAGCTCCATTGGCATGATAATGGGAAAAATTCTTTAAATTGACACAGTAATAGAAAAACACTCAACCCCCAACAACGGCCCAGGGCACGAATGCTGCTCGGAACCCTGGGGCCTGGGAAGCACTGGAGTTAGCAGATGTGGCAGAGCCCGATGCCAAAGGAGACCTGCCACCCCCGAGCCCTGCCAGTGCTGGTGCCTGCTCCTGCTGTAATAAATAAAGCAGGGCCGAAGCCTTTATTAGAATTCAGCTCTTTATTGGGAAGGGCTATGGGAAGGCCGCCGCTTGCTGCTGCTGCTGCTGATGGTAGAGCCAGTGATGTCGCGGGGAAGAGGTCCTCTAGCCGTCCTGCAGGCAGGATGGGAGTCCCAGTTCTCACGCGCAAGCACAGATCTCCCTTTTAGCTCAGTTGGTCCAGGGCACTACTCCATAGATGATGGTTACTCGGGCGAGGCTCCCTTTCAGTATCTTTGGGTTTTCTCAATTATCTGATGTCAGTGGTTTTTCTATATTTGATGCCATTCTTCTCTTTTTATGATGTCTTGGTTTGTCTGGGACTTCCGCCGCAGAGGTGTACATTTGGGAGTATTTGCTACTTTGCATATCAGGGCAGAGTCTTTTGACTGGCAGGTCTTAGCAGCAGGCGGCCGGAAATGGGGCAAGGAGAAGGGCGGAAGTGGGAAACAGGAAGTATTGGTGTTAGAACAATGGGACAAGGAGAAGGGCGGAAGTGGGAAACAAGTATTGGTGTTTTGAACTGGGAACCATTGGTGAGTACAGCCTCGAACTGAGGGATACATAACATATCTTCTTAGAACAGTAAGTAACCTAACTCTTTAGAATCTTATCTTTTAACATTAACAGTATTGTTTCTAGTAACCCTTTCAAATTACAGCTGCTGACCCTATATTCACCACAATATTCCCCCTCTTGCTCTTTGATCGGGACTCTGTCCCGCATCAATTAGCTGTTTCTAGCTCTTCGGATAGAAGCCCGAAGTTTTGGAATTGGTTGTACAGATTTCGGGCTACCCCTACTTCCCTTGGACTAACTTTTGTGCCTTTTTCTTCTTTGGTCGTGATTCTAGTTTTAGTACAGTTGCCTGTCTGGAAGTTACAGCTGGAGCAATTTGGAAATTTGTTTTATGCGGGTAGACGTGATTAGCCGAATTAAACAGGGAAGTAAGCACGGAAGGACCAGAAAACCAGCAAGGGAACTCAAAATTATAAAAACTACCTTCTTCCACCAGGCTCTCCTAAACGACCAGAAGTTGTCCCACCAGTCTGTGTTTATTAATGGTGCCCATTGTTTGCGTCCCCTACATCACGCAGCGACCTTTGAATTTCTTTTGAGAGATTTTTGATAACTTGGCTCTTATCATCAATCTCTAGGCAGCACTCAGAGGTGTTAAACTTCCGCGAGATACCTCCTTCATTAGCCAACAGGTAGTCTACAGCTAGCCTGATTTGATAGACTACCGTTTCGGGTCTGGAGCTAGTTGCTCACTGATATAATCTAAGGCTAATGCTGTTTTGTTGGAAACCACTTCAAGGACTGCTTGTAGTCGAATTATCCTGTTGAGCATATATATTGGGGTCCTGTAACCCCACGACCCGTCTTGGGCCCCAGGTGGCTGGCCCATACGTTTTTATAATTTCTTCCGGGGGTCCAGACCTTACCCTTCCACTTCTGAGAGCCACCAAGATTGATGATAGTCCCTCACGCTTGCGAGTACCCTTCCGTAACTGGTCGTATAGGGGGGACTCCTAGGTGTTGTTCTGAATTTCTTTCAAGTAAGAAAAAAGCTGGCTTAATGATCCCCACCGTGCAAATTCCTGTCCAATCATTTGGTATCTGGGTGTAGGCCCGGTTTCCACATATCCAAAAGAGGTAAAGGCGGGGGCTCTCCAGTTAACAACCTGTGTATCTAGGGGGATTTTCCCAGTATTTAGATATAGATTTTATCCCCCAAAGGGGTTCCATCCCCCTATTGGGGCATTCATATAGGTTGTAAATTTCATGATGAAGACAACTACTTTCTTTTTTTCTTTGGAGACCAGTAAGTTTCAGATTCATTGGGGGACCCATTCTTTCTTACTACCCTTTAGTATCATGGTTCTTTTTGCAGGGCATGGCCCCTACATATGTTTTGTACTTTCTTCCTTTTTCTCTGGATACACTCCTCCCCTATAACCTTCGCTCTTTAACTTCCACTGTTCTACCCTCAGCTCTCCTTCTTGGGAAGGCCTGGATCCATTTGCTTCCATCTTAAAATTTCTAAGGGAGTGAGGCTTATCCCTCCCAGGGCCATACATCAGCCATCTGTGTACTTCCACAAAGCAGTAACAATTGGTTATATTTAATTCATGGCTGA
The DNA here is from genome assembly GCA_034336665.1 of Luscinia megarhynchos. NCBI lineage: Eukaryota > Metazoa > Chordata > Aves > Passeriformes > Muscicapidae > Luscinia > Luscinia megarhynchos. Next base: position 51,516,670 of record CM067592.1, on the reverse strand, counting down.
TTCTTTCTATTAGTTCTATGAAGAGGTTTTCGTTATGGATTTCATTTGAATCCTTTTCAATAGATGTTAGGGGTTTTTCTTTAATTAGATCAGCAGCTCCTTCCAAATTGTCTAGGTTCTCTATGCAAAACCATTCCCTGATAGGACATTCCCCAGTCAGGCGTTGCCGAAAGGTGGCTATATTTCTAGCAAGCCAATAGGTTTTTTCTCCTTCTTTACATGTGGCCAATTGGGCTTTATTAAAACAAGTGGAGTTTACTTGTGTATGGACTTGGAGGAGGGCTTGTAGATCTTCTCCTTCATACACAGGGTTATAACATCGGGGACATCCCCCTTCTACTATTTTACTAGTTATTAGGACTATGATTAGTCCTGCCAAGAGTCCGGTACGAATCTTTACTTTTGATCTCGCCCGGCCTTGCCTCTTGGTCACTGGTTTTCGCTCCTGAGGTTGAGAGCCCATTCCTCCTTTCTCTCCGCCACGTTTATTAATTTGTAACACCTTACTAGGGGAATGTTTTATGAGGGGATAGGCGTGGTGTTTTAAGGGTATGTTATTGACTTTATTTGGATACAATTTACTCAATGTGTAACCTTTCAACAAAAACGATACACTCAAGTTCAACATTAACATGTAACAGTTACTTATAACAACCTTGATGTAATGTCCTTGCAACTGAGAATAATTGATCAACAATTCCTAGATTTTCTGTAACCACGTAAAATTTCCAGTCCTTTTATAAGTCTTATTTAGTCTATCGCTTCTTTCTTAATGTAACTTTGAGGGTTTTAGGGTCACGTGTTATGGTCCACGGCTGAGAGGTCGCAGCAGAGTCTGGTGGAACTTTGAGGGTCTTAGGGTCACGCGTCGCAGCAGAGTCTGATGGAGTGCATGGGGGTGGCAAGGGTCCTTTTACCCGGGATATATGTGTCCAGCCTTTCTCTTGGGTCTTGACAGCAGCGTGCGATGTGAGGAGAACTTGGAAAGGGCCTTCAAATTTTGGAGATAAAGGAGCGTTATTCCACGTTTTGATTAGAACCCAATCCCCAGGAGTTATTTTATGTATGTTCACATCTAAGGGAGAGGCTTGAGGAAGATACCCTTTTCTTCTTAATTCTTCTAATGTTTTTCCAATTGTTTCTAGATATTTTTGAGCTGCCGCCTCCCCATCCAAATATTCCCCCGTGCTGTAGGGGGATAAGAGGAAAGGGAGTCCAAACATCATCTCATAAGGAGATGCCCCTATATCCGATCTTGGTTTTGTCCTTATTCTAAGCAAGGCTAGTGGAAGACACTTAAGCAAATTTAATCCAGTTTCCATAATTAATTTAGTTAATATATTTTTAAGGGATTTATTCGTCCTCTCGACTCTCCCGGAGCTTTGGGGATGCCATGGTGTATGCAAGCGCCACTTTATGCCCAATGCTTTTACTACGTCTTGTAGGACCTTGGCGGTAAAATGTGAGCCTTTATCTGAATCTATATTATTTATAATTCCCATAGCGGGGAACTATTTGTTCTAGCAAGATTTTAGTTACAACATCTGCAGTTTCCTTTTTTTAGTTGGGAAGGCCTCCACCCAATGGGTGAGGTGATCAACAATTACTAGCAGATACCTATATCCTTGGACGGAGGGCATCTCTGTAAAGTCCACCTGTATATTTTGAAGCGGTCTTAAAGCCAATTCTCTCCCACCTGGCGCTGGCTTCCGCATCTGCTTCTGATTGGCTTTCTGGCAGATGAGGGCATCCATCAGTAATTGTTTTTGCTAGACTATGTACTCCCACACGGGTATACTCTCTTAAGAAATGATCGCCAGATGGCTTGCGTTCCCCAATGAGTTAACTTCGTGTATTTCGGCTAACATTCTCCGGGGCTAATGCTTTATTTAAATATTTTCTCCCATCAGATGTTATCCATTCTCCTTTTTCTCCTTGATGTAACCCTAACTCTTTCATTTTCTCCAACTCTCGTTTGCTGTAGACTGGCCTTTGTTCCTCTTCCCTATCTGGTGTTACACTCTCTAGGTTTAAAATTTTGGCCGATCCCTCTGACATCTTAGCTGCTAGCTTGGCTGCTTGGTCTACCGCTCTGTTTCCTCGTTTCTCTATAGTATCTCCTCTCTGGTGCCCTTTGATATGCACTATTGCAATTTCTTTGGGTTTCATTAGGGACTCTAGCACAGATTTAATTAAGTTTTTATGCATTAACTCTTTTCCCTTTGAATTTAAAAAGCCCCTCTCTTCCCCAAATTTTCCCAAATGTATGTGCAATCCCAAAGGCATATTTTGAATCCGTGTAGATAGTTCCCTCCCCTCGTTCTAATAGGTCAAGTCCTTTCTTTAAAGCATAAATCTCACAGCACTGCGCCGACCAATGGGAGGGTAGTTTTCCTTGATCAATTACTTCTAACTGGGCCCCTTCTTTCTTTTCCACTATGGCATACCCTGATAATCTCTTTCCGTCTACTACTCTTGATGACCCATCTGTAAACAATACTTTTCCATACGATAGGGGCTGATCTTCTAAGTCGTCTCTTACTTTTGTTTGTAGCTTTATAATTTCTAGACAATCATGCTCCAGTTCCTCTAATGGCTCACCAGTTAGGAACTGTGCAGGATTTAGACTTTTGCTGGTGATCCATTCTAAATTATCAGTAGCAATCAACATAGCTTCATACCTCAATATTCTTGCATTAGTCAGCCACTGTTGGGCCTTGTGGCTCAGTATAGTTCTGAGGTCATGAGGGGTGTGTACTATAATTTTTCCTTGAAGTGTTAGTTTTGGGCTTCCTCTATTAAATTTGCTGCAGCCGCTATGGTCTGGAGGCAGGTAGGCCACCCCCTAGCAACTGGATCCAGGAGTTTGAGAGATATGCAATGGGCTTCCGATGTTCTCCCCATTTTTTAGCGTGATCACCCCATAAGCTATCCCTTCATTGGCATTGACAAATAACTCAAACTCTTTCTTTAGGTCCGGAAGGCTTAACACGGGAGTCGATGTCAATTTCATTTTTAGATTCTTTAACTGTTTCTCATCCGTGTCTGTCCACTTTATTGGCTCTGATTGAATTAATTTTTCGTACAAGAATTTAACATTCTTAGTGTACTCGTCAATCCAAAATTTACAATAACCAAATAATCCTAATAATTTCCTAATGTCACTTTTTGTTTTCGGTGCGGGAATTGCCAATATTCCTGATACCCTTTCTGGGCTTAATTTCTTACTTCCCGCTTCTATAATATGTCCCAGATAGGTAACTTTTGGCTCTACAAATTGTAACTTACTCTTAGAAACTTTTAAGCCTTTCGCACCTAAAAAGTTGAGGAGTCCAACACTAGTTTCTTTTACTAGGTCTTGGTCTTTTCCTGACACCAATAGATCATCTACATATTGTAAAACTTGTACACCTTCTTTTGGTGTGAATGACTCCAATAGTTTTTCTAATTCCTGACCAAATAGATTTGGAGATTCGGTGAACCCTTGGGTAACCGGGTCCACCTTAACTGTTGTTTTCTCCGGCTTTCTGGATCCTCCCATTCAAACGCGAACCAGTCCCGACTTTCTTCTGCTAACGGGCAGGTCCAGAAAGCATCTTTCAGATCAATTACTGTGAACCATGCATGTTCTCTCGGCACTCGGCTTAACAACGTATATGGATTGGTTACGACAGGATGTCTTGCTCTGGTTCTTTTATTCACTTCTCGCAGATCTTGCACTAAACGGTATTTGTTTTCTGCTTTCTTTATAGCCAGTATCGGTGTATTATGAGGGGACATGCATGGTTCCAGTATACCTTCAGCTAAAAGATGAGTTATAATTGGAGCCAACCCCCGTTTGCTCTCCGCTGACATCGGGTACTGTTTAACCCTCACTGGGGGTCCCTTTTCTTGCATTTCTACTCTTATAGGTGATATATTTAAACAACCATATTTTCCTTCTTCCTCCCACACATTAGGTTCTATTCCATCTAGATCCCTAGTGGACAAAACCATCATTTGAGCTATCATCTTTCCTCCTCTTGGGATCACTCCTATCCCAAACTCCACCTGCAAATCTCTTCCCAACAGGTTTCCTTCTAACCAAGGTAAGTAAATAAAATTAGCAATTCTTTGTCGGAAGTTGCCTCTTACTTCAACTTCTTGATTAGGTTTGCCATAAAAGGTTTTCCTCCTGCCCCCAAAACTTCACATGTTTTACTTCCTATTATTGTACCTGGCGGGAGTTCACTAAGGCTAGATCTGTCTGCTCCTGTGTCAACTACAAACTTTATTTCCTTATGATGGGGACCCACTTCTAGATTTACGATGGGCTCTTCTAGGTGTTTCATGGGGTCCCCCATTACAAAGAGCCATGACCCCCTATTCATCGTGTTCCTCCCCTTTTAACAGTTTTTCCAATGCCTCTTGCTCGAGCAATAGCTTCATCAAATGCAACCTTTTTGCAAACTCTCCTAACATGTCCTTCCTCTCCACAGTAATAGCATTTTAATGGTTCCTTATTCCCTCGTGGAAAATTCCCAGATGGCATCGCACCCTTCCCCTTTTCTCCTGTGGCTGACCCCTGGTTTTCTCTCTTGGCTGTCTTAGGTGCCTCGAAATTATTCAGTCCTTTAACACTCTCCCTGGCTACTGCGACCATAACCCTGGCTTTTGATCGATTCTTTTCTTCTTCCCTCCTCAGGTACACCCTCAGGGCTTCTCTTAACAATTCATTAATGCTTTTGTTTTGCCAATCTTCTAATTTTTCTAATTTTCTCCTGATATCAGGCCATGATTTGGTTACAAACTGCATCTTCAAAAAAGGTTTGCCCCTCAGGAGTATCTGGGTCTATACTAGAATATTGCTGCAGATTCCTCCTAAGTCTGTTTAGCCAGGCTGCAGGGTCTCATCTTTCTCTTGGGAGGTATCAAATGCCAATTTTGCGTTGCTACAACGGGGGACTGACTCCTTTATCCCTTTAATTATTAGACTTCGGTAATCTTCCATACTTCTTCTGTCTCCTTCTCGGTTTGGTTGCCAACCAGGATCGACCACTGGTAATTTATAGTCTCCAGGGGGACCGGTCCGGTTTTCCCTTTCCCAGATTTTAATTCCAGCCGTTCGAATTAACCGAACCTCCTCTGGGGTGAACAATATATTCAGGATGGAATTTAGTTCCCTCCAAGTATAGATATTTGAACCCAAAAATTGATCGATCTGGTTGGCAACCCCAAGTGGATCTTCTACCAAGTGCCCTAACTCCTTCTTGAAGCCCCTAACCTCTGAGGCAGTGAGTGGGGCATCTACAAATCCTACCCCCCCACTCATGCCTCCCATTGGGACTTTGCGTAAGGGAAAGAGCTTGGTCTTTGATCTTGTGTAGTATGGATGACCTTGGGCTACATCTACTGCAGGAGAGACTCTCATATCTTGGGGGAGTGAGTTTATTTTCTCCTTTCCAAACCCTAGTCCCCAACTAGAAGGGGGTGATGGGATCTCTGACGGCAGAGGAGGAGGTGTAACTGGTGGCATAAGAGGGGAAGTCACTGAGGAAACCGGAGGATTTAAAGAGGGAGTGTGTGAAATTGCTGATGAAAGAGTTCATGAGGTTACGTAAGTAGGTGTAGGAGGCAGTGGGGACAATGACACGGGAGCAGGAGAGTCGGATGAGAAAGGGGGGGTCTGAAAATGAGGTTGCGACGAATCAGTAACTGAGCAGCTTGGTGAAGGAACTTGCGGGGGTGATCTAGAAACAGTGGATATGACTGGGACAGAAAAAGAAGAGGGACTCTGCTGAGAGGGCACGGGAACTTGAGCTATTACTGAAGCGGAAGGACTACAAGAGGAAACTGGGAAAGCTGGGATAGGATCCGGGAATGTACTTGAAGTTGGAAGAATAGAAGGGGGAGCCTGTGGAGTAGGTGTGGAAACCTGGGGTATAACTGAGGTAGGGGGATACAGGAAGGGGAACTTCAGAAGGTATTAGAACTTGGGGTATCACTGAGGTAGGGGGGAATAGGAGAAGGAACTTGCGAAGGAGGAGAGGTGAAAAACTGGGGAAGCAAGTTGTGAAGCAGGAGGAGGAACTGGGGGTGCAACCTGTGAAGCAGGTGGAAGAACTGAGGTTGTAACTTGTGGAGGAGGAAGAACTGGGGGGTGCAGCCTGTGAAGGAGGTGGAAGAACTGAGGTTGTAACTTGTGGAGGAGGAGAAGAACTGGGGGTGCAACTGAGGAAGAGGGAGGAGAAGAACCGAGGGGGCAACTGAGGAAGAGGGAATAGAAGGATGTACTTGTGGAGAAAGAAACTTCCAGAGAAGATGTAAGTGTGGGTGCTGGGTATTCAGGGAGGCAGGGGAGGAGGCAGGTGATCTAGAGGGTCCCATCTCGTGTATTCTCTTCCTCCTCCTTTCCCTCTTTTCTCTTGTTCTTTAGTTTACATATCTTGACCCTTTCACTCTCCTGCCCTTGCCTCTCCCAACATATTGCATACCGAAGTTGCTCTGTATCAGAGAGCTCTCTTGGGCTCTTAAATATTGTACTAGCTGTGAACAAAGCCAAGGATCCCTGGTTCCACACCTTGGCCATTGTTCGGGCAGGTTTAAGGTGGGCCATATTTCTACACAATAATGTATCATCGAATTTTTATCTAACTCTTTGATGTTACTTTCCAACTCCCACCTTTGTAATAATTGCCCTAATGGGCTATCTAGAGGGATAGAGTTAAGCTTCCCTCTTGCCTTTCTTCCTTTACTTAAGCACTTGCCCATCCTGCCCACGTCCTCAAACTTACTCAGAGGCTTTTTGGGGCAACCTCCACACCCAGAGGCTTTTAGGGCAAGCTCCACACCCAGAGGCTTGCCGGGAACCCCGGCCTAGTTTCTAGGACCCAGAGGAGACCCCGGCCCACCTAAAATAGGGCCCACAGGAACCCGGCCTAGCTTCTAGGACCCAGCGAGACCCCGGCCCCACCTAAATAGGACCCATGGGAACCCGGCCTAGCTTCTAGGACCCAGCAGAGACCCCCGGCCCACCTAAATAGGACCCACGGGAACCCCGGCCTAGCTTCTAGGACCAGCGGAGACCCGGCCCACCTAAATAGGGACCCACAGGAACCCCCGGCCCTAGGTTCTCGGACCCAGCGGAGACCCGGCCCACCTAAATAGGGCCCACGGGAACCCCCGGCCTAGCTTCTAGGACCCAACAGAGACCCCGGCCCACCTAAATAGGACCCACAGGGAACCCCGGCCTAGCTTCTAGGACCCAACAGGAGACCCCGGCCCACCTAAATAGGACCCACGGGAACCCCGGCCTAGCTTCTAGGACCCAGCGGAGACCCCGGCCCACCTAAATAGGGCCCATGGGAACCCCGGCCTAGCTTCTAGGACCAGCGGAGATCCCGGCCCACCTAAATAGGCCCCACGGGAACCCGACCTAGCTTCTAGGACCCAGTGGAGACCCCAGCCCACCTAAATAGGACCCACGGGAACCCCGGCCTAGCTTCTAGGACCCAGCGGAGACCCCGGTCCACCTAACCCGTGTGGAGTGTGGTGTGCGTGAGGACTGGGGGGGTTGTCCACCCCGGGGGTGCCTCAATCACTCAACTCTGCATTTGCTTCCCCCCGTTCCCGGCCGGCCCCCTCGCGGGAGTCCGGAACCGCGGTACTAGGGGGTCCTCACTCGCTTCGGGAGTCCGGCTACCGGCCCCCGTCTCACTCACACTCCCACTCACTCACCCCAATGCCCGCCACCGGCTTACTTACCTATTCTCCGCGGCGTTCCGGCTCTAAGTTGCTTCGAGTCCGGGGATGGCCAGCTGTCCCAGAGGGCCTCTTCTGGGCGGTGCCGAGGTCCTCTTATGGGCGTGGCCTATCCCGGACGAGCCCCCAAATACTTGTAATAAATAAAGCAGGGCCGAAGCCTTTATTAGAATTCAGCTCTTTATTGGGAAGGGCTATGGGAAGGCCGCCGCTTGCTGCTGCTGCTGATGGTAGAGCCAGTGATGTCGCGGGGAAGAGGTCCTCTAGCCGTCCTGCAGGCAGGATGGGAGTCCCAGTTCTCACGCGCAAGCACAGATCTCCCTTTTAGCTCAGTTGGTCCAGGGGTGTCATTCTTGGGCACTACTCCATAGATGATGGTTACTCGGGCGAGGCTCCCTTTCAGTATCTTTGGGTTTTCTCAATTATCTGATGTCAGTGGTTTTTCTATATTTGATGCCATTCTTCTCTTTTTATGATGTCTTGGTTTGTCTGAGACTTCCGCCGCAGAGGTGTACATTTGGGAGTATTTGCTACTTTGCATATCAGGGCAGAGTCTTTTGACTGGCAGGTCTTAGCAGCAGGCTGACGGAAATGGGGGCAAGGAGAAGGGTAAGTGGGAAACAGGAAGTATTGGTGTTAGAACAATGGGACAAGGAGAAGGGCGGGAAGTGGGGAAACAAGTATTGGTGTTTTGAACTGGGAACCATTGGTGAGTACAGCCTCGAACTGAGGGATACATAACATATCTTCTTAGAACAGTAAGTAACCTAACTCTTTAGAATCTTATCTTTTAACATTTAACAGTATTGTTTCTAGTAACACTTTCAAATTACAGCTGCTGACCCTATATTCACCACACTGCCACAGAGACCTGTGCCCCCGGGGCACTTCTGTGCCCGAGGACAGCCAAAGCCCACGTGCATTGGTGTCTGTGCTCCTTTCCGCAGGTGCCTGTTGGCAGAAGCACCTGGAGCAATTAGTGGCAACGCCTGGTCTTTGTCAGAAGGCAGAAGCTGTTGCTCCTTCCTGCAATGATTTTTGCTTGGAAGTGATTATCTGCAGCACAAAACCCCCATCCGCTGTTGACCTTCACAGCACAATTAGACTCCAACAGAGACCCTGTCAAGTTTCCATCTGCTCTTCTGAGTGGTTTTCTTGCTTTCTGATGGCATCCAGAATCTGATGCCCAATGCTCCAGGTTGCTGCCTGTCTGCCTGTGGCCAGCAGCTCATGTCCAAACACATCTGGATGTGTGCTGGGCAAAGGGATATTGACAGGAACTCAGCAGTGATTTTCCCTGGTGAACTGGCGAGGAACCTGGGGCAAATGCAGAAGAAGGGATAACTCTGGGATAAGACAAGCTGTTCTGTGTCTCTGATGATGCTGCCAGCACCATGAGGGAACAGCCAAGACAAGCGCTGGAAGCAAACATATCCTGCCACTTTCTGCTCGTCCATGGACACGGAACACACTTATTCCTATGGCTCCAGGAGACCTGATCCAGGAACAAGGGAGGGCCATGCATTGGTAGGGAACAGCCTCCAACAAGAGCAGAGCAGAATCCTCTCAGGAGAGCCTCAGCTTGTGACCTCGGCCATCAGTTCAGCAGACACCAAAGTGCTTCCTTCCCTCCATCCCTGAACCTCAGCCACACGAGTCCTGCTTTCCTTCAGCATCTGCTGCTCTTCCTTCTTTCTGAGGAAGTTCTCCATTTTGAGTTTAGAAGCTCACGCTGCCTTTTTTGAGGTGCCTGAATGGAGGAGCGTGTCAGCAGCTGCAGCCCAGGGCTCGTGTCCCATCAGAGTCTCTAACGATGGCACCAACGCTGCTGCCTCGGCACAGCCGGCTGTGGCAGGCGAGTCTGCCCTCAAGCACGGCCCCTGAAGTCAGTCAGGGGGACAGGCTGCAGCTGCAGCTGCCAAGCGTGGCTGGGAGGCTGGCAAGGCAAGAGAAAGCCATGGCGACCACTTTCCCGACACCTTTTGCCAAGCCATGTAAAACTGTGCCCACAGCATCCCTTCTTTTGGCATCCTGGCTGGTGCGGATGCCTTCCCGAGGAGGTACAGGCCTTTTAGGAGCTGCTGTTTCTGTGCACACCTTGCTGATTTCTCTGGTGTGCAGAGCCACTTTGACAGCAGCGACTCTGCAGGCCTGCTGCAGGAGACATTGCCCTTGCCTGGCAGCAGCAGGTCTGTGGGCCCTGAGCACAGGGTCGGGGGGGTCTCGGCCTCTCCTGGAGCACTCGGGCAGCTGGACAGCAACGCAGGAGAGCTGGGAGCAGCTGCCACAGCTGCTAAATCCCAGCCAAGCCCAAGGGACTGCCTTCTCCAGCCCTACGCTGGTGGGTATGGCTGCAATGAAACATTTGGATTCAGAGTATTGAGGGTTTGAATGGTCAAAAGGAAGGCATGGGAACAACAGAACTGACCCAAAACGAAAGAGCTCAAATGGAAAATAAAACAGGGACGATGCCTAGAAACCGAACGCTGTATTGAGACAAACTCCGAGGACCTGAATCAATGGGGGGGGTATGACAATATATCCCCTCAGGGGCAGAACTTTCTAGAACTATTACCATATAATGAGAACCAGTAACCACTAGGGGAAGAGAACTTGTACCAATTAGCATAACCACTAAAGACTGTGGGAAGAACAGTTAGGTTTGCCCGATTAAAAAATGCTTTGCAGCGCTTGAACTCAGCACCTGGCTCTTTCTTAGTGAAATCTGGCTGATTTTGTGTCTCAGCCAGGCTGACTTCCAACACGCTGCCAGCACAGCTTCAGCCGCTGCCTCCTCCTCACCATCGAGGGGTCCCTGCTGAGCGCCACGAGGCCTCTGAGAGGCAGGCGCCGCTTCTCCCTGGGCTCTGCCTACTGCGCCTCACCAGCAGCAGCCAGGGGCCGTGCTCCTGCAGGGCCTGCTCGGCCTCCTTGTCCCTGCTTGTCCCAGTGCAAACCAGCCTGGGCACCTCGGGGGTGTCCCCACTGTCCTGCTGAGGCCAGGCCTCCAGGGCGTCTGCCGCAGGCCCCGAGACGCGTCGGGGAAGCGCCAGAGCAGCTGGGGGGCAGGAAGAAGGTGGCAGGCTGGGGGCTGCTCCTGGCCTCTGCCACCCAATTCCTCAGGGCTTCCCACTGAGCCATCCACACAAGCCCTCCGGTCCCATCACAGCCTCCCGCCACCCACCGGCACACGCATCCCCCTCTCACCTTCCCACTGCCTTATCCTGGCAGGCTCTGGCAGCACCGCATCCCTTCCCGGCCTCCCGCTGTCCCGTGCTGGCCATCTCCAGGGAGCAGGCTCTCAGGGATCCCCGCCGCAGCTCCGCCTCGGCCCAGCCGCTCTCTCGGAAGCCTTAAGGCTTCGGCAGAACCACCAAAGGCCAAGGGGCTTTTGGCCACTTTCCCTTGCACACCGCACGCTTGGCCCACTTGCCGAGCACAAGCACCTTTTTCCCTCTTCCCTATTGGCCTGAACACTCCGGGCACCAAAACAAAGCTCCTGGACCTCTGTGTAGAATAACAGTAGTTTATTATACCTACTAGTTCCTAATTAACTAATCTAAGAATTTACCTATTTGCTAAATTATTTACAGTAAACTGAAATAAAGTACGTGAAGAGGAGAGGTTTTCCCTGCAGGCTCAGGTGGCCCCAGCAGATGCACCCTCCCACATCAGTTCTCCACAGAATTCCAGCAGGAGAACCGGCCACTGCCACCCAGGGAAGGCCGTGACTTCCAGAGTCGGCGGAATCCATCCATCATCCTCTCGAGAGGGGAGGAGGGAATACTCTGTACAACCATGTTTATGTACAGAGTTTGAAGTGCCAGGCATGAGATGGCAGGGCTGATGTCATCTGCCATGTCCTGAAGGGCTGGAAGAGAGAGAAACAGAGGCACAGTCAGAGCCTGCACCCGCGGGGACCTGGGGAGACCCTCCTGACCCGTCCATGCCCCCCAGCTCTTGCCACGGCCTGGAGGCAGCAGGAGACAGCAAGCAGCAGCTGCAAGGTGCTGGCCCCGAATCTCCCTCGCACAGGCCCCCGAAGGTCTCTGTGCTCTGCCCTCGCCACCCCTGAGTGCAGCGGGGAGCAGAGCCCTCCGCTTAGCGGGGGCAGGGAACGCAGCTGCCAGCGCCAGCCCCCCGCTGCCAGCCCGCTGGCCTCACTCACCCCTGCACATGAGCTGCAACTCTCGCTGCTGCTCTCAGGAACCGCCCGGCCAGCCCTGCGAACACAGAGCCCGTCACGGCCCCCAGCGGCTCGCTGCCCCACAGCGGCGCTGCCAGCCATACGGCCGCCGCGCATCCCTTCCCCTGCAGGGGGCTCAGCCCGGGCCCTCGCCGCACCCTGCCGCCCAAGGGGCACGGCTGGCGCAGAGGGCGCCAGCGACCCCGAGGGCAGGCGGGGCTCCCGGCCCCGGCCCGGATGGCAGCAGCTGCCGGGGCTGGGGGCCGAGCTGCGGCAGGGGCGGGAGGGAGCCGGCCGTGCGCTCACCCATGAACCTGACGGCCGCCTCGCAGGGGGGCTCCTGTGGGCTCCGCAGATGCGGCAGGGAGCCTGCCGCAGGTGCTCGGCAGCTCGGCCCCTGTCCTGTGCCAGCTCGCGGAGAGGCCGGAGGGAGGGAAGGGTCGGGCCGGGCTCTGCCCCTTGGCCCCAGGCTCCCCCTGCCCGCACAGCCCCGAGGGGGGCACAGGGCCCGGCAAGGCTGTGGCGCTGCCCCGCAGCAGAGCCCGGCTGGGTCGGGGGCTCCATCAGCTCCTGCCTTGGGGGCCACAGGGAGCCTGGAGAAAAACCCCCCTGGGCAGCCCGGGGGAAGGGAGCAGCGTGTGGGGAAGCAGGCCGGTGCCCCTGGGTGCAGCACTGGGCAGGGGGCCACAGCTGCCAGCCCCACAGACTGGGCACCGTGGGCAGGGGGCTTCTCCAGGCTGGGGCTGGGGCTGCGACAGGCTGTCCTTACCAAGCACTCGCCAAACCTCCACATCTGATCAGTCACCACCAGGTGCTGCAGATCGCGCTCCTCTTGAGGAAGCTTAGGGCAGCAAGCAGCGTTTTCCCGAGAGGCCTGCAGAGAGCCAGAGATGGCACCACAGCCCAGGGCACAGGAGCTCACTTTTCCACACCCAACAAATCACTGGCACCAACGGCATTAAACTCCCATGTCATCTGGGACATCTTCCTCTCTTTTCAAGGAGCCCTTCCCTCCTTCCCAGTGTTAGAAATTAATCACGGCCGAAGCCTTTATTTAGAAGCAGCTCTTTTATTAAATGGGAGCTCGGAGGGAAGGCCGCCGCCTGCCGCTGTAAGGGGTCAGGATCCGAGGTCAGGTTCTTGGGGTGGAGAATCCCAGCCTCGCGTGCACGCACAGATCCTCGCTTGGCTCATTCGGTTTAGGGGTGTCCATGCTGTCCGTCACCTCTCAGGTGGTGGTTACTGCAGGGAGGTGTTTTTTTTTGTTTTGTTTTGTTTTGTTTTTTTTTTCCAGTCGCTTAGGATGTTCCTCGTACTTGGAGGTCAGCTGTTCTGCAGTCTATGACTTAGTTTTCTTAGTTATTCGATGTTTATCCTTGGCCGGGACTTCTACTCTCACGATGCCTTTCTGGAAGTGTCACTGTTTTGCATAGGGGGCGTGGCTTTCTCAGCAGCAGCAGGCGGGCGGAAATGACAAGGGAGAGGGGCGGAAGTAGGATCCAGGAAGTACAAAACCATAAGGGAACTGAGGGGTACAAACATTGGGTATAGAACATGGGCTTTAATACAACAAGGTAAGTCAACAATTTTCAGAACATTAACTTAGCGGCTATAATAACCAACAACTTCCTTCTTTATGAACTTTAGCTAAATATTTCCAACACCAGGGTCCCAGATCTCCCACATCGCTCCTCTGGCCAGCCACCTAAAGCAGCACAGTCCTTGTAGGCTCCTAGCCAGATCCACTGCTTCTTGTACCCACCAACTTCATTGCTTCTCTTGCAGATGCCCGGTCCTGCGGCATTTGACAAGGTGGATATGGACGTCTGCAAAGCCAAGGCTCCCAACTACACGTCGGGAATTAAAACCAATCCTGCTGGGAAGGGTATGGCTCCTGGTCTAGCAGACTACAGCCTTGGAAAGGGGTAAGGTAGCCTGCCCCCCCCAAACGTGTTGTGCTGGACAGCAGTCACTTGAGGACAGCTCTGGAGAATGAGAGGAATATTACATGTGTCTTTACAAACAAGCTGTAGATTGGATGACAGATAAAGTTAGCACCTAGAGATGAAAGAAACAATGGGAGGGATTACACTGATTGTAAAGGCAAATCTCTTTTCCAATTCATCAAACAAACTGCAGGCTTGCTGGTAAATGAAATTAGGTAACAGAAGATGAAAGAAGCAATGGGGGGTAGAAACTATGAATTCTGTAAGAATTAAAAATTAAAAGGAAGGGTTATACATTAGTGAGGAATCTTAGGTGTTCAGGCGTTCTAGGAAGCCTGTTCCTCTCAAGTACCTCAGTCAATGGGGAACGAGAGAGGAAAAAGCGGCCGGGGAATTAGGATAAAAAAGGAGGCTGTGTCCTCCAAAAATTTGAGAGATCCCAGGGGAATTCCCCATGGCCTCTCCCTTTATTCGAATAAAGCAAGAAGGACTCCTCTGTCTCCTTCCTGGACATAAACCTTTGGTGTTTGTGGATTAATTTTCCTTACAAGAAAGAGGCACCATCTTCACCACTTTTCTTCCCACTTTTCTCTTCCAGGTGCAGTGACTACTTCCGGAATCCTGCTTACACTTTTGGAATTCAGCATTCTCGCTGTAAGGCTTCCTTAGAGCCGGAAACACATCTTCATTAAAGAGAGATAACCTGCAGAGATATTTTTCTGTTCTTCCCTTGTGTTGCGGGATTAGGTGTGCCTCGGTGTGGACCACTTGATCTCACTGTCTCATGTCTATGCCTCCAGTCAGAACATGGCAGGGTGAGGGGAGAGCAGCGAGGTAACTGTGAGCCAGGCTGACATCTCCAACAGCCCCATTTCACCTATCCAGAACAAAACACTGTGCAAGCTTTCCAGCCCTGCCTTGCATACTCTCACCCCACAGCCCACGCTGGTCCCAAGGACAAAGCCCATCTCGGCATGCCCCTTTCCAGTGCAAACAGGTGGCATCTGCCCAGGGTGTGCCCAGAAACACAGCTGCCCTGCATCATCTCTTGCCACAGGCAGGGGCTCATTTCCACACGCGAGTCCCCAGACCACTCACAGTTAAGGAGCAAGAACCATTATTCCCAGTCTAGAAATGTAATCATCATAGGATCCTGCATCAGCCCAGGTGGGAAAGGACCTTGGAAGGTGACCTCATCCAGCCCTCATCAGCCAGCAGCCACGAGCATGAGTGAGCCCGGTGCTGGGACTCTACTGCACCCCGGAGAGGCGTTTTCTCTCCTCTGGTTAAGTGTTGATGCCAGAAGGATTCGTCCCTGAATGTTAAGGAAAAGAGTGGAAATTGGAGCAGGCAGCTCTCACTGGTGCTCCGAGACAGGAGCCTCTCTCAGCTCTGTGGCCAGCACTTCAGTCAGACACAAACCACTTGACAAAGGCCCTGTGCTCAAGCACCACTGGGGTAGCAAGGGCTGTGCTGGGTCTCTGTGCACATGGGGACACACAAGCAGGTCTGTGTGAGGACAAACTGCGGCTGTCCCACGGCAGACTGAGCCAGTTCCATGGCAGCCGCGTCCATGCCCAGGCCCAGAGCAGCCCTGCAGGCAATAGGGCAGCGCCGCAGCACCAACAGCCGCCGGGCTGCCCCCGCCATCCCCCGGCAGCGAGCTCCTGCGAGGGAAAGGCCGCTTGTGACAGGCTGCGGGGAGCCGCCAGGCACAGCCCCGCCGCGGACACGCGTCCCCGAGTGCAGGCGGCTCTGCCCGGCGGTGCCGATGTGGAACACGGTGAGTCCCGGCGCCTGCAGGGGCGGCAGCCCGGCCAGAGCGGCCACGGCCACAGCCGGCGGCGGACAGCTCCCACGGCGGAAGAGTAACAGTGGATGGGTGCTAGGGGGGTTTAATTTCCGCACAGTCTGCATAAATAGCCGTAAGTTACACTAATTTGCTCCAGTCCAAGACTTTTCACGCGTCCTTATGTCAATTCACGGGCTTTTACACCTTGTTTTCCGTTCCCGTTTTCCTGCTGAGGAGGCGCCGCGGGGACCTCCCTCGCCCGCTGCTGCTCTCTTTAAATACACGCCCAGAACTCAAATTTCCTTCTTAAAAGCCCTTACTAGGGCAGTTACGGGTGAGCATCCGAGAAGGCGCGCAGCCGCATACCACTAGGGAAGAGCGACAAGTCTTATCTGTCACTCACGCCGCACAGTCGCGGGTTCTGCCCCCACCGGGGCTCCCGAAAACGTGCCTCAGATTTCCTAGTCTACAGGCTCATCCTGCCTTAGTGCTTTGTAAGTGATGGTGAGGCGTTTTTGGGCGGGTGAAGCTATCCATGCGTAGCGTGAAGTTCTGCACAGGTAGTGGTGTCTCTTGTAGATTTAGATCTTGTGCCTGCTCGTTGCTTTCAAGAATTTTTTGGTGTTAATTATGCTTCCGCCTTAGTGCTAAGCATCACGGGATCCTGCAATTTGTTAATTATTGGGCGGTGTCAGTGGTTTGATGAGCAAGTTGGAAGCAGCAGAGGCCTTGCTCGATAGAAGGTAAGGGGGAAACTGAGGATACAGGAATTGCGGGGGAGGGTACAACTCGGAGCACAAGGGACTGAAACTGGGGAGTACAGATTCAACAAGAACAGCCGAAAACAAACGCTAAGTAACAACACAACACTTCAGCAACGCAGCACATAATACCCAACCAGACAAGTGTCACAGCCCGAGGTTTTTCTAGGTTTATCCATTTCACTCTCAGTCGAACCCCAGGCAGATGAGGGTTGGTTTGTGTGAGCTGCTGCCCTCCTTGGAGAGACTGAACTGCTGCAATGCCTTGAGGGCGGACTCTGGGGTGGGAGGTGAGTGCCACGTGCAGGGCCAAGTTTGGGGCTGTACAGGAGGCCTGGGAGAGCTGGATGCAGATGCTCTCTGCCCAGGCTGGGGAAGCCTGTGGCTCCCCTCAGCAGCTGTTGCTGCCATGTGTGAGCATATGGGTCTCCTGATCTGGAAAAGTTCAAGCAGTGTGCCCATGGGAATCTCATGTCATTTAACAAGACCAAGGTGCTGCACCTGGGTTGGGATAACACCTGGTATCAAGACAGGCTGGCGATGGGCAGATTGAGAGCAGCCTCATCCCTGGAAATGTTCAAGGCCAGGCTAGATGGGGCTCTGAGCAACCTGTTCTAGTGAAAGGTGTCCCTGCCCATGGCAAGGGGGTTGAAACTGGATGACCTTTAAAATCCTTTCCCACTCAAACCATTCTATGATTCTCCGTCAAGGTCTTTTTGAAGGACTGCACAGTACATGAGTGCAGAAAGTAATGGTGGAGGAAGAAGAAAGAAAAGGTAAGCCAGCTCCTCACAACTACTTTTATGGCCAGCTGTAGTCATCGCTTTTTGAAACTGAGCTATTCTTCATAATAAAAATACAGACCAAAAAGGAGGAAAAAGATGTGAAAGGGAGCTGAACAGTTAAGGAAACTCTGTTCCTTCTATTTTGAGCTCAGGGTTCAAAACCAGCATAGATCAGTAGTGATTCCTTCCAGAAGTGGGGAGTTACAGTGTAAAGCATCAGGTAAATGAGGAAAAGTCACGGTGGGAATCCTGGGGGGCTGTTAAGTGGACAATTGCCCATGTCCTTGGCTGCAGCCCTGAGGAAGAGAGCACAGCTGCTTTTGCAGCTCAATGCACCACTGCATTCTGACACTTAGAGTTGGGAACTCTTTTCCTTGGTTTCCTACTTGAAGCAGTTTGTTTTTCTCCTCAGCTGATTTTGGCCTCTATGCTGTGCTCATCCCTGAGTGGAGTAAACGGAGGTCGATGGTCGGGACCACTTGCTGGATGGCACCCGAGCTTGTGAGAGGAGAGCCACAGGCCCCAAGGTGGACACCTGGTACTTCGCAATGGCCAAAGGAAGGGCTCCCTATATTTGGAAAATCAAGGAAAGGGTAAGGTGCAAATATGCTCAGATACCGGTGTCCTTCTGGTCCATCACCATTCCCACAGCTTGAACTGGTTCCACCAAGACCCACTTGTAAAAATGTCCCTGGGGCCCACATAAACTTCCAAGGCAGGACTTGTTGAAGCTTGCAATAGCTGGGGCTGCACTGGGACCTTTTCTCTTTTGGGAGGGAAGGCTCATCTCTTACCGTCTGCTAGGCAAGAAATTGCCACTGCAGACTGCAGGGGTCTAGGTGGGCACTTCAGGATATGGAAGGATCACATAGAGCCTCGGGTTTCCTTTTCCTTCAGGCTACATATCTGATAGGCAAGCGACGGGCACCAGATCTGCACAAGCTCAGGCTACCCTCTGGCTTGTGGGAATTTCTGGGCTGCTGCCTGCAGATGGATGTGGACAGGTGAGGCTCTGCCCAGGAACTTCTGCAGGTACGATGCAAAGCAGCTGAGGCCAAACAGCTGTTCCCTGTCAGGCTTTGCTCCTTGGCCAAAACTCAGGGCATCAGATGGGTTCCCCCCATAGTAATCTCTTGTCTGGGTGCTTTTCAAAGAAAAACTAAGTAGGGTCCAAAACTGGTTGAGGTTAGAAAGGACAAGTGAAGGTCCCGATTTAGTCCTCTTCCCCTGTCACTGGCAAGGACATCTTCAAGTAGTTCAGGTTGCTCAGAGCCCCATCCAACATGTCCTTGAATGCTGCCAAGTGTGGGGCACCTCCCAGCTCTCTGGGTAACCTGTGCCAGTGTTTCAGCACTCTCCTGGTAAAGAGTTTCTTCCTTAGAGCCAATCTGAATCTGCTCTCTTAGCTAGACCATTCCACCTTGTTGGCCTGGCTCATAGATGTGTCCCCATCTTTCTTAGAAGCCCCTTCAAATATTGAAAGGCCACCACAGTGCTTGCCCTTCTGCAGGCTAAGCAAGCCCAATTCTCACAGCCATTCTTCAGAGGGCAGCTCCCACCTTCTGGTCATTTCTGAGGCCCTCTTTTGCTCTTGGGTGGTGTATTCAGGTTTCCCTGGTAGCAAAGGAACTGAAGTATTGCAGTGCTGGGGATGAAGGCCTGCAGTGGGGCTTGACAAGCACAGCAGAAGCAGTCCCTGCCAAGCAGTTCTGGATTGCTCTGTGGGAAGGGGGGACAGGGCTGGGGTGACTGTGAGCATCCAAGGGCACCCATCTTGCTCCTCCTGCCCCACCCTTAGAGGATTCTGCCAGCCAAACAGGACAGCTGAGCAGGATTGGTGCCAGCCCCATGTGCTGCCTGGCCCACTCAGGTAGTGGAGAACTGCTGCAGGTTTGCTGCCAGGTTTTGAGGCAGACAGGGAGCTGGTGACCCGGCCACTTCCTTGGCTGGGCCTGCTGTGGAGGAAGATGCCAGCCAGCACAGGAGAGGGGGGCATGCCAAGGCAGACACTGCTCTTCCTGCAAGCCAGAGCTCAGTCCATCTGCGCTCTGCCACTTGTGTCTGCGTGTTTCTGGGCTCTAGAGGAATCCAGCTTGACCCTCTTAAAAGGTTATTTTGGAAAATCATGGTTCATTTTTCCTTTGTCTCTTTCAAATTGGTTTCTTTTGTTTCTTTTTCCCTTTGGGCAGCATCCATTTCTCAGATTAGCGGAGCCTCTCTCCAGCCTCTTCTGACAGCCTGATTGCTGTCATCCCTGCAGCAAAGTGATGCACGAAGCAGAGGAGATGACCAGGAGCACTCAGCATTACTTTCTCCAATGCCAGCTCACAGCCACATTCAGAATAAAAATCCTAGACACCCCCAAGCCTGTTATGGGATTCCCTTCCGTGTCGCTCTACGTCCATTTCTGAATTGGCCACTCTTGCTCCAAGATGGAAAGTCCCTCCTGTGGGTGTTTTGGTGTGGTTTGAAATTGGCAAAGTTCTCTTCCCTTTATTATTAACTCCAACCCACACTGCCTTTGGAACACTGCCCATTGGTCAGGTTTTGCCCGCTGTGAATTTCTGCATCAGGAAGAAAATGCAATTGCATTTCCAGCCCAAAGGTAATGAAGAGCAGGGCAGCCAAAACATCCTGTGGAGATACAGGCTTCAGCTGTGCACATAGAGGCTTTTGGTTCCTGCCTGGTGCAGTGGACACGTCTCCTGTGTGGCTGCTCCCACTTCCCAGGTGCCCATGGCTAATAGGTACAAGACTCTGCAAGTGGAACAAAAGAAGCTGGGCACGCCTGCTGACACTGCAGGAGAGTGGAGAGGAAACCACCTGGGATGTTCCTGGCCCACGAGGGAAGGCACCTGCTGGACCTGCTCTTTGTCAGCAGAGAACGACTGGTGGTGGTGCCACGCTTGGGGACCGTCTGGGCTCAGCAGTCGTGAAAAGTCTCTGTGCTTGACTGGCTTTGTCCCTCGTTCTGTGCCTTCCCTTGTCCCTGGGCTTGGCAGCTGCTTCCCAGGGCTGTGTAGCTGCGTGGCACAGCTGAAGTGCAGGAGAGCCTCCTTTGTCTGCCCTTAGAGGTGGCTGCTGGCTGCAGCCTTTTCAATCTGGAAGCTCACTCTGGAGGATGAGTTCCCCTGTGTTTGGTCTCCGAGGCCAGGGCCTGTCATCTGCTGTCCCAGGTGGCATTGAGAGCTGCCCAGTGCCACAGGCTGGTGTGACCCTACTGTAAATAGCAGGAGGCAGTGGCAGGTGGTTGTTTCCAAAGTCATGTCCTTCAGGGGCGGTGTGCTGTGGTGTGGGTGTCCTTTGTCCAGCCCAGCCCCACACCTAGGGATCAGATGCAGGCACAGCTGCTGCTGCTGCTGCCCCTCAAGTCAGTGGCGATTTGAGGGGCAGCTTCCACCCCAGCAGAATTGGTCACTTAGGAAGCCGAGTGCTGATGGTATCCTGCAGATCTCTGGGCTGCATGGGTGTGAGGGAGCTGTCCCTTGTTGTTATTCTCCACCAGGGAAAGCTGGGCCGGCCAGGCATGCATCAGCACAACAAACAGGAAGTGCAGTGTGTGAGTCTCTTCCATCAGTGTCTGCTGACATTTTTGACCTTTGAGATGAAGTGGCACAAAGTTATTTGCTGTCGATCTCTGTATGTCCATGTTAGCTAATGCTGCTAAATCATCCTGCAGCACAGCAGAAGGGAGAAAGGTCTCCCAGCTGTGCAGGTGTTATAGTTTGCCATTAATTTAAGCAATGTCTGTTTACAAAGGGGGCCAACATTTCTTACCAAGTGAGACAACAGTTAATGATGGTTCCAAATAATGGAACAGTTGTGGTTTTGCTTTTTTCCTAAGCCCACCTTTCTGTAGCCTGTCCTCTTCGTCTCTGCCTCATAGCTCCCACTTTGGATGGGCCTTGTCCATTTTGAATTATTGGTTTTTAGCACCGCCATCTACTGAGCTCTAAGTTCCACATTCTGTTTAAACTGGTTTTTCTTGCTGTCTTTACATTCATTACAGCCAGGTCCCTACAGCTCACAGATATGTGCAGAGAAATAATGTAGAAAATTTTAATGTTCTTCAGTGTAAAAGAATATACGAAGAATATTTACAAGGAGACCTAACTGCCCTCCAGGTAAATTTACAGTGAGACTTAGGCTCTTAAAATGCAGAGTATTAAGAGCTATTGAACTTCTGTGACATAGTGGTACGGAGAAAAATTTGCCCCAGAAGGAGAGTTTTACATTAAGTAGCAGAATAGTAATTTGTGTCTGTTTCTTAGAAATGTATGAGAGTATGAGACAAAAACCTCTTTGTACCTGTGAAAAGTTCTGTACAGAAAATGGAGGAATTCCAGCAGATGTTGTTAGCCAGCTTTGTCTGGAGGTGTAGAAAACACCCTCGGAGGTACATTTTCATTCACTTCACTGACTGCTAAGAATGTTGTTCAACTGCAATTGCAGTGCCCATGCTTCCAAAACCACTGGCCAAGTAGTCTCTTCTAAAAAATATGGTGGCATTTGTTTCATTTTTTCAGTTTTTTGGTTTGGTTTGTTTTTGTTTTTGTTTTTGCTGTCCTTTGCGTCAGTGGTCCAGTGAATCGGTGTGCTCTTTGTAAACATGAAAGGAGAGAACAGACCGTGGGTTCTAAGGCAGAGTCAGTTTATTTCAGTTTGAGCTGGATGCCACCAGAGAGGGAGCCTGACCAAAGAAATCCCTGGCCTTTGTACCCTTACACTCTGTGCACCCGACCTTCATGCACTCGTCACGTGCCCTGCATGAGCCCCTTAATCCTACGGTGATTTATGGTCTGGGCTCTTCTAACACCTCACTGGACTCTCCATGTTCATGTGCCATTAACTGCTCTTATCTTACTGCTTGGGGAAGTCTTGGGGCCCTCCAGGGTCTCAGCCCTTACCTGAAGATAACCAGTCTTTCTTTGTTTTCTCCCCTGCTTAGCCGTTATGGTAACAGAGTTCATTTAAAGTTCACCTACGCTAAGGTTTGAGCAGGGCACTCTCATGCTAAGGTGAAAGCAAGTTACAATTAAACTTAAACCTACACAGTTAACTTCTAATATTCTATAAGTAAACTTATTTTAATCCCCAACAATAAACTCCTAGTTTACATCTAGCACCTGATTTACAGTGCAAGTTCTTCCTATCTCAAGGCTGTACAAGTCATCTCAGCACCCTTTGTTGGCTTCTTCCCTTTTAAAAGGGCTCTTGGTGCTTCTGGTTGAGTTAGTCTGGTGTATGTCATTCATGTTACTCTCTATTCTGCTGGGATACCCCCACCTTGTAACCAATCACCTACCCATCCACAAAGTAAGAATCAGAAGGGGAAATCTTGCACTCTTTCAAGCAGCTTTCTCCAAGTCTTAGGGGATGACCTATTGCACCCAAGTGGGAAGCCACTGTGGTCTGATGGACAGTTATGAGCTGGTAAGTCAAGGGCAAGAGGGGAAATATGTGCAAAACATGAAGTTGGCTAATTCGTAAAATTTGGATAGAGTAAATCCACCAAATCCCTCATGCTTGGCTAGACACCAGAACCTGAAGCCAATCCTGCCTCTATTTGTCCTACCTAAGAACTAGGGACCTTTCTGGCATGTCAAATATCACTGTCTTGAAGCATTTGAGTAGGATATTTTTACCACACTATAGGCAGAATGAGAGGGTAAAATAAACAAAAGTAAGTAAGCCCTGCTTCTATATAATAGGTAGTAATTTATAGGTATGCAATGAAATTTTTAAATGAAATACAAATGCAATAAATCTCATGTATATCCAGGCGAGTTGTAAAATTGTGGTTTACAATATGTAGTAGGCTCCTCAAGACTATGCTTCATGAATAATGCTGTATGGCTGCCTCTGATAGCATTAAACACTTCAAAATAAATGTATATTTTGCATAGGGGCAAAACCTGACAGTCACACTAGGTAATGAAAGAGCAATATCTTACGAGTGTCAACAGATCTTTTGACTAGATTGTTTCTATTTGCTGACTTTTGCATTCAAACTGGAGTCTGTCTTAATTATCCTTGTTGAGCACGCTGGCTCACAACTGCCATTGTTGCATTGCAACTGCCCAGCATTTTTGTTTCAAACACAAGGAAATGTATATGGAATACTGCCAAGTTACCACTTGGCTATCAGTAGCTCTTGGAAAATGTAAGCCAAACCCTCTAAGATGGCAATACCTAATGCATTACAATATGTCTGTAGACATTATGTCTACATGACTAGGAAAAAAAGAAAACCCTGCATATGAAACAACAGATTTCATTACTTCAGTCTATAGCTGCTTTGGACAGTATATACACTTCTACAGCCTGTGAGGGTACAGGTTACTGTGTGATATACACACACATCACTGTGGTGAAACGGTATTGCTGTGTTATATGTAGTTAGAGCTATACACAGTTCTACACAGCACATCACATTTTGGGCTCCAGCAGATTGAAGTTTGGTTTTCTGTAATCAATCACTGATGAATGAAGATTTGTCCCGTCTTAAGCAGCTTCTTCAGCGGAGCAATCAATGCCTGCATAAGTAAATTTCTCGTATAGGGTAGTATTCACATAGGTCTGGAAAGGAAATAAACAGAGAAGGTGTGATGCAAGGTACATTACCTGAAGAATCCTAAATAATGTTGAA
This sequence comes from Luscinia megarhynchos, assembly GCA_034336665.1. Lineage (NCBI taxonomy): Eukaryota > Metazoa > Chordata > Aves > Passeriformes > Muscicapidae > Luscinia > Luscinia megarhynchos. Next base: position 51,492,811 of record CM067592.1, on the reverse strand, counting down.
ATTACATATAGCCTAATTCTATCATTATAGGTATGTTTATATACACATATATTTCTATAGAACAGAGTTTTACCTTTCTGTCTTCTAACATCCTGTTCAGTGACACCAGTATCTGAGCAAATGATGGTCTTTCATATGGTTTCTCTTTCCAGCACTGTCTCATTAGGTCGTACCTTTAAAAAACCAAAACCAGCATTTCATAGTTCAGGTACATATGTTCAAGTTAGAAATTTTTGAGAATTCAAAGACTGTGCACACTGAAGTCACATTTTCCGTAGTTGGTTATTTAAAAGAACTTCTTTTACTCTGGAATAAACAAAAAGCTCTCTTAGAGCTAAAACCCTGGCATGTCCAAAGAACAGGATAACTGGCTGAAGCAGAGTGCCTGGGAAAGTATTCACGGAAAATTAACAGTGTATGCTGTGTACAAAAGCACTTGTGCACTTTTAAATTTTTTTAATGTAGTTTTTATAATTTCCAGTAAAAAAAATTGTTTGTTAGTTTCTTGTAGAAATCATCTAATTTCTATAGCTGAAGTTGTGTTCTTCTGTTCCTTTTTAGTTTTTTTTCTAAGGCAATACTCACACTTCATCGTCACAGTTGAGAGGCTTTTCCAGTCGGTACCCTTGAGGGAGTTTTTCATATAGTTCTGCACATGTCATTCCACAATATGGTGTTCCACCTAAAGTTTAACCGTTGGCATTAACAGAAGCAGGCTTTAGTAAAAGAAAGTTTAATGTCATAGTAGAATCAGAATGGTATGACTGACATAGTGACAGCTAAATAAACCCAAAATTAGGGGATATTTTGCACCTACATTTGTACTGCTAATGCTTCCTTACTGCTTGATGCACAATATGGAGGAGAATAATAAAAGTGAGCGTCAATTTGCTCATGTGTGTGGCTGGCCTAATTATCTCTACAAGTCTGAGGGCCAGGATCTGATAGTCTTCAAAGTGTTTTTTCAATAGGGTTGATGTCACTGGGCAAGTCATTCCTTCATTAGCATCATCATAAGAAGATCTGGTGTGGACTCGTGGAGCTCTTGCTGTCAGCTGGTTTTGCCCCTTTCTGCAGCTATTTGCTTGCTTAGACTCTTGATTGTCCACACTGCATCCATATCTAGTGCAAACCCACTTAGTAATGAAAGGCAGGAAGAAATCACAAATGCAGAGCCCAGCTGGCAATGTGCACCTCAGTCAGTAGCATCTCCTGGCCAGCAGAGCATGGGAACACCTCCAGGGCAAATCACAAGAGAGGTGTAACACAATGATTTTGAGTGGTGCAAGGCTGTATCACAGTCCTGGTGGCTAGAGGTGTCTGCAGAAATGAACTCTACATTTGATTTGAAGGTTAATGTTCAAAAATTTTCTTCATGAATATTTGGAGTAGGAGGTGATTAGTCCCCCACCCTGAGATAACATTAAAATAGAAGTCTTGCTTCAAAATGCAGGAAAGCTGAGAAAATCCACTCACCAAACTCAAAACGTGCTGTATTAAGGCTATAAATCATATGATATCCTGGAATTTATATTTAGATATGGCCTGGGTTTGATAGTGTCATGAAAACATGGTCATTATGGTTCTTTCTCACTTAAAATGGTAACTGAATAGAAAATTTGACAATTGCATTTCCAAGCCTACTGAACCTAAATAAAATGTAGTAGAAAAAAAAAAACAGAAAGGAAATTGAAAACTATTGTGAAGCAGTATTTTCTAAAAGACTGAGTAAATGGAGCTGCCTTGGTGCAGATTGTTTATTTGTGCAGAACAAAATTCAGATACTTACCTAAACTAACAATTTCCCATAACAGGACACCATATGACCATCTGCAACAGAGAGAAATTTTGAAGTGCAACAAGAGTGCAACAAGAATTAATATTTTTAAATGGTAGGTAGTTTTGCTAGGATTCAGGGAATACAGGGAAGTGTGATATGTTTTTCTGTATTTTTTATAAACTTTTGTATAATGATGGGGCTTGTACAATCAAAAAACAGGAAAATTAGCAAAATTAATTCACTATGAGTCAGCCAAAGACCATTCTCAGCTTGTGAGCTTTCATCAAATACTCTAATTACAGAATTGCTTTTCCAAATACAATTTCTAAGTTCCTAAATAAAATACAAATTTCCTCAGGGTTTCCCAAATATTCATCAGGTCTCCAACTTTGAATGAGAACTACAGCTAAAGTAGTGGGGCACATCCAATAGGTTGTGAACACAGAACTTGATCAGACCCTGATGAAGAAAGAAACAGGACTTTTTTGTTATAGGTTTTATTTTTTGCTTCCATTGTTCACTCATGCTGACATGACCACTGAGTATTTTGAGTTAAGAGTGGATGTCTCATGACAGCTGTCAAACTTTTCTTGATAAGGAAATATATTTATTTGTTTAAAAATTGCCACTTGAACACATACTTACACATCACTATTTGTGGTGTAAACACTGTAATTCAAAGATTCAATTGCCATCCATCGCACTGGAAGCCGTCCCTGGAAATTATTTCACAAAAGTTTATTTTTCAGTTCTTGGTATAGCAATATTGCACTTTGTATGCCAACAATCATTCTGTGTTACCTTAATGAAAACGGATTTCGTGCAAGTAAACTTTAGCAAGTTAATAAACTTACTCTACTTGTGCAGTTTTACAGAAGAAATTCTTTATTGTGAGAATGGTGAGGCACTGCAACAGGTTGCCCAGAGAAGTGTGGGTGTAGGTGTGTTCAAGGCCAAGCTGGATGAGGCTCTGAGCAACCTGCTCTAGTGAAAGGTGGGGTTGGAGCTGGATGGTCTTGAAGTAGCTTTCCAAACAAATCATTCTACAATCCTATGATGATAGGATTTGCTTCCCAAAGGAACAGTTCACATGAAAGCTAATAAAAAATGATCCAATCAGCATCAAGGTGAAATGTAAACAGTACCTCAGATGATGCCTCTGACCATCCTGTTGCCTTGACAACACAGGGCTATTTCTAGTCTATAGCTACATGATGCTTTTTACGTATCTTGCTCTTCCAGATCTTCCAAGGCATTCATTAGCTCTGGATAATCCTGATGTACATCTGGTTACCTTCTTGCTAACTTTGGCCTTGTTCAATAGAATTAGACCACCTTGACACATCTGTTCTACTGTCATCCATATACATATAAATAATCTAAAATTACCTTTTATATTATAGACATGATATAGGTTTTATTTACAAGACGATGTATTTATGTCTATATTAATAAACGTGCATACTTTACATGGTAATTAATAACATTTAAATAATCAGTTCTGTAATGCCAGTAAGTTTGCATTTTTTGTTCATATGGAAACAAGATTAAGAAACAGAAAAGCAAAATTAAGAAAACAGACTGTATCAAATTGTTTTGATCCTTACCATGGTCTTCTTAACATAAACTTCTTGACCTCTGGATAAGCCAAAGTCAGCTATTTTTGCAACATAATTTTCTCCAACCAAGATATTTCTTGCTGCCAAATCTCGATGAATAAACTAAAATGATGATGATAACAACAATGTAATAAAATAAAGAAATCAGTATAATTGAGTTTGACATGTATTACTTTACTGCTATATTGCAAACATTTGGAATATGAAAATAAAACAAAGAAATTGACATGGTATGTCACTAGCAAGAACATTTTCAACTTTCTCTGAAAATGAAAGCAGTTAACTACCGTGTTGTTTTAAGTTTTAATGCCTCTTCCACAATTCTCCATAACATAGTATTTGATAGATTTAAATGGAGACAAGAAAATAAATCCCATTCAGCGGGGTGCTATGGAAGTGACAATTAAAAATTAATTTAACTAAAGGGCATATTCCCAGAGAAGTATTTGCCATGCTTTCAGTGGGTAAAGAGCTGAAGACTGACCTGTTTCTGGCTCAAATAGTCCATCCCTCTGGCAACATCTGCTGCAAAATGCAGAAGTTGCTGAGAGGAAAGTGTAGATGCAGTACTGTTGGCAATAGCAAATGCTGGGTCTGTCTCTAGTACTCTGCTTTTCCGAAGGAAATCCAGTAAATTTCCGTGGGGGGCATATTCAATAGCAAGGTAAAGATATCCTAACAAAACATCAGATAGTGAGCATATCACAAAGTAGGAGAGAGTCAGTAATAGACTTTGGAAATTTACACTATCTGGGGTGAAAAAATAAATAAACACAAAACAGACTAGAGGGAAATGTCCAGCAGGCTAATTGCTAGCAGTAGAGAAGAATTTAGATCTGGTGTGGAACATGATTTCTGGAGTATTCATGTGGTCTTGTGGATCCAAACACCAGTTTATCTGACCTTTTAACAAATGTTGTACACAGATCTGCTAGTGTTTCTGTGGACTGTGTGGGCTATATTATGAGAGGGGTTTTTAAAACTAATTTTAAAAGTACATGCATTCAGTAGTATCTTACCCCTATGTTCACATGCTCCCAAAAGATTGATGATGTTGGGATGATGTCCCAGTTTACAAAGAACTTCAAGTTCTCCGGCAAAATCTCTGTGATCATCTTTTGATGCATACTCTGAAAATCAAAAAAGTGCATGCATTTATGGTTTGCTTTGAAGTGAATTTATAACAATATGTTTTTAAATTTTGAAAAGTCTGAGATGCTTGGGTCACTGCTGTTTCAACCCCAGTAGAATGAGAAGAGCTGTAAGGTACATTAGTCTTTACAGAAAAAGGTACGATTTTTCAATCAGAGGAAAAAATGTGAGAAATTAATGTCTGTAGAAGCTATCTGCAGAGAAAGGAAGCATCTTAACACATCCTGTCACTCTCCTTCTTACCTGAAAGTGTAAAAGGTTTGAAGCAGATCTTATGAAAAGTAGCTGCCTAAAGATCTCTCCATGTATGTGCGGTTGATTATTTCTGCCCATATGCAGACCTTGGCTATTTTAAAATTAATCATCACACTGAAAAGTGTTTTTCCATTGGCCTAGATAATGACCTAGTGAATTACAGTCTTGCAGTATTGTAGGTATTGTAGCTCTCCCTGGAATCTGGCTGTCATACCCAATGACAGAAAAAAAGAAAATTGATGATCATCCCCATGGTATGTGTATATACAGATGCATAGATACTGTTGTCTCTGAATAGCTGAAGTGACCAAGATGAACAAATGCTGTGCCCCAAGACTAGCTCTCTGCTCCTATCTATCCAATGCACCTTGCCTTGCAGATGAACTCGTGTGAAGCTCATACTGATCTATGAATTGAAAAATACACCATAGTTAATCATGTCAACCACTGAGGAGAAATAGGAACCTGCTTCACCCAGAAGAAATACAGTGGTTGACAAATTTTGGCATAGTGACACCTGATACAATTTAATTAGCAATTTTGAATATTTATTTTAGCTTGAGAACAGTGATACTAAGCATTTTATATGACAGAGAAACATTTGGAATACACAATCAAGAAAACTCTTTAGTCACAGAATCCCTGGGCTTTACTACCTTTCATCCTTTTTATTGCAGCATCCATGCGTAAGCCATCTTTCTTAATGCGTGCTTTCAGGACTTGCCCAAAGTTTCCTTCCCCAATCACATCTTGAAATTTTATGTCATTCCATTCAAGAACTGGATAAATAGTAGGATCTGGACTGTTTTTGGCTTTCCTGCTCAGAGTCAGAGTACCTGAGTTAAACTGCAGAGCTGGCTCTTCCCTCTGCAACAGAATTAAGCAAATGATATTAACTGATATTTCTACTTCACTGAGCAATGTCCTGCTTACATTTCCCAAACACCTTTGCTCACTCATCTACACACACACACGCACTCACACACAGAGAGAGAGAGAGAGAGAGAGAGAGAGAGAGAGAGAGAGAGAGAGAGAGAGAGAGAGAGAGAAGAAAAGAGAGAGGGAGAGAGAAAGCTCAACACATCTCTTACATATACAGAGTGAGTACATTAGAGAGTTACACCTGCTTTAGGTGCGACAAGCAGTTCTGCCTGGATCCACAGAATTAATCAGCCTTCTAATTTCTGTCTAAGTACATTTTAGACCTGGGCCTCCTGAACAATTTTATTATCATTCTGAAGATGAAGGACATGGGCAAAAATAATGTGATAAAACTGATCTCAAAACTCATATTTGGCTTAATTAAATCTTGTGTTGTTCAGGTTCAGTAGGAATTGTGAATTAAGAAGAAGCAAGGAAATACAAAGAGAGAGGAAATTGTCTTCCTCCATATTTAAGGAGATATCTCCTCTTCAGTTACACATTGTCATGAAATACTGCTGTGGGAAAAATGTCAGGACTAGGAGACAAAGCTATTCTGTGTGGTCTGCAGACTGATCAGACCATTGGCTGAGCCCTCCACCACTGTTTGTGAAAGAACCTTTTTAGATACACGTGAAGGAGCTCTTTGGGCCATTCTGTTCCACAGGTTCCCCTCTGAAGGCAGAGAAAAGCACCAGAAAGCAGAGGGATTAAGAGATTGCAGCAGGATACAAATGCATACATGTGTTTAGATACATATCTCCATGGGATGTTAAAACCTTCAGCAATTTTCTCACAGCCAAAACTAAGATGTTGCCATTGACAGATCCTTGGTGTACTGTCCCCAGGTTGAAAAGGGATGAACATGTACCAGCAGCTGCTGATGCTCAAAAGCACATTGAATATTTGGTTGTTCTCAAAATGAGGCAGGACTTCACAGAGGCAGAACAGGCTCCACTATTCTGTCTGACATGGTACTTGTCAAACACAAGTGTGACAAGGCAGAAGAGGGAGTACAGCAAATGGTCTGCAAACCTTTTCTCAAGTCAAGTTTTCTATCTCCTAGCCTGTAACTGTGATGGCTTTACCTTTGGAGTCCCTAGTAGAGCAGCTTTACAACAGTACTAATTGCACACCTAAAGAGAACACAAGGTTTGGGAAAGCCAGGAAAAAGAAATTGGAAGAAAAAACAGGAAAAGATGAGCTAAAGTTAATAACCAAACTGACACTGGGAAGCTGGAAACCCACCACCACATTTTGGAAAGCCTGAGCCATTCGACGCTGGAAGTTGGCTCGCCTTAACTGCAGCATGATGAGAAAGGCCAGGAGAATTGTTACACAGGTCATCCCTGCAGAGCCAAGGATAGCAATAAGCAGCATTTTGCCTCCTTTAGATTCATATGGAGCTGTTGAGGAAGGACATAAGAATTCATCATCATTTTCAGCTTCTTCTGAATTTAGCAATTTACTAGGAATATGTAACTGGATAGTCCTGTCTTGTAAACTGTTTACAGACCTAAGGATAAATCCCTTTGTTTTCCAAAAATGTCAGAAACATTGAATACTCTGAATTTCAGATGCATGAGCACCTGCATATTCTGTTGAATTCAGTCAGAGCAGAGATGAGGCCACATCCAGTGATCTCATGGTCTTGCCAGATGCAGCTCCTTCAATTTTTGAGTCACTGGGCCCTTTTTAGTGGACATACACAAACAGCACATATTGTCACTTCATCAATACCATGCACTGAATTAGGAAGTAATTTTTGGTGCTATGTTGTGTGTCAAAATTAAGAGCAAAAGAAAACTCAGATCAAGAAATTAGTATCATGACAGTCTCTTAGCTAGTTAGTTAACACAACCAGTCCTGGTTTTTGCAAAGCCAGTGTGGTAGATTAACTGACCTTTAGTTTCTGGAAGAGTCTTCAGTTCAAATGATGTGTTTGGGTTGCTCAGGCCAATGTTGTTCTGAGCATTAATCTGAACCTGGTACACAGTATCTGGCTCGAGGCCCTTGAGGTGGTATTGAGTAATGCTGGTGTTCTTGATGATAATATCAATGTGGTTGTGCTCAGCCTTGCCATAAATTTTGTAGCTGATGATGATGGAGGAGATGGAATGACCCTCGGCAGCTGTCCAAGAGATGACTGAGGATGTGTCTGTGGTGTTAGAAAACCTGACGTTGTTTGGTGCAGGAGGAATTCCTGAGAACAAACACAAACACACAAGGCATTGGCATGTACATCCACCTCTTTCTCCTTTCCACAGAGAACAAAGTATTTTCCTTGGTGCCTTTGCTCTGCACCAAAACTAACAGAATTTATTGATGAGCTGTGGCAACTGAATGCAATAATGTTATGCTCTTGATGGGCTGTCATCCTTGTAGCAGTATTCCATACTTCCAGCAGAGGTTGCAGTGGCATTCAATATACTGTCTTGGATGAAGATACACATCCTCGGAGCACTCTCCAAGCTACACCATATTTGCTTTCAGATTAATGCAATAAGGGTTCATTTCCTTCTATACTGAATCATCATTCCCTTGTAATTCCCAGGTCTCATGCTTTCACCTGCTTCAGAGAGCAATTACCTGCCAGGCTGTTAGAAAGAAAAGAAACTGATACCAGAACTTCTAAAAATCTAATCAGAAAACCAGCAGTGGTGCTGCCTGCTACACTTGTGGATGCAGCCATGAATAGCAAGCTAAGTAACTTCCCCTGGAAAACAGTACCCTTATGTGTTCTTAGTGCAGTTTGGTGTCAGAGCTTAGGAAAGTGGAGTGTCCCATGACAGCCATTGATACTTCCACTAATACATGTAGTATTTCATTGAGGTCCTCCTTACATGACCTCTAAGGAGGTAGAAGCCCACCTTTCCAGTGTGTGGTAAGGGCAGTGTCACGCGTCAGCCATCCAGATGGACAACTGTTCAGAGGCACTTCATTCAGATAGGGCCTTTGTTGAGGTGTTGTGAAAGCACACTGCTCACACTCAGGGAATTCAAGGGTAGTCTTCAGTGTAGCACACTCAACTACACTTTGCTCACAGGGCTTTTATATTGAATTGTATCTTCTCTTCTTTAAGTGCTGACTATTTCTGTATTGTCATAGCCGAATTGGGTAACAAAAGAGCTTGGAGTAGTGAACTCTGATGGCTCATCGTTCTGAGTAGGATAACATGCTACTTGTGTCAGAAGCACGAGTTGCACTGAAATGAAGATGTGGATTCTCAAGCTTGTTTTTCTCCGTTTAAAAAAACCCACATTAATAGTTCCTGACAATTTCCAGCAGAAGAATTCCTTTGGATGCTGAGCTTTCCAAATAATAGCAATAACAACCACAAGCGATCGTCAGGAATTAAGTGTTACCAAAATAAAGGATTACATTTAACGTAGTCATCAAGTGACAATTAGTCTCATCACTGGGGGTAACATGAAGATTAAACAGAAGGATGTGAATCAGCACTTACTGTCACTGAAAGTCCATGCATACAGATAGTTGCTCCATTCTCCTTGGGACCTGGTGTTCACCCGTACCCTGCACATGTATTGCTGTCTAGGCTCAAGATCTTTAATGATCAAGGTGGACATATTTCCTGGCACTTGAGTAATAACACTGCTCTCGTCACCGTTGTCATTCACGCTCTTCCTTTCCACTTCAACACGAATATCATCCTCTGTCCTCAGTGTTAAAGGATGCCATGACAAATTCAGTGATGTCATACTTTTTGGAAAGAGAGTGATACCTTCTGGTGGAGGAAGACCTTGGAAAAGTCACAGTGAAACAGGGAACAACATTTCATGTCTGGTATCGAAGTTAAAATAGGGGTACCAGTTATTCCCAACCACTTGCCCCAGTTTGGGGTGACATAGGATAATTCTGTCAGCCATCCCACATAATTTGGCAGAAGTTACATCTAAGAGGTGTTGATAGTGCCACAGTATCTTATCAACAGATGGTGTGCCAATACAGTAGTATCTTCAAGGAGCTGGTGTTGCAGATGCACTTTTTGGATGTGAGAAGCCAACAGCTGTTGTCTTGCTAGATAGGTCCTGGTGCAATCCTCATTTATTCTGTATGTCTGTATTTAGTTTGGGATCTATCCTAAAGGGACTAAAAATTTCCCACTTGTTACAATATCTTCAATTTTAAAGTAAATTGATCTTATACTAAGAGGAAGGATGGCAAAAAAGTGATTTTTATCTCCAACTCTGCGGCAAAACCAGACAAAATATAAAAATTTTCCTTTCCCAGATCCCTCATCTCTAAATTAGGTCAAACAATAGCTTTGCCTTTTTCTGATTTTCTTCACCTCTGTTTTTGATTTTATTTTTTTTCCTTGCTTTTTTTTTTTTTTTTTTTTTTAAAATATCCCTTTGCCTGAGATTCTTTTGAAGGAGTCTACAAAGTTTTCCAGTGCAACCTTCTTTGCTCAAGTGAAAGTGTTATGGCAGAGATCAGGGAACAGACCACAGAGATAAACAGCAGAAATACTTCATTTGTGAAAAGCCATGGTGGTGCCTTACCAAGTGCAGCTGTTGTGAAGCTGGCCTGTGGTCCAGGATGGCCTTCCCCACCTTCCCCTTGCCGACTCAGCTGAACACAGAACTGATATTCAGTTTTGGGTTCCAGATTGTCCAGTCTTTTAGTTGTGCCTTTTACTGACAACAAAAGTCAAAAGAAAGTTAAGCCACGGCCCATGTTGAAATACGTTATGGAAGAAAATGTTTGAAAAATACAAGGTAAGATACTCAGGTTTCCTTTTTAGTTGTTGTTCTTGATTCAGTAGGATAAACTAATTAGAAGTATAAAAAATTATTTTTAAGTTGAGCTCTAGCCTAGTCCAAAGGTTCTTCATCCACCCTTCTTTAAGGACAAAGCAATACTGGTTGCTTAGTCAGTGTCCTTTCTGTACACAGATCTTGGGTTATACTGATTTAGTAACAGTTGTTGTTGAAGTTCCTGTAATGTTTCCTGTGGTATTTTAGGCTACACATAAAATTTGAAAGCATACCTGGAGGAGGTCATCAAACTCGTAAGTAGGTTTCATTTTGCCCATACCATTACTGATAAATATTTTGGTAAGTAATTTGTCTCACTAGTGGCACAATAAACACAAAACAAGATAGTAGATGCCCCAGCATATCTCCATTGCTTTTGAAAACCTTCTGTTTACATGGGAGTTTAAAACAACTGGGCCCAATACTGAGTGTACTTAATCCTAAGGAAGGAGGGGAAAACCTTTTGTTCCTGAAGTGAATATACATTTCTAACTACTGTTGGTGTAACACATCCACATGAAGACTATGTATAGTGATAAAGAGTAACACAGTCACAAAAGGTTTAACTTCTGTGCATTGTAGAGTCTTTTGAGGCTTATCAAGAACAGAAACACATGATGTTTCAGTTAGTAGGTGAAGTTTGTCTGTAAAGAAATTAAAGAACATCCTCTTACCTTCCACAGACATCCAGGACTGATAACGTTTGGCTGGCTTGTACAGAAGTTTTGTTGACACAACAGGTCCATCTCCATTGTGTAACTCAGCATTGATATCAATTATGAGAAAATTATGTCCTCTGTCTGTCAGCCTTGGGGCATATTGTGGCACAGGAGGAACTGAACAAGAATTCAAGTATTAAACTAACCTTTTAGCTCCCTATATCATTAAGACTCTGGTTATTCCTAGATCTTTAGGAGAATGAAAGATGCTTGTCAAAACTCTCACAAAACAGATGAGGCTTTACGCACTAAAGCTGATAGTTAAGATATTTCAAAAAAACCCTTGGGTTTTCTTCTAAACTTTATCATTACACTTATTCTTTCAATATACATAATTAGTATGTTACTTATAATGGGTTTCTTTTCATATTTCAATTGTAAGTATTTATTCAGGTATTTTCTGGCAGTGAAGAGAACAGAAAGCTCAGCCATACTAGAGCTTAAAACTGTGCTTAAGATTAGAGAGACAAAGACACTTGAAGAAATTAATGCTTTTACCTTTGACTGTAACTTGAAATGGTTTCTCTGCCATTCCTGCTACTGTCTGCACACTGCAAACCCAAGTTCCTGTATCACCAGGCAGGATTCGATTAATTCTAAACATGGCTTCAGAACGGTTACTGGTAGAAATTTCATCAGGCTGAAATTACAAAAGATGTACAGGACCTGAAAAATTTGGGCATTTTGGAGCATTCCAATGATACCTTGAGTTTAGTGATATCTAGAAAAAGCATCTATAATGGTCAACTCCGTATTTTCATATGTGCTGAGAAGTTAATGGGGTATCCCAGAAGACCAAAATTTTCTATTACGCATAAAAACCATAGTATGCATTAACTACAGATAAAGTCATTAGAAAAAACATTAGAAATAGCACAAAGCATCAGGAGCCTACCCTTAGGACAGTTCCATCCTGCTTCAAGAGTTTGAATTCTTCAGATTTAGGAAGTGGCATCCCTGTTGCTATACAAAATGGCTTGAACTCGACGCCAGAATTGAGTTCCACAGGATCTTGTAAATTTACTATCTGAGGCGAAAGATCTGCTGAACCTACAGAAGATTTATTGTTGTTATGTCACCCTTCCAACAGACATTTAAAAAGACAGGTTTAGGTGTGCAGGTAGCGTAGGTGTTTTGTTCTGCCTGCCCTCATGTGGGCATATGGAAGAACCACGCTCTGCAAAGTTTTGATATCATTTTATATATAATGTGAGAAGGAATGAGCCCTGTGATCACTCTTCTTTCTTTTTCTGATCCCTCTCCTCTCTTTCTTGCTGACATTTTAAGCACAAACAGTCTTACCATGGCAAAATCATGCATGAATTTTGTTCTGAATGTACAGTACCTTGCTCTCTATTTTGTCTGTTTGCAACACCAGAGAGATCACAATGGTATAATTTGGCTGGTTGGATCACAGTCTTATTTCTCTATTTGTTTTTGTTCTTGAAAAGTTTCATAGATCAGCAATGGATTTCTTACTTTATTTATCCAGCTAAAATAATAAATGCTGAGTGCATCTTATAGAATACCTTGCCTGAATCCAGTGACACAAGGTATGTTCAGTTTTGTAAATTTAACTTTCTCCCAGGGAGACAGAGCAGCTTTAAACTCTGGTGTTAGTGTCTCAGATGTCACTTTCAGGTCATGAAGCTCATGGTATAGGAACGTATGCAGCCAAGTAAGAGATAGGTAATGGTAAAAGACCATGAGTTTATACAAAAAGCTGGATGTCCAGCTTCTGTCAGGGATTGATGTTAAGATCAGTCAAGTCCTATGGTGTAAAGCTTGAAAATCTAGTAGTATCATCCTGATAAATGCAATGTATAGGTCAGAGGCTTAAAAATACTGTATTGCAATGAGGCTGTACAGAAGTGTCTGCACCCCTGGAAAGCAGAGCAAGAACACCAGCCTGGAAGTGGTAATGCTGTACCAGCATTAAGATCTGTTTTAGTTACACTGGGAACAACCATTTACTACCTTACTTTACCTTTTTTTTCACATTGCAGACCATGCCATCCGAAGGAGCAGATGCAGCCCTTAAATCTGTCACATGTTCCTCGATTGTGGCAACTACATTTGAGTTTGCAGTCTGACCCATAAAACCCAGGTTTGCATTCTGCAAGTACATATGTTGCAGTTAGTGCAAAACTACTAGAAAATGTCTTCCATTATTTCTCAGTCTCGTTAGAGAAAAAACTTTTTACATGACTGTAAAATATATAATCTGTTACTCTCCTCTGTTGTTCCCCTTCTGTATTTCCTGTGCACAGAACATTAAGGATCCCCGTATTTTTTTTTTTTGTTTTGTTTCTGTTTTTTTGTTTTGTTTTTTTTTAACTATACCTTTATCACATTCCAGTCCCATCCATCCTGTGGCACAAGAACAACCATATGGATCTGGTAGACAGAACATAAAGTTTCTGCAGCCGTAATTTTCTTTACAGGTCTCTTCACATGTTTTACCAAAAGTGTTGGCTCCACAAGCTGTTGAAGGGAGAGAGGGAAAGAATAACCCAAAGGCATTGTCCATGAAAGAGCTAGTGCTTCTAATGATACTGCGTTAGAGAAGAGAAAAGATGAATTTAAATTAAAAATAGCACTTTTAAAATACTAGTTAAGAACCACAGCAACTTAAGCCACAGTTCTAATTGTCTAATTGTCTAATCACAGTTTGACTGTTCTAGTAGTCAAGTTCAGGCAGCAGAAACAAACAATTTTCTCACTGTGAGGATCTGTCAGCCAAGCATCCTTGCTTTAGATCTGTGGGGACATAGATTCAGCAATAAATTGTGTTTATGAGCCTTTCTAATGTAAAATGGACAAGGAGTGCCATGAAACCCAAATATTCTTCTTAGTGGTGAATTCATGTGAAACTGCTAATGTCAAGGTTTCGCTTCTGTGATCAAAACAGTGCTATGCTGGAGTGGTTCAGGTGTCACCTATTCCAACAGCATAGCTCTAATATTTGCAGCACTGCAATTCAGTCAAATAAAAGGATACATATTCAGCAATGGACCTAAAAGATGCTTGGAGAAGCCAAAGCAATGTGATGCCAGCTCTAGTTTTTCCATAATCCAAACTACTTGCCACAGACACAGATTTGCACAAAAAGACACACGCTGTTGATGTCCCTACAAAGACAATGTACCCTGTGAGCACATTATTGGCTTCTTCAGAAGCAGCCAGGGAATCTCTAGCATATTTCCTAGTGCCTGTGTGTCCTTAAGATGTCCTGTACTACTATACATCTAAGTTAGTCAGCAGCACTGAGCATACCCATTTCAAGGGAATCATAGGACAGCCCAGATTGGAAGATCAAAAGATCATCTAGTCCAGCCTTTTGTGAGAAAAGGAGCCTAGAAGATACTAGGTGGCATAGTGTCTAAGTGCATATTGATCAAGAAGTGTTGGAAACATTCATCTTCCCTAGCAACATAATCTCTACAAGGAGAAGAGAGAAAGAGAGAAATTACATCACAGCTGCAAGAATAGCCAGAACAGAATTCAGGGTTCATCTCACCCAACTCTGTCCAAGTCTAGCACCAGCTGAAAATGCTGTAGCTGGCAAGAGCAATACCAAGCACTCCATATGATGCTTCTCCCAATAATATGCCAATTTCTGTTACTGAGGACAAATTAATAAGCAATCACTGAAAATATTATTTACTTACCTTTCTCACATGTTTTTCCCATAAAACCTGGAGGACAGATGCATTCCCCAGTATCTTCATGACAAATGCCATTGTTTGTGCAGGAAGGGCAGTGGAAGCTACAGGAAGGGCCCCATTTCTCAGCTTCACATCCTTTTATGGAAAAATATAATGACATATTTGTTGTCTTCTTTTTCAGTAACCCTTCAAGTTGTAATATTCTTTTTAGAGCAAACAGTAAAATACATAAAAGTACAATCAATATGGGCTCCCACACTACAGCCAACTGGACCACTGTAGTTAGTAAGGTAGCAGTAGCTTCAAAATCCAAATTTGGGGCATTACATTTATTCATTCACAACTCCTGGAAGTATTGTGTGGATATTCATAAACCAAATGTGTGTTATCATAATAAATATTTTCTCTGCAGTGTGAGATATTTGAATAGCTATCTATTTTTTGCATCAATTTTATATTTCTGTCCAAGTTAACAGAATATAATTTTCTTTCTATCTGATACACAGCAGCATGAGCAGCAAAGTATGTAAAATGCTTAATGGAAAATACACCAGTTCTTTCTGTCATCCAGTAGGAAGTGAACTTTGAGAGATAACTAAATCTAAGGTAGTTTGTGAAGTTATAATAATGTATGCTAAAGATGATGAACCTTAGGATAAATGAGGTTTGATATAGCCCACCATAGAGAACAGGGAGACCCAGTTAAGAATAACCTTCTTCATTAATTCTTGGTGTTTGAAAAGCTGACATGCTGACAAAAGAGCTAGCTGTCCTGGAAATAGCTAAGATGAGCTGAACTTAAATCTGATGGGGTGTTTTTTTCTCTCTCAGGTATTGACATTAATATCAGCTTGCACCAAAGACCCTTGGGTAAATTTTTTTTCTAACATAATCTTTGACCTTTATTTGGGCACAATATATTTAATTTCAGATTCATTTTAGCTTTTAACTGTTAATCATCACCACACATTAATGGAACTTACGTCTTACAATAAGCCTCGTGTAAGCAGAAGTAAAAAGGTTTCCTCCTATATATCTGGCAGAGTAAATCCCAGCATCCTGTGGTTGAACTTGAGGATAGGAGACTTCCAGTTCTCCTGGTACTTCGTGCCTGGGCACAGAGTGGATGAAGGAGCCTGAGGAAGGAGCACACAGATACCACAGACAGACATCATTGACCCTCTAAATGGAGAAATGAGCTTGTATTGCCTCCTGAAGGACAGCTGGGGCAAGGTAAGAGTCACTGCCCGGGGGTCTCTCTAGCCTTGAGACCTCCTCGGAGAGGACGTGCAGGTGGTCAGGAGTCTGGATTCCCTCGGAGTCACCGACAAGAAAGCTTCTGGAGACGACCTTGTGTTGCTTCAAAGCTGTTTATTTATCTTATCTTGCAAAATGTTTCAGGCAGCCCGACACAGGTCGGCTCTGTAAGACAACCATTACAGAACCCCCCCGGGCAGGCTGTGCCTGATCTTTTATACCTAAATTTACGTATGTGATGTTTACAAATTCTTCCCAATGCCATGCACTGTCTTTACAATGTCCAGTTCTTTCCCCATCCAATCTGTGGTTCCCAGGATTCAATCCCAACATGGATGACACGAAGGAGAAGGAGGAAGGAGCCCACCACACCCAGGTTCCTCCATCTTGACCACATGGCCCTTAACATAAACAATCCAAAAACCCACTAATTCTACATTCTAACATTACAATTCACACTCTGCTTGTTCTCACATTCTGTGATTCCTCCCTCAGTGTTGGCAAATTCTCCCAAGGAGCCAAATCCAATTCCTGTGGCTCTTGGAAACCATTTGGGGGTCTCAGAGGGGTCTGCCATGGGGGTTTTTGCATCCCCAAAGGAGTCAGGGGAACACCCTGGACTCTCATATGTCCCCCCTCTGTTTGCACTAAAAAGACCTCTTTCATGGTTCGGTCCAAAGCCTTCCGGATGCAATGAAAAACACAAGGCAAGACAATGAGAAAAAAAATAAAGAAAATAACAATCCCCACCAATATGTAAAAACCAACTTCCAAGATCTCTCTCCATAATGGTGAGAGGTCAAAAAAGTGGAACAAATCATCCAGCCATGATCCAGTGGCTTCCCCAAGCTTTGCCACAACTTCTTGTAATTGCTTTATATTTTCATGAATTGATTTTGAATGATCAGACAGGTTCATGCAGCACATTCCTTCAAATTCCTCACATCCATGCCCGTGAGTCAGCAATAGATAATCGATTGCTGCTCTGTTCTGGAGGGTTGCTTTTCTCACACTGTTGACATCAGTTAACATGTCACTCAGTGCATTGGAGATAGTTTTGGTGTTTTTGCTCAACCAGTAACCCAAACGATCCAATTGGGTCAAGGCCACCCCTGATGCTGTCTGGGGAGAGAATATCGCTACCGAAATTCTCTTTGCCTTGTCCCATGTATAGAAATTATCATCACAGTTCGGATCGTACTGTTGAATCCCTCTTTTCTCTCTATGTTTCAATTTTCAGACAGCTTGATCCTGTTCTGATTCACAAGCTCAAATGGCTGAATGACCATTACGAAAGGTATCTTCATGAATCAAATTGTCCTCACCTTGTACATTCCCTTACAGTTGCACTAAAAATGCAAAAACTTTTCCCTCTTTTTTCCACTTTTCTTAAATTATTTTGAAGGTAAACAGCACCAGGCAGCACCTCTGCTGTCTGTGACCATACATACTATCAATTTGACTGCTGCCAAGTTTCAGGCAGCCCAGAAACATAAAACTTCGCTGAGGATCATAACCAAAACAGCAGAAAGACTGTGGGCCACTTTAGTCCATGACAGAATATGACAATCATTCTCCGTGAAAACAGGGCCAATTTAAACGAACAAATAATGAAAGGGATTTGCTTTGAAACTGTGGGGTATTTTGAACGTATCTTCTGAGTTACAAGCTGCAAAACAAACTTGACAGCAAAGCATTAAGAAAGCCTTATGCTTACAGTCTTCTAAGCAAGACTCAACTCTTATGGCTTGTTTTCCAAGATGTTATGCCAATGACTGAAAGTAATCTTGTTTAGCAGAACCATTTCATTGTCTAGACAGCCATTGTGAGATTCTGTAAGGGGGAAGTACTTGAAAAAACTGAAGTGAAAGACTGCAACAGCTAAATATCACAGGAAAAGCCTTTTCTCCTCTTTTCCAGCTGCTGAATTAGGACTTCTCAAAAATGTTGTTTCAACATCAATCTCAGGTGAAAAACTTGACCTACTGGCCAGAGGGAATCTGAGATTTTTTTGCTGAATTTCCAGATGGAATCGCAGCTAAGGGAGTACCATGATTTAGGCAGTCCTGCTCCAACATCTCATCTGGTTATTTTCTGAGAAACTGGTGACAGGAGATCACAAAATTTTTCTAGGGACCCTGAAATGACAAGTGACAGTAAACTTGTCTTCTGTGCCCTGACATAGCTGAATCTCTGAAGAACAAAGAAACAGGTATTTGAAGTCTATTTTACCTATTGCCTCCTTAAAAGACATCTTTCATCTAATTAACTCTTCCAGCCTGTTGAAATGCTCCAGGTAATCAGTAAGTGGGTTTGAGGCTGATTCACTACATGAGTTCTTTGGCAGTGCATTTTTGACACTTACTTACCTCATCCTACTCTATTTTACTCCCTTTTTCCTGGTGGTTCATTGTAAGCTAAACTATCAAAGATGGAGCAGAAAATTACATGTGCCTCCCACAATCGTGATTTGTTGTGTTTAACATTCTGATTATGAAAGCACTGTGAGTTTCAGTTACCTCTATTTTTGTTCATTTCTACAGAAGGTAAATAGCAACCTGTGCATATTTCCAAACATCAAGCAGGAGCAACATACAGCTGAACAGTGATTACATGTGATTTGAGGGCCATGCTAGATAGAGGAGCTGGTATTACAAAATTTACAACCTGACTAATTCTTGTAGATGAATGAAATAAGGATTAGATTTTGTTTACAATTTTTCTTTCTAATAGCAGAGTACTAGTGATTAATTTCTTAGCTTGAAGGGCATTGTAGAAAGTAAATGGCCTCAAAAAACCTTTTGAAGAATGAAAAGTATGACTTGAAAAGCTGTATAAATGCCATGAAAGATACACTGACTGGGCCTTCACAGTGGCCCAGAAAGAAAACCAAACAAACAACCAGGCAAATATATGAAGAGATGTAGAAGGAAATCAAAAAGCAAAGAAAAAAACAAAGTGAAGATATAAGATATTGGAATGATGTCTGCTAGAGAATGGGCAATAGCAGCAATAACTTTAATAGAATTACTTGGCATTCAGCTAAAACAATGATAGCAGGAAGAGAAAAGAAAAGAAAGATTGAATACCATTCTTGTAGATCACTGCATCTTCCTCTTTTGATGCCATTCTGATGAAGGAGATGTTCACATGCTCTCCCTTATTTGCTGTAACAGTTAATGCCATTGGGTGGAACGAAGCTGAAAACAGACATATATGATAAATAGCAGTTACAGTCTCTGGCCTGATAGTTGGGAATGGTTTACAGCATAAGACTCACTCAGAGTTTCACATCTCAATTTCTTTTGAGCATAAAGTGGTTCTTTATCACCAGCAGCCTCAACCTACGTTTTGGCAAAGACAGAGAACTTGCCTATACCCTGAGACAACAGATTGCCACTAGAACCTGAGGCATGAAAATAATAGTTGGCTTTGGCTGAGTAACTGGAAACAGTTTCTAACTAGGAGCTTCAACTGGCTGTAAAACACCTTCTCAAGTTTCTTTATCCCGTCAGACATTTTTATAGCAGACTGGGAAAAGTACTGGAAATTGTATTGTAGGGAACAAGCTGTCACTGGCATACAAATACCTAGGGTGATTTCCCTTCTCTTGTACTTAAGCTTTATAATGCCCACAATCATGCAGGGCTGGGAGGAGGTGAGGTAGGATGGAGTAGGTCTGTGCTTGTGTTAGTTTACCAAATTCTGGGAATACAGGGTGTTGGATTGCACTAAGAACAAAAGGAAAAAAATCATATTCACAGGATCTTTTACCAAAATATTCTCACCTGGAAATATGGCTTAGTGAAAATAAAAATTCTATGTGAGGAACTGGCATAGATCAGCCAGTTTTCCAGCAGGGAAATTGAAATTCATTTTCCTGCTTAAATAGAAAAGTACTTTTATACATTTGTTTGTAGTTCTCGATTTAAACAATGAAGAAAGCAGTAGATAGAAGGATTTTCCCAACATTTCTGCCTATTCCTTATCAGTACTAGTGGAAAATGTCATCAGAAGATAATTAGGGAAGGGACAGAAATAGCTCTTTCTGAAATCAATAAAATGGTAATTTTAATTATCACATTTCTCTGAAGCAAATTAGAAGTTAAGGATGCTTCCTTTCATTTACTTTGAAAATTCAAACAGACAGTTTCGAGGGCAAATTCAGGTTCTCAGGTTAATTTTTGCTCTGAGGGTTTATGCCATACTGTCATTTACATGTTATACAGGAAAAAAACCTCTTCTAAAATTAGCCAAATTTGACTTCGTAACTCTTCAGCTCCTTACCTGACCAAGAATTTGATACCTCTGTACTTTCCCTTTTAGACCACTCAGGGAAGTGACATATTGATTTAAACCAATCACTTTGCTCCTTCTAGGTTTGAAGTTTTTTAGCCTTAAGTGTTTCTCCTAAGCAAGTTCCTCCACATGAGTCCATCCATCCTTGTTTTTTCCTGCTGCTGCCACCTGCGTCCCCAGCAAGGCGAGTGGGACTTTTCTGAAATAAGACCCACCTGAATTTCAGCTGAAAGGAATCCTTGAAGAGCCATTCATGCTCCTAGACAGCTCTGCAGTTGCAGAGGTTCCATTTCTATTAGAGTTAGATTTATTTCACAGCAATTTTTTTAATGGACGTATGTACAAGTTAATAGGAACTGTTAGACAACTTATGCATTAAAAATTGCCTTTTATCTAGAATTATGCCTCCTTTCTTGATTCATTTTTACAAAACTGGAGATAAAATATCCTTTGGTTCATGCCAACAGTTGAAGAAAAAAATTTGGAGCTTGTGGCTGGTTAAAATTTGGTGTGAAAGAAATATACAGAGATAGGATCAGAAAGCAGAGAAAAAAATTATGAAGTAACTTTCTGTCATGTTTTATATGTAACAGAGCTGTAAAAAATGAGCAGACAGATGCTATATCAAAGTTTGTATGAGGCTGATATTCTGTCAGTGGTGATATTCCACAACATTATTTTGCAAAATCTAAGGCAGTAAAAAAGAATAATATTCTTGCCATAAAAGAAAGAACATTTTGATATTTTCCTTACAAAATAGAATTATAAGTTAAAAATCAAACTGTTTCTATTACATTATTTAAAATTAAAGACAGAAAATCTGGGCAAGAATTAAGACATTTTTATCAATCCAAGCCAACTTCTCTCCTATGATATTATTTCCTTGAAACTTTTTACATTTTTGATGTTTTATTTACAGTTGTTTATAGTTGTAGATAACTAATGAATTATTTATATATAATTATTTGCAGAATGGAATTTCCATCCCCTGCGCAGTTCTAGTGGTTATACTCTGAGACTCTGCCACATGTTTTCATTCTTTTGTAAGTTATATGCAATTGATTTCAGCAGGAGTCATCCTGCTTCACATTAAGTACATGCATTTGTCATTTTACCTAAGCACTGATATCTACACTTACATCTTAGAGAAACACAGAATTCTAATATAGAATAATGAAATAAGATTTCATTAGAGATGGGCGACAAAAACTGAAAACAATTCCAACTTTCTGCCAGCTCCCAAGTTAGAAGTTACTTATTAGTAATAAACACATAGTAAAAAATCATTATCTATTTGAGAAAAAAAATACAACAGCTTTTGCAAAAAATTCATTGTTAGCTACAAATGATCCTAAGGGGCTTCGTTGCAGTGCTTTTTGGACCAAATTTAGTGAGACAATACTAATTGTTTTAACAAAATATTAAAGTTTTGTATTCCCATCTATTTTTCTGTGCATGTTAAGCTAAACCACAAGACTTTTCTACAGGGTATTGCTGCAGTGGAAAGGAATCCACACTCCCTGTTGGGTTCAGTTCCAACATATTTTTAGATTGTGCCTTGTATTACATGATTCCACATCTCGAGTGTTCCAATTCCTTATAGAGACATAACAAATTGAGCTGCAGGACAAGTGCCATAATGCTCTACTGCTAGTATTTCCACTATTGTCCCTTTGACAGCTCTGTGGTTGAGTTTCTGTGGGGAAAACTCGATCACATATATGAAAATAAACATTTATTGTGTAGAGAAATTGAATAAACTGTATTTAACTAGAAGGAGAACATTCTGTGATGTTTTATTCTAAAGATGTGTACTTACACAGTATAAGGACCACTCCCCATAAGAAGATAAAGCATAAACCATTCTCTGTCGTAGCATGTATGAATATTACATGTGCAACTATAATGTTCCAATATAAAGAATTCAGGAGAATGGATTTGTTTCTTTCAGAATAGCAGATGGTAAAATAAACCAGGAAAATGAACCTGTTACCTTTCCAACCTACACAGCAAAATTCTTCACTGTATGTTCATATTTGATAATAGATATATAATCAGGCAGATGGCAGTTCCCATCAAGTCTGTGGGGCTACCCAAATGATTAATGCTTAGTGAGTGTTTCACCAGTTTCTTGCCAGGAGGATGCAAAACAGTGGCTGGGTTTCCAGAAGTGCTGCTTCTTCTCTTGACCTTAGTGTCCCTAATGGGAAACTGCACATTTCAACTCAATTTTTGCTGTTGAAAAACATATTCTGCCTTTAAAAATTATGAAGACAACACTAAAATGGGAAAAGGTCTGTTTTCCAGCTACATATGCTTTGCCATACCTCACAAACTTTCTTTAATCTCTTTCTCCCCTTTCTGTACATGTTAATAGCTATTAGAATTTCTGATGCACATCTTTTTCACCTGATTTCTCAAATCTGATTAGATTACATGCTGAGGACTTGCTAGTTTGAATTTTGTTAGGGAAAACCTTTCCAGACAAAATCTGAGAAAGGGATTTTAGCCAAGAAATTTATCCAAGAAACCTACCAACTGCTGGTGTGAATACTATTTCTGTTTAGAACAACATTAAGCCATCAAAGTTTGATTATTAAAAATTCTCTGCCCGTAGGCCCACAGATACCAAGAGGAAAGAACTGATGATTCAGAAGACATTTTTCCACCCATGCATGTTTCTTTACAACAGAACAGCTAGAAATGTGCTCAGCTTGCTGGCAGAGTGCCACGGGCAGGGTCACATTGACATACCATGGGCTATTATCTTATCTCCTCCTCACTGCTAACTCCTTTGAAATAATGGAGTTGCCAGTCTACATCTGCAGAGCTCTCTTGGTGACCAATCCAACCCTTCAAAGATCACATTCGGTCAGAGAAAACATAAACCAAATGAAAATGTCCTACTCAGCTTGCTTCCAACCTACCCATGTTCAAAGAAATAATAGGCACTAGCTGCAGTTCTTACAAATATTCCTTTTATAAATTTGTTGTGTAATTTCAGGAGACACCACCAACAAAAATTTCTCTTACTAAAATCTTATAAAGAAAGATTAAAATTGTCAAGTCTCCTTACAGATCAGTTGCCATGGCATACAAATTAGCAGTACAGTAAAATCTATTAAAAATCATTTTCAGTTTTGAAAATGTGCTTTGTTGCTCAATATTTCTTGAGCCTTTCTGTAGTGGATGCTGATCTCTGCTTTGGAAATTGTTCCAGAAGTCTAATGATGTCCAGAAACAACGGAAATTTTGAACATACAGAAATGCAATTTAATGGATCATAGAAATTTCACCTTCTTGTCTCACTATATCCCTGCCACATTTGCTTTTGCTACTGTGCATAGCCTAAAACCAAAATCAAATTAATTATGAAATCTGTAGAGGATTTTTGTGAATAACCTTCTCAGATTTTATCAAGAATAATGAAATCTGTAGTGGATTTTTGTGAATAATCTTCTCAGATTTTGGAAAACTTCTCTGGATTTCCATTCCAGTGCTGAGAGGAATAGTTTTGGGTTTTTTTTCCACACCAACACAGATCCAGTGTTGCTGATCCATAGTTTTACTAAACCTTAGGCAAGGTAATTATTTTCTAGGCTCAGTTGCCTTAAGAAAAATTGAATTATGATGTTTAGCTATCTACATCTCAGACTCATCAAATTTTTAAAATGGAAACCTGTTTGAAATCAAGTGTCTGGAACCCAGTGCAGGAGTTGCCGTGTATATTATTCCATGGGGTCAGTGAGGCCACCTTAGTTGCTGGCTAACTGCATCTGTAGCCAGACGCAGGCAGAATACTTACAGATGTCTGACTAACTTCCACAAGGAAATGACTTGCACCTAGCACCAACCAGTTTCTCTGCATTGAAGGAAAAAAAAACGGACCTTGAACTAAGTCTATTTTTATTGACTCAGGACTGCCTTGCCTGGTCTGGGGCCATGTTTGTGCTCACTTGTGTCAGGCAGGGATAGCTGCCAGTCTGCAAGCAGCTCCTTGGCAAGTTCAGATCTGACCACTATACTGTACCTCCCAGCGGCATCTTCATGGTGTGTATCCTTGTCACCTCATCCTTGAGTTTCGCTTCACAGTAATATGCTCCAATAGTTTCACTGGCCTGTTCCCTCTTCCACACCACTGTTTTGGCTGCTGCTCTCTTGGAATCTTCATTAACTTCCAGTGGTTCTCGGTGCTGGCTTGCCACATCCTCCTGGTCCCGCCCTATTGTGATAGACTCACGGGAACGCCATTTGGAAGTGACACAGATAAGTGATGTCTCAGAGTTGCCCACCAGAGGGAAGGAATTGATCAGTATAAGGTCCAGTGCCGCTTCTACTTTACCTAAAAAAAAAAAAAAAGAAAAAAAGCTTCAGATGAAAAAAAAAAAATTCCTGCAGAGTTTCATGTGGCCAATCAATCACCATGTAAGCTGTGTCACCCAGTGCTCAGGGTTTCTCTGGCTGGTGTTGCACACAACTTTTGTGCAAAACCAGATGAAAACAGATTAGATATTCTGCTACAATCACGTGAGGATTTTTTTTTATGACACAAACAGATGGAATTTGCTCTTCTCAGAAAAGGCAGTCTTGAAAACATGTTGAATTTCTTTCAAGAGCTGTTGTAGAAGTCCAAGGAAAACCATAGGCAGACAAAGCAGATAGATAGTGTATAGACATGCACATAAATGCCTCAGGTATGGTGCTTTTCTGGTAACAGAATTGGTGGGTGGTAAGGCTGTCAGTTTAATAGTGTTTCCTCGATCTCCTTTACATGGATTTATTATGTATGAACAGATGTAAAGCGGTTGTGACTTTCAGTTAGAGGAACTGGTAGTACTTTGAACATTTGCGGTATTTTTTTGCAGCTGTTTTATGAATTTGGACTAATGATTTCATAGGCAATCCCATTAAATATTTGAAGCCCTTATTGACACTGGCAAGACCCATCCCCCAAAGCAACTTATGCAAAAACAAAGAGCAAGTTGGCAACGCTCGTTAAGTGAGGTCAGGTTGAAATCACTGAGAATTGCTTCTTTTGATCAGTAGGACCGCCAGAAACACATAGAGATTAAAGTTTCTTTGAAAATGAGAGATACAAGCCTAATTAAAATATCCTCTAGCATAGTGCCACAGTTTTAATTGTTCAAATGTGCACAACTGGAGGGAAATTCAGCTCTCCTATAATGAACAATTGGCAAATAATAGGCGTTTCCTTTATTTTTTAAGTTCAGGGTAAGGAGGAGGGAAACACTAACATTTTTTCCAGCTGAAACAGGAAGAATAATTGATTTCTTTTATTCATCACATCTATTTTCCTGATTTGGATACAAGTATATTTTGTATTTACATGGAGAGACCTAATATTTAGTGCTGGCCAGCTTCCAAATGTTCTCTGATGGGAAGGAAGGGGTATAGTCTTAGATAAGGAAGGTCAGAAGGTCTTAGTGCTGACTGCAGGCTTTGCGTGTGTCTCTGCCGTGCTCCGGGCCAAGGGAGGAGGTCCTCCTCTGCTTTCAATGCAAGCAGCCACTCTGGGGACTGAAGTATCTTGACAGCACATTGACACTCACCACACCCAACCAGTCTTCCACAGCCACCACCCTTTCATGTGCCAGCCCAGATAACTTGCAGTATAATGGAGAAATGAAACCTTCTGGAAAGGTTGCAACGAGCATTAAAGTGAATATTGTGTAAACGTGCAGGTCAGCAAAGTCAGTTCATCCTGCTGCACATTGAAAACGTAAATCCTTTGAACAAAGTTAAAGAGGTGATAGAAATGATGTCAGCTCACGCGTTCGTTTTGTGGGGCATTTTTCTCAAGGCTCCTAGTTTTATACGAAAACATTTGTGCTTTTACTATGGATCAGGTTCATCAGTCAAAGGCAAATATAGTTCAACAATCACTGAGAGCAGCTTTGCTTTAGATCAGCAAGGATCACATGCCGGGTAGAGATATTCTTAAAAACACAAACTGCAAAGATCCTGGTTTCTGCAAACTTCTGTGAAACTCAGAATCAAATCTGGATTCAAATTCTGTGACTTGATATGATTTTCTGCTTTGAGGTCAGCCCCAGTGTTAGAGAGCAGAAGTGAAATATTTTGATATTTCTGCCTGGCATCCACAAGAGCTGCAACTGCCTTTCCAATACAAAGCTGTGGGCTCAAGGGGTATCAGAAGACACCTGGTCATCCAGGGCTCCAGTTTCATTTTCCCTAGCATTTCTCTGTTCCTCTGACTCCCACCAAAGATTGAAAGGTGAAAATAACACCTCTTTTCTCCCCTGCATCTCAACCCGTTAATACTCTGAGAAAAAGCAGTTGGAGAAGTCTGAACTTTGAGGAACAGCTGTCATGCTGTTTTTGATCCATATGCAAAGCAACATTCCACCAGATCTGGGGCATTTGCTGCATATCTTGTTTCTCATAGTAATAAAATTAATGAAATAAAAATATAGAATATGTAGACACATTGCTTATTTAAACTTGAGAATATTCTGGGTGAATCAAAACCTAGCCACTGTGAATAGATAGTGTTCTGACTCTTTGTATAAAGATAGGGAGCTTTCTGTCGTATTAAACACTGCAGAGTTGCCCAGACACCTCAATGAGGCAGATAGAACACATAGGGAGTTTCTACCCAGAGAAACATAAAAAAACTTTCTGCCTCTAAAAGGATTTTTTATCTATGCATAAGTATGGAATTGTATGTCAAGGCATGACTTTGCAGCTGAGGTTTCACAGCTGGAATATATCACAAGCAGAAATTAAAATAATGAAAGTTTTGCACTAAGAAAACTATGCTTTAGATTTTATTTGAAAAAAAAAAAGGGATCTTAGCAATAGGTGATAGTACTGCTTTCTTTGACTCTGCTGGGAGGGTATTCCTACTGCATATCTTTATGGTAATGCAATTTCAAATAAACCAACTGTTCTTGCTAGAAAGGAACTTACCTAGTCTGGCAAAATTTAGTTAAATCACATCCTCGATGTTAATGAAGGCTTTGAGTATGTGAGAAACAAATTAAGACAACAGAATTTAGCTCTGAGAAAAGCTCAGAAAATAGAGACAGGAAGCAGCCTATCTCAGCAGCAGGGGACAATCCTCTGTGCTGCCTTGAAAAAGTCCTTTCACTCCTGCCCCAGTCCTTGAAGAACAGACCTTATCAGGAAGGCAATTTGCTGTGTGTGCAAATAGATTTTGAGAAGAGAAAGCACTTGCAGAAGGCTAATGCTGTAAATGGGAAATACCATGCAAGGAAGACCCATTGCCAATTATTTATGACACATCACTCTCAGTGATGCAGTGCTTTGAGTCTTTCTTGTACAGTGAACAAGTTTAAATAACAGCACAGTGACTATATCCCAGAGAGCAAAATGAATGGAGGCAAACACTTGCAGTTCCTCTTGGCCCACTCAAATTGCAGGATTGTCCTCTCTCTTGCTGGGTGATACTCAGCTGTATCTCTCATATTCTAGCACAGATTCTGCAGCCCAGGGAGCTAATTGGGCTGTATCCAAAGCAGCGTGGGCAGCAGGGGAGGGAGGGGATTCTGCCCCTCTGCTCTGGTGAGACCCCACCTGGAACCCTGCACCCAGCTCTGGGGTCCCAGCACAGGAAGGACATGGACCTGTAGAAATGGGTCCAGAAGAAGCTGTGTAGATGATGGAGTGCTGTAGCACCTCTCCTATGAGGAAAGGCTGTGAGAGCTGGGGTTGTTCAGCATAGAGATGACTCCAGGGAGACCTTATAGCACCTTCCAGCTCCTAAAGGGGCTACAAGAAAGGTGGAGAGGGATTTTTGTCAATGGCATGTAGTGATAGAGTAAGGGGTGATGGCTTGAAACAACAGGAGAGTTAATTTAGATTAGATATAAGGAAGGAATTTTTTACAATGAGGGAGGTAAACCACTGGAAGAGGTTACCCAGTGAAGCTGTGGATGCCTCATCCCTGGAAGTGTTCAATGACAGGCTGGATGGAGCAGCTGTCTAAATGAAGGTGTCCCTGTCCATAACAGTGAGATTGGAACTAGATAACCTTAAGAGGTGCCTTCCAACTCAAATTATTGTGTGATTCTATGATATTCATCTGGGGAAATCCTGCTAAACAGAAAATAAATTTGTCATCTTTTGTCTGTAGTCCCTGTGTGTTCTTATTCCCCACCAAAATGCCATTCATACAGGCACAGTCATCATGTTTTCTGTGCTGTCTTGCACCAGCAAAATTCAGCTAGGATCAGCTGAAAGAAACAGGTTTCAGAAATTCTCTGGAACACATCCCAGGCATAGTTCAACTAAAAGAGCAAGCAAATCTCTGATAAAGATTAAAATATCACTGCTCTAGATCATTATTGGTGCTAGACACTAGGGTTCATGAGTAAATGTGGCAATCTTGACCTGAGATAGTTTAATGCCACAGATGAGTACACACAGTAACCCTTAGGAGAAAAGTGTTGATTTGTCTTTCCTCTGAGAGTCCCTGCTCATATACTTCCAGACTTCCTCTGTTAACTCTTGTTTAGTCTCCAGGAAAACACTGGAAAATTCTAGGCATTTTCTACCTAGTGTGAGGCCTTTGCAAAGTTGTCTGTTATTTGGGAAAAATGTTCAACATAATGGCTTGTGCTCCTCTTCCACAGCGAGCAGCCAGAGTTGTCAGCTCCATCACAGGATAACCACACCTCACTGTCCTACAAAGCACATATAATATGGACACAGGTCATATTTGCAAGGGGTATTGAGAATTCAAAGTTCTGAGGAAAAGCTTTAGTTGTTAATACTGACTGGTAGCGGAAACAAAGAAATTGTATTACATACCTAAAGATGTATTTATTTCCTTATATTTGTAGAGCTTTATTACTGATTGCCTAAGTGACTAGAACTACTCTTCCTGGCATTTGGAGTGTAAGAGAGGAAGGAGAAGATCTGATGTAAGAGGTAAGCAGAAAGATAAATACTTTAAAAGTACTAATTATTTAAGAGAAGATGAAAGGGCAGAAAATTCCAATAAATTCCACTCCATTTTTAACCATGTGAAGCAGAGAATATATGTAATATGTAATGCTTATATAGTACCTTTTTTTTTTGTTTTACTGCTATTGCTTGGAACACAAATTATTCCTGCTATTAAGTGTCTGTGAATAGGAATATAAAACATATAAATACTATATTGGCAGGGAAAAAAATAGAATCTGTGCTTAGTTTTGGTTCTTTATGCAGCAAGTGAAACAGTCAGTTGCATACGACACTCACTGCAGGATTTAAAAATCATTTAGAGATTGGTGAAAATCTATGTCCCAAACTTTTAAGTCATCAATCCTTCTTCCTGCAAGTTTCTTAAAATAAAACAATGAGCACTCCCTCTGCATGAAATAATAAGATTTTGATTTAGAACAAACCCAACTTGCTAAATAGCCTAAACCTCAGTATTTCTCATTGTCTTTTTTTGTAGTTATAACTTCAGCTCTACCCTCTCCAGTTTTATTTTTTGGTATAAAACAACGCACCAGATTAAAAGATTTAAATTAAAGATTTGTATTTAAGAATACGAATGGCAACCATACATGCAATTCTGCTGAGAAAGTATAGCATTTGATTAATTCTTGTGGAAGTACTGAAAAAAGAATAATTTTTAAAAAAATTAATAATTAGCCAATGTGGAAGATAATCAGGGTGGAAATAATGCAAATTAAATATGAAGAAATAAATAAAATAGAGACCAAATGTCTTCTCTTCCAAAAAGAAAAAAAATAAAGTACTCCTTACTTAATATTAAAGCCAGTCAGAAACTAACCGAAAACATTAAATGTTTAGGCATATTTTTCACAGGGACAGTAGAACATACACCAAATCAGAATCTGGCATTTTTGTTCTTTTTTTCTGGGCTCTCAACACTTATATTATTTTTGGTTCATTCTGTAAAAAAGTAAATAACCTGGGGGGCTTTGAAACCATGTATTCATTGTATGGGCTCAGTGATTTTAAGTGTCCTGGAAATATTTTCTGGAATGCAAAGACAGCAGCAGCAGCTCAGGTAATTTCTCCCAGTGAGTCAGATTCTCTGCTGACAGCTCATTCCTCCACAGGAAAACAAGGCTGAAATTATTGCTTTTCAAAGAAATTAAGATTCTCTACCATACAACGGGAACAGCAGGGATGAAAAAAAAGACAGAAATGCTCCTGAAAAACATGTGACAAATGAGCTAACAACCATTTATTTCTTAATAAAACCTTTTTTGTTGTTTATCTAAAGAATCTTGTTGTATCTTACATGCTACTACTATGTGCAGCTGTGGAATGCTTCATTCCAAAACCAAGACCACTTGCCCTTAGAAATCGGGGACTATTTGTGGGGGGAAGGTATTGTGAAACTAATAAGAGATGAAAAATTACTGACAGGCTATCACACTGCTACTTAGCAGTAGTAATAGTAGCAAAGCACATGTGTGAAAAACAAAATAGCTTTTTAAGGCTATGAGGGCCACCCATATTGGTATCTGCTCATCTGCCTTTGGGTGCCTCTGGTGCAGTGGAAGGAAATGCCACTGCCTTCTTTTTTTCCTTGCATGTCAGTAGTTTCACAGTCTGTCAAAACAACCTTTTAGGATGAAGAAGCCAGAATAGAAACAGTGCTGCAGCTTAGTTGGGGTTTCCAGGGGTAAAGCCATGCCTAAATATGTTTCAGTTGTTTGTTTGTTTGTTTGTTTTGGGTTTTTTTGTTTGTTCTGTTTTTGGTTGGGGTGGGTGTGTGTGTGTGTGTGTGTGTGTGTGTGTGTGTGTGTGTAACCCAAAACAAGAAAGAAACCAAAACATGGTTTGTCATGATTTCTTGGTTGACCACAAGTGAGTAAAATGGAAAACAACATGTTAGAAGCAGTTATGCAAGTACTTGAATAACTATCTGACAGTATGCCAGGTAATACTGAAAATGCTGGAAAAGGGTGAAGACTGTGGGAAAGTTCCAGTAGAACAGGCTTGTAGTTCAGGTGCATCTAGTTGGATTTGCAGCTAGAAAAATATGGGTATCATATCCTCAGGAGCGTATGTGCATATCAAAATAAATACATCCATCACAAGGCTGGCCCTCGTCAGATGCATTATGAAGTTCTCATATTTGTACTGCAAATGTTTACTGTCTGTTGTATGTGGGCATGTGCCAAGCTGAGGTGGGCAAAATAACATAGGTAAACAGTTAGTCAGTGCATGCAATAAGCATAAGGTTGGCTCTCTGTGAACACAGACTACTGGGAGAACACATTCTAATACGCTGTTGCCTGTACAGAAGGGCACCCTCACTTCACCACTTACTGATTTTTCTGAGCAAAGTTGCTGAGAAGTGTTTGTGGTGCTAAGAACACTTTGTGACTAAGGAGGCCAAGGTCCCTGACTAGTGGCTTGTCTGTGATGAACAGCCAGGAAATAACACACGGGAAAATCATCAGCACAATCAGAAGTGCAGTTGGAACTGCATTGTCAAGGAAGACTTGTTACACTCCAAAGGAGAAATTAACTTCATTAGTCAGGCTGAAGTGCAAAAAAATAAATAAATAAATAGCAGGAAAGGAAAAAATACCTGCCTTGAAGTAATAAGCTTGTATTTCTGAAAAGAGAAATGTAATTTCTTAAAGTATCTTTCAGAAATCCCTTCAGAGCTTAGTAAATGCCTAATATCATTACACCCTAAAGGGGTTAATAGTTCCAAATGATGAATTACAAAATGTATTTTGATAGCTTTTTAACTTCTTTAAGATATGACCCTTGTTTAACAGTTAGAGAACATTATCAAATCTGTAATAGAAACATTCAGCATTTTAAACTCCTTATAGAAAATCCTCTATTTTAGACATGGGTTGTTCTTTGCTGTGTGCCTCCACTGAAACCACAGTGGAACAGCACCCTAAATATGATCTACCAGCACAGAATAGAGACTGTCTTTGGAGGGCAGTTCTACATGGCAGATTCTCCAAGATTTTCATCCCTTTGCTCCCAGATAGACATTTCATTACAGAGGGACCTGCCCCATGCAGCTAAATCTGTTTCACACAAGTACTAGGCACACCTGGTTTTGATTAATTGCCCCTGTGCCTACCTGACACTCTTCATACCACCATGACTTCTTGGTCTTCCAAGAGAGCTGAACAAGGTTTTTATTTGTTTAGGAGTTGGGTCTAGGCCATGCTCATGTATGTGACTGATACAGAGCTGGTTTCCAGTCCAAGTAATTCTCATTGTCAGAATGTGAAGGACCATCTCCCCTGCCCTAGAGACAGCTGCTCAGTGACAGTCAGAATTTATGACTTCTCTTCTCCCTCTTGTACAGTAAAGCCTTCCAGATAAAAATCTTGTGGGTATCAGACAATCTGTGCAAAATATTACAACTTCAGCTTTCCCTTGGATGAAAATTCAGCAAAAAAGGAATCTACCCATCTCTAATTACGACTGAGTATGAAAACCATATAATGCATGTGTGTTCATGTATCTATATATGAAAGTTGTATCTAAAACAATACCATATGTTAATATTTTAAAAATGTAGATCCAATTCCTTTGGTCCTGATGTAATGCCTTTTTCACTCCTGACTATTACCAGCTGTTGAAATGACCTTTGGGAAGGCAAGCTTCCTGAGAGCTACTCTGCCTTTCAGTAGATGTGAACCAGGCACAGTATGGCAGGCACATGCAATTTCACAGTCTCACAAATCAAATACACTTCAGGAACAAAAGGTGAATTTGTTTAAAATTCCTCTAACTCACATTAGTAGTTTGATAATTTAGGTGTGAGAAAGGTTGTGCATCAGTGTAATGTCTGGTCATGTAACAAATACCTGATATTCAAACCTCACAGTTACAGTTATGAAATACCTGAAATTAAAAGGTCAGAAGTGGTTTTCCTTAATTTCTTTGTGTAATGTTCAAAACTCCAGCACTCAGCCACACAACACACTGAAGTTCAGGTGCCATTTTGATCAGACAACAGCCTATTTGAAGATGCTCACAGAGGCCTATCCCGTTAGTTATGGGAAGAATGACATTCCTGCTCACTGTCACAAGCATGGATTAGCCACTGGTTAATACTGGTTTTCTTTTGGTTAATTTAAGCTTCAAAAGAGAAATAAAAATCTTGAAACAGAATTGTCAGAACTTTCCAACCGAACTAAAAATTTTGACTTGTCATTTGGAAAAGCCTACAGCATTCTAAAGGTGCACATGTGTCTGGGAATGCACGTTGAAAGCTGTTCAACCTTCCAAGTATGAAAATGAGTCACATAATAATGACAATTTAGATTTTTTTAAAAACATCTAGTGATACCAAAGAAAATACAGCCATCAATATAGATGATAGAGAGCTATTGAATGCTACTGCACTGGTTTGCTCCACTGCTACCTCTTTCTAAAAAGGCTGTTATAATCTTTTGAGTCTTTTACCATATATGGGTCCAATAGCTAAATCAGAAAAAAAATCCTGTATTTTTGGAAAGCCGTTGGATCTAAGATTATTGGCACAGCAGAACTATAGTACAGAAGATTCCATCTTGTAGAATGGAGACATTTGACAATATATTTGTTTCCAGATAGAAACAGTCAAAGAAATGTTCTTGAAGCTAATTATGATTGTTGCTGCTTTTCACCAATCCTTTACTGGTGGTGATCATCTTGCCAAAATAAGCTTCACACTTGAACATTCCTGTTAGGTCACTGTGAGAAACTGCAAGCAGATTTCTAGACCATCTGAGGATACCTGAGAATGCCTGAGGCATTTCTGAGGCAAAACACAAGTTGTGACACTCGTTCTTTGCCTTTAGAGGAATTTATACATCTGAAGCTCTTCTTTGGTCAGAACTTAACAGACTGAACCCAGCCACAAGCTTGGCATTTGGATCCACACTTCAGGATAGATGTCAGCATAATTCTTCTGGTCCAAAATGCCAGGGATGCAAACAACCAAACAAAAAAAAAACCAAAAAACCCAAAAACATGTGGTGATACTCAGTCTAGTTTGAAGAATCCCAGCAGGATTAAATTCAACTGTTTATCAGTTTAATTGAACATTTGCTATGGTATGGACAGAGTGCAAAAGTGAGCATTTCTATATACTTTGAATGCCATCTACCAAACTGGACCATTAGCTCTACCTGCTAATGGAGCACTGCTATTAAAAATAAAAAAAAAATATTAAATCAAAGGCCATTTTTCCTAATGGGAGCCAAGTCAGTGGTTTTCACATTGGAAAAGGGTGGAGTGGACTTTGTGCCTACCCAGCAACACGCCCAGAGAAGCCCACAATCATCTGGGAGAAGGTTAAGCCAGTTCAGGGTCTGTGCAGAGTGTAGACCCTCCCCTGCTCAGGGAATTCATTCCTGCTTTCCTGAACTCCGCCTGCAGTATCTAGAGGAAAGCAGGCTCGCATTGTCTTCCACTGCTCGCCCCAGGAAACATGATATCATTCTCAAACAAAAGCGGGAAAGCTGACAGATCTATTGAGATGGGTGTGACTACAGCACACACCTCGCTGGTCAGACCCTGTGGAAAATGCAGTGACTGGCAGCTCATCGCTGCTGGGCTGTCTGTGCTCTCCACATTTTTATGGCTAATCTCTGCAAATGACTTGTTTCTCCTGTACTTGTGACTTAATGAACATCGCTGCTGTCTGTGTCAAATAGGTATATAAGACCATGCAGAGAAACAGGAGGGACAAGGAAAAAAGTTGGAAAAACTGGACTTTCTTTACTTCTCCATCCATCATGCTTACAGCACCAGATTTTTCCAAAAAGTGTAAAACTGGGAATGATCTGAGGAGTAAGTAGTTTGGATCCATGTGCAGCTAATCAAGATATTGAAGCCAAAGAAGAGGAATTGGTAATAACAATATGCAGGCTATTAGGGCAATTGCTGGATAAGAATATTTCTAAACATCATTTCAACAAATTAAAAAACTTTTTTTTTTGTCTGCATTAAGCTCTAGCCTTTTATAGATGCCAAAAGTTACATCTCAAATTCACAATTTTATTGTTAACAGCTGTTAGCATGCTGCTAATCAAGAAAATCTGTGCAAAACAATTGTGAAGAAAGTCGCATGGAAATGAGGACTTCTGCCTTTTCTTGCTACTTTCTGGCTTTCATTGTAGGACAATTTGCAGTTCTACAAGCACATTACATTTTTACTGTAAGATGGACTGGAACAATCTATATTTATCTCAATATAATGATCAGGGGTGAGTTCAGAGTCTAAGGTTATCATGTGACTTGCATTTTTATTTTACAGATTTTTGCAGAAGAAACTAACTAGAAAATCAAAATGAGGATTGTAAAAGTGATACTCAAAAGTGGAGTAACTTTGGATGGCAGGAGGACAGTCTTCCTCACAGCTATACATGTGATAGGTTCAGCCATGTATCTCAAATATTAATGCTGAAATTACTGTAAACTAAATTTGAATTAGTATAATATTTCTTTATACCTTTCTACTGATATATCTTATGATAATTTCTGACTTGCTGAACTAATGACATTTGCTGATAATACTATATAACTGTATTTGAAGTGTTTTTAGTTGATCTTGTATTTTTCCTCTTTTTTGTTAATCGACTTTAATCTAAATTTCACTTGTGGAATCTTCTCTAAAATCAGTTACTGGAATAGCTACACACATGCAGTGCACAGCTAGGTCATAAAGTCAGTCAGAGAAGAAGCTGACATTTACTCTGTATCCAAACAGATTTCTTAGGGAAAGATGGTTTCAAAGTTTTTAGCTGTATTAAAAAATTAGTACCATTTGGCAGAAAAAAATCCTTGCTGCAACATGTGTCAACAAATAACTTCAACAGTAAAAAGCTGCAGCAGGGGATCACACATGTAGTTAAATCACCCCCAGTTGCTTGGCCCCAGTCCTGCCCTCACTCGCTGAAAGAGCTCTACACACAACAGTGGACTCACTGAAACAAACGTGAACACTGAAATCAGTAAAGGCAAACGCTGGAGTGAAGGGTAGACAGTAAAAGGGTAGGTGCATACTGCGTGAAAAACAAAGGCAGGCATGACAGGTCCATTACAGCAATTAAAGCCAAAGTTTACCTGAAATCAACAGGCTGAATCCATAGAGAACTAGGTGTGCTAGAGGGTCCATGCTTTCCAAAGTGTATCCATCCAGTTCTTACAGTCGCTCATGGAGTATCCTTTCCCCGGCGCAGACTTTCAGCAGTTACTCTTGTCCTGCATGGTACGCTGTTTACAAGTCACAGGCAAGAAATCAGAGCACTGGCGCAGGCTGGAACAGTCTCATTGCTGTCTGAGTACAGGGAGTTTAAGTTCCTTTTTCCTGTTTCCTTTGTAGATTAGGATGGGAAAGGCAGGATCTTAAAGGCATTTTTGTATCAGCAGGACTGCAAGGGCAGTGCAAATCTCGTCCATCCAGCAATACATCAAAACAATTATCTGGAGCTGCTGGAGAAGCAGGGGACTGCTGTTGTTCACAGTCAGCAGAATAGGAACAATGATGGCATCCTCCAGCAGGCGGGAGAGTGCAAGTAAAACATCCTCCACCTAGGAACGGTAGGTGGAAAGTGTTATTATCTCCTTCTTAAAGTCCATGTCTGCTAACTTCTCAGAGTGCTATCGTGTTTTCCCTTATTTATTTAATCCACATGTAAGCTGCTAGATGCAATGCATTTCTGCACACAATAATGAAATATGAAGTAAACAGTAACAAAGCAGCCAGCTGAATCCAATATAGACCAAAGCCATCCACAATCCAGCAAACTACTCTCTTAGTTAATGTATTTTACTGGAAACAATTTTTCTTTACATCTGACAATTGGAAACAGACTACTGAAAACTTGTTGCAATAATAAATCTCACACAGAGTTATTATGAGTTCAGTGGGATTAAAATGCCCACATCACTCAGGGAGGTCTTGAAACTAGGAAGATAAAACAAAACACAAAGAAAAGCAGAAAAAAATAAATAAATGGAAAGGCAGCATTCAAATATATAAACAGAATTGAAAATAAAGAGCAATTTTATTTGCTGCTTGACTAACATGATCCATGGCAATATAACATTTAGAAGTTCTATAGTCCTGCCAAGATGCCAACAGACAGAATTACTTTTATGGAAGTGCAGAAAAAGGAATGTTCAGCAAAATTTTGGAAATGGGGTATGGGGTTATCTGCTTTGATTTAATTTCCTTTTTAGTCTTTGCTTATAGTGCAGATTTCACAGAGGAAGTCCTGCACACCCAAGATCTGCCACAAGGACAGAAGGGTTACAACCACAGCAAATAGGAAGGCAGCAGCCCAGAGTTCCTTACGTGTGTCCCTCCTGTCCCTCCATATAACTGAAAGCCAAACCAGGTCAAAATTTATACCGAAAATACCCTTTGGGTACAAAAACATAGTATCAGGGACAAACACTACTACAGTTCTTTTACATGTGAAGCAGAAGAGATTACTCCTTTCCAACTGCACCTTAGCTTTTATAAGCCTGCAAGCAGAAATCCCTCCAATATCAGAATACTTACTGTATTAGCAGATAGTAAGTATTATTGTAGTTCCTATTTAGTGGATAACTCTGTTTTGTCATTCATTTAACCTGCTTATAAGTTGGGCAATCCTCAATTATTTTTTTAATGTCTTTTGATTTGTTGAGGGATGGGGAGCAGGGGGGGGAGGAGAGGGAAGTTAAACAACTGCAGTCAAAGCTGTGGTTATTCAGATTGCTATGCTAAGTTTAGAAGGGTTTTTAAAGTTTTCACTTAAATCTCACTTTCCTGCTGTAAAGAGGTCACTGAGGAGAAATGCATCGTGTTTCCATTTGAAATACACCTAAATAGAAAGCAATGAAAAATGGGCCAGGTGAGCTGTTCATTCTTTTGTGAAGAACCATCTTGTGCTTACTGATCATTTCATCTGCCATGATGACAAGGTAGTTATTTATCTCCAGAACAGAGTGGACAGCCTGAACATGCAGCATTCCACA
The DNA here is from genome assembly GCA_034336665.1 of Luscinia megarhynchos. Taxonomy (NCBI): domain Eukaryota; kingdom Metazoa; phylum Chordata; class Aves; order Passeriformes; family Muscicapidae; genus Luscinia; species Luscinia megarhynchos. Next base: position 51,454,393 of record CM067592.1, on the reverse strand, counting down.
AATACAAGAAGGTTGCAGAGGCCTGCTGAAGCCAGAAGAGAGGAGATACATACTAACCCAAGTTAGAATTTGTTTAGGGTACCAGCATCAGCAGGATTGTGTACTTGATTTCTGTTTCATTACAAAATTTCATTTTTGAAGAAATAAAGAATAGCATCTATAATTCAGCAAACAATAAAGTATTCCACTTAGGTGTGTTTCTATTTGGAAAGCTCTTAAGTGCCACAGTTTAAATACTTATCCCACTGTCACAATTAATCACATTATAAACTTTTTCTACTGCAGAATTTAAAAGATTTCAACATTCTGATGTACTCTCACTCAACATTAGGTGTCTGCTAGGTCTACCTTTCATATTTTCATCCTTATATTTCATGAGACTGGATTGTAAGTATTTTTTAAGGTAGGTCATATCAATTTTGTGTTCTGTGAAGCAGAAACTGTATGATCTGATCACTCTTGGATTAGTGAGTGACACAGAAGTGCAGTAGAATTGTCTGTCCCTCCCAAAAAATAGATAGTCCTTAGGTAACGCAGATCCTGAGTCTCAGCCTGCATTCGCTATTAATGACCTGAAGAGTTCCAAATAGCCTTGGCAAAACCAGATAGCCAGTAAAAGAAACTGGACTAAAAGTAAGGATGGCACAAGGAAAAAAATATGGTACAGAGTTACTCTAACTTTTATTGCATGTGGGGCTGTTGACTACCAGGCTGTCCAATGAACATCCTTGCTGCATCTTCAGGTAGGTATGCAGCTGTACTTTGGGCCCATAGACCACTCTGCTATCTTTTCTAAAGGTTCTTGGAAAGACTCTAAAAGTTTCAGAGTTTCCCTCAGAAACACCAGTTTTGTTGATTGTTAACTGCTGATTTAAACATTTTCACATCTTAACCCCCAACACAATGGCATGCATGAATTCAAATTAGTTGCAGCAGGGAAACAAATTGTCTTCCAACATGTAAATATAACCCTAGCATTAAACATGGCTTTTCATAATTCTCTTTTCAGAAGGCTAATTTTATGATGTCAAGTGCCCTGAACTACTGACACCAGGCTTTCCTTTTTAGATAAGCAGCATACTTGTCTCAAGGACAACCCATTCATACATGCTGTATCACATGGAAATATGTGAAGAGGAAAAAGAAACAATGCCACTGCACTTCTTTAGTCAGGTAGATGTGTTAGCAGAAATCACATATCCTCTTGTAGTGTCTGGTTGTATTATATTTTTTGGAACCAAGCCATTACTTTGGCCTTGACATGATTTTAATGTGTGTTAGTAGGAGGCAGTAAAGGAACTTTAGGGATGACTACTCGTCACAGTGAGCCAATGTGAAATGAAGGTTCACAAATTATGGGGTTTAAGCTTCTTTACTCAAACAGATCCTCTGGATCTGCTCTTCTCTGGAACATAGCCTGTGCTGCTGAAGCCAGCTGTAGTCCCTAAGCCATCTATCTGGGACCACCTGGAAGTGAGAGGTAGCAGCCAGGAGACCAGGGAGAGGACATGTGCAGCTGCTGGTGGGAGCACTCATGATGAGCCCTTCCCCTACCACTTCAGTGGAAGTGGTAAAGGTTTCTGAGGTACATGTCATGCAAACATGGACAGGACAGTATGGAGGAACGGTGCTCTTGAAATGGGTGGTTCTGAGGAACTTTAAGGTGAGGTAGAAAAGGTAACAGAGTTTTTTGCTGTGCCTCGTTCTGAGGAAGTGTAGTTTCTCTATGCTTTTTCTACTACTTCTCCTGCATATGCATTTTTAGAAGGCAATTCAGGGCTGCAAACATAGCTATGATCCACTTCTTTTGTGTATTCTTGTTTTCATTTCTAAAAAGAGTTTCTCTTGGAGAACATAGCCTGGAAAATGGCTGAGTACTGAGCAGTCTACAGAATGGCTTAGCCAAAAGGAGATGTTTCTTTCCTGTCTACCTTGACGCTGAAATGAAAAGGAATTTACTGAATGGAATTAAACATAGAACTTGATGGCTATCTTATGTCTCTTTCAAAGGGAAAGCTCAGCTGATGAAAAAACACAGGAGTATTTCAGAGTAAAGTCATTGTGAAGGACATTAGGCCATCTGCGTAACAGCTATGCTCTGAAAACTTCTACTCTGTGAGTCACTTGTATTCCTCTGAAGAATGCTTCATGTATGTTTTAGAACATACATGGCCTGCGTGTTGTCAGCAGAAGGACAAAAAAAATTGCTACTCAGTTCTACTACTTTAATTGCAATTTTTTTACAATATATTTTGAAGGACAAATGAGTCTGTGTATTTACATTTAATAGCAACAATTGTATATCCAAATATCTTTAGATATTGATGTTAAATCTCCCCAAATTATGCACAGCAGTAATACTGCTTAAAGTAAAAGAGCATGAACAAGGCAAATTTCATTTTTTGTTGTATGGAGAAATAAATGTGATCTTTGCAGATCTGACTGTTGTTTACGAGGACAAGGAAATCGGTCATGTCGACTAGATCTCAGGGGTAGTGTTCTCAGCCACTAGGGATACAAAAATTCATACTTAATATCCTGCTTGTACAACCTACTATCTTCCACTGACTAATTATCACACTGTTAGTATGATTTAATGGTGCTTTTTAATACTGATTTTGAACAAGTACAACTTAATGATAAATTTGCTGTCCACCTGCCTCTTCTTCCAAAATTGGGATTGGCAATCTTGCAGAAATCTTGGAAATCTGAAGGCTTTACTTAGAATTTTTTTTCTCGTGCATAACTGTTAAAGTCACTGATGCAACTGATAATCTCTACTACAGTCACTATTTTCTTTTTCTTCCTAATTTTAAGAGGTGCTGAGCTCCCCTTACATCACAAGTATTCATGGACAAAGTTGAGTTGTATGTTGGAGAGAGAGGTCTTGTACCTTAGTCATCCTTTGCTACACAACAAAAATCTTGGGGGTGATACAAAGACACCAGTACTCTGTGAATCAAGCTCAGTCACTTTAAATGGACATAGCTTTCAAGGAATTAGCTCTACAAGAGGAAACAAGAGTGGATAATTTTACTTTTCTTCTTCTGTTTTTTTTTTTTTTTTTTTTTTTTTTCTTTTTTTTTTTTTTTTAATGTGGAGCATTTCCTCCCATTTTACACATTTGGCATATTGTCCAGTTAGTCCTCCTTCCTGAAAGAAGGACCTCTAACTGTTGAGTACCAGTCAGTGCAAAAACTCTGCTCCAAGATTCTGTCAATCCCAACAAATGATTGATCAAAGCTAGGATTTGAATTCAGATCAACTCTGTTGCAGTAAATGCTTAAAAGCTTCCTTCCTCTTGACTCAAAAAGATGACAACTATTTTGTTTGGGAGTAATCCAGTTTTCTTCTGAGTGATTGACCTGCATTTCAGAGCCTTCCTCTGCACATACAAGACATATATAATTTGGTGCTCAGCTGGTATTCACACCATGCAGCTGTTCAAGTGAACTCCAATGCTAGGATCACCTTCAGAATCTGAAGGGTTTTCACTCCAATTGCTACATCCACCACACCCAGATGATTTCTCATAATGAGACACCAAGGAGCTCACTCAAAGCAGGTACCTTAAGAACAGTAAGTAAGCTTTTAGTATCTTTCTCCTCAAACCAAGACAGTCCAATGGCTAGCACCTCTTCATAAGGCCTGCACTATGCCTTGTATTTTTGTTTTATGCTTGCAGCAGGAAAATAGAAGTGTACTGAAAAAACTTACGAACACTTCACCTTGGAAACATGTCCCCACAATTGTGAAACAGCAAATACTGGTAGTAGAAGCCATTAACTCAAGTTGTCAGGCAGAAAAGGCTAAGTGTTCTGTCTGTCTGGAATTGCTCACAGGAATTTCTGTCTTCTGAGATCACTAAAAGAAACTAAAAAACAAACTTATTTAGAAAGAAAAACAAGCTTTAAAAAATCACCATGAAAAGCAATGAAGGTAAGATGAAGCAGGAAGACCAACAAGAGGATTAACCTCTGCTTGCAGCAAAAATACAGTTTTGCCTGGAAATATGATCTCCCTGAATACATGGGAACAAGGCTGGTGCATTGTCATGCCATCATCAGCTGGGAACACCGGCAGTCATTCCGGTGCTCGCTGTCAAGCACAAATAACATGACAGCAACAGATCCTTTGGTACACAGCTTTTAAACTGAAATGCTTCTTTTCATACAGCGTGTCATTGGAGTGGGATGTGGAGTGACAGTATCTGTCAAACCTGGCATTCTAATGCCTCAGTGGCACCTTACTGAAGGGAGACTAGGTATGGGAACTTTTAACAAACTGCATACACGTAATTCCATGGAGCTTGTTGAGGTGAGCCCTCATGTGTAGAGAGGTAGCTGATTTAAGGCATTGCAAGGTCATTCTTGAGTTCCTTTTTTTTTTAATGGTGGCAAGGGAGAGGCTTCTGAATACTGAAAGCTAGAATATGTTACTCCTACCTTCAAAAGAGCAAGAAGAGTGATCCAGGGAATGATAGACTGGTCAGCTTCATTTCAGTCCCCCAAAAAATTGTGGAGCAACAAGGTTGGATACTATTTCCCAGGGTGGGATGTTGGTCATGTGAAGAGAACACAGATTTACGAAGCAGAAATTATGCTTAACGAACCTGATAGCCGTCCACAACGAGGCAACTAACTCAATGTGCAAGGAGAGAGGTGTGGATGCTGTTTACCTCAACATAAGCAAGGTGTTTGCCAGAATTTTCCACTAAATCCCCACATATAACTGACTAAGTACGGTTAAATAAGCAGGCTTGAGACTCACTGTGTGGTGTGGGGACTGAAGCCCAGCTGGAGGCCAGTCTGTATGGAATACCACTGCCATGGATATTGGGGCAATACTGTTTACCTTTTCACTGATGACCTAGATGATGGGTAAGAGCTCACCCTCAGGAACTTTGCAGATGACACAAAGCTGGGAGGAGTGGCTGATAAATCATATGGGTGCAGTGCTGTTCAGGGGGATCTAAATAAGTAAAGCATCCAAGAATGCCATGAAGTTCCACATAGATACATGCACAATCCTGTCTCTCTGGAGGAACAATCAGGCACCCATGCACAGTGAGAGCTGAGGGGCTGGACACTTGCTTTACTGAGAAAGATCTTGGAGCCCTTCCTGGTGTACACCAAGCTGACCAAGAGCCAACAACGTACAGCAAAACACGTCAGCAGTATTCTGGGGAAAGTTAAGAAGAGCATTGCCAGGCAGGCTGAGGGAGGTGATACTTACTCAGCCCTGGTGAGAGAGGTGAGCAGAAGAGATTTTAAATATCTCCATTCTGCAGATGCTGCCAATTAATTCATATCCTCTCAGTGTGAAGTCATAGCATAAAATGGATAGAAGATTGCCTGGGTAGAGAGCAATCTGTGTTATTGAAGTATACACAGGAGTTTTAGTGAAAAAAAACATTATCTGGTACCTAAAGCGTACAAAAAATATAAAAAGAAAGATAAAGAGTTAAAGAAAAGGTGATTTTCACTGATACTGGAGGAACTACAAAGGGATACAATTTACAATTTACTACTAGGAGTGAGTTAATAATCTTCCAGAGGGAGATGAAACACTTGCCACGTAGCTCATCACTCAGAACCAGACAGCTCTTTTCAGCTATGGGTACTATGACCGCTATCAAGGACCATAAGGGTGAATTGTTAAGAGAAAGAATGAATGATGAGATTCTAACACAGAAACAGGTTATCTGAAGATAAGAAAAGGAAAAGAACAGCATCCTGGAGAAAAGGGTTTCATGACAGGCACCTCCTGGGAACACAGCAAAAACCTGTGAACTTTACCATGGTATCTTACGGAATCACTACCAAGGAATAAAACCTTCCCCTACCCTGAAAGAAAGCAAAGTCAAAGCAGTCTGTTTATTCAGTCTGCAGCTTTTTTCCATTGTTCACTACAATATGTTATTCTAGCACAAATGGAATTCAGGAGGTGATCTCTCTGGATGATGGTTTGATTGGTGAGAATATTAGACTTCAACTTTATCTCTGCAAATAATGAACTTTCTCTGGAATAGCTGAAACTCCGACAGGAAGGAAGAGACTTTAGTGGGAATTTCCCCTAGATAACAGTCCTTAATTTATAGAAATCCCGTTCCATTATCTCTAAATATTCTAAATATATAGAGCAACACCATTTAGTGCGGTGAATATAGCAAATGAAATTAGCAAATACAGTGCTCTCCGCACAAATCTTCAGTATCTCTAGCTTACAGATTTCTTTATACTCAAAATGATGATCACAGATTTGAGGAAATTAGTGACAAAAATATAGAACTATTTTAATGGAGTCAGAACATTTCCTAATAATTTCTCTACTCCAGTTTCATGAGGTGAGGTGTATAGTCTACTTCTTCTCTGGAAAACATTTCTAAGAGAGAGAAACAACTATAAATCCAGATACCTCTGCTTTTTAGTAGCTTCTTTCTACAAGCCTAGTTTACTGTTTAGCTAAGATTTCTATCAATAGTAACTGTGCTTCTTCTACTTGATCAGGATTAGCTTACAATATACCAGGTGAAAAAAATTATCAGTAACCAGTTTATAAATAGATTACATGTAAAATGTGAGACAAGTATATAACTGAAATTTTTTTTATCTAAGTATTTTCTAAAATTTCTTTATCATAAAGTACATTGTTATTTTTAAGTCCTGTTTTTGTTCTATGTTGAAACTCCTTCTTGTGGATTTTTGTCAGAGGTTCCATATGACACTGCTGCTTGAAACTGAAGGGAAAAAAACATTGCAGAAAATACAAATAATTTCCTTTGCTATTTCCTTTACAGGTGAATACTACAGCAGTAAAATGCTCCACACAAAATCACTGTTAGCTATGTTTCACTATCTTTTAACAGAGTTTGCTCTTTATAATTACATCTTAAAAAATAAAAAACTTAATTCTCCAGTAGGAAATGAAAATTTGCTGGGATTTGCCTTTATTGTAAGATTTTACACTATGAAGCAATTTCGACTTTAAAAGATGCTTCTCATGCTTAGATGCTTTCATACGTGGTATAAATTGCTATCTATATAGGTATGGTATGCTGATAATATTACCATATCTTATTACATACTTCATTTGAGATAATGCATATGACAGCCTGTCAAGCAGTTCTGCTCTATTTGGCAGGGGTAGGACTATATGGCAATTAGAAATTCAGTGTGTCACACTTGAGATGCAATTCAGCAATGGGCCTCAGTAACTCATTGGACAGTAGTTCTTTCTAAAATTTGTATGTTTATTTCTAAAAATTTTAAACAGTGCAAAATGAGGGATAGTATTAAAATCTGTAACTTCTAAAAGCCTGGAAAAATAATTTTAAGAATGTAAGTCACCCTATTGGTGAGTGAATGATCTCAACAGTCCAGCTTTCCATGCAGCCTTTGCACATCTCTCATTGCTGGTCCATTCAAGCAGGAAGGAAATGCCTGGGTTCAGTTCTTGGTGTTCTGTAAAGCTTCTATGAGAGCTTTGTTGTATTCTTTGACCAGCTTTCTTGCATTTTTCATTATTGGCTGGTAGTCAGTCTCTTGACTTTTTGTTGCTATGACTGATTAAAATAATTAAGGAAACAAACTGTCAGTGTAAACATGAGCATAATCACAGATCACAAGGGAACCACAACACCATACATTGCCTTCTGTGAAAACTGTCAAGGGATGAAAGGATTAAAATAGTGGAAAAAACTCAAACTAGGGCTAAAGATTTACACTAATTTAGTAGCTGCCATCTCATGACAAACACTGCAGAAAAAGGAAGCGATAGCATGCCTAAATCACTTTTGCTTTCTATAAGCATATATATATATAGGCAGTAAGTCCCTCATGAAGGACTCTGCCTATTGTTACATTGCAAACCAAACAATTTCAAGGCACTCAATAATGTACAGTCATACAGGCTGGCTACAAAAGTCCCGGTCCAAGAAAGAAGCCCCTCTCCAGTAGCCTAAGCAGACATAAGTACTCTGTATAAGGGTCTGCACTTGGATAGGCAATGTTTCATACCAAGTTAGGAGATTAATTAATATCCTGATCAACTTTTTCTCTTGGTTTGTCTTACAGTCTTTTCTGTTAAGAAAAACTGTTTTAAAGAGTATTGCCTTAATAAAATATTTCTGTAGAGGCTCCCTCAAAGAGGATGTGGCTCCAACTGTAGTACACTGTCCAAAACTTTTTGCTGATATTTTTCTAAGAATTAGAGCACTTACCAGATTTGAGAAATATCCCGTGATATTTGCTATGTGCAGAAAACAACATTATATATATACATATAGATATAGCTATACATACATGCAATAATTACTAAATAATCATCACCATTAGTATTATTTCTGTGATGGCTAGGCTATTACAGAATTGTCTGAAATATATCCCGTGCCATTTTCTGAGACATTAAGGAATTCACTGTCCAACACACTACACTAGATGTTGGGGTCTAGTTTTGGTGTTATCTTTACCAACTACATTCGTCACTGTAATCATGTAACAGTGATTTTGTCTATCTTTGAGATTTCACATTGTTTAAATAAAATTTATTTATTAAATAATTTTAAAGAAGTAATTTTATTGCAGTGAATTCACTGTCCCTAGAATATAAAATAAAAGTGCAACCTGGTCCTATTCCGCTCTCTATCTAAGGAGATAGAGCTCTAACTAAGGAGAAAAATAGAAAAATAGTATCAGATGAGAACCATCAATTCCAATTAAAACAAACTTCAGTGCTTTTCCTAATTTCAAAAACTACCTTATGAAAGCCATTTGAAAATCAGCAAGTAACAATTTTGCTGATATGATTACTGAAGTACAACCTGTTAATTTGAAATGCATAAAGAGAGAGCTACAAGGCAGTTCTCCTACCCCAGCATGTTTTCAAACAATGCTACATTGGCAGATTAACATCAGGTAAGACTGAAGAGATGTGAAGATGAACTTTGTACGAAACCCAGTGGCAAACTTTAGAAAGAAGGAAACATTCCAGACTGCAAAACAAAGCTTTTGCTTTAGGACCCTGTAATATTGTTTCAGACAACACATGTAAGTTTTGCTATATATAATATCTATCAACTAACCAGATATTTGCAAAGGATTGCCCTTCCCCTCCTCCCCTGTCTTCTACAGCCCATTCCGTCCTGTCTTATTCTGTTGGAGGAAACAGACTTCTTCCTCAATTAATAGAGTGTGTGAATTTGACTCTTACTTCTTAAAGAAAAGGATACACTCCTTCATCATAAAGTTATTTTGCTCATGGTGCTGCCACTTCCTCTCCAAATTTGTAAGCTGAAAACACAAAAAGAGCCAAAAATGAAAATGGTAATAATTACGCACATATTTTATACAAATAATTTTGTATCAGTGCCTTGTACTCTATCAGCACATAAGATCAAAGTTATTTCACATTAAAAACACAGAAATGAGAAACAATGGCAAAATGTTTTTAAAGCTGCTGATGATTAACCTGCAAATATAATTTAGCACTTCATAATCTATCTCTATAAAAGCACTGCATGCAACTGCAGTGAGAGATGAAAAAATCAGATGAGAATTCAAGAAATAAAAAGGTGAAAAATTAAGGAGATGCTAATTCTCATTATGTTTCATATCATTTAGACTGATCTTTTCTTAGAATCAGTAAGATCTAAAATCACCAAAGATACAATATTTCCTGACACTGTCTTGGACTTTGCACTGCACAGAAGAAACTTCCTTACTTCCATAGCTAAGTTTCCTGTCTGATGCCAGAAGTTGTGATAAGAACAGAGCTGCAGCAAGAAGATTGTAAGAGTGTGGGTTCAGTGCTGGCACTTCTTCAATACTTTCAGCATCAACAGGAAACTAATGTGGACATTATATTGATGGCTGCTTCCTTACAATACAATTTTATATTTGTTTTTCTGATGCTACTGTTCAAGGTTCTGCATTTCAAGATATGAAGATGTTATTTTTAAAAGTAAAACTAAAATCACTCTAAGACTAAACTTTAAATGGAAACTAAGGTAATAAATATGGAAAACATTGCACTATATAACTTAAAAGCTTATTCTTAAGCTGGAAGAGATGAAAATAGTTTCTGTGTAACTCAAATCTTAACAGTACAGAATCAGTTATCTAGTGTACAAGCTTGCAGCAAACAAGGCAATAATTTGTCTCCAAGACTAGGTATTTGTGACCAAATAGAATTTTTATTGTGCTCTTTGTAGACATTGCTGCACGCACAACTATTAAAGGAGCCTGGAACTGAAATACTTACTATCTTGGACAGAGAAAAGGAAAGATTCAGTGTATTTTATAGTGAGTGCTTGAAGACTAGTTGACGTCTTGCAAAATTGCCCAAGTCCTCCACATTTATGAACATTATTTGTACTTCAAAATGCTTGATGCATGTCAAGTAATCAGTTATTATAAGACATACCTTAATTCAGCCTCATTTTTTTACAGTCAGAACATAAAAAGTAAAGAAACAAATCCTTTTCACATACATGAAAATAGAACTGCCACAGCTTAATGAACTGAAGAAATCCTGCACAACTACTATTTTATATAAAATGTTAAGCCTTATTATGCAAGTATCTTAACACTGTTTGGGTATGCATTTCTCATTTACCTAAATCCTAGAATTTGATCTTGGCAAAAAAGATACACAGTATCTCAAGTCTTTGGCATGTAGCTTTGAGGATTTATATCATCACCCTACAATGATTATAACAATCCAATGCTACAAATGGACACATATGCCTTAGTCAGAGCTATGTCTTCTCATTTGCTCCACATTTATTTCAGAAGAAAGTAAACTTAAACTTAAACAGGTACAATATGACCTTCAGCTTTTACTGTATTAGAAAAAATAACAGTTCTAAAGTTCTCAACAGTTCTCAACAGGCTCAATCGATAAGAAAAGTGAAATGCATTAATAAAAATAAGTTCCCCTTTCCACCTTATTTTAAGGTTGTCTGTTTTTCTTTTGTGCATTCAAACATATATGCCAGCAAAGTTCTGATGCCAAAATGACAGAAATTTGTGTGTGTTTATAATGAAAGAATAGAAGCTACCCAAGATGTTATAAACATCTTCTTTCCTGATTCAATTTTGAAATGTAAAAATACATGTATACCAAAGTTGTTTAAATGTGAACAGACCCTTAAACTTCAGGGTCCGGCAAAGAGCAGAAAAGTTGGAAAAAGGAAAATGGAATTAATAGCACAGATTTATAGAAAAAAAATTATCACCATGACTTTAAAAGCAAAAGGGATCTTAGCTAATTAGTACTGACTTTTTTTTTTTTTTCCTACTGTTTCTTTTTAAGTTCGTCCTCAGACTACTGAAACAAAGGAAGGGCAGAAGGTAGAGAGTTCTGAGCAAGATTAACTTTTAGCTCAGAAAGATCTCTGCTAGTAATCCAAAGCCTACAAGCCATTTGTAGGCACAATATTAACTTTTGTTTGAAAACGGCAAATAAAGCTACATACATACAACACATGACTTAGAAAACTCACTGAGAAAGAACAGATTCTGTCTGTACAATGCTTCATGTGTATGAGAAAATCAAAACCAAGAAACAAACAACTGAAGGGATAATATGTAACTTGACCTATACCTGAGAATGGGTCTCATTTTCTTGCAGCTCCTTCTTTAGTGTCTCATACTCTGTATTCAAATGCTCCATTATTTTATAAAAAGCATGGCTGCGTTTTGTTAATTTTTCTTTGTCATCCTGGAGTTTCTAGTTAGAAAAAAGCCCAACACAAACTGATTAGTGGATGAGTTCACTTGCTGTAGGCTTCAGGTACATTACTTCAATTTACCTTTCAAGATGCTACTTTTTCCTTTTAGAACAAGACCACATCCATATGCATAAAGAACTCCTAAGTTTTTCTCTAGCACTGCATGCTCTATCCCAAAAATAATAAGATGTATTCTTAGACAATACTGTATGAGCACCAGTGGGAATACTGATACTAAGAATTTGTGGGAAATTCTCTTTTGCTTGCGTTCTGTGTTAGATTGCTAAATTCAAAGCTATGGGTAGTCATAAATTACATAAGAGTTTAGCTGAATCGCTGAAATAGAATAGGGAGATTTTGTGGAAGGCGGTTATCAAAAGATACTCAGCCGAATACCTGCTATATGTACTCAGTTAATAAGTCACATATATGAGCAAAATAGTATTTGGATTCATTTACACTGATGCACAATCCTGTTTTTCAGCTGTCAGGAAGGACTGTCAGCCACAAAACTGGATTCTCCTCCACTAACTGTTCAAAACACACACTTTGTTTCATCCCTTTCATTACCTTTTTCTTTTCTTCTCCTGATGCTTTTAGAGCTGGCAAATTATTGTAGACTTCCAACTCAGCTTTTGTCTGTTCAATTTTGTCTTTAAGAGAAGCCAGTTCACCAACCATCTTGCCCTCCAACAGTTCCATTTTCTGTAGGTCCATCTGCAGTTTTTGACTCTCTAGATCACCAGACACACAATCTCTAATTAACAGTATTTATTTTTCATAATACATGGCCCTTTATATAAAGATTTATGTTATATTTAACCAATATAAACAGTTCCTAAATATACTTCTGGTTTTTTGTATTTATGGAACTATTAATGTGAAGGAAATAAAATCTTCACAACCACACCACAAGTTAGACTCATACAGTACAATTACTGTCTTATAATCCATAAGTGAAGAGAATGAAAATGTGATGATCTTCTGTTTCACAGTGTTTCTATTTTTAATGTTTATTACACCACACAATTAATTATAGCACTACAATCTTAAAGCAGTAGTAATAACTTAGAAAAAGTTTATTGCAATGATGCACTCAAATTGAAGAACTATTTTAATTATTTTTTTAGCATACTGCTATTTTTATTTGTGCTGCTTGAATATGGATAAGGCTTAGTTTTGGGACAACAAATAGCCAAACTTGCTTTAAACATTTGCTTTGTGCAGGAAAACTTTCATACATACTTTCAAATATCCACAGAAAAGATCACAGCTTACAACATCAACATGCGCTACAATATACAGCGTTTACTTCTGACACTCCATTAAAAACATAACAGTTACAGGTAATTAAAGGAATTAGAACTATGGGTGGATTCTGACATAAAGAGGACTCTAGAGACTGAAACTGTCCAGACACGAGACATGAGAGAGAAGGAAAAATGCAGCTACACAAAGTAATAAAAACACTTTGGCTCAGTCTGGTGGTAAGCTACCTACCCAAAGTGGGGAAGGACTAGGTGTTGGCTAGACTTAGCCTGGATGGTTTTGTGACCTGACCTGTCATTCACATTCCTGAACATTAAACACATGGCTACATCTTCGTAAGTTTCAGATCAGTGTCTAACTCAGAAGAATGACACAGAAAATGCAGTTTTTTCCTACACTCCAAAGTATCAGGCAACATGGGCTATTAGGAGGGATGAGACTGCACAAAAGATATTTTCTTGGCATAGGTTTGCATTCTGAGATTTGCACTGATCTACTGAAAAAAAGGACAGAAAATTTCCTCCCCAGCTTAACTAAAGCAGTATAAATCTTTAAGGCAGAAGAAAATAGATATGTCTATGTGACAGAAAGGGTGTTCACCTTTCCAAAAACTGGGTATAGTTTTGTCAATGGATTTATATGGGAAAATCTCTCCTGATCAAAACACTGTCAGAGCAAGATTCTGCTACTAATCCCTCTGCTTGTGTATTTATGCCATATAATTATAAAATATAATGTACATAAAATTATATTTTAAAGTGAAACACTTCCTTTTATTAACATTTCTGGCTTATTAAATAGCACTTCTTTGATTTCTTTAGGAACCTCAAAATAAATAAAAACAAAGAAAAACCAAGATCCTTGTATACCATTTAAAATTATCCTGAGTAAAGCTGATCCATAAGGTAAGATTGAAAATATCCTTTATGTGCAAGGGGCATTTATATAAATACGAAAAATGCCCATGTGATTTAAAAGAAGGATTTTAAATTAAAATATTTTTGATTGCTTCACATGGAAGTAATTCACAGTCTGCCATCCACTGCAAAGGGCTTAAGAAAACACTTTCACTGTGTCTACAATATTTCACAACTGCTCCAAGTTTCAGAATGAAGTTTCTGGTATTGGTCAATGACAGACTGAAAACCACAACTAAACAGATCACAGCTTTACTCCTCTTGTCCCTACTGCACTGTGGTTTAAAGACAAATGCTTAAGGGCATCAATAAATAAAAGTTTTAGATCACAAACAGTAAAAAAATATAGTAAGAAAAAAACTCAGATTGGAAGGAAATAGCAGAAAACAACTATAGATGTTCATGAGAATTTACTTAGGTCTTATCACAGCATTTTTACCTTTTATATAGAGGTTCTAATATATGTATTTTGTTATTTTAAAATTATACATAGTTGACCAGCTGGAATTTATTTCTCACATAAAGAGCAGTACCAACTTAAATGCTAAAGAGGCAAAAAAAAATCTTGAACTGTAATGTCATATACAACCACAATGTGACTGCAATAGTATTCCTATCCATTCACACTTTCTGGATAAAGAAACTGGAAGGGGCAAATTTTATCCTTATCCAGCAGCAGACTCAATGCAAAAACCTTAAAACTGAAAAAGCCTCAAATTCCTCTAGGGGAAGAGACAGGAAAAGGATGCAGCCCAGTTCCTTCTGATAGGCCATGAGGTTGCAGCATCTAGCATGCAGTGTGTATGCAGTGGCAAATTCTCAGAACAAACTACAGTGACCCAAGGAAATGTTTTTGGGAAACTATGCCATCAGTGCTTTTGTTTACCCTTCATGGTTTCCTTTTCTTTTAATTTTTTTAAGGGTTCTGCTGGTGGACTTTTTAAATCGAAAATATGGAAGCAGATATTTTAATCATAACAAAAAATCCTGAAGATGACTGTGCTGTAATTCAAAGGTTAGAAGAAACTTCAACTGTGCAAACTGAGAATTCTTCGCATTTCTGAAAGAATCTTAAGTTGTTTGTTATATTATCTGTGAATCCTAGCTGTCAGACATTTACTTAGGAATAATTTGTCTGCTAAAAATTATGTACTGGAACTTCCTCCTCCTCCCTTGCAGAAAAAGATATGTTTCTTTAATAATGTCTCTATAGCACTACATGCTTCCAAAACATCCTTACATTGTAAAATAGTCAGAAATTATGCTTATATGAAAGAACAAAAAGTCATATTTGAACTTTTAATATAAGAACCAGAAATTTAAACTACACTACAACTGCAAAATGAATAGCTGCAGACAAGCAAACAATAAGTGCTCAAACACACAACAGAAAATCAATTTCCCTAACATTTTGTGCCAAAAAACTTATTTACTCATAACTACTTTGAAGTCAGAATACCGACTGCTATTTTGAAAATTACTATGAAATACAACATGTAACAGCCTTCTAAGAAAATGATTTATCGCTCTTAATTCCTGCCCCTTCATTTCAGCCAAATAAACAAGGAAAGGTTTGCTGAACCAATAATGACATTGGCAAAGACATAGAACTGTGAGGAAAATTCTACCATAAACAGTGCAAATAAAGAACTAAAAAGATACTTGGTATGGGAATGAAAGAAAACTACTGTCTGCTTTTTGAAATTACAGAGAAAATCCTCAAGATACCAATAAGTATTTGAGCATTTTGAAATACTCAAAACACTCAAGCATTTTGAGTATTTGAGTATTTTGAAAATAAAGTCAAAATGAATATTCACTCTGCAGAACTGAAGCCCTGGGATTTGGGAACTATTCACTGTTGCTGTCAATTAATTGCCTGTGGTACATAGACCTTTGGAAAAGCATAAACTATAAGTAAGTGATACGAAGAACTACATTTACAAATAATACATGGTTAGATTACTGTGGAAGACTCTGCTTCATTTTATCAAACACTCCTTGAAGATCATAAAAGATCTTATTTTGAGGTAACTATTAGTAAAATCAAATTCTAGCTCAATTAAACCACTCTATTGAAATACACTTGTTTAACATGTATCTGTGCAAGGAAGATGATCATTTAGTGATAATAGTAAGGCAAGTATAAATAAGTATACATACTTAATATAAATACATAATATACAATATCTATCAGATAATACATATAAATAAATAAATATAACAAATAGAAATAAATTGAGGAAAATAAATAAGTTGTTAGTCACAAGCATTTCAATTTGTGAACTTACCGCTGTATTTTAATATTTGGAGATCACTTGGTATCTAATATTTGGAAATCTTCTATATGATGTCAGCATAACAATGCAAGTAGTCTTTATTATTTTAATGAATTAATTAGAAAATCCACTGCTGATCTCACCTGTAATCAGATTCTTAGCAGTGCTCTGTGATTTCTGCATTTCGCTTGATTTGAAAGTGAGGTCTTCCTGCATAATCTTCAGCTCTTGATTGGTAACAGATGAAATTTGTTTCATATGATTCAGATTCTGTGTTACCAACAACGATAAAAATATGCTGTATTTTTGAAACAACTGGTAACTGGACAAGTAAGAAACCCTCTTGTCTTATGACACTGTTATTTGAGTGATTTAAATGCAAAAGACTTTGTTTCTGCCAGCTTCTGATAAAAAATGTATTGACAGGCCAGCACAGATGAAATAAAAACGCAGCAAATATAAACTGTGCTTCCATATAAGTTTGCTGTAAAGTAACTGACAGTTCCTGAAAGATACCTTAAGGTATACTATATTGAAAGAGGTAGTAGACAATTAAATTAATCATAGAATCAAAATATTACTCAGATAAAAGTCTTCTATAACATAATTCATGGGAGCCAAAACTATCAATAGAAGTCTTGGAAGTGAAAAAAAGGCAGACTGCAAATGAGAACACTTTCTGAACAATTACATTATTAATTTATAATATTTACATTAGATATTATGCATCAGGGTATTTCAGACATACTTTTACTAGATCAGAGGGACAACTGGGATATTTTTAGTTCAATACTAGAGACAGAATATCCATGAAGTGAGATTTACAAGTGGATAAACAAATATTGCAGTAGTTTTCTTTGCAGTATTTGGAAATATTTATTTTTATTAATGTTAGTTATAGCAGAGATGAAGAATTACAGAAACAATGAAAATATTTCTTTGTTCTGGTCACAATAGTACATACTGTTCAAAACTCTTCACCCAAAAAAAGACAGAAATTAAACAAATCCTTTTTTAACTACCGCTGTACATGGTTTAATGTTTAATCATTTTAAGAGACTATTATGTTGGTCAATATAAATACATAAAAGCCATCATCCTTCTTTGTGTAACCAGTCTCCTGTGTGTCTAAAATCCTAGCTTACCAAAAGAGGATGGAAATGTTGCTACATGCTTACCCTGCTCGACTGTTCCAGGAGTGCAACAATGTTGGCTTCTATTTCAGCCTTTCGTTCCAACTCCTTATTCTTCACATCTTCAAAAGTCTCTAGAAAATCTAGAGATTAACAAACGTGAAAAACAAGGCTCTTACTTATACAGTTGCAATGTTGTTTCCAGTCAAAAATTTGAATTAAATTGCTAAGCAGTACAGTTTCAGATAGGTTACTTTATTGAAACTTGTGAACTTATGGGTTGGAATGAAAATTAGAAGAATTCTTCCACTGACACATACATGAGGCCACCGCTTTCTTGTACAGTGTTCAGGTGAGAGTTGCCACCCAACGGGAAACAAATTTCATCCTCACTATTTCTGATGCTTTTCTAAATGCTTCTCCCAGCAGTTTTTGGTCTTCATTTTTCTGAACGCTATCAAAACAGGCTACTAAATAAAGGAAACAGGTAACTGCATTATCTCTAATGGCCTGGACCAAGTGCCAAACACTGCGAAAGATGTGAGACTTGGTATCACTCTTCCTTTCTGTGTGATGTCCCTTAGCTATATGTCTAATTTATGTTCATTTTAGTAGCTGTCCAACTGAATCTGACAACACAGTTGTAATGGTGGTAGGTACTCTGTATCTGGGTTCTAGGAATACAACACTGTATTTCTGGTGACAGATATATTCTAAGATAAAACATGTTGGGGACAGCCCACAGAGGTTAGAAGCCCAGCAAGATGCCGCCCGGAGCTCTAAGTCACGATCATTTATTTTCTGCTGGGTCTCCTCCTGAAACATGGCTTATACACACTCCCGAGGAGCACTTGGGAACCATATGGATTTGCACACTTTTTATCTGGATAGAAATTGGAGAAGTTCTTGTTTGGGCAAGAAGGATTCGACAATGATAGAAAAGAATTTTCACACATTTATAAATATGAACAATGAAAATACAATATGTAACACTAACAGATATGCAAGTAATTCCATAAAACTGATCCTGCAATGGTGAAATTAGGACCTTAGAAAAGTAGCTATATGATTTGACTAGTGTTTTTCTCCTTTGGCATTCTGGACTTGATGGTTTTTTGGTTTCAAACATTTGAATTCATTTAAGAACATTAAGCAAGGTCTGTATTTACATCTCATCACACTGCTTTTTTGCAAGCAACTTTCTTTTTCATCACACTGGCCTGATTTACCTTATTTCATTTGAATGTTGTGTATTTCACAGATTCAGAAAAATTCTTGAATGCAAGAAAGTGCAAAAGGTCATCTAATTAATTCACTTGCTCAAGGACAAAACCAGCTATACGTCAGTAATTCAGATGTTTGTCTATATTCTTTACACGCACTCCTCCTGACAGAGACTCTTCAACTCCACTGGACAATCTATTTCAATGTTTGATAAGTTTTATTGTTAGGAATTTTTTACTGATATCCAACCTGAAATCTTTCTGCAGCTAGTGGTATATAACTCCTCTTCTATCCTCCACATATATGCAAAAATAAATTATTCCATTATTATTTGAAACAGCCTTCTTACACATCTGACAACTGTAATAAATTTTCTAAAATAAAAGACTCATTCTTTTATATCTCCTTGCAGGTCGTGCTTTCTGCATACCCTCATCAGTTTTCTCCAGGACTGACAGCCCCCTTTCTTTACGTGCAGAACTAGAGACAATACTCTCATCTGAAGAATTTGATGCACAGGGGAAAAGATTACTTCAGATGTTTAACAAATTACACTCCAATGTACACCTATTGTTGTGGTGTTTTCCTTGTTAGTCTGATACCGCTCAGAAATGTTCACTTTGTCTTTCATTCTCTGAGACATACCACAGAGTTGTACCTAATGAACTGCTCCCTACTCTGCATTTTTGCTGCTGATTATGCCAGCCAAGTATAAAGACCTACACTTAGTCCTCTCCAAACTTTTTTGTAATTAATTTCTAACATAACAGAAGTATACTAAATCTAACCACATCCTCCAACATGATTTCAGCTTTTCTGATGGACCATTTGTTGTAGCTGTTTTGTCAGATGCTCTCTCCCATCATCCAACTGATTACAAAAATACTGACTAACCTGAACATCCAACACACTGCAAAATTCCACACAATACTTCCTTTCATTTTAGCATTGAATCTTTCACAATTGATTTTTTAACTCAATGCACAATATAGGTTAATAATGGATAATATTTGCCTAGCTTGCCTCTAAAAACACCACAAGACAGCAGAAGTTAAAGTATACATTATCTGCTGCAACTTCCTTTTTCTGCAGTATTTTTCTGACACGAAGAAAGAAAAGAAGTTGTGCTTGTCAAATCAATACTAGTGTTATTCATATTCCCATGCCTGTAACATTTACATACTGTTTGTTCGCACAGTTTTCCCAAATTATTTCTGGAAACATATAAATCTGACTGGCCTGTATTTCCCTGTGCCCTCTTCTTCTATGTAGGCACCATATTTGCTTTTTTCCCATCCTTAACACACCTGGAATGTTCCCTCAAATCTCTTAGGTCTCAGGTCCCCCAAATCAGTAACTGGTCTGGAACTGTATCAATAAACTTTAAGGAAGAATAGAAGCAGAACCAAAACTCAAAAAGTCAAGCCCTTTGGGACACCATCTAGACTAATACTGAAAATCCAGATCAAGTGAGCTTTTGTCTTTTTGTTCTCAGGAAACTTGGTATTTGAAAACACAGAAACTCCCTGCATTTTGTATTACTCATCTTCTTTTGTTATCAGCTGAGACCTTTCTTTCAGTATCATGCTACCCGTAAGTTATATAGAATATTTTTAGAGAGCACTGACATGTTTACTGACCATTTTCCCTTTTGCTGAGTAACAGACACACTTTTTTTTAAGCTCCTACAGTACATAAGGAATAAGGTATACTTAAACCTAGTTGTTTTCATCCTCTGCTAGAAGCTACTAAAGTCTCTACAACTTTGACATGTAACAAAGCTTTAGCAACATTCATCTTCAGTAAATAATAATAATAATAAACCTAAATAATATTAGACAACTTACTGTCCATGCTTTCTTCCTTCTTCTTCAACTCCTTGTATTTCCAATTTTCTTCTCCTACAAGAGATATAACATTGATTTAACCTTATATTGTCTCAGGCCTGGATTCCTTCAGGAAGACAAACCATCTGTTTCCAAAATAAAATTTCTACATGCCTAGGAACTACAGGATTCACCCTATTTCATGTAATACAGTCATTCCAACTATGTCATATACATTTTTTATTAAAAAGAAAATAGCTTTAAAACATCAGCCTCAAAGCAATTTTTATAACCTTTTGGTGTTATAATTTCTGATAGACAGGAGTGGGATAAATACTTGGCTTGGACAAAGGAAGTTCACAGATTTTTTCTGAAGTTATGTGAATTTCAGTAATAGAGAACAAAGGCTGCTATGTATTTGGGCATCATGATTACCCAAAACTTTCTGCAGCTCTTAATATATGCTTAATATACGAGCCACTTCAACCGCACTTTCACCTATTAGAATGGACTGTCATAAGGACACACAGCTTGCAAGAAACTAATAATCTCAGGGAAATAAACAGGAAAACTGTACAAGCAATGGTTTAGGAAAATGAAATGCATAGAAAGCTTTCTAGAATTAGTTTTGAAAGAACATTTCCATACACCTTCAATATAGTAGTACTAGAAGTAAGGAAAAACATACATCCTCATCCTGTTTTTAATTTCAACTACTGATTATAAATAACTTATGATTTATATGTATTAGTAAAGTAGGACACCTGACATACTTGTCACAGGAAGATAAGACAATAACTAGAAATAATTTAAAGTTTCAAACATCTAAATTTTTTATTGAGTCTGTTTTATTTTAACCTAATTTTTAAATTTTAAAGGATACAAAGTAAAAGAATCAAATGGGTACAAATAAAACTGTGCAAGCAAATTTCTCTAGGACTTTTTATTTGTGCACCCCCCATGCTTTCGTTTTTATCTAGTACATACAAAGCAATAAGAACACCTGAGGGGCCCTAAGGGACTTTGACTCTGCTTCAGCTTCCTTGCAGCTATGACTTTGTTCCTTGCCAAACTCTCTCTTTCATTTTGCAAGGCAAGGCTCCATTAGTTAATAACTTAGCCTGTTCTAATCTTAAAAATTCTAGTAATGGTGAGCCATGAAACAGAGTTACATGATCTGTCACGCACTTATAGAAAAAACTATTTGAAGACCAACTTTGAGATGTCCTTTCAGTAAGTTTTCTTTAAAATACGCCATTAATACACAAATATCTTAACCTCTCCTTCAATGTATGAAGGCTTAGGTTTGTTGCATTATGAGTTAATGCTAACTTTGACTAAGCATTAAAGTTAATTGCTAGTATATAGACCATGTAATAAGTGGGTGAATTATTTACTTATTTAGGTTTTTTTCAGGCAAAACCTAGAAATAGCTATTTCATTGTGGTCTGTTTAGTCCTTTTCCTGCTCAGAAACATTTCTAAATATTTATCCTAAAATACTAAAAAATTCTTAGTTAAAATTTCTTTTTTCTTTTTTTTTTTTATTTACGGGCCATTTTACCTGATATTTACACAAAAAACTTTAAAGCTGAATTTTGGGAATGCTTTGTAATGATGTTTAAATACTGATGCAGAAGCAAAGTCATTGGGGAGGGAGAGTGCACAGGAATTTCAAGAATACACCAAGATGCTGACTTAGAGCAGAAGTATGAATAGTCCTCTGTGATTCTCTCTCCATTCCCTAGAGAAGGCATCATTAGGAGTTTACACTTACGTGTCTTAATGCTATTCTTTACAAATACCTTTATTCCCTCTGTGTTACACAAAGAGGTATAATTGCCTCTGCATTATACCACAAAATAACTTGATTCTGAATATTCTGACTGGTACTGATATGCTGACAGAGAGCATGTGCTTTCTCCTACACATGCTTCAAACTCTCTTCTTCAACAGACTTCTTTTTCTAAAACAGTGAAAGACACAGTCCAGCAACAAATGATTGTGTGTGTACACTGAACTATAAAATGTGAAAAGCAACTTGCTTCTTACCTTCTGTATTTCTCCAAAGTTAAAATAAAAAATAATTGCAAGCCAAACAAAAAGGAAAAATCAAAGAACAATAAAGTTTGCAATGATATTATCTGGAAACACAAAGCTAATAAAGCAGTCTTAATAAATTATTTGGGAAAGAATGAAATATATCTGTAGAAATATGAAATATTCTGCCATACGAAAGATGACAAACAGATGCAAGTAGAAATATGAAATATTTTGTCATGCAAAAGATGATCATGTCTGAAACATTTGTTTAGAGGCAGATTTTTAGATCTTTATTCACCTGGAAGAAACTTACAGCTAGATTTTACACTGATCACACAAGAACAGGCACAAAGTAAGAAGGACATCAATTCCTTAATCCCACAGAAGTTAAGTAATTTACTATAAAGACTTCCAGAATGCAGGCATATATTTATGCAATTCCTATCTGAACAAGATCTCTTATAACCAAAAGAAGGTTTACCATTCCATGAATCTTCATTTTATGGAGAAACTTTTACAGCTATTAAGAGTCCATGCTCAAACTAAAATTACTTTCCCCAAAGCCATAGCTTCCAGTGCTAGGACAAATTCCACACTAACCTAGCCTAAGCATTAGCACTGGGTGTTTAGCAACACCACTAAAGGTGGGTACTCCTCACTTATTATGACTGAAAAGAAAAGGCTGTACCTGTAGGCACAGGACTTTTCATGGTGATGAGTACTGGATGTTTGCATAAGCCTAAAAGTTTTAAGCAACTCATAGGCATAACAGTTTGTTATAGGGCAAACAGACATAGCTCTGCATAGTATCCTACAACTCTAACCCCATTACCTCGATTGTTTTCCAGATCCATATCAAGTCGCTGAATGACCTTTTTAAAATAATCTGTTTTTTCTTTTACTTCTGCCAACCTAACAATAGATAATAGATAATAAATAATGAAAGCCAAGTTTAAAACTGTGTTGCAAAATAGTTACTTTATTTTAGACAAAACTGCAGAGAGAAGTCAAGAATAAAAATAGAAAATATAAATTTACCAGTAAACAAAAGAATATCAGGATGATTCTTGTTATTATAAAAGATATAAGTAAATCATCTATCATTTTATTCCTCTGTTTATTAAATATAAGTTCTGTAAATCCTTTTAATTAAAAAACATTATTTGTTGAATCATCAGTAATTCTTAACTTACTCAACTAGTCCCTCTGCTGGTTATTATTCAGCTTTGGAGAGGTACAACATAAATGTTAAACTTCAAAAACCGTATTCCTTAAACTGTTTTCAGTAAAATCCAGTAAGAAATTTCCAAATAAAACACTCTGCTATATAATCAATCAAAGTCTGAAACAAAAGTATATTTAACACATTTCTACATAAAATCTCAAATATAATTATTTGTTATTGTTATCTATTAAAAATTCTGTAAAGCAAGTTATAATCCAATTAAAATACATTAAAATTTAACCAATAATTATAGTTGGAAATATTGCTTAAAAGAATTCAAACTTTTTTCTCTGAGATTTTATGCATTATCTCAATTTTTTGCTTTCATGAAAGAGAAATCAAAAGGCTCCAAACCAGAAGATATTGTACTGCTTTATCTACCCCTCAATACCTTACTATTTATTATAAAATTTACTTAACTTTCTGGCCAGTCTTCGGAAATGCCCAGTGCCTAAGAATCAAGAAGCAATGCCCTTCTCCTCTTTAGAATGGAACTTCTGTAACTCTTAGGTTTTAAGAACACATAAATAAACTTAAAAATGCGACTGCAATGTAATGCAGGTTAAATTTCATAGCTGTCCCAGAGGAGTAGCTCTTACAAATCAATATCTTCTTCAGCCTTAAACAACTTTTAAGTTAGTGCTATTACCAATTCATATTTGCAAGGTGTGTTCATAAGGGATGGAAGTATCTTACTATGCAGATCTAAATGTTCCAAAACAGAAGAACATACTCTATTCTCTGTAGAAGGTTAAGACTAGTACAGGTTGTGGTGATGTTCTAAAAGTCTGTAGAAATAGACTTGTGAAGGAACAGAACTATGTTTCTTTAGAGTGTACATGCAATTTATAACAAGAGTATAATGGGGTTACTCACTGTCTTTCCATGCTCGCAATTTTTTGACTATCGTCTTTAACCTATAAAAAAGTTCAACAACTTTAACATATAAAATTAAATCTACAAACGAAAAAAGGAAAATTAAAAAAAAAATCTGAATTCAAAATACAGGCAATAGAAACTTAGCACTTGAAGCCATAAATTTGTGACATAGGCCAAAAGAAGTGATATGATTTATGCACTATTTCTTTCAAATATTTAAAAATCATGCTATAAAGAAATCAAACACACTTAACATTGGTAATTCAGATCAATAATCTATAAAGTATAAACAGCTAGTTCCAGTGTAGGCCATTGTAAACTCATACAATTACTCCTGGACTAGTATACCTGTTCAGAACCCCACAAGTTAGGTTACAAGTGCTATTCAACCGGATCAGCTTTTCCAACCAATATATCTCATTAATAGGAGCAAGTAAACCAGCTGGAAACCTCACCATGCCAATTTTGTTTTCTTAAAATAACAGAACAGTATGGGTTAGAAGGGACTTTAAGATCATCTATCTCCAGCTCACCCCTCCCCATACTCCCCAGTCCTGCCATGGGCAGGGATGCCATCCACTCAATCAGGTTGCGCAGCATCCACATCAAACCCGGCCTTGAACACTTCCAGGGATGGGACATTGTGGTGGTTTACAAAGATTTCTTTTTAAATTTTTTTTAATTTTTTTTTTTTTCAAGAAAGGTGTGGGGCAGAGGAGAAGTGTTCTGGAAGTTTTATTCTAAATTTTATTATTTTTTCTTATAATTTCTAGTAATAAAGGTTTTCTTTGTACCATTTAAAGTTAAGCCTGTTTTGCCTTCCTCCTAATTCTATCTCGCAGCAGAAAATAAGTAAATAATCCTAGTAAGTACACAGGCAATTTAGGTAATGCTAAAACCCTCAGCATCAATTAGTACACTAGCCAAGAAATTTGAGATTAACAAACCAAAACCACTACAGACATCCACATGTTCCAGTGCCTCGCCACCTTCACAGTTTAGAATTTCTTCCTAACATCTAGTCTAAATCGCCTGTCTTTTCATCTAAAACAGTTTCCCCCACCCTAGCATTTTCTGCCTGCGTAAAAAAGTTGCTCGCCCTGTTTTTTATAAGCCCTCTTTAGGAATTGGACTTTGCTATAGGTCTCTCCAGAGGTTTCTCTTCTTCAGGATGAACAATTCTCTCATCCTGTCTTCATAGAAGAGGCGCTCCAGCCCTCGGATTATCTTCACAACCCTCCACTGAACCCACTACAACAGGTCTCCAGGTTTCGGCTGAACCTGAAATATCCCAACCTTCCAACTAACTAATTATTTTTAATGTCAGATTATTTGTGCTGCCTGGAGCATAAATAAAGGCAAAGTTCATACTTTGGTATTTTCAAGTATTATCACCCCTAATGATCCTTACTTGGAGAATCTTTTACATAACAACATTTTCTATTCTTGCCTGCTTTAGTAATCTCTCTCTTTCCTCCTGTGGAGACTCCATGTTCTTATCCTCAGCAATCATTCGATCTCGACGTTCCTTGAGCTCATGGACCTCCTCATACAACTGCACAGCTCTCTGTTTCATCCCAGAGTGTGCTATTTCCTGTTGTGAAAAACAAACACCTACTAGCTATTTTCAGATGGGAAGAGAGCACTGTGGTAATCATGCTTTAGTTAAGTAACACTTACCTATACTATATATCTATATATATATATTACAAGTGAAGCTTATTTCTTACAAAAAATACAGAGATAGTAAACAGCAGTACTTTTATAAAGTACTTTATAAAAAGTAAAATTTATAATCCATATTACCAATATCGCAATTCTGGAACAGAATATGCCAATCAGTTACTTCTTGATTTACAAGCTCTTCCTTGGGCCAATTTACTAGCAGATTTATTACTTCACAGTTTCTAGAGGATTTCAAACTATATGCAACATTCAAAAAAGGACTGAAAAACATCTAGCAGTATTTGAAAATTATACTTTCTGACTGTATGCTTCAGCTCATAAGTCCTTTTATTCATAAAAGACCCAATATGAAAATGTTGTCCTCAAAGAAACATTTTTACCCAAAACTGATTAGAAATTATTATTGGAAACCAGAGAGGCAGATTTGCCTTTCCATATTAAAAGCATGATCCTACAGTATCTGAAAATTTAAAGAAAAGATATTATAGGTATTTTTTCCTACTGTATTATTCTTTACAATAGCGTTTAGGGAAGATTAGTACAGAGACCACTTGTTGTCATACGTACAGCTCTTAGACTCTCTTCCTTTACATTTAGTGCATCCAATTCCTGCTGTTGAACAACCAATTCCTAAAGAGGAAGCAAAATGGAGAATTCAGATAAAAATTACTACCTGATTGACTACTTTTTTGCTCTAAACCTTAGTATGTATCAAATGCTGTAAATCCTCCCATTGCTGCCCTTAAAAATTTGAAAGGCAGGACTCTGTCCAGCTCCTTCATGTAATTAAGATGTAGTAAACACTTGCTTTCAGCATCCAACTTTTCCTTTACTCTTATCATTATTATTTGCAGTAGGGCTACCACCAAAAAATTGTTTGCCCTTTTTCTACTACTTTTTTCTTAAAAGCAGTACCATGTGTGGAACTTGTTATCTGTACTTCAGAAGTTTAGAGCCAAATTTTAAAATCTGAACCAGCCATGACAGCTTCTTCATAGTCCAGGAAGATACACATAAGCCTGACTACTGATTCAGCTCATTCTAAGACAGATGGGAAACACTGAACTCATCTCTGTACAGACTATACACAGAAACTTATAAGACTGTATGGCTTGTACAAGATCGTCTCAGAGAGCTAAAAATGTTACTCCTGTTGTTAAAATTAGGATTAGTGAAATAACAAACATTTCATAAAGCCCAGCTCACTCTCCCTGATACATTCAAAAGCTAGTCAGATGCACTATTGTACACAAGAAGAAAACTTTCTACTCAAGTGAACTACAAAAATTGCTGGGGTTATTTTTTCTTTCTGCCTGCTTTTTACATATGATGAAATATCTAAGTATTGTGTGGCTTTTAAAAACTGCATGTCAAAGCCTAAATTTACAAAGAAAATAGTAAACATTATTTCTTCCTGAAGTATGAAATATAAGAAGGCAAAGTATTTGGTCTGAGTCAATTGCTCTATTTTCAGGTATTTCTAAAATTGATTAAAATATCAGCAAGCTTTTTTAATCGTATTACTCTGCAATAAATTTTATCTAAATAAAATTTAGATACTTAAATATAAGATTAAATTTTACTTAAATTTCATCTAAACCAAATGAAACCAGTTTAAGAAATAATTTAGGTAAGCATAATGAAACAAGCCGACCTGGGAGAGCTTTTCATTAGCAGCTTTCATGTCCATATACTTAGCTTGATTTTCCTGCGACATATCTTTCAATATGTCATCTGCCAAAACCTTTTCACGCTCGATATCTTCTTCTATAGCTTGATTTAACTTTTCTGTGCTGTAAAAATATAATGCTTTTGTAACTTTTACAAAAAGTATAATGGTTAATATATATTGCAAGCACTCATTTCAAACTCCAGTATTCCTCCAGCCTCACTGAAGTGCTCAGTGTAACACAAAAACCTAGATTCTATAAAAACGAGTTACCAACTTGTACCTAATACTCTTGGAGCTGAATTAGCTATACAAACATTCACAAAATGAGAGAATAGAAGAATTCACTGCCTTTATAATACCCACACAGTGTTTTCCAACACTCCCACGCTGTGTATCTGCATTCATCTCAACACTGGCAAAAGTATGGTACTCCCTCTTAATCTATGAATTTCTGGAGTAACAAAAGGCAGTTTGAAATAAGGAAGCTGGTATGCAATTTCTGAATGCACATTAAGAAAATATATTACAAAGATATCAGGACCTGACACCAGATGACGATGATGAACAGATTATTCTTTGCAAAGAATAGTTGATTACTTTAGAATGGAGAGTGATTTCAAAGGTCTGAGCAGTGAAATTGTTTAGCTATGCAATAACTAAGAAATTAGGCATTTTTTACATTCTTGATTGAGGAGTTTAATCTTGTTAGGAAATTGATAGTTTGCAAATATAAAAACTTTACCATTCCAGCTATAGTGAGCTACAAGCAACCGTCTTAGCAGATTTAAAGAACATGTAAAGAATTGTTCTCACTGTTTTATGATAAGCCTAGTAATTTCTATGAAATTCCTGAAAGCTAGAGAGTCAACTCGAGAACATACTTAAAGGAAATTTAAAAATAAAAAAACAACACTCCTGGGACCCTGAAGAGTATACCTTAGTTCCCTTCATTGTTCATGAAAGATT
Organism: Luscinia megarhynchos; assembly: GCA_034336665.1. NCBI lineage: Eukaryota > Metazoa > Chordata > Aves > Passeriformes > Muscicapidae > Luscinia > Luscinia megarhynchos. Next base: position 51,425,544 of record CM067592.1, on the reverse strand, counting down.
GCTTAAACAGTTTGCTTGCTTCCAGAGTGATTTCTCCCGTTAAGAATGACAAAATTAGCCAAATACCTTCCTTCAGGATTTGTCTTTTCTTTTTCATTAACCTTCCCTGAATTGCAAGATAAAAGTTGTAAATTATATAACTGACACTACTGGATAAAAGACTGCAGAAAAAATTGTTTCTTGTGCCCTCAAGTTTAAGAGATGATGCAAAACAATGGAACTACACAATGATAATTTCAGGGTAAGGAAATAATGAAAATATTGAAGAAGCAGAGTAGAGTTGACATTGGAATCGACTTCTGAAGGTTATTTGTCCAACCTGTGCACTACTGGAAGCACAGTCACCTAGAGCAGGATGTGTCAGTGTCTTTTTCAGGTTTACAGTACCTTGAAGGATGGATACACCACAACCTGTTTATGGAATGTTTTGACGTTTGTTCACTCTTACAAATGGAAGAGTTTTTCCTGATATTTAAATGGACTTTCCTGTTCTCCAATATATGGTCATTGTGTTTCATCCTGCCCTTAGGCATTGCTGAAAGCAGTTCCATGTTCTTAACCTCTGGCCATCAGCTATTTACTTTGATAAAATACCCACTAAGCCTCTCTTCTGGAGACGAAACAATGCCAGTTCCCTAAGCCTTTCCCACAGTTTTCATCACTTACAATGAATTCTCAAAAGGGTATCAAAAATGTAACCACTTCCAACTAGCTTCCAACAAAGATCTATCATCTTCAGGAAACTGAGGATATTACGTAGAAATTCTGGCAGGTTAGCTGACCATGCCACAAAAGTGCCTTGGATCTGATGATGATGAAGCAAATCAAAATTTTTATCTCCCACTTAGTATGGCAAATTTGGAGTGCAGTGGGACTGCATAATAGATATTGGATGATTGTAATATGACATTAACTTTAATACCCTCTTGAGACTAATTTATTCAGATCCAGTCCAAATATGAGGCCCTCACTGCAAGTCCACAAATTTATAAGTGGTTAATTATGTTACATGTGGTAGTTGAAAAAGGAGCTAATTTTTAAGCTACAAGAGTAGTTTGAGCCAAGACCTTTTGAGAGGCATGGAGCTAGGAGCTATTAGGGAGCTTTCGTGTTACTTCTTTACTGAATGCTCCTTATGCCTCAGTGTAGGCCTATGAATGCTGTTGCAAGGTCTTAGCAGTGACAGTTTCTCTCAGATCAAGCCCAAGTGTAGACATGGAAGAAAGAAAATAGAGAAAGTGCAATAAAAAATTCAATAAAATTCAATATTCAAAAAAATTCAGTAAAATCAGCTAAGGGTGCTGATTTTCAGAAGAAATCTAGTCTAAATGTAATTCTCCTGGAGACACTGCAATACGGCCTAGAGGGAGCTAGTATTTAAACACAAATACAGTGCTTCTCCTGGAGATCACTGGCACCTTTAAAAGAGTGAGAATACAGTTTACTACACGTATAGCAATACCACCCTTGAGGGCAGTGATGTCTGCAAGCTCTATGGGATTTCTCTCATCAATGCCTGAGATTTAAAGTGTACAAGGCAGGACAAGGAAAGAAACCTACTTTTCCAGCCCCCTCTATTTAAAGTGTGTGTGGAGACATTAGAGAGTATCCTTTTTACACGAGGCAATTCTTTTTTTCTTACATCATATGGACTCCTGGCTAAATACTTCAACATGATCCAGCATGTCCTTGAGACTAGAAATGTCTGACTTAATGGGATGAATCTTCTGTGGCAGAAACAGGAGAGGCTGCAACTTAGTAATTTTTCAAGAGACAATTTAAAAATCAGCAATGGCTGTCATAGAAACACAATCCATTACCACAAGTAATTTGAAAACTATGGATGAAGCTGAATCAGGGATGAGGCTTTGAAAAATTGTAGAATGTTTTGAGATATTATGCAAAACAAATAATAACAAAGATGTTATGTTGTAAATAACAACAAAGATGTAGTGAAGTAAAACAATTTATACAGCCACATATTGGAGAGGAATACAGAAGGAAAGGAGATGCATTGTTCAGTAGTTTGGTGGTCACAGCACTTATATATCAACATAATCCCTTTTTTTCAGCCTTAACATATACATTCACGCCAGAGCAAAGCAAGTGTGATTTGTTTTTAGAACTTCTTCCTGAAATACTGCCCTTATCACAAACATCCTTACAGTGCATGTAATTCTTTGTAAATAATGAGCTTTAGGTATCACCCTGCAGCTCTTCTGACAATGATGTTTCTGAAATACAAGCATTAACACAGAGTTAACTAGTTACTAGGAAGCTTTACTTTGGTATGCAAATATCCTGACATTTTCTTCATTTGATGAATGATCAAATTAAAAATGCAAGTCTTTTTCAGTCTCCAGTATTTCTTTAATAGATTGTAACTCTACTTGCTCGTAAATCACCTCTGGCATTTAAACTCACTGCTTCCTCTAGGAACTGGAACTTGACATTTCAGCACATTACAATTAGACTCTCCTATTGGCTGCTGATCTAATTAAATCCAAGATGATTATAAGAAGTTGCTCAACTTAGTCAATCTTTTGCTAAGGATTTTCTAGGTTTATTATTTTTTTACACTGCCTGGTTATTCATCAGGTACAAAGGTTGAAGAAAAATAAAGTGCTGTTTCACCGTATTATTTCTTGTCAGTGCACTGAAAAATCTACACATGTGTACATATGATACCTCTAAGAAGCAACAGAAAGGTAAGACACTTGGCATGTCTAATTTAAAATGCAGGCAAAGATTTATTACTGTAACTTTGTTGCTTGACTGGAAGTAAACATCTCAAGGTACATTAAAATTTCAGGAATTAGTATGAACCTTGGACATGCTGAGTTGTTAAGTAAATTCTACTCCATTAGAAGGCTGGGGAGCAGACTCTGTAAACCAGAGTGGTTATATAAACTCAATTACCTCTCCAGAAAAACAAAAATCATTACATTATTTTTATATTATATAATTTTCAAAGTTCTCGAATGGAAATTTTAAAGAAAGCACTTCCAATTACAAGGAAATATCAAAGTACTACCAATGTATTGCCAGGCTAAGTCTCTTTCCAAAGTAGTTAGTTTAAATAACAGCTCATGAAACCTAGTTCTAGTAAAATGCTAAAACTAAATTTACAACTAAAATTACAAGTGCTTTCATGTTCTTTTATTGATTTTATAGATTCACACACACAAAATGCAGGCAGTCACATTTGTAATGTTTCCAGCAGAAACTAAGTAAGAGATAGGAGTTATGTTTTGGACTTAGACATATGCACGCCTTAAATTTTCGATTTGGTTGTTATTAACTTACAGATTAACATTAAAACCAATATTTAATATATTTTTCCATTCTATTTAAGACAGCTCTTGTCTTGTAATCTGAAAACTACAATAATACTATTAATCTATATTTATAAATTGCCAGGTTAAGATCTGCTCTGTTTCTGAACATCTAGGAAGCTGTATATTTAAAGTACAAATATGCTGCAAGATCCAGATGTTAAAATGGTCATTTTGGGAGTTCTCAAAGTGCACCATGTCTTCCACTAACAATACATAAACTGGCTAAAAAAATATGCAGGTCACAAGTATGACCACTGACAAGTGCAAAACCTAACGGAGAACACAATCCCACAGGGGCTGCTGCTGCTTACAGCATCCCTCTCCCTGCTACGGTTAATGGCTAAATGGCAAAAGTTTTATGAACTCTTTTTGTATTCAGTATAAGTTTCTGACAGAAGCAGAAATACACAATGGATCAGAGCACTGTAAGTGCATTTATCTTCCTCTTCTTTCCAAGAAGTTATGCAATCTCCAGGCTCATTCAGTCAGGTGAATGAGGTCAATCCTCTGACAAATGCAGATATCCAGAAGTTATCAAATAGACTTGACCAGTTTGTTCTATGACCTCATTTACTTCCTTATGATCAGCAAAGGCCTCCCAGCACTCATTTTAAGGACTGGTGGAGATTTTGTAAATCTGACAGGCTGCCCATATTAAACACTGTTTGCGCAATTAAACTTCCTGAAGTAATTTCCCCCAGTCTTCTCTGTTAAATTCAGTGCATGCTCTGAACAGCTCACTTGAAACAAGTATCTTACACTTTACCTTTTGGGTTTCTATTACTTTGGAAGATAGAAATCTGGCAAGGAGATATTAACTTGACACCTTATCTTTTCAGATGCTTAAGAAAAACTGGAAAAATAAAGGTTAATTACCTTTTACATAACATTGTCATTCAAGTGTGGCATAAACAGGGACTAGCTTAACGTCTCACAGACATGGTATAACATTTCTGCTCAAAATGAACAGATACTGCAAATAGTCTCTGATTCAAAGGCAATGACTGAGAGACCCTTTCTTTGAGAAGCGCTGTCACAGTAAGTTCCATTTGTAGGACCTTTCCTAACTTCAAGTAAGACTTGAATCTGTACAAAAACTCCACCACTAGAGACTGAACCATGCTTACTTAGCTCCAAAGACTGGAGCAACAACTATATCTTCATAAGAGACAAGTCGAGCTTTATGTCATATTATAGGTTATATTATGGACAATAAAGAAATTAAAAGATTGATCTTCTAATTAAAAATTCACGAAAGTGCTTAGTAACTTACATAAGAATATAAAAGAAATCTGACTGGACAGACCAACAATTGTCTAGTAGAGTACTCTGCCTCTGTCAGAGGAACAAGTGAAATTGTATAGGCAGAACATGCAAATGTCGAAACTTTTTGCAGTTTACTACCATCATAGTCTTCCAGGACCTATAATTGCTTTAACAGTGATATTAATGAGTACAGCCCTATTTGTTTTATACATGTACGATACTTTTCTCTATTAACTTTTCTATTTGCTGATATAGTCTGCACACTGGATTTTAGATTTGGCTCAATTAAGTGAAAGCTGAATTCATTAATTCCTGGTTTTTCACCTAATTTTACATTGCAAAATTTATTAAACTGTCATTGAAATAACTGTATCTACTAATTTGTAAAACCATCACTACAGAAGACATCAGTAATTCTGGTCTTGATATGCAAAAGTGTTGTTTTTTACTAGGTTCCAAACATGAAACTCTACTGGCTTGTGATCTCGGCTGGAACACTATTTTTGAATACAGTCACTGCTGACTGTAACATTACTTCCCAAACTGTAAGTTTTACATTGATCTGAACTACCTTTATGTTTGAAAGATACACTTGAAGCAGAAGGCATTTTAAAAACTGTTTCATAAACATAAAAATTCTGAAGAAAGATATACAAAAGTGTGGGAATCCTTAAAATCAGAGGGTTTTGGGAAAGCTGCAAAATCAGACCTCTGAAATGGCAGAACTGCAATTAAAGCTAAGTGGCAGCCCTAAGATTTGTCAGCAGAAAAGTTATATGAGATGTAGAAAGCAAGGACAAATAGAACAATGGTCTGTGTATTAAAGCTTGGCTAGAATAACTCCCTGAGCTGCAGGAAAGTTTATCTAGCAAAATATTAGGAAGGTCTAAGCTTAATATTGGAGCTTCATGCATTGTATTTTAAGGCTTACAAGCAGGTATTGTATTTTAAATAAGAAAGCAATGTTCAACCAAAAGTACGTGTACTTATAGTGGTTGGACAGAACTACTGTGAACATGCTTTTGCTTTTTGCGATTGGCCAAAAAACTTTCAAAGCACATTGTAACATCACATTCCGCGGCTGCTTCTGCTGAGGACGTGAGCTGCTGACATCTTCCAGTCTCCCCAGCTGTGTAATGAGACCGAGGCTTGAAAGAAAATAAAACAGCTCGAGACGTGTTCCATAGCAGCCCCGCCCCATTCACGATTCTGTGCATAAACCCATGGTCAGCACTAAAAATGCAAGTAATAAGTGATTTTATGTGTAATGAACAATCAGATGATGGTAGCTATTGTAAATGGGTGAATAACACTGGAACATATTTGAGATGATTTTGTTATCTCAAATTCTTCGAGACAACAGGAATGCCTCTTTACATATATAAATATATGTACTCTTTTCAGAAAACAAAAATATTCCAAGGTATTGAGAGCAGAGACTCAAATCAGAAAAGACCGTAACTATGCACAGAAAACCAAAATGAAGTGGTATAGCAAATATACATATAATAAATGTTTTGTTGAAGGATCCAAGGATGTTATTTTAAATGAAGAGTAAGTAATGTTTTTAAAAAAATACATTTTAGAAGTCATAGTTGAATTAATTGAATTGAATTAATTGAATTAATTTAAATTGCAGCCTTGAATAAACTTCGTCTATGACACCTTCTTTCCTGATTATATAGGAAAGTAATTATTTTTTAATCAACAAATAATTCATTCCAAATATTAATTCCAAAATGTTATGCCAAAAAATGTAATTGGTTACATTTTGGATGACCATCACATAAAGACCCATGCATCTAAGCATAGAGCTCAGCACTAAGTGTTCTGGAACATAAAGTCTCTAGACACTAGGAGAATTCATTCCACTGTATCACCAGACCTTGAGTCAATTAAGAAAGATATAAATAAAGCTTAAAAGAGCAATATAACTTTTCTTTTAAAGAGACAGTATTAAAAAATAGAAGATAGTTTTCTCTTGCCTTTAACAGTCCTCACTGAGACACCTTCATTAGTAGACTTTTCTACAGTATTTAATTGTCATTGTCTTTTTTTCAACAGGTTGCTTGTGAGGAGTCTGGAAAGAACCTCTTTAATATCTCTCTCAATCTTTTTCAAAACGTTACTAAATTAAGCCTCAAAACCAGTAAAATCACTTTAGAAGATCATGACAAAGAGATTCTTGGACGTTTTATTAACCTCACTGAACTTCATCTGCATGAAAACAACATTACTGTACTGAACAATAACAGCTTCTACAATATGAAAAATCTCATAACTCTGGATATTAGCAACAACTGTATTAGCACAGTTCATAAAGCAGCATTTGCAGGATTAAATCAACTCTCAGTATTGAATCTATCCTACAACATGATTGCTCAGCTGGATTCAGATACATTTACTTCTCTAGAAAGTCTGGCAGTTTTAGACCTACAGTATAATTTTCTGAAATATTTTCATATAAAATCATCTTTTAAACCAATTAAAATTGTTTTAGCTGGAAACCCATGGATCTGCTGTGACCTCCTTGACTTACAGATATGGCTAACTGCCTCCAATGTGACATTGGGTAAGTTTTGCTATGAGCAGCATTTCGTATTTTTTTACATCAAATAACTTTACTGTTAATTTTTTTCTGATGAGGATAAAATCTACCATCAATTTACCCATATTATGCAGTAATGCTATCCATGCGATTTTTTTAGAGTGTCAAAAAATACCAATATCTCATAATCTTATTACTGCTCATATTCACAGAAAATGAAAGCAACACTACATGTACATTGTCAAACAAGGATAAAATCTCCATCAAGATGGCAGCTATTCAAACAGATGACTGCAAAATTGAAAAGACTTCTTTAGAAAACACTGTAACTTCCACTCCTGCTGTTAATCTTAGAACTAGTGCCTTAATAACAGCTCTGATTCCAAACAACATCACTGGAAACAACAGAACTCGTGCAGGTAATACACAAGTATTTCACTTTACTGCTTATGAGCTGTTTGATTTGCTGTACCATGACTTTATATTGTTTTGCATTCCTAGTACACTCTGACTCTTCCATAAAAGCCAGGGCTACAGAACAAGCATATTTCCACTTTCTGGTAGACAGTTACACACATTACGGTGAATGTTAAGGTCTACTGAGTAAGTGTTCAAAACAGATAAACCCCACAATTCTCAAATGACACTAAAAAATTATGATGAAATTTCAAAGCCCTAAAATTCAGATAATTGCCTAGATCTCTGCCTAACAGAACTAGGGAAATAACTTTCAAAAAAATTTGTTTTTTCCAAAGTAAATGCTTTCTAGTAGATGTAGTTGTCTTCCTAAAATGTACTTCCTCAATGAACTTAAAGATTTTTCTCTAGTCCTAACAGTGTTCAGTATAAAGAATGTAAATGTGCCCATTGCACATTCTTTGGAAATCTCAGGGATAGTCTCCTCTCCTTTTTTCACCTTTGAATGTTAATCTTACATGCCAGTTAACTCTTCCATCCTGAAACTTTTTACTTCTTCCTTCTGGCTAAGCAGGAAAATTATCTACAGATATATACACAAATTATAAGCTACCACTGTGGCATGTTGCTTTAGCTGTACCATTTTATAATTTATTTAGGGTACTGACCAGCACACAAAATCAGATTCTAAATAGAGACTACTGGCAACTACAGTTTATTGAAATTTTTATTATAAAAGAAACACAACTGAAAGGTCATGCCAAACAAAAGACATGTTATTTTATGGTTCAGGCATTATCAGTGTATAAAAAGTAAAGCCTGGGAAAGAGAATTTGAAGCCAATTACTAATTACTTTTTCCAAAGGCTAATCTTGGAATTTAACTTTTGGAAGAAAAAAATCTTTTATATGTATTTATTATTTTTATCTTTTCTATGTCCCCAGAGCTTTATCTTTGATCTAGACTTCAAAACAATTATTTTTTTATAAAAAAAACATGAGGTAGATTTATAGTGCTATGAAATATGAGATGCACATACATTATTAGTCTCCATGATGTTACTGACTCCCTAACAACACAGCAACAACATTCTACTAAAGCTCTGGAGACAGTAATCCCCCTACCAATGTTTACTTTGTGAGTTCTCAATTTAACTATGAAAAAAAAAAATCATACTTGAGTTCTTGCTAGTACTCCTCATGAAGATTACTCTTCTTTTTTTCCTGTTTTTTAAGAGTTACCACTTGTTGGGAAAAGCTGGACCTTCCTAGCGGGTGTCCTAGGGTTTGTCCTAAGCACCACACTCCTGATTTTTACTGCTGTAAAATGCCCGGCATGGTATCACTACTTGATCAGCTACCGTCACCGTCGTCTGAAAGAAAATGATTCAGAGATGTTTGAACAGGAGTTCTCAGCTGACATGAGTCCTTCTCCTTCAGTATCGGGTACAAGCACTGAAGAACCCATTGTAATATTTGAGAAAGTTCATGCATGTGGAGACGAAGAAGATGGATTCATTGAGGATAAATACATAGATATTTATGTAAATGAGGAGCATTAATGTCTTAAATGACAGATGCTGAACTGACATTTCAAAACGTAGTACACTTCTACTTCTATTTTATGCTTTGTTACATACAATAGAGAATGAAGGCATTCAGCCTATCTCCTCTCATCTTGCCAAATCCATAACAAGATTTTGCTGCATCAATCATAAAGTTAAAAATGGGGTCATATGCATGCATTATTGGCACAACAAATACTTCAAAACATGCAAAAAATACTCATAATCCACTTTTTATAAAAATGTATTTGGCTACTTGAATTGGTGGGCTTAGTGTATATTGTTTAACATGAACAAAGTAGCAGGTGAAATTGGCATAATCATTAACGTTTCATTGCAAAGAGGTCTAGAAGAGAAAAATAATTTCTCTAAAATGTTGAAGCTGTCCACAGCTAGACTGAGGGCTGCCTCCAAATCAATAGTGTAACAGCTCTGCAGTCTATTAGGCAAAACTAACACCATCAGAGAGTGGAGCATTTGGGTATATTTTTACCCAAATTAGCAGAACAAAAAAGACCAACGGCTGTATTCCCAAAAATGTTTATGTACAATGATGAATTAGCCTTACTGCACTGCTACTGAATCAAGTATTTTCTCTTCATATTTTTCTTAACACTTAAAAATGCATTCAGGGTAAAACAGACACATTTGCAAATTGCTGAAAACTACAGTATTAGTGCAATGTGACATTATTAGCCAGCAAATTGGTTGCTTTGGAGTGCTTATTGGTACATAAAATCTCATTGCTGAGATTGCTTTCATCAGCAACACGTAGGATCATACAGCTTTCTCCGGCACCTCTCTTGCTCCTAAATTAACTATCTCAAAAACTCACCCTCTGAGCCTATCACTACACCAGCCATTCTCATGGCTTACAAATTCTTATTGCAAGCACGTCACCAACCTCATCTTTCCCTCTACACAACCCTACTTTTGCAGACAGGCAAAGGTCTAGTTCCCACTCCCGCTTGCTTTCTTCACTCTGCTACTCCACGACAAAACTCTCAAAACTGACAGCAGGTTGTCAAAAGACAGGAATCTCCACAGCCAGCTAACTCTTCCTGGATGGCAAGGCAATTATCTTCAGAGGAGTAACTAGAGGAGTAACCAGGAAGTCCAGCTGCAAGCCGGCAGTAATGTATCATGTTGAAATTGTTCAGGTATCACTAGTGATATACATTGCACCGTTAGGATAATGGATAACACTTCAATTCTCCCAGCTGAGTTATTCAAAGATGAAAAACATACACTTAATGTACTTACGTTTGTCTTTCTGTGAAAATTTTATCTATACTCTGAGCGTCTCGGTCATTCTGAACCTTTAACTTAAAAAAAAAAACACAAACAACTGAAATACAATCAAGTTTGTAATAAATCATGGGATCATATAGATTGGAAAACATCTCTTAACATCATTAAGTTCAACACTTAACACTGACAAGTCCATCATTAAACCACATCCCTAAATACAACATGTACACATCTTTCAAATACTTCAAAGAAATTGATTCACTTACTATTTCTGTGGGGTCTATTCCTGAAACACTTAGTAATGTACTGTTTAAAACTACACTGATGGGATGAAAAACATTCTTCTCTTTATGACACAAACATTGTATCTTTATTATTCAATGAAATTCAAGCAAAAAAAAGTTGCTTTGACCAAGAAACATTCAGGTCATTTTTCAACTGACCAAAACCACCTTTATTGAAAGTGATTTCTTTTGTTTACGGACAAAGTGATCATAAGAAATAAAATTTGCATGATGCCATTCACACCTTAACATCTAGAGGATGTGTTAGAAAATAAATAAGGAAAGCAAAGGAAGAACAAAATTTGATTTTTTGATGGCTATGTCATTGATGTATTTAATATTTTTTACACTGGAGACATTTAAAACGCTGAAGAAAGAAAGAGAACATAATGTCCAGAATACCAGGAAGCTTTACCAGACAGTGGATGCTGCTTAAATTTGCTTCTCCTAAGACAAGTGTTCTGAGCTCCCAAAAAAACCCAAAAAACCAACCAACCAAAAAAAAAAAATCACTAAGATATTTTAACACTCATAATTTGGATTGGGATAACACCCTTCTCAAATTTAAATCATAGAAAACTATCAAGGGGTTGTTAAAACAAGACTTCAGGCAATTGTCTTACTGCTAACATGTTGCCAACATTATGAATAATTTAACTGGAAAAAAAATGGCTAAGTTTTAAGTCAGTGCTAATGTTTTTTTAGATATGTCACACATTCACAGCACCAAGAAAATAACATATCATTTCACTGTTAAAGCACAGAAAATATCCTAATTCTTACCATATTGTAATCACGGATCACTTCTGCCATATCTGTACTGGTGTTAAGTATATCCACAACCTGAAACAAGACAGAATTCCAACCTGTTACTGCTCTCCTTTTCCTTAAAAAAACAATCAAACGGTTCAAGAAAACACAGAAAATTTTGGTTATTGCAAATGGAAAAAATATGATTTGGGAATCTGAATAGGTCGTGTGTCATTTTCAGAAATAATCATAATTATATGTCGCTGTTCTAAGCACTGACATATTACACAGCACAGATTTCTTAAATCTATATGCAGATGCTTCTCCTAATTTTATAGTACATTTTTTGTTTTCCTCTGTTTCCATTTCTTTCCTTTCCAACAACTGAATAAAGTCATTATTAACCAGTATATTTTTACATAGAAATGCCAAAAATTTGTTCGGAATAAAGCAAAAGCATTACAAAGTAAGCAAGAGAATAAATGGGAGCATTCAGGTCAAAATTTGACAGCAGCATACCATGTTGAAGTCTGCTAGTTGACCTTGAAGATCTTTGATTTCACTAGCTAAAGCCTCCGCCCTAAATATGAAACAAAAAGTCAAACTTCAATTCGTAACATTTGCACATGTAAAAATAAAACAACGAAAAATATAATTATTCCCTGACTCCTTGAAGCCTGCCCAATACCTGAAAATAGTCCTATGACTTAGAAAGTTAGCACTGCAGTAGCTGCAATACATCTCACCGTTTTTCATAGGACAAATAGACAGATTTCTCTTGCTTGTACATTTCTACTTCTTCTTGAAGCTTGTTAATTTCTGTTGTAAGTTCATTTGTTTTACTTCTGAAAAAAATAAAGAAAAAATAATCATTAACATTTGGATGTACAACCAAAGCACAGCTAGAACAGTAAATATATTTTACTGCAGGAGATTTGCAATTGGTATTTCTCACACTGCACCTAGATTCAACTCAGCATTTCTAAGAAGAGGTAAGTGTGGAAAAAAGTAAAATGGTCATATTAGAAAAAGTCCTAAGTAGCTGCTGGAAAACCTTGGTAAGAAATAAAATGTTTTAATTAGCTTTTTGTCTTTGCTGGTAAAACAGATATGGAAGCTAAAAAACCACAGCATAATTTCACAGAATATGGGTAACATCCGTATCTAAAATGAATTATTTTAGGACAAATTATTCAAAACTGTAATATGAACATCTGATAAAATCCTCCATGCAATAGTTTGCACAAGATCTTGCCTTTGCAATTGCTAGCTGAATGTTTGATCCAAGTAAACCACCTGAAATGTACAACCAAAAATGCTTAGTTTGCAGTGCTACTTCTTACAAATGGAGCTATCAGACATAACAAACATTGGAGGTGGAAGCTCAGAATCACTGACCCTCCCCTTACTAATGCTCTCAGAGAGCATTTAACTTAGCAAGTCTAACGACCAAACCTCCAGGGAATCTACTACCTTTCTTCCTACAGAATATCAGCATGCAAAATAACCTTCACCCTTAGAGCAGTGCTCTTATAAAAGTTCATTGTAAGTGAACACCACTTATTGCATGCTATTGTCAAGCTTCAACACTGTGTCTGAAAGGGAACAGGCCATTAAATGTGCTGTTAAGACGTACCTCAGCACCCCAAGGTAGTATGTTTTATCCATTATCTGTCTCTGAGGACCTGATAAAAGAGATCAATATGATAGTTTGTTTAAAAAAAACGTAATTTAGATGAACTGCAAATTAGGAAAACAATCTGCAAAATGTATATTAAAAACATTGCACCAAATGCTTTTAGTATTCTTAAATATTTATTATCTAATGTGTAAAAAGGCAGTTTTTAGACTGTTGTGAAGATAAACATTACTATCACAAACATATTAATAGTTGCTACATAATAAGAGTATTTTAGGAATTCTGTAGTGATGGAATGAAACACAATAAACTTGTATTATTTGGAATTATTTTTAAAGACAGGTCATTTATAGAAAAATGCTTATCTTCTTTGGCTGCCAAGAGTAATGACAGAAAGAGGGGTATTTTAATTACTCTTTCTTTTTGCTGCTCTTTTTAATCACACTCTTCACTCTGCAATCTACACAATGATGAAAAGCTTTTCTTTAAAAAATTAAATATTCTTTCAAAACATTTGCAGACATCTTGAGGGCTATTTTCAGTTTAAAATACCTTTCATTGCAGTTTTTATTCCACTTAATCCCTGTTGAGTCACTGGACGGTCTGCAACTTTTATCTGAGATGATAAAACTCCTCCAGGAGTCAAAGAACCACCACGAGAACCAGGTCTTGCTGTATTAGGAGGCATCTATAAAAAAAAAAAGAAATGAGAAACCTAACAAGTCTGAATTATTACTTAATTATCCTTTAGCAATTGCCAGAGCAGTTTAAAACTTCAGTTATTCTCTACACTCTTTCTGTAAGAATCTTTTAGTATTTGCATCCCTTCGGGGAGCTAAACTTTAAGTGAACATATGCTGTAGAAGGTAAGGGATTAACTTTGAGCAGCTGTTCACTGTTCCATCTATCTGCAACACTAATGCTATTTAGGTCTCCCAGGTGAACTCTGGTTGCTGGATTTCCCTGACCTCCTCCAGACAAGGTTTGAAAAACTTTATACAAAACCAAAATCATAAATTCTTCATAAAAAATAACTTCTCCTCACTCCAGTCATGGTACTACTGAAAAAACAAGATTAAAAAAAAAAAAAAAGGGACAAAAATCTAAATAGATCAAAATTAATAATACATTAATTTTTAATATTTTCTAACATACCGCTGTTCCTATTCTGCCTGCTGACGGAGTCCTCGATGAAGACGCAGGCCTCGATGAAGAGGTCAGCCCTACTCCTGCTCTTGAAGCAGAACGAGCTGTGGGAGGTCTATTACTGCTGGCCATATTCCTTTCCTTTTAAACTTCACTCTGTAAGAAGAGAAATCATGCTTTGATTTGTACAAGGTCCTTAAAACTGTAAGAGACCGACTCTTTAACGCATAACTCTTGTTCGAATGTTAAAAGGGGGTAGCTTTTGGTTTCATAAGTAATCTGCAAAGTACTTTCCTACTGGATGGTACAACACAGCGGCAGTGCTCAGGAAAGACCACGTAACGTCCATGAGCAAGCTGAGGCAGCAGTCTCTTTTCAGTGAGCCATCAGGTTATTCTTGTGGCATTTCTTGTTTCAATATCTGAATGAAAATTTTTAATGAAACAAACTGGAAGCGAGCAACTGCTGCAAATACTCATTCGGGTTATCTACAGAGGGTCCGTAAGCCACCGCCCGTCACTACGGCGATCCCGAACTGCGCTAGTCCTGACAAACCGCGGCAACGTTCGCCACTCCCGAAGGAGCCCATCCCAGCCACACAGCAGCGCAGAGCCAGCGCCCCGACCGCCCGGGGAGCCCTGTCCCCTCACCGCGCCCCTCACCCGCCATTAGCCCGCAGGCAGCGCCGCTGTATCGTGGCAACCACCCGCTCGCATATCGCGATGGCCACAAATCTCGCCCCAGCCCGCCGTAAATACCGAAGACTACAACTCCCAGAGGGCCTCGCAAGGGAAGGGCGGCAACACGACCGCCTGCGTGAGCGCGGTGCCTGCCGGGATAAGAAGCCGCGCGTGGGGCCGGCGGCGCGCCTTGTGACGACACTTCCGGCGCGGCTTCCGGCGGCGGGCGGCCCGTGCTGTGTCAGGCCGGCGCTGCCGCCATGGCGGGTGAGGGCAGCACGTTCCGGCTGCGCTGCTCCCTGCTGGGGCATGGGCAGGACGTGCGGGGCCTCACCCGTGGCCTCTTTCCGGAAGGCGGCTTTGTGTCCGTTTCGCGGGACAGAACCGCGCGGCTCTGGGCCCCTGACGGGTGAGTGCTGGGCCGCGGAGCAGCGCAGGTCGGGCCGGGCGCTCCAGCCGGTGCTCCGCAGGAGGGAGAGCGTGGAGGTGCCGCCGCAGGGGCTGCGCCCCTGCCCCGCCGCCTTTGTCTCTGCGTCCGAGTCCTCCTCAGGGGCTGCCGGCGGAGCCGAGGGAGGTGACGCGCGGTGGGAGCCTGTTCGCAGGAGGCGTTCGTGACTGGCATTGTCACTTGCATAGAATCACGTTAAGGGTTTTGAAGGACCCCTTCGAGATGATCCAGTCCTAGTCCCTCAGCCACGGGCAGGGACACTTTTCAGTTTGCTCAGAGCTGTATTCATCCCGGCCTTGAGCACTTCCGAGGATGGGATATCCACAACTTCTCTGGGCAACCTATTCCAGTGCCTCATCACCCTCACGATGAAGATCTCCTTCCTAAAGTCTAACTTAAGTTTTTCCCCTTTCAATTTGTGCTTATTACTTCTTGTCCTATTGCTACAGTCCATGAGGAAGAATCCCTCTCTAGCTTCCCTGTAGGCCTCTTTAGATACTACAAGGTTGCTATGAGGTCTCCATGCAATTTTCTCTTCTCCAGGCTGGGCAGGCCCAACTTCTCCATGCCTGCTTTTGGGGGAAGTTTATGTTTTTAAGCGGTTTGCTGTATATCGATGTTGTACTGTGCTTTGGAAATGGTAACAATGTCAATAGTTCTAGGTGGTTTTTTTCTAGGTAGTATTAATAATATTGTTTCCACCTCATGGTATTCAGTGCCAAAGTTATCCTGCTAGGTAACAATGCTGCAATTTCCACAGTACGATAGTTTGCTTTGAAGGTTTAAAATAAACCCGTTGTTTCTCACCCTTGCTAAGCAAGCTTCTTTAAACGTAAAATGGAATGTGAACAAAAAATTACAGAAAATTAAATACAGAAAGACATTGAAAAAGGAAAAAATATCTCAACGTTAATTTTTCTGATATTGATGTTGCACAGAATTGTCTCCTACTGAATTTGTGTAGTTGAATTCACAGAGTGAATTTTTCAGCATATTACCTTGACCAGAAGCAGTACTGCTCAGGAATGTGTATAGGAGATAGTGGAGATGTGGGATATGGCTGGAAGCTACAGGATGTACCTCTTCCCCAGATTATGGTTTTATATTATGGTCTGTGTTCTAAAATTACTGGGCATGAATATTCTTCCCATTGCCTTCATGTGAAATAGAAATAATTGGTACATTTGCTGAGTGCTTATGTATTGATCTCCAAGCTCTCCTAATGAGGTGAAGAAAAACTAATCTTATTAGAAAGATCTCATCATAAAGGAAAGAACTTGCCAAATTGCACAGAAGTTTGCAGCAGGGAAAGAATTTTAGTTCTAACCCATAGTTTTTGAGAACTCCGTGAGGAAGAAGACATAATTTACTTGTATCAGCTTATAATGTTGATATTGATTATCCTTCTCTGTTTTGAAGGCTCAGGGACTACAGTGGTCAGGGTTCAGTGGGTGAGCACACTGCTGTACACTGTTTTGGTTTAGCTTTTCCAAGAAGGGATGTTGCCCTCATTAGCTCTGTGTGCCTTAAGAGGAGAAAATGTTTTAGAATTTAGAACAGTATCATGATTTCCATACATATTTCAAACTTGCCAAGCATTAGGGTTTGAAGGATATCAGTGTGGTTTCATGTGATAGGTTGTGTTTTTGAGGTTGTGGGAACAAACACAGGAAAGCAAAACAAGCACAGAGCACGCCAACCTGCATATTTATTCTATGGGAATAAGTAGCTTTTTCCAATTATTGCTATAACTATTGAGGTTGGCTCAGGGTGAAGAAATGAGGGTGTTGGTCGAGTCAGTTATGATCTTGTATTCCTCTGTAGTGCTCCTAAGGAAGAGCCAGTGAATACATTTGGCAGGCAGTAAACTTCATTTGTGTGTTTTTGCTTTAGCATGTAGTTTTCAGGCAGAAGAAGATGCCATGAAGACAAACTATAGCTATTTCTGCTCAAATTTGGCATAGTGTTTGCCAATGAGCAAGAAATAACAAAAATCCTTCCAGGCCTATCATTACATTGAAAAATAAGTGGAAAGCTCTGGTATTGTGTACTGGAGAGGAATTCTGGGTTGCAATTTTTATCTCAAATTTCATTCTTTCTGGGCCATTCATCATACTTATTCAGCACAAGGCAAGCGTAGTTGTAAATTCAAGAATTGTAATTACTCAGATAAAGTATGGTTTCTGTCATGATTCTAAACTGATTGTTTCCTATGTTTAAGTCTTAACAGGGGTTTTACTGAGATGCACTGTATGAGTGGGCACTCAAATTTTGTATCTTGTGTGTGCATCATACCTCCAAGTGACCTCTATCCTCGTGGGCTGATTGCAACTGGTGGCAATGATCATAATATTTGCATTTTCACAGTTGACAACCCAGCTCCTCTTTACATCCTTAAGGGTCATAAAAACACAGGTATGTAGTAATCGTATTTTGGAGTTTTTTGCATACAAGTTAACATGATTTATTAGAGAGGAAATTAAATTGAATTTATAAAACTCAATTTTGATTTGTTTGGTATGTAATATAGCAAACTGTTTAATTATGGCCTCTGCAAATAGGATTTTATAATCTTAATTCATGCAGTGACCATTGTAAAGACTTCTAAGTTTATCCTAATGAATGTTTGATCTTTCACTGTCTCTCTGAATTCCTGGCAATTCACAGAATGATAACCCTTTTGCCAAGAATTGCACTTTAAAGAAGCAGTTAGTTCTTCATGTATTGATTTTTTTTTTTGTAAAATCTGATACAAGTAATAAAAATCAGCTTCCTTAATAAACTTCCTCTGCCCATTTTGTTACTTGGATGGGTATTTAATATTGATTGGTGCTTTGTGTACAGAGTTTTTTACACTGCATTACTGGAGCATTTGCAGATTATCTTTCTACTAAGTCTTTGAATGTCACCACAGTTTCTTTGTGGTAGTATTTTGCCTTCCAAGAAGGTGAGCTAAGTATTTTTCATATTAAATAACTTCTTGAAGACATAAAATAATACCCATAGACAGAACTTTTCTTTTTCTTAAAGACTATGTATTTGCATTAATTGTGTTTCTTAACTAGTTATCTAACCTGCTTGTCATCATATTCTAGTCCAAGAGAAGAGATCTGTGACTTAGAATTTTAAAAATTTGAGTGGCAAAAATATTTCAATTTTTTAATCTGGAATTGAGAATTTTAAGCAGCTTCTTTCTAGATTGCAATGCAACTACACTTCATTAATTCTTCTCTAGACTCCTCAACACTAAATATGCTATTAATACCAAGTAAATCATCTTAAATGAATCTCTTGAAATTGCTGGCATAAGATTTGTGGCAGTGCAGGGTACTTGTCAGTTCTGACTTGAATGTTCATTCCAGTTTGCAGCCTTTCATCTGGGAAATTTGGCACATTATTAAGTGGATCATGGGATACCACAGCAAAAGTCTGGTTGAATGACAGGTGTATGATGACATTACAGGTATGAAGTTCCTCTACGTGAATGTGAAATAAGTACTCTGAATTTGATTCTGACAAGTCTTAACAATGAGTTTTTTGCAGGGTCACACAGCTGCAATATGGGCAGTGAAGATACTTCCTGAACAGGGATTAATGTTGACTGGTTCAGCTGACAAAACTATAAAACTGTGGAAGGCAGGCAGATGTGAAAGAACGTTCACTGGTAAATGTTGCTGCAGTTGATAATTTCATCGGTGTGATCTGCTCTTGTCAAAAGAGAACATAAAAATCTTACAAAAATGTGGATAAACTGAGCAATATTTAGGCAGGATTTTTAAAGTCTTGAAGTACTTGTATGTCCAGAAGCCACAGGAATTCTAAAAAAAAAAATATTTTTTTCAGAGAATTGTGAGGAATTAAGTTTTCTTTCTGACTGTTCCCACAAAGATTTGTTGCCTGGATTTAGATATCAGCTGTGTAGAAGTGATATTCTGCTGCTAATGGAGACAATAATTGCATTAAAATTGTCTCTTCCTTTTGTAAAGGGCATGAAGATTGTGTGAGAGGTTTAGCTATTCTCAGTGAAATGGAGTTCCTTTCCTGTGCTAATGATGCTAGTGTTCGAAGATGGCAGATCTCTGGCGAGTGTCTGCAGGTGTATTATGGACATACAAATTATATATACAGTATCTCTGTCTTCCCTCGATGTAAAGGTAAGATTCCTTCTCTACTGTTACACAACATTCTTGAAAATGAAATGACAGGGTGTGTATTCTGATGTTCTGTGGCACTGCTACAGCTAAACACTTGGTAGCATTTAATTTTTTTCTTGCATCTAGTGTAAATAGATTTAAAGAGACATTGAGATTGACTCCAAGTTGCACCGCTGTCATGATTGCTCTGGCAGTGTATAGAATGAAAATATCCTGGGTTAGGACTAATTGAAGGCTTAAGTAAAACTTAGATGTAGCAGAAGAAAAAACTATTGCCTTAACTGCTACCTGTATTTCAGTGCTGTTGCAGAGTAGTAAAATAGTAATGCGTGGCATACCACCTTGAGATAATGTAAATTTAGATATATATCACATTCACAACATGCATTATATGTAGTTTAGGTTAAGAATTTTATATATGAGGCTTAATTACATTTGTTTTCAGAGTTAGAGATTTAGAGGTTCAGAACTAACTGTTGAGCCAGTTGCAGAAGAAGTTCCAAGTCAGTGACCTTTGTGTGGTGTATGGGACACTTGCACATTTGTTCAACAGGTAAAGTGCACGCATATGGGTTGACACATATATTGTAGACTTCCTGTGCCTTAAAATTCCTCATTGAGGAGTTTGTAGACTTTTGAAAATGCTCTATGTACGTTTTCTGATGAAGCAGGCTTACCTTCCAAAAATCAATTTGAAACAAATGTGAACCTATGCAAATATAGTGCAAGATGAAAGTGTGATGATTACAAAATTGTTCAGGCCCCTTAAAGGATGGAGGGATTTTTCTTTGTCTTGGGTACAGTTTCATTCACTGTCTGGCTGCTTAATCTGCAATTTATACACTTTGGATTTTTTGAGGAGACAAGTGAACAGTGATTTTCTTTTTGCTCTCTACTTTTCTTTGAGAGAAGTACTAAATTGCAGAAGAGTTCTTTTACTGTTGTACCCAGTTTCAGAATGACATCTAGTATCACAGTATCCTAAAAATATACTTCAAAAGTTTTTTATATTTTTTTTTATTTTTAGATTTTGTAACTACTGGAGAGGATAGATCTCTTAGAATCTGGAAAAAAGGGGAATGTGCTCAAACAATCAGACTCCCAGCTCAGTCTGTATGGTGCTGCTGTGTTTTAGACAATGGTGACATCGTAGTTGGTGCAAGGTATCCAAGCTTTATTTTCAATATATTTCTAGATCCAAATCTGACTATCTTTGAAGAAATTGCTAGCATCACTTTGGATGTCAGTTTCATTTATGTTTAAAAATAGATATAAAAATATACTTAAAAATAAAGCCATCAAAATGTGTGTGTATTAAACTTAAACATGTTCTACATGTCATCCAAGAAGTAATTTTTTTATGTCTTTCACAGAAATATGAATGAAAGAAATCTTTGGAAATGTGGGAAATCATTAATAGATTTGAGAATAAATTTAGTAAGCATGGTATAATGAACCCTTTTGATAGGCATATTGTATCTTGATTTTAAAATTATACTGAAGACAGGGTTACCTGCTTGATTCCTTCTCTGTATTGTTCTAGTATGAAAGTGAATTCCTTTCATAACAATAATTGGGAGGGGTGGTTAGAAATAGTGATGGTTTCTTGTAGCATAGAAGTCACCATTAGAATTTATGCAGTCATTGTTATATTTAAAGTAGTATTTCTATTTGAATGTTTTCTCTCCGTTCAGTGATGGAATTAT
Organism: Luscinia megarhynchos; assembly: GCA_034336665.1. NCBI lineage: Eukaryota > Metazoa > Chordata > Aves > Passeriformes > Muscicapidae > Luscinia > Luscinia megarhynchos. Next base: position 51,404,353 of record CM067592.1, on the reverse strand, counting down.
AAGGGTGTTTACAGAGTCCTTGGAACGTACAGCAAGTGCTGAGGAGATTCAAGCTTTTGAAAATGAGCTTGCCCAAGCATCCATTGACCCTAAAACTGGTGATTTAGGAGATATCAATGCTGATGACCTTCCTGGAAGAGAACACCTTAAGGATCCTGGTAAGTTATTGTACTTCTGTCCTGTTAGAGACGCTTCCAAGTCTTGGTTTGAGGTGTTGAAATTTCAGCTGGTTTCCAGACTTAAGGCTTTAATCCCTTTCAATAGGTTTACTGAAGGAAATGGCTTAATTTTGCTGATTCTTTTGGAAACAGGGTTTTTGGTTTTTGGCGTTTTTTTAATTCTCCTATGAGATAATTTAGAAAAAGGTGGAATTGATGCTACAGTATGCATATTTGAGATGGTTTCTGTCTGTACTGCAAGGTGTGCCGAGAGTATGTGAAACAGGTAATTTGTAAAAGCAGTACTGAGTGTGCAGGTTTTTCCCTAATAAAAGTAGTAAATGCAAATTTTCTGCTTTAGCTTTGGCTTGAAAGATAGTCTTGATGGGCTCGGTTCACAGTTTGTAGATACTTGAAAGGTTCTTGAGAATGTAGTAGAAGCAGTAGTAAACATTATTCTTAAACAGACAGTTACTTTTTCCCAAGTGAAGTAACCAGTGACTTCAGCCCTTGGCTATTATCAGGAAGTGGCATAGATCTTACATCCATATGAAACTTCGCATCTTGTTAGACTATGGGAGGACTTCTGAAGTCCGTGACCTATGTATTGCTTTGGCCACTTAGTCTGCTGGTGCATACTGCTACCATAATTGTAAAATGCTCATTAAGATTGGTGCTATTTTTGTTGTGAGATGTTGTATTTTGTCTTTTTTTCTGAGATAGAGTTGATTTTCTCCACAGTAGCTATTATTGGGCTGTGTTTTGGATTTTTGCTGAAAACTGGGTTGATAGCACAGGGAATTTTAGTTACTGCTAAGCAGGGCTTACACAGGGCCAAGGCCTTTTCAGCTCCTCACGCACCCCACCAGTGAGGAGGGTGGGGGTGTGCAGGGAACTGGGAGGGTACACAGCTGTGACAACTGAACCCAGCTGACACAAGGGATGTCCCATACCATTTGGCATTATGCTCAGCATATAGAGTAGGGGAAGGAAGAGGAAGGGGAAGGGATATTTGGAATGTTGGCGTTTGTCTTTCCAAGGAGCTGTTGAGCCTGATGGAGCTTCTTCTCTGGACACAGCTGAGCACGTGCCTGCCCATGGGAAGTGGTGTATGAATTCCTTGTTTTGCTTTGATTGTGGTTTTTTATTTACCTTTCTAAATATATCTCAGTCCCCAAATTTTTCACTTCTATTTATCTGATTCTTTCTTGCATCCCAACCACAAGGCCAGTGAGTGTGTCTGTGTGGTGCTTAGTTGGTTAAACCATGACATGTATCTACTTAATTACTGTGCTGTTACTTCAAGTGTTTTGAGCTGTTTTTAAATTTTTAATGCTGGGCGCCGTTTGAATATTTTTCTCTCCTTTAATCATATCCTTGAAATTGTTTGAACTCCTGGTTACAGGAACAAGAGATGGACAGACACGGCTTATTAAAGATAATGGGAAAGTAGAAGCATATCAATGGAGTGTCAGTGAAGGAAGATGGATAAAGATCGGCGATGTTGTTGGTTCTTCTGGAGCCACACAACAAACATCTGGAAAAGTTTTATTTGAAGGAAAGGTATATGCAAAACTGTAATTTCTTTCATTCCTTCCTAAGTAACTGATCTTTGTTCAGATAAAATATAATTTAGAAAACGGTATTAGAAAACAGGTACTTTTTTGTTACCTTTGTTCTCAGAGGTAGAAGTATAACTACAGTTTATTTTATTACTTACAAAACACGTTTTGTAAAATGAGCAAGCCAGTCACACTAATTATTTTGGAGAAAGGTAAACCATTAGTAGATAAATTGTCAAGTTCTATGGTATTTATTGCTAATACCTTGAGAAGTTACTTTCTCAAGAGGAAATTAACTTTATAATTTATAATGCAAGGCTCACCTAAAATATTAGGTACTAGGCCTTCTGTGCTGCTTCTCTCTAGTAACTGTTGAATCTAAAGACAGGTAAGGTGACCTAAAGACTGTATATGCTGAAAAATGTTTCCTTCTCTGAAATGTACACAGAAAAGCTTGTCAGGGTCCACTACAGAAGAAAAAAGATACTGATTTTCACTCTTAAAGATTTTAAAGAAACATTAGGAAATTGTTTGCTAGCATTAAAAGTGAGCTTTTAAGACTGAAATTTCTTGAGGCGTCTGATTGCTCTGTAGCTTTATAGCTTTAGCTATATAGCTATAGCGATATACTCTATAGCTTTTGAGGGAGCAGAAGTACCCATGAGAGTGACCCAATGCATCTTTATTTTGTAATATATCTGTACACACGTTATCATGATGTGTTGTTTTACTCTGCCCCTTTGAGCAGGGAATTCTGGAGAATACAGGTTTAAGTCTTGCCATGGTTTTGGCTGGGACAGAATTTGTATTCTTCTTAGCAGCTGGTACAATGCTGTGTGTTTTGGATATAGTGTGGCAACAGTGATATAACACAGTGATGTTTTGGCTATTGCTAAGTAATGTTTAGTGTTTACCCTAAATCAGCAAATGTTTACTTGCACTCTCTCTGGAGAGTATTACTGATATGTTACATAAGTAGTAATGTTTTAAGTTTTTAGGCTTAGGTCTGGGCCACTGTTAGACTGCATTTAATACATCTTTATGTAAGAAGTGCCAGAAGACTTCTAATGTGTTCTTATTTTTATTCCGCTTAAAGGAATATGACTATGTTTTCACCATTGATGTAAATGAAAATGGGCCTTCATACAAACTGCCATATAACATCACTGATGATCCTTGGCTGACTGCATACAACTTCCTGCAAAAGAATGATTTAAATCCTATGTTTCTGGATCAGGTGGCCAAGTTTATTATGGACAACACTAAGGGGCAAACATTGTTGAGTACAAGTAATCAATTTTCAGATCCATTTACAGGTAAATATTTTAAACTTATGTGATGGCGTTTTTGTGTCTTCACAGTTGCTGAGGATGCACTCTTGACTGATCTTCCACACCATCATTAGCAAAGATTGGGAGCAGGACTGGATGCAGTACTGACCCCTGTGGTACACCACCAGTGGCTAGCTTTCAGTAGATGTTGTACTTATCACCATCCTCTGGTCATGGTTGTTCAGTCAGTTTTCAGTCCACCACTGCCAGAGAATCATAGAATCATTAAGATTGGAAAAGACCTCTAAGAATATTGAGTTCAGCCATTAACTCACCACTTCCATGTTCACCTCTAAATTACATTCCCAGGTGCCATATCCACATAGTTTTTTGGGTATTTCAGGAATGATGATTTAGATGCTTCCCATGGGCAGCCTATTCCAATACCTGACCACCTTTCTGATATAGAACTTTTTCCTAATATCTAGTCCAAACCTCTCCTGGTGCAGCTTGAGACCATTTATTCTCATCCTGTCACTTATTACTGACTGAAGAGACTGACCCCCACCTTGATATACCTCTCAAATAGTTGTAGAGAGCAGTAAGTTCCACCTGCAACTTTCTCCAGGAACTTAAACACCCCCAGTTCCTTCAGGTGCTTCTCATAAGACCTGTGCTCCAGACCCTTCTCCAGCTCCATTGCTCTTTCTTCTCTGGACTTGCTCCAGCACGTTAAGGTGTTACTGGTCATGAGGGACCCAGAACTGATCACAGGATTTGAGGTGTTGCCTCACCAGGGTCAAGTACAGAGGGACAGTCACAGCCCTGGTCCTGCTGGGATAAAAGCCAAGATACCATTGTCCTCCTTGGCCACCTGGGCACACTGGCTTACGTTCAACTGCTGTTGACCAGCACCCCCTGGTCTTTTTCTGCTGGGCAACTTTTCAGCCACTCTGCCCCCACTCTGTCTCTACACTGGGTGGTTGTGATTTGAGGGCAGGACTCAGCACTTGGCCTTGAACCTCATAGAACTGTCTGCCCAGGTAGACTTCAGTATTGTAGCTCTTGAACTTCTTCTACAGATACTTTCATTTTCTAAAATGATTGAGGGCAAAGGCACAGATAGTTCTTAAAAAAAAACTTCAGCAAAAATTCAAATCAAGCCAGTTGTATTTTTTCAGTCCAGTCTTTTTTTTTTTTTTTTTTTTTTGCTTGCGGTGACAGGTCCAGTTTTCATACAAAAAGTGCCAAATGCTGTTAACACAATTAAAAAAATACAAGAATTTAACTGGAGAATTAATTCTCTTAAAATTAAGTGAAATACATAAATCACTTTTCAGACAGGAAATGGAACTAGAGCAAGTTGATTACTGATAAGCTAAACATGTTAATCAATTACATCCTGCTTGCCAAAAGCAAGCTAAACAAAACAAATTCATTTCACAAAGATTAATTTAGGAAGAAAACAGCATTAAAATAATTGAGCTAAATACTTTTCTTTCTTTCAAGGGACTGGAAATGGGAATACACTCTTGTCAGGTTATATGAAACTCTGAGAGCTACAGTTATCACAGAAATAATTAGGTTAGAAAAGACCTCTGAGATTGAATCTAACCTGTGACTGAACACCAACTAGACCATGGTACTAAGTGCCACCCATCCAGTCTTCACTTAAACACCTCCACCACCTCTGTGGTTAGCTCATTCCAATATCTAATCACCCTTTCTGTGATGAAATTCTTCCTTATTTCCAACCAAAACCTCCCCTGGTGCAATTTAAGACTGTGCCTTCTCCTGTCACTGGATGCCTAGGAGAAGAGGCCAATCTCCAGCTGTCTACACCCCCCTTTCAGAGAATTTTAGAGTGTGGTAAGGTCTTTCCTGAGCCTTCTCTTCTCCAGGCTAAACAGCCCCAGCTCCCTCAGCTACTCCAGACCTTTCACCAGCTTTAAATCCTCTCTGGATTTAAATAATGTCAAGCTGTGTTTGATAGTCATTGCTTTTCTTGCTGTTTTGAGTAGGTGCTGGACGTTATGTTCCAGGCTCTTCATCTGGATCGAGTACAATACCTGGGGCAGATCCATTTACAGGTAATGTAAAATTCATACCTGTCTGGCTAGCACTCAAGATATGCATTTGAGTCGTGTTCTGTTGCATTCTGTGTTTAGCCCCAGACAGCTGTTTCTTGCAGTTCTCTGGGGCAATAGTGTGGAACAGCCTAATATGGTGGGCTCTGCCCCTGCGAAGCATACTGAGATCTGTTCAGTAGATGGGAGCCCTCTGCTGTCAGTTCTGTCTCATGTCACTCTGTCCATACAGCAGAAGTGTAAGGACCTAAACCTTTTGTTTTGCCAGACTTCATATGCATGAATCACACAAGATTAATATTCAGTATTCATAGAGGTAGTTTTCTATTTAATTTTTACTTTTTTTTTTTTTTTACATGATCTTTGTTAAGTACCATTCACCCTGTGTTTTAGATTTTTATCCTCACTGATACAGCTATGGTAAAGTCCTCCTTACTAGTTTAGCAACCTTGTTTCCAAAGATAATCCCAGTTCCAGCCCTGCATTGGCAGATTTAACCCATGCCTGATTAGTAAGTCTTGCTCCTCAAAGAGGTTCCTGTCTGTAATCCCTTGATGCCAATTTCTCGTCTGCAAAACCAGCTGTGCAGTGAGTTGCTGATTTGCTTGATGAGTCAATTTCTATTCAAGCATTTTTGTTTTGTTCAGAGTGCCAAAGAAACGCCCTACACTCTTGGTCCTTGTTCTCAGGGCTCTCTAATGACTTTTGATATCCTCCAGGACCTCCTTGGCAAAACCCTAGGTGACCATGTGGAAGCGTGGCAGGGTAACAGTCTGAAGGCCAGGCAAGCCTAGACAGTGTTTGTGTGATAATCCTTGCCCCCAGCAGAAGCACACCTCCCAAGTTACCAGACCATACGCATTATGCAGAGTAACCTACCTGCAGGAGGTTATTCTGCTTCCCATCACTGCTGCTTGCCTTTCCTGTTTTTGCTGACATGAGGTGCAATCTCAGCTGGCTCTTAACACATCACTGCTGGGTATTAGTCCTCATCAGTGCCAGGGCACTCACTGCCTTTTCTGCAGTTGCAGGTCTACAGGTAGAGCAGAAGCCTTTGTGATGTTACAAAAACTAACAGCCTTCAGTATTCCCCACCTTGACAGTCTTTCTGTGTCCAGCTGTTTCTTGAAACTTGTCTTGAATAAGGTATCTGCTGTGCTGGTCTCTGCACCTGTGAGTGCCAGAGATCCTGTCACAGTGTCTCCTAACTGTGGGCTCACTTAGCTTATGAATGCCATCCATCATCACCAGCAGCCTGTCACAGGCATAGATTTATTTCATAAAGAAGTGTTGAATGCTACTTTGTAATTCATTTAGTGCAGGATAATAATTTTTAAGTCTTGTTTCAAAAGTAGTTACTAAGTACAAGTATAGGTTGCTTCTTTACTGGTGGTCGCATTTAAAAACTTACCATCTTTTTTAGGTGCTGGTCGCTATGTTCCTGGTTCAGCTTCAAATACAGCACCTCCAATGGGCGGGGTTGATCCTTTTACGGGTAAGAGATAATGTCTGACAGTGGAAAGCTTCCTGATCTTTTGGTTTGTTTTTGTTTCTCTGACATGAATTCTGCATTGAGGCAAAGCCATACTTTATTAAAAATAGCATATTGAAGCTGCTTATTCTCTGAAACTATTCATAAAATAGAGATAACAGAGCCTTTCTTTACATGCAGGAATCAGGCACACAAGCTTTAAAATGTATAATAATAATCTGAGACGATTATTGCTCTCCTAGTAGCTACGTTGTTGATGAGAGAAACTGATATGTAGTTAATGGGCATTACACAATAGCACCTACTAAATGACTTACGAGTTTAAGAAATCATTATAGGTGATGTTAAAAGCTTTTTATTGCTCCTTCAAAAAAGACATTTCAAACTACTGTTACATGTGCCATAACTTGTCATATCAGCAAATCTTTGAATACGTAAATGCTTCCATTATGAAAACAATAAAAATACAAGATTTCAGGGGCAGAATTAATCACATAATTAAGAAATGACTTAATAATTTCAACTTGTAAATTTTTACATGAGGGGTCTCAGTTCGGGAAGATATTGCTTTCAGTTTTTACTCTTTAAAAAATAATGTAAGGAATGACAGCTATTTGCATAGATATTTAGCTTTTTTAAAAGGTATTTTTCTGAGTAATATCCAGCAGTAGAGAGTTACAGCTAGAACATCATTCTATGTGAAACACCTTGGTACACTGTTGAATGCTCTGTATTGCCTTTCTGTAGGAATGAGTGCCTACCAGTCAACTGCAGCTAAAGTTGAGAATATTTATTTTCCGAAGAAGGATGCTGTCACCTTTGACCAAGCCAATCCTACGCAAATACTGGGTCAGTGTTTTAATATGAAGGATATTTTTTTAAAATGCATTTGTACTAACTTGGCTAACTGAACTTTTTTTAAAAAAACTGTCCTTGATGCTAGATCCATTATGTTAATCTAATACTTGGATTTTTAAATCACACTGCAGCTTGAATATAGCACATGTCATAAGCAAAACACGATCACATGATTTAAGTAAAATAAAAAAAATGTGACCACACTAAGAATATATAGTTTCTCTATTGTTTTTAAAGAGCATAAAGAAATTACATTTCACTTATGGAAGCTCTAATGTTCTTATGACTCTTATCTGCATTTTTATCTTTATGTAGGCATTTCCTGAAATTTTTCTACAAATTCTGAATCTTTGTGTTTTATTGTTAAAGTGGAATTAATAGTAGCAATCATTGTGATAATTAAAAACCTAAAATTTGAAATTACCAAATTGGAAAAAGTGTTTAAAAATCTGGCCCTCAAAAAATGCTCAGTAGTTTTTACTTGTCTATAGAGTGCTTTTTTTAGCATTTCTGCTGAGATCTCAGTTTGTGAAGTCTGTTATTGGAAAGGTGTGCCTCGTCTGTTTGTATTACAGGCAAATTAAAGGAACTTAATGGCAGTGCAGCTGAAGAGCATAAGCTTACTGAAGATGACTTGATAATCTTAGAAAAGTTACTGTCTGCAACATGCAACACCTCTGCGGAAACACCTACAGCACAGCAACTTCAGACTTTATGGAGAGCAGTTAACTGGCCAGAAGGTAAACTCTTGCAGTTGTTTTATGGGTCATCTCATCAGTACTACACCATGAACAACAAAAACTAGTCATGCTCTGTGTTACACTGAGTCTGTCCCAAAGACTTGATAGCTCAAGTAGAAAACAGAAGATGACTAAAAGGTGCTAACAGCAGTGATCAGCTTCAGGGGCAAATATGGTAATTGGTTGTCAGGTTTTACTGGCACAATAATAAACATAAAGGAGAAACTTGATATAAAAATCAGTTGTCAGGAAATAGAGTAAGGAAGTGTGAACTCGGCATCCTAACATGTTATGAAATGAGAGATGAAATTATGGAGATAAATTATTGGGGAAAAAATCAAAAGTAGCTTCTGTCTAACATGGTAGAGAAGAAGTTACTGATACTTGGCTATATGATCAAAACTGCATTAATGAAATGACGTGCTGGAAGAATGTAAGTAGAGGTGATATAATTACATTTAATAATGTATTGTCATCACTGATGGATTAGAAAAGGTATTTTGGTTGTTACAGCACATTCTGGAAAAAACAGTTGTTGGTTTATACAAATATCTTAAGCATAGTGAAAATTAGCTGCTTTCTTAAAAGAGCAGGTAAAGATTTACTAACAGGAAGATCATGTTTTAGTATTAAAAGTTTATGCTCATTTTATATCACTTAATTAAACTGTGTTTTGCATAACGAGGAGCTGGTGATGGCCAATGTCATACCTTCCATACTCTATATTGTTCAAAGCATTAATTCTGAAGATTCTGTATATCTGCAGGAGAAGCCTCTGTAGGTAGTGGACAGGTTCAGCTTTGATTTGGTTGTAAGCATTGGGATACCAGTAGTAGATCCAAGGAACCAGATATATTCAGAATTTGGGAAAAGATGGACACTACAAGCTTTCAGTTCAGTTTCCTTACAACGATTTCTAACTCATCAGTTGAGGACATATTTTTTATTTTCTTTTCCTGTAAGCAGTTTTGTAGCTATATTGTGCTGTAAGTTATGGAATGAGGACAAAGGGAAATGCTGTCTGTGTAGGAGTGTTCAGTCACTGAACTTTCAGCTTTCAGAGAAGTTTTTTGATTAGTTACCATATCTTTTGCTTGCCTTCATTATGATCCGTTAGAGATTTTAGAAAAGATTTAAAGATTTTCTGCAAAGCATTATGTTAATTCTACATTGAACCTTATGGATTTTTTTATGATAATGGAAGTGTTACTAGAATGGACTAGTCAATATTTGTCTTTGTGAATGTGAAACAATTTATGATTTACTTGCATGAAACTGGTACTGTCTGTTTGCAAACCTGCAGGTCTAAGAAGGTCTGCATCTGAAAGAAACTTGCTGATAAATTTACATATAATACAGTATTAATACTAATTTTTTTGTTTTGTTTCTTAGATATTGTCTTTCCAGCTCTAGACATTCTTAGATTGTCTGTCAGGCATCCCACTGTGAATGAAAACTTCTGCAGTGAAAAGGAGCACGTACAATTTATCATCCTCCTTCTTAAATTTCTGAATCCGAAAGGCAAGCAAGCAAATCAGCTGTTGGCACTTAGAGCTCTTTGCAATTGTTTTGTCAGCCATGCAGGCCAGAAGCTCATGATGGAACAGAGGGATGAAATAATGACACAAGCAATAGAAACTAAATCAGGCAATAATAAGAACATCCACATTGCATTGGCCACGCTGACATTGAACTATGCTGTATGTTTACATAAAGTCAACAACATTGAGGGCAAAGCTCAATGTTTATCAGTAATCAGCACAGTTATGGAAGTTGTTCAAGATCTTGAAGCCGTTTTTAGACTGCTTGTGGCTCTTGGGACGCTAATCAGTGATGATACAAATGCTGTGCAATTAGCTAAGTCTCTGGGAGTTGATTCTCAAATAAAAAAGTATGCCTCTGTATCGGAACCAGCTAAAGTAAAAGAATGCTGTAGGTTTGTTCTTAATCTGTTATAATAACTTTTTTCTTAGCACTTGAAAGACAGTGTATGCAGAAAAAAGATGCTTTTGTTCATATTTTATGGCAGACTATACTTGGGAAAATACTGTGGATTAATTACACTTGACTTATTGCAAGATACAGAGCAAATAAAACTTTTTTCACTGTTTGTCATTGGACTGCTTTTCTGATCAGTGCACAAAACTTTGTAAGGAGTCCTGACATTACTCGTATAAAAACAGATCACCAAGAAGTCAAACCATATCAGTACTTACAGGTAATCCAGACAGAAGGGTAAGAAATAGCTGTTATTTAGTGACAGTCAACTCTGACACTCACTCCAATCACATTCTGTGTTTCAGCATGATTAGTCTGTTTCTTGACTGGGTTTTTTTTGAGCAGATGAGGGGTCCTGAGATGTCTTAAGTTCAACAGTGCATTTCACAAGCTCATTAGTTACCATTAAGTTAACTCTTGTCAAATAGCCTGGTAAGGAAATTTTCATCAGCTTTCTCCACTTCCTTTTGAAACTTAACTTTCATGGCTCTTAACCTCTTTTAACCTTAGGTCTAGAAGACTTTTTGATGGGTAGAACCTCTACCTGCCATATGGATGTTGTGCTTCACTCATAAACTTGTATTTTGCAGCTTGTAAAATGGCATGAACTTCTAGAGAAGCCTTTAACTTGACTTTTTACTTTTTAAGGACAAGAATACCCCACTAGTTAATAGCAGATGTCTTACTCTATGTTGTAAAATCTAGATGACTAAAAAATGGACATCTTGAAGAGTGGGAGAGCAATCTACGTCCAGAGAAAAGTTTGAGCAGCAGCAGCTTGAAGAAGCTTCCTAAAGGTTGTCAGTGTACCCTGCCTGTCAGTGTTTTAGGCATTTGGAGAATGTCCTTGACAGGAGGCTCTAAGTTTTGGTCAGTCCAGAAATGGTCAGGTCCTTCACAACTGAAATACTCTGCTGTAAACTACCAAAATCAAAAGTCAAGATTTCATGAGGTAGCTCTAACTTCGTGTCTGTGGTGACTGTTAAAAGGGAAAATAATACTTTGCAGCTTATTCCAGCAGATCTAAGATGTTCACGTCTAAAGGGAGATGTTATTTACTGCTAGTGCAAATGTTACAATTGGGTTTAGAATTAAGATGAACTGAAGAGTATCAATGTTTAAGTTACATTTTTCATTAGACTAATAGAATAGACAACAGAAAAAAAAGGCAAACTTCTGGCACATGCGCTCCACATCACATGATACCAGCCTATGTTGTCTGTGCCAGATGTGAAGGATTTTGTGACCAAGAGCTCTTAACTTTTGTTTTGCTCCAGCTGCCTGAACTAAGCTATTACACTGGTTCCAGCAACCTTTGTCTCTCCGATCCTTAGTTGCATACTTGTAAAGTTACACTTTGGATGGATTTCCAAATAAATACCCTCACAGTCCTGATCATGGTCTGAGTCACACATTTTCTGATTTGATCCACTGGAGGCTCATGTATGAGACAGTCCAACAAACCATTTGTGATTTACAGTGCTTAATAGATGACCCTCTTTCTGGGAAAGCATCTAAAAAGCTGCTTTTAGGAAACATGTCTGTGAAATCATGTGCCTATCTGTTGAATTTTGGTTGCCTATTATACAATTGTTGTTGAAGCTTCAGCTTTTTAATGTGCTCTTCAACTGTGTTTGTACCTGTGCTAGCTTAAGAAATTATACTTGTCTTAATATTTTTTGTTTTATTATTGTGGGATTGCTCTGTTACAGATTCTCTCTACGTGAAAAATTGTTATGAATTTGCCAGACCAAAAATTAATGTTTATATTAATAAACATACTCTTGCAACTCCCAGGAAATGGTATATTAAAAGATATTAAAAATTCACTTAAATTTATGGAGAAATGATGAGGCACAGCAAAGCATCCTTCTGGGGACTGCAGCACTAAGTGTTACGTGAGAGGAGCAAAGCAGGCCAGGACTGTTTGGAGAAAAAGATACATGCTGCCACAGGGTACTGTGATAGCAACCCCTCCCTGACATAGCATGATCTGAGGAAACGGGTAGTGCAGAATTGCTTTTGCTGTTTTAAATGGCGCTATTTAGAACTCCATTGTGGTTCATGTCAGCACACAAATGCATGAAGGGTACTGCACAATATACTGCTGGGATCACCAGTAAAAATTCCTTAGGAAGGAATGCAGGATGAAGTTCCTGTTGCAGTGAAAGAATGTTGTAAGGTGCCAGACATGAGGTCCACAGTGTACAATCTTTTGAGACCAGAGGCCATTGAAAGCAAGCGTGTGCCTGGCACACAACTGGGAGCTGGCTTGCTATCTACAGCAGTAAATTTTGAATAAGTTGATCTGTGTGGTAGGGGCTCCTGATTTCATTCATTAGGGGAGTAGTTGAAGTATGTTGGAGTGATTTCAAGAGCCCCTTGAAGAGAAGCTGTGTTTTCTGCTAAGAACTCCCAAGTTTCTCAGTAGATGACACAATTCTTTTGGCATCTTTTTGTAAGACAGAAAGGAAGATTTTAGAAAGACTAATAGCGTGTCATGTTAAAGCATTCTTGTTAGGCATGGCTTGAGTTTTATGAAGTGGAAAAACTTGAGATCTACTTAGACCAAAACTTAGAACAAGTATAAAATGCCTTCCTAAGGAACTAAATGAGGAGTCAAAACTGACTTAAATCAGCACCAACTTCTGTACTTTCCAAAATAAAAGAGGACTACAGTAACATAAATCGGGCTAATATATCACAAGTTTTCTGTAATGTTGATTATTATGATGCACCTTGCTAATATCATGACCTAATTAAGCAGTGTAAATCACTCGGGTTTTTTTCAGGCTACAGCCAGAAATAGACTAACTTCAGTATGCAAATTTATTTCATTAAAAGTACTGTACACTGAACTATACATTTATGAATCATTGGATGCAGTGACTTTTTTGTAATGTAAGACGCTATAATAATCTACAGGAGGAATCTTACCATAGATCAGTACTACAGAAGCGACTCCAAATGCTTTAGGAAATGTTATAACCTGCTGGTTCCAATTGTGTGAAATGTTTTGTTTAAAAATACTTAGCTAAGGTTTTTAGCTGAATGTGATCCATTATGATATACTATGATCACTTGCCTCTTTCTCCTTAAACTATTAATAAACCCAAAGTCTAGGAACAGTAGATGTTTCTCATATTTTCAAAATGTGTACTGAATAGACTGAAATTAAGTGTTACGGCAAGATGCCGTAAGCAGCTGTTGACAGCCTGAAGAGTATTGGAATGACCTATTCTTACCGTGGTTTTTTGATGCTTATTCACAGTAGAGATTGAAGTTTCAGTTTTGGTGGGAAATTTTGTTTCTAGGTTTTCCAGTTGCAAAGATAAATTTGCAGTGTTCATAACCAGACTGTTGGTCTGTACAAAAAACATTAAAAAATAGTTTGAAGTTAAGGATGAACTACTGTAGCAGCATGGACGTGAATGATGAATGCTGCTACTTCTCCCAGCGTCTTCTGAGAAAGCCAGATAGGAACAGTCACTGAATTCACAGTTAGACACACCACAGTTAAGTCAGCAAATAAAGACAGAAAGGTTCTTTTTGTATACAGTTCAGCAAGGTTTATTGCCACAGCATGCTGAAAGAGTCGAGGGACAAGAGACAGAGATCACTGCAGTGTCTTGGTTTAGGTATGGGGTCAGGGGGCCAATGGTCTGAGGGCACAGGGGTGGTACAAGGGCAGGGCAAAGGGCAGTGATCTTTAGGGAATAGGGATAGGTTAACTTAGTGCTGCAGGGACCCACGAGAGAAGCCTAGTTGCCTCATTTCAGACAGTGAGGCATTCTCAAAAGCCTGTGTAGACTTTTCCAGGGCATTCCTCTAGAGGTTCCCCTGATAAGGAAGGAAGTCCCTTCAAGGGCCTCCCCAGATTACCCCTTTTTGACAGCAGAATTTGAAGCCTTTGAGCACATAAATTAGAATACTGTTACAAATCTTTTTGTGAATAGCCCAGTTAGCATGTGTATTCTACATTCATTTGAAACACAGTTTGCATGCCTAAGCATGCTTTGCTTAACTTTTTATTTTCCTTATAGTTGCTCAAGGGATCCCATTTTCATCCCAAACTTAGACCCATCCTCAGTGTTTCCTAATTACATTACCTCTGCCACCTTCAGAGTATGCTGAAGCTGTTATTTGCTGATGATAAATATGAGTATCTATTCTCACCTATCCAGGTAATGTTAACAACATAAACTAATCGGGATCAACTCTGGTATTATCCACTTCTTCAGGGACTCATGCTTGCTGAAAAAAAGAACTGATGGTACTTAGTAAATTCTAACCCATTTCAAAACAGTGTCAGCCCATGCAATAGGTATCATCTGCCCACAGCACTTTTGATACTGCTAGCTTTGTACAACTTGCATTCAGTGGACCTCTACCTAAATGGGTCATTTGAAGATCCAACACAATATGGACAATCTGGATGGCAACATGTTTGAATCTGGGAAAGAAAGCAGACACAAAAGAACAGACATCCTATTGTGTTAAGAAGAAAATTATTGCATATCTGCACAGAAAAATATATTTTTAATGCAGATTCTCTCTGCATAATCATAGACTTTTTCTACCTCAGCCTTTCATTTTGACTAGTGTTTTAGGGTAATAGAGTTTTCTCTGTTACTAGTCTTGGTGGCAGAAAGCTCATCAGTATCTTACTGAATTGCACAGAGCAGTCACCTGCCTTTAACAGGCTTCTCTCTGCAATTCCTAATTGTTTGCATCCCGTGAAAAAACTTCTTCAGTACTCATGAAGTATCATGGAAAAAATTAAAGTTATTATCGTTCTAAAGTTATTGCCAGTGCCAAACAGCTGCCAAGGGAGGAGTATGCAGGCCCTTGCACTATTAAAACAGGTTGAGTCAGGGAAAACGTCAGAATTAAGAAGTAGTTATAGAGAATAGAACCGTGGAATCATCAGAGAATCATCAGCGTTGGGAGAGACCTTTAAGTAATCATCAAGTCCAGCTTCCACTCAGTGTTATCACTGTAAGCACTGAACCATTAAACCACACCACCAGCACCAGATCCTCTTGAACGCCTCCAGGGATTGTGACTCAATCATCGGGGCAACCTATTCCGGTGCCTTACCAGTCTGACCACTGATAACTTCTTTTCTAATATCTAATCTGAATCTCCGGTGTCTCACAGAAGGGCCATTTCCTCTTGTCCTCTCGCTGCACGCACGGCGAGGAAGACTGGCCCCCTACACTACACTCTCCTTTCAGGGAGCTCTAGAGAGCGACGGGATCAACCCTGAGCCCCCTCTTCTGGCCACCAGACAGCCCAATCCCTCCTAAGACCTGTTTTCCCGGCCCTGGACGCCGATATCGGTGTGAGCGGGCGGCGTGCCCAGCGTGGCCGCAGCCTCGCCCGGGCCTCGCTGGCCCCAGGCCAGCCCCGCGCCTTAACGCGGCTCGGCAGGGGGCGCTGCCCGCCCGCCCCGCCGGAAGCGGCGCGGTGTGGCGGCGCGCGGGGTGCGCGCGGCGCGGCCATGCCGGGCAGGAAGTCTTCCAAGGAGAAGAAGCGGCGCCGCTCGCGTTCCTGCTGTCCAGAGGGAGCCCCGGGGCCGGACGGCGGCGACAGGAAGCGGCGGAGCACAGAGTCCAGCCACGGTGCCCTGGAGGTAGCGCGGGCGGGGTCGCGGATGCCGTGTCGCCTCCCGGGGCGCGCCCCGATCCCGCGGCGTCCCGGCGGCTGCGGCCCGGCTGCGGGAAGGGCCGGGTCCGGTCGCGCCGGTCGGTGTGCGGCTGCGGGCGGCGGGGACAGGGCAGCTCAGGCGCAGGCACCGGCGGGGCAGGCCGAGCCAGCCCCAGAGCGCCGGCCTGTGTCTCCCAGGCGCAAGAGATGCGCCCAACAGGCTCGGGTGGCCCTAGGCGGTGGGTCCGTGCCTGTGGCATTATGAGTCTTCTCACGGGTGTGTTGGCGTGCAAAAATGGTTGTGACGTGCACGCCTAAGTGAATTCTGAGGCTGACAATTTTAAATTTGTTGGTTTTATTCTAGAGGTCCTCCACTGATGTATGGAGGATGAATTTTCTAATACGAAGCCCATTTTAATTCTGTGAAGACTCTGCCACACGGGGAATTGTATGCCAATATCTGTTTTAGCAGGGTAGCTGTAAATTATGAACTTTATTATCTGATTGCCCAGCAAATCAGATGGATTTCTTTTGCGTTAAAGCATGTTTTCATGTGTAAGCACCAGCTAAGTATTTGCAGATAATATTTCCCAATTAATATTTATAAATAATTTTCACTTCTTGGAGCTTTAAAAATTTTCCTAGCTCAAGAATGTTTTCAGTAAGAAAAATATGTAACTTCTGTAATGCAGTTACCTGACAATATGAAACACTGGAACTTGAGATGTCCACATTAAGATGTACCTTGCCTTTATGAAGGGAAAATTATTGCAAGCACAGGCAAAGCAGTAAATTTCTGTCTTCTCTAATTCACTAGAAAATGTGCCTTCCTTGGTTTTAGGAAACAAAGTGCAATGTACTCTCTGGAGAAAAAGTGGAAGAAGCTGAACAACCCAGTGATATAGAAGAAGGAGGATTAGATCTCACTGTGTCACTCAAACCTGTCAGTTTCTACATTGGGGACAAAAAGGAAATGCTTCAACAGTGTTTCTGTGTCATCGGGGAGAAGAAACTACAGAAGATGCTGCCTGATACCTTAAAGGTATGGAAATACACTTAGCATTTGTATACGTACCATGATCCTGAATGCTTGCATAACAAAGACTACTTACCTCTCAAGCCTAGTGCATGCACATTTTAAAAGCTGCCTGTATATTTCTCAACTAGAAAAGTTTCTGTGAAATCAAGTACCTTTCTTAAGTAGTCTCCCAGTCATGTGTCTGGAAGTATGGCTTCTTAAAGATTTGCTGTAGTTCCAAGTTACTCCTTTTCTGAACTTCAGGTGAGGCTTTAGACTCTCCCTCTGTACTGGTTAGTTAAATGCAAAAGGATTTTCATGATTGTGAGGTGTAAATTCGGTAGTGTTGTTCACTAATTAATATGCTGATTTAAAATACTGACTTCTGTTCGTGGCAACTGATTTTCTTTGTATAGTATTAAAGCAGTGTCTGAGATAAGCAAATAAAGCCCATTCTTCATAAACAGCTTCTAAGCTGTAACTCCTGTGGGCTAAAGCTGGAGTCTTACTGGCTTAGAACATACACCTTTTGAGTCTTGTGAGCAATAGGACTTAGTAAAATAAATTAGACTAGCAGCACATACGAAGAAGGAGCTGCAAGTGAAGTGTCGTCTCTCTAACGTTTGTTAGTAGGTGTAAATTTTTTGTCTTAAATTTTTATCTTAATGAGATGTATTGTTAATATAAGTGAGATAGGACTTCTTCATTTTAAACACAAGGTGAATTGCACACAGGCTTGTCCATTTCTCATCTCTTGCAGAAGAAGAAGAGGAAAGGAAAGACATTACTTGAATTTGTAGGGAAATTGCCTGATAGTGTAGAACCAAATTTACAGTAGGACTGTGAGTGTTACAGCCTGTTTAGCACCTCCTGATTTTGGTACTTGTGTGTGGTATCATAGCTCATTTGAAAATGTCAAATTACCAAATGTCACCAAGAGGTATGAGATATGAAAGTAACTGTTATACCAATAAAATCTGTGGCAGCGTGTGGTATATACCAAGCATGAGAAACAGATTGCAGTTTACATACTTTCTTTATTTTCTGTGAAGTGGTGCATAACTGTTGGTGTGTTGTCAGTAGCATTACTATCTCCAGATTGTGGACTTGGATTCAACAGTTGTCTCTGGTCTTTGCAAGCTTAGTTACAAAACCCAGCTTCCCCCAAGTGATGGAAAATTAGGAATAACCAGGTCTTCAGTTGTTTGTTGTTCCATCCTTCACACATACAGTTTGGTGTTTCTGGTGCTCGATGTTGCAGCTGCAGTAAAAACTCCAAGCCACAGTTCAATAGTGTGTATTGCTTAATTTTTCAGACAGAACCCACACATAAGCTATTTTTTGTTGTTATCATAACTGAAACACCTGGTTTTCTACAGCATTTCTATCAGTGCAAATCAGAATATGGGAGAGGTTTTAATCCAAGTAAGCTCTTCATTACAGCTGGATTACTCCTTACATTTTTAATTACTCTCTTCTCAGAAATTTTTAGTAGCTTGTGGTCTGTCTTATCTGTCTTCTTAGAACTGTTCCATGGACGAAATCAAAAGACTTTGCATGGAGCAGTTGGAGCTGTTGTCTGAAAAAAAACTGTTGAAGATACTTGAAGGTATGAATGAAACTTTTAAGACTCCGCTGTACACCAGAGAACAGTCTGCCTCGACTGGATTTGTACTCTTCCTAGCTACTTAAATATATATGTATATGTACAGACACACACTAGTAAGTGTATAGTAGTGTGTACAGAATCCCTCAGTTCCACCAAGGCACACAGTTTATGTACTTTGATTAAGGATATGACATTCCAGCTTTTCATGGCTTTATTGAACTTGCACTTGATATTTAAGGGACGTAGAACTTACTTGTAAACCTACTGCTATTTTGTCAGTGAAGGGAAACTCTTTGAGTCTGAGTGCTCCAGAGTATCTTGCTGTTAATTCTGTCCTTTATTTTTAGCACCCATAGTATTGTATTAAGAATAGCTAATCAGATTTTTTGTGATCCAGTATAAAGGTATGTGTAGCTAACAAAGGTTTCATAAATAAGGGGCTTGGTTTTGACTTATGTCTAATTTTAGAACTTCTGCTTTAACTGGGAAAAATCCTCTTCTGCTGATTGCAATAGAGTTAATAATTAAGTAGTATTAATTATATCGCTTTCCTAAATTTTCATGTTTGAAACTGTGTATATCTAGGCAAGATTGGAGCTGATTCTGATACTGACGAGGAGGCAGATGGAGGAGACAAGACTGGAGGTGATTCAGTCAGTCAGTGAGTAAAAGACAAAACACTTAAACTTAATTTAAGGAGACTGAACAATTCGGAGTTTTTTCATGAGAAATGATCAAATATGTCATTGAAAGACACAATTGCTACATCCTTAATTAATTACTCTAATGGAATTACAATGAACTGTGACTACTAGCAAGTGCTAAATTTAGAGATATGACTTTGTCACTTTGTGACATTAGTGTGTCTTGATCATATAACTGGGTTCATAGTGGCGTACCACCCATCAGCTGAGTTGTGGTAATTAAACATTCATACTTGTGTCCTGCAACAGAAGTGTTGTAATTTAGGTTAACTGTATATGTGTGAGCTAAAGCAGTAAACCCCTCCCACTTAGGACAGTGCATTGTTTTAAGTGTACTTTCAGTTCAGCTGAGATTTATCCTTTCTCTTCAGCTTTCATTCTAGTCCTTCATTCCTGCCCCAATTGAAGCAGCACTGACACTCATCTGTCCAATGAACTCTGTATAAGGGGTGCTACAGAATTTAGAGTTTCAAGAGCAGCTGCTTCTGGTTTCTTGCTCTTATCTTGGTATCTGTCAGTTTTGTATAAGACAACACTTCTTAACCTTTTCTTTAAATGCTTCTTCATTTTTTAAAGACCACTTCTTTGTCAGGAATTCACCTGTTTGATAGTTTCTATGGAAGCAGTAAAGGGAAAAAGAAAGTTACTAGTTATCATGCATGATGCATCAAATTTAGTGAGGCTAATTTGTTTCTAGAAGACTAGTAAGCTTTTATGTTTTCAATACTGACCTGATTACAGCTGATCCACAGATTCAGGACACACTTAATAAACCGCTGAGACAGTCAGGACTGCACCAGAAATGTGCAAATTAAAGTAACCTCTATCTACTGGTTTGGTTAGTTTATCTAAACCTTCTAAACCTCCTAAATAAGAACAAATGGATGGGAAAGGTAGTAACACTAATTCAACTTTCACATTCTGGTCAGTATTTTTCTTTAGCAGAGTAGTTATTGCATAAAATTTCTTTGATGACTTCTCATCATACAAATATAGTAGAAAATGGAGTGAATACAAAATTATGTTTCATTCTTTTTCTTGTGATATAGTTTTAATATTCTTTGACACTATTTCTTCTAAGGTTCCATTTGGAGCCATTGTTGATGTATCCCTCTGTCTGTTTGTTGCCTACATGATCTGTGAATGGGGTCAGCTTAGTCCGCTTTAAAAACTAGTTTTCTTATTTTGGACATGGCCTTCTGCTGGCTGTTTAGAAAAGCAAATAGAGAATTTTAAGAACTGCAAATATACTAAATATCAGGTCTCTTTACATAGAGTAGTCTCTGTTAAGTCAATGCTAATTTGCCAGTGAACTTCTAAATAGAATGAGAAGACAGCCTTGTTGCCTAAATAAGCCATAAAAATACCCTAGGATTTTGATTCCTGGAGAAATGATATGTTGTGGTTTTTTGGTTTGGGCTTTTGTGTAAGAGCTAACTCACAAGCTATTTACTGTTGCAAAATACTTGAAATGTTTTTTATATCCAAGATGTATGGCAGGAGTAGTGCTGCTGGATTTCAGTAAGGTTGTTCTGTGTCTGCAGGATGTTTCAAAGCTACTGTTGAGACATGTATTTATGATCCATTGATACAGTAGCTTGCGTAAATTCTTATATGGAAATTATTTGAGTTGGCAAAAACCTAAAAAGAGGAGATTAATGAATAAAACTACAAAATAGGAAAAATCAGGAATTACCTGATTTTAGCTAGTGGATATCTGAAGACACATAACCTATTTTCCCACGTCAATTGGGAAGGTTTCAGTAACTGACAGTAAATCAAGAAGAAATTGTGTTTAAAAAGGGTAAAAGAAACTGAGAGATGTGGGTCATTGTAGAGCAAATTGCTTCTTTTGACAAATAGTGATTGAGGTGCCCCTTTTTCTTACATCTCTATCATCATTGTTTAGGGTTTCACACCCCTCCATGCTAAGCAGGCAAGATAGGATGTTTTACAATTTGGGGATTTTCTTCTGCTTTTCAAAAATAGCATTCTCATTGGTGGGTGTTACCTGAGAACTGATTGGAAACATCTCTTTGTTCTTTCATTGTTATCCTTTGAAAAAAATAAATTCAACAAACATACCTTTAGCAATCTGCATATATCAGCAGAAATCCAGAAAGCTTGAAACAATATATCTAAAGAAATTTCAGATGAAATAAGGAAATTATTCTCAGTCTCTTAAAGACCTGTTTCCTGTCTGTACCAACTAAAAGTAGCAGGGGTTTAGGTATGTTTCTCCAGGTACAGGAAGGTTGCAAAATTTAGATCTTTATGTGAAGCTTTTAGATGGTATCGTATCTAATGGTAAATTGAGTCCTCCTTTTTAGTTTTTGAACGTATCCTCGTTCTTTTATGTGAAGTGGAAATCCTGAGGCTTTTCCTAAATTTCAGCTATCTAAAAGCTTCACATGTTTACATTAACATGTAAAACACTTTCTCTTTTATTTTGTCACCAGCTTGTTCTGTGTTAAGCACTAGAAATCCTGCTGTTACCACACATAAGAACTGAAGAAGGAGGGCCTGTATTCACCAATAACTGGAAAGTGCTGTTGCAGTAGTTGTATTTTGTTACTTGTGAGCTCTGTATGGGTTTTTGACTATGCAGTTCTCAGATTTTTGTTGCTGATTGTGTTACTGTCTGCAATGGGATACTGTTAAACCAAGAGCAATACTGTACACAAAGCTTCCAAATAAACATCAGCTACTTAATTGTCAGGAGCCAAATAATATCTTGCAAAACCAAGCAGGCATTCTTCATTTCATTCAAGAGGTGTTGGCATGTTTTTGAGCTATTCCATTACTTTTACTTCTTTGAAATATCCTCCATATCCTCCAGCAGAACCAACAAGTAAGTTATATGCTGTAGTAGTAAAACATTATTAAAAAAACAAGCATTCTAATATCATTATAATGGTATGTGTTCACATGGGTCTGAGTAAATGATGTTTTGCCTTCAAGATCATAATGGGCTTATTTTTTTCACTGAGTGAAAATTTGCAGTTTAATTTTTACTCTTTTAGCAATTTATAGGCTTTTTACTACTTTGCAGTCAAAACTGCAGTTTTTACTTGTTTTCTTTTGAAAAGTTTAGCAGTTTAAAGTTTTGTCTTGTTATAGTGTGTTGTGCTCCTGGCAGCTGGGCTGTTCACAAGCATGCTGTTGCCATCTGATATTTACCCCTTTAGGACAACTTGGTTATTTTCAGCATTTGGAATCACTGTAGCAACAGGCTACATGAGTCACTGAACAGATACATTAGCATTTGGCTAATTTGCTTCACTACCTTCTTTTCTTATGGTGTCCTCAAACAAGTCCTGTGACAGGACTTGGTGGACTGATGGACTTTTCATAGCTCATTAAACTATTTGATTAACACCTATCTTTAGAGATACCTTTCGTGAGAAGACTTTGTGAGGACTTTATTCCCTTTTGTTTTTTTAACTTGCTCCTTACTGCTTGCTGGTTATTTTTGTTCTCATTTGTCATTGAAAGCTATCCTTGGAACAAAAATTTGCAAGAATCTTTCAAGGACTTGGGACTTGTGGAAATGTTTTTTAGGTCTGGAGCTAAGTGCAAAGGCAAGTTTTAATTCAGGAGGGTGCATCACGTCAAAAATAACGCAGGTCCTGATCTTAAGTCTCACTGGAGATTTAGGTGAATGACGCATTTCCTTCTGGTCTCCAACCCCGGTTACCACTGAAACCTGGTATACCTGCCACCAGTATTGGAGAGCAACAGTCAATCCTTAGCCATCTGCTCCTCTGCCAGTATTCCTTTTCCTAACCTTTACTACATTTTTACCCCATTTTGCATGATCTACTGGAATTGGGTACCACATTACCTTCAAGCCCAAAGGTCTTTGAGAGCTGTAAAAATTCCTGTAGCGAATTGTGTACAGAAACCATTTGTGTGAGCCCAGTTTGGCATTACACTAGTGTGGTGCATGCCAACATGAAATGCATGCTCTACTTAAAATAAGGTAAATTTAAATTTACAACATTTGTTGTCAACAAATTGTAACTGTAGTTAGCTTCTTTCTGCTGAAAAGATCATACTGTGAAAACGTTATTTGTCTAATTTATAAAATAAATTAGAAATGCTGATTTTATTGCTTGGAAGTTGGACTTTGAAATTAACTGTCATCTTGAGGGAGAGGTATAAAGGCTGACAAAAGGGAGAAACTTTTCCAAATTGCTATTGTCACTTACCTGCATAGCATGAAAGACAAGAGTATTAAATGTGTCCCTTAATTTTAGAATGTCTTCTGCTCCTGTTGTTTGAAGACATGGTATTGTAGTACCTTTTCTTAAAAGTAATTACAGATACTTAGTAGGGAAAAATGTTTTTCACTAGCAAACAAATAAAACAAGACTAGCACATTAAAAGCCAAACTGAACAATGAACTTGAAATACATCTGTTGGGCCTGTAGATGGTGCAAAATGCCTGCCTGTGAAACAAAGTCATGTTCATCAGCAATACAGTCCAATCCAATCAATTCTGAGAGAGTAAAACATGTAAAAGTACTTCTGTGTCTTAAAAATTCTTTTGCTGACAGTAGGTAGTCTCTAAAGGAATGTGAGTTTGCTGTAATTATTGTTAAAGTCAGGACATCAGAAGGAAACTTTACAAGTTTCAATGTGTGATTTTTTTTTTAAAGTTGGTAATTTCTTTTTACACAGCTGTTAAAATGGTTGTGGATAATTTCACAGTATTTGAACTCTGGAGGTTACTGAGTTTTCTGTCAAATTACAATAATAACAATTACAATAATAATTACAATTCTCATCAGACACCTAGGTGATACCAGAGTTGTGACATCTATTGTCTGGATACTACTGGTGCAAGGTCAGGCTTTTTCAAGTGACACTTTGCTGTCCAGTGCAGACATGACTCCTGAGTTCAAAAATGTGAAATACATGTGTGAAGGAGGATGGGACAAGGACAGGGACAGCCTAAAATGATTCTCCTCTTAGTGATGATCAGAGTTTATCACAACCTAATTTTGGTCACGAGTTAAGTAACTAAATATAAATAAATATAATATAAACTGTTAGGACTCGTTTAAAAAAACTGAAAAAACAAAAAAAACCCCAACAAAAAAACCAGGTGGTTCAGTCCACATCTGCCAACCAGGTCTGAAATCCACTTCTCTCTGTGGCTGCTGGTACAGAAGCCCACAGGGTTTGTATCCTTGCTGCAGTTGCCGCTCAGACCTCCTTCTGCATTGAGGCCTCTGATATCCTCTCTGATTGTCCCCAGTAGCTGACGCTTTGCCAGAGGTACTCGCAGAACCTCCTCTATCTTTGGAATTTGGCCTCTGATTTTACAGTCTATTTGATACTGTAGTCCCAGACCTCATATGCTGTTCGTTGTCTAAGCAAGCTTGAGGTTTGCTGGTAAAAATCACAAGCATCTACTTACGCATGTATCAGCTGCATGACGCAGAAAATCCTGGAGAAAGTGTATATTTTTCATTCTGCCTGATTTCTGGCAGCATAGTCCTGTAGGCGCTTCTGATCTGTGGTCCCCTTTGCAGGTACTGGCACACATTGGTGGGCTTAGATTGTTCTCATCTCATTTGGAAAATGAGTTACTGTAGCCATGTGGCTCACTAAATAGGCAGAACAGACTGGTGTCCTCGTCTAGGGATTTGCTAGGCAAGTGTATTTGGAGTGTTTATCCTCCTTAATGAGTTATTGTATGTTATTTTACACATTTATGTTCCAATGGGTAGAAAAAAGTGGGAGCAAAAGGAGAGTTTGTTGATATGGCCTTTGCCACTTCAGAAAAGGCAATAGAAATGCAAATAACTGCCTCTCAGACCACGATGGCCAGAAATATTATGGTGTTCCTTGTCCTGATAAAACCTTTGGACACATGGAAAAATCCAACTTGTAAAGAATGAGGAAAATAGATATGTGTTAACTTTCAGGAAAACCCTAAAGGTCATGACTGAAAAACGAGTTGTCAGTCATTATATTTACATCTGTGATACCATAATACTGCTTTCTTTTTATAGTGTTGTTAAGCTCCCATGGGCAGGGGAGCTGCATTGATTCCATATTAATACAGATTAAACCAATGCCACACAATACCGAGTTTAGGAACTTGGCAATTCTATTGTCAAAATGCTTACCGGATGTGGCAGCTGAAGTCTTCTGTGATTCTGGATCCTTCCACCTGTGCCCTTCCTGTATATTTTACCTTATTTTCACTGTCTGTGTAATGTAACTAGTATGTGTAAAGTACATGAAGGACATTAAAATTTCACTGAAGTGTCTCTTCCTTACCCTTGTGTAAAGAATTGAAACCCTGTACATCAAGGGTAGAAATTATTTAAATAGGAGAAGTAGAGAAATGCAGATACTGAATAGACTGTAATAGCTGAGTTATGAACAGTTCAGTTTTGAAAAGTATCCCTTTGTGAAACAAGATTCTGGTTTAGGAGAGGTTTATGAAGGGCTGATGATAATTTCATGAAAATATCTTTTTGCTTTCAAAATAAGACAGTAAATAGTATTTGAGTGTAGCAGAAACTATTGTTTTCCCAAACCATTTAATTATGTGACAATTTATTTTGAATTTTACCAAAAAGCTCCTAATATGAGGAGCCCTCAGCTGTGGTTCCTCAGTTATAACCAATGAGGGCTGTTACTCTAAAGGCAAGGATGCAGTGGAAATAATTGTTTTATCCTCGTGTATCACAAGGCAAACAAAGAAGTTCGTTTTTGAGTGCTCATGTTAGCTTTCTATGTATTCCTTCTGCCCTTGTTCCTACTGTAGCTGGCTTATTGGCCTACCACCTCATAATTTTTTAATTTCTAAAAAATGTTCTGTTAAATTTTAAATTATGGTGATTAAAATGTGTTCTTAATTGTTTCCAGACAGGACAACAGTATAGACTCAACTTCTTCTCTGAGAGAAGACAGCAAGCTCGAAGGTCAGGAATCAAGACAAGGTGTGTAGTAGAGAAAGCTCAAATTTTGTGCTCTTTGTGTTGGCCAGTGACTAATTCCAGATAGCTGACAGCTCTCTTGTGAACAGAGAATGAACATTCATTGAGAAAGTACGCAAGACAAAATATTCTTTCTCTTCTTAAGTGCAGAAGTGCACATTTGACAGGATAGAAAATACAAAGACAAGTAAGTTATTGGTGCACATTTGTACTTTCTACACAAGAAAACAGTATTTTTAGCTTGCAGTAGTATTTTTTTCATTCCAGTCATTAAATTAGCCCATTTACCAGTTGCCAGTGTTTGTTTGTGCATGAAGCGCTAGAACTATGCCTGTTTTTGTCTTAGTCTGTTTATTTTAATTTTGACTGGCTCTAAGCAGGAAGATGAGAACTAGCTTTTCCGGTCAAAGAATGTTGCAAATTCTTCTAAGCTACATTTCTTCTTCTGCAAAGATCTAACTTCATTTGCTACTTGCAACTGCTATTTCATAATTCAGAATGTCTTCTAAAAGATGTTGCTTGAAATGACTTTGTGAAACACTTTTTTTTCCTGAATTAGTTAATGAGAAGAAAAGAAAGAGTTAAAAATAATAAGAGCATCAAAACTCTTAGTGAGTTGCTATGACTAAATAATCCTTTAAATGTTGCTTGTTGTACTATATGGAGGAACCCTAGAACTGACAGATTTCCTGCAGATTTCCTCCACTTCTGTGTTATCAGAGGGAATTGATGGTTATTGCAAGTGATATTATTGTTATTTTTTTACTTAATCAACCAGAGTATCATGATGACTTTAGGCTATAACAGTGGCTTCACTCAGGATGTTAGCTTTAAATAACTTTTGAGAATATTTTGTCATTCTCCTTCACTGCAGCCTGAGATGCAGTTGGAAAAAGAAGAGAGAATGAGAGAATAAGCAAAAGTGAATAAAATAAAACTTAAAAATGGAATTAAGTGTGCTAAAGGGAATTTTGCAAATGTAGATGAAGAAAAAAGTAGAAGTAACAAAAAGAAAAAAGATAATGAAAAATGCCAGCCATTATCCTTATTACTGTAAAAACACAGGAACAAAACAGGGAACTAAAGCCTGTTAGTTCATTAAACATCTGTAGCCCAAAAAGCTTGTATGAACACTGAATCGCACAGTTTTGGAGGTTCTAGTTTCTAAATAGAATCCAAGGTTGTTCTTCACACCTTCTCATCCTTATTAAGTCTGGGACAGACATGAATGACTTAGTATTTTGTTCCTTCTTTATGTGACCTATTGATTCTGAAAGGAATCCTGTGGTGAGCTGACTTCAACCAGCAGTAGGCACATGCTAGCCCCTTAATTATTTGTCCCCCAGTGGGGTAAAGGTCACAGTCAGCAAAACAAAATGAGAACAGCTATGAGTCAACATAAAGACTCTCCATTAAGTGAAGCAAGAGCTGTACATTGAAACAAAGCAAAAGTAGAGACTTAGTCACAGTCTTCCATTGGCAGCCAGATTTTTAGCCATTCCTTGGAAAGCAGAGACTCAGCATACATGACAGTTACTTGGGAAGGCAGATGCCAATGTTGTATGGTGGTGCATATCCCTTAGGTCAGTTTGGCTCAGCTGTCCTGGCTCTACGTCCCTTCCAGCCTCCCAGTTTACTCTCTGTGGGGTCAGATTGAGAAACAGAGAAAGCCCTGAGGCTGTGGAAGCGCTCTTCTGCAGTAGCCAAACTGGTGTATCAACACTGTTTCAGAAACAAATAAAAATGGTATAGGAAATAGGGGAAATTGCATATGAAACTGAAATATTAGTCTTGAAGTTACTGTCACAGTAGGGACAAGCCCAGGCTACTTAGGATCAAAGAAGACCCTTGTATGTTCATCTTAGGAGTAGTTTTTATGCACACTGCTGTGAGAAGGACTTTTTGTAGCTTTGTTTATATTTTAGGCTTTCAGATTTTATTACTTCAAATTGTGATTTATCTTGCAAAAAAAAAAGATGAAAAGTTATCTATAAACTTCTCTTATATGCCTTAACATACATATTTGTGAGCTCAATTTGCTTTCCTGTTAGCTTTGTTTGGAATTTTTGAGGTGCCGCATACCTTATTAGTATACCTTATACGGTATTGTGAGTGCATTCTCAGGGTGATGTGTAGAATTCTTAAATCTGAACTCAAATGCTGTGACAATCATAGCCTGATACACAGTGATCAGGGGTAAGTAACTGAATTGTCTGTAGTACAAAAATTTTTCAATGCTAAATCAAGAAAACCCTAATGTTTTAAAATACTACTGTTGTTTATAAAACCACTTTGAGATGTTTTGATCCTCCTTTCCTTCCTCCCTTTTTTTTTAAGTGGAGAAATTGCATTTATAGCTTTCGACTTAGTCAGTATTGATTTTTTTTTCACACCCTCAGGAATGGAGGAATGTTGTAAACCCCAAGAAAAATAGATCTTCCTAAAGTTTTTGGGCACTTTTCATGCATTAAAGCCAAGTGCATACAGGTACCATAAAGCATATTCAAATGTTTAAAAAAAAGGGTAGCATTTTTCTGAAGCCTTGTTTTTCTGGTGTGAGTGGTAAAATTGCTATTACCAAAAGTAATAAAAAGTAGTATAATTATAAAGTCTGTATTATCAGTAACTTTACCATCATCTGAATACACATTATTCATTTTAAGTTGGAACCAATCCTGCTCTAAGTTTTCCCATTTACAAATGCTGTTGAATGAGTATGAACTTCTGAGGTCAGTGTGTCAAAAGCAAGTCTTGCTGTAGCCTAATTGAGAGAACAGTTAGCCAAG
Organism: Luscinia megarhynchos; assembly: GCA_034336665.1. Classification (NCBI taxonomy): domain Eukaryota; kingdom Metazoa; phylum Chordata; class Aves; order Passeriformes; family Muscicapidae; genus Luscinia; species Luscinia megarhynchos. The sequence goes on along the minus strand of CM067592.1, from coordinate 51,375,462 downwards.
GTCTGTTAGAGCTTTGCTTTTATTTTATTGAGCTGCCTCTTCTAATTACATTTTTAAAAATAAACTCTGACTTTCAGTGACGATTAAAAACCAAAGTCATAAATTCCTCCATGTTTTTACATCTGAGCTAAATGCATCTGGAAGACTAGTGATAAATTCTGAGTATTTGCACTGTAAGTAGAGTTTCTATGAATTTTTAGTGCTGTGTCTTACTATAGTCCCACTCCTCTTAAAATACCTAACATAGTCGAGTGTAATTTTTGAAATTGCATTCTGAAAATTAGGTTTACTTAAGAGATAAACAAAAATCAGTTTTGCACTGCAAAAAGCTTTCTTTAATATAAAATTTTATTACAATTTAATTAGGAAAATAAGTCATGTAACTTCATAGGATTAACTTCATTTTTCTGGTACTGATGCTTTACTGTATTGCATGTTCTTTTAGATTGGCATAAAAATGCGGTAACACTTGTATAAATTAGCTTTAAAAGGAGGAGAGAAAAAAGAGGAATTGGTTATCTTACAGATTTTTTTTCACTTTCTTAATTTGCAGAGTTACACTTTAAGCAGAAGTGATTTTGTAAGTTGAAGTAAAAACAGTTCTGTTAGGCAACTCTGTGATAGTTATGTTTGTGTTACAGGCAAAGGAGAAGATAGTGATGTCCTTAGCATAAATGCAGATGCATATGACAGTGACATAGAAGGCCCTTGCAATGAAGAGGATGGCCCAGATGTACAAGAGAGCACTGTCAGAACTGGAGCTGGTCAGATAGAAGACCTTCAGAAGGACATTGAGAAGAGTGTGAATGAGATACTGGGGTTGGCAGAGTCCAGCCCAAAGGAGCCCAAAGCAGCAACTTTAGCTGTTACTCCATCAGAAGATGTTCAGCCATCAGCACAACAGCTGGAGCTTCTGGAACTTGAGATGAGGGCCAGAGCTATTAAGGCTCTGATGAAAGCTGGTGATGTAAAAAAACATCCCTGAGACTGTTCAGATTTCATTTTCACTATTTGTTTTGAAGAAGGTGACGTCTGTTCTCTTCAGTGCTACAGTATGTTTGGGTTGGGTATGATATTCCTCGTTCAGGCTGTGTTGTATATCCTGACCCATGTTTCTGTGATTTTGTTGCCTTTAGTGTGCTGCTTCCATGACATGCACAAACAGAAGTTGATGCTTCCCTGACATGAGGTGTCCTTGTGCTGGGTCACCTCCTCAAAGAGGTGTGCCAGGAACCTGGTGCCTTCCAGAAGGGTTGTTGGAGAAACTTAAAATGATAAAATGGTTAGGGTTGGAAGGGATTGAGACTGCTTAATTCTTCTTGGGGCCCATCTCATCACAATGTAGTATTGTAATTAAAATGTGATGGTTTGTTTAAAAGCGTACTCAATTTTTTGAAATTTGAACTCCTAAAGGGAAGGATTTTTACCTTTAAAATAAACCGTTGAACATGTTATTTTCAGAGTTATGAAAGTGCCTGAAAGAGACAGAGCAGAGTTTATTACACTTCCATGTAGTTTTGTCACTTTTCTCCACTTATCTTTTGTATTATAACTGAAGAAAGCAGAGTTTCTTCCTAACTGTAAAGCTTTTCTTTTGGCATAATATTTAGCATAATTTGGCAAAATATTTAGCAAATCTTACAGTTTAGATCTTGAGCTTTTAGCATTCAACTGATGTAGTCGTTTCATGTCCCCTGGAAATAGGAAAATCCACCTAATTTCAGTATGTTTTTTTAGAAAAGGCATATAATTTATTTATGAGGTTTTAAAATATTAATTCTATTTTTATCCACTTCAAGGTATTCCTTTGAAAAGAAATTGAATTTTAGAATTAATTTTCATACTATAATATCTTACAACAATTTAAATTATTTAAATTTTTTTAGAATTAATACTGGTTTTATATCTGGCTGTTTATCAAAGCATATTAAAATATTTGTGTGTTTGTTTACTCATGCAGACATCAATTTTTTTCTTTAAAGGCATGAAGTTTACAATTGTAGTCTTTGTCAAATAAAATAATGTATTACATATTTTTTTCATGAGTTTTCCTTGTTTGTTACTTAGCCAGTTACATACTTTGCAACAGTAGCAGAGATAATTTCCCCTACTACTGTGTAATATTACTGCAAACCTTAGTCTATTCAGATACTATGTCTTGAATTCTTTCAAGGCTTATAATTTCCATTTTATTCTTCCATTTTATCCCTTTATCCTTCCTTCCCTTTATTCTCTTTTTTCCTGTTGCCTTTTAAACCCTTTTCTGCAGCGTCTTTTGTATTTCTTAAGTATGATTGATTTCCTCAAGAATCAACATTACTGTAAGATGTTAGTTCAGTGTAAATTTGATAATAAACTAAGACCTTCATTAAATACAGCTGAGAAAACTACAGTGTGCTTCCACTAAGTGATGTCAGTGACCTGGGTAAAGTGTACCAGACTCTAGTGTTATCTACAGCATCAATATTTTTTTTTTCTATTATTTTGTAGCAAATGGAGAGTGTAACTTAAAATATATAAACACAATTCAAAAAGTAACTTTACTGTCTCACAATCTGTGGGTGTTTTCTTTAGTCAATTTAATATAGCTGTTTGGTGAACTTGTGTTTTATTTGAGTCCAGAGAAACTAAGGAAGTAATTAGAGAAAGCTGGCAAAACTTAGGTGTGCTGTCTTCTCTTCTACAATGTCGTAGGCTGGTGGAGCTGTGTTTGATTTCAAAGATACATTTTAGTGCTGCTGTACTTGGGTCATTAAGATGCCGAATACTTTGCCTGCTGTGGAAGTGAATAAGCTTGCTTGCAAGGGTAATTCCTGCAACATTTCAGTTGTTTGGCAACACAAAAATACTGCTGGAAGTAATGATAAACTAGAATGTGATTGGCTTCTACTGACTACTTTCTGGAGGTGTATGGTATTTATTATTTTCCTACTGGTTTCCCAAGTCACCCTTAGAAGTTTGTTTTATAGCATTTTGAACTATTAAGTTACTATTTCAAGCTCTGTATCAAGAAGTTGCAAATGCTGACTTTAGCCTGTAGTGTGACAGAGATGAAACAGGTTTACTATGCATATGACACAGATTTGTAATTACATTCTAATTAAATTCAAAATTAAAAGATGAGAAGTATTCCAAGAAAATTCAATTAAGCTGTTTACAAAAATAAAAAAAGTCATGTGAGATACTTAATGTGATTGGTTACACAAGTGCTAATTCATTTTTAGGATATTGTACTGTTGCTGCTTATGTTAAAAACAGATCAGCTAAATTACATGTGTTCTTGCATTGATATATATCACTGAAGAGATAAAAAAATCCAGTTAATTTAAAATATTTATTATATGGCTGATTTGTTTTTCACTTTCGAATATGTCTGTGATTTCTCCTTGAAAAATAAATTTATTGTTTCGTTTGGAAGAGGAGGCAATTTGTATGTAAAATATATTGAACTATTTATAAAACTTTAAAATAGTGTTACTGGGTTTTGATCAACCATTTTGTCAGGAAACAAATATTAAACACTAGGTGTTGGTCAGCATGAAAAAGATCTTGATTATATTTTGGACTGCTACAAAAATATTTTCTAATGATTTTTTCTGTCTTCATAGATATGGCACAGTGCTGTTTTTGAGGAGGAGGAGGGTTGATTGTGTGTGTACTAGATAAATAAAAAGGTATGACTCCACAGATAGCCGAAAGTGCTTATCTCTGTTTGGAGGTTTTGCTGTTATGATGATTTCTTAGAGAATAATAAATAGATTTCAAATGCCAGTTTTGAGAGACGAATCACAAATATTTCCACAGAAAATAATTACTTCCCCTTTTAGCACTCTTTTCAATATAGTATTTGCTCTCGAAAGTATTTTGCCTAAGAGACTTGGTGCCATAACTTTTTTTTTAAGCTATGTTATAAAATATGTTCCTTGCTGTTTGAAATTACTGTAATTGTTAGTTGTAGTAAATTAAATTTTGATCACTAATAACTATAGGTTGTTTCTAAGTGTATTTGAAAAAATAGGGAGTCAGATAATCTGTGTAGGTGATTTAAGATGCTGCTTTTCTAACTGGATGCTCTTAAAATGCCACATGAAAAACAAGCATTTCAGCACTGCCAGTCTTGCCAAAGGATAAAGTGCTGGATGGCACTTTACTGCGGCCTTCTCTGTATTTAAAGGAGCACAGTTTCAAAACCAGCAGCCACCTTGGGGGAGCCTTATAGTGGGACAAAATGTCTTTTCACCAGCCGATCTCTTGAAATGTCAGAGCTTTAAAATTTGGTTATCACTATTATTTTTTAAACAGTAGTTTACAAAAGCAGTTACTGTAACTTTTCTTCTGTGGCTAAAGGATTCTCTAAAAACAGCAACTGAAGAAAGGCTTTATGTGTATGAGTGCATATTAAATATATGGCATTTTATGTGCCTATCTTAAAATTATAAACACTGATCTAGCCGTACGAGATTACTGATGCTGGTAAACATGCCCTTTTCTCATAAGATAATTGAACATTAATTGTGAAATAAGCCCTTTAGTCAGGAAGGGAGATGAGGTGGTTAATTGATCTAAAAACATAAGAACAGGATAACTTTAAGAGCATAGGCACCAAATTAAAAACTGATTATTAAGTCCTGCTATTTTAGTCCCAGTAGTATAAACCTTCATGTTTATTGCTAAGTTAATCTGCAACATATGTAGAGAAGAAAAAAAGCTTGTTCACCTTATTTGTGGCCAAATACAGGTGTGAAAATACTTGGTTTTGTGGGAGAGGACGTGAAATCTCGTGTTTCATGGGCCTTTTTTACCATTAATATTGAAATATGTAAACAGAATACATAAAAGGTGGAGAAAGGAAGGGTTTAATACCAGAAAAGGTGCTTGTAGGAAGGGTTAGCCACATACTATGTCTCTGCAGCCAGGTAAGGAAAGACCTCAAAAATTGAAATCTAAATATTACATATTTATTGCATTATACAGCACAATAATAACATGAAAAGAAACCCCAACAAAAAATAACCAGAGAATGGGACATGCTCTTTTGTTCATTCATTGCATCATTATTTTTTAAACAGTGTGTGAAGGTAACGTTTTGTCTATGGGATCGTTGATTATTGTCAATCTTAAAATTGAATTTTTGTCTTTTGCATCTAATGGATCTGTGTAGTCATGAATTGTCTAATCTAAAGCCCTGCATTCCATCTTGTGTTTCCAGACTCCAGTCAATATTACTTTACTCAAGAATTCTCAGCTTTACTTCACTGGAATACTGTATGCAGTTCTGCACGACAGTATGGAAGGCATATCTGCTGGGAGTGGAGCAGATGCAGAATCTTCTAAGGTTGCCAGGAGAGCACAGGACATGAGACACAACTAGAAAAGTGTGTTTAGTCTAAGCATGTTGACACTAGCCTTAAAGGCAGGCAGAAACAGAGCACTGGGAAAGACGTTTAAGCTGAATATGAGTGCTGGTGAGGAGCCCTGCATATGTTTTGGTTACATTGCTTATTCCCAGGCTGTCTCCTGTCTCCACCCTGCTGTTGTGCAGCCGGTGCTTATGTGGATACGTGCAGAACCACACCAGGAAACTCATTCATGCACCTGCTTCTAACCTGGGGCACCATTCTGATTGAATTTTGTGTTGGCACAATGGAATAAATAGTGAAAAATCCAACTGCTGAATGGTTCTGGATTATATTACATAAGTGATACCCCACATTCTACCAGTCCTTAAGATATGAAGTGTCAGAATAAAGGTCCATGACTTAATTCCATCGTTTTGAAAGTGTGTAGAGCTTCACTCAAAAATGTTAGCTGAACTACTCCAAATATAAACTGTCTAAACTATTAAATTTTTATTAAATCTACATTCTTGGTTATTGGCTGTTGCAGATTTTCTTTATGTATGGTTTTGGGTTTTTCATTGATGTAGTCTGGTTAGAGAGTTTTTATTGAAATCCGTATAATTTCACATGTAGTCTGGTGAAAGTTAGTGACTCTCATAATTGTATGTGAATTAAACTTTTGGGTTACATCCACACTAGGGGGCTGTGTTGCTTTAACAATATCTGTTTCGAAGAGTAATGTACTGAAGTGAATGGGAGTGGAATAGTAAAGGGGAATGACTTGCAATTTAGACAAATACAGTGTAGGAGCAAAGAAACTTTATATCTGTGTACTTTGGTAAAAAGTTGAAAAGTTAAAAGATGAAGTTGTCGTGACATGAGTAGAAAGACTGAAACCTGGTTACTTCAGTCATAGTGTGGCTCGTGAGACCTGGATGCAATAACCCAGTTTGCTGGGACTGGGGATAGGCAGGTTGATCTTCATCAAGATTTAGCACCCTGTAGCATTTTTTTCTTCATAAAGGGGGGTTTTCTATACTGAGCATATCCCTGTTACTCTGCATATCCCAGGGCTTCTGCTTTAGTCCCCTGTTTCTTTGACTGTACCAGTTCACATATCACTACAGAATGTAGGATTGCTTTGCTAGAAATATGGCACTCCTTAAACTACCATTTTAGGAAGCCAGTTGCTCTATATCCCAAACAAAATTAGATACATTGTTTGATATCTTCTCCAGCTTGTTTTCCAGGCCTCATCAGGGCATTGACAGAGTGGATGCAGTATTGGAAAATTAACTGAAGTCACCTCTTGCCACTGTAGAGGCAGCTAATATCTTTTCTGTCCTCAATTTCTACTAAACTTTTTAAACACTTAGTGGATCTAAACAATTCTATTAATATATTACCTTTTTTAAAATTTGTTTTAAAAGGGTATCTTTAAAAAACAGCTTTCTTATGGAATATATCTTTGTACTGAGATGCTGAGGAGATATTGATACTGTTCCAAGAAAATTAAAATACGGAGCATTTACTCTAGTAGGATCTTATTTAGGCAATATAAATTTCCTTTAAATTGTTAAGCCTTACTTTTTTACATTGTTTGGATCGCTCTGAAGAGCTAGAACCCCTATTAGAAAGAGTTTAGTATCAAGATTAGTAGAATTTAAACCATTCAAATACGTCTCTTCCTACCAAACATTAGCATTAGATCACATAATAGTGGAATTTTCCTCTCTTGTTTTACTAATTAATTGCATATTCTTTTCAAAAATACAAAAGCAATGTCTGCTTTGCAGGAGAGCACATTGAGAAAATTTCTGTGTTTTCATTGTTCATGGAAAGTGCCTCCATACAGGTCATAATGATATTTGTCATAAGTAAATTACTCTCCTTTGGTGAAATAAACTGGTACAGGGATTGGTAGATGATGGTTTTATAAATTTCTGGTTGGTCAATCTTGTGTCCTTAGCATGAACAATGAGGGTCTGCAGGTATCTCAGCCTCTTTTGAATCCTAATCAGTCTAATTTGTCTAATTTGGGATGTTTCAATAAAAACATTGGCTGTCTAAGAACTGAGAATGAAGTTAACTAAGATTTTTGATGTCTCATGAAAAAAATTGCATGTCAAAAATATGAATGCCTGAAATGCTTTTCAATGGATCATTAAAAAAAAACAACAAAACCACAGCTTAAATGCCACATAAATTAACACTAAAATTTGTATTCAGAAGCCAAAGCAAAAAAAAAAGGGTGGGAACAGGGAGCCTGTGGGTCCCTAATTATATCTCCACTTGCTGCAGAAGAAAGGTAGTGATGCCAGTATTTTTCACAAAATATCAGCTGTCCAAAAGGAATCTATTTACCTGAAGTGAGAGCCAGTAATGAATTTCAGCCCCTGAAATTGTTGGGTTATAATACATATTTATCATTGCAAACTGGAATCAGGGTCAGGAATTAGTAGACAGTGTTTGACACAACTGATGTGTAACCCTAGTTGGAATTCCAATTTAGACTACTCCTTTAATCTTCTAAAATGGTTTGGGGTACAGTAATTTTAATTTATTGTTACTTCAGCAATGGTCCTTACTAAGCAGATCTCCAAATGCCAATTTGTTCTCAGACCAGAAAGTTTCATATTTATATTATTTATTTTACCTTTTATACTTATGTTCTTAATAAGAAAGTCTTCCCATGTTAATTGTAATATTAAGCTAACTACAGAGAATCCTCCCATGAGGAACAAAAATTCTGTTTTCTGCTTTCATCATGTCTTAAACAAAGAACATGTAGGAAACAAAGAGCAGGAGGAAAGGAGGTACTGAACTTATTATGGTTGGTTTTATATATCTGTGACTGTATTGTGAAATGGCAGATACATTTACTACTAACGTTCTCATGCACATATTAAAAAATTAGGAATTTTCATTTCTTACTCCTTTATAAGCAGATGGGAGGAAATACTTGCTCTTTGCAGCTCCCTGTATTTTTATTGCTGAAAAGTTGCAATCAACACTTTGTCGTACTATTAATTTATTCTTTTTTCCTCTCTCTACTAATATCTTTAGCTGCTGAGAAAGATTAATAGTCCCTATACTTTAGCTGCAGAATTTTAATGAATAAAGTTTAATTAAAACAAGAGAAGTACAATAAACCTAAAGGGTTCAGCCTTAGCACTGATTCTAGTCATTCTTTTCTGTTTTGTTGTGTGTTTTTAAAAATTGAGAAGTGGAGAAGGCTGAAAGAGAACTTCAGGTTTTTGTATTTAATTGAACTAACAGCATGTGCTGAAAAGTATTAAATGACCATGACACAGTCACTAAATAAATTGGTTTCCTCAAGCAGTGATTCATTCACTGTCTTTCATTGCCATCAGGTCAAGTGACAGATTCTTTTTGTCAGCCTAAAGGAGCAATGTTCAATAGTGTAACTCCTCTAATTCCAGCCATAGCAGCCTTTAAAATGCATTGAATTAACATGAATAAAAATGCAGCAATTAAACAAAACTTGCACCCCTCATTGACTTACAAATAAAATCTGCAGGATCAGTTACCAAGAAAGCATATTGTGGTGATTCAGTGCGCTTTTTCAGAAGAAATATTGCTGATGATAGGCAAGGTTCTTGTACTTTTGCAGAATAGATTGTTGGTATTGAATCTGCACATCAGGACATCAGGAGGAATTCTGGACACCAGGAGCATTTTCTTCACAGTAAGGGTTGTTAAACATCGGAATGGGCTGCCCAGGGAGATGGTGGAGTCACTGTCCCTGGATGTGCTCACAAAAGGATTGGGCCACGGTGTCTGGGTGACAAGGTGGTGATCAGTCAGAAGCTACGTGATCTCAGAGTCTTTTCCAACCAAAGGCTTTTCTGACCTTTGCATCACATAGTTCAACAGCAGTGTGATAGAGTAGCCTTGGAGGGATGCTGCCAAAGGAAAATCATGGGCTATTATAACTTGCATTTATAATTTAGACTGCATTTGTCAGTCATTGACCAATTATGCTTATACTCTTAAATTTTAAAAATTTTATTCCTTTCAGGTGTTTGATGTTGAAGAACCCAGCTAATCCCAAACCCATTTCATCAAAGATAATTTAGGTGGCTGGGAACATATGCTTATAGAAGAGATGGCAGTTCAGAAATTGTTCCTATGGCAGGCTCCTTGTTGTATGGCTCTTAGAAACCTTACCCTGATCATCTGCATGGCAAAGTGCATGGCTGGCACCATACTGCATGCCATGCGGCACTGAGGAAACATAAAGTGTTAATGAAAGGAGGGTCTTCAAATGTAGCAGAATTTTTAGATAAAATTAATCTTGCCATTTGACTGCTTAAGTGTTACAAAAGGCAGTTTCAAATCCCAGAAGGCATCCTCAAACTTTTTCGCACAAGCACCACATTCTATTTTTTTAAAATCAGTTCTACATTGTCCTTTGTCAAAGGTCTTCACTCTGCACACCAACAACCCTAATTAAAGCAACAGCCAACATTGGCTGTAGTACAAAGAGCCTATTCTATTCTGCTTTCTATATCCTTGAAGAAGAGTGAATCTGATCACATTGAAAACTCTTTATAATATATTCTTAATGTCGCTATGGTGTTAGGGCAGGTTCTGACTGTAGCTTCTGCTTTTAGCTCAGCACCAGACCTGCAAACAATATTGAAATTACTCATTACTTCTGACATTTCTCTCAAACACCTGTGTTTTATGCCTGCAAGTGTTCTTGCTGCATTTTCAGCTAATTATTGCTCTTCTCCGTTGTGTTTGTACTTCGAAATAAATATTAACCATGTACAGGCTGTTATTTGTCTCTGACATTTATCTAACCTTCTGATTTGCCTTTCCATCCAGTTGTTATGGAACTGTAAGGCACAATTCTGCCCTGCACAGCATTGGTTGAAGTCCAGAATACAATAAAGGCTTGCTCTGCCTGTGCATCAGCATTGGTCATGCTGTTATTATGCCTTGACAGCAACTCCTAATGTTAGTGGCATACCACCTTCTCAGTACAGAAAGACAGTTCCTGCTCCACAGGAGGAAGTGGAAGGAAGTAAAAAAGGAAGTAGTCTTCCTTCTTCATGTGTGTTGCAAAGTTATGGACATGACGTCTGATTTGCTGGTCTTATGAGTTTTTGCTAACTCTACAGAGCTGTCACAACAAAGCCAGAATGAACTGAGTTAATGCAAGTATCTCTTTTTTCAATCTTCTGTGTAACATCACCTGTGCAATTCCTTACCTTTGTTTCCTTTGGTCTTAGGTTTCTTTCCCTGTGTAAGCTTTCTTCCTAGACTTTATTTTTGCCTCCTCTTACCCAATGGCTGATATATGCATTTTCTAATTTATTTTTTGTTAGAATAAAACCTCTGACCTATGTTGATTAATTAAAAGAAAGAAAAAGTTATTCACTGTTCAAGGTTCTCAGAATAAAAGGCTTCAAATACCATCTGTAATAGAGCTTACATTCCATTAAGACCAGAGGATTTTCCCAAATCCTGACTTAATTATGCTAATTTTTATCATTTCTATGCTTTTTCTTTTTGTAGCTTTTCTACTGTCTCAGTCATTGAATCATGTTGTGACTTCTTGCAGACTGAAGAGCCCTCTGTAACCAGATTTGTGCTTCCTAAGTTGTGCTTAAGAAAAGCCATCAATGCATCCAGTAACCTGCTTCTAATAAGGCAAAAAGATCGAGATCCTTAAAATCTTCCACTGCATTGCACCTTTTCCAGTTACTTAATCCTTCCTTAATCAGGTCTTCCAGGAATCCTCTCCAGGATTCTGATGTCCTCCTTGAACTGAGAGCATTGAATCTGTGTAAAATTACATAAGGCCAGCAGGGACCTCAGGAGGTCTCCACTCCAGCTCCCTCCACCAGCTCAGCCACGGAGTCAGACCAGTCTCAAGGCATTATCCCAGGGGGCTGGAAACCCTCCAAGGGTGGACCCTTTCTTCTGCATATCCTGGTCTCTGTGGTGGACATGAGAACGAGAAAGATTATTTTATTAGCATTAGCACACATACCAGCTGGAAGGTATATCTCTCTTCTCCGCCCCTGGATAATTTCTGGTTAATTTTCTCCACTCAGGCGTGTCCTCCTGCAGTAGTGTCCCACCTCATGAATTGCAACTGTGGTTTTTGTCAACTCTTTGTTCTTGTTTTTTTCATATGCCCATGGTGAAAACTCCTCACTCTTCCTGATGTCAAGCTCTACATTGAGAATGAATGAGAATTTGAATGTACTTCAGGACAGTCCTAAGACCGTTACTGAGCTTGTCAGCTAAGGAGTAGAAATCTGAAGTCCAGTCCACAAAGTCATTCAAGCATCACTTTGACTATTGGAGTGAATTTCTTTTTTTAGCTGCAGTTCTGTGTTAGGCTTGAGGTTCCCACCTTATTCTTTATTTTCTTAATAAAATGCACATCAGGCATCTGTGTCATGATGACTTGCTCTGCTCTCAGTCTACTGTTTGGTGGTGGCAGAACTCTCTCTTTCATACCCATGAGAGAAAACTGACACTCTCTTATGGGTAAACTGAAAATCTAGAAAGCTCCTTGTTTTGGCGTATTTTGGTCTTGCAGACTAGCCTCTGAGACTAGAGGTGTTGTGCAGTTACAGTAAATAAAAATGGGGTTTTCATAGTGAAAGAACTCATACACCTCCACAGGGCAGTTGCCTCTGCTGTCATGTTCAAACTAGTTTTTATCTTTTTACTTTACCTGCACCTATTTCTCATGCTTCTTTACCTCTGGTTTTAGGTTATGGCTCAATCTCGCCACGAAGGTTTTTGCTAGCAATGTTTTGATCTCTTGGACCACCCTATATGCCCTCCCAAATGTCTAGAAATTTTTCTTATATCTTTAAAACACTGCCAGTTCTTGATGTAATCCTGAGACTTACATGGAGGAAACAATTAGAAATAACATCCTTACCTGCCAGACATTCTTCCTGACCCTGTCCCTTTAATATTTTTTTTCTCTTTCTTCTCTGTTTGAGAACAGTTTGGTTTTAATGAGCCCTATCTCTCCCTCAGCTAATGAGAAAATAAAGGATTTTTGTTGTTCATAGCCAACAACTCTTTTAGTGGCATCAGCTAGAGGTTGCTCACATACTATGTGGTCTATGGGGTAAAAGGTATTGAACAGATGTTTTATGCAGTCAAAAGAAAGAAAAGAGTATATATTGTTTTTTAAAGGAAATTGGTTGGATTTGTGACCTCTTATAAATTCCAAAGAGGTTGGTAATAAGATTTATTTGTGGTTTTAATATAACATTGTCCTTAATACAGAACTGAAAAATATACTTTCATAAATTCTTAGGACTTGCAGAGTATAGTAGAATTTTTCTCAAAATTTGGTATAGAAAGTTTTTCTGCTGTACATATTTTACTTTACAATGTTCAAAACATGTTTTGATACCCAGATGGTGCAAAGTTTCAAGCAGAAAGAAAGCTGATTATGAAGTACCTAAGTAATGAATAATATTAAAAAATATTAAAAAATATTAAAGGGTCTATATTTCTACCAGTCAAGAATTAAAAACGGAGGGAGAGTATTTACAGTAGCTTGACACCCTTATTTTTTTAAGAACTGCATGCTCCTCATTAGAATCTTTGTCATATGTCCTCTATTGTAGCATGTCCTCTTCTTCCACATAAGACCAATTATTTCCAAATGACTGGCCTATCATTCTCCATATTGTATATATTACTTGCATTTATAGAATATTATATAAAATAAAAGAATTTCCTGAACGGTGTTGTCCTTTTTTATACAATATGGTGCTCTGACTTAATAATTCCTTTACATTTAATGTATTTTTGTTACTGAAAATATTTATTTTGCTGACACATTAATGATTACATTGCTGTCATATTTAGATACAGTTTCAGGGGCCATCTGCAAAGAATCAGGAAGAGATTTCTAAATACTTTATTAGACAGCCTGAATTTGTATGCTAGTCTTACTGCAAAATTCAAATTGATTTATTTGTTAAATTTTAGGCATGCTGTTATTTCAGGCCTTCAAATTCTTTTGTGGCTCAGAAATGCAGCAGAAGTGTTGGCTTGTAAAGGTTTTAACAGCTATAAAAGCCTATTTCCATGTGGCTAAAGAGGAATAAAAGCACACTACTAGTACTACTACTAGTACTACTACTACTACTACTACTACTACTACTACTACTACTGGTTCTTGTGTACTAATGTATGCTCAGCGTATATGTTCATATGTACATAAACAAGAAGCCTCTCCTTTTACCAGCAGATGGAAGTAACACAGATTGCCTTTGGGAAAGTATTAACTGGAAAACAATACAGGACACTGGATGGATGAGCTCAATGCACAAAAATTCTTGGAAGAAAAGTCAGAAACAACTTATGGCCAATATCGATGAATTTAGTGACTGCCAATGTTTTCCTCAAATAAATGTTTTCATTCCATGAAAACCCACTGCCACTGATTGTGAAAGATGAGTGGACTCTTTGGTGACCATGCCTTAATGAAATGCTCTTTAGGAAATAGGATTCTCTTCTGAACCCTGCCTTTTGCCAAGACGGTCAGGGAGAATCTTAGATTCCACAACAAATTTATTTTAGTAGCTTAATATGAGTCTCTCTATAGCTGTAGTAGTAGTGTTGGAAGGAATAATAGACAAGACATTGCAAGATATTTGGTGGACATTTTATTTCTCCATCGGTAAATGAAAAAATTTTGAGTAAGGGCAGGAATATGTATTTTGATGGTAGGATGTGAGCAAAGCAGCATGTATTTCTTTAGTAATAAAATAATTTTATGTCACACCAATTAATTTGTAATTTTTCAAGAGTTAATGAAACATTAAAACATGAGTAGAACACCTCTTCTGTGAAGACAGGTTGAGGAGTCGACACTGCTCAGCCTTGAGAAGAGAAGATTGCCTGAAAACCTCATAGCAAACTTCCAGTATTCTAGGGTGGCCTACAAGGAAGCCAGGATGGGAATCTTCATAAGGAACTGTAGAAATAAGACAAGAGGCAATGGCTTCAAACAGAGAGTAAGTTTGAATTAGATAGATTGATTAGATATTACAAGGAAATACTTTGCTGAACAGTCGTGTCACTGTAACTGTGGGTGAGCATGGGGAATAATGTCCCAGCATCTGGTACTCCTTAAACTGACATTTTCTCTGGAACAAAACTTTGTGACGTGGTGTCTTAACATCTTCAAAGCTCTGAAATTTAACAATGGCAAGTGCCAGATTCCACACCTGGGATGGGGCAACTGTGGTTGTATGTATAGACTGGGAAAGGAGAAGCTGAAGATCAACTCCATGGAAAGGGACCAGGACAATCAAAATTTGAACATGAGCCAGCAGTGCCCTGGCACCAGGAGGGCCAAGAGTGCCCTGGGGAGCATCAGGCACAGCATCACAGCTGGGCAAGGGAGGGGATTGTCCTGCTCTGCTCTGAGCTGGGGCAGCCTCACCTCCAGGGCTGGGGCAGCTCTGGGTGCCACAACACAAAAAGACACTGAGCTGTCAGAGAGTGTCCAGAGGAGGCCGTGAGGGTGTGAAGGGTTTGGAGGGGAAGCCGTGTGAGCAGTGGCTGAGGGCACTTGGTCTGCTCAGCCTGGAGGAGACTGAGGGGAGACCTCACTGCAGTCACAGCTTCTTGTGAGGGAACAGGAGGGGCAGGCACTGATCCCTGCTCTGTGGGGACAGGGACAGGACCCGGGGGAATGGCCTGAAGTTGTGTCAGGGGAGGTTTAGGCTGGATTTTAGGGAAAGATTCTTCACCCGAGGGTGTCTGGGCGCTGGAACAGACTCCCCAGGGAAGTGGTCACAGCACCAAGTCTGACAGAGCTTGAGAAGCATTTAGAACAATGCTCTCAGGGTCATACTGTGACTCCTGGGGATGTCCTGTGCAGGGCCAGGAACTGGACTTGATAATCCTGATGGGTCCCATCCAACTCAGCGTATTCTATGGTTCTGTGATTCTAATACACATGTAAATCGTGGAATTGTTCATTCATCTTTTTTCCCAATGACAGTTTTTCGCAGAGGAATTGTTAATCCATTTCCTGCAAGTGCCATTTCTGCAACATATCAAGTTCCTGAATTATGGATAAAGTTCCAGAAGTAATTTCTTGCTAGGTTGACTGGAGTGATAAAAGCCAGAACTTTTGTCACTACCCAGAGGTCATTGAGGCCACTGGAAAATGACACTCCTGGACATGCATTAACCAGGTTAAGTCTTCGTAAAATTCACACAGCAGTCTGAGCAGGTCTCTTGAAGGATCTGACTGAGCTTCCTCATCAAACAAAAATGGACACTATACAGCCTAGAGTCACTCCTGTCCACAGCAGTGGAACTCAGAGAATTCACAATGTGTAGCTGGAAAACATGTGCATAATTTGATGGAGAGCTCATTCAGGGCTTGCAACACTGTGACTGAGGGCCTTTTCTGTAAGGTGGAAGGATGAACTGAACAACTTTGCAGGCTCTGTTTGTAGTGATGCTCCTCGCACTTTAAAAATCAAAACAAAGTTGTATTTTTAGCAGAGATGTTACAGGAACTATCATGTAAACAAATGCAAGAGAAAGACAAGAAGCTGTTCAAGCTGTTTTGCTTCTGATGTAATTTTCTCAAATGAGTTGACTTTTCTCTAGGGGAAGGCAAATTATTGCATTTGAAGTGAATAAGAGCTGACAAACTCTTCTGTGCCTGTCACAGTCATTTGAGAAATGTCCAGCTTCTGCTTCCCATCTTCTTTTATACCAAGAGGAAAAATTGCTGAGAGTGGGATCTGAAACCCAGAGGTTTCAAATGTCTCCATCAGACCAATAGGTCTGATGTCAGTTCACCCAAGATTGCATTAACTGTTATGGTTTCTTGGGTCTTTGTGGTGGCACATTTGCACCTCAGAAAAGCCTCTAACTTTGAGTGTACCACCTGGCAGAAATACATATAAGGAGCTTTGAAGTAAATTTTATCAAATTGTCCTTCTAATTTCCTAAAAGATATTTGACCTCATTCTGGTTTAGCTGGTGTTTACAGGTCTTCTACATTTAGTACAATTTGCAGTTTTCACAAATGTAATATTTATTCACTCTTAAATGCTATACAAGAAAGACTTGAAATAGAACCAAGATTGACAGAATTCCTTTGACATGAGTATCTGGGTACCTTTGAAAATTTACACCACTCTCTTTCACTCATAACTCTGCCATTTAGATTCTGTAAAAGATTGTCTTTTGTCCAAACAAATTTGAGTCAGATTTGAGGTAAGTTTGCTTAAAAATTCCGAAACATGAAAATATGAAAATGCTGTATCAACATCCAAATACAGTTCATCTAGTCTCATTTTCCCTTTATTTCCCAGTCTTAGAAGTCAAATAGCAGGGAAAAAACTGTTCTGTTTGGTCATATATTTATCTTTAAATCCTTGGTCTGGTGCTACAACCAAGCAGATATGGTAATGAACCTCTGTGCCAGCTCAAGCAGTTGCTTTCTGCAGGCTGAGTAAAACCAATGCTCCTCCTCTAAAAACCTGCTAACAGGAGGAAATAAAAAGTTCTAAAAATGCTCTAGTTCAGTTCAGCAAGTATTTTGCCTACAGAAACCTCTATACTGTGGACTGACACTGCATTTCAACCATTAGTTCTTGAAGTTTTTGAACTTTCTTCATATATTTTTGTCCTCCGTTTTCTCTCCCCATTGGTCAGATTTGTATGTACTAGATGGTGATTAGCATGACAGTGTTTTATCAGGGAAAAGCAGTATGGCACTAGTTAGCCTTTCTGTGCCAGAGATTATAGAAAGGAGTGAAACTGAGCTCAAAAATGATGAATCAAGATTTCAAAAATCTTGAAAATTACAATCTGTAAAATGTTTAGAAACATAGTTGCTTAAACATTAAATACTTTCTATTTGTTTTCTGCACTTTTGAACTCGGGCTGATGTCTTTAATCTCCTCTTTTCAGATGGGATTAAAAGTTTACTATGAAAATATGAACTCAAAACAAGGATTTCCCTGTGCCACATGGCTGCAGCAGCAGAGACTGTATCAACATAACATTCTGTGATATTTGTGATAGTATCACACATTTTTCTTCAAGCTTGGCAGTTAGTTCATTTAGCGCCCAGACTTGTATATCAATGTCAATAGGCTGTTACTGAAAATTTTGCAGGCAGACAAAATCACTGAAGATTCATGAGGGAGGTATTTAAGCCAGTGGTTGCCCACCTGACTTTTGCCACTATTTGGAGGACTATATTTTTTTTTTCTTTTCAAAGTTTTTTTGGTTTCTGTGTTCTGAAGTGCATTTTACAGCGTAGAGAGCATTTCTGCTTTCCTCAATTTGGATTTCAAGCCACCTTTACTTTCTGTCACCTTACACTAGCACTTACTTTTCTTATGTTGCAGTTATGCTTTACTCTGCAAGCTTAAATCACCCTTTAATAGTTACAGCTCCCTCTCCTTTTCTTTATTTGCTGTTTTTCTTCTTGAGCTTCTGTGTCTCTGAGGTGTTCATCCATGGCTTTTGCACTGGCCATTCCTTCTCCTCCTTATACTTTCCTTTATATTTTTACTTTTGTATTCTTATTTTTCAGAAAAGTCAATGTCTGATGTGTGTTAATTGTAGAGCCTCCCCCTTCTGCCTTCTGTACACTCTGCCCCACCAGCACCTACACGTGGATATTAGGACATTCTGATTTACTTAAAGTCACCATTCACTTGGCAACTCCATGTCTCTGGACTCCTAGTCACATTCTCTAAAGTCATTCTTGTAAACACAGGGGTGGTGGGGTTATTTTGTGCTTTAACCTTTCTAGAGGACTTGACAGCCCTGGTGTTATCCTGGAGGTTGAAAGCAGAGCTGATGGGGGCAGGGATGGGGAGACATTAGCTGCTTTAGTGCTTCACTTGTTGTGCATTTGCCTTGATCTGTCTGTCACAGCTGTTGGAGGTTGAGCAGGATTACAAAAGGTTATGCTACAACAGCCAAAGGAGAGAATGGCATCTGGAGATTATCACACCTGAGTGCCTAGTCCTGGGCTCCCCCCACCCCAGAGCAGCATGGACACACTGGAACTTGGCCAGAGAAGCTCAACAAAGATTATCAGAGGGCTGGAGCACCTCTTCTAAGAGGGCTGGCTGAGAGAGCTGGGACTGTGCAGCCTGAGGAAGGAAGGGAGGCTGGTGCTGACCTTACCAAGATGTACCAGTACCTCATGGGGAGGTAAAGAGCTTGTAGGCAGACTCTCCTCAGATGTGCCCAGTGACAGGATAAGACATAATGGACACAAACTGAAAGGTGGGAAAATTGATTTAAGCATAAGAAAACCCTTTTTTCCTGTGTGGGATTTTGAGAAACAGGACAGGTTTCTCAAAGTGGTTGTGGAATCTCCATCCCTGAAGAGATCCAAATTGCAGCTGCATGCTGTTTTTCAGCAACATATTCTAGCTCAGCAAGGGAGCTAGGCTAGCTATTCTTCAGAGGTGTCTCTAGTCTCAGCCTTTTTATGCTCCAGTAACTTTTCTAAGCAACCTCACAGTGGGATTTATCATGCTTTCAATTCATCACAGAGAAATTTTCAAGGGAATTTTCTTGCAAGAAAAAAGGATTCTCAGATTGCCCTGTTACCCTGATCTGCTTTTCATGATGTGATTACTGAATATTTTTCCAAGGTATCCCAAAGTACCCAAAACTTACCCACAGTAAGATATGCTTTTAGAAGGGGCCAATAAGCATTTACAGAAATGTGTGGGACTCTTCTACATTTTTTGAAAGCAGATAAGATGCCTGGTTGGTTGATGATCTTGTTTTTATTCAGTCTCATTATTGATAATATTCCATGTGACAATAACTTCACCAAGAGATACTCAATGAACTTAAAAAAAAGTTTTTAATATAAAAGATTATATTATCAAATGGTAGTTTGAAAGAACTAAATAGGATTATGAAGATTATTCTTCTTTAACAATGTTTTAAATTTTTATCTCCTTATTCTTTTCTCATTGCTTTCTCTCCCAAGACATTATGGTTTATTGTGTCTCCACTAGGTATCTTGCATATGATTTACACACTGAATGACTCTGCTTTCAGAGCAAGGTAATGATATAATATCCCCATTTATATTCAGAGCAGTCAACACTTTCTAGCTTTCTGAATAATAAAACCACCTGCATTTAATATACATGGAAAAATGGGAAGGCAAATAGCAGATATAGCACAATCACATAAGTGTAATCAGATAAAATATCACAATATTAGAGCAGATCAGCATCTGGTAATGA
This sequence comes from Luscinia megarhynchos, assembly GCA_034336665.1. Lineage (NCBI taxonomy): Eukaryota > Metazoa > Chordata > Aves > Passeriformes > Muscicapidae > Luscinia > Luscinia megarhynchos. Next base: position 51,355,841 of record CM067592.1, on the reverse strand, counting down.
CTTGAATTTTAAAAGACTGACAAACAGCACGGTCTAAAGCAATCAGGCATACCTCATTCAGAGCTACTTATCCCAGATTTGATTGCTCTTCTTGTATGTTTCTGGCAGATTAAACATTCAGGCTTTTTTATTTTAACTCTTCCTATGCTGTGCTTCTTTTAGTGGAAAACCACTAGGTTTTTACCTCTTTTCTCCAGAGTGAGAAGGCAACAAGAAATTAGAGTGGAGGAAGGAGCCCTGCTGCCCTGGCCAATTGCAATGAATAGAGCCAAGCCCTTCTGCAGCATGCATGCAGTCACACATCAATCTGTGTCCTCTGCCTCTGCAGCTGCTGCCAGGGCTTTAGGATCCATTACATGTAGCAGAGAACTACTAGAAACTGGAAGGAGATTTTTTGTGTCTGGCACTCTCTGGATGAATGGCTTTTGGAAGACTTTATTTGTGCATTTCACTGCACTCAGCAGCACCCTGATGCCCTCTAGGACATCCTGCAGAGACAGTAAGACAAACAATGCAAATCAAGCAACATCAGAGTAAAGGTGGTGCTCTATAGAACTGGGATATTGCCAGTCCTCTAATTATTTCTGTGCATCTGTCAGTTGCAAGTCTTCGCTGTTAATGCAGGTGCTGGAGCAGCACCAAAAGTCATGTTAAGAGCATATCTCCCTCTCCCTCTCTCCCCCCCTCTCCCTCCTCTTCCTCCTCACCTGTCCCCTATCCCTCTCCCTCTTCCTCTTCCTCACCTATCTCCTATCCCTATTCCTCACCCTCTCCCTCTCTTTCACAGCTTGCTTTAAAGCAGGCATCAGTGTTGAGGAGCTGCTTGAATTTCTTCTTTCTGATTTTGCACCCCAGGCTATGCTACTTCCAGGAATCACATCACTTGCCTCACCTCTTGGGTATGGGGAGCCCATTTGCTCCTGATTAATGAGCTTATAGTTGGTCTTTGCATGGTACCAATTGAATGACTGTGTCTCCAGAACACATGGGGAGGCACAAGCTTGCCCCTGAACTAAATTCCATGCAAACCTTCTCCCCAACCCCCTTTTTTCTTTCACATCAATGGACTCTATACTTACTTGGGCAGCAGAAAATATTTTATTATGGCTAAAACCATGCAACAATAGAGCATCCAAGGAAGAAAGCTATATTTTTTTCTAATTTGACCATACCTGATGTTATGTAATATCTCAGATATTTTGCATGTAACTATGAGAGAGATTCTACAATCAGAGATCAGCATTCTTTATAAATGTAAAGCCTGGAAACAAATGGTGCCTTTCTTCATGTACATGGTCAATAGTAAGCTGCACCAACCCTAGAATAAAAGATGTGGAAAGAGAGATGTGCACCTTGGAAATTGACATATGGTGTTATCCTATCAATGACAAGGCACTTTTTATATTAACACAATTTAAGTTCTCATTTTAACTCACTGTTCTCCAATAACATTGAGCCTTCTTTTCATGAGAAGCAATCTGAACAAAAGGATTTTGTCTCCCATGAACTGGCACATGTGAACTAAGAACACATGATCCTCACCAGTAACTGCGAACTAGAAAAGGAGTGTTTCTTGTCCCTTCCTGCTTTCTGGGTTAAGGGTGGGAAAAAAAGGGTTTTAGAATCTCATTTAAGGCTTAGACTCAGCACAGCTCTTCCTGCAAAATTCTTCCCCTCTGATTCCCTCACCATTTTGCATGCAGCATATTTTTACCTGCTGCCTCCTGAAGAGTGAACAGATAGGGAGTGGGGATGAGGCTCTACTGTCTTCTTGGCTGCTGGTGCACACTTATAGCACCAAATAGAGAGGAAGAGATAAACAGTGATGAGAAAGTTTAAAGAACTAGTACTCATAAAATCTGGTTTACCTTATACATACCCATTTCAACTATGGGCAAAAAAAAATAAATATAAAATTACATGGAAGGTATGACCAAAGTGCCACTGCAAACCAGTAGCAGAGCAAAGAAAAGATGTTAAAATGTAGACCTTTTTAAAAATTATTTTTTAAATAACATAGATTTCTTAAGTTTGGAAAAGGATACTCAATGATGTCCTGCCACTCAATTAGCTGTGAGGACTGGGTATTGTCCTGCTTTCTTACTGCAGCAGATCAGTGACCAAATATCTTAGGCATCCATTACGTACAAGGAAAATAGATGAGGGATGATTTATCATAAGTTCTTTCTTTGTATTAATAATACATGTGGCACAGAGATGAGATCTAGGCTATGTTTTCTTCTACCTTTCATCTCCTAATATTTCTGATTCAAGTTTCATTGTAATCATATCTTTGTCATGTTCCTTTGGTTTGCAGTGTTCTTTTGTAAGGACTTATTCTTTCACAGGTGTGTTGTTGACTGCATTACACCTGGCCTGGACTGCAGGTGAATCAGTTTTGGGGGACCCAATATAAAGTTACTGCTGCTACTAATCACACTTGTTCTTTGGTACAAGAATATGTTACTGTTTCTTAAAAATTGACTAATACCAACCAGAGCACTGTCTTTAGCCAGGGCCTACCTAAATCAAGAGTATGAAGCCAGGCTGAAATGAAATGAGACACAAATCTTCCACTTTTTCACTGGAAAATATTTTAACTGGTAGGACATTCTGAATTCAGACTCACTCTATTTTTTGGTTTAAAGGATGAAAAGGGAGTCAAATAGAGTCAAACTCTTGAAACATTTTTTTTCTGTTTCTAAGGAGTATATGGGTAATTTCTCCCCTTTCACAAGAATTATTTCCCCTGTACTCAGCACTACTTAGACTGCGCCTTGAGTGCTGTGTCCAGTTCTGGGACCCTGAAGGATGGAAGGATGTTGAGATGCTTGAGCATGTCCAGAGGAGGCAACAAGGGTGGTGTGGGGCTTGCAACACAAGCCCTGTGAAGAATGGCTGAGGGGGCTGGGGTTGTTTAGCCTGAAAAAGGCACAAGGAAGACCTTATCATTCTCTACAGCTGCCTGAAGGGAGGTTGGAGGTTGTAGCCAGGTGGGGATCAGCCTCTTGTCTCAGGAAACCAACGACAAGATGAGAGGACACAGTCTTAAACTACACCAGAGGAAGCTTAACTAGACATTAGACAAAAATTATTTACAGAAAGAGTCATTGGGCATTGGGATAAGCTGCCCAGGGAAGCAGTGGAGTTCCCGTCTCTGGAGGTTTTTAAGAAAAAACTGGATGCGGCATTCAGTGCCAGGTCTGGTTGACATGGTAGTGTTTTACCCTGGGTTGGACTTGATGATCTCCAAGGTCACTAAGTGAGTTCTGTGACTTTCTCTTTTGCTTATCCTTTATAGGTTGAAAACATTAAGTATGTATTTGGTTTGACACACATCTTTGGGCTAGCTTTAGATCTGGATTTAAGCTTGATTTAGGGGTCCAGCAGGACCACTCATGGATGAAAGTCCCCAGTGGTGAAGGAATCTAGGCACAGGTTTCCAAAGACATGGAACATGAGACACCCTCTTGGATACAAGCTTCATCTTTCACCCTGTGTTGGATGCTCACTGTCATGACACAGTCAGAGAAAATCTTGTTTGAATTCCACATGGAGTATGAATGGTTCAACTCTCATCAGCAGGAGGCAACACACAACTTAAGCTTACAGTTAATCTGTATAAGAAACTTTATCACACCTTTTTTTTTTTTCATGCTAAGGCATAAAATTTAGCAATCAACAAAAAGATGCTGTAAACTTTTGAAATATAAGTTACCAGCACTGTCTGGTTGGGCTTGGGCATGCCCCTGAATGCTCCACTGTCCAGCAGCTGTAAATTCATCAGCTCTGTCACAGCCTCAAATCAAACTGTCTCCATGGCTGCAAATCTAAAATCACAGGTGGAATGGTCAGTTCTGCTTATAAGATTTTTTTTGTTCCTGCATAGCACTGCTATGCTGAAGATGCATACCTTTGCATGGAATGTAGTATTTATACAGGTGATTTCTTCCCTCTGTTTTTTGTTAAATATAGTGTTGAACTCTAGGCTTATTTTAGCAGATGTGCAGAGAATCAAATATCTTGTGTGCAGCTTGGGAGGATTTGAGTGCCAGATCATGCAAACGTTTCTTTGAATACCTGAGACTAAATGCTTAAGTCACAGAGAGCTTCTAGGTCTGGGATATTGTTTTCCTTTGAGAGCAACTTGAACAAACACAATTCCTCCCCTCTTGACATTTTGAACCCATGTCCTATTCCATCTATATCTCAGTTGATTCTTCATTTTTCCTTTTTTTTTTCTTCCTCTTCAGCTTGTGATCTTGAGTCTTAAGTGTATCCATAAGTACACGCAAAATAAGTATGGTTTGGTGTGCTAAAGAGTGAAATTTTTCTGCACTCCTTGTGTAAGTAATTTCTTTCAGTCTCAGGAGAAGAGTGAAGAAGGGACAGAGACAAAAAAGAGTTGTATCCCATAAGATGGTTTCCACTTATTTTCAAGATTATACCAGTGGTGAAAATTACCAGCTTTTGCACATGCATGCACTCTCCCCCCTTCTTCCCCCCACACTCTTCTTTGCCTCTCTCTTGCTCACATTCACTCTCAGGGAGACATTTCCTGATTTATTCCTTAAAAGCCTGCCATCTCACTCAATCTCTTGAAAGGGAAGGGGATTTTAAAAAATTTTTGTTGATAAGATCTTAGCCCATAAGATGTTGCAGCACATTAATGAAATACCAGAATGGGAACCTTGACATCTGAATGTTAAAAGAGCTATTACTCCCTACGAATCCAAACCCCCCACATCTGGTGTCCTCCCAGACAGTAGAACCCTCCACACAGAAAGTAGAAAATTATGCATTAAATCACCACTAATATTTGTTATGCTTCCTTATACACACTGATACTCAGTAAAACCATCCTTTCACAGATGGAGGGGAATAAAGAGCCATCATTGCACAGGCATGTCTATGTTAGCATTAGTAGTTGTTACCCAGATGTGCTGGGGAGAAATATATTCCCTTTCTTGCATCCCATTTTACATCTATCACAGATATTTTGCCACAAAAATGTGATTGAACTGTTGGCAACTGTTCTACACCCAGGCTGAGAACTGCTTGCACTGAAAGCTAGTTACCACTCTGCTGAGGTCAGATACCTAACTTTCATTAGTATGTGAGGTTGAAAAGCAGTCAGTAGCTTGTACCAATTGTACATTAACTTTTATCACTGATCGGTGATCTCTCTGCAAGAATCCTCACAAAAACTATTTTTCAATAAACTATTTTTAAATAAAACATCTGGCATTTCAAAGCAATTCGGATATAATTTTTAAAATATTGAAGTAATCTTTCATGACTTGTATTTAGTAAAGTAGTATTGGCATGTAGTTAAGTAGGCTAAATAATGAGAAAGACACAATTAACATATTTTCAAATGCATCAACGTTATGGCTTGGCATGTCCTTCTTCCTGCTTAAAATAAGCAATGACAGATACTGAGACATTATTAACTTCTTAATAGGCTAATAGGCACAGCCAAGCATGGGACAAAGAATAATATAAATTAGCCCTTGTGTTTATAAACCTGCAAACCCTGGGGATGATGTAGTGTAGAGTAAGTTGTAGGAAGAGGAAACACATAAGTTGAAGTTAAAGCCCTCTATCCCAAATTTCTGTTCTCCTTCTAATGAAATTGGAATTAAATTCTAAAATAATTCCTTATTTTTTCTTGAAAAAAGAATGCTGAGACAAGTCCAAACCCCATGTTTCAGAATACTAACCCCAAATTTCTTTAATTTTCTGTTGTGAATTGAGCATAAGGAAATGTTCAAATTCAGAAGTTCCTGAGAGTTTCTGTATCCCCAATTCAAGATGTATATGGCAATGTCACAGTAGGAAAGTATGTGCCAGTGAGGGAAAAAGAAAACCATTCATATCATTTATAGAAATTGTGAAGCTATGTATTTTGACTTTCATATTGCCTGAGTGTATCTGCCTTCTTCAAGCTGTTCCTCTCAACACTTAGCAAGAATGTTTAGAGGGGTGTGAATATTTTCAATAAACTTGGAGACCTGCAGTAACAGTTAAAGAAAATGAAGTCTAAAGTTTTATAATTTCTGAACAGAAAAAAAATCTAAAAAGGGATAGATATAGATATAGATAATATAGATATAGATATAGAAATAGATATAGAAGTCCCTGAAATTTCCATGATAAATAGAGAATAAACACGCATGCAAATAATTAGCTTTAATGAACATGTTCAAAGCAGCATCTATTTTTAACTAGATGCAAGTGCCAGAAGCTTGTATTTATTTCATCTGGAGAATTCAGTGAGAGTCTGAAGTAATAGCTAATTTTAGCTTTCACTCTGAGTGGTTTAAGCAAACATGAATGATGTGATGCATCTGTCAAATCATTCAGTTATTTAAGAATGAAGCTTGAGTGTTCATTTTTTAGCACTTCTGTTCTGGTTTTTATTGTAGGAATGGTGGACATATTTCATTCTTTTGAGAACCAATTCAACCCTAAGGTTTGTCTTCAACACATTCTGGTTGCAGGCAGAGACACAATGGGCACTACTGTAATTTTCTTGTTTTTAATTTGTTTATTATTTATTATTTTAATTTATTTCAATTTTCAATACTACTGAACTTAACATCAGGTATGATAGACAGAAGATGTATTTGAAAAGAAGTTTTTTAATTTATCTTCTTTCTTCTGAATCTGTGAGAAGACACTTCTAGCAGGCACAAAGGGTATCACTGTGCTTCATCATGTTCAGACAACCAGTGTAGCACCTTTTTCTTTGCTCTTTTGCCTTTTTTTGTTTTTGTTGGGGTTGTGGGTTTTTTTGGTAGGTCTTTTTTTTGTTTGTGTTTTTGTTGTTGTTGTTAGTAGTATTTTGCAGTGTGCATCAGGAAGGTCACCAGGACACGGACACTGAATACGCAACAACCTTACCACCACTGTGAATTAACTGGATTGCAATTGACAAATTCTGCTTGTTTCTGGTGTAAATCTACAAAAGCCTTTTTCCTTCTTTCCCTTCTTCCAGTGCTGCTCATCATGCCTTGCCATGGGAGAAACATATGGTGGTGAATGAACATCCTATTTATTCAACAGCATATTTATTTTAATTTTTCAATTCACTTTTTTTTTCCTTTGGCAATGTAGCAGCCAAATAAGCTGTGGGCTGCATTCTCATTATTCATATTCCCAAGTGACTAATTCCAACGAGACTGTTGCTGGTCCAAAGAAAGTGCCAGGGAAGAATGTGTGCCCTAAGAAAAAGCTCCATGATAGACTTGTGATATTGTCTTAGGAAGTAGCATAAAACCATTTGCTCTTCTTCTCCTTTCCTCATCCCTTTGAGAGATTTCGGTTCATTGTGATTTCTCTCATGAGCCATGCCCTTTAATTCAGAAAGATGCAGTCCCCTTGTTTTACGCAGTTTTTCTGATTTAAAGTTGTTTCTAATTGAGGTGAGGGTCAGCAGACCTGTATGTCAGCGATTTATTTCAGCTGTGGTGAAACAGGAAGGTGCTGGTGATGCCTGCCATAAAACTTCTTGAGAGTTCAATCATGAAACATGGCCACTCTCATCCTGCTCTCGCCATTACTTGCATCCTCTCTTTCCAGGTGACAGAAACATTTTTAAAAGTATAGGCCATGGGAACGGGCTGAGAGGACAACTGTGAAAGATTTCAGTAAATTATGGGTGGATTTATTAATTCTGCTCAGGGTCATGCTAACAGTACTGAAAAGAGGTGAGATTGAGCTTGTTTTCTAGATGGGAGAGCACCATCGGGAAAGGCGCGGAAAGGGAAAGGAAAGGAAAAGGAAAGGAAAGGAAAAGGAAAAGGAAAGGAAAGGAAAGGAAAGGAAAGGAAAGGAAAGGAAAGGAAAGGAAAGGAAAGGAAAGGAAAGGAAAGGAAAGGAAAGGAAAGGAAAGGAAAGGAAAGGAAAGGAAAGGAAAGGAAAGGAAAGGAAAGGAAAGGAAAGGAAAGGAAAGGAAAGGAAAGGAAAGGAAAGGAAAGGAAAGGAAAGGAAAGGAAAGGAAAGGAAAGGAAAGGAAAGGAAAGGAAAGGAAAGGAAACCCAAAGAGTGCAAAACCAGATAAATTTCAAAAAAATTTAATCTGCTCATCTAGCGAATGTCTATATTTACCCTTCGCCTCATTAGTGGCAGCTTTTCTAGTAAACAAAAACAGATGAGAAAGGGAAGGTATGGTGGGCCTGACTGAATGATAATAGAAAATGACGTCTTGAATATTACAAATTAAGAAACAGTTTCGTAAAACGTTTGCTTCTGAAACTCTCTAAGATAATGGTCTTTTACTGAAAGATTATTTGGAGGACACAGGTTGTGAGGGAACAAACTGAAAAGCTCACATCCCCCTCACCAAAATCATATTTGAACATTAAAAATACATTCTGCTTGGAGTAGTGACTTAGATGAGATATAAAATCTAAGGTGCTTTTTCTGCTGGGCATAATAAATCATTAATGTTCATTTACATTTTCTCTACATAAGTAAGATGCATTAAACTGTGATGTGTAGAAAAGTCACAGCTGATTTTTTGAAATATAGAAGTGCTGGAAGAATATATATATTTATTTATCTATCCATTTTTCAATGCATTTATATTTCTACCTATCTTCTTGCTTTCTTACATATGTGCAAATATACAAAATATTACACTTAACATAGATTATATTGGTATATCAAGTAGTGGAATTATGTTAATGACCCTGCCACTGGATTTTTGGCAGCAGTCTGCAAATGTTGGAAGGGTTTTTTCAACTGAAGAGTAATAGAACAACTGAAGTATTAGGAACTTCAGTCCTGTTTTCTGGGGTAATCCCATTGTAGCAATCGGAAGGCAATCAGAAAAGTCTCTTACATTTGGTTCTGAAATGTATTTTACTACAGCCAGAAAAACATAACACTCCACTTAATATGGGTACCTCATTGCAATATCTGGTATATCTTGTTTATAATTAAACTGAATATTACTAGAGAAGGCAGGTAGGGGAGCAATGGGCTGTTACAAGTAAAGAAAGTAGGCAGTAAGCAGATTTAGTAATGAAATCATTTTTCCATAGAAAAAAAGAGACTTTACAAAACTTATGTTTAAAAGTATAGATAAGTTTAAGCCTCAGAGATCATACCAAAAGCAAACTACTTCTCTGGGATTCAGAGTCCAGAATTTTTGGAGGTGAACTTTTCTCAATTAAGCCACACAGCTAATTTAGGGGTTAGAAGATACAGTCAATAATATTTTTGTTCTGGTTTTTTTTTGGTACTTTTTCTTAAAAAGTATCAGTAAAAATCTTTAAGCCACACGTTGATTACACAAATGTGCAAATTTGCAAATTGGTCCCTTTCTTTATAAGAACTAGTATGGAGGAGGTATTTTACAATCCCACAAGTTGAAAATTATTTATGTTTTCCATAGAAAAAATACTACTTGACATTTCTAATACAGAAAGTGGGAACTCTGTGATCATACAAGATTTTTCTATGTTTTGGAGCACAGTACTCTTAGTTATAAATAGTTACACTTTATTGGATACTACTGAACCTGTTCTGATTTATGTTTATGTGAGAATATGGCATGTACTTTTTCTTTTACTTGAAGAGGCAAGAAATACCTTTTTCTTGTTAAAGAAATGCCATGGTTGTTCAACTCATATCAGAAGTCAGTGAAACCAGACCTCATTTTTAATTAATGAGTTCTGCCTTAATGTAGTTATTATAGGTGGGTGTCATTCACCTAGAAGCTCTCATCTCCTAAGCTAATAGCACCAGGAAGAATAAGTTTGCATTACATTCTTCTTTGCAGTCTAGAGCGTACCTATATACCTAAAACCTATAGGGTTATCTTATACCTTTTCTTTCATTCTTTTTAAAAGGTAGTAGAATGTAACATTTGGAAATAGGAAAACAGATACTAACAAAATCATTACCCTCAATTGCATAGGAAGTGTTAGTTTCTGAAGCAGCACATAATGATCAAAAAATTATGTTCATACTTATTGATATATCCACTCAAATACTGGCAAAAATTTAAAGAAAAAACAATGAAATCTTCTGGATAGTGTAGAAACAAGCTGTGTTATCTGGTTTATGTTTTGACCCCTTTTATCCCCATGTGCTTTAGGTTTTACATTGTTGTACTTTAAATTCACTTTATGTAGAGTCCTTTTCATTGGATTGCAGAGATTTTTTTTAAGGTTGGGTACATTTTGAAGTGGAAATGTGAAAGAAATTATTTGCTATTCTAGATGACATCAGGTTGTTTGAAGTTTGATTCATCTCCCACTCCTCTTACTGACATACACGTTGAGTCCTGCAGAAAAGTGAAACCTGTAGGGACCAATCCTTCCATCTATCAGGTACCTCAAACTAGTAATAAGTGGCCTTTCCCTTCATTATGGTCAATCAGAGTTAAAGATGTGTATTTTCTCAAAGTAATAGTGACGTATGGAGAACCATTGTGATGTTTTACAAGATACATAGATCTTCTCCTGCTCCCCTGCATCACAGAGAATATCTTCTCAGCTGTATTGTAACATGAGGGTTAGAGCTGACAGACACATGCAACAGAGAAAAAAAATGTTTCAGATATAACCACAACAGAGATATTGGAGTAAAAATCTTACACAATATGCTGAACTGCCAAGTCAGACAGCTCTGGCAGAAGTATAAAACATTGTCTTAAGCCTTATTTCCTGAGGTGATATAAATGAGCCCAGTGCTGCAAGCTGACTCTATGCTGCTATAAATCAGTGAAGAACTGGAGTAATACACAGGAATACACTTTGTTCTGAGTCTCAGCATGTATTAAACCTAGCAGCCAATTGTCACTTAGTGTTAAAAAAATGAGATTAGAATGCAAGACCTGATGATATGGAAGTAGGGGTGTGCAGATGGAGGATGAACATTCTCCTCTTGCATGATTGAAATATTTGAGTGCCCACATCTGTGTAGCATAACTGCATATGAATTTTGAATCTTCGAGCTCTACATGCAGTTCTTCTGAGGCTGTGAAGTATTTCTAAATACTCCAAGTAATTTGCTCACATGTAAATGGAGCAGAGAGAATTGCAGTCCAAAAAGTTCCTGTGTCAGAGACAGAAATTTTAACTTCCCTTATATTTAAGGTACTGCCTGAGCCACAGCTTTATTATACGGGAAACAATAACACAAGACCAAGCAGCATAAAATAGTACAGAGTGTAGGTAGCTTGCTACCTCCCATTAATGTCCTTCTGAATCATCTTTTCTGAAATTTTTAAATTTATTTTGTCTCTTCTTGCCCTTATAATTGTTTCAAGAGAAGTGTGCAGAGTGCATATTGTGCTTGTCACTATCTCCTTGATTCACTTTGAATTAGGGGTTGAGGAATTAGATGTAGAGGCTGTTTGTAAAAGATGATGTTTAACCAGTTTCCAGGTTGTCTCCCCAGAAACCTAAAGACTTTTGGTCGCAAAAAAGGGATCTGAACACAATGAGAAGATTCTCATTGATAATCATGGGAATGCACATGGTGTGCAAGATTGGTTTGTCTAAAGCCAACCTGAAGGTTTAGGTGTGCTTCCTGTAAGAGAGCCTCTAAGTTGCAGTCTCTTGTGCTCTCTCTGTAGTTACCTTCAAAGACAAGTAATGGGAGGAAACATCAGTTTGAAAACCATGCTACTTCATTATCCTGACATGGTGTTCTCGGCAGGCTTGTCTTCATTACCTTAAACATGATATTTTCAGAACCTAACAATACTGGAGCATAATGAGTGCAAATGTCTCTGAAAAATGTAAGTGCACGTTTGTCTGCAGGGATTGTGCAAATATACTAGATGTACAACATTTGAGTGGAAGCCTGACTGCTCAATATGAGCTGATACTTTCAACATTTTTACTGCAAGTGGTGGAAAAATCAGGATTGTAACCATTTTCAAAGGCAGCTCTACTTGGATCAAATGTAATATTTACAGCTTCCTGTGTTATTACTTGTTTTACAGTACCAGTTGTCAACCTGATCAGAGTGACCTTCAGTTGAAGGCTGGCACTGAGAAAACCTGTCTCATTAACCAGGGAGGAAAAGGTCACTCTCTTAAAAGTGATGTCTACTCTGCTTAGCTGCAGCTGAATGCCTGCAAATATGGGAAATTCCAGAATCAAATATAATCTTAAAATACCTGAACTCAACAGAGAAATTCATGTCTCACTGAAGTGTTCACAGGCTTGTACTGTTTTAGTAGGGCTAGGATCCAATGCGTGTGGCCACAGTATTTTTTGTAGACACTTGCAGCTGTCTAGTTTAGGAGATCCAAGATTCTTGGCTAGCAGGACTGGAAAAGTCTTTTGGTATGTCTTAATTGATATTGGCCCTAAGTTTAATTTTAACAACAATGAACCAAGAGTGTACTCTAAACAAATCTTGATAATTTCTTTTCTATTCTGTGCCAGAAAATCTAGCTAGGTGTTCTGGAGTCTGCTCAGCTAAACTGAAAAAAAGGGACAATATTTTCATTTGGTTAATATGTAGAGGAATGTTGGGAAACGAGCTTGTATTCCATCTGTTACTCCTGACTGCAGCTGGATAATTTTTTTCCACAAATAAGCAAGAAGAAGGAAGTTTTCTGGTTTTAAGATTGCACCCCAAGTTAAATACTTGTGGGGAGGCCCCCTTTTAATTAGGGACCAAAAACGTTAAGATGTTCAGCTGCTGAAATATCACTGGATGTAAATTTTGCTTTAAAATTCCTATGGTGTAGATACTTACTAATGACATCTTTCCTACACTTGCAGGCATCTTCTTGAATCACAAATTTCCTATTTTCCAGCAGGCCAAGGTCATGCCAAGTGTGCTTTAGCACCTTAACCACCAAGGAAACATGGCTTATGTGTGCATTTTGGAAAATGCTGCTGGAAATAAACTTTGTGGTGGTGCTACCACCAGTTCCAACATGCTCTCTTATTCTAGAATTCACCTCTTGACTCTTGAAGTAATACCTCTATGGCCAAAATGAACTCTTACAGAAGTTATGCCAAAGGGTCTTGCTATAATTTCCAAGTAGAGAATCCCACTTTGAAAATTATGTGGACCTCTGGCAGTACTAAGGGGTATGTTAGAAGGTGGGTCTGCCTGTAGGCAGCTAACAGTAAGTGCAAAGTCATCTCCCCTGGCAGACACAATGCCAGAACTGCTTCCAGAGGGGGTTGACTGCTCTTTACTTTAAAAGATGTACATGAATTTAGTAAAAGATGCTTCATAAGGACGTTGAAAATGTCAAGCAGAAAGAAGGAGAAAAGAAACAGAGAGAACTTAAGATCAAGAGAGCACATCTGCATTAAAGAAAAACAAGACTTGTGATTCATTCAATCTCCTTCTTGTAGTTATACTGGAAAATGTTGAACAGAGAAGGGAAGGACCTTTGCCACCTTATTTTGCCACCTATTGGCACCTTGATTTGCCACCTTACCAAGAGGCATGTGGGTATTGATAGTTCTTTGGCACAGCTAGTGAATTAAATCCTGACTTCTGCTAGAATAAAAGACTGGTCAATCTATTAGTTCTGATGACAGAATGAGAGAGACGCAACCTTGAAAAAATATCCAAGTTAATCAACCAAATATGTCCCAGGCATTTTTACCTCTCTGCTGTCCCCTGCACTTGCACTAGTCTAAACCTAATACTTTAAAATCTTTGAAATACATGGTGTTTTACCAAAGTGTCTGCTTTCTAGCACTGCAAATTTTCAGATGCATGCTAAGACACTAACTTGAAGATGTTGTTCAAATCTCTTTCTACCTACTTCGGGCCTGTGCATAGAACTGAGAGTGGGACATCTCCCAGCTCCATGCTCTCCATTGTAATTCTATCCCTTGGTTTCCCCTGCTGTAAATCAAGCTTGAGTTTCAAGGAATTTCTGCAGAAATCATAAGTCACATGTAAGACTTTCCTTACATGGAGTAAGTAATGAGTTAAGTGATTAGTTTCCAGGATACTGCAGTGGGATAATTTTTTTGTTATTTTCCCATGTAGCAGAGTTTTAAACAGCCAAGAAGTCCAGCCACACAACTGTGTGACAAAGTACCAGCTTTCATTCCAGAGGCCATGCAAAGAATATGATTATTTAGTGGAATGTCTTCACTTTTTAATGGAAAGTAATCCGTGTCAGGGAAAGTATCACAGATAATTTGGTGCAATTGAACTTTGTCTTTAACCTTTTACTATGATTTATGTGATTAGGTCACCAGAGGAAGTGGTTTTGAAAAGCATGATTAAACACTTTAAGGAAACAATTTCTATCTTCAAGCACCTTGTGCAACTTCATTTTTCAAGTGTTTGTCCTTCCTCATCAGCCTGGCTGCATTGAAATACAGAAAAATGACCTTTGAAATTCTATTTTCTTTTTTTAATATAAAAACAGGTGAGAATAACTGTAGCTGCAAATGATTTGCAATTATTCTGATACAGAGTTCTTTAGTTTTTATTCCATACAATTGCAACATCTGTTTAACAACTTTCTACTGAGTCTAAGTGTAGCACAATAAATATAACTTCTGTGTTGTTGATCTGCTGCAACTTACCTTTTTAAAACTATAAATAAAATAAAACTTTAGCCAGCAGATATCATCTGGAGAACAAGGCACAATTCAGAAAGAAAAAGTTTTGAATCAGTTCAAATTCTTTGCTTAACACCTTTAGCTCTGTGATGAGCTTACATTTCTGAAGAGGATGCTTTGCTGTCCAAATGCATCCTTCCCTGTTTGGCTTCCGGCACCAATGCCAACAGATGATGAGAACCACATTCCATTCCAAACCTGAGCAGGTTATTATCCACCAAAGTTCATCAGCTCATAGATAAGTAAGGAAAATTTAAAACGTATGCAAACTAGTCTCCTAAGTTCAATAATGCAAGGCTTTGAACCTCTTCACTGCCTTTGGAAGGAATCAAAGAAGAGAAGTAGGATGCTTATCAGCATAAGTTATTATCATAAAAGGCCAAATTCAGCTCATAGCTCTTCCAAAACTTCACGGTGTTTCCAGGTCATGAAAAGGCAGACATAATCCTTAAAAATGGGTGCAAACAGGAAATATACAAATTCCCCATGGTCACTAAGGCTTGTTCCCAGCTGGGAATTTGTTCCTTGCAACTGAGGGATTTAGTTGCAGCTGTGCTGTTAAGGTTCAGGTTTAAATATCAAAGCAAAACTAATTTTCCTCTAAAATTTTCATAGCCTGTCCCTGTTGAACTTCAGAGAGGTTAGCTATATATTTGCATACATTAGCTCTATAAAGGGGCTTCACAACTCAAGTCCAATCCCTGAGATCTCAGCTCTCACCAAGGAAATCTTGCCTGCTTATCTGTACTGCTTTATTTGACTCCTATGCTCTCCTCTTACAATATCTCTGTACATGCAGCCAACACCACATAAGCTTTCCCTGACTGCTAATATCAGGGAAGAAATATTAGTCTGATAGAGGGAAACTGGGGAGGTGAGAGTAGTGCCTGTTCAGTAACGTTGCATCTAAGATGTTGCTTGGGGTGAAAGAGCAGGAAGGCCTTTGCAGGGTTTACAGAGATGTTTATTTAGCCACGCATGGTTAGAGTTCAGGCAACAAAGGCAAGGCTTCTTGGGTGGGTGTAGGTTTTGTACATAGGATGAGCAGGCGGGAAGAGCCTCAGGGACCAATTATTAAGGGACAGGGGGTGCTACAGGGAAGGGCTAAGGTAAAGGACCAACAGGAAATTAGGATGGAAGTGACCTAAGGATTAACAGACAGGGAAAGGGCCCAGGCTTGACTCAGGGAACAGAACAGTGGTTGCATTCCTTAGCTGGGTTTCCACAAGTAGTCCGAAGTTTATATAATTATTGTCCCTTAACTTTATCTCTGGGACATTGCCAATAGCCTTTCTTTCACGTCCGTGCATGGATACAAAGATAAAGATTAGGCCCAATATCACAACCTGATGTTGAATTCTTCACTTCACTAACAAGACCTCAAACCCTAAGGAGCAGCATATGATAGCCTCAGTTTGTGAAGATAAAGCTAATGAGGAGAGATAAAAGGGCATAAAAGAGAGAAAGAGAAGAAAAAGAGATCACTAGTCCTTAGTTCCTGTGTCAGTCCTGATGCATGGATGGTCCAGATCTGACTACAAAGAGAATGAGGCAGAGAGAGAGAGAGGAAAATGAGAGCAAGGAGGAAAATTCACTTCCTTTCATAGAAAACCTGGTGCATGCCTCTTATGTAAACTGGTCCTTTTGTGCCATATGGCTTGTGCAGGTGCAGCCAGCCCTTCTGAGTCCTCCTGGAAGTGAATCAGGGTGGGAGGAGTTGATGCAGGTGCACTGAGCCCAAGTCTCAAAGTATCAAAGGAAGTCAGGTGAGAGCAGTGCTGCCCTACCTCTGTGAGACCTTCTCTTCTAGTCACACCTTTCCTGTCCCAAAAGTCAATATGGTCAAGACAAATCCTTTTTATTCCTGGTCCTTCGCAAGGCCATGACATTATATTGATCCAATGGTGAACGACTGTATGTCAGAGAAAAATTCAACAGCAGTGATGCAATATTTTTACTCTTTAGACCAAATTTAATGTGAGAAAAAATATTAAATTTCTTCAAATATTTTCAATTACTTGCTGGCCCAGAGAAAAAAAATAATGCATTTTTGTGAAGCTTTCACAGCTATCACAGTCATTAGATACTCAATGGAGGCAAAAATGTCTAGTAAAAGCAAGTGCAGTATTATTATTTAATTTGAAGAATATTTTCGGCACAGTGTAAGAAACAAATGCAAAGACCACTGCTGTTCAAAGTTATCCAGAGAGGGTTGTTTTATTTTTTTTTTGGTTGTTTTGTTTTGCATTTGTTTGGTTTTTTCCCTTCCAAAACAGCATGTGAATCACAGTCATAAAATGCCTGAATTCCTACTATAAAATGCTTCACATCCCCTGCCATCAGGTATTTACTGAAAACCAAAGCAAGATACATTGGTTTTCACTTATTCATACATTTATGCAATGCCCCACAGAGTCGGCTAAGTACTAGCTACTTCCTTCATACTCAGGCTTCCAGATTTTGGAACATCTATGCCAAAAGGTCTGCTCCTATAATGGGTCTTGCTGAAGCCTGTGTTTTCAGAGATGGAAATAAAATACTGGAGGAAGGACAATGAAAGCTCTTGAAAAGGCGATTACTTTTTAGTTGTAAAAAACAGAGAAAATAATGGAGACAGATCTAGTGAAAAAATCATCACCATTAAAAACTATTTAATAAATTAATAAAACATTTGTGTTTCAGAGGTAAGTTTCTGTGCAAAAGTTTGGGAAACAGCAGCTTGACAGTGAAGATTATTGACTGTAAATTGCTGAATATTTCTGAGTAAATTATGCAAAATATATTGAGGATTTAGTCAGCTTTGCATAGCTGCTTTATTATTCTTTTAAAGTGAGTAATTTATAACTGTTCCCAGAGATATTTTATCAGTCACTTATCTCTTTCAGCTGGACTTGTGATATGGAGGGATATAATGAATTTCTGTTTAATATTATAAGAACTAATCGGACGACAGCAGCAGGAGAATAATGACTGCCTTCATGGTTAAATATTTTATATTTGGCACAAAACTGCAACTGAAAATAAAAGCAATTTAATCTTTACCCTTTATCTGAACACTGAAAAATGGTGACACAGTGAACTACAGTATATTTGCTGCATATTATAGTTTTAGTTGTTTGCAACTAAAGAGAGATATTTATTTTAGTGGGAAAAGTTCCTTGATGTTTAATCACTTCTCCCACCCAGATAGCCTGTGGTAATGTGGAAACTTTTATCTATCAGATGGGCTATATTCTTTACAGCTTACAACTTTTAGACAAATTTAGGTGTCCTTTTATGGATTTTACCTGCTAAAGGATAATTGTGTGTTTGAGATCACTATTTTAACTATAACTTCAAGGAACAATTGTGAAAGTACTACTTGTGAGCTGTTAGAATGATTTTCCATATTATCCTGCAACATAATTAGTCTTTTTCATATTTCCTTAACCCTGTAAAGAATATTAAAAGAAGACAAGAAAAACACAAGTAATCCACATTTCTTATTAATTTTCCATAAATGTTCTGTATTCCTCTGAATGAGAATATATATATATATATATATATATATATACAGACATAGCATAGACAGAGCAGCAGGTATACCTTCATACTGGCCCCATTATTTATTTGACTTCTAGTGAGGTTAATTTTAACTTGTGAATGAGACAAATGAGTTATTCCAGAGCCTCATTGAAGGCATGGATCCCAAAGATGGAGACAGAGGTGCTTCTGCCTGAATCAGTGCAAGAATTATTATTCCAAGGTGCTATTTTTAACAAGCTGATTTGTCGTGACTTCTTTTGAACTTCACTGAACAATTTCTTGAACTGTTTGAAGCTGCAATTTAAACCCAGGGACAGATTAAATATTTCCTAAACATGCAGTGACAAATAAGCATTCATAAAGGGGCTTGAAAATTCCAAGACTTATTTTCTTGCTTTACCTGCTGACAGTAACAGTGCACATAAGGCATTTAGCAGATGTTTTGTCATTACATAAGAATAACTAACTCAGTCTCTTCTAGGAGAGTGGTGAATATTTCTGTATCCATAGATCTCAGCTTCTTGAAGTGTCCATACAGCTTTGCTCCTTCTATATCCGGCTCAGCTGGTGGAGTAAGGGGTGGACATTTGCTGTCTGGATTTTTCCAATGTTTTTCATGCTTCCTCCCAGAGACACCAAGGTGAGATGGTCTGGACAAGAGGTCTGTGGGGTGGGTGGGGTCCTGGCTCATGAGCCTCAGACGGGGATGGTAAACTGCTCCTTTCCAAGCTGGCAGCCTCTCACAAGAGGGGTCCCCCAGGGACCAGTGTTGGGCCCAAAGCAGTTGATTTTCTTCCTAAGTGGACTGGACAATGGGATCAAGTGTCCTGTGATGATGCCTGTGGTGGTACCAAACTGAGTGGGAAATGGGTTCTTGGGATGGGAAAGCCATCCTGCAGGAAGGCCTGGATAGATGGAAGAGTGGCTGGCTTTGTAAGAGTCTTATGAAGTTCAGCAAAGACAAATGCAAGGTCTTGCACCAGGGAGAGCACAATCCAGGAGGGCAGCACAGGCCAGGATCTGCCCAGAAGGGGAACAGCCCTGTGGAAAGGAGCCCAAGAGTCCTGGGAGACATCAAACCCACACTGGGTGTACAGAGCAGGCTGTGGAAAAGAGAGCCAATGCTGGACTGCATCAAAAGGTGCATCACCTACAGAGACCAAGGCACCACTACCCCACTGTACAGAGTGCTTGTCAGGCCACTCCTGGAACACTGTGCTCGGTTTAGTCCCTATCCCAGGAGGCTGGGGAGGCTCCAGAGAAGGGCATAACAGCAGTCCAGGGGCTGGGAAGCCTGCTGAGTGAGGAAAGGCTGAGAGATATGGTTTGTTCAGCTTTGAAAAAAGAAGGCTATGTGGAAATCTTATCACCATGTTTCAGTGGCTAAAAAGAGGATGGAAACTTCCTTTTTGCCAGGGGTCACATGGAAAAGACAGAATAGGGCAGAAGGTACAAATTACTCCTGGGAACATTACAATTGGACACAAGTGGAAACATTTTCACAGTGAGAACAATCAACAGTAATCTCATCCGTGGGAAGTGGTGGATTCCACATTGCACAATTTTATGATCTGGCTGCACAGGTTGTTGGGCCATCTAGTATAGACCTTGCTTTTGCCAGAAAAGGTTGGATCAGATGATCCTTGAGGTCCCTTCCAACCTAGTATTCTATGATTCTGTGAATTCAGGCCAAATTCCACTCACTTTTATACATTTTTTTTCTTTTTTTTTTTAATTATCAGACTGCAGTACAAACAATATTTGTATTAGTAGTTCTTAACATCTATAGTGTGTTCTTCTGTGTTTTTATTATGCAGCAGAATGCAACAAGATTTGATTTTATACTTAGAATAAAAAAGATCTAGACTTGTCATAGGTATTATATAGTCTAAAATAAAATAATTACAAACATCTACTAATCCTGTTGGCCTGTGATTACAGTCAGGTGGTTCATAATATCACAATCTGACCATGCTATGAATAAAAGCAATTTACTTTGGATTGTAATTGCTCAGATATGAACTTTCTTGCCTTTTTGTTTCATTCTCTCATCTTCTGTTCTTCCTCATAACTTTTAAAATTTGTTTATTTATTCATTTGTTTGTTTATTTATATATTTTTCTATTTCAGGGATACTTCTGCCTTTATCTGGACTCTCCAAAACCAGAATGTGTTTACAGTTTCTCTCGTTTCCATTTTACAAAACATTAAACAAAAACATGAATGGGGCCACTTCCATGTTGTAAATCATCTTTAATTAAGACTTTAGGCTCTGCAGCATAAGTCTCCCTGCAACCAGTGCAAGATGAACTATGTGATAGCATGTATGATCAAGAAAATTCACATAATATTATTAGTGTCGAGCCCTTTTTATTTTTTTGGAGATGGATTTTAAATTGGAAGCTGTATTTTGAAAATTTATTTCAGCTTTGCTGAGTGGGAGAAAACAGAAATATTTTCTCTCTGTCATGATGATATCTGTGATGTGAGGATCAGAGCAGTTAAGACTGCATTGCCACAGTCTGCAGAACCAGGAGAGATCATGACTGTTCAGTTTTCTTCTCTGGTGTTTATATCACTTCTCATTAACTCTGAGACACCTGCTACTGTACAAATCAGGGTAAACAGTCATGTATTGGATTAGACCTTTGTCATGAATTAATTTATTTCCCAACAAGTTGTAAAACTGAGCAAGGCCAAAATCCCTCAGGGCAGAAAATGTTGCAGTGGTTGCTAATATATTATTGTGCAGAGAAATGCATAATACAACCCTGTTAGGATATCATACCCGTTTACTACTGAATTCTCCAGAAAGTTTATTTGATATGTCTAAGCTAATTATCAAAGTCTTGTTGATAAGAAGTAGCTCACTGAGCCTGAATGTGTCAGACTGTAATGACTAAATTGTGGGAATTCATGGCCCTCTGCTTTGAATAATTAACTTGACTCTTTGTAGAAAGCACACAATTTGGAAACTAATTTTCTCTTTACATGAAGCAATTTGTCCTTGCATTGCCTTTGAAAAGTAAACTGTTCAAATGTGAGGCTATTATCATCTCCATTCTAGTAATCTCTGAGCTTTCTTCCTCTCAGTGCACTGCTGGTCTTGCATTAGTGCTTGCTAAAAACTCAAATGTGAGATTTTTATCTTTTCTCTGGTGGTAGAACAGGTGTATCCTTTCAGCACATGCTTTGTGCTGAAGCCTTTTTTCTCTCCATGGTGTTAAATATGTTCAAAGACAACAGCTTTTCACTGGTCTATTAACAGAAATAAATGATAATTGTTATGCACAGGGAGTACAACTGACTTGGCAGGAGGGAAAGTCCCCTTGATGAAATCTGGGCAATATTGAAGTTAACACCAAACCCCTGACAAATGCTGTGAGACTGGGATTGCACTGCTTGGATCACAGGTATGATTCTGTCCCTGCTGTCCCTGTGTCACTCTTGCCAAGAATATTATTCTGTCTGCTCGGTGATTGTTTGGCTGAAGGGAACAGCTCCCAGCCTACTCCCCAGAGAATTCTTTATGTCTAAATGCCAGGAGTCACCAATGCATTTGGCACTTTCAGCATAAGAATTAAAATATGGAGCCAAGCACTTTTTTTCATTTTCTGTCTTTCCTTCCTAGCATTGAAGAATAATAAGCCTGCCAATGACAATGGCAGTGGTATCTACCTTCTGCATTGACAGGTCACTCAGATCACTCTTTGGGTAAAAGGGGAGGACTGCACTATACCTTGTCCTGTGGCAACCTCATTGCCAGCGACTGAGTAAAATGACCTGTAGCTCCAGCCAGAGAGCACTGGGCATGGCCTGTGGGCTCTTTGACCTGTTGCTGACCCTAGACAAGGAAAATTTTGTCTTTTAAAGATAACTGACTGGTTCAAAGGGAGCAAAACAATAATAATGTGTCCAGGTTTACTTCCTGCAAGTCAAACAACCATTCATCCCTCCAGAAAGAACTGCTGGAGTATTACAGCTTTTTGCTCAGACTTTTTTTTGAAATACTAGAGTACTTCAGTGTATTTGGTGCTATCTTCAGAGACAAATTTACACAGTTGTATTCTTCTGCTGTATTATATTGGAAAACACACTTTCCTTCAAGTTCAGAATACATTATGAATAGGAGTCTCTGATCATGCCTCTAGGAAATGCTTGAGATGCATGCCATTGCAAACACTTCCTCATATCCTTGATTCCATTGTATTCTGTGAAATTTAACATGCATCCATCTTTGTCATCCCAGACAATGTTACTTTCAAGATAAGGACCATGGACCTGCCATGTCTTTCTTAAATCAAACAATACCTATTTTTTACTCTAGTCTTGGTTTTTAAATCAATCTCTTTTTAGAGACAGAGACACATAAAGTGACATTTATGCTAAATTTGCATGGTCTGTTCTGGTCCTCACCTAATTATCATGGTTTAAAATTTTCTCAGTTTACATTAAACTATATGAAAAGTCTGGATTTAATATAGTGAAGCATAAATCGAGGGTGTACTGCCTGGAACAAAACTCCTACAATAGATACAATTGTTTCCCTCAAATCTGGAGGCAGCCAGGGTGTACAACAAAATCTGCTTTGTAAGAAGAGACATGATCCTAATTAGATGCAGCTTAAGGAACTTGCCAATGCAACACAAGCATCAAACATCAACTTCAGTGCGAGCAGAGAGTTTTCCCACTGTTCAAAGTGTGCTTCCTCCAACTATTATTTCCATATTCCTACAGGCTGTAAGGACTGAAACCCATCTCCTTTCCCTATGCTGGATTGAGAAGTGCTGTTAGTAATGAAACTGTGTCCTGTGGATAATGAAACTTAATAAATCTTATTCCTTCCAATCTTGAGGTTGCTTCTCTAAAATCTGTAGAGTTGGGATGCATCTGGCAATTTATCAGTTTAATTCTGTCTTGCTATTTATTTACAAAAATAACAAAAAAATTCTTTCCAGAGGGAGAATTTGTGAAATATGCAAAGAATTCAGTGATTGTGGCTGCAAGTTATCTAAGAAAAATATTGCATGACCTTCAGAGACCATTATTAAATTAAGCAGAACCAGTGTAATTTGACTTTTTTGTGCTGCTTTGAGTGTGAAATGAGGATCAGCTAATCAAAACACGTGATGTTTATCCATGTATCTAACCCTTGTTATGGAACTCTTTTCTCAGCTCTAGAATTTTTCTGAGCCACGTCTTTTCTACATTGAATAATCTTTATTATTTTTTTTTCTTTTTTTACTGTGTTTAAGAGATATTTCAGGAAAAAGGAAAAAATTTATCTTATTTGAATGGTTATTTCAGATACATAACTTTTTAGCAGTAGTAGTTATGTTCAAAAAATAAAACAAAAAAACTGAAATAAATTTTGGTTTTGACATTTGCTTTAATTGTGGCCAACTCATGGATGAGTTTTTTTGGACATACTGAAGTTCAAACAGGATAAAATTGCCATGTGAGGATATTCTCTAGTCAGGAATAAGTTACACTAAAATAGTTCCGTAGTTATTTGAGATATTTTTGTGCTTTCTAAAACCACATGGTTAGGAATTTTTAGAGGTTTGAATTTTGGGTAACTTGCTTAATTGATTTCTTATTTCCATTATATTTTTTTAAATGAACTTTTAAACATAGTGTTGTGGGTAGAGACACTTTGAGCACTATATGACTTTTTCACATTTTAGGGAGATAAAACATTTTTGGCTTTTTTGTAGTTGACAGTCCCACTCTTGATCTAACCTCAATGCATCACTGCTCTCCTTTTCTTCTGGATAGGGCAAAAAGACTAATTTGAATACAGTGCTGGAAAGATAGTGGAAGAATATTTTTATTCAATAATATTTTATTCAGAAAAGTTAAGTAAGAATTGCTAAGAACAAAGCATTTAAAGAATATGGGCTCAGATTCCCTGTCATCTATCTGTATTTGGGGGTAGACATGAAGCAGAAAACTGTGCTGCAAAGGAGTTTTATGTGCTTGAAAGATTGTTGTACAGTTTAAATGTTTTTTTCCTGAGGACCTGTTTGTTATTGTAGAATTCTGCTGGACAAACTTTGTAAAGAATTTCAACCTGGCTGCATGACTAAGTGTTCAAGAAACAAGAGCATTCTTAATATACTTTTTATATTCCTGTGTAAATAATTTCATCTAAAACTCATACATTTCGATATTACAGTCTTGTCTGTGAATGATTTAGAGGAGATAAATAATAACAGTAAAGCAGAAAGCATGTAGTTGTGGGACATGATTGATTACAATACTGTTCTTCCATTCAGGGTTTTACAGTGGGAGAATAAATTATGAAGCAGAAGAGCAGGGACAGGGACAGTTTGTGGACATTGCCAATGGAGTGATTCCAAGTGAGACATCTTAATAAAATTCTATCTAATTCTCTTTCTTTTTTTATGAACACATATGCAGAAGTAGAAAGAGAAGATAAATGACATGACTGCAGTTTGGTTGGTGCTTTTCCACTTTTCTGCTTTATGCTCTTCAGCTGTTTTACACTCTTGTGCTATTTTCCCACTCGGGTAAGTCATCAAAATAATTTGTGTATGTGACAGCAAAGAAGTTCATTGCTCTTGCAAGTGTGATAGCTATTGCCAAAACTTTGGTTACCGTTCGTGGGCTTCAGTGAAACAGATCCAGTAAACAAAATTTTAGCAAATATGGGTAGTCTAGGTTAGTCAGACATATGTGAGTGGAAGAGAACTACATTTGTCACCAACTGGGAATTACAACCTTACAGTACATGAAAAAATAAGGATGCTTTGAGTGATTACTTGTGTCACTAAGGTTTATGAATAAAGCTTGATTTTTGCCTGTCTTACAATGTAAACTACAGCAGCATACTCTAGTGCACTTTCAGAATTCTGCTATGGTGTCTTGTTTTTTGATGCATTTTTGCAATTCCTTCGTGCTTTCAGGAGTGAATATGTGAGTGATTATCCAAGTGAGAACGTCATAATGAATAGAACTTTACATGACTTGAACATAGAAAATGACTCACAAATTACCCACCTAAATTGTCTGGTAAATTACGAAGAAGAAGAAATGTCATGTAAGTGAGATCATTGCATATTTTGGTAAATTTTTTACTAGTTTCAGTGGGAAAAAAAATATGTCTTGTTTGTTTGCATGCTTGTTTTTGTTTATTTTTTTTTCTTCCTTCTGCTTCCCTCTATCTGAAAAGGCAGGTCTTCATTGTGTGTTTTGAAGTTTCCTTTGGTTGTTTGTTTTGCTAAGACAAAATGTTTTTCTTAAATTGAACTTTTCTAAAACAGGTTTCTGGTTCACTAAAAGCAGATCCATGCTTGTGGAAGAAAAACCCAGTCTCTAATGCATTTTGTCCAGCTCCAGTGGCTCAGGGACTTTTTCCCTGGGACAACGCCTAGTTAAGTTCTTTATGTCTCAGTAGAGGTTGTGGGCATCCTCTGTAGCTCCTTCTACTGAATTAACCCTGAAATGTTGTGCTCCAAACATAAGTAGTGTAACCTACAGTTTCCCCCTTGTAAATGAATTTCTGCCAGTTTTAACAGGAATTAATTTATCATTTATCAAGACAAAGATACTGGGACCTCAGATGTTTTTATGTTTTGAAGGATCAGGGCTGTGGAAGAATTCAGAGTTTGTGACAAAATCCAAAGCCCCACAGGTTTTACATAGTTATTATTTTTGATGCAAATGACTCCTTTAAATGACTCCAGATTGCAAGAACTTTTAGACTTTTTGTCATTCTGTCCTGATGCCACTAGAAGAGGTACATGTGATCTAGTGACCCATATGCATGAGAGGCTGTCTCATCAGAGAAAAATTGGATTTGGATTAAAGGAAGTTGTGCTTCTAGATTGTAAGAGCTCTTCCTCTGAGGAGAAGTTTTAAAAAGAAATCTTTTTTTGAGTCGAGTCTGTTTTGTGTGTGATGGTAAGTGGTGAGTGACCTTCCTGTCCTTATCTTGACCCACAATTTTTCATAATTTCTCTCCTCTGACCAGCTGAGGAAGGTGGTGATAAAGCAACTTTGGTGGACACTTGATGGGCAGCTAGGGACAACCTGCCATGACCTTAAATCTGTTCAGAAGCAGCACCTTGTACAGAATTGATTGACCTCTTGATAAATAAAACAGGGCTTCCTTCCTGAGACCCATAAATCTGTGATCTGCAAAAGACCTGGGCTCTCCATACTTCAGAGAACACCTTTTCCCCATGGAACTTGGCCATGGTTGCCATCCATGTGGAAAGCTGCCTGTTCATGGGATTGGGAAAGGGGTCTGTGCAGGTGGACAAGGCTTTATCAGAATTTTTGTTTGGTGGAGCAATGGTCCTTAAGAATGGCATATAAACCACCACCCCCCTGTTCTCTCCTGTTCATCCGAGCTCAGGTTTAGCTGAAAGAGAAGGTCAGGGAATCTTTTGCTGGAGAAAGAGTGAAGGTGGCAACTGAGCCAGATTTACATTGACTGCATAGAAAAAGTTAATTTTCTGTATTCTCTTTTCACTCTTTAAAGAGTCAGAGTTTTCGGTCTGAAGAAACTGTTCTGGTTTAGTCAGGATGGAAAAGCACTGACAATTTTCATTTTAGAATGTACAAAAAATAAAGATACACAGATAGAGAAATGTCTCATGGGAACTTCAGGAGTTCTCTGATGAAGCAAAAGATAGACCAAACTTCCCCTGCCTGAAATCTAGTTTCTGTTGCTAATAATTGTTCTTTATTTTGCTTCTTCTATCTATGTCATGTCTTGATTACCTTTCTCTTTAAGTTATTTTAGTTATTGAAAAATATGTTTATTTTCAGACTTACTTATGCTGGTAGTTGACTGTCACTATCAGAGAAAGTGAAAGAGGTTGAACAAGCTTGATTTCAGAAAGGACTTCTTGACCTATAAAATATTATTCTTCATGTTACTGACCCCTTTGTCAGGTGTTTGATTTGAGCTGATATGCAGGTAATAAAAATTCCCGGTTCCTGTGGAGCTGTATGTCTGAAAGGGAGTGTTTAAAGATCAATGTTTCTTGTCTCTATAATAAGCACTGCCTATAATTTCATGCTGTGTTCTAATAAGCTT
This sequence comes from Luscinia megarhynchos, assembly GCA_034336665.1. Taxonomy (NCBI): domain Eukaryota; kingdom Metazoa; phylum Chordata; class Aves; order Passeriformes; family Muscicapidae; genus Luscinia; species Luscinia megarhynchos. Next base: position 51,328,670 of record CM067592.1, on the reverse strand, counting down.
TATTTCAAGTTTTATTTTAAAAGGACAATTCTCTTGACCACATGGTTATTAAAATAAGAGAATAAATTTTAATTTTTAGTAAAAGCATCAACAATTTCAGTAGCTAAGAAAGAAGAGTAAAATTAAAAAGAGGAAAATGATCAAACTCTAGAGTAGTACAGAAATGATGTTTTAAAAGAATTTATAAGAGAAATAAACAGAGGACCTTAGAGTTGCTATCAGAATACTTTTCTGGACCATTTTCTTTTTTTTAATTTCTGGGTATAAATGCTTGCAAAGAAGGCTATATTTGGTTGTCAAATAATAATGGCCTGAACCACAAATTAGATGGAATAGAATCATAGAATCATAGCATCATTTAATTTGGAGAAGACATTTAAGTCATTTAGTCCACCTGTGAATGAAGCATTCCTCAGTTCACCACTCAACCACATCCCTTAGTGCTGCATCTATACATCTTTTAAATACCTCCAGGAGTGGTGACTCAAATTCTTTACCGAGAAGTTTGTTGCAGTGTTTGAACACATTTCCAGTGATAATTATTTTCAATATGTAACCTAAGCCTCTCATGATGAAACTTGAGTCCATTTCCTCTTCTACTATTTGTTTCTGGGAGAAGAGTCTGTCTCCCACCTCTCTGCAGCCTTCTTTCAGCTGACTGCAGGGCATGATAAGCTCTCAAGGTGTTAGAAGGAAAGGAAGTTTGGTGTAGTGGTGTAATTTCTATAAAGATGAAGTTTGTTCTGTACAAAATCATAGGCCAGTTTCCAAGAAGTCTAATATAAACATTTAGCAGAGCATGTTGCTTTCTGACTGTACTTGAAACTACAATTTTCCTTTGAGGACTACAATGCCCAGTTTGAGATCCAAAAAGAGGTGAAGTGCCCAATAATGATGACGTCTTCCAAGTGCATGTGTGACAGGTGCCCTTGGCACTCAGCTACAGGCTCAATGACCTCCTCACTGTCTTTGTACACCCATCTTAGGAATATTTCATTTGAACACACTTCCTCTGGCAGCTCTCCAGCTCCCACCACTCAGACTGCATCTAGCCCCTGGGTAACTTATGCTTGCTTTATGTCAGGGCCAAATTTTGGAGATTTCCCTGCAGGGCCTATCATGAGATTCTCAGCTGGTTAATGGTCAGCCCTCAGCAGGTGTCTGTGCTGTGTAAAGTGAGAATCACCTCTTGTCAGAACTGAAAGGGTTGCACCAAAAAACCAGACTTCAGTAAACATCTGATTTCTTCATCATAATCATAAGCATTGATATTTTTGTCTTTCTTTGGACTAGAAAGCTGTATTGGTGTATCTTGTAGATTTCAACTGGCTCTTGACCACCAATAATAAGACTTTAAAAATAATGCCAAATGTCCATTTAGAGATGGTGTCCTTCTATTGAAACCTTAATACAAGTTCTTTTTTTGGCACTAATTACTTGAAGGAATTTTGGGAAAATCTTTTTGTCAGGAAGATATTTCTTCTTAGGATGAATCCGGGTTTCAAAGAAGTCTAGAATTTTCCACTAATGTGGAATGTCTGATATGTTTTATTTTTATTTACATAAATACAAGTCTAATTTTTGAAATTATCTTGTTTGTCTCTAAATATGAAAGGTTTTCTATCATCCTGTCAGCTGTATTTTTAAAATCTGCCTCTGTAACTAGAGTTAAATCTCACCTCTTTCACTGACCTTTTCTAACTGAAATCTATTGTTGCAGGCTAGTGGCACAAGATACTATAAATTTCATTATTGCACCTGGCCTGAATGTACATCCTTTTCTCCTGCCCTCTTTCTTTTTCATAGGAAGTTTCATCTTCGGGGACCTGATTGAATTTCTCCTTCAGAAGCAATGTTAATTTTATATTCTGTAGATAACCCTTCTGTGCTCATGCCAGTGTTAGTGTATGCACATGCATGCTGAATTAAGCCACCTCTCCTTCGTTTATGATTCTTTTCCAATCATATTGCAAAGGGATTTCTAGATTAAAATATGGTTACTATTTTTGATGTAATTGCACAGATTAAAAGCACTTGAATATAGCTGAGTTGCAGTAGACTCAATTGGAAAAACTTCATCACTCTTGTGCTGTCTTTAAGGGTAGTGATTAATGTACCACTGCAGGATGATGTATATGCTCATAGATTACTGTTTGAATTACTGTGCCTTCTTTATGACTTATTGTTTCCAGGGATGCCTGAACATTTCATTTAAAGATCAGAGAAGAATTAAAGCCTTTTCTTTTTCTTCCCAGAAAGGTTAAAAAAAAAAAAGCAAAAGAAGAAGAAAGAAGTTATTTCTCATATTCTGAAGAAACTGCCTGCGCATCGGTTTCTGCCCGTGAAGGAGAACAAAACGAAATTTCAGCCATTCCAGCAGAAAGTCGGTTTCATCAGGGACCCAACTTAAAATCTGTGCAAACCCACATGGCACAGGGAGTAAACAAGAGGAGTTAGAGGTGTGTGGATGCCTCTAGAGGTGTGATCTTACTGGTGTCCCAGAGTGTGGTGTGATGGATCTCATGACTGGAGTGTTGAAGTGGAAGTATACAGGATCCTAAGGAAGGACTGACAAAGGAGATGAGGAAATATTGGCTTCTATGTCAGTAACCATCTGGAGAGCATGGAACTGCACTTGGGGACGGACTGAGAGCTTATGGGTTGTAAGATCCCAAATAACTTCCTTGATGAGACTTTTAAAAGGGTTTATATGTATTCATGTACTCTGATTTAGACTCACAGGAGAAATACCAAAGATATTCTCAAGAGGTCAAAACAACAAAATAGACTTCACTGCAACTTTAGAAAATCTGAGAACTTTAGCAAAATGTTTTGTACAGCATTTAATCGACATAAAACCCTTCCGTCTCAAATAATTAACTTAGCCCATTCAACTTAGCAATTTGATTTAGCCCATTTGATTTTAAGTCACTCAAAAATTCTTAGAAAATGAAATTTAGAAGAAAAAGAAAGAGCAGTGTGGTGCACTTGACACACTGAGGAAAGGGATGTCGTCCAGAGAAACTTGGACAGGCTTGTGAGAGCCTTGTGAATTTCAACAGGGCCAAGTTCTGCACCTGGATTCGAGCAATCCCAAACACAAATACAGACTGGGGGGAGAATGAATCAAGTGCAGCCCTGGGAAGAAAGGCTTGGGGGTGTTGGTGGACAAGAAGCTCAACACGTCTTGACAAGGTACACTTGTAGCCAAGAAAGCCACCTGTGTCCTGAGTTCCATCAAAGCAAGTGTGGCCAGGAGACCTAGTGAGTGGATTCTACCACTCTGCTCTCTCGTGAGACTCCACTTGGAGCACTCAGTCTTCCAGTGAGCCCAGAGGAGGGCCACTAAAATGATCTGAGGTCCGTAGCATCTCTCCTATTAAGACTGGCTGAGGGAATTGGTGCTGCTCAGCCTGAAGAAGAAAAGGCTCCAGGAAGACCTCACAGCAGCTTTCAGTACCTGAAGCTACTCTCCTTCAAGAGAGCTGGAGAGGGATTTGCTGCATCATCAAGCTGTGACAGTCCAAGGAAAATGTCCTTAGGTTGAAAGAGGGTAGATTTAAATTGGCTCTTAGGAAGAAATTCTTCGCTGTGAGGGTGGTGAGGCACTGAGGCAAGGCTGTCTTGTAAAGGCTGTTGATGCCCCATCATAGGAAGTGCTCCAGGCTGGGTGGGGCTCTGAGAAACCTGGTCCAGTGGACAGTGCTGCTGCCCAAGGCAGGGGGGTTGCAACATGATGTCCTTTATGGTCAGCTCCAATCCAAACCATGATTCGATTCCTTGATAAATCACTGTGGTTGGGCTAAACTCAAATGGGCTATGAGAGGGCTGGCACAAATGGCTTCCATTCCTAAGGGAGTGTAGAGGTCACATAAAGAAATAGCACCAGTGCCTTCCTCCAAAATAATTTAAAAACTGTTGTGGACTAAAAGAGAAAAAGTATTTTTATATTTTTAACACTTTTGTACTTAATTTTAAGAAATTATTTCTCATGAAGCAGAGTACAATTTAATTTTTTTAAATTAATAGTTTTTAATAAAATAGTTAAAAAGAATTATAATAAACATTGCATTGGCACAAAGAAGAGAAAACCTGTGAAAAAAAATTGTAGTATTTCACAAAAAATATTTCATGCTTTTATTCAGGAATAATAAAACTGTCATGCATATTTATTCAATAAATAAACAGTAAAATTTACAATTAAAATAATGATAAAATTTTAGGAAGAAATTCATGGGATGTAATTATTTATCTGTGGACATAATTTTAAGATTTATATCCATTATATTTAGGAAAGAAAAATTCTGCTAAGTAACATCTCTGACCAATTAAAATGAACTCATCTTGACCCTGAGTTCTGAGCAGTTAGAGACCCTTGTGGACAATATTAGTTATTAAAAATAACTATACAGGTATTGAGTGAATAATTTTCAAAACCCTTTTCTCACTAGAACTAGTTATGAAATTAAGTTTCACTCCTGCAGTAAATTCAAGCATATAAAAGATCATTGCCTTTATCTATTGGATCTAAAAACCAAGAACAATGAACAAAGAGTTCAGAGTTTACAAAAAGTATGGAATAACTGTGATTTCGATGAACTATCTAATTTTTTTTTTCTTTTCCTTATATTTTCACTTTTAGTATAAAACATTGATGATGCCGTTTAATAAGATACATTAAATTAGAACACTGGAATAAAACATAAAATGTAAATTTCAAAAGACATAAGCTGCAAAATGCTCTGTCTTGAATTATTTTGAACATTTTCCTTTCATCTTGATGCATTCAGAATGTTTCAATGACAACATAACAGCTATATAGAATACAATTTTCTTTTAGGAAAATGTTTTGAAAATTCTCCGGTGGATTTAACACCTTTTCCTGAGAAAATAGGAAATCAGCTAACAGATTCAGTATTTTGTCTTGTTGACAGTGCTCTGCATTCCGTGTGGCTCCACTGCAGTGTCTCTTTCATGTGGTTCTTCAGTCAGTTTTATTTTAGAACCAGCCATTTGTAGAAATGCTATGTGTGATTTCATTTGTTCTGTGATGTAAAAGCAACAACCATGCTAAAAGATATTCCTCAATTGCCAACACGTCTTCAAGAATGTTATGGGGAAAAAGAGAATTGTCCAGATAAACTCTTCTGCTTCTCTTCTGGCTGCAGCATTTGCTATCAATATTATTCTGCTAGTTTCCACTGTGACTTATACAGAAAAAAAAAGTGGATATACTGATAGCTTTCTCTTATTATTTTCCTTTCCCTTTCTCATTAGAACTCTTTTTTTTCAACTTTCTCCTAAAATTTCAAGTAGTTATTCAAGCATGAGAGTGAGCACACACTTGGGCACATGCATGTACCTGCACACACACAAACACAATCAGGCTCTTCAGAACAGGAGGAGAAAGCTCGTTTAACTTTGCCAATGTAAATCTGTAGATCACTGGATATGGCGACTATAGAAAAAAAGCCATTCTGTTTAGCTCTAATTCCATCAGAAAAAGGTATGTTTCAAATGATAGGAAAGAATTGAGACCAAAATCATCAGACATATTTGACTTCATCCAAGGTTTATGGCAGCTATTTCAATAGCACATAAAAAAAGGCACACATATATGGATTCACATCCATATTGCTTTATTTCTTATCTTTCAATACTTTATAAATGGCAAAGCTAAAGTCAACCTTTGGAGACAATAAAATTAAGCAACTTTTCCTCTGAAACTTCAGTGAGATCTTCTGTGTTTTGCAGCTTCCTTCATCTTTTTATGCTGATTTTTTTAAAACTGTTTTCCTAAAGTTTCATACCCATTTGCCTGTCTGTTTCGTGAGCACGATTATGTTTTTTCCATTTTTTTCATACTGAAAAATATTATGTTCTGGTTTAGTTTGTTAGTGTTTCATTATCCATTCCCACTGACTTTTGACTTGATTTTTAAAACACACATTTCAGTCAAATCTGCTAGACAGACAGAGACATAGTCAGTTTAAGCACAGACATGAAAGAGTGAAATACCAAATTTACGGATGCATAGAGAGAAAATGCCTTTTTCTCTTTGTGTTTCTGTAAGTAAGTAAAATAGATCCTTTGAATAAATCTTAACATGAGAAATATTTTCCCCATTATATAATGGCAAGAAGTTTATGTACCTAGTAATAGAGACCTATTGCAATTAATAAGTGGAAGACCTTGGAAACAGTGGAACAATATATGGTCTGCATGAGCAAAATATACTATGTACAATCAGAGGAGAATTACAGTACGACAGAACACAGCCTTCATTTTTTTTTTTAAGTCCATTATCTTAGATCTTAATATTCATCTGCCATAATCCAAGTTTAGCATTGTTTTGCAATGCCTTTTTCAATCTTAGAAAGCTTTCTAAACTTCATAAAGGTTTTATTTTTTGTCCTAAACCAATAGGAGCAGTGCTTACTTTTTTTAGAACTTTTTGTCCTCAGGTTTCAAGGAGACCATAAGAGCTACAGTGGAAAAACCAAGTTACTTTTGAATCCCTGGAAGGGTCTGGAACTACTTTTATGGTGACAATGAATTATCTATTGTGCCATTGCAGCTGTTACCGTTCTTGTAAGAATGGACTGTTGTTGAATTTTCTGAGTCAATTGTGCCTTCAGACATGATGTTTAAATAAGATCTAAGATAAAAAAGAAAGGTAAAATAAAAAATTCAATTCATGGCTCATATTTAGCAAGGGAAAATTTGTATTTGTAAGGTATTATGGCACTAAATAAACTACCCAATAATAGTTTATTCCTAAGAGATATTGCAAAAATGACTAATTTTTACATTGCCAGATACATTCCCTGCCTTTCTAGGAGTAACTATTCTTCAAGATGTCTTTCCAATCCCATTGAAGCAGATCTTTTCAACACTGTTAAGGTTTGGTGTGTTCCCCACAGATTCGCTAGGTGTTAGAACATAAATGGATCTTAACAGAATGCTAACTTTTAAAAAGTAATTCCTTTAAGAGCATTGTATTGTAACCCTTTAAGACAGAAATGAAACCAGTATTTCTACATTAATTAACATAGTTTGATGTACAACTAGGACAATGAATTAATAGGTAATCAGTGGGGCATACCCAAAAGGGTTGGTCCTTTCAAGGGAAGATGTTAGACTTGCTTTGAGGTTTATCATATTAAATTAATAGAACTACTCAGGATTCAGAGGCTCACTCTCAAATTGCGTTTTAAACAAACCAGATAAGCAGAAAAATTTACAATTTTGTAGTTTTAAATGGGCTGTCTGTCCTGTGTTTTGCAAAGTCCACAAATACAGGTGAATAGAAATGAACAGAAACATTCCAACCATGACCATATCTAGTTTGCCACTTAAAAATGTTCTGTCACTTCTTTCGGTTTTCAGAAACCTCACATCATTCATGGATGATTATTTCATTTCTCCTGCCCACCTCAGAGATGAGATCTCCATTGTGGGTTTTTTGTTTTTTTTTTTTTTTTTTTTTGTACTCCAAACCCATTTAGCAGCTATTTAGATTCTTCTACTGGGTTACTGGGGATTCACAGGGAGACTGGTGAATTGCAGAACTCAGCTGATCAACACAGAGTGTCAGATCTCATTTTAATGTCAATCCTGTTTCAAGTCTGGAGTTGAATTAGATTTTTTCCAGAGGCACTTTCTAAAATATTCTGTTATTTATTGACCAGGGCCCTAAGGACTCTCAGCTTCCTACACACACAGCTAAAAACTTCTTGTATTCTTTGTTAAACCTGTAACATTGTTATCATGTTATGAAGCACCAGAACTCCTTTCAATTTAAACCATGACATTGCTCAAAATCCCAGGGTGATTTTTTTCCTAAATACATAGTCTGCTCATTCCAAACATACAGTTGTCACACTCACAGTCGTGTTCAAGACCAAGATGATTGCAAGGGAACAATTAGACCCTCACATGAGAGCTGATTTTCTCTTCAGGACTATAGCTTTTACTGTATACTGCCACAAATTTTGATACACATGAAAGTTGGAGTTGACAAGATCAAAATACTCAATTTGATGGCAGAATATTTTTTTCTGTGCATCTCGAATATTAATATTACTTCAGAAGTTAGTATTCTTTCTTTATTTGATATTCTGAAATTTACTGTATACAATGGATTTAAAATTTTGGATACTTGCCCTCAGACACCCTGACTTTGTAGAATTTTGCAGCAAAGTGCTGAAATAATATATGTTTTGTGTCCCAGCCACTTCAGTTTTCACATTACAGTCTCACCTGGACAGGTGGTCCAATGCAGAACTTTGTGCAATTCTAACAAATTCTGATAAATGTGGAGGAAACTTACCTTAAGACAGCATGTGAGGATATGTAATAACAAGCTTTTGGAAAAGCATATTAGTAAGTGACTAAATTATTAGTACTGGGAGATATTTGTTTGCAAAACGACAACTGAGTTCTTAGTTAGGACTAAAAATATATTTTCATGATTTTATTAAAAGTGTCAAAAAATTGTTCCAAAAAAACGAAGACATTAAATATGTTTTAGGTGGATTTAGGTAAATCGCAAAGACATATATATGCTAAAGCTAAAATGTACTCCTGCTGTTTTAGGATAGGCAAAGAAGAGGAATGTTCTGCCTTTTATATTTTTCTCAGTTCCTGTTTCAAAGCCATAAATGTCCTTAAAATAGCTGACAGGAAGATTTCTGTGCTACTTAGTGCTATTTAGTGGAACATAAATCTGCAATCTAAGCAGAATACAGAAATGCCATTAGTAAAGCAAATGGGAATGGTAGGGTGAGATCAAGTGAGTCATACTGATACTAAAACTGTCTGGTGTGTGGGTGACACAGACACCAGAAGGAAATATATGGTGATACTGACACGAGATGGAAAAACTGGAAGTTGTGGCTAAATTTTTTTGGTCTGGATAGAAAAAAAACTATTTAGGAAAAAATATGCAGATAATGGAAGACACTGAGTATTCAAGACTTGCAAGTACTAAAGCAATGGAAAATATTTTCTTGTTTTCTATTGATAAATTTTACACGCTGTTCTTCAGGTTTTGAAGCTTTATAGCAGTCAGTAAGAAGATACAATTGATCTCAAATACATTGGTCAGTTTTATGTTGCAGAGAACATTGTTTCATTTAATTTTCTTTATCAAGTCACTCATACATAACAGGTTTGGAGAATAAAAAAGGAAGATATAAATGTAGAGATTGATGATATCATGGGAAGAACACACTATCAAAGCAGAAAAACAGAAAAGAGGTGAGGAAAAACTAGAATGAAAATGGAAGTATAGAATAAGAGGTATCAGCAGAACCATTAACATGTGATTGCAAAGATCCCGCACCTTCCTCTCAAACTTGTCTTGTTTTGACAAGAGCTATCTGACAAAACATGAAAGTTTTTGTACATGAAAGATTCTTTTTCCTTTACTAGGAGGTGTTAACAGAGACCTTGTTTCATGATTGTAGAAAAGTGAAAGCTTTAATTATTGGCAGCTGCAGAACTACCCACTCCAGGACGAAATAAATTTGAAAAATTGTAAGCTGAAGAAACGATGAAATACAAAAGGCAAAGTAAAATAACCATGTCCCATTCAAATAATTCCTCTTTTGAATCTACTAGTCTTGGGTGATAAGACTTGCTTCTCAGCTCTTTTTTCTGAAGAAAGTGGTGAAATGGCTAGACTTTCTCTTTGAGCCCTAGGTATCAGTGGCAGAAAAAGAAGGTCCAATGTTACATGGAAATTGGAGAACAATCTGTAAATATGTGTAATTTCTGATGATTTGTGCAAGAAAAACTATCTAACATGCAGAAGCCAATCTTTGTAGTAATATTATGGTAAAATGCTGCTTAATTCTTGTTTTGTTGACTTCATGAGACTCTATATGGGTCATATGGGACACGACATGTTTTGTCAAGGTGAATAAAGCACAGGGTGAATTCCTCCCAGTTTTCATATGTAACAGGTAAATTGAAAGTCCTTGGAGTGTTTGGATTTAAATAAGCCCAAAACAGGCCTATTTTTCAGGGGGTGCTGAACATCAGCATTCAGGTATTTTCTGCTGCTATTCCAATTTCTGTGGATAAACACATAGTTAATAACTTGTAAGGTCAATCTTCTTACAGCATTGTTTGGCATGTGGTGTATGACTAAATGGTTCTTTTTATAAAAGTAGCTAAGTGCTCTGACTGATCAACACAGGAAAAATTCACTGAATTTAAAAGTGAGAACTGATAAAAATCAGTGAGAAAAGTCAATTTTCTGAAATTACGTGTTTAAATTTTCAAGGCAATTGAACATTGTACTAGGGGATTTCTCATTAGAGGGGCTTCACAAGGCAGGCAGGACAAATATTTCCATGACCTGTCTAGATGTGAAATGTTCAACACAGCAGTTTCTTGGTTTCATTGAGTCACATTCCAAGAATCAATTGCAGGAAGTTTTCACGACATAACTTAAGAAATGAAATTCAGGTGTTAAGCAAAATATCATAAATATTTGTAGATATTTTCATTGAGAAGAAAAGAGTTCGGGTTTACTGAAAAAAAAAGAAACAAACCCAAATATCAAACAACGAAAAACCAACACAAATAATCTACTTTGCCATTGAAGTCAGTCTTGCATTGTCCATCCTAGTGGCATAGCAGATGAAGAGAATGGGGATTAAGAATGAAAGAGTAACTGTAGCTTATTGTCTGGAACAGTCAAAGATTCTGTTCAAAATAACTAGAAACTCAGATGTATTTCTATACTCAACTGCAGAGGTTCATTGAAACATAAACATAACTTCCACCTAGTGGTGGCCAGCAGCCAAGCCCCCACAGCCACTCACTCACTCCCCCACCAGTGGGATTAGAGGAGAGAAGCAGAAGGGTGAAAGCCAGAAAACTTCGGGATGATATAAAAACACACTGGTGTTTCACTAACAATCAAAGCAAAACAAGGAATTAGTTCACCACATCCCGAGGGCAGGCAGGTGCTCAGCCATCTCCAGGAGAGCAGAGCTGGTCATGTGTGATGGTGACTTAAGCAGACAAACATCCTCACTCCAAATGTGCGCCCCTTCCTCCTTCTGCCCCCCACTTTGTGTGCCGAGCACCATGTCCCAGCTGTGCCTCCTGCCAGCCTCCCAACACCCTCAGACTTTTTACCACCATGGCCACAGGAAAAACAGGAAAGGCCTCTGTGGACGCCCTGCTCAGCAACAGCAAAACCATCTCTGTGTTCTCAACCCTGTGTTCAGCATAAACCTGAAACACGGCCCCATACCGGCCGCTGTGAAAAAAATTAAATCTACCTGAATAAAAATCATTGCACCCACATAAATCTTTCAACCTGTGGTGTCTGTGAATTCTACTTTTGATGATGTGTAACTCAGCTGATGATTCATAGTATGTTTTTGTAAGCATAAATTGTTATCCAAGAATTCTGGACATCTGTAAGAGAAGCACATTCTGTGAATGATGACTAATATCTCAGTTCAAGTGAAAAACAGATTACGCCTTTTGGCTGCGAAAGAAAATATAAATAGTTTTATATCATACAAAAAGACTAAATTCTAGATGATCCATGCAGCATACATTAATCTTCTGTTATCACCTAAATCCTCAACAAATCTGTATTTAGAAACTAAGAGTAACAAAAAATTATCAATTTTGGCAGTACAGTTATGTTCAGTGTATAGTTTTGAGGTCTAAGCTCACCTTGAAGAAATATACACTTTCCAGTTGAACAGAATCCTATTACAGGTCTTCCCTTGCCTCTTTAGAATCAGATTTTAGCTGAAGTGCACTAGCTCCTTCAATCTAAGTAACAGTATTTTATGCAGAAATTGTGGATATCTTATAGAAGTAAAAGTTTACTTCATTAAAAATTTTCTCCTGGTTCATTCAGAAACTGTCCATGTTCTCTGAAAGCCTTTGCAAGCCCTTTAAAAAAATGCCTCGAGTTTATTTGTTGTGCTCCTTTTATTACTTTAGGTGCTCAGAAAACATAAATGCAGTGTAAGTGGCACCTGCGATGTTTAAGTGTCAGAGTTTCCACAGATATTCTGTGGTGTGTCCACTGACACGCTGGTGAAAAACAATCACTTCAGAGCAGCAAAACCTTCCCAGACTATGTGATGACCAGGGTGCACAGTTCAAGACACAGAGACAAAATGTTCACTCAGCAACCTGTGGTGCAAACTGATTGGTGGAATTTATTTTTCCAAAAATATTGAAGTGATATATGCTCATGATATCAAACTGAATTTTGTAGTAAAAAATATACGATTTTTAAAACATATTCTTCTGTTTTCATCTAATTATGGTTCTCTTAAATTAATTTAAAGCCAGAATTTCTAGATTGTATCCGGTCTAGACAAATAACCCAAAGCAACTCAATGCACAAAACTTGTTAATTCTTGACCATAACATGACATTTCAATGCCTCTAGGTCTAAAAGAAAGAGGTTAAGCATCCCATGATTTGTGTAACCAAAATCAAGCGAAGCTGGACTGAAACACAAATATGCAGAGCTTGCTGATTTTAGTGAGAAGTTTGCCTAAGAAAATATTTGAAGGGTATATTATTTTCTTATTTTTGAAGGGCAAATATTTTAGCCATGAATATACAACTAGAAAGCATTTTGATACCAGAGTATGGTATCCAAAGGAAACATAGGGGAGTTGTTTTATAAAATACTTTTAAATAAAGGAGTTTTAATATTAATTAATTAAATAATTACTTTAATAATAATATCTTTATAATTTTACTTATTTGTAATTTTTACTTACCAAATAAGTATATTACTTGCTCCTTGATGCTAATGTAAAAACAATCAGGATTGCTTACTGCTGGTAGCAGAAACTTAAGCAAAATCAGGGCCTCCTGCAGGCCAGTCCAAAAAGCTTAGCAGAGTGGATAATTTGTTTTTCTTCTACTCAGTTCTTATCTCCTTCATAATTTTAATATTCTTACTAGCACAGTGAATTGGAAGGAAAGTGACAGAAAAAAATATACCATTTTTTTACCATCTAAATATCACTTCAGTGCTTTTGAAATAACTGTAAAAAAAATGACATCACAGTTCGCTTTTTGTCTTTGGCTGAGTTTAACATTGGGTCATAATGTTGTAATGTTAGACTTCTTAGTTGTTGTGTTTTCTGTGATACGTACATACATTATGGCAAAGTGGGCATCAAGATAAAAAAATGGGCACCAAGATTAAAAAAAATCAGCCAAGTTTTAATTAAATTTTGCAATATATTTCTAATAATTTTTAAAAACTAATGCATCATCTATCTTTTGCACATCTGTCCATTCTTCTGAAGGTCAAGACTGGTAGGATTGTTGGGAAAGAGGGAGAAAAGACTGCTTGTGGGAATTTTACTGGCTTCATGAGATGAAGGATGAAATCATGCACATAGACTATCACTAAATGATGTCTATTTAAGTAAACCAAAGGTATTAATGATTTGCAAATGATCATTGCATTGTGAAAAATAGAAAATACAGCAAAATTTCTGTTTTACCAGGGCTCAATACGGAAGGAAATTATTTTATGGCCATTAGACAGGTCTTCCTGTTCTAAAATCTGAATACTTTATACTCAATTCTAGACCTTGGAGTACGAATTTATTCCCTTATTGTAAGGAAGGATTGGTTTGCCCTGACATACCCCCGAACTAAAAATGTGACCTGTGAGGTGCCCCTTTGTGTTGTTCTGTCAGGTCCCATTGGACAATACCATACTTGAGCAGGTTTTCCATACAGTGGTAGGTGCACGGTGTGTCATGAAATGATGCTGTCCCTGCTCTCTGTGTGAGCAACATGGACTTGGTGTCATTTCCTGGCACACTGTTCTGTGAAGCAGCTGTTAATCATGCATTTCTACCTTGTAGTATGAGCTGGCATGAATTATGCTTGGTTGGCTTATCCATATTTGTCGGGTCTGTAGACAACTTCTCAATGAACAAGGACTTCATGATGTGTCAGGCCATTTCCCACTCTCTGTTAAAAATGCAATTTTGTGAGAAACCTATATTCAGAGGACCAGATTGTTTAAACAAAACACAAAAAATTATTTCACCCCAGTTTTGATGGAATTATTTTTCTTGGAAAATAATTATTTTGCTTTTAAATAATATGAAAGTAAAGTGGATTTTGAAAGAAAGGGACAGAACCCACAAGTAAGTTGCTCTAGCTGTCCAAATGAGGACATTTCTGTTGTTATAGGCCATGGTCTGTAAGGAAATTCTGTAAATCTATCAGGATGCAGTAAGTCAGCATAAGGATGGTATAATGACTGAGCTTTATGAAACAAACTCTTGTGTCATGCAGGCTGAGACTATAGAATCTAGAGATTATAGTTTCTGAACAGTGTTCTGCATTTCCTGCAATGATATAAAGAAACCATAAATCTAATAAATTCAAAAAAGACTTTACATATTAATTATATTGCATGTTTCTGTTTGAATTTCTTACAGGTAGCCATGTTCTATTTTTATTTTTATTTTTTCTATTTTACTTTATTTCATTTACTAATTGCTCATAAAATAATTCCTCTAAAGACTTCATCTAATACAGTTTTTTGTTTGTTTGTTTGTTTGGTTTTCTGATGAGCTCAGAGGAAAAAAATCTCAGTCCATGTTTATGCTGATTTTTGTGTAAAAAGTCTGAAGACACTTTCACAGATATTTTTTCCTGTATGTCTGTGGAGAAGAAGACTGTTCTCACCTGAAACACATTTAATTTAACCACGGTATCCCTGACCAAGGGAGTAATTTATAGTAACTTTTTGGGTTCTTGGAAGGCATAGATGCTGCTGTTAAAATCAGCTATTTGCTTTGTAAATAACTATTTTCTTCATAACTAGCTGATTTTAATTTTTCCTCAGAAATCTTTTTTTGAAACAGAATATTTCAGCTAACAAACTATCTAGGACATTTTTTAAGCTAGAAAATTGCATAGAAGCAATAGAAAAAGATTATGGAAATTTGATTAAATATGATGCTGTCATTTCATTTCTGCCAAAGTAATGGGTTTTTTTTTATTCCAGCATAAAACAAGTCATATTTAGCCTGGCTCTGCAAACATTAATCACAGTAATACAACTAGGCAGTGTTACTATTAATGTGGTAATTCATCTTCGCTTTTAGATATAATTTTGTGCATAGGGAAAATCCGAACTCCAGAATGAAGCCACTTTACATTTTTTCATTGATATTGAGCTTGAAGAAGAAATCAAAATATTTGCACACTTGGGAAAAAGAACTGGAATGGCTTTTCAGTGGACAAGTTAGTAGCTGGACAAGATTTGGCCTGATGTAGACATCTTTCAATACCGACTCAGAAAGTTCCCCAGATGCCCAGAGCCTTTATGGGCAACAGTCCTTGGAAGAAAGAGAGGGAAAAGCTGGTCCATTCAGCAGAGCATGCACTACAGCAGTTGCATCAGTAAGAACGTGTAGACTGTGCTCCATCATGGAGTGATTCACTGATTGCCATAGCTCATGGGACAGCCACAGTTCACAATGACTGCCAGGAGCCTGCAGACCCTTGGGGTGTGCTGCAGCTGCTATGGCTCCATACTGTGATGAAGAAAAAATTGAAAGATCATGGAAATTAGATAGAGGTGAGTTATAAAGTCTTAATTCTATGGAATGATTGTGAGTCTTTGTTTTTTTTTTTTTTTTCAGAGCCTGGAAGAAGTTGGCTGTCAGTCCTCCAGCAGTCAGTTTGATCTTACATGTAGCTCACTCAAGTTAGTCCAAAGACCTGACAGTACAGGCAGGATGGAGTTTAGAATGAGCTGATTATTTGGGTTGGAGTATTTATTTTATTGACATTCATTTTAGACCAAGTTTTGCTACCTTGCTGTATAAATTTGGATTAGATTTAGTAGTGATGTCTTCGGAGGAAAAAAAAAGGTTACGATTTTTTGTAATGCATAAGTAATGTTTT
Source organism: Luscinia megarhynchos (assembly GCA_034336665.1). Lineage (NCBI taxonomy): Eukaryota > Metazoa > Chordata > Aves > Passeriformes > Muscicapidae > Luscinia > Luscinia megarhynchos. Next base: position 51,312,722 of record CM067592.1, on the reverse strand, counting down.
TCTCATACACTCAGTGACCCAAACACAGACAGAGATACACACATATCCATGCATCTGTATCCTTTTCTTCCCTTTGAGGATGAATGTGGTGTATCTTCTTCTGTTCTTTCAGATAACCTTATCAAGAATGTATGAAAGAAACCTTACTTTTGTCTCAAAAGGGAAACTCATTCAGCAATCTTGTCAGCCAAACTCACTCAACAATCTTTGCTTTAATCATAAGTTGTACTAGGTCACAGTGGGTCACTGTGGGCAAATATATTTTATAAATGGTTATATTGTATCTACAGGGAGACCTAAAGGTTTTGAGAAAGCAACTCTCTTCTTTCTGGAAGCTAAATACTCACTCCAAATTTATAAAATTGGAATCATAAGAGAAAGGGGGGAGATAAATTTACTTTTTATTTAGCTGAGGACATTTTTATGGGGGTGGTAAACTTTTCAACCAGAGGCATATTGTACAGACACACCCTTTTAATGACTAACATTAAACCAAGAGACCTTAGACCCATTAAACCGAGATAATTATCTACTGTAAATCAGCATCATATCTCAAAGGGACCATTTAACAGATAAAGGACAGAGAGAACAAAAAAGTTGCAATGGTAAGAGAATAACATTTGAAAAAGGTAACCAAATTAATTTCGAAACTAAAAAAAAGCTCTAACTAACATTTATTTTGTTCCCTCCTTTAACTCTGCATACTTCTATATTTGAAAGATGTGGCCATTCCATTCCTCTAGATTGTGTAATTTCTCTAAGCAGTTTCATGTCGGTAGTCAGGTTGGTTTGTAGGTTCATTACATCCTGCACTGGGCAGTAAAAGCTCTGACTCACAATCTGTCCAGTTTCTGGAAAGGTTATTCTCAACTCCAATAACATTTAGAGAAGTAGTTTTTCGTCAGGGTAGTTCTCATTTTATTACCTTGGAAAGCAAGGCCAAAATTATCAACTCTCTTGTGCCTGACCTGTTCAGCTGTTCTCTTTTGTTTCAGTCAAAAGCAGCAAAGGCAATGGAGAGAAAGCAGAAGGATGCTGCACATGCCAAGACCACACTGGCTTTTCTCTGCAGTGATGTTTGTCCTCTGTGCATGGCCACCTCTGGGCTTGGCTGCTGCTCCTGGAGATGCAGCCCCTGGAAAGGGCAATACAAGAACCTGTTCCTCCATCTGAGAGAAAAGGGATGATGAAACAGAGTTTTGCACAAGATGAAAGTTCTACAACAGAAAGAGGTATGATTGAAAGCCTGGAGAGCAAACAGTTAATGGCAGAAATATATGAACTCTCCTGAACCTTGTGGGATTAGGGGTATGGCCCATAAATTGTGCCAAAAAACCTTGGGGTTTTTTTCTGTAAACACACTGAGATGAAGTTCCAGATTAAAGACTAAAGATTTAATATTTCCTGATTAAAGAAATTTGATCTTACCCCTTTCTAAAAAAGATCCATTTTATTTATTATATTCTCCTTCTCAGAGATCAGTCTTTCACAAAATGGCACTGAAATGGTACTCAGTACAGAAATACTGAGACTTTCAATGATTCTGGCTTGGTTGGATTTATCAAAGTATTTTTAACAAGACAGAGTATTGGTATTCTTCAGAGCTTTATTGTGCAGAAATCTTCAGAACCAGACAAGAAATTTCTTATGCTTAATCACAAAAATCAAATAAATATAAGCTGATTTTAAAATCAGTGAATTTATTTACTACTGCTAAAATATCTCTAGTTTACCCAAACCTCTGTTAACCTCCAAACACATTTGAAGTGCTCTGCATTTTAATTATAATTTTGAGGGACTTTGTGCAACTTCTAGCTTTTTGAACAGAAAATGGTACATCAATCATAAAGCAGAACCTATTTTCTACGTTTTGCAAAGGAAAGCTTTTAAAGGCAAAAAGGATGCACAAGCAAGCATTGCCATTGATGGGAGTTGGAACTTTGCCTTCTTTGATTTTATTTATGCAGATTTTAATTCTGTATTCAAAAGGGAATATGGCACACTGATACAATGCAGTGAATTCAGCTTTTGAACTTTACACATTCAACTTAAATGCCTCAAACAACAGACTAGCATGTGCCACTGTCCTCTCCCACAGTGAAAATATGCCTTCGTGTCACAGCTATAGAGAAAATGCCTGGTTTTTTGACAGCCATTGAAAAAATTGTCCTCTGCAACGAACGATTAGGAGCCTAGTTTCACAGACACATAGAATCATAAAATGGCTTCAGTTAGAAGGGACATTAAAAGTCATCTAGTCCAACATCCATGAAATGAGCAGAGACATCTTCTGCTAGATCAGATTGTTCAGAGCACCATCCTACCTGACCTTAAATTTTTGCAGGGATGCAGCATGTGCATCTTTCTGGAAAACCAATTTCCTTGTGTCACCACACTTACTGTAAAAAATTTCTTCCTTATATCTAGTCTGAACTCACCCTCTTTATTTTAAAACCATTACCATTTGCCTTATTGCTTCAGGTTCTATTAAGAGTTTGTCCCCATCTTTCTTATAAGCCCCCTAAAAGTACTGTAAAGCTGTAGTAAGGTGTTCCTGGACACTTCTCTTCTCCAGGCTGAACAATTCTAATTCCCTCAGCATGTTTTCATAAGAGAGGTGCTCCAGATATCTCAGAATTTTGTGTGGCCCTCTTCTTGACTTGTGTGGATAAAGGAGTCACATATTTTGAATGATTTTTGACACCACTCTTTTCTTTGCTATTGGCTTCCCACTTCCCAACAAAGGTATCCCCAGGAAAAGGCTATAAGAAGTGAACTTGAAGTCAGACTAAACTTGCTTCCATAGAAGCCCAAAATCAAGTAGAGCAAGAGGTAACTCTGTGATGCATATGTCTGAAAGGAGCATTGTGTAAGGACAGTCACACTGCCAGTTCAGATGGAAAATGGTAGCCTAACGGTGGAGGAGGGCAACTCATCCAACTCAAAGTCCAGGATACTGCTGCTTGGTTGGCCCTATGCCCTAGGAAATTTAAAACCAGCTCTGATGCCTGGACACAAGGGACAGCTCTAAAAACATAGATACCAAATCATAGTTACACTTCCTTTCATGGTCTGCTTTGATGACCCAATCATAGTTACACTTCCTTTCATGGTCTGCTTTTATTGGAAAACAAGGCAAGAAACTGTGAAATTTGCTGTTGTGACACTTTCACAAGGTCACAGGGAAAAAGGCACAAGCTTAATGACGAATACAATAAATGTGAAAATGACTTAAGCTATAATAATCAAAACAAAACCAGGTCAAGAAAATGTTTTAAAACTCTACAAATGAAAATTGAATTTTTATTGAATTAGCCAATTGAATATTATTTAAGTATCAGTTGCTAAAAGGCGTAATAAGTATCTATCTGTTGCATTTAGAATCCTGCTCATCCAAGCATATATTTTAAAGCTGTAATTCAATTTGGATGTGCCAGTGATGTAAGATACAAGTAATATGATAATGTCACCAGAACACAGGGGTGGAACTGAAAACGAACATCCCTCCTGACAAATAATATCTCTTAATTTTCCCATGAGCTTGGTGATTTGTCTCGAGGAATGGATGATCCCTGAGCTTTAAAGAGTGACAAAACCACCCGCACTATTAACCCTATCTGTTCTACAGTACTCTCCTATATGTTTTTATTTTCCCCCCATTTTTAACATTAAGAAGTGCCTATTTTTGATCAAGTTGTGCCTATCCTAAGCAGCCCTGATGGGGGTAAGCACAGAGTGTTCTAAGATCTTATGCTTGTATGCAGTTTCTTACAAACATTTAATTGCAAGCATCATAATAGCCCTTAATGCACTTGAGGAATCAGGAGAGGATGCTGAAATAAGGGTAACAATAGGGATGATATCCTTTAGAAATTATAATTGCTTCTTAACAGTGTCATTGACACAGTCCTACACACCTGTGGTTTCAGGGGCTTCCTGTGTTTTCTCACCTGCCTATTGTCCTGTGGTAGTCCTGGTTGCTATTTAGAGGGACCATGCTGTTATGATGACAATTCCTACAGCCTTCTGATTTTTCTTCTTAATCTCTACTCAGAAGTAATTTAAGATGAGCAGCATTATGTGTTTTTGATGTTTGAATCAAAAAAGATTCTAAAATATTTTTAGTTTGCTGCAAATGTAATTATGGTTTTCTCTACACAGTGAAACCACTAAAACACAGGGTTTAGAATCATTGCCCCTGTTAATCACTCCTTTTATTATTGTATATAACTTATCTTCCTCCTTCATTGTCTGTTTTCATTATTTTCTTTATTTTACTTTATTATATTGTATTTTATTTTCTGCCACTTATATTGGTTTCAAAAATTGAAATTATCATAAAATACTGGTGCAAAGGGATTTGATGGAAATTCTAATAATGACCTAATCTAGTCATATGGGTAGATGCCACACTAGAGAATCTTTAAACTGTAATTTGAGAAATAGTATTAAATCATATCATAGTACTGGTAGTTCAGTCCTGCAGAGGCAGCTGGTTGTGGTTTCACAGAAGTAAGGAAATGATGCTTATGTGTATGGGGGATGGAAGAGTGCAATTGACTGAAAAGAATTAGATACTGATGTAGAGAAATAATTTTATTATATTCTATTTCTCTATTAAAAAATTCCAACCCCCAAATATTACAAAAAAGGAAATCAGTAATCCTAGCCTGACTTACTGCCATAGCTGTTGGAAATTTCCCTTAAATTTCTTTCTTTTCTTTCAATGTAAAATCTATTTCTACCAGAAAGAAGAAAAGTTTGTGTTGTGGTTTTTAAAAAGGCTCCATATTAAGCACCATGCAGCTGTTCATGCAACCCTCCCTCTATTTCCACCCTGGTAGAATCGAGAGAAGAATCAAAGAAAAACTTGCACATAGAGATAAGAACATTTTAATAATTGAAAATAAAGTAAAATACAATAATAGAGGTAAATAATAACAGTGATATGAAAAGGGAAAACAAGTGATTCACAACTGTTCACGGCCCACTGACCTATGCCAGACTCCCCATTCCCAGACCCAGACAGGTCACGCTTCTTGGTAACTCCTCTCATTTTGTATACTGGAGTGAACATTCTGTGGTGTGGAATATCCCTTTGGTTAGGTCAGGTCACCTGTCCTACCTTTTTCTGTGTACTTTCTCACTGGAGGAACATGGGAAAAACAAAACAAAGCCAGACAGAAAACCAAACAAAAAACCCCAAACCAAACCAAACCAAACCAAACCAAGACAAAACCCAAAAAACATTGACTTAGGATAAACATGAGTTACCCAAACCCCAAAAACATCAGTGTTGGCAACACCATTCTTATTTCAATTCAAAACAAAACACTGTAACAGCTACTGAGAAGAAATTAATTCTATCCCAGAGAAGACAGGACAGTTTCATACTGTGAAGACTTGAAAATCATTATAAAATATTATTATTATGTTTGGGCTAACTAAGGTGCATCAAAGATACATCACATCTTTTTACAGACCAATGTCTCAAAGACTGAGCTGTGACAAATGTACCAGACAGTGTCTTCTAAAGCATCATCAAAGTACTTGCACATTATCTGTTGCTTCTGGAGGAAGGCAACAAAAGCTTTCTTGAGGTCCAGGTACTACCTCTGTGAAGTTTTCTGACATTTATTTCTTTACTTTTAGTGAACTAAATCTCATTAGCTGATGGTTCATTTCATAAGACACTCAGTACACAGTCCACACCTCCTCCTCCTCCTCCTCCTCCTCCTCCTTCTTCTTTCCTTTCTTTCTTCTTTCTTCTTTCTTCTTTCTTCTTTCTTCTTTCTTCTTTCTTCTTTCTTCTTTCTTCTTTCTTCTTTCTTCTTTCTTCTTTCTTCTTTCTTCTTTCTTCTTTCTTCTTTCTTCTTCTTTCTTCTTTCTTTCTTTTTTTCCTCCATTCCTATCTCTCTTCCCCTGCCTTTTCTTTCTCTCACTCTTTCTCACACCTTTTAATGACAGTCTGATTTGGGAAGTGATGGCACTCTCACACCCACAAAAACATATTGTTTACAGCAGAAGGAATGGTGCCAATGAATGACTGTGCTGTGGTAACACCAAAAAAATAACAGCTCTGCACAGATTCAAATACCTTCACAGTATTTAAGTGGTGTGAACAGTGGAAACACTAATAACCTTACTAATTGGGGAATAAACTGTGAAGATATTTAATGGCTCAAGGCTCACTCAGGAAGCCTGTCATGAAACTGCAACTTGATGTAAAGTTTCCCTAACCTTGTGGTACACAACTTGGAGAAAAATCATGCTCTCTTTCCAAGCTGCTATGGGTAGAAATAGAGTGAGATAAAGTTTTTATAGCTTCATCCTGCTGACTTTCTTTGATAACTTCTTAATAACACTATACAACTCCATGAGCTAGAAAGTTTTTCTTGCCATGACTACTTTCTTTGAGGATTTTTCTGAGTGAATTTAATTTCCTAATATATTTGTGTCTTAGGGTGTAGACTGACCTTTCCTTATGTGCAAAATATTGAAAGTGTTTGAACTGACTTTACCTACAAGTAAAGTTCTTAAAAAAAATCACTGTGTTGTGCCTTAGTCTGCTGCACAGATCCATCACATAATTCTGTCCTTGGTACTCTCCCTTTTCCTTGTCCATCTAATTTTGTTCACCATAGCTTACAGGATCATTTATACTCACCAGACATAAATTTTTAACTAACAGGGTGTAGCAAGTGACCAGATCTTTTTCAGGGCGTTTATTATAAGGAGATAAAAATTGTTTTGTTTCAGATTACAAATACTCTGCAAGCAATAGTAATTTTTTGTACTTGGAGCCTGTTCAGTTTCAGAGAAACAACTTGCATTATTTTCCTTTTCTTCACACCTACAGCCTTTGTTTACAGACTGATTGAGAAGTCTGATCCTGTGGAGTGCTGCACTCATATACCTCTTCTGGCTCCAGAGTACACAGAATCAAGGAAGATTAATCCTTTAATTCTTTAATGTTTCAGGAAGGCTTACTTCTCAGGTAAATGAGTGTAACTCTGATAGCTGAATTGCTAAGATCTTAGTGCCTGATGTAGAAGTTAGCCCAATTTACCTCTTTCCTCATTGTTTAAATGCATGTGTCTACCCACTACTTTGGTGAGTGGTTTTTCTTTTTTAGGTACTAAGCAAGAATAAGACACATTGTGGGTAGTTTCAGTGTTTGGCTTGACAGAAACATTTTTGTTAGATAGCAAAGAAGATAAAGATAACATGTTTCTAAAACAGCAAAATGGACCTAGTATGTGGAGGAAATTGTGCAGAAGAGGAATCTATAAGTCTGCTTCAGAAACTTGGGTAAGCATTATGGAAACCACAATCATACTGCAATTTTTTCTGTGTGTCAAAATGTAGCTATGAGTACTTTATCTTCTTGACAAAATCACCTTTTATAAGTCATTTGTCATCAACACTCTATGAGTGGTAGTTGATCAGCACAAATGGCTTTGCCATTAAGACCATAACTTCAGTATTTTTCTTTTTGTACTAAAACTGCTTTGGGAGGCAGCGTAGAGGAACCTGGATGAATCAATAAGTGACTAAACCCAAGTTTACAGAGATACACGCATTTGCAAAAGCTCCATTGGTTCCTTTGTTAACTTGAATTATTTTCAACAATGAAGGAAACATTTGTCAGAGTCAGAAAGAAATTACACAAAATATTCTAAAATGTGAGCCAAAATGCCTTTGGAAATAAACTCAAAAAAACCCTTTATTTCTATAAAGGAATTCTTCAAGGGAATTTTGCATTGTTTTTGCACTGAGAATGTGATGTTAAGGGGTAACATACACAGAAAGGAAGAATATTTTATCCGACAGTTTTTGGCATTGCAGAAGTATCTAGTTCCCCACAAAACTGAAATTGTGCCATACCCAGCTCCAAGACTACCTGATAACCTGCCTTTTGTCTGTCCCAAAATATTACAATTTAATTACACTGGTCTTTCGCTTTGCATTGAGTTGTAAGAATGACTACATTTAACATTTTGGTGAAAAGACTATTCCAAGTTTATTTAGTAAGCAGGAGTAGTCCACATCTAGGTATTTGAATTTGAAACCAAAAGAAACAGCCTTTCTCTCTGGAAGAACAAAGAACATAAATTAAAATTCAATAAAGTAATATTGAGTTTCTGCCTACTGACTGTCTACCAGGCTTCCTCCACAAGTACAGTAATCCCAATGGCATGAAGATTATGATTATTAATAGAATAAAGTCCTTAAATATAATCTGCTTGAATATATGATGAGTTCTGAGAACATGGTAATGGAAAGAGTGAAGACTTTCGAAGAAGATGGATCTGGAAGACGAAAGCCCCATCCGGAGCACCCGGACCAACGACACGGACCATAACCACCGGACCCGGGCGGAATGGAAGATCAGAACGGTCCCGGAAACGACACACCACGAACACCACCCGATCCAGGCCAAGGAAACGAACCGGACCGCCCACTGGAAATGGAATGACAACGGATCGGAACGCCGGATCCGGATCCGCACCGCAAACGGACCCGACCCCAGAACGGAACACAGAAACGGAGGACTTGACAAAAAGAAGCACCCGGTGGAAGACGAAGGACCGAAGCGATAGGTCGGATCAGGAAGACACAGGAAAAACGCACAAAATGGAATCACACACACATGGACCCACATGGAGGCCCGGACGAAGACCGACCCAGACCCCATCCCGAATCATCCCCACCGGACCGGATCAACGCAATGGAAGCAACGGAATGGCCCAGCCCAGCCCCAGCCCCAGGAATGGAATGCAGCCCCAGCCCCAGGAATAGGAATGGCCCCAGCCCCAGCCCAGCCCAGCCCCAGCCCAGGCAGGCCCAGCCCCAGCCCAGCCCAGGAATGGAATGGACAGCCCATGCCCAGCCCAGCCCCAGCCCAGCCCAGCCCCAGGAATGGACACCCAGGACGGAAGGACACGGAATGGAATGGAATGGAATGGAATGGAATGGAATGGAATGGAATGGAATGGAATGGAATGGAATGGAATGGAATGGACAACGAATGGAATGGAATGGAATGGAATGGACATGGAATGGACACGGAATGGAATGGAATGGCACATGGAATGGAATGGAATGGAATGGAATGGAATGGAATGGACACACATGGAATGGAATGGAATGGAATGGAATGGAATGGAATGGAATGGAATGGACAAATGGAATGGAATGGAATGGAATGGACACGACGGAATGGACATGAATGGAATGGAATGGAATGGAATGGAATGGAATCAGGAATGGAATGGAATGGAATGGAATGGAATGGAATGGAATGGAATGGAATGGAATGAATGGAATGGAATGGAATGGAATGAAAGAATGGAATGGAATGGAATGGAATGGAATGGAATGGAATGGACATGGAATGGAATGGAATGGAATGGAATGGAATGGAATGGAATGGAATGGAATGGAATGGAATGGAATGGAATGGAATGGAATGGAATGGAATGGAATGGAATAGGAATGGAATGGAATGGAATGGACGGAATGGAATGGAATGGAATGGAATGGAATGGAATGGAATGGAATGGAATGGAATGGAATGGAATGGAATGGAATGGAATGGAATGGAATGGAATGGAATGGAATGGAATGGAATGGAATGGAATGGAATGGAATGGAATGGAATGGAATGGAATGGAATGGAATGGAATGGAATGGAATGGAATGGAATGGAATGGAATGGAATGGAATGGAATGGAATGGAATGGAATGGAATGGAATGGAATGGAATGGAATGGAATGGAATGGAATGGAATGGAATGGAATGGAATGGAATGGAATGGAATGGAATGGAATGGAATGGAATGGAATGGAATGGAATGGAATGGAATGGAATGGAATGGAATGGAATGGAATGGAATGGAATGGAATGGAATGGAATGGAATGGAATGGAATGGAAGGAATGGAATGGAAGAGGAATGGAATGGAATGGAATGGAATGGAATGGAATGGAATGGAAGGAATGGAATGGAATGGAATGGAATGGAATGGAATGGAATGGAATGGAATGGAATGGAATGGAATGGAATGGAATGGAATGGAATGGAATGGAATGGAATGGAATGGAATGGAATGGAATGGAATGGAAAGTGGAATGGAATGGAATGGAATGGAATGGAATGGAATGGAATGGAATGGAATGGAATGGAATGGAATGGAATGGAATGGAATGGAATGGAATGGAATGGAATGGAATGGAATGGAATGGAATGGAATGGAATGGAATGGAATGGAATGGAATGGAATGGAATGGAATGGAATGGAATGGAATGGAATGGAATGGAATGGAATGGAATGGAATGGAATGGAATGGAATGGAATGGAATGGAATGGAATGGAATGGAATGGAATGGAATGGAATGGAATGGAATGGAATGGAATGGAATAGGAATGGAATGGAATGGAATGGAATGGAATGGAATGGAATGGAATGGAATGGAATGGAATGGAATGGAATGGAATGGAATGGAATGGAATGGAATGGAATGGAATGGAATGGAATGGAATGGAATGGAATGGAATGGAAGGAATGGAATGGAATGGAATGGAAGGAATGGAGGAAGGAAGGAATGGAATGGAATGGAATGGAAGGAAATGGAATGGAATGGAAGGAATGGAAGGAATGGAATGGAATGGAATGGAATGGAATGGAATGGAATGGAATGGAATGGAATGGAATGGAATGGAATGGAATGGAAGGAATGGAAGGAATGGAATGGAATGGAATGGAATGGAATGGAATGGATGGAATGGAATGGAATGGAATGGAATGGAATGGAATGGAATGGAATGGAATGGAATGGAATGGAATGGAATGGAATGGAATGGAATGGAATGGAATGGAATGGAAGGAAGGAATGGAAATGGAATGGAATGGAATGGAATGGGGAATGGAAGGGAATGGAATGGAATGGAATGGAAGGGAATGGAATGGAATGGAATGGAAGGAATGGAAGGGAATGGAATGGAATGGATGGAATGGAAGGAAGGAATGAGGAAGGAAGGAATGGAAGGAAGGAAGGAAGGAAGGAAGGAAGGAAGGAAGCCCCAGCCCCAGGAAGGAAGCCCAGCCCCAGCCAGGAAGCCCCAGGAAGGAAGGAATGCCCCAGGAAAGCCCCAGCCCCAGGAAAGCCCAGGAAGCCCCAGCCAGGAAGGAAGGAAGGAAGGAAGGAACAGCCCACCCACACGAGCAGGCATTGAGATCGACCAGACCACCTCCAGACCACATCCCACAGGGATCCCAGGAACACAACTGGAACGGACACACACACACACCAAGATAAATGAGCCCAGCATGATCTGACCACACAGCACGAAAACAAGGTGGAAGGAGAAGACCACAGCAGCACGAGAAGACACAGACCAGAAAAGGAAAGGAAAGGCACAGGCAGGACACCACACAGGATGCCAGGGAGCCTTTGAAAAGAAACGGAGGAGCCGAACGGAACACACACACAGCAGTAGAGCCTTGTATGAAAATTTAGACTTGAAGAATGGACTTGAAACTTGAAGGTGGAAGGAGGCATGCAGTGGTATGGATAATGGACGGAGCGGAGCCGGACAGAGCCCAACACAGCAGTGAAACAGCCTGGTTCAGTGAAAAGCTTTATGGATTATATGGCTTGTGGATGATCCCAATCGACACCCTAACTTTATAATTTATGACACCCCTTCAGCCCCAAAATGGCCCTGCCACTAACAGCTCCAGAATAGAACTTTTATGCTTGGATGCTGTGGCTATTCTCCTCCACTGCAGTCTTTATCTGATGTAATGCTCTCCCTTAGTGATTCTCCCATCACTGATACACGGTCACACAGGTTTCAGGAGGTTGAATTACATATTTTCCAGGAGAAATGAAACCAATCACTCAGCAATCCTTTTCTCTCTCTTCCATAGCCATATGATCACCATCATTGCTTGTCCTCTCAGCAGCTGGGGTTTCCATCCTCTTCCTTTAATGGAGGCTGCCTGCCAAAAGGGTCCAGTGTCTTCCAATTTTACAGAGGGGCAGACCTCCAGAACCCAGAAACCGCAGGAAACAAGATCTGACTGGGAATCTCTGACAGAAATTAAAGAAAAGAAGTTTAAGGCATGAGTGATAACAATAGAAAAGTTTCTAGCAAAAGTAAATTCTCACTAACTTCAGTTAAATGTGTAGCTATCTTTCAGTTTAGAATTATATATCATACTTCTATAATAGTCCTGCTGAGTCAATTTGTAGTGGCTTTTAGGCATAGCTTTAAAAGTATCTCGGTGTTTTCTGTCCACACAATTAAGGTAATGCACTATTTGCATCTTTTGAATTGTCTGATACCTTGAAAACATGTCCACCAGAATATTAAAAAAAAATATATGAATAATAGTTTCCTCTTAAATCTCTATTTTTAGGCATTTTCTATGTTTTTCCCATGGTGCCTTACAAAATGTCTCTAGACATGGTATAGCTTACTGTGACATTTATTTTTTTCTTGCAGTTTTAATTTTTTATTATATGTAGCTTATTAATCTCTAGTAAAATTTCTGTAAGAAATACCAATACAATTTTGCTTAATATGTTCTTTCAAACAAATCTTAACTATTGCATTTGATTTATTGATTATTTGAATAACTGATTTAACTTGCCAAGATCAGTAGATTCTGCAAATGAGAAATAATGTGGCTTATTGCTCATAAAGTAAATTTGTACAGCATGTTCTCAACTATATGGAGAGGTGCTGGTGGAAATTGAACGATTAAATTCCAGGAATGAATTGTTGCTGTATCATGTGTTTAATACCTTGATATTGCAATAACAGCATCGATGCTGAATTTGCCTGGAGTTCACTGACTCCATGCCTACATAACAAGATATTCAGGAATATAGTTAATTTGGAAACAGGTTAGGCCCAATCTGTTATGCTGTCGGACTGACAAATGAGTTTCTTTTCATTTGGTATTTATTGTCCAATAATACAAATAAGAGAAGTCATAAGTCTAAAGAGGTGAGGGAGTATATATCCGTTTGCTTTGCATAATGGCCTAATTCTAACATTTTTTGTTTTACCATGAAATGATTAAGTGGTTTTGGTGGATAAGTCAGATGTCATGTTACCAATAACTGTCCTAATCTAATATGGTAAGTTCCCTGATTTTATTATGGTGTTGGATAACAGGCCAGAAAGAAATACTTCAAATTCTAATGAATAGTTAGAATATCCTTGAGGAGATCTAACTGAAATACCACCTTTCTTCTTTCACACAAATAAGAAAAACCCAACAGCATTAACTAACTCTGATCAGATCACACCTTTTTGAACTCATTAATGTGATTTTTAGGAAGAGGATGAGGGAATGGTATTTATGGGGAACATCATATCTCTACCCGGATGTGGATTTGATTTTGAGTTCCCGCGAATTGAAAAAAATGTGTTAGTGTTTGATATTTAATAGGATTTGCAACCCACTTTGAAATTCTTCTTCTCATAATCAGATTTTATACTGTCAAGCTTTTTCTGAACAGAAGACCGAAAACTTGGTCAGTCACCATAGATAAATTTACACAATTGTGTTTAAAAGCTAAACATGTTTTACCAAGCAACATGGATTTTAGCCAGATGGCTGTTTTCTGAGATTTAAAGGGCAGAATGACACATCTGCTGCCTAGTACCATGCTCATTAGGTAGGAATTGTTCTCTTATATTTACATTAAACAAACATTCAGAAATCTGCCAAAATACAAATGTTTCAATTAGGCCATACAGGCAAAATGTTCTTAATTTCAAGGAGCAATCCAAACACTTCTTTAAAATGCTGTCTCGAAGACAAAAGGTTTAAAAGACTTTATATTTAAGGTTGATCAATTACCTTTGCTCTACATGGACACCTCTGAAATGGGG